>JAQMRL010000014.1:6122773-8522773 GCA_035578175.1 Catonia carolina | reverse complement strand
CATGATTTGTCCTTTTACATTTCGGGGTGTTTTTTCCTTACTCTTTGACGTAGTTTAGAAACTACCTCAAAGAAGTAATATTGATTAATTGTTTGACCTTTAGAAACCCAGTGAAGGTACACAATTCCATGGATATGAACAAAAAACAATCATCATTGCTTTAAATTTTGACTTGCTCATTCGAGCTTTTTTTGGCTCTCTGTGAAATTCGGCTCTTCCAGTGCATGGATTGGCGCTTCGTTTCCGGATCATAAGTAAAAACCACGTTTCATCATATGTTATTATCTTCTACCTGTTCCTTAAGGTGAAATCTGCGTTAAAAGGGACAAGATTTGAGTTTGTGGAAGCTGTAGAAGAGAAAGCGGCACGTGTCCTGAGGGAGCTGACAGAAGATGACTTCCAGCACTGTTTCCAACAATGGAAAATTCGCATGGAGCGTTGCAGGGATAGAGAAGGAGTGTGTATTGAAGGTGACAATAAGTGGTTATGTATAAAATTAAAATAGATTTTTTTACAACGTCAGTCTCATTATTTAATACCCACAACCCGTAAGCAAGAGAAAGTAAAAATTAATAATTTTAAATTTTTAAATTAGAGTGAGTATAAAGTTCGACAAATAATCCAATAGAATGTAAAATACAAGAGGTGATACCAAAATACCACGATGTAAACAAACCTAACTTAGCCTTTTGGTTTTGGTTAACTTGTCAGATAAGTTTTAGGAATGTACGAGATTCAACATTGTTGTATTGGAATGAGGGAGTTGCTATAGCTACATTAAGGGAGGGCGGGACGGAATCCAACCTATCCAGACTACAACATCACTTTACCCACCTTCTAACCCCACAATCGATAATACTTGTACTTCATTCACTTTCACTCACTCTCTCTCTCTACTACCAACCATTCTCCCTCCCTCTATCTCCCTCCCAGAGAGATAGAGTGAGAGACAGCACTCACACACCCACCCACGCACAAATCGTCTCTCCCGAATAATGGATGTTGTCATGGTTTCTCTTTTGTCTGTTGTTCAAATCTCCATTAACCTTAACCTAAAGAAAGATATTTTAGTATCCAAAAACGTCAAATATATGTGCCAAACTTATTTTAACTTTTGTGTACAACGTATTAAAAGATCGTTTTAAAAAATGTGCTAAAACATTTTAACACAAAGTATGGATGGAAAACTTAAGAGAGCTAATAGCGTTAGGTACCTTCGATTTATGTAATACAACCAATATGGATTGGATAAAAAAGCTAATCTTCTTTCTTCTTCATATTCTTCTTCTCCTCCTCCTTCTTCTCTATCTTCTTCTCCTCCTCCTCCTCCTCCTCCTCCTCCTATTTCTTCTTCCTCCTCTCCTTTTTCTCCTTCTCCTCCTCCTCCTCCTCCTCCTTCTTCTTCTTCTTCTTCCTCTCCTTCTTCTTCTTCCTCCTCTCCTTTTTCTCCTCTTCCTCCTCCTCCTTCTTCTTCTTTCTCTCCTTTTTCTTCTTCTTCTTTACCTCTTGGAATGCCCATAGCGATGTTCAAGTCCATTACAGGTGAGTTACATGGCAAATTTTAAAACCTCTCCTGGAATCCTGAATTGGTTGAAAGATTCGTTTTTTCCAGTTCCAGCTCAATTAGCTTTCAAGGTTAAGCCACGTTTTGGCTTCAGGAGTCATGAAATCAATGAGAAATTTAATATAAAAATCCCTTTTATGAGATGACGCGTCTCATGGCTGGTGGCAAGTTTTCTGAAGAAAAGGAGTTGGTCCTAGAACTCACATTGCGTGTTCACTTAATTGGGTGTTATCCTTTCTCATAATAGGGTTAATTAAGCCCAGTTCATTTTTGTAAGAAAGTTAAGAAAAAAGCTACTTTTAAGAGGAATCGAGTGACACTTTTGTGTTTTCAAATTCCGACTTTCATTTCTTGACTTCCAGTCGAAACCAGAACTTCAAACCTTATGATTTCTTAATCTACTCTTTAAGAGTAATCAAATGACACTGTTTTGTTTTCCAAATTCTGACTTTGATTGTTTGACTTCCGATTTTGGACCACTTCCTGTCGAAACTGGAAGTTCAAACCCAATAATTTCTGTATCTATCTTCAAGTGGATCGAATGACACTATTTTTGTTTCCAAATTCCGACTATGATTTCTTGACTTCCGGTTTTGAGTCACATCCGGTCAAAATTGGAACTTTAAACCCAATTCAGACCCACTCACTTTTTGTGTAGATTACGAATCCGAAAACCGTTTGTTGTTTCTTTTGTAGTTTCTGGCATCTGGATGTAACGGATTGTCCACACTCGTGCGCTTAGAGGTATGCTATTCACCTGTCCGCACTTGTTTGAAGAGCTTTATCTCAAAAAAGAAACATAATGAATATTTTTGAACACTACATTAAATTAAAGCCTATTCTTTCTTGCGTTGATAGGTTTGACTTAGATGTTTTTTTTAGAAACTAGTCGGAGATGCAGCAATTTACGCATAAAGTGTACTTAGATTTTAGCCGGTTATCTTTTAATGTGGTTTTTAAACGTCCGTTCCTCCATCTAGACCTTTTATAAAAAATCGGCGTTAAAGTACGATGAAGATCGGAGTTTTCTCTGTATGAATATTTTAAACGTGAAGTCTGATGTTCCATTTCAATATGCCGGCCTTTTTTTTAAGTGTATTTTGGCTTCACGTAAAGATAGGGGAATGATTTTTGGACTGAACCATGCATTTTTACAGCAGTATGTGCCATGTATCGTATTTTTCATTTAAAATTAGACATATATATGTGGTGTTAATAGGAAATTCTATTAGCCTCTAAACTTATTGAGAGGAAACTGAGCTCTACAGCGGTATGCGCTCCGAGTAGTCGCTTAGAAAAATGTACTTCTGTGTTTTTCCTGCTGCAACTCATTCCGTAGCTCATTTTGAATTATTTAACGATGTTTTTATTAAACGAAATAAACGCTTTGCTTGACATAATACTGTTGTGAAAAAGCATGGTTCAGTCCAAAAATCAATTCTCTACCTTTATGTGGAGCCAAAAAAACACTTTTCTAAAAAAATGGCTGGCATACTAAAATGGAAAATTAGACTTAAATTTTATGTTTAAATGTTCATATAGAGAAAATACTGATCTTCAACGTACTTAAACGCCGATTTTTTATGAAAAGCCTAGACGGAGTAACGGACGTTTAAAAACCACATTAACGGGAAACCGGCTAAAATCCGAGTACTTTTTATGCGTAAATTGCTGCATCTCCAACTAGTTTCAAAATAAAATAATCGTCAAACCAATCAACGCAGGAAGGAATAGTCTTTAATTTAGTATAGTGTTCAAAAATATTCGTTGTTTTTTTTTTACTTTCTCTTGCCTATATGAATATATAGGAAGGAAAGTATTGTTTTCTTGTCGATTTTAAGAAATAGAGTTTTCACCGGATCTACACGTTTTCAGACCCCTGAACCCAAAAAAACATGTTTTTAGCGATTGGTCTGTGTGTGTGTGTGTGTGAACAAAATATCTCATAAACAGAACATGGTACGAACTTGAAACTTGAAACTTGTAATAAACACCACTAGAGGACCCGACACGAACATTTTCATCAAAATCGGCCGACAGGAAGTAGTAGTTTATTCGTGTCATTTGCACTTTTCTGCGATTTTCTCAAAAACGACTCGTACGATTTTTTTTAAATCGCCTCATTTACTAAATTTTTTATTCTCTACAAGATAGGGTAGGCGCCATGTCTGCTAAAATTCTTGGAAAGGCTGTTTTCTCGTAAAAATATTATTTTTTAAAGATTGCGACTTTGATACGCACTTTAGCGCAAACATGTATAATAAACGTTGTAGAGAATTTAAAATTCTACAATTTTTATTTCAAACATTTTTTTGTATAACGCTTAGTTTAGCGGTAATTAGCGTTTTCTGTTTTTACTCACGAAAAGGTGTAAAAAAATCGATTTTTTTAAGATTTCAGCCTTAGGCTAATATGCATTTTACGACAAAAGTGTATAATAAAATTAATGGGAAATCAACAGATCTACAACTTTTATTTAAAGCATTTTTCTCTACAAAGCCTAGTTCAGCGTGAAAGAGTGATTTTCCGTATTTTTAAGCCAAACTGAGGTTGATTTTCATTTTGCGTCCTTCACTCGTGATTTAAATTAGGTTATGTTTATTGAGGTTAGTTTTTTGTTTAAATCTAAAATGTTTTGTTACTAATGTTAGGCTATATTGTTCATAATTTGCATTGGCAAGAGATAGTTGTGGGAGTGTTTTATACCAGATTTTTTGAGATAAAGGTCTTCAAACGAGTGCGGACAGGTAAATGGCGCATGCGTTGAGGCATGCGTCAACGCATGCCTCACGGAAAATGATGACAATTTTAGGACGGACTTAGGAATATGAAAGATTTCAAAAATTGTCACCAAAAATTTAATGATCACGTGTTTTTTCTAGGAATATACCCTAAGAAATTAAACACCCAAATTCAATAACAATTGTTATTCCAGAAATCTAATAAAGTTCTTAAATAAAGTACAACGAAGAAGATGAAAAATATAGGGGAAGAAAGCGGGGGTAATCCTTTAATCCTTGTAGTTTATTAGTGATGCCCCTCTATTTTCAAAGTCCCTAATAAAACACTTACAAGAAGTCACACGTTATTCTACTCTCGTCTACATAAAGCCCTTTAAATCCGGGACCTATGATCCGATGGATATATCAAAACTCATGAATAAAATGATGCATCAATAACCGCTGTATATCATTGTCAATCCCTTTCTTAACGTAAATGATTTTGAGCTAAACAAATAATTACGCTGTGATAAATCAAAATGGACTTCCTCTATGAGATTGAATTTAATCTAATTATCATACCTCCCTTACAAACCCTCTTATTTATTTAATAATATTGACAACCCTTAAACATGCCACCAGAATTTAATCAAAATCAGATTTGGACCCTCTTTTTTACTTGTTTTTACACTTAATCCATATGTTAATATAAATTTATTTACTGTAATGCGTTTTTATTAACGCTGTAATAACTTTTGTCGTATTAAAATTGCATGCGCGTGCGGATGTTTGTGTGTGTGTTTGTAAGTTGTTTTATATTCATTATAAAAGTTCCCTTCCTTTTATTGTTATCTCGTAAGAATATTAAAAACTTTTTATGTTAACTGTTTAAGGATGCCAAATTCTTTTTTGGTTTTCTAAATGTTGACATATAACGAACTTCTAAATGCACGAGTAAACATACTGTCGATTTCTTTATTATACGAGGTGTGGCTATTAAATAACGAGACTGACGTTGTAAATAATTCTATTTTAATTTTATACATAATCACTTATTGTCATCTTCAATATACAATCCTTCTCTATCCCTACAACGTTCCATGCGAATTTTCCATTGTTGGAAACAGTGCTGGATGTCATCTTCTGTCAGCTTCCTCAGGACACGTGCCGTTTTCTCTTTTACAACTTCCACAGACTCAAATCTTGTTCCTTTTAATGCATATTTCACCTTAGGGAACAGGTAGAAGTCACATGGCGCAAGATCTGGTGAATAAGGTGGATGTTCTAACACTGAGATGCTGTACTTGGCTAGGAACCGCTTGATAACGCAGAATGAGCTGGCGCATTGTCTAGGTGGAGAACCCATGATTTGTCCTTCCACATTTCGGGGCGTTTTTTCCTTACTCTTTGACGTAGTCTAGAAACTACCTCAAGGTAGTAATGAAGATTAATTGTTTGACCTTCAGGAACCCAGTGAAGGTACATTACTTTAAATTTTGACTTGCTCATTCGAGCTTTTTGGCTCTCGGTGAAGTTCGGCTCTTTCAGTGCATGGACTGGCGCTTCGTTTCCGGATAATAAGAAAAAACCACGTTTCAACACATGTTATTATCGTTTCCAAAAAATTTGGGTCATTTTCAATCGCGTGCAAAGTGTCAGTACAAATATTTTTGTGAGCTTAATTTCAAACTATTTTGAGCGGCACGTGTCCTGAAGGAGCTGACAGAAGATGACTTCCAGCACTGTTTCGTACAATGGAAAATTCGCATGGAGCGTTGTAGGGATAGAGAAGGAGTGTATATTGAAGGTGACAATAAGTGATTATGTATAAAATTAAAATTAAATTTTTTACGTCAGTCTCCTTATTTAATAGCCACATCTCGTAGATACCCGAGTTTGGAGCCTTGTTTCTTCACAACCGCTTGTTTTATTTTAACGTAATGTTACCGTCGGCCCCTTTGATTAAGTACTGCGCTGCCGGATATCAAAATTTCCGACGTAGCGACAGTGGGAGCCGCCAATAGTTCCGAGAGGGGTGGTAGGCTTGTGGCGGCGTACCGACAGAGGCCTTTGACATCAAGGCCGAGCCAGTAACCGCCTCCTACAACAGTGCTCTTGGCGACTATAAAAAAATGCGCTCCACTGAGCCAAGAGATTCTATTCCGATCCAGACAGCAGACAAGACGTCCACCATCGGCACACGGCTACCGGACTCCAGCGAAGACTAATTGACGACCCCGCTAGAGAGAAGATGATACTTCCGCTCACCGACTTGTCACCGTAAACCGTCGACCGGACCGTCATCGCCCGCTGACGCGAGCGATGCCCACAGTAGTCCCTCGACCGAGCCTTACGCTCACCGGACCCGACGAAGCAGCCATCGACGCACTTCTGCAAGGGATGAAGATGATGTCTCCGCTGGACGACGACACGCCATGTCGCCCAGCCTCCGACCGCCACGACGACTACGACCGACGCTTCCCATCAAGACGACCACCGCTTAAACGGCCCTTTTCAGGGCCACCAAAAACTAAAGGTTTTTAACTCGCCACTTAATGTCGCCATCCGGTGACGATACTATACACCAAAATTTAGCTGATCTGCGTTGTTGCATGTTAGTTTCTTAACGTTTTTTTTAATATTGCGATATCCGGATGAGAAGAAAAAAGGAAGCCGGTATTTTTGTTACTGCAACAGATCGGATGCATTTAGAGGCTTATACGACTCAAAACCTGATCGACCGATTTATTTGACCGGAATACAAACTTGTTTGTATTGTTATTGTATGTACGACATTTCAGACTTGTAGCTTATTTAAATTTTCAGTTATTAGTAAAATTCGGAACCCCTGGTTAATTCCGTAACCGCTCATTAATTCGGCAATTTCAAAAATCATTGTATTCAGTACCTATACAAAATTAATAAAAATTCATTAATATTATGGAACAGCAATTGACCAGTTATTCGGCAGAATATTTTAAATGTTTAAATAATTGATAGATGATGCGGGGGCTGGAAGAAGCTTTACCACATTGCCAAGTCTCTTTTTATCGGATTTGTGTGTGTTGTGTTGTTTAGGTCAACAGCCAAAAGGCTGGTTTGAAACTCTAGAGGTTTAACTAAGTAAAAACGAGGAGTGAGGTGGTTTGCTATTGCCTTCCTCACTGAGTGGAAAAGTATGCTTATCAGCATGCCAGGCCCTCCAAAAAGCAACCACTTTCCACCCTGCAAATGACACCTTCACTTCATTCAACACAGGGTCTGGCTGTATAATGAAATTAATTACTTTCAGAGGAGATAAAACTGTGATTAGTATCTTTTACACATCTACCTCTTCTGTTCTTAAATAGTTCAGTCATATAATTGGCTGACTATGTGATAAGAAATAGAACTATTTTTTGTAGCCCTGGAACCAACAGATCGAATGCAATTAATTTAACACTCCACCTGCCCGTTATGAGCACTTTTTATGGGATTTATAAAAATCAAAATTCTGCCGATGTATAGACCTATTAAAGTTATAGAAAATAAATAATTCTACAACTTTTATTTCATGAATTTTCTTTTACAGAGCTTAGTTTAGCGATAATTATTGATTTTAAGTTTTTTTTCAAAATCGGTAAAAATTAAAATTTTTAAGATTGTTGCCTTAGTATGCATTTTACGATAAAAGTACAGTATAATTAAATTTATAGGAAATTAGAAAACCTAAAATTTTTATTTCAAGAATTTTTCTCTGCAGAGCCTAGTTTAGAGGCAATTACTGATTTTCCGAATTTTTAAGTTCTTCAAAGGTTGATTTTCATTTTGCTTCATTCACCCATGATTAAAATTAGGTATGTTTACATTGTTTACTCCTGATTAAAATTAGGTTATTTTGTTCATTATCTAAGTATATTGGTAAGTTAAAGTCGTGTGAGTGTTTCACACCAGTTTTTTAAGTTCTACAAAGGTTGATTTTCATTTTGCGTCATCACGCATGATTGAAATTTGGTTTTTTTTTTTTTTTTTTTTTTCCGAACAGGCCTTCAATGGACCACGCTAATATCAATCTAGTTTGGCGGCTCCCTCCTTCTCCTCCAATACTGCTTCATGTTCTCGCTGTGTTGCGCTCTTCGTTCCTCCGTCCAGCGCATGTTTTCTCTAATCTTCCTGACACTCACAAGCGACTCTATTGATTGAATTCTCCCTCTAAACCTTATTCTATCCATGCAGTCTTCTATCTTTATGTTTATTCTATTGAGGTCTTCTTTTACTTGTTTTATGTATGGCGGTGGATTCCTATAATTCCAGAATTTATCAAAAAGTTGTTTATTCAATCTATTGGGATCCATCCGCATCATGTGACCTATGAATTTTAATCTTTTCTTCCGAATTGCTGTCTCAAGATTTTCAAAAGTTTTAAAACCGCCACCGTTCTTTATTTTGTATATATCTTCATTTGACTTCAATCTATATCCATTGTCTGTTTTATTTGGGCCATGTATCGTTCTCAAGATTCTCCTTTCTATTCTCAAAAACTGTTCAAGATTTGGTACATTTGATGTTTCAGTTCCATAAAGTATTACTGGCCTGACAACCGTATCATAGTGTTTAAATTTGGCGTTGATGGATAGATTCTTCTTGTTGTAGACATTTTTAGTTAGGAACCTTAGTCTCTCAAAAACGATCTTCCTGTGTTGAAAAGCTTTTTTATCCGAACCATTCGAACTGATCACTTCGCCAAGATATTTAAAGCTACTTGTGTATTTAATTCTTCCAAATCTAGTAACCATGAATTTATTTTTTTGTTTCAAATTCGTCATTATTTCGGTTTTGGAGAAAGATATTTGCAGACCTGCTTTCTCGGCTATTATCTTCAGATCCTCAACTTGAGAAATCGCCTCTTCCTCAGAATTCGCCAGCAAAGCCAAATCATCAGCAAACGCTAAACAATTCACCTTTATTTTTCCCTTTCCAGCACCAATTCCAGCAGCACTCTTGTTGAGTTCTGAGAATGTCTTCATGATCCTATCCAACACAAGATTGAAACGCATAGGGGAAAGACCATCCCCCTGCCTCAGGCCCGTTTTAATTTCAAAAGGATTGCTGATTTCATCTAGAAATTTTATTTTTGAAAATGTTTGGGAAAGAGTTAGCTGGATTAGATTAATAGTCTTTCGATCAACTCCATACTCCTTCATCGTCTGAACAACTGTTTCCCTGTCCACAGAGTCATACGCTTTCTGAAAGTCAACAAACGTTACAAATAATGGTTTTGCTCTCAACATCTGATTTTTGATTATCAGTTTTAAACTTAGAATCTGTTCTGAGCACGACCTTCCTCTCCTGAATCCACCTTGGAACTCACCCAACTTTGGATCAATCTGAATCCCCAACCTGGTCAATAAAACTTTTGAGAAAATTTTATAAGTTACCGGTAAAAGGGAAATTCCTCTATAATTATTTACATCTTTTTTGTCATTTTTCTTATGGAAATTTGGTTATGTTTTTAATTTTACATTGTTTACTCAAGATTAATACTAGGTTATATTGTTCATTTTCTACGTAAATTGGTAAGAGAAAGTCGTGTGAGTGTTTCGCACCAGTTTTTTTAGTTCTACAAAAGTTGATTTTCATTTTACGTCATCACCCACGATTGAAATTAGGTTATGTTTTTCATTTTACATTGTTTACTCAAGATTAAAATGAGGTTATATTGTTCATTTTCTACGTAAATTGGCAAGAGAAAGTCGTGTGAGTGTTTCGCACCAGTTTTTTTAGTTCTACAAAGGTTGATTTTCATTTTGCGTCATCACCCACGATTGAAATTAGGTTATGTTTTTCATTTTACTTTGTTTACTCAAGATTAAAATGAGGGTTATATTGTTCATTTTCTACGTACATTGGTAAGAAAAAGTCGTGTGAGTGTTTCATGCTAGATTTTTTTTTTGAATCGGTTTTATATTTTGTTGTTTACTAAAAAGAGTAGTCGTATACCATATCACATTAATGAACCTCTATTGTAAGATTAATAAGGGTGACTTCTTCCCTAAATTACTGTAAGGAGTGGATCCCTCGTGCATCCATTCAGAATCAATAATATTTCATGTTTATTATCCCTGTTTTTTATTACATTGTTTACAACCAATTTCATAACCCAGGAATGCTTCCACTTTCCGCCTAGTCAAACCCGTGAAATACCGTAAACGCAGTTTATTTAGTATTTACTTCAAATCACATGATGCATTTTCGGGGCATGGTGTACAAAAATTGTTTCGTACAAGTAACGCTCTGGGAGTATAATGATAAGAAGTATCACAAAATATTTTTAATCGCGTTTCTGAATAATTAACATTATTACTTTCTCTTGCATACATGAACATATAGAACATATAGAAAGGAAAATATTGTTTTCGTGTCGATTTTTCAAAATCTAATTTTCACAGGATCTACGTACACGTTTTCAGACCCCCGGAACCCAAAAAACGTTTTAGCGATTGGTCTGTGTGTGTGTGTGTGTATGCGCGCGTGTGCGCGCGTGTGTGTGTGTGAAT
Source organism: Catonia carolina (assembly GCA_035578175.1). Taxonomy (NCBI): domain Eukaryota; kingdom Metazoa; phylum Arthropoda; class Insecta; order Hemiptera; family Achilidae; genus Catonia; species Catonia carolina. Next base: position 8,511,953 of record JAQMRL010000014.1, on the reverse strand, counting down.
AGAATATCTCAAGCGGAACATTGTACGAAGTTGAAACTTAAAATTTAAGTTAGGTCCTACTACCGGACCCGACACGAACATTTCATCAAAATCTGTCAACCGGAAGTAGTAGTTTATTCGTGTAATTTTGCACTTTTTTGCGATTTTCTTAAAAACGGCTCGTACGATGTTTTTAAAAATCGTCTCATTTACTACATTTTTTATGTAGGCGCCATGTATGCTGAAATTCTTGGGGAGGCTGTTCTCTCTTAGAAAAAATGTTTTTTTTAAGATTGCGGCCTTAAAATGAATTTTAGAACAGAAGTGTATATAAACAAAGTTGTAGAAACTTCATACATCTACAACTTTTATTTCGAACTTATTTTAGTATAACACTTAGTTTAGCGGTAATAACAAATTTTTGTTTTTTCATAAAATCCTGTAAAAAAACCGTTATTTCAAGATTTCAGCCTCAGTAAGCATTTTACGACAAAAGCGTATATAATCAAATTTATAGGAAATTAAAAGATCTACAGCTTTTATTAAAAGCATTTTTCTCTACAGAGTTTAGTTTAGCGTGAAAGAATGATATTCCGTATTTTTAAGCCAAACTGAGGTTGATTTTCATTTTGCGTCTTTCATTCTTTTTAAAATTAGTGACGTCCACAAATCGGAGGCCGCGGCGATAGACAGCTTTCTGTGTACCCAAGCCTCTACGAGGGTGTATCCAAAAGTAACCAGAATAGCATTGCCGTGGGCGGTGCTTGTGTAGTACGCATTTCTGCTGCACTGACGTGTATTGTGCAACTCATTGCGAGTTAAATATTCATCTGCAGTGATTGTTTTTGCTAGTGCTGTTTTGTTCTTGTTTCGTTTTTAATGATGGCAAGTTTTAGTGAACAACGTGTAGCTGTGAAATTTTGTTTTCTACTCGGTAAAAGTGCTGCTGAAACTGTTTTAATATTGAAAACAGCTTACAAAGATGACGCTATGGGAAAATCTCAAGTATACGATTGGTTTTCTCGGTTTTAAAATGGCGACATGTCGATTGATGACAACCCTCGTTCTGGACGTCCATCAACTGCCCGAATGGACGAAAATGTTTAAAAAATTTGAGAGCGTGTGCTCTCAGACCGTCGACTGACAATTTGGAAGTTTTAAGAAGATTGAGCAACAGTGTTCGTCAAAAAAGATCAGATTTGTGGCAGACAGGAGACTGACTCTTCCACCACGACAATGCACCTGCACACTTAGCCATCTTGGTGAAAATCTTTTGACTAAAAATGGCATGGTTTCGCTGCCCCACGCACCTTACTCGCCTGACCTGGCTCCGTGCGACTTTTTCTTATTTCCACGCATAAAAAGGGACTTTGAAAGACACAGATTTGACAACATTGAAGCGGTCAAGAAAAAACGAGGGAGGAGCTGTCAGCCATTTCTAAAGATTTTTTTGAATATCATTATTTGCAATCAGTTTTTTTTTAAATAAACTAAAAACAAATCTTTTGAATTTACAAATCACAAGTTGAGGCCTCATTACCCTGAGTACCTCTCATTATATCAATTATTCATGTGTTATAAGAGAAAATTACTATGTACAAAGATATTTACATTTTACAATATGGAATACTCATATTCGTTTTCGTGACTTTCAAGTCTTGCCTGATATTTTCTATTAAAACGCCTGACCTCGTCCATTACATCAGGAAAGTTGCAATAATGTTGTACTTCTGCATTCCTTGCAACAGGACATCCACAGAACCTTATTCTGGAACCTTTGAATTACCTCTATGTTACTTCTGCTGGTAGTTCCCCAAAGTTGAACGCCGTACAAAGATGACTACAAAAAATGTTCGAACAGTGGAAGCACCGGCGGGATAAATGTATTAGTTGTAATGGAGAGTATTTTGAAAGGGGTAAGGTTATTTTGTAAAAATATTGAAAATAAATAGCTTTTGAAAAATAATTCCGGTTTCTTTTGGGTACCCCTCGTATATGTTTAATTAATTAAAATGGGAAGAGAAAGTCGTGTGAGTGTTTTTCACAAGATTTTTCATTTATCATCTGTTATTATTCCGGGAGATAAGCCTTTTTCAGTTATTATTATTATTATTATTATTATTATTATTATTATTATAATTTTGAAAATGTATGACAAATAGTAACTTACTTGCTGCAAGTGTTATCTTATAAATACTTCATGGTTTTTTTCTGTTACAATTTTATCAATTAGAACTTAAGCTACAATGAGTTTTTTTCATAATTTAATATCCTATGAGTTTTCTTATATAAATAAAGTCATTAAAAAATTCTTGTTACATTAATGCTGATGAGTTTATTTGAGGCGCCAGTTATTAAATATTTACTTTCTCTTGCCTATGAATATTATCATTTTTATTTTATACATAATCACTTATTGTCACCTTCAATATACACTCCTCCTCTATCCCTACAACGCTCCATGCGAATTTTCCATGGTTGAAAACAGTGCTGGAAGTCATCTTCAGTCAGCTCCTTCAGGACACGTGCCGCTTTCTCTTTTACAGCTTCCACAGACTCAAATCTTGTCCCTTTTAATGCAGATTTCACCTTAGGGAACAAATAGAAGTTACATGGTTCAAGATGTGGTGAATAAGCTGGATGTTCTAACACTGAGATACTGTACTTAGCTAGGAACCTCTTGACAGATAACACAGAATGAGTTGGCGCATTGTCTTGGTGGAGAACCCATGATTTGTCCTTCCACATTTCGGGGTGTTATTCTTTACTCTTTGACGGAGTTTATAAAGTACCTCAAGTTAGTAATATTGATTAATAGTTTGACCTTCAGGAACCCAGTGAAGATACATAATCCCATGGATATCAAAAGAACAATCATCATTGCTTTAAATTTTGACTTGCTCATTCGAGCTTTTTTGGCTCTCTGTGAAGTTCGGCTCTTCCAGTGCATGGATTGGCATCGTTTCTGGATCATAAGTAAAAAACCACGTTTTATCACATGTTATCGTTTCTAAAAAATTTGGGTCATTTTCAATCGCATACAACGTGTCAGTGCAAACATTTTTCCTAGCTTCATTTCAAAAATTTTTGAGCGGCCTGTTTCCAGAAGGAGCTGACAGAAAATGACTTCCAGCACTGTTTCCAACAATGGAAAATTTGCATGGAGCGTTGTAGGGATAGAGAAGGAGTGTATATTGAAGGTGTCAATAAGTGATTATGTATAAAATAAAAATTAAATTTTTTACAGCGTCAGTCTCGTTATTTAATAGCCACACCTCGTAAATAGCAAGTAAGTGAGTTACCTATTAATTAAGACATTATTGCAGTGGGTAGATTTAATAACTTAATTTGTAAAATATTAATGTAGAATTTTTAAATATTTTTTCCGTTTTTATTGTTTAACATGCCATAATATATGACATACGAAATATCTTCAAAATACAAAAAAATCATTCTGGCGGGGAATAAGAGAAAAGACCAACTATTTTTTGTAGCCCTGGAACCAGAAGATCGAGTGCAATTAATATAACACTCCACCTGCCTATTATGGGTGGCGTTCCGTCTTATTTGGCAGCAAGGAACGTCTTGGTCAGGCGGACGGATATGTAAATCATGGGTATATAGGATATGTAGGTACATAGGATGCAGTTGAGTATGTTCACAGTGGAGTAGAAAAATTGTCTTGGAGAGTTATTTGTTGTAAAGGTATTCCTCAACGGAAAAAAGTATATATTTTTATTCGAAGACGTTTGGGGAGTTGTGTAATGTTCGTGGCGCGTTCGTGATATACTTTGAGAAAATGGATTCGGATGGAATGCTCATTGTAATCGTTTTAGTTGGTGGTATTAGTTTTTCGGTTTTTGTGAATTTTCGAGGGATTTAGGTAATGAATCGTGGGGATATAATGCCGCTCTGGATGGCGAATGTGGTACCGAAGAAACTGCTGGGTAGGCTTCTAGCCGACAATAAAGATACCGATGATGCTGAGGCCGACTGTTGACGAAGCGGAGGGGGACACTTTTGGCCCAGTCTGGGTAAATTTGCACGAAAGGAACTGAGGGCGTTAAGAAGGCTGCCAGTAAAGATCTATGGTCTAGGTATGGCAGGGGATGGTTGAGCTCCGGAAAGTCCAATGGTGGGTCCTTCACACATCAATTTAAGATTAACACATTCACTGGTAAAGACTCGCCTAGCGGGTCATGGGTAGGTGTTACCGCCAGGCTGCCGTCTCACCTTGCAGGTTCTGTTTTGTTATCATTTTAAGTTATTCTGGAGGGACACCGCCTGTCGGATATCAGTTTGTTGCTATTATAAAGCCCTCAGAAAGGTTTTTCTTTGTAATCGTACAGTTTGTTTTTGAATTTTCGTCGTACGATCTTCTACCCTCGTATAGTATACTCGTTCAGTATTTTTAACGGGTTTTTAGGGTACAGTAGAAGCCGTGAATTTAGTATATTTGCAAGTATCGATTCAAAATAGCTTAAACTTTTAAATTTACTTTACGAGTATATTATTTTTCGTTTAAAATAATATAAGGAATTACGCGTAAATCGCAACGGTAAATGGAAAAATTCTAAGAAGAAATACATTTTATTATAACAGGCGAAAATAAACCTAAAAAAACATTGAATTGTTTATTTTTATGTTTTTAGGAAACATAAATTCATGTGTAGGTCGCAAATCAAATAAATCTCTAAAAACGTTAGAACATAATTTGTTGACCGTACATAAAGCAAGCGGAGAACATGCTGCACGAGTAATCAGCCCAAAGTGAGAGATACCTCGTCATTGCTCAGCATTGAATGTGTTAAGGGTGGCGTAGTAATTTAATTACATAAATTAATATCTGCCCATAACAGACAGGTGGAGAGTCAAATTATTTACACTCAATCTGTTCATTGCAGGGCTAAAATAAATAGTTCTGTTTCTTATCATATGGTTAGCCAATTAAATGACTGAAACATTTAAGAACAGAAGAGGTAGAGGTGTAAATGACACTAATCAGAGTTATCTCCTCTGAAAGTAATGAATTTCATTATACAGCCAGACCCTGTGGTGAATGAAGTGAAGGTGTCATTTGCAGAGTAGAAAATATGTGCTTTTCAGAGGGCCCGGTTTGCTGATAAGCTTACTTTTCCACTCAGTGAGGAAGGCAATGGTAAACCACCTCACTCCTTGTTTTACTTAGTAAAACCTCTACAGGTTCAAACCAGCCTTTCGGCTGATGACCTAAACAACAAACACAAGTTAATATAGGTTAAGATATCATTTCTGTACAATATCTAGGGTTTCACTACTTGTCAATTACTGCAAATATAAGTGCGTACTTATATAATTAATTTTACAGTTTTTAACAAAAACATTGTATTTTTAGCCTATTACGATGTTGTTAAAAAGACGATAGAAAAATTAGACCTCTCTTGCTTTCGATGCTTGTTTGCAGTATACTTTATGAGATAAACTAATGACGTAACGTATTTCAAGAATCTGTCATGGCAACATTCTTTTTTTGACTTTTCTTTTTTTTATTGTTTTTCCTGAATCATCGTATACCGGGTGTCCCACGGATTTTGAACCACAGGGAAATAACATTTATTTTCATTAGTTTGTTAATATTTTCTTTCCACGAATAAATGAAAACTTTTTATAATTAGGAATCATTAGAAAATGTTTAGACCTTTAAAAAAAATCTGGTGTCAAACACTCACACAACTTTCTCTTGCCAATGCAAATAATTAACAATATACCCTAACATTAGGTAGTAATAAAACATTAAAAATAAAAAATAAATTAACCCCAATAAACATAACCTAATTTTAATCATGAGTGAAAGACGCAAAATGAAAATCAACCACAGTTTAGCTTTAAAATACGGAAAATCACTCGTTTACGCTAAACTAGGCTCTGTAGAGAAAAATTCTCTAAATTAAAGTTGTAGAATTTTTAATTTTCGAAAACTTTGATTATGCCTGTACGTTTTTGTCGTAAAATGCATAATAAGGCTGAAATCTTTAAAACAATCGATTTTTTACACGATTTTGTGAGAAAGAAACAGAAAATTGCTAATTACCGCTAAACTAAGCGTTATACAAAAAAATGTTTAAATATAAGTTGTAGGATTTTAAATTCTCTACAACTTTGATTAACAGTTTTACGCTGAAATGCATATTTAAGTCGCAACCTTAAAGAAACAATTGTTTTACGAGAAAACAGCCTCACCAGAAATTTCAGCAGACATGGCGCCTACTCTATGTTGCAGAGCATAAAAAATGTAGTAAATGACGTGATTTTAAAAAAATCGTAGGAGCCGTTTTTGATAAAATCGAAAAAGTGAAAAATGACTCGAATAAACTACTACTTCCGGTTTTGATGAAAATGTTTATGTATTTTTGTTTTAATGTATTTTGGGTTCAGGGGGTCTGAAAACGTGTAAAATCGGTGAAAACTCTATTTCGAAAAATCGACATGAAAACAATACTTTCCTTTCTATATATTCATTATAGGCAAGAGAAAATAAAAATATCAAAATTTTTCATAAATTTTAAGCTGTATTAGCTTAAATACAGAAATACATAAATTTGTAACCGTTTTCCATTTAAGTATGGTAAATTTTATCCTATTTTCGCATTGATACGTTTGGAGTAATGGTAACGTTCTGGTCCGGAGATTTAAAGACAGGTGAGTCGATTACATCAGCGGAAAAATTTTATTGTTCCAAATATATTGGCAATATTATTAAAAAAAATTATTAAATTTTTAATTTTGACAATTTGTTTTATCATCTAAAATTATTTACTTAAAAATTTGATTATTTTTGGAAGCAAATTTAGTCTTATTTTAAATACCTAAATATTTCCTTCAGCAACACTTTTTAATTTTCAGAGACAGCTGATTGATGCAATTATTTTAGATAATTGCGATAATCTAGATTGTTGATGATAAAACAAATTATCAATTTTTTTTTGTTTTTTTAGCTTTTGTTATCGGGAACTGTACATTGTTGACAACTACTGAATTTGATCGCTGCTTTTTGCTGTTTTTTTTTTTTGACGTGGATTAGACATGAGTTTGAACAGGGACCCCCAGTAGAGTTTGTTCATGGATGGCTGTCAACTGGTCACCATACAAAGTCGCTTGCCCAAACGGTGTTACTTAACAAATAATAGCCACTTACTACCAGCTGACTGACTGGGCTGGCCCGAAGGCCTATTATCAAAATTAAAAAATAAATAATTAATTTTTTTTAATATTTCCAAGGCCTGCGGACCAGCCCAGTCAGTCAGCTGGTAGTAAGTCGCTATTATTTGTTAAGTAACACCGTTTGGGCAAGCGACTTTGTATGGTGACCAGTTGACAGCCATCTATGAACAAACTCTACTGGGGGTCCCTGTTCAAACTCATGTCTAATCCACGTCAAAAAAAAACAGCAAAAAGCAGCGATCAAATTGGGTAGTTGTCAATAATGTACAGTCCCGATAACAAATAAAAGCTAAAAAATAGAAAAAATATTTCCAAAATTATTTTTTGAACAATAAAAAAAGCTGATAGATTCGACCCACCTACTTTACAACTCCGGGTTAGAACGTTACCATTTATCCAAACTTAAGAATGGAAAAACGGATAAAATTGACCATACATTAAATGGAAAACGGTTACAAATTTCTGTATTTAAGTTAAAATACAGCTTAAATGTGCGAAAATTGATATTTTTTAAAGGTTGTAAACATTTCCTAATGATTCCTGATTATAACAAGTCTTTGATTTTATTTGCAGGAAGAAAATATTAACAAAATAATGAAAATCAATGTTATTTCTCTATAATTCAAATTCCGTGGGACACCCGGATGTTGTAATCAATGACTATCATAAAGTAATTTCCAATTATATAAAACTTTCAATTTTATTTAACTTTATAAAAACTTTATTACAACTTTTCAACTACGTACCCAACGGTCGCGATTCCGAATTCAAAAAGTTACGGATTGGCGAGATTAGAAAAGGTTGCAAAAAAGCGCAAAATATAAAAACGTGAAAAAGATACGGTCCTGGGATTCAGTGTATGCAATAGAAATATTCTTATTTATCTATACTCAAACGAAATTTCACAAAATCGGATGAATATTTTACGGAGTTAAGTTATAGACCATTAAGTTTACATAATCCTTAAAATGTCTTCAAAAATGGGCTTTTTTACTTTCCCTTGCCTATATGAATATATAGGAAAAAAGAATTGTTGCATGTCGATTTTTAGAAATCGAGTTTTCACCGGATATACACGTTTTCAGACATCCTAAACCCCAAAAAAACACTCTTTTAGCGATTGGTTTGTGTGTGTGTGTGTGTGTGTGTGTGTGTGTGTGTGTGTGTGTGTGTGTTTGCGCGCGCGCGCGCGCGCGTGTGTGTATGGGGGGGGTGTGGGTGTGTGGGTGTGTGTGTGTGTGTGTGAACAAAATATTTCAATAACATCTTATGAAGTTGAAACTTAAAACTTAAGTTAGATAGCACTAGAGGCCCGACACGAACATTTTCATCAAAATCGGTAACGCAAAAGTAGTAGTTTGTTCGTGTAATTTTTTTTAATTTTTTGCGATTTTTCCAAAAAACGGCTTCTATTTTTTTTTTTTAAATCGCCTCCTATACTATAATTTTAATTGATTTCCACTGTAGGGCAAGCGCCATGTCTGCTGAAATTCTTGGGGAGGCTGTGCTCTTGAAGAAAAAAAATGTTTTTTTAATATTTCGGCCTTAGTATGCATTTTAGGGCAAAAGTGTATACGATTAAAGTTGTAGAAAATTTAAAAATCTACTACTTTCATTCCAAACATTATTTTATATAACTCTGAGTTTAGCGGTAAATAGTGATTTTCTGTTTTTTTTTCATGAAAATCTGTAAAAAAATGGATTTTTTAAGATTTTGGCCTTAGTATGCATTTGACGACAAAATAATGTGTGTCAACCAAATTTATAGGAAATTAAAAGAGCTACAACTTTTATTTCGAGCATTTTTCTCTACAGAGCCAAGTTGGCGTCAAAGAGTGATTTTCCGTATTATTACACCAAACTAAGTTGGTTTTCATTTTGCAACATTGAATTGTGATTAAAATAAGGTTATGTTTTTGAGGTTAGTGTTTTGTTTATTTCTAATGTTTGGTTATACGGTTTACTTGCATTGGCAAGATAAAGTCGTGTGAGTATTTACACCAGAATTTTTTTTGTTGTGTGTCAATATTACTTTTAAAACGATAGATAAAAATTTCAAGTTTTCACCGTTCAACGCAGAACTAAACAGGCATTAATTTGACATTATATAGTACGTTAAAATCGCTGTCACATTCTCTTAACTGAGCTTCGAACTCAGGTTCTTATGATTTATCGTCGGACATAAGTACGACGACCAATGACAGCCATGTGTCTAAATAATTACCACTGTGCATTCAAATTCATGAATGACCAGGCTAAAAATACAGAAAATTAATTAATTTTTTTGAAAAATAAAACAATATTGAAAACAGTAAAAAGCTGATAAAAATAGTATGATAAAACACGATTGGTTTGAAAGATACCAATACTTTCACAACTCGATGTTGGCAGAACTGAAATACAGTTGACAGCGGACAATATTGACATCTTGTACAGTTTTTAATTCGTGTTTTTGTGTTCGTACATTTAATTATTTATTTTTAGTAAATTTTCCGTGATTGTCTTGTTTCAAGTATTGTCATATTGTTCGTTTAAATTCTAGTTTTGTTTGTAATTGTTGTTTTTAAATAACCGTCGGGTACAGTCATTATTTTTATAGGTTTCGTTTACTGTAATAGGTTATGTTGGATGAAGAGGTTAGGATTTTTATAGGTTTAAAGTAATTTTAATAGTGGCTAAAGTAAGTTTCTTTTGTATTTTCGCTTATAATCTTTATCTAAAATTCAAAATTTGTTATGATGTCTATTTGTGTTGCAATACACAAAAATTTGTATTCTGGTTACTGAGGGTTTGTATTTTTAGATTTTTATTCTTTTAATTAATGTTATAATATGTTATGTAAATTTTCGTTTGTTTACTCTATATTTTGATAATTTCATCAAATATTACTAATTTAGGTTATACCCTACTTTTTTTATATAAAAATTTCATGTGACATTCACTAACCACCTATGGGAATTTCTGGAAACTCAATTAAAAGTTTACTCCTGAGGGAGGTTATGCTACATAACCAATTTTATAAGCAACTCACAATACTATTTTCGATCTTACAGTATTTTTTCACTCTTATGACAAGTCTTCATTTATTCGTGGGACAAACTAATAAAATCAATCCTATTTCCCTGTTGTTTAGGTCATCAGCCTAAAGGCTGGTTTGAACCTGTAGAGGTTTTACTAAGTAAAACGAGGAGTGAGGTGGTTTACCTTTGCCTTCCTCACTGAGTGGAAAAGTACGCTTATCAGCATGCCGGGCGCTCTGAAAAGCACTTATTTTCCTCTTTACAAATGACACCTTCACTTCATTCACCGCAGGGTCTGGCTGTATAATGAAATTTATTACTTTCAGAGGAGATAACTCTGATTATACTCCGTTCATCGTAAGAAAGATATGTCAAGTAAACAAACAACGGTTACCGAATCAGCTGATAAAGCAGTGACTCAGAAAAAATGCAACACTTTTAATGAAAACATCACAATGATAACTGATACGTGCTTTGAACCATATGCAGAATTAAACGATAAATAAAAATGAAACAAACAAAAAATACTATAACACTAAATTGCTAATTGAAAATAAATTATAATGCTTGTAAGAACGATGCGAGACAATATGATGTCAAAAGCGAACTAGTAGCATATAACGATGACATGTTCTTTGTCAAAAATGTGGAGAGAGCTTTATGGGTTTGGATTATTCATTGTCAAATTCAATTGTGAAATAACGAGTGCTGAACTAATTTTAGATGATTAATCATTAAAATAAAAATGTTACTTTTAAAGTTTTCTTGTTTCGTCATACAGATCAGAGGTAATACGTATAATTTGTAACCTCATTTATTTTGAAAAAGAATGGAAATAAAGTATACGCCTACCGTTTTTTTAAATTTATTGATCGGTTCTTAAAACATCAGCCATGGTAGGCCTAACAGTTTCATTTCTAAACATACTTCTAGAAGTATTTTGTATTTAAATACTTCTGAAATTATTTTGTTGTTACTTTTTAATCATCGTGTTCACATTTTTAAATACTGTGCATGCTCATTGATATCATTATTATTTTTTTACTTGACATATCTTTCTTACAATGAACTGAGTATAGAGGTTTTACTAAGTAAAACGAGGAGTGAGGTGGTTTACAATTGCCTTCCTCACTGAGTGGAAAAGTACGCTTATCAGCATGCCGGGCCCCCTGAAAAGCTCATATTCTTCATTCTGCAAATGATACCTTCACTTCATTCACCACAGGGTCGGGCTGTATAATAAAATTCATTACTTTTAGAGGAGATAACTCTGATTAGTGTCTTTTACACCTCTACCTCTTCTGTTCTTAAACGATTCAGTCATTTAATTGGCTGGCCATATGATAAGAAACAGAACTATTTATTTTAACCGTGCAACAAACAGAATGAGTGTAAACAATTTGACGCTCCATGTGTCTGTTAGGTATTTCCCTTTGGTTCCTATTCCGTGAGACACCAGTATAAAGTTTATGTTTACCTGTATTAAGAAAAATAAACTTTTAGGTTTATTACATTGTTACAGTACAATGTATCAAATTATAGTATTTAGCTTATTTTTGATAATCCGAACTATATGATTATAAGAACCGCTCTAGTTCCAATTAGTTTGGATAACTGGCACTCCACTGTAGTTTCTGAATAAATAAATTTGAAAATTGTTTTATTGTTTCAGATATTTTATATATGAAGCTAAATAAACATGGATAAATCCTCAAGAAAAATATATGTACAATTTGCAAGATATTTTGCCATATTGTTATCAAGAATGTATATGAAATGAGCTTTTATTGACAAATGTTTCAATGTTTAGCGGTACAAATATGACACATATTAAGGAACTTACTTGCCATTGGCTGGCAAATGTAAAACTTTCAAGAATAATTGTCCTCGTTACTTTAGCATTAGTTTTAGTACCAATGTTTACACACTATTACTTATCAAATGTAAGTATTCTAAATTTATTCAACTTAATTTAGTGTGACTATTAAATAATGAGACTGACGTTGTAAAAAATTTTATTTTTATTTTATACGTTATCACTTATTGTCACCTTCAATATACATTCCTTCTCTATCCCTACTACACTCCGTGCGAATTTTCCATTGTTGGAAACAGTGCTGGAAGTCATCTTCTGTCAGCTCCTTCAGGACATGTGCCGCTTTCTCTTTTACAGCTTCCACAGACTCAAATATTGTCCCTTTTACTGCAGATTTCACCTTACGGAACAGGTAGAAGTCACATGGTGCAAGATCTGGTGAATAAGGTGGATGTTCTAACACTGAGATGCTGTCCTTTATTAGGAACCTCTTGACAGATAACGCGGAATGAGCTGGTGCATTGTTGTAGAGGAGAACCCATTTTGAGGGGGTTTTACTCTTTGACGTAATTTATAAAGTACCTCAAGGTAGTAATATTGATTAATTGTTTGACCTTCAGGAACCCAGTGAAGGTACACAATACCATGGGTATAAAAAAAAACAATCATCATTGCTTTAAATTTTGACTTGCTCATTCAAGCTTTTTTGGCTCTCGGTGAATTTCGGCTCTTCCAGTGCATGGATTGGCGCTTTGTTTCCGGATCATAAGTAAAAAACCACGTTTCATTAAATGTTATCATCGTTTCCAAAAAATTTGGGTAATTTTCAATCGCGTACAATGTGTCAGTACAAACATTTTTGCAAGCTTCTTGTTGTTCAAACGTTAGAATTTTAGGCACCATTTTAGCACACACTTTTTGCATGTTAAAATTGTCATGTAAAATTTGCCGTACGTATAATACCTACAATTTCACCAATTGCGCGAATACTTAATCGATGGTCAGACTCAAATTAAATCAATCAGAATCAAATTACCGACTTTTTCGACATTTGCATTAGTTTTTGACGTTGAAGGGCGACCTGGCCGCGTGATCACCTTCAACGTCTTCTCTGTCATCTTTAAAACGCTTAAACCATTCAAAAACACATGCCCGCGATAAGCATTCACTGCCATACACTCTTTCAGTAAATTATAAGTTTCAGTAGCAGTTTTTCCAAGTTGAAAGTGAAATTTCACAATAATTCGTTGCTCTACTATTACATTAACCATTTTATCCGGCAAAACAAAAAATCAACAATAACGTGAACGTAGGCTCTGAATAAACGGTGTTGTTTACAGAAGTGAGACTAGCTGCATACTAAAGAGAAAGGTTCACACTAAACAGCTGTTGATTAATGGCGGTTGATGCATGCCTCCTTGATCCGCAGCAGCATCAGTATCGTTATTTAATAGCCACACCTCGTATTTACTTTTTCTAAATGTAATTAAACATAAGAATAATAATCCGTTGCATGAGATGACACGTCTCATGGCTGGTGACAATTTTGACTAACGGCAAAAATCATAAGTGATTTCTGACAAACATTACGCGAGCATGCGAATAAGAGCCACAATAGTTCACTCATGTCTTCCATCTCGTACTGAACACATTGATTATAGTGTGTGTTATCATGCAATACTTTATGATGTAATCAGCTGGTTGTATGTTCATAGGTTATACTTGTTATTGAAAGACCAAAACAATGGCTGACAAAAAATATAACAGAGCTACGAGAGACTTAATGGCAAGAAATTGGCTAGCTATGAAATAGGCAGAGCTCATCAACTTTGAAAAATAGTGTAGTGTCTTTTACACTTCTACCGTTTCTGTTGTTAAATGCTTCAATCATATTTAGGTGACCATGTGATAAGAAACAGAACTTTTTGTAGCCCTGGAACTAGCAGATCGAGTGCAAATAATTTAACACTCCACCTGCCTGTTATGGGCAATATTAACTTTTTCATAACTCAGTTTTATATATTATTAACTTTTATATATTATGTTTAATACTGTTTGTTTCGTAATTTCAGGTTGAGAGAGATGTGCCATTAGGTGATATTCACAGAACACGATCAAAATTAGAAACTTACGATGATTTTAGCGCATTAAAAGCCACTGATCTGAAAATACGAATTAATGAAATGTTAAGGATAAAAGGTGAAATAATAATTTTTATTTTTATTGCAAAAAACTAATTACCGTTTTTACTCGTGTATAGCGCGCACTCGTGTATAACGCGCACCCGTAATTAATTATAATATTTTAGGTAAAAATATTTCATACCTGAAAAAATAAATAAGTTGACGATTTTCACTTGGAAAAAATTATTTATTGAACTATCAAAAAACGATCAATTTGAAACAACTTACAGTTTAAGTATTTAATTTCAATGCAATTTTTTACTCATCATTGCTTTCCGAAGATGACGAAATTTTTTCGTTCCCGGGTACATCTTCACTGTCAATGTTATCACAGAGTGCGCAGTCCTCCGTACCGTCTAGGCGGTTAGATATTCCACACCTCTTGAAGCTCTTCACGACTGTTTCATATTTCACTGCATTCCAAGCTTTTAGAACCCACTCCAGTACAAGTGACAGTGGTGGTCTTTTCAGTTTTCCAGATGGTGTATACAAGTGTTCACCATCGCACATCCACTGGGTGTAAAGTTTCCTAAAACTGGCTTTGAAAGGTTTATTAACTGATACGTCTAAAGGTTGAAGTACGGATGTTAATCCTCCTGAAATTACTGCCAAAACAGTTTTCATACCTTTTAGCTTTTCTTTAACGGTTTCAGTTAAATGCGCTTTGAAACTATCCAGGACTAATAAATTTTTTTGCTTTAACAAAGCACCTGGCCTTCGATTCCACACTGTTTCGATCCAGTCTAAAACTAACTTTTCCTCCATCCATCCTTTCTCTTGGGCACGAACAATAACACCGTGTGGAAGCTTTTCTTTCGGCAGAGTTTTCCGTTTCAGAACTACATACGGAGGCAACTTGTGTCCATCAGCGGTAAGTGCAAGCATTACCGTGCAACGTTGTTTCTCGTATCCTGTTGGTACAGATTTGGCTTCCTTGTGTTCAACTGTAGTAGCCATCGGCATATCCCAAAATACAGGGCACTGGCCAGCGTTCCCAATTTGAGACAAATCAAAATTATCCTTATCCCTCACTTGAAGATAAATCGATGAAACTCGATGATTTTATTTTCATATTCTTCAGGTAAACGTTGAGCTAAAGTGGTTCGTCTTCGAATCGAAAGACCGTGTCTGCAAAGAAACCTAACACACCAACCACGGTTTGCACCAAATTTTGTATTTTTGATGTTAACACGTTCAGCAATTCGCCTTGCTTCAATTTGTATCATTTCTGTAGTCACAGAAAAAGCTCTGCTTCTTTTTTTCTTGTATATACTCGACTAGCTGGGTTTCTACGTCTGGATTCATAGCTTTCTTACCACGAAAAGACCGCCGATCACGAGTTGTAACTCTTAATTTTGCTTTTTGTTTTTTCCACTCCCGGACATTTTTTCTGGTACATCAAATTTACGCGATGCGGCCCGATTGCCATTTTCTTCTGCGTGTTTTATTACTATCAGTTTAAATTTTGCCGTATAGGAAGAACGGGATGTCTTTTCACTCATGGTAAATAAAAACTAAATACTAAAATCAGTAAAAAGCTACGTTGGTACTGATCAAGCCGACTAGCAATTACGAACTAAACCCAAGTAAGGTAGTGTAACGCAGCAACACCCGAATGGATGGGGATTTCCAGGAACGACTATCTATAATAGGTATCTGTTCACACATGAAAATATTTATAATTTTTTTCTGGCGGAATTGAATCGCCAGTGAGCGGCAGGAAACGAACAGGCAGATAATGATGCCAAACGTGCCATAAAAAACATACTATATTACTGTTATTGCCATTATCTTAAAATAAAATTTTTATTTTAGATGATAAAGCAAAAACGACTATCTATACGCCTCTATTTATTTTTTAAATAAAAATAATTATCTGTATTTTTTAATTTAAGCGGTTTTTGTTTTAATTAGGCGTATTCGTGTATAACGCGCACCCCCATTTTTGGGGAGAAATTCTTGGGAAAAAAGTGCGCGTTATACACGCGAATATACGGTAATTGATTCATCATCATTGTCTTTAATTCTCTTCCAAGTCTCCTCTGGTCAGGCCTAATGCCTCTAATTCCTCTTCACCATTTTTTGTCGCTAAACTAACTCTTTTCCATTTCATTCTTGGTAGATGGCTGTACGTCTTTTACCTCCATCACCAAGAACAGCGTCCTCTTAGGCAGTCTTTCCTCTTTCATTCTATTGACATAACGAGGTGTGGCAATTAAGTTCCGGGAATTTGTCAATAAAACACTAGCAAATTAACTTACGAGCAAAATTTTATTATCGAGCTTCACAATAGTCTCTCTCCAACTTTACACGTTTCTTCCACGATTGGAAGCACCCTTGGTAATCCTACAAAGTTACTCTATTCAGCACCATGTTTAGAGCTTCCTTGACCTCCTGTACACTGCCATGATACCCCCACCCTTTTATACTCGCTGCTGATTTTGTTTATAGGTCTCGGGGTCATTCTCAAATATCCACGTCTCATCTTCAGCTGACTCATCCAATCTCTGTCGTTGCTCAAAATGCAGGACAACAAATCCTCGCTAACCTCTCATGTAATGTGACTCACTCATTTTCACGATGCCATTAAAAAGTTACTTTCGAAAAGCACGCATAAAACACAAACCTAACGTGCTATAGACTTCAAACTTCGACTGCAACGAAATAAAGGTCCCCTATTTCCGGTTATATGTTTATGAACGACGCAGTGTTGCTAATTCCTGAGTTATAACTGAATTCCCGGAACTTATTGTCACACCTCATATCTAAACAATCTAGCTTTAGGTGTTCAAATCTTTTTGTAAGGCTGTCTTTCCCCAAATGTTTCTTAGATACAAAATTTTTTACTCTATGGCTGGGTGCTCACAGGACGCAACAAAACTATTGAAGACAAATTGTCTTGAAACAAAAATGTCAGGAGACAAATTTTTTTGTTTCAAACTGTCTGTGACCGTCGTTAATGCCTCGTACAACATTTCTCGTTCTGAGGTAATGTGGCATGTGATGAAGATTTGGCTATTGCGTTCTATTATTAATTGATATGTTTGGAAGAAGGAAGACCAGTTCATAAGTTTTGGACACGCCCAATTAACCAGAAAAGAAACCAGAAAGAAGTTTGTCCACATTGAGATGCAGATGGCCGTTGTGTATTTATGATTCAAACAATTAAAAAATTAATTTAATTTAAGTATTTTCATATTTCATGAATGAAAATAGTTGTCGATCTTTAGAAATCGAATTTTCATCGAATATGCACTTTTTCAGAACCCCAAACCCAAAAAATATTTTTCTAGCGATTGGTTTGTGTGTGTGTGTGTGTATGTGTATGTGAACAAAATATTTCAAGAACGGAACATCATACAAAGTTTAAACTTTAAACTTAAGTTATTAGGTACTACTTGAGGACCCGACACAAATATTTTCATCAAAATTGATCAACCGGAAGTAGTTTATTCGTGTAATTTTTCACTTTTTCCGATTTTCTCAAAAATGGCTCCTACAATTTTTTTTTAAATCACTTCATTTATTAAATTTTTTATGCTCTACAAGATATGGTTGGTGCCATCCCTGCTGAAATTCTTGGGGGGGGGGGTTGTGCTCTCGTAGAAAAAATTGTTTTTTTAATTAAAGTTGTAGAAAATTTAAAAACCTACTACTTTTATATCAAACTTTTTTTTGTATAACGCTTATTTTAGCAGTAATTAGTTATTTTCTGTTTTTTTTTTCATGAAAATCTGTAAAAAATCGGATTTTTCTTGAGATTTCCGCCTTAGTATGCATTTTACAACAAAAGTGTACATAATCAAATTTATAGGAAATTAAAATATCTACAAATTTTATTTATAAGAATTTTTCTCTACAGAGCCTAGTTTAGCGTGAAAGAGTGATTTTTCGTATTATTAAGCTTAATAGAGGTTGATTTTAATTTTGCATCATTCACTCATGATGAAAATTAGGTTATGTTTATTGATGTTAGTTATTTTGTTTATTTATAATGTTTTATAGTTCATTATTTGCATTGGCAAGAGAAAGTTATGTGAGTGTTTAACACCAGATTTTTAATTTTCCATCCGATGAGATAGTTCTCAATATAAAAATTCTCTAACTTTCTCCAGCACCCTTCCATTTATTCCATATCCTTACCCTTGGGGCATTACAATTCCGAGAACTTTTTGAATGCCTCTGGTATAATATTGTACTCATGATAATTATATTGTATTTGTTATTTGTTGACACAGGTTCAGTGAGTAGTGAGCTTAGAGATTTAGAGAATAAGAGACAGCGGTTACAAGCGGAAGTTGCTACTCTTGCTCATAAAATAGATCAACTGAAATTAGATCTTCTACATCAACAAACAGAGTTAGATAGATTAAAGCTTTCTGTTGAGCAGGTAAATACATTTCTGTATTTATTTCATCTTAAAGAACTGTTGTACTGAGTGGCGCATACGTCACTTCTACAAGTCTGGTTGTACAGGGTGTGGCACGGAAAATTGCTGATTTGTATTTCACGCCAAGAGGCATGATAGTATAGGGAAAGGGTGGGAAGGATTTCATATGAAAGGCAAGGTCATGAAATGTTGTTACCAGCGTAGTCAGTAGTCGCCATGTGTTGGACCAACAAGCAACGTGCGTTTGTCATCGAGGCATACTTCTCTAATGGCCGTTCCATTATCACGAATCAACGAGCATTCTGTACTTGATTCATTATTCATCCTGTAAGTATGGTTCCTGGTTGGCAATCTATTGTTACGTGGGCAGACGCATTAAGGGCGAATGGAAGTGTGAAGAAAAGTGGGTCAGAATGTTGGCGGACTGTCACTACTCCAAAAACATAGAGAGAGTGATGCAGTTATTTGGGCATTCTCCATGGCATCCAGCTCATAAACGTGCTGCTGCTCTAGGGATTTTGGATCGTAGTGTGAGACGAATTCTCTATGAAGAACCAAACTTTCATCCCTACAATATGGTTGTGGCACAACAGCTTAGTGAGTGGAATTTTATTTCTCGCCGAAATGCATGTGAAGTGCTTTTTGAAAACTTGCCTCACGATGCACTCGTTTTTTTTGAGATGAGGCTTACTTCACATTTCAGGCTCCATAAACAATCAAAGCATGCGTTATTGGAGTGATAACAATCCGTGTGAACTTCATCAGCGACCACTTCATTGTGATTGCGTAACTTTGTGGTGTGCGGTATTAAGAGTGGGCATAATTGGTCCTTATTTCTTTGAGGAAAATGGACGCTTAGTCTCAGTGTCTGCGGCTTGGTACACGGAATTGATCAAGGCCTTTTTTTCTGCCTAACCTGGCAGAAATGGATGTCAGAGATGTTTGGTTCCAACCGAATGGAGCCACAGCACACACAGCGCGATGTTCAACTGGATTTTTTGGGACAACACTTTGCAGAGCGCCTGATCTCCTCGAGTAGTAACCTTCTTTGGCCGGCCTGTTCCCCTGATTTGGCTCCATGTGATTTTTTTTAATGGCATTATCTGAAATCAATTGTTTACAATGACCATCCAAGGACCTTACCTCACCTGAAAAACAACATACGCCAAATTATCGCCAACATACCAATCAATTTGCTTGAACGAGTTGCAGAACTTCAGAAATCTGGTAAATCAATGCATTGACAATAAGGACTATCATTTAACCGATGTCATCTGTGTAATAAAAAAATTCAAGTGATGTATTTAACAATAAAAATTTTATTATAATGATATCTTTACTACTTTTTTTATTGATCTTTCAAATCAGCAAGTTTCCATGCTGCACCGTGTGTATTGAAATTTATTACTCTCAGAGGAAATAACTCTGACAAGTGTCTTTTATATATCTACCTCTTCTGTTCTTAAATTTTTCAGTCATTAATTGGCTGTCCATGTGATAAGAAACATAACTAATTTTTGTAGTCCTAAAACTAGCAGATCAAGTGCAAATAATTTAACATTCCACCTGCCTGTTATAAACATATAGTTATTCATTAATTAATACGATTGTTTTTTTATTGTTTTATAGGCTCAAATGGCATACAGAGAAGCAATACAACGAAATACGCCTGATCTTTCACCTCCATTATCTATAATCGTTTCATCACCACCATTGTATATTGCACCACCGTTACCTAAATCGCCACCGTGCCATTTATCGTCGTGTTTCGATCATTCAAGATGCGCATTGACGTCTGGTTTACCGGTTTATCTGTACGAATATGATGATACCTTACCGATATCTTCATTTTTAAGAACCGGCATACTACAAACCATCGGTTATAATCCTCATTACACTTCAAATCCGAAAGAAGCGTGTATTTATATTGTACTTATCGGTGAAGGTGATGGTTCTATAAATTTAAGTCGACTTAAACATTTACCGTATTGGGGAGGCGATGGTAAGTTATATTATATGTTATTAGTATTATTTATTAATGGGTGATTATAAAGTCATGCAATAAAAATTTTTCTGCTGTGTCAGAATAAATTTGTAAATGATATTTTCATTAGCGATTTTTTTGAGTAAAATTTAATTTGTTTTTATCTTAATGCATTTTGATGAACAAATTGTCAAAAAATTTCGTAAACACGATCGAAGCGCCATCTACCGAATACAATTGTGAACTTTAAGCTAACCAAAACACAATCGGAGCACCACCTACAGGATACAATGTGAACTTTAAGCTAACGAAAAATCAACTTAAATTTATAAATTAGTTAATTAATTTAAAAAACTTATTCTATCGGGTCGAATTGTGAATCTATAGCATTCTCAAATCAACTTAATCTCACACAAAAAATTTCATAAGAATCGGTCCAGGCGTTTAGGAGGAGTTCAATGACTAACACATGGACAGAAGAAATATATATATAATAGATATACTTGTCTTTTTTATAATTCTAGGACGAACAAGCTCAAGTAATGGTTGGAAACTTTCTTTTGACATCCGGTTAAAAGATTTAAATTTGTATTCATCCCAGGAGAGTTCCTGGGCACACACATATGCTCCTCTATTACAATTATTACTTGTACATGGTGATATCCAACAGCTATGTTTTTTTTCTGTTTTCTTAAATTGTAATAAGCAATGACTACATCTTCGTCATCACTTGATATTTTGCCAACTGCAGGTGGATTCGAAGAAAGGTTTGAACAGTAGCGCCGAGTTTGAGTCTTCTCAATGTGCAAACATGCACATTGCGACTCGTTTTTTGGTCGAGTCGAGAGCTCGTAATTTTAATCGGGTTAAGGTCGTGTTTCTCCAGTGTGAGAGCAGCCTAAGCATGGTACCAAGCAGTTTGTTTAGTCTGAGAATCTAGGATCTAGAATCAATTGTTTCACTTTTGCAATTATTTCGGAATATCGACAGTCTCCCGCTGTGCTTGTCGTCTTCCAACATCAACTAGTCATTTTTAAACCATGAAATCAGTCATAAACAGCACATTTTTTTAGTGCATTATCATTGTAAACTTGCTACAGAACTAACAGTGTCTCTGAAGCCGGCTTTTCCGATTTTCACATGAACTTGATGTTCTCATGCTGTTTGAATTGCAACATTGTGTTGACTGATAACCCCTCACATCCACGTCGCATTGAGCACTGACATCATTGTGATCTGTGTAAACATTTTCAAACAATTGTGTGCACGCAGTCGTATTGCTTGTTCGGCTATCTTACCGTTTGTTTGGCAACGGTAAAGCAATTCTGGGAACTTTTCAATACCCCTTGTATATTACTCAGGAAGGTGTAAGCTTTCCAATGGTGATTTTTTTTTATTAAATCTGTTGGGTAATTTCTGAGATTACCTTGTTGAAACAAGCAAACATTACTTTTTATAATAGTATTATTATTATTTAGGCCCTCATTGGAGCAAATCTAGTCAAAAATGGGAATACTGTTTCTGAGAACTTTTCTTCTTTGCCCAATACTCTTTCATTCTTGCAGATCTCTGGAATATCTGATCCTCTCTTATATTGTATTTTCTTGTGTTAGTTTTGATTTTTTATTTGGTTTTTTTTTTGTTTTTACGAGTAGTTTTTTCCTCCCTGTTTAAAATTTGTTCTTCCGTTATTTCTAGTTTCTCAAGGTATTCCTCTATTTCACGTAGCCATTTATTCTTAACTTTATTTTTCTGTTGGTAAGATAGCAGTTTCTTGGTCAGTCTCTCTTCGGTAGCCTTGCTAGATAACTATAAAAGTCTCATTTTTATTCGTAGTAATGTTTAGTAAGGGTTCGTTCTCCTTATACATTATTTCATTAGGAAAAAGTCTGTGTTTTCCATCCACTATATGTTTTTTGTTAATAATCTTTCTTAGAATTCCTCTTTTCATTCTCTGAAGTTCTTCTGTTCTGTTCCTGCTTTTAAGGTTAAACAGTGTTTCACATGCATAAGTTATTTCTGGTATTGTTACTGTATTGTAGTGTCTAATTTTTGTCTTCATTGAAAGTAACTTCTTTTTGTATGTGGGCCAAGTCAGTTTCTGTGTAAGTCTCAGTTTATTAATTCTGTTTTTCGTTTATGTTCTTTGATATTAATTCTCCGAGGTATTCAAATTTATCTGTAGTTTTTATCACTTGTACGTTCATAAGGGTGGGTGATAATAGTATTAATATAGATAAAATTTTAAAAATTTAATTTGCATCACACCTTGTAATTGCTTTTATAATGTTTCAGGAAGAAATCATTTATTACTTTATTTTTCACGCCAAGATCTATCTTTGAAACACGTTTCCGTGTCGCCAGAAGTAACAAATCGAGCGATAATTGTCCAGTCAACATTTCTATCGCATCAGTTCAGAAGAGGTTTCGATATTATTGTACCTCCTGTACTCGGACCACCTGGTGGAGATGTTTGGGAAGAGGCTGCGTCAATGTTACCTGCACGTAGAAAAGTATTTATATCATTTCAAGGTCATCGGCGAAATATCGGTACTGTCAGACCTGGTATCAATGATGATGAAGATTTTGTTACTGAATTTAATCGTACGTTTTTTTTCAATCATTATTTTATTATATATACAACAATCCCACTTATTCAATATTTTAGAAGATCTGAAATTATTTCTAATTTTTTTGACATGCTGTTTATTAACTGCTTATTTTCGGAGACAAAGGTTTTGTGGTTCTAATCCTGGTAAAGGTAGTCAATTTTATATGAATTTGAATAGTGTACAGTGGTTATGGGTGAACTTTAATAGTTGGGGTTCAATTAACCATACTCTCACTCTGTACAAGACTACACCTCATTTAAACGTCATACACATCATCCTCATCTCATTGGGTAATGGGGTTGCTTATTGTCCTCAACCCTGCAGCCGGCAATAATATTTTTCTAGACCTGCAGAGAATTTCTAGTCGCCAAACGATAAAGAAATCATTAAAAATTTCCCATAAATCACAAACCTTGTCACATGACGTAAAAATAACAAGAAAACTTAAGAAAATAGACTAAATACATTACTGAAATTTTAATCTGACTGTTAGGGATGCTAAAACTATTTGAAAATAAATTTTAGACAAATATTTTTCTTAAATTTTAGATGACACTACTGTTTAAAACTTTCTTATGCTCTACTTTCAAAATTCATTATATACGAATCGTTACATTTAATGTTTATTTCAAAATAAAACGAAAAAAAACGAACCTATATTCAAAAATGAAGAAAATACAGAGTGATTCAATAAGATGGAAACAATTTCAATAAGCTGTATTTCCTGAACTACATGTTATATTTTAATTCTGTAAATTACATTTGAAAGAGAAAGTTTTAAATTTTAATTTACATACATGAAAGTTTATAGATGTTCAATGTGTCCTCCTCAAATGGATTTCCTCAAATGAATGAAGATTCAGGAGATTACATTTTTCAGCAGGACGGAGCTCCACCCCATTGGCATCGCAATGTTCGGCGTTTCCTAAATGAATTCATACGTCAATGATAAATAGGTCGCATGGCGAATGACAACTCTGCACTTCAGTTTTGGCCACCGAGGTCTCCAGATCTCACACCCTGTGACTTTTTCTTGTGGGGGTTCGTGAAAAGTGTAGTTTACATACCACCTCTTCCCACCTATTTGAATGAACTAAGGAATCGTATCACAGCTGCAGTCAACTCAGTGACCCAAGACATGCGTCAGAGAGTTTGGGATGAGTTCAGTTACCGTCTAGATGTTGTACATGCAGCCGGAGGAGGACACATTGAACATCTATAAACTTTCATATATGTAAATTAAAATATAACATGTAGTTCAGGAAATACAGCTTATTGAAATTGTTTCCATCTTATTGAATCACTCTGTATATACAAAAACACATCATGTAAACCAAGAAATAACCAAATTCAGCTCTAGGACAGCGTGGTTTCAACAGAGAAACACAAGTAGAATATGCAACTATAACTATTATATTATACGTAAAAATTTACTCTTTACATTACTAAACTATTGTACAAATACCAATGCTGTCTGTTGATGAAATTGAAACTAAAACGACAACATTGCAATGTTATGAAGCAAATCCGATTTTGCGACGCGATCAGTTCAAGAAGCGGTAACATCATCTCAAATTCGACGATTGCCGGCTCTAGGGTTAAATCGAACTGATTGCAACGTACACACATTAGAGATTAAAAGATATTAATAAAATACAAGTTTGTTTTAATGTAATTATTTTTCCTTTTTTTATAGTGGATGAGATTGAGAGGTACTTGACGTGGTCTACATCCGATGAATTTCTGCTGGAAACAAGTTGTGTGGGTTTAGAAATTGATAATAATGAATGGGGTTTATGTGGATCAGAGGTAATTATTTAAATAATGATTTCAAATAATTTATTTTAGTCCTGTAAAACTTGGGTTCTACTTCCATTGGTATTATTTACATACAAGTGGAAAAATCGTTCAGTGGATAAATTATAATTTCTGTTTTTATGTACAGGATAATGAAACTCTTATCAAACAAATATACTTCATTTAAAAGTAGCCCGTCGCTCGAGTAATTTTCGTATGCTGTATTGGCAGCACTGATCACGATGTGATCAACTGGCCTTTATAGTACAATTTATATTATTATTTAATTATTATATTATTATAGAGTACAATTTTTTCCAGCAAGATGGTGCAACATGTCACACGTCTCGCAGTCCCTATCTCATATCAATCAGGCGAGTTGTTAGTAAAGATTTGTGGCCTCCTCGTTCACCCAATTTGAGTATGTGCAATTTTTTTCTATGGGGTTATTTAAAAACAACTGTTTACCAAACAAACCCCCGCAGTATACATGAGCTAAAGAATAACATCATGGCAGCCATTCAAACTATAGATGTTTCCGTATTGCGTCGTGTGTGCATTAATAATATTGAACGAGCGCAAAAATATGTAAGCGTTCAAGGACGCCACTTTCAGCATCTATTGTAAAGGTGAAGTTGAAATTTATATATAAATTTTAAATAAATATGTAAAATTATGTATTAAGTAATTCTATTTATTCATGAAATATGTTATAAATACACTTTAGATTCAAATTTATTTAAATATCTAAAAAAATCTCCGTCAAGTGTTGTTCCATATTTAAATCCTATATTATGTACTTTAAACAATATACTGTTTAGGCCTGTATACAATAACAGACACATATTATATTAAACTAATCTCAAATAAAGAACTTTGGATTTCTCCATTAAGGAAGGAGCTGAATAAAATTAGCCTGTCGTTGTTGTGTGTGATGCGTGACAGTTCAGTTTCATTCATGGTTCATAAACAGTGCAAGGAGCGCCTAAAGAAGTTTTCACTTGAAAAAAATTAACATAATTTTTTTATGTATTTCAGAATAGCCGTGCTACAGTTCTTAAAGATTCAACATTTGTTTTAATACCTGCACCCAGTAATTCTAGTTTTATTTCAACAAGTATAATGTTGGCTCGTCTGTATGAAGCATTGCAGAACGGTGCGATTCCTGTTATTGTTGGAGCAGATATTTTTACTGTCGATTTGCCATATTCTGAGGTAATGTACATTGCATTTATTTTTATATAATAAATAAACCTACAACAAAAGGTCTTTGTCCACCGGCACTAAAATACGGCATTATAGAACTGTTGTGCAACCAGAGGTCACTTATTGCAGCGAAACCCTGACGGGACTGACTAAGAGAAACAGGATTCAAAAAGTTTAGATGCTGGAAAGAAGGATGCTAAGAACCTGCATTGGAAAATGAGTGTTCAGAGATGGTATCTGGCTGGTTTTACCAACCAGAGAAGTTACAAAGACATTGAACCTGTAACAGACATAATGCGCAAAAAATGGATCTTTTTCCTTGGACACATCATAAGAACTCCACAAACAAGAATCCTCAGACAACTAATAGAATATATGTGGGACCTTAAGTTGGGGCCGGCTTGGATTCGTGAAGTAAAGAAGGACTTAGTGGAGCTGAACCTAACATTGGAGGACCTTGAAAAAAAATCCGATAACCTGAAAAAGTGATCAAACACACAAATATCAGGTTCAAAGAAACTGTTAGAAAAATACAGAACCTTAGAGTTTTTTCAGATGCTGAACGGGTTGCTAGATCCCAGAGAATGAAGAACTACTGGGAGAGGATTAGGAGGAAATTGAGGAACTGATATTATTTAACTAAAGTGGTCCAATTGGCCTTACAAGAAAAAAACCACCAAATACACAATAAATGACTGTCACTTGATTAAAAAGCTATAGGTTCTTTTGGATATCATGTAACCATCTTCAGTTGCAGTAATAAAATGTCTAAGCGTGCTCATTTTTGTCACTTGGTTATAACAATACCAAAAATTATATTGAGTAGAAATAGATAACTATGTCATCAGGTTTACCAACTTCACTTTTCACTTTTTTACAATTTCCTCAAAAATGGCTCCTGTGATTTTTTAAAAAATCGTCTCATTTACTACATTTTTTATGTTCTACAAGATAGGGTAGGTGCCATGTCTGGTAAAATTCTTGGAAAGTCTGTTTTGTTGTAAAAAAATTGTTTTTTTAAGATTGAGATATTAATTTGCATTTTAGTGCAAAAAAGTATATAATTGAAGTTGTAGAAAATTTAAAAACCTAAAACTTTTAAACATTTTTTGGTATAACTCATAGTTTAGTGGTAATTAGTAATTTTCTGTTTTTTTTCCATAAAAATCTGTAAAAAATTTTATTTTTTAAGATTGCAGCCATAGTATGCATTTTACAACAAAAGTGTATATAATCAAATTTATAGGTAAAATATCTACAACGTTTATTTTAAGCATTTTTCTCTACAGAGCCTAGATTAGTGTGAAAGAGTGATTTTCCATATTTATAAGCCAAACTGAGGTTGATTTACATTTTGCGTCTATCACTCATGATTAAAATAAGGTTATGGTTTTTGAGGTTAGTTTTTTGTTTATTTTTTATGTTTTATAACTAATGTTAGATTATATTGTTCATTATTTCCATTGGCAAGAGAAAGTCGTGTGAATGTTGTACACCAGATTTTTTTTTTTTTTTTTTTTTTTTTTCTCATAATATGCCCAAGGTACTGCAGCTTAAGACACTTACCAATTTTGACCTATTCCAGACCCTTGTTAATTTTCAACAAAACTTTAACATTAGTGACTTTCTGCGTCCACGAAATTCTCAATATTCTCCTATAAAAGCCGTTGTGCTGTTGCCCTGTTTAAGCTCCAAGTCTCCTTACCATACAGAAGAACAGAGAACAGATAGCATCTAAGGAACCGTAATTTTGTGTCGAAAGTCAGGTCATGGCCCTGAAAACTGAACTTATTCCATTGAAAAACCCTCTGGCCTTTCCAATGCAACACCGTATCTACTGCGAGTTGCCCCATGTCTCATTAATAATGGTGCCTAGTTGTAATAATTACATAATATAAATTATCTTTATTAATTTACAGGTGGTTGCGTGGAAGCGTGCCGTTATATTCATTCCAGCTAGTCGTGTACCTGAGATGCATTTTCTTCTAAGATCGTTCAGCGATTCTGATATACTATTTATGAGAAGACAAGGACGATTAATTTGGGAACGTTATTTCGCTTCGTTGCAAGCTGTTGTCGACACGGTTATTGCAGTCATGCGTGATAGGTTAGGTTTACCACCACGTCCTTGTCCAGATACAGTGTCGCCAACTTATCCACATGATAGTGTCGTAAGTTTATTAATCAATAGAGTTATATTCATACGTTTTTATTTTATAAATTAATTACATTTGCATTGGTCTGTGTGAATAATCCATGGTGTGAACTATGTGCTATTTCTCCTCTAATTTGTTACAGCTTAACCCTTTGAGTGCCACCCCTTGTAGTGGAGAACTGGTGAAAAATGCCAGGTCAAAAGCAAGCTAATGACACTAATCCCTTTAAAAATTAATTTCATCAAAACTAATATGGATATTAGCTTAATTCTTTTACCGGAATTAGCAGAAAACCTTACTCTATAAATAGCATAGTTTAAAAAATGTATTCATTGTAATTTATTTTTATTTACTAAAATATTTTTATTCATTTGCCCAAATTTAATGTTCATATTCTTCATCCAGTAGGTTTTAAACTAAAAATATTTTTACTATCGCGACTTATTTCATTTTATAGACAATTTTGTTTGTTCGGATTAGATTGATGTATAACAAGACATTATTTAAAATACTATAATTATATATTAAAAAAAAAAATTTCTTAAAACATTATGTTTTGAGTGTAGCATTATACGGAAGTGAAATGTGGGTGACAGGGGCTGTAGAAAAGAAGAGGATAGAAGCTTTTGAAATGTGGTGTTATAGGAAAATGTTAAAGATTAGGTGCGTGGACAAAATAAGTAATTTAGATGTTCTTAGACGAGTGGATGAAAAAAGAAGTATATGGAAGCATCTTACCAAAAGAAGGAATAGGCTAGTGGGGCATATCTTAAGACATCCAGGTATTGGGCTATCAGTAATGGAGGGTAATATTGAGGGAGTAAATTGTAGAGGGAGGCAAAGATTAGAATATATAAAGCAAATTACAAAGGATGTAGGGTGTTACAGGTATGTAGATATGAAACGACTTGCGCAAGATGGAACAGCTTGGAGAACTGCATCAAACCAGTTAAGAGACTGATGACAAAAAAAATTATATATAAAAACAACAAAGCCACCATTTGACATGTGTGTTTACAAAAACGTACACAAACTATAAACTTTTTATAAAAATGATGTAATTAAATGATAGTGAAATCAATTGACATAAAATGAAAGTTCATATTTACATTAATAATAAAGCCAAAATTCAATGCAATCTACCGGTGTATACGGAAGTTATAGCCATTTACACAACAGTTTAGTGACATCCGATGTGACCGGTTCTGGCACTTTCAGAAGACCCTCACATCCTAAAAAATCGGACCCTGGCATTCAGAGAGTTAAATATAATTTAATCAAATCAGTTGCGTTCATATTTTGTCTTCAAAAACAGGTGAACAGGAAAGATTTGAAAAAGAAGACAAGACACACATATGTATCAGACTTACAATTTATTATCAAACACATGAAAAAATCTATATAAATTGTATGATTTGGCCTTGGCAATTAAAAGGTGGATTTACGTTAAATTTTTATAAAAACCTGGGTGTTCTTGAAGTTCTGCAGTTGTTTCCTTCCTGGTAGGTTGGTGACCATTGCGCCACTCATTAGTGATACTTGTAGATCTGGAAATGGGTTATGGAACTGTAGAATCATGCTGTATTATGATTTGACCATGTGAATTGGCAGAAATCTTGAAATGAAAAACCGAATGGACTTGAAAATGAAATGTATTACAAAACTTACAGAACATGAAATTGTGAACCACTCAAAAATGAACTGAAACCGAACTGCAACTGACTGACTTGAAATGAATGTAATGAACGAATGAACTGAATGAACTTTGCTTAAACTTCTTGCGCCACTCCGCATTTTGCGCTAATTATAAACTGTAAATGTCAAAACACACTCCCAAATAAATCCATTTAGCTAAGTTCTTTACTGATAAAAAATTATGAAAAAATGTATGTGTATGTGTGTGTGTGTGTGTGTGTGTTTGAACAAAATATCTCAAGAATGGAACACCGTACGAAATTTAAACTTGAAACTTAAAATAGGTACTACTAGAAAACCTGACATGAACATTTTTATCAAAATCGGTCAACTGGAAGTAGAAGTTTATTCATGTAATTTTTCACTTTTTTGCAATTTTCTCAAAAACGGCTCCTACAATTTTTTTTATAATCGCCTCATTTACTACATTCTTTATGTTCTAAAAGATAGCCGCCATGTCCGCTGAAATTCTTGAGGAGGCTGTGGTCTCATAGAAAAAAATGTTTTTATTTTTAAGATTGCGGCTTTAATATGCATTTTAGCGCCAAAAATAAATATAATTAAAGTTGTAGAAAATTTAAAAACCTACAACTTTTATTTTAAACATTTTTGTATTACGCTTAGTTTAGCAGTAATTAGTAATTTTCTGTTTTTGTTTTCATGAAAATCTGTAAAAAAAATTATTTTCTAAGATTTCAGCCTTAGTATGCATTTTATGACAAAAATGTATAAATAAATTTATAGGGAATTAAACATTTGATTAACAACTTTAATATATAGCATTTTTCTCTAGAGAGCCTAGTTAACCATTAAAAAATTATTTTCCGTATTATTAAGCCAAACTAGGTTGGTTTTAATTTTGCATCATTCACTCGTGATTAGATTAATGTTATTTTTTTGTTTATTTCTATGTTAGATTATATTGCTTATTTTTGCATTGGCAAGAGAAAGTTGTGTGAGTGTTTCACATCAGATTTTTTTGATTAAAAAAGAGCTTAAGATGGCTAGTTAAGGAGACTTCTAAAAATTCTTGCCAACTCGAATGAATATGCAGGCAGCAATCTAGCAACGATGCTTCTACTATCATCAGACCATTTTTGTGCGGGTTGCTGTAGTAATAGCTAAATGAGTTATTCTAGAGATCTTAACTGCCTCTGTGCCTCCAGTTAACATCGTCTGCTGAAACAAAGGTCACTCTCAGATTTTTTTGGGACATTCTTTGTATTATTTTTCTTTCATTTTATGAAATCTTTTTTACTTTCTTTTGTCTATATGAATATATAGGTAGGAAAGTATTGTTTTCATGTTGATTTTTCGAAATCGAGTTTTCACCGGATCTACACGTTTTCAGACCCCCTGAACCCAAAAAACATGAATTAGCGATTGGTCTGTGTGTGTGTGTGTGTGTGAACAAAATATCTCAAGAACGGAACATCGTACGAACTTGAAACTTGAAACTAAAGTTACATACCACTACCGAACCCGACACGAACATTTTCATCAAAATCGGTCAACCGGAAGTAGTAGTTTATTCGTGTAATTTTTCACTTTTTTGCGAT
Organism: Catonia carolina; assembly: GCA_035578175.1. Classification (NCBI taxonomy): domain Eukaryota; kingdom Metazoa; phylum Arthropoda; class Insecta; order Hemiptera; family Achilidae; genus Catonia; species Catonia carolina. The sequence continues at coordinate 8,480,356 of JAQMRL010000014.1, read as the reverse complement.
TCTACGATTTTTTTAAAAATCGCCTCATTTACTCAATTTTTTATGCTCTACAAGATAAAGTAGGCGCCATATCTGCTGAAATTCTTGGTGAGGCTGTTTTTACGTAAAAAAATTGTTTTTTTAAGATTCCGGCTTTATTATGCATTTTACTGCAAAAATGTATATAATTAAAGTTGTAGAGAATTTAAAATTCTACAACTTTTATTTCAAACATTTTTTTGTATAACGCTTAGTTTAGCGGTAATTAGCAATTTTCTTTTTTTTCTCACGAAAACGTGTGAAAAATTAATTTTTTTTTAAGATTTCGTCCTTAGTATGTATTTTACGACAAAAAGTATATAATAAATATTATAGGCAATTAAAAGATCTACAACTTTTATTTAGAGCATTTTTTTATACAGTGCCTAGTTTAGCATGAAAGAGCGATTTTCCGTATTTTTAAGCCGAACTGAGGTTGATTTTCATTTTGGGTCTTTCACTCGTGATTAAAATAAGGTTATGTTTTTGAGGTTAGTTTTTTGTTTATTTCTAATGTTTTATTACTAATGTTAGGTTTATTGTTAATTATTTGCATTGGCAAGAGAAAGTAGTGTGTTTCACACCATATTTTTTTTGTTTGTTTACAGCCTATTAAACCAGACGCTATTGTTGAACCTGAAGAAAGTCTTGGACCTTTAGAACCACCGTATCCTTCACCTACGTTTAAAAGAAATTATTCTATATTCCTCACTCAGGTAATTAAGATGAATTTTAACAATATTAGCTTTTCCGGGGCTATAAAAAATAGTTCCGCTTCTTATCACATGGACAGCCATTTATATGAATGAAGCATTTAAGGACAGAAATGGTAGAGGTGTAAAAGACCTAGTGTCGGTTTCTTTATTATTGATACCTGAGTTTGGAACCTTGTTTCTTCAAAACCGCTTGTTCAATTTTAACGTTCTATACAGCTTAATTTAGCTGATTTCAATCTGCATTGTTACATGTTAGTTTCATATTTTTAGTGGCTTTTTAATATTGTGATATCAGGATGAGAAGAAAAAAAGCCGGCTTTTTATATTGCTGCAACAGATCGGATGTGTTTATTAGAAGCTTATAACTCAAACACCGCTCGACGATTTATTTGAGATTTTGGTGGAATATAAACTTGCATGTTGTTATTGTATAGTCCATCTACTGTAAGAGTACTCCGCGCGAGGCAAGCACCTATAGGTTGTAAACGAAAGTTTTACTCTAGTTTACGCGTATCTACCTCTCCGCCGGACAATATTACCTTGCACTATGTTTCATCATAAAAATATCTACATCCAGCTAAAATAAACATGATCCTTTAAGTGTTTTCAAATATACCGTTCTGATTACTTGTAATTATTATAATTTCATAAAGACTCCTTAATTAATTATTTTAAACATTACATTTAACAAAACAATTTTTTTATACTTTTTAATGTTAACCGCTTTTATGTTTCAAAAACTCAACACATTCACTATCACGCATGTTAACAAAACACAGCTTACAAAACATTTCAACTTCAGTCTACGAAGAAAATCGAAATGAACTGATACAATTCAAAAAGATAACTGATGAAACTAAAAATGAGTTAAACACGGGCAAGTGCAAACAGTTGTATTAAACTAGTCACAGACATAATTATTTAAATGATATGAAATAAACAATCTGAAATGATAAACAATGAATCACTGGTATTGTTTGCTCTCCTGTTATATTTCAAGTGCATTAGTCTTATATTACTTGTGACCAAATATAAAATAAAACTGAGTCTATAATAAAAACCTACTAATCATAAATAATAATGTAATAATAATAAATAATGTAATGAAAAATAACAATGTAAGAGTAACAATAGTAAAATTTCAGTTATTAATGGTAAACTAATGTTCGATTTATAAAACATTTTCTAACAAATGAATTGAACGTGTTTTTATTATACTAAGGTTAGAGCAAATTAGTGTTGTATGGAATTTTGTTTTTGATCATGCTGTGAGTATTTTTAATTAATACGCATGCTCACTTGTATTGCTGTTTGCCTACGTCGGAGTACTCTTAGCGTAGACAGACTCTATTGTATGAAATTTCAGACATGTAGTACATTTAAATTTTGACTTATTAGTAAAATACAGTTAAGAATAATGGATTTCATTATACAGCCAGACCCTGTGGTGAATGAAGTGAATTTGTCATTTGCAGGGTGGAAAGTAGATGCTTTTCGAAGGGCCTGGCATGCTGATAAGCATACTTTTCCAATCAGTGATGAAGGCATTTGTAAACCAATTCACTCCTCGTGTTACTTAGTGAGACCTCTAGAGGTTCAAACCAGAATTTTAGCTGATCACCTAAACAACAACAGATATGTATTGAAATTTTGTAATAAATATATATATTTTTTTTAGGGTTTTGAAATGTGGAACGATTGGGGAGATCCATTTAGATTATATCCACATCATCCTTTTGATCCTGTTTTGCCATCTGATGCTAAATTTGTAGGTATGTAGTATTTTAATTATGATCGTCTGTATTAATTGTATTTGTCACCTAAAGTAATACAGTAGATACTGTAAAAACAAAATGGGGTCATTTTGAGCACCTTTTGTAGGTAACTAATAACTAATATTTACGTTTTTTTTTTTAACTGGCATTCATTAATTTTAGGTAAATCTACAGTGTTGAATGAACAATCGCCTGTTATTTCAAACCCATAGACAAAATTAGTTAGTATATCATGCAGTTAAAATGATTTTTCACAATATTACGTTTGTTTTGTTTTTAAATAAAGTTAAATTTTATTATCTAGTACAATTTTTTCTGAAGTAATTTACATGATCTTTTCAGAATTAATTTTCTACGAATCTAATTTAAAAAAATACACCTTAATTTACCATTTACCAAATAAATTTCATGTTAAATCCAAAAATGTGTTATTTTTTAGCCCTAATTCTAGTGTTTCACATAAGATATCTTTAAAACTGATGAAGGTATATTACTGGGACCAATTTTATTTAATTTATCAGGTAAAAATACAGAAGAAATCATCAGATTTGTTTCCTTATTACAGCCTTCAAAATGTGTATACGGCCTCATTTCACCAAGGGGGTACTGAATTCTCGGCCAAATCTTTGTCCCTGTATAACTTGCTAATGAAGCATTTTTGAGCCTATGTTTGTATATGACCTTTTATCTTATTATTAGCTTAGAATGAGCTAACGAGAGATTGCCAAATAGTCCTGAATCACTTTGTATAATTAGAGTTGTGATTCAATTGACCGAGGAACTATTTCATGTTTCCCAATCTTATTTTTCTTTCTGGCTTTGAACAAACTCTGTTTTCTTGCTTTTTATTCTTTTATATTTTAGTTTGTTCAGATGATACGATTCATCCATAGGCTTATCTTTTAAGTGGTTGCCCACCTTATCCGACTGCAGTTTCTTTGGCTCTTTGTCCAAAAGTGGAGTTTTTCTTACAAGACTTTCCGTGTTTTGATTGTCGAGGTTATCTTCCTTTTGGGACATGTCCCAGGTTACAACTCTGGATGTTACCCAGAGAGGTGGTTGCGAGGTGTGATGAGTGATCTGTTGAGGTTGTGAGTGTGATTCCCTTTTAGTTCATTCGATTCTTACCCATTCAAGATTGAACTATCCAGCCACACTACATGGAGGCGCGCACCTCTTTCTGTCAATTAGAGATGGAAAAAATCAGAGAAGAAAAAGGTGCTGGAATCAAAAACGGCCAGTTACATTTAATTTTTTAATTTTTGAGGCCACATTGCACCACTAAACCAATCAATTTCTGGTGTTTTTAGGATAACATATTGTCTAGCCTTTCGGTTTTGCCAGCTCTTTTTGAGACGGTCCGATCTTTGTTTTCGTATCTCATCTGGAACCTCCACCATGTGTCTTTCTGCTTTCCCATAATAAAATCTGCGTGATCTGAGAGTATTAATTATTCTTTCCTTGTCAAACACGTCTTCAATCGCCAGTCCAATTTCATTGTGATCCCTCTTAATCTCTTCGATGTATCTTCCTGTTCAAGTTCCTGAGGATCAGTTCTTTCAATATTCTATCATTTGACATTCTTAAAATATGGAAAAGTAGGAAATCCTCCTTTTCTTCATTACACTAATAATCTGATCAATTTCCTTTTTAACAGTTTCATTAGAAGGAATTCGCCATACCCCATTTTTTGATAATTCTGGTTAAGGCAGATTCTGATAATTCTGTGTTCTGTTTTAAGAAGTTGGTCAGTCTTAGCTTCATACTTTTTTTATCGCTAATGTTTGTACGTGGCATTCAGTTCAATTGAGAATAGTAAACAACCCTATAACCCAATGAGATGAGGATTATGGGTATGAAATGTAAATGAGGTGTAGTCTTGTACAGACGCAGACCGACCATTCCTGAGAGAGTATGGTTAATTGAACCCCAACCATCAAAGTACACCGATAACCACCATCTAGTATTCAAATCTGTAACAGCTGATTTACGGCGATGACTTTACCTCTAGACCAACCCGGTGGGTCCATTCTTAATTTGGAAAATAGTTTCACTGGCATAAAGCACCTCTGGGAGAACAACTGTTTTGTATTGGCAGCAATTACATTTTTATAATATGATTAATGATTTTTTCAAGTTTCCTTCCCTTAATCTGTTTTTTTTCCAAATAGGATCTGGTGTGGGATTTAGACCGATTGGTGGAGGAGCCGGTGGTGCGGGAAAAGAGTTTTGTGAAAGTCTTGGTGGTAATCATCCAAGGGAACAGTTTACAATTGTCATGCTTACATATCAGCGTGAACAGGTAATGTTCATTTTTTAATCACATGTTATTTATTTTTGTTAACAATCCGTAACATAACCTGTGTTGGATGTTATTGTTTGGTCATGTAATTCTAGAAGACATAATAGTGACTAACAAATTTTTGAAATGCATCCTGCCAACTATTTAACCCACCGACCGGTGGCCTATTTTATCATAACCGGCAGCAGAAAATTTGCCAAATGTAAGGTGTTATTAAATTATTTGTTTTACAACCATTTTATAATCTTGGTAACACATATCATACATCAAAATGCTCAGAAAATCTCAAATATTTATAAACTATTACTAAAAATTAAATATTTAGGGGTCCCCCTTTTTACTCGCCCTACATTCACTACATATATGAATACGGTTATAATTAACCTCTCTTACCCCCTAAAATTGAAACTAATAATAATTTTTTTCTAGAATTTCATTATAGCCACTTTGTAAAGTTTTTTGTTCTGCAGAATATGATATAAATATTGTGTTGATGCACTGAAAACTTTTTTTCTATAGTCAATAATACAAGAATACTACATAACTAAATATTTTCATGTCGACGCATAAATGATACACAGTTCAAAAGCAAATAAAAGAAACACTATACAAAATCTGATATTAAGGCTTTCATCAGTAACCCTTTCATCAAGCACACTATGTACTAAATCGCCTATTTCATTATTTACATTAAAATTCATAATGAAATAATAATAAATAAAACACAAACACTCACAAGTTGAGTTACTACAAAATCAGTTTAGTTCCATAAACATCAATAAAACAACGAATTACGCAATAACTAATAATAATAAAATCATAATTGATGTTTATCGTACACAAATCTAAATGAATATAAATTTATAACTAATACACAAACGAACATGAGTAAATGCGAACGACCTTTGCAAAGCAGATGACAACAAGTAACACCAACTGACTTCCATGAGAATTATACATAAATTTCATTGAATTAATACATTAACAACAATCACTTTTAAAAAGCAAAAATATTTTTATTTTATAAAGCTGAATTTTCTGATTAAAAATATTTATTACTTGTCGTGGTTATGCAATACAGTTTTTACATCATAATTTCAAAACTAATGCATTGTTGATCGATACGATTTATCGATGCTGCTGGTACAGAAAACAATCCATGCGTCAAAAAATCAATGCCTGCTGGTTGTAGGTTAATACAAATTTCAGTATAAATGAAATTTATCTGTACCTTACCTATTTTAGTTTAAAAAACCTTTTACGGTTGCCTTTTTAGTTAAAAAAATTATGAGCGTTTCGGTGGTACCACCTTCTTCAGAGCAATATTAACTAATATTAAAAATTAAAATTTAAAATGGTGTTTCCATTCAGTCATATCGATAAAACTCTAGAGAAAAAACTCAAATAAAACTCAAGTTTTCTTCGATATGACGGAATGGAAACACCATTCTAAATTTTTATTTTAGTTATATTGCTCTGAAGAAGATTGTACCACCGAAACATGCTTAAGTTTTTTAAAATAAAAAAAATCTGGTGTAAAACACTCACACAACTTTCTCTTGCCAATGTAAATAATTAACAATAAACTAACCTCAATAAACATAACCTAATTTTAATCATGAGTGAAGGACGCAAAATGAAAATCAACCTCAGTTTGGCTTAAAAATACAGAAAATCGCTCTTTCACACTAAACTAGGCTGTGTAGAGAAAAATGCTTTTAATACAAGTGTAGATCTTTTAATTTCCTATAAATTTTATTATATACACTTTTGTCGTAAAATGCATACTAAGGCCGAAATCTTAAAAAAATCGATTTTTCACATGTTTTCGTGAGAAAAAAACAGAAAATCGCTAATTACCGTTAAACTAAGCGTTATACAAAAAAATGTTTGAAATAACAGTTGTAGATTTTTAAATTTCTACATTTTTTATTATATAAATTTTTGTGCTAAAATGCATATTAAAGCCGTAATCTTAGAAAAACAATTTTTTTTACGTGAAAATAGCCTCACCAAGAATTTCAGCAAACATGACGCCTACCCTATCTTTTAGAGCATAAAAAATTAAGTAAATGAGGCGATTTTTAAAAAAATCGTAGGACCAGTTTTTGAGAAAATCGCAAAAAAGAGAAAAATTACACGAATAAACTACTACTTCCGGTTGACCGATTTTGATGAAAATGTTCATGTAGGGTCCAGTAGTGGTATGTAACTTAGTTTCAAGTTCGTACAATGTTCCGTTCTTGAGATATTCTGTTCACACACACACACACACAGACCAATCGCTAAAAACATGTTTATTGGGTTCAGGGGGTCTGAAAACGTGTAGATCTGGTGAAAACTCGATATCGAAAAATCAACATGAAAACAATACTTTCCTTCCTATATACTCGTATTCATATATGCAAGAGAAAGTAAAAATAACCAAAGGTAGGGTAAAGATAAATTTCATTTATACTGTAACATACTAGTGAAGAAACATGTCTTATCTGGTGTTACAATTTTTTATATGTACAGGTATATAATGCATTTTTTTTGTCTTAAGGCATTTGAACTTCATTGATAGGAATATCTACAGGGATTGATAGGGCTGTATGGAGAGAGTTTGAGAAGATGGGGTGTAGACAATAAGATGGTATGGATGGAAAAGTTAGGTTTGAGGAAAATAGGAACTGCGTGAGTAATCTGCAATAACGAGTGATCTGCAGCATGGAAGTATATTTAACACCTCGATTATCCGGGTGCAGATTAAGCGGGGAGGTGAAAAAAAGAAATTTTAAAAGATTTAGTTGGAAAACCAATAAAAATGACAAATGACCAATAAAAACGTGTTTTTGGGTTTAGGGGACCTGAAAAGTGTATCAAAACGAAAATCACCATGAAAGCAATATTGTCCATCTCTGTATATTTATGTAGGGCAAAAGAATATAAAAACACGTCAACCATAGGGACAAACTCCCTAAAAAACCATTCAATACAATGGGTTAAATTATATATTTATCTTTTGAAAAGTGTTTTGATTAACTTGGAGCCTCAGTCAATCACAACAAGTACACTGTGCAGGGCGTTTCATAATGTTCCTCGGGGTTATGAAAATTCAGCCCAAAAAAAATATTCACTTAAGTAAATTAAAGTTGTACGGGCCAATGCAGGGACTCTTTAACAGTTATTTTTAAACATCTATAAATGTTCAATGTGTGCTCCTTTGGTGACACGGCACACATCAACACGAAAGTCTAGTTTTGTTTTGTTTATTTCTAATGTTAGATTATATTGTTAATTATTTCCATTGGCAAGAAAAAGTTGTGTGAGAGTTTGATACCAGATTTTTTTTGTTTATTTTCTAGGTACTAATTAATTCACTGACTCGACTTCAAGGTTTACCATATTTAAATAAAGTTGTTGTCGTCTGGAACTCGCCAAGACCTCCTCTACTTGATCTACATTGGCCAGATATCGGTGTACCAGTGCATGTAAGTACTTCAAATTTTTTAGATCTTCAAATTTTTAGCCAAGTTAAATTTGTATTGAAGTGAAAACTTCTTGAAGTGAAAGGAGCACTCTTTCTGAAGAGTGAACGAAACTAAACTGTCACGCGTCACACACAGGAATGAAATGTTATTTTTATTTAACTACTTCCTTAATGGTAAATTTCTCTATTTGAGATTAGTTTAATATAATAGACATATGTTATTGTACTTACTGTTGCCAACTGCCACATAAATATCTACAGACGGTCCCAGGACCTGCCACGGCGAGTGCTTCCGACATGCAGCAAGCAGTGCCTCCCCTCCAACATGAAGTGGACTTGCCGGGGGGGTATTTAAACAGCTGCCCTGGCCCACGAGCATTTTTCACCGCCCAGCACTCAAACTGGAAGGTACAAGAAGACCAAGCAAGTAGATGATGAACAGCCCATCCGAGCCAAAACACAGCCATCCCTGGATGACGCTACTGGCAGCGGACGCCACATTCCCACCCTGGTTAGTCAATGAAAGCCCTTGCGTCTCGGCAGACACCACGGTGAAGACAGAGGTTAGCGCAGACCTGGAGGCGGCCCCATTGGCGTAGTTAGTAACATGCTCGCCTCTTATCATGCGGTCTTGGGTTCGAATCCCATTCAGGCACGGCATATTTTCATATGTTACAAAAAATCATGTCATCCTTCACCGTCTACATTAGCAGTAATTGCAGAACAATCGGACATTAAAAAGACTTAAAATATTGTTTTTTAAACAATTGTATTAACAAAGATTGTTTTAAAAACAAAAAAACAAACACGACCCGAAGTGAACCATCTTGGCCTATATATTTAGAATATATTTTCAGAATGTACAGTACACACGTCGCTATGTGGATTTAAAGCAACCGTTGCTATGACATCACGTCTTACTGTGACCAGTCCCCCTTGCCGTTCATCCCACACTACCAAACAAGTCAGCTCCCAACTATAGAAGCCTTTGAAAGACTCTCTGAAATTTTACGAACATTGAAAATAAAAACATTTGTATTTTTGGTTCTTAAGAAAATAATTGTATATCATTTTGTAGTGTATAAGTCAAAAATATGTTATATTTGACATAATTCAATATCGATGTAATTTTATTTCAGGTGATTAAAGCAGCAACAAATAGTTTAAATAATCGATTTGTACCGTATGATGCGATAGAAACGGAAGCTGTTCTATCTGTAGACGATGATGCACACCTCAGACATGATGAAATTCTTTTTGGATTCAGGTGAGGTTATTTAAACTAAAATTTTTATTTTGTAGGTTTCACTCCTCATCATCTGGCATAGAAGACCCTGGCACAGAAGCCAGTTTTGCTGACTGTTTTCATTTATTTGTTTTGCCGCCAACTACCCCACTAATATCGTTGCCTACAGACGGTCCCAGAGCCTGCCATAGAGAGCGCTTCCAACCCGCAATAAGTAGTGCCCCCCCTCTGATTTGAAGTGGACTCACTGGTGGGGTATATAAACAGGTGTTTATGTAGGTGGTGAGCGTCACTCACTTGCCAGCTCCCGACCAGAAAGAAACAACAGAAGAAGAGGAAGCCGAGGGGAACAGCCCAGCAGAGACAAGACCGGACGCAGCCATCCCTGGTCGATGCTACTGGTGGCGGGCACCTCATTCCTGCCCCGGTCAGCCGAAGAAAGCCCGTGTGTGCCGGCAGGCCCGTAGGAACCACCTTGGCCTACACCAACCCGACACTGCGAGGCTCTGTGGGCCACCACTACCTTGCTGCAGTGGGGACCCAACTGTCGCTGAGGGAAGGCTAGGCCTGAACCCGGTAGCCAAGCCATCACCCTTGGGACACCACGCTACACATGCCGGCTCAACGCGTCCAACCACCACCAACAGCAAAACCGTTTACAGATGACACGGCCCTTTTCAGGGCCAACCATCCTACAAACCAAAGCTTGGCCACGTGCCGTCGGCCCCGGTCGGCGACAGTTTTTACAGTAAAACTCCAACTATCCGAGAATAAGTGTGTGCTTGTTAATCCATGATTTGAACACGTTCTTATTCAAAAATTTGTACTGATAAGTTGATTAAAGTACTTTGTGTTCAGAGTTGTGGTATCTTATTACTTTATAATAACAAATTAAACTGCTTTGATATTAAATTTTAAAAGTCAATGGAATATGGATTTATCATAATTTGTTTTGGTAAAACTGGATTATTTATTTTAATCTGGTGATTTAAATTTTCAACAGGGTGTGGCGAGAGCAAAGAGATAGAGTTGTTGGATTTCCAGGAAGATTTCATGCTTTGGATTTAAATCATGGAGGCTGGCTCTATAATTCCAATTATTCGTGTGAATTATCAATGGTACTTACAGGTAAATAAATATTAATGCTGTTTTTGTATAAATTATGCTGAATATCGTTATATAATAATTGATTAAAAATAAGATTTTTATAGAAAAATCGTTAGAAATAATCACTAAACTTGATAAATTTCATAATGTCAGTCATTCAGAACTATGGGTAGTGCGAGAAAGAAGAGGATACCCACACCACTTGATAGTAACGATTAGAAGTACGTATGAAGAAACCACGGTTGTACTAAGGATAGATGGTATAGTCACTTGAGTCACGAGTTTGCCGTTGTTTGCAACGAGGGGTAAAGGGGGAACAGCATCAGTGCGCCTGCGCGACTGCTTTAATTTCAGAATGACAAACATAACAACTTATACTATACTCTGAGCACATACAGCATATCGCGGAACCTTTAGTAGGTTAACTGTACGAATATAACTGTTTATTACCGTAAACACATATGTCGGTTTCTTGAAAACATGGTCGAACTATTCACAGTGCTGAACGCAATGTAACAAAATGTTGTGAAGTTGAAGCTAAACAAAAATGCCTATCCGTGCCTCTTAACAAAAGCTGTGAGCGAGCGGCTAACTACTGCGATGTTTCTCCTTGCATAATTCGAAAAATAAAGAAGAAAACTAAATACTTGAAGAAGCTATTCTTCAACAGTTTTGTTGGCACCTGGTATAAAAAGGAAACGGTGAGGTAGATACTAGAGAGACTAATAATGAAAACGCCGATGACAGCAATAGTAAAGAAGGCGATTCATTCGTAATTACAGTTAATCAAACATTTCTAGTCATGTAATTAAGTTAGAGGCAATAGGTCATATTTATTTCTTATAAAGTTTATGAAGAAAACATTTTCTCGGAATAAACCACAGTTTATGAAATGTATCTAGAGATTGCACGGTATGAAATGTACGTGTAGTTTCTCAGTGTTGAAGTTGGCAGCACTGCAAATATATCAGTTCCCTTCCTCACAGCCCATACATACGCAAAAGGCAATCTCGTGACTTCAGTATCTATAAACTGACTGATTGGATCCCTATAAACATAGGCTTAATGCAGGAATGTTTGTTATCACCCACATTTTGTAATAAATATTTATTGACTACATTTTTACTTTCTCTTGCCTTTATGAATATATAGGTAGGAAAGTATTGTTTTCAAGTCGATTTGTTAAAATCGAGTTTTCACAGGATATACACTTTTTCAGACCCCCTGGACCCAAAAAATATCTCAAGAACGAAACAGCGTACAAAGTTGAAACTTGAAACTTAAGTTAGGTACTGCTAGAGAACTTGACTCGAATATTTTCATTAAAATCCGTCAACTGGAAGTAGTAATTTATTTGCATCATTTTTCACTTTTTTGCGATTTTCTCAAAAATTGCTCCTACGATTTTTTTTTAAATCACCTTATTTACTACATTTTTTATGCTTTACAAAATAGGGTAGGCACCATGTCTGCTGAAATTCTTGAGTAGGCTGCTCTCTCGTAGAAGAAAATGGTTTTTTTTTTAAGATTGTGGCCTTAAAAATGTATATAATTAAAGTTGTTGACAATTTTAAAATCTACAACTTTTTTTCTAACATTTTTTTATATAACATATAGTTTAGCGGTAATTAGTAATTTTCTGTTCTTTTTTCATGAAAATCTGTAAAAAATAAATGTTTTAAGATATCAACCGTAGTATGAAGTTTTGTTTACAACAAAAGTGTATATAATCAAATTTATAGGAAATTAAAAAAACTACAACTTTTTTTTAAGCATTTTTCTCTACAAAGCCTAGTTTAGTGTCAAATAGTGATTTTCCATATTATCAAGCCAAACTAACGTTGGTTTTCATTTTGCATCATTCACTCATGATCAAGAACATCTTTTTGCTGGGCAAGACGGAATTGAACAATTGGAAGCCTATAATTATCTGGGAACCCGAGTCAATTGCAGTGCAAGCCACCTGCCAGAAATAAAGATCAGAATTGAAAAGGCCAGGGCAGCATTCCTAAAAATGAGACCTCTTCTATCGGTGCGCGACCTGAGCCTCGAAACCAGGACCCGCCTCTTGAAGTGCTACGTCTTTCCCATCCTCTTGTATGCGGTAGAGGTGTGGACACTCACCAAAGAATGTGAGACCCGTCTACAAGCGTTTGAAATGTGTACCTACCGGAGAATGCTTCGAATACCGTGGACGGACAGGGTCACAATTATGGAGGTCCTCAGAAAAATGGGGAAAGAGCTGGAAATCCTGCAGAGCATAGAGATAAGAAAACTGACATACCTTGGACACATCATGAGGGGGCCTAAATACGAGATTCTGCATCTCATAATTCAAGGGAAACTTGTTGGTTAACACTCGGTGGGACGCAGATGAATATCCTGATTAATAAACCTGAGAGAAGCGTTTAACTGCTTGTCGCATGACCTTTTCAGAGCAGCATTGGACAAGGTATGACTGACCATGATGATAGCCAACCTTCGTAATGGAGAAGGCACCTGAAGAAGAAGGCTCATGATTAAAATTAGCTTATGTTTTTGTTTATTTCTAATGTTTTATTACTAATGTTAAGTTAAATTGTTCATTATTTGCAACGCCAAGAGAAAGTTGTGTGAGGGTTTCATATCAGATTTTTTTTATTATATTTAATTATATAATAAGAACTTACAATATTTTTTCGTGTGATCATCGCAGGTGCTGCTTTTATTCATAAATACTATACGTACTTGTACACACATTGGTTACCGCAAGCGATACGCGATAAAGTTGATGAGTACATGAATTGTGAAGATGTTGCTATGAATTTTCTTGTATCACACATCACTAGAAAACCACCAGTTAAGGTAAGTTATTTTGTCAAAAAAATTTATTGCAAGCAAGTTTATTTTCATTAAACTAAATTTCCAAATTAACAGAAACTAACGTTATATAAGTCCCTTCTTAGTCCAATTTGGATGTACGCCAGTCAAATTTATGGATGTGCTAAACTCTCAGTGGTAACTCAAATTCAGAGGTTTCAATCGAAGACTTTATAGTATTAGTCAACCCTCATACGTTTCTAACGCTACCTTACGTAACGACCTCAACATCCCTGTAGTAACGGACATTTGTATTCAACTTTATCAAAACTTCTACAACAGACTTTTTGATCATCCAAACAAACTGATATGTAAAATTTCCTCCCGTCATCTACCAAACAACATTCAAAAACAATTAAGGAGGAAGTGGAGCAGGGGTCTCCTGTTTCAGAAACTGTTGATGTTATTAGGTACTTTAATTTTATTCCTAATGTGTGGACGTTGCAGTCTTTCTTTTGCCTATATTAATATATAGGAAGGAAAGTATTGTTTTCATTTTCATTGATCCAAAAAAACATGTTTTCAGCGATTGGTCTGTGTGTGAACAGAATATCTTAAGAACGGAACATCATACGGACATGAAACTTAAAACCTAAGTTAGATACCACTAGAGGACCCGTCAAAACATTTTCATCAAAATCAATCAACCGGAAGTAGTAGTTTATTCGTGTCATTTTTCACTTTTTTGTGATTTTCTCAAAAATGGCTCCTACAATTTTTTTTAAATCACCTCATTTACTACAGTTTTCATGCTCTACAAGATAGGGTAGGCGCCATGTCTGCTGAAATTCTTGGGGAGGCTGTGCTCTCGTAGAAAAAAATGTTTTTTTTAAGATTGGGGCTTTAATATGCATTTTAGCGTAAAAATGTATATAATAAAAGTTGTAGAGAATTTAAAAACCTACATAATTTAAACATTTTTTTGTATAACGCTTATTTTAGCGGTAATTAGTGATTTTCTGTTTAATTTCTTCACGAAAATGTGTAAAAAAAATTAATTTTTTTATTAAGATTTCAGCCTTAGTACGCATTTTACCACAAAAGAATATATATAATCAAATGTATAGGAAATTAAAAGATCTACAACTTTTATTTAGAGCATTTTTCTCTACAGAGCCTACTTTAGCGTGAAAGAGTGATTTTCCATATTTTTAAGCCAAACTGAGGTTGATTTTCATTTTATGTCTTTCACTTATGATTAAAATTAGGTTATGTTTATTGAGGTTAGTTTTTTTGTTTATTACTAATGTTAGGTTTATTGTTAATTATTTGCATTAGCAAGAGAAAGTTGTGTGTGTGTTTCACATCAATTTTTCTGTATAGTTCTTCTACACTGTTCAAATGTACTTATTGACTTATCTTATTTTTAGGTCACATCAAGATGGACGTTTCGCTGTCCGGGCTGTCCTGTATCTTTATCAGAAGATGATACCCATTTTCAAGAAAGACATAAATGCATTAATTTTTTTACTCAGGTAATTAATTTTGATATAACTGTTAAATGTTTATAGAAGTGTTATTCCTTTATACTTTCTCTTGTCTATATGAATATATAGGAAGGAAAGTATTGTTTTCATGTCAATTTTTCAAAATCGAGCTTTCATCGGATCTACATGTTTTCAGACCCCCTGAACCCAAATACATATTTTTAGCGGTTGGTCTGTGTGTGTGTGTGTGTGAACTGAATATCAAGAACAGAACATCGTACGAACTTGAACCTTGAAACTTAAGTTAAATACCACTAAAGGACCCAACACGAAAATTTTCATCAAAATCAGTCAACCGGAAGTAGTAGTTTATTCATGTATTTTTCACTTTTTTGCGATTTTCTCAAAAACGGCTACTACGATTTTTTTATAAAATCGCCTCATGTACAAAATTTTTTATGCTCTACAAGATAGGGTGGGCGCCATGTCTACTGAAATTCTTGGAGAGGCTGTCTTCACGTAAAAAAAAAATTGTTTTTTTAAGATTGCAACTTTAATATGCACTTTAGCGCAAACATGTATGATAAAAGTTGGAGAGAATTTAATTTCCTACAACTTTTATTTCAAACATTTTTTTGTATAACGCTAAATTTAGCAGTAATTAGCAATTTTCTGTTTTTTCCTTACGAAAACGTGCAAAAAATCGATTTTTGTAAGATTTCAGCCATAGTATGCATTTTACGACAAAAGAATATATAATATATAATAAAATTTATTGGAAGTTAAAAGATCTAGAACTTTTATTTAGAGCTTTTTTCTCTATAAAGCCTAGTTTAGCGTGAAAGAGAGATTTTCTGTATTTTTAAGCCAAACTGAGATTGTTTTTCATTGTGCATCTTTCACTCATGATTAATATTAGGTTATGTTTATTGATGTTAGTTTTTTGTTTAACTCTAATTTTTTATTACTAATGGTAGGCTATATTTTTTATAATTTGCATTGGCAAGAGAAAGTTGTGTGAGTGTTTCACACCAGATTTATTTTATCCGAGGTGGCAAGGAAAACTCATTTTCACTCCCTTACGATGGGAGAAGTAGTGTTGGACTCAATTGAGGCGTCCTCGTCCAGCCCCAAGGAGGCCACAACCACCTACCAACCAAAAACCTGCCGCCTGGCCACTCAATCCAACATCAGCAAAGAGCCCTCCTCCTCCCTATAATATATAATACTGTAATATTGAGGGAGTGAATTGTAGGGGGAGGCAAAGGTTAGAATATTTAAAGCAAATTACAAAAGATGTAGGGTGTTACAGGTATGTAGATGAAACAACTTGCACAAGATAGAATAGCTTGGAGAACTGCATAAAACCAGTTAAGAGACTGATGACAAAAAAATATTAAATAAGCCCCATCGCTGCTAGTAAGCACTCCTGTAAGAATCCATCCCACTCCTGGCCTTAATACTGTCGAATCTTTACTGAAACAACAAAAATTTAATCTATCAATTTGTTTTAATGCATATACATAAGATGACATTCTACTACAGGTTTAATCAGTATAAAAATTTGATCTCAATAACATACTGAATTTCTTTGATTTCAGGTATTTGGATACACACCATTGCTTAACACACAATTCAGGGCTGATTCGATATTATTCAAAACTAGAATACCTCATGACAAACAGAAATGTTTTAAATTTATCTAATAAGTTTTAAAAAAATTATTTTAATTTATTTTAAAGTGGTATTTACATTACTGCAACTATATTTTTATATAATTTTAATAACGAATAGGATTTTTTTTCTAAAAAGGCTACAGGAACAGTTTACGCAGGGTTTCATTTTTAATTAATGTATACTATCTCCTGTTAACAAATTTGTATTTAATTTTGTATTAATCTTAGTCGTATATCGTTTGTACAGTACTTGAAAACTCATCAATTTGCGAATTTTGAGGTTGTTGGGATTTTGAAATCTCGAGTTATCCAGAATGAGTGATAGGTGAAAGAATATAACTGCAGTATTTGTGAGGTAGAAAGCGAAAAGAGGCCTCTTGTTGGAAAAGATTTCAGTATAAGGGAAATGCGTTGTTAGGGTTGATATATCAATATTTATTTCGTTTTTTTTGATTATTTTAGTTTTCTTTGTCCGGTTGAATTTTCAGTTTACATTTCCAGTAAGAATCGTTACTGGATAGTTAACGATAGTTAGTAGCTCTCGCAGGTATATGCAGCAGTTTTGATACCCCTCCGGCGAGTCCACTTCAAGTCGGAGGGGGGGGCACTGCTTGCTGCACATTGGAAGCGCTCCCCATGGCAAGCTCCAGGACCATCTGTAGGTGACGATATTAGTGGGGCAGTTGGCGACAATCTTAAAAATTAAATTTAATTAAAAAAATTAAAAAATTAAAAATAAAAATGGACTGAATGTATTAAAGGCAATCAACATGTGCGCACACGCTAAGTGCCATATTGCTGAGTCACATGATATACCCCTCACTATTCCAGCCACATAATCGTTTGCTGGTCACTTAGTTGGGCATTGGCCGTCATGCGTGCTTGATTATGTATTTGCTGTTCGTCAGAAAAATGCTGATTGTTTTGAAAAAACAACGATTCTATTTAAAATTCTTGGTGAAACTTGGGAAGACCGCTGCAGAATTTATCGCCGTAAACAAGTTTACGGCAATGAATGTTTGTCACGTACTCAGGTTTTTGAGTTGTTTTAACAGTTTAAGGAGGAGAGAGAAGAGATTGAAGATGACCCACGTCCAGAACGACCTTCAACATTGACAATGTATGGAAACATCATAAAAATTGGCACTGTGATCAGAAAAGACCATCGATTAACTGCCGTATTTCATCAATTCTAAGACGCACCACATTTTCAGCTACGACAAAACAGGAAAAAAATAGAAAATAGACTTAAAAAAGTAAAATACAACTTTGGAAAAGTAAAATAAATACATATAAAAGTACAAAGTTAGATAACTATAAAGGTATATTTACTTACTTGAAATTTTTACAAAACAGTACAAACAATATTCATATCACACTATAAACAAAATATAGTAGTCCTAGTTTAATGAAAAAATAAATGAAAATGTGTATATAAAACGAAAAATATATTAGTTGATGAAATGTTAAGTTAATTTTGTGATATTTTTTCTGGTAGGTTTTATGTTAGCTGCTAACCTAACTATGTATTTTAATCACCATCACAAATCTCACTGGCTACATCACTATCTTCAGAGTCGGAACTTGCATCACTTTTTGAACAATTATTTTCCCATAGAATGTCGTCTTCCGAACCGTCCAGCTCATTGGTTATACAGCATTTCTTGAAGGGTCATTGCACTATGACATCTGGTATTTTTCGCCAAGCAGCGGAGATCCACTCTGCAACTTTTGAAACAGGGGCTTTTTTTATCTTGCCAGAAGGTGTCAAAGGCAAATTGTCAGAAAACAACCAAGCTTCATATTCTTGCCTTACGTACTCTTTAAATGGTTTGTTAACTGACACGTCAAGCGGCTGAAGTTGGCTTGTCATTTCACTTGGGACAACTACCAAATCACAGTTTTTATTTTTTAGCATGCTCTTTACCTTATCAGATGTGTGACCCTTGAAAGCATCGAGAACCAGCATGTTTTTTTGGATTACGAAGGGCTCCTGGACATCTATACCAAACAACATTGATCCAGTCTTGCATCATTTCGGCGGTCATCCACCCATTCTTATGTGCTCGCACAATTACATCGTTCGGAAATGGTACTTCCGTTTTTGGTACAGTTTTCCTGTTAAGGATTAAATATGGAGGCAGTTTATGACCATCTGCCGTTATGCATAACATAACTGTCACCCGATGTTTTTCATAACCTGTACTCTTAATTTTTATTTCTTTTGCACCTCTTTGGTTCACTGTATAATTTCGCGGCATATCAAAACAAATTGGTGTTTCATCTGCATTTCCTATTTGATGAAGTGCATATTTGTTCTTCTTACGCAGTGCAATCATATGACGTTGAAAATTAACAAGTTTTAATTCGAAATCGACTGGAAGCTTTTGGCATATAGAAGTTCGACGCCGCAAAGATAATCCATGTCGACGAAAAAATCGGTCACACCAACCTCTTGTAGCTTTGAACGTATTTGCTGGTACTCCGCTTTCTATCGCAGCTTGTGTTGCCTTAAGTTGCATCATTTGTCACGTAACGGGTAGTGCTTTAGACTGTGCATCATTGACAAAGAGCAGAACAGCCTCATCCACTTGTGGATAGTGCCCATTCTTAGGTCCTGCAAAGCTTTTTTGCGTAGCTTTACAAGAAAATATCAATTTTTTGTTCTTACGCCATCAACGAATATTTGCTTTGTTTACCAAGTATTGTCGTTCTGCTGCTCTATTCCCATTTTTTTCGGCAAAGAGAATTATTCTTCGTTTTGTTGCCGCGTCACAATATGACCTTTTGCACGACATTCCTACGAACAAAAACTACCGTATACCAAAACTATGAATACTTCTACAACACAAGCAATTATACGACCGGCTCGCTACTACGTCGATAACGCACTAATTGACAGGAATGAGTTCAGGCCAATACCAACTAGGCTACAAGTGACAAAATTCCCAACTTGCTTTGTCTGAAACAGGTCAATGAACGCATTCGTATACATAAATGTATTATACATATGTACACGTATACCTGCTACGGAATTTCTTACTTTCGAACAGTAACTGGATTTTTCCCAAGTGTTACACATCTATTGTAATATACGGTAGACCCATATTAGAATTTTTTGAATTCGTGTTTCATCACCAATTCTAAGACGCCATCGAATCTAAGACGCACCACATTTTTGGGAACGGAAAAAATTTAAAAAATGTGCGTCTTAGAATCGATGAAATACGGTATTGCACATTACGGAGATTGCAGGAATTGATGAAGAATCGATTTGGCAGATTTTGCACGAGCATTTGAATATGTAAAATATTCGCTGTAAAGTGGTTCTAGAAAAATGTGGTCATGACAATACCTCATCCTACGCTGGATATCAAGAAGTATTTAGCCAAGCACGGGATCCCTTTGTTGGCGCATACACCCTACTCATCAGATGTTGCTCCGTGTTTTTTTTTGTTCCCCAAGGTGAGAGCTGTGCTTAAAGGAACCAGTTTTGAATCGGTTTATGCAGTGAAACAGAAAGCGATGGAGATAATGAACATGGTTACCGGAAATGACTCAACACTGCTTCGGTCATTGGAAAATCCGTATGGAATGGTGTAAGGATAAGGGAGGGGAATATATTAAAGAGGATAATGTCAAAGTTGTTAAAGAATAAAATTAAATAATTTTATAGCATTAATCTGATTATTTTTTATCCGAACCTTGTATCAGGATATTTGGTAAAGAAGAACGCAGAGACCATCCGGTGGGTATCCTAGACCCACCTGACTCAGTTGTAGATCCACTAAAAAAGAAGTAGAGGCAGTCCATTGAAAAGAACCTTCAACAGTATCAAACTTATCAAAATGTTTTAAAACAATTAGTATAATTTATTTGCGTCATAACCTTCAAAATTATGATCAAGATGTGTAACAAAAGGTATCCAGATTTAATGCAATCTGTAGGGCTATACACCAAAGCCTGAAAGCCAAAGCACCAAAGGATACACAGCTTAAGTATTACTAGGTGATGGCCACACTGAAACTTATGTATGAACGTGAAGCTTGGGTCCTTAACAAGAAACAAAAGTCAATAATCCAAGCGGCATCATGAAATAAAAAGAACGATCGACAGATCATTTATTTAGAATGTCAAAGGATCGACTACCTTTAAGTGCATGGTTTTATGAACCAAGGGGTATAAGAGGAGTGGGGAGACCGAGGAAGAGATGGTCGCTGGAATAGGCTCAATTACAGTTCAATCCATGATGGACGACGGCAATTTTTTAATTTTAATTTTTTTTTAGTTTAAAGTTGCTTCGAAAGCTTAGTCATTCGAGACTACTGTAGGTTTTGGTACTGTAATTGTGCGTTTTAATATGTTAAAATTTCCAGATCCTACCTGGGAATCGAACCCAGGACCTTTCGATTTATAGCCTAGCGCACTAGTCACTACAACACAGAGGCGACCGTATGTATATAATGTTCTACTTGCAAAGTGCGGTACTGATAATTTTTCACTGAACTTTCCAGGAGGCAATGAAAATGAAACTGAATCTGCTGACATGATTATCGATGCAGATTCTAAGATCAGGGGTCATAAAACTGAAATACATATTATCATATCATATTTTGAAATTAAAGACCTTTAGTACCCCTTATTCTTTTTGAGAAAAAGTAATTTCAGGAGAGATTGTTTTTTAGAGAAAAAATATTGTACAATATATATTTGTGTAGTAATCTAGGTAGCTTTGTAAAATATTTTGTACTTTTAATTCCTTAGCCTTGTATATATGAGTGTATTAATATAGAAGAAAATAATGAAAATCGCTTTCATGAGATGACGCGTCTCATGGCTGGTGGCAATTTTTAAAAAGTCTTACCTTTGACTAATGGTAAAAACCATTAGTGATTTCTGTATCTACTCTTTAAGAGGAATCGAATGACACTATTTTTGTTTCCAAATTTCAACTTTGATTTCTTGACTTCCAGTTTTGAGCCACTTCTGTTCGAAACCAGAACTTCAAACCCAATGATTTCTGTATCTACTCTTTAAAAGGAATCGAATGAAACTATTTTGTTTCTAGATTCCGACATTCCACTGTACTGGGTTGGTCTAGAGGTAAAGTCGTTGCCACAAGTCAGCTGTTGATCAGCTAATTTTGGAGACGAAGGTTCCTGGTTCAAATCCTAGTAGAGGTAGAGTTACTTTTATACGGATTTGATTACTGTATTATTTTTCAAGGCTGATGAGCTCTGAACGTATGCATTACCCCCTACCCACTTTGCTAGCCAATGACTTGCCAGCAACGTTGCCAATACTTGTTCTATTGTAGCTCTGTTAAATATTTTGTCAGCTATTTTTTTTGGTCTTTCAATAACAATTATAACCTATAAACATACAATCAGCTTATTATATTGTATGTTAACGCGCTCTATGATTGATGTGTTCAGTACAAGATGCAAATCACGAGTGAACTATTGCGGCTCTTACACGCATGTGCGCGTAACGTTTGTCAGGTACAATCTGACAACGCTGGCAAACGTTCTGATTGGTCTAAACTTGTGGAACAGCAGAGCTCATCAACTGTGAAAAGCATATTAGATAGTGGTTGGATTTTAATTAACCATACTTTCTCAGGAACGGTCAACCTGGGTCTGTACAAGACTACACGTCATACACATCATCCTCATCTCATTAAGTTATGGGGTTGCTTATTGTTCTGATTCAAACAGATTACAGCGTTCACATATTAGGAATTTTTTTTAAAATCCGGCTTTGGTTTTTAGACTTTCGGTTGAAACCAGAATTTGAAACACAATCCAGGCCCACTAACTTTTTGTCTATATTACGAATCCAAAAACCGTTTGTTGCTATCTCTTCCAGTTTCTGACATCTGGATGTGACGAACGGACGGACAAATGAAAATAATTGATGGCAGTTTTAAAAATTGCCACCAATTAAAGCGTTTGTGAGATTATCGAGGGAAAATATTTCTAAGTCGTAAATTACAAATTTGTGTAATAGTATAAGTAGTATTGTAAAATATTTTATATTTTTTAATTATCTTTAATTGTATAGCATTATTTATTAATTCAGTAAGAACCTAGCGATAATATTTATTTTATACTATATAAACTAAGTGTCATAATTACAAGGGTAATTCCAAAAGTATGGACTTGTCGATTCTTCAATACCGTTCTCTAATTTTTGAACTGCAGTATAGTTACTTGAGTCACGAGTTTGCCTTCATTTGCAACGAGGGGTAAAGAGGGAAAAGCATCAGTGCGCATGCACAACTGCTTTAATTTCAGTACAACAAACATAACAACTTAAACTATACCCAGAGCATATACAGTATATCACGGAACCTTTTATGGGTTAACTGTACAAACATAACTGTTTGTTACCGTAAACAGAAATTTTAATTTCTCGAAAACATGGGCAGACTATTCACAGTGCTGTAACGTATAAGTAGTTTTTCTATAGTTAATTTTATTTCTTTAATTTGAGATTTCCTTATATTTTTCCTCGAATACTTATTTCCATTATTTTGTAGATTCTTTGTTGGTAAATTCTTTATTTTCTTTCAAATGCTTTCGACCCTATGGTTAAGTTAGAGTTTTCTGTTCTGTTGAAATTAGAGTGGTGAATTTTATTATTTCCTTTGTATGCAGGTTTGAATATGTTCTACCCCTCCTACCCTGCTTTGTGTGAGGTCGTCAACATCTTTGTGTGTGTACGTGCTGTTTTGGTTGTAGGCAGACATCGTATGATCTGTAGAAAGGCTGTCATTGGTCGGTTTATATCGCGTGATCCACTTCAGCCCCTGTTTGGGGGGGTACTTGGTTGTTAGTTCGTTCTGTTGAATTTTGTATCTCGAACGATGAAGAAGCATAAAATGACTGTCTAATGCCTTCTTAGGCAGATTACAATGTGGTATCAGAATGTTTAAATAGTGTCTTTATTTGACCAAAAATATATCGTCATTGTTAATTTAATATCTTCAAGTGTTGTTGGCAAAATTTTTGTGTGTTATTTCACCATGATGTAGTGTTTTGTTGGATTGCTTCCTTATCTTTCCGTGTGCTCGACACAGCGGAAATTATTGGGTGAGTAGAGCTCCTTTGTATTGAATAAGTTAAATTGTATTGTTTTTGTCTTTTATCTTGTGAAAGTAGGGAAGGATTATGATTCTGGGACACACGAATCTCGTTGTTAATTGATTTCTAAAAATTGAGTTTATTATTTTTAATACTGTAATTGCGTCATAAAATGTAAAGTAATCTGAAGTATTCTAATATCTGTAATCTAAAGTAAAGTACCTTTTTGGGAAAGTTATCTTTTGTTTGTCTTGTTTTTGCTTTTGGCAAATTATTTTGTAAATTTATATCTTGGGTATGTATTACCAACCAAGCAGCAAATCCTGCTATAACTTGGGGAATTACGCCCTTAATTTTTATTCAAATAAAGTAATAGAGTGAGAGAAATTATTTTTTAGTAAACTCTTGTATCATGTTAATTATATTTGGTTTTAATCCTTGAAGTAAAAAAGTAAAAACGCGTTTCGGGGGGGAAACCCGTTGTGTTTTTATTTCTGTTTGTACAGAAATCTGTTTTGTTGTTTCAGAAAAATGTATTCACAAATCCATTGAAATGTATTCGGATATCCATTAAAATGTATTCATATATTCAGTAATCCATTGAGATGTATTCATGTATTCAAATCCATTAAGATGTATTCAATAATCTATTAACATATATTCAAGGAGATTCATTTATTTGTATATTCAAGTACATTCAATAGTGGAGGAGATGTATTCAACTGTAGTCTTGTAAATGTATACCAAGGAGATAAATGTGAAGCAGAAATAAGGATGGATTGAGACGAATATATTTGCCCAATATTCCGTAGCGGTGTTTCTTATGAATGGGAAGTACAATTGTATTTATATTTTATTTTATTTGTTTTGATGAACAATTAATATTATTTAAATAAATTTATATATGTTCTTAACTATCATTTTATTTTTGCTGGATCCGCAAAGTAACTTCAATTCTATGTATTATATTTTAAATTTTCATTTCATTCAGTAAATTTTTGTCAACAACATAAAAGTTTTATGTTTTTTTTTCTCCCAAAGTGGCTAGTATATTTTCATGTTATTATCTCATTTCTGGGAATTCTTTCCCAGAATGAAAGTTCTGGACCAATTTAGTGTTAGTATTTAATAGGTTAAGAAAGGAAGCACGGTTCAGTAAAATTTAATTTTTTTCTTAGCGGAAATTATTGGAAAAATTTTACTGAACCGTGCTTCCTTTCTTAACCTATTAAAAACTAACACTAAATTGGTCCAGAACTTTCATTCTGGGAAAGAATTCCCAGAAATGAGATAATAACATGAAAATATACTAGCCACTTTGGGAGAAAAAAAAACATAAAACTTTTATGTTGTTGACAAAAATTTACTGAATGAAATGAAAATTTAAAATATAATACATAGAATTGAAGTTACTTTGCGGATCCAGCAAAAATAAAATGATAGTTAAGAACATATATAAATTTATTTAAATAATATTAATTGTTCATCAAAACAAATAAAATAAAATATAAATACAATTGTACTTCCCATTCATAAGAAACACCGCTACGGAATATTGGGCAAATATATTCGTCTCAATCCATCCTTATTTCTGCTTCACATTTATCTCCTTGGTATACATTTACAAGACTACAGTTGAATACATCTCCTCCACTATTGAATGTACTTGAATATACAAATAAATGAATCTCCTTGAATATATGTTAATAGATTATTGAATACATCTTAATGGATTTGAATACATGAATACATCTCAATGGATTACTGAATATATGAATACATTTTAATGGATATCCGAATACATTTCAATGGATTTGTGAATACATTTTTCTGAAACAACAAAACAGATTTCTGTACAAACAGAAATAAAAACACAACGGGTTTCCCCCCCGAAACGCGTTTTTACTTTTTTACTTCAAGGATTAAAACCAAATATAATTAACATGATACAAGAGTTTACTAAAAAATAATTTCTCTCACTCTATTACTTTATTTGAATAAAAATTAAGGGCGTAATTCCCCAAGTTATAGCAGGATTTGCTGCTTGGTTGGTAATACATACCCAAGATATAAATTTACAAAATAATTTGCCAAAAGCAAAAACAAGACAAACAAAAGATAACTTTCCCAAAAAGGTACTTTACTTTAGATTACAGATATTAGAATACTTCAGATTACTTTACATTTTATGACGCAATTACAGTATTAAAAATAATAAACTCAATTTTTAGAAATCAATTAACAACGAGATTCGTGTGTCCCAGAATCATAATCCTTCCCTACTTTCACAAGATAAAAGACAAAAACAATACAATTTAACTTATTCAATACAAAGGAGCTCTACTCACCCAATAATTTCCGCTGTGTCGAGCACACGGAAAGATAAGGAAGCAATCCAACAAAACACTACATCATGGTGAAATAACACACAAAAATTTTGCCAACAACACTTGAAGATATTAAATTAACAATGACGATATATTTTTGGTCAAATAAAGACACTATTTAAACATTCTGATACCACATTGTAATCTGCCTAAGAAGGCATTAGACAGTCATTTTATGCTTCTTCATCGTTCGAGATACAAAATTCAACAGAACGAACTAACAACCAAGTACCCCCCCCCAAACAGGGGCTGAAGTGGATCACGCGATATAAACCGACCAATGACAGCCTTTCTACAGATCATACGATGTCTGCCTACAACCAAAACAGCACGTACACACACAAAGATGTTGACGACCTCACACAAAGCAGGGTAGGAGGGGTAGAACATATTCAAACCTGCATACAAAGGAAATAATAAAATTCACCACTCTAATTTCAACAGAACAGAAAACTCTAACTTAACCATAGGGTCGAAAGCATTTGAAAGAAAATAAAGAATTTACCAACAAAGAATCTACAAAATAATGGAAATAAGTATTCGAGGAAAAATATAAGGAAATCTCAAATTAAAGAAATAAAATTAACTATAGAAAAACTACTTATACGTTACAGTGCTTAACGAAATCTAATATGCAGTGTAATAATGCTGTGAAGTTGAAGCTAAACAAAAATGCCTTTCTTTGCCTCTTAACCATGAGCTAACTACTCTGTTTCTCGTTCCAAAATTCGAAATATAAAAAAGGAAATTAAAGATGTGAAGAAGCTATTCTTCAACAGTTTTGTTGACACCTGGTAAAAAAAGGAAACGGTTAGGTAAGATACTAGTGAGACTGATAGTGAAGACGCCGGTGACATCAATAGTAAAGAAGGCGATTCATTCATAGAAAATTTTGTTCCTGTTGAATAAGGTAGCTGGTAATTACAGTAAATCAAACATTTCTAGTCATGTAATTAAGCTATAGGCAATATTACATGTCACATTTATTTCTTATAAGGTTAATGAAGAAAACATTTTCTCGGAATAAACCACAGCTTACAAAATGTATGTAAAAATTGCATGGTAGTAAAATGTACGAGTAGTGTCTGACTGTTGAGGTTGGCAGCACTGTCAAATTTTTACTTCCCTTCCTCACAGCCCCATCCATACGCAAAAGGCAATGTTGTGATTTCAGTATCTATATAATGCCGTAACTTTCTAAGATAAGAGATTTTACTGTCGGTTTCATAATTTATTATAGACACCCGAGTTTGAACCCTTGCATCTCCAAAACGATAAGTTGGATTTCAACATACTTTACATCAAAATTTAGCTCATTTTATTCTGTGTTGACCTATAATAGTCCTATTTTTTAATATTGTTTAAAAATTTCCATATCAAGGTTGGAAAACAAAAAGGAACCGGTTTTTGCTACCGCAAAGAATTTCATCCATTTAGAAGCGTATAACTCCAAAAGTTTTTGACCGACAAGTTTGAAATTTTAAAACAACATAGCGAATTATATTCGTATAGCGTGTACAAAATTTCAAATTCGTATGCTATTTAAATTTTGATGTATTAATAATATTCTGAACCCTTGCTATCTCGGTAACTGCTCATCGTTCAGCACGAGCAAACTGTTTTATTCTGTGTAAAAAAATTAGTACAAATGTATTAATACCATGAAATATAGATTGGCCAATGTTGTGGTAGAGTTTTTAAATTTTGAAAAATTTAGTGGGTCATGCAGGTGCCAGATGTTTGTACACAATCTGGCAACATGGTTAGTAGCCCACCCACATCATGACCATGTCTATTTTTCAAAATTAAAAAAAGTTTCAAAATTCAAAGCCGGCCGCATTGGCGTAGTTGGTAACGCGCTCGCCTTTCATCATGCGTTCATGGGTTCGAATCCTATTCAGGCACGGCATATTTTTGTACGTTTCAAAAAATCATTTCATCCTTCACAATCTGCATTAGATGTACTTGTAGACAATCAAACGTTAAACAAAAAAAAAAAAAAAGAAATCAATTAAAAATTCTACCGCAACAACGGCCAATCAATATTTCATATTATTAATATATTTTTTTGTATAATTTTTTTACGCAAAATAAAATGATAGTTTACTCATGTGGAACGATTGAGCGGTTACCGAGATAGCAAGGGTTCAGAATATTGTTAATAAATGAACATTTAAGTAATGTACGAATTTGAAGTTTCGTACACACTGTAAGAATATAATTCGTTATGTTGTGTTAAAATTTAAAACGTGTCGGTCAAAAAATTCTCGAGTTATACACCTCTAAATGCGGTAGCAAAAACCGGTTCCTTTTGTCTTTCAGCCTCGATATGGCAATTGTCAAACAACATTGAAAATACAGAAATATTATAGGTCAACGCAGAATAAAATAAGGTACATTTTGATATAAAGTATGTTGAAATCCGATTCATTGTTTTCAAAATGCAAGGGTTCAAACTCGGGTGTATTATGAAACCTTTAGTAAATATTAATACAATCGGGTAATTTCGGCTTGTAGAAGTAAACAAAAATACTTTCTCATTTGAAAAATGTTTTAAATTGTTGTCGTATTATTAAATCACTAATTCAACGAATCTGAATCATAATACAGACTTCAACGTTTATTTATATATGATTTGGTCATCCAAAAAAGGAACGAGTACAAAATGAATTACATATCGAACTATGGATGTAGTTGATCACGATTCGATGCAAGAGTTCACAAGATTGTGTTTCATAGTGAATAGTTGTTTATTAACGTTTCCTACTGCTCTCAAGGGTTTTCTTCATTTTTCAATTTTATTTTATAACGTAAAACTATGAACAAAGAATGAATGTGTCAAAGTGCACTCGATTGTTTAAAGCGGTTTTGATTGATCGATTGTCGTGAAGTTGAACTTTCAGATACCGTTATTAGAAGAGAGGTTAACTTGTGTTTAATTGTGCGTCCTTATTGTTTCATTGCGTGTATCGTGAAAATTATAATATAAAAACATAGGTTTTTTTAGGTTTTACTTTTACACTTTGATTTTTGGTACCAGAATCGTGTATCGATATCTTGTTGCTTGGTATCGGAATAGGCATGGAGAATCGAAATAAATATATGAATCGCACACAACTAAAAGTAAGGCCTCGTAAGGTGTACGATTACAAAAGGAAGGAAAGTATTGTTTTATGTCGATTTTTCGAAATCCAGTTTTCACCGGGTTACATTTTCAGGGCTACGTTTTCAGACCCCCCGAACCCCAAAAAACATGTTTTTAGTAAAGTTGAACTTGAAACTTAAGTCAGGTACTACTACCGGACCCAACACGAACATTTTCATCAAAATCGGTCAACCGGAAGTAGTAGTTAACTCGTGTCATTTTTCACTTTTTTGCGGTTTTCTCTAAAACGGCTCCTACGATTTAAACAAAAAACCGCCTCATTTATTACATTTTTTATCCTCTATAAGATAGGGTAGGCACCATGTCTGTTGAAATTTTTAGTCTGTGCTCTCGTAGAAAAAAGTTTTTTTTATGATTGCAACTTTATTATGCATTTAGCGCAAAAATGTATACCGGGTGTCCATTAAGTCTGGAAACGGCTGAATTATAGAAAAGTGAGCGTGACTAGATGACCAGAATGACTTTAATTGCTTGTTGCACCAAAAAAACTATTCTGGGTGATATTTGAAATTTTTGTCCGCCATATTGGATTTAACTTTCTTAATTTAAATAGGATGATGGTCATATGATACATGATTTCGATCTAAAATTTCAAAATAAATTCAATGGCGAAAACCGGAAATCGATATCTTTTTTCGTTTTTGAGATATTACCATTCAACTATCCAGATCGGAGCAGAACGGCCATTCCTCCCTCCACCGTCTTTGAGCCTACATAGACAATTTAGGTAGCAAGTGAACGACTACACATAAGATTATTGAAAATAATAAGTTTTTTAATATCTCCACTCGTTCATAAATAGGAAATTATTGTCATTAAGAAATACGGAAAAACAATTTAACGGCTGATTTACTGCATTATAAAACTACAGTATTTAATTTGTTACCAGTTAATACTTATTGTTTGTTATTTTTGTAAATGTTAGTGTTTATAAGAAATAATTGTGAAAATGAGTTACATAATTGAAAATAAAATTACCAAATGTTTCTTGACACAGAGTAGTTGTTCAAAGTGGCCTCCTCCTACTTATTGACACTATGATGTGCGTGCGTAAAAACTAGTTACAGCATTACGAATGAATTCCTTGGGATTCTAGCAGATTCATTTAGAATTCTTTGTTTGAGTTCATGCAGACTGTTAGGTTTCGTTCTGTAAATTTTGTTTTTTAAGTATCCCCAAAAGAAGTAGTCTAATGGACTCAAATCAGGTGATCTCGGACCCCATTCAATTGCTCCTCTCCTACCAATCCATCTTTCTTGGAAAGTATCGTTCAACAAAACAAGAACTTAAAGAGAAAAATGGGCAGGGGTCCATCTTGTTGAAACCAACAGTTGTTAACATCTTGTACGAAATAATTTCTTATAGCTGGAGTAATATGATTTCGAAGCATGTCTTCATACAATTGACCTGTCAAATTTCCTTCAATCAAAAATGGCGCAATTATGGTATCCATTACAAGTCCAGCCCAAACATTAATCTTTTCAGGGTGTTAAGTGTGTGTTTCTCTTAACCAGTGTGGATTCACATCATTCCAATAACGGCAGTTATGCCGTTATGCAGTTTTGAGACGATTGTTAACACTTCCCGATTTCTCAAATCTTCTGAGTGTTTTGAACACAGTTGATGTTGCAATCGGGGCACGGTCTGGAAATGTGGCATTGAATATATTTTCCCAGAAAGATAGATTGGTAGGAGAGGAGCAATTGAATGGGGTCCGAGATCACCTGATTTGAGTCCATTAGACTACTTCTTTTGGGGATACTTAAAAAACAAAATTTACAGAACGAAACCTAACAGTCTGCATGAACTCAAACAAAGAATTCTAAATGAATCTGCTAGAATCCCAAGGAATTCATTCGTAATGCTGTAACTAGTTTTTACGCACGCACATCATAGTGTCAATAAGTAGGAGGAGGCCACTTTGAACAACTACACTGTGTCAAGAAACATTTGGTAATTTTATTTTCAATTATGTAACTCATTTTTACAATTATTTCTTATAAACACTAACATTTACAAAAATAACAAACGATAAGTATTAACTGGTAACAAATTAAATACTGTAGTTTTATAATGCAGTAAATCAGCCGTTAAATTGTTTTTCCGTATTTCTTAATGACAATAATTTCCTATTTATGAACGAGTGGAGATATTAAAAAACTTATTATTTTCAATAATCTTATGTGTAGTCGTTCACTTGCTACCTAAATTGTCTATGTAGGCTCAAAGACAGTGGAGGGAGGAATGGCCTTCCTGCCCCGATCTGGATAGTTGAATGGTAATATCTCAAAAACGAAAAAAGATATCGATTTCCGGTTTTCGCCATTGAATTTATTTTGAAATTTTAGATCGAAATCATGTATCATATGACCATCATCCTATTTAAATTAAGAAAGTTAAATCCAATATGGCGGATCCAAGATGGCGAACAAAAATTTCAAATATCACCCAGAATAGTTTTTTTGGTGCAACAAGCAATTAAAGTCATTCTGGTCACCTAGTCACGCTCACTTTTCAATAATTCAGCCGTTTCCAGACTTAATGGACACCCGGTATAATGAAAGTTGTAGAAAATTAAAAAACCTACAACTTTTTTTCTAACTTATCTTTGTACAACACTTAGTTTAGGGGTAATTAGCGTTTTTCTGGTTTTTTCACAAAAATGTGTAAAAAAAAATCGATTTTATTTTTTTTAAAGATTTCAGCTCAGTATGCATTTTACGACAAAAGTGTATATAATCAAATTTAAAGATCTACAACTTTCATTTCAAGCATTTTCACCTACAGAGCCTAGTTTAGCACGAAAGAGTGATATTCCGTATTTTTAAGCCGAACTGAGATTGATTTTCATTTGCGTCTTTCACTCATGATTAAAATTAGTTGACTTTTTTGAGGTTGGTTTTCTTGTTTAATTCTAACGTTTTATTACTAATATTAGGTTATATTGTTAATTATTTGTATTGGCAAGAGAAAGTCATGTGAGTGTTTCACACCAGATTTTTTTTGTTAACTACCACCATGTTACATCTTCGGTTAGATCGTTTGGTAATGAAATGTTCTTCAGTTGTTTGTTTCCTAATTTTAATTGGTCCAGATTCAATATATCAGTAGATTATTAGCTCATTTTAAATCCAATAGAGTGCAGCACATGTTGGTAAAAGAATCAGATTTGTCATGTTTTTGAGATAGTAGTCCACTAAGGGTTAAGAATGGTAGAAACAATGTTGTCAATAGCTGTACGAAAAGTTCCTTTTTATCCGTACAGCATGGAGGCCTTACTTTTGGGATTATCCTTGTATTAATCATCATTAATTCACAATGCTCATCGTCTATCATTAATAATATAGATATAATTAATTAAGCTTTAAATGGATATAGGATCCTCCATAGATCCTGTTTTAATTTTAGGCCACTTTTTGTATCTCCCACCTGTTTATGGAATTAATTTTTAATTTATTTCTTTAAGATTATTATCGGGTAAGCAACTTAAAACCGAACCCATAACGTAACCACAGCAGAATTGGTTTTTTTTTTTTTTGGTTTAACATCCGTCTGTTTTGCAATTACTGCTAATGCAGACGGTGAAGGATGAAATAATTTTTTGTAACGTATGAAAATATGCTGTGCCTGAGTGGGATTCGAACCCAAGACCGCAGGATGAGAGGCGAGCACGTTACCAACTACGCCAATGCAGCCAGCTAGCAGAATTGGTAGGTGACGTTGTAATGTAATTGTATGAATTAAGCAGAGAATTTAAATAAAAAATAACATTAAACGCAATTTAACCCATTGACTAACCATTTTTTTGATGATTTATTTTCTTCTAAATGGCTTTTTTTATTTTACATTTTTATGTTAAAAAACACTTAAAATTACAGAAAAATAATTTTAAAATATTTCCCATTTTTGTTTGATGATTTTATTCAAATTTTAATTTCAAAATCTTCGTCGTCACTAAATATTAATAAAACTCTTCACTTATTTTGTCTGCAAGGTTTTCAATAATATATCCCGAACTCATTTTGTAAACAAAGAAATGCACGTAATATAGTTATTGCTTGAGTCCCAGCTCCGTGTAGTTGGATGGAATGCAGCGCGTTGTTATAGTAGTGGCGTAGTATAGTGTGGTATAGTAGTGTTGTTATAGTAGTGGTATCATCCAGCGCATTAATTTGAAAAATACCTACCGGGTTATTAACTTGGTCGGATTCATAATATTTAACTTACCAATGTATATCAAAATATCTTAATAAATAAATACGAGGTGTGGCTATTAAATAATGAGACTGACGTAAACTTTATTTTAATTTTATACATAATCACTTATTGTCACCTTCAGTATACACTCCTTTTCTATCCCTACAACGCTCCATGCGAATTTTCCATTGTTGGAAACAGTGCTGGAAGTCATCTTCTGTCAGCTCCTTCAGGACACATGCCGCTTTCTCTTTTACAGCTTCCACAGACTCAAATCTTGTCCCTTTTCATGCAGATTTCACCTTAAAGAACAGGTAGAAGATAATAACATGTGATGAAACGTGGTTTTTTACTTATGATCTGGAAACGAAGCGCCAGTCCATGCACTGGAAGAGCCGAACTTCACCAAGAGCCAAAAAAGCTTGAATGAGCAAGCCAAAATTTAAAGCAATGATGATTGTTCTTTTTGATATCCATGGGATTGTGTACCTTCACTGGGTTCCTGAAGGTCAAACAAATTAATCAATATTAAGTCATACATGTTTTTAGTAAAGTTGAAAATGTCTGCCTTGAGGTACTTTTTAAACTACGTCAAAGAGTAAGGAAAAAATGCTCCAAAATGTGGAAGGACAAATCATGGGTTCTCCACCAAGACAATGGGCCAGCTCATTCCACGTTATCTGTCAAGAGGTTTCTAGCCAAGTACAGCATCTCAGTGTTAGAACATCCATTTTATTCACCAGATCTTGCACTATGTGACTTCTACCTGTTCCCTAAGGTAAAATCTGCATTAAAAGGGACAAGATTTGAGTCCGTGGAAGCTGTAAAAGAGAAAGCGGCACAGGTCCTGAAGGAGCTGACAGAAGATGATTTCCAGCACTGTTTCCAACAATGGAAAATTCACATTGAGCATTGTAGGGATAGAGAAGGAGTGTATATTGAAGGTGACAATAAGTGGTTATGTATAAAATAAAATAATTTTTTTTTACATTGGTCTCGTTATTTAATAAGCCACACCTCGTACAAACAAATATGTTAAATACGGAAAGTTTGATAACTAATGTTTTGTATCTGAGTAATACAACAATCGTTCTCCCAGTATGCGTCGCTCATTCATTATACCTCACCCATACCCTTCACCCCGCAACTACACGGAGCTTGCAACCGCACAATAGTTTCTACACCGACAACAATGAAAATCATACGAACTAAATACAGACATGTCAGAACTGAACTACTACTGAGACCTACTACCGGAATAATTATAATTCTGAACTATTAAAAATAACTGAAATTATTTTAAAAATACACAGCGAGCTGTTATCGTCAAAGACCGTCAAGGGATGGGAACAGCGAGTCCAGCTTGTCAAAGTTGCCATTGTATTTGTAAATGGCAAGGAGTCTTGACTCATCATAATCAGTCAATGGGTTAAGTGTTGCATTTGTTTACCTTTTTGTTACAAAATGACCCTTTGAACATCAATCTATTTTTGTGTTCAACTGATCATATGGAGAGACGATTGACGCAAAACTTTGTTGTCAATGGCATTGATTTGTCGTTGAATGTTCAGCTTCAATTGATCAATATTGTGACGATTAAATGTATAAACTCTCTCCTATAAGTAGCCCCTAAGAAAAACGTCACAAGTAAACAATTCTGGAGATTGTAGAGGCCACTGTCCACTGGTGACAATTCGTCCAATCATGAAAGCACCGTGAATGTGATTCAGTGAACCGTTGGTCCGTCTTCTTGAAAAAAGTCAAAAGAATTCTTTCTCGTTATCTGTTAATTGCACATGGAATTGTTCAAAAATATTGAGGTAAACTTGTGTATTTACAGTTTGATTACAAAATTGTCGGGTAGCGGTTACATTATGGGTTCAGTTTTATGTTTCTCACCCTGTATTTTATTACAATATCATTTGTATTTATTATACAATATAGTCACGGTAATCAGAACATGTAAGATGTTCGACCTTTGCGGATTATCGATGTCTACAATCTTAGATTTCAGCAACCAATTACAAAAATACGATATATTGTAGCATAAAAAATACGAGAACACAAAATTATAAATAACATCTTAATTTGAAATCAGTTACAATATTATTTTCATGTCATTTTAAAACAAACAATGGTTACTTGTAGTTGCCAGTAACGTTACTCCACAGGAAAAATGTTTACGATCTTATTTTAACTTTGAATCTAGCGGCACCTTTTCTCCCTTATGAACTAAGGTTTTTCCTGGCAACATTTTCCAGTACAATGCCAACTCATCTCAATTGTAAACTTGATCTGCTGTTAAACCCTGTTGTCTACTTCAACCTAAAATTTTATTTTAAAGTTCATAAAATCATCAATATCACTAGAAATTTTTTCATCGGCAACAGATATCAGTCTAATACCATATCGTTGTTTGAATTTGTCCAGCCAGCCTATACTGGCTTGAAAGTCGTCTTTCCCAGTCATTTCCTTGCAGAAAAACTTTGCTTTTGGGTGTGAATGTCCCCACTGACTATTACCTTGCTCTTTCTTGCAAAAACCATGAGTATAAAGCCCGCTCGGTATCAGGTTTACCTACTACTTTCAATGTTTTTCTTTTCAGTGGCCCGCACTCCATTTATTAGATGTTTTTAAAGAATTTTTTTTAAGTGGTAAAAAAAATAATTTAAAAACATGTTAATAAGTGATCTTTCGGATTACTGGAGATTTCGGTGTACCAGGGTTTCAGATTACCGCGACCATACTGTAGTATCAACCGGTTCCAAAACTAATAATTTGTTTGTGATATATTTTGTAAAAAAATAAAAACATCATGTAATTTTCCAATTGTGGAAACAAATCTTTTGTTATAATAAATTATATTGACAAATGTGTTAACTTAATCAGATTTTATAAACCCAGGGTGTCTACTTATAACGGGTGATTTAAAAAGAGCGCCGGTTTTTAAACGGCTGGTAAATTTTTGTTTACGGTTGGCAACATTGTTAGACCTCATTTCTATTTCGGAGAACATTCCGATTGACGATTCAGTTGTAGTTTCTCTTGTTCGCAGTGTAGTACTCTCGCAGTCTGTGTCTAACCATGGAGAAGTTTACTATTGCACAACGAGTGTTAATCGTCAAAACATTTTACCAGAGTGGAGAGAGTTATGCGGCTACTGTCAGGCGACTTCGCGGTACTCTAGGACTTAATGAAGCACCGAATGAATCAACAGTTCGCAGGCTCATGAAAAAGTTTTTTGAGACGGGTTCAACAGTCGACCTTAAAAGTTCTGGACGTCGTCGTTCTGGCCGAACTGAGCAGAACGTTGCGTTGGTTCGTGACAGTGTGGCTGTTAGCCCAGCAAAATCAATACGTCGCCGTTCTCAACAATTGGGTTTACGATGTTCTTCTGTACGGAGAATTCTTCGGTACGATCTCCAATATCACCCGTATAAAATTCAGTTGCTGCACGAGAAACAATGTAGTTGCTATGTGAATGGTTCCAGGATCGCATCATTTCTCGTAATTCCGACCATCAATGGCCACCAAGGTCGTGTGACTTGACGCCTTGTGACTTTCATCTTTGGGGTCATCTGAAGTCATTGGTTTATGCCAATAAACCCAGAAACATCAATGACTTGAAGGAGGAAATTCGACGGGTTATCGGGCAAATGGAAGTCGAAACTTGTCGTGCAGTAATATCCAATTTCATGGACAGAGTTGATGCGTGCCAGCGCAGTAGAGGAGGACACATGCATGACATCATTTTTCATACATGAAATCGGAAGGTAAGATGAACTTGTTGATGTATTTATTTTCAGTTTTTCAATAAAATAAATCTCTTAATTTGATATATCAAAACCGGCGCTCTTTTTGAATCACCCTATATAAATTTTCATTATGGTCTAGAATGTTAAGCCAAGTTGAATATTTATTTATATATTTTAGAAGATTGCGTTATTTAATTTAAAAAAATAAAAATAAGTTTTGTTATTCACTGTATTTTTTTTATCATACCTCATATTTACAATAATTTATTTATACCGGTAGTCCCACGGAATTTAAACCATAGCGAAATAGCATTGATTTTCATTAGTTTGTTAATATTTTCTTCCCACGAATAAATGAAGACTTTTTATAGTCAGGAATCATTAGAGAATGTTTACACCTTTTAAAAAATATCAATTTTCATACATTTTAAGCTGTATTTTAGCTTAAATACAGAAATTTGTAACCGTTTTCTATTTACGTATCATAAATTTTATCAACTTTTCACATTGTTATGTTTGGAGTAATGGTATCGTTCTGGTATGAAGATATAAAGAAAGGTGAGTCAAGTCCATCAGCGGTAAAATTTTTTTATTGTTCAAAAAATATTGGAAATAATAAAAAAAATTAATTTTTATTTATTTATTTTTTAATTTTGACAATACCCACCGAGTTGGTCTAGGGGTAGCGTCGTCGCCACTAGTCAGCTGTTTAACAGGTGATTTTTGGAGATGAAGGTTCCTGGTTCAAATCCTAGTAGAGGTAGTTACTTTTATACGCCTTTGAATACTAGACAGTGGTTAGAGGTGTACTTTGATGGTTGGGGTTCAATTAACCATACTCTCTTAGGAATGGTCGACCGGAGTCTGTACAAGACTACACCTCATTTACACGTCATAAATATCATTCTCATCTCATTGCGTCATGGGTTTGCTTATTGTTCTAAATTGAACAGATTGCAACATTCATTATAGAAATAAATAAATTTTGACTATGTGTTTTTATCATCTAAAATTATTGCAACAAGCAGCTGTCTCTAAAAATTAAATGCTGCTGAAGTAAATATTTAGGTATTTAAAATAATTAATACTGAATTTGCTTTCAAAATCAAACAAATTTTTAAGTAAATAAGTTTAGATGATATAACAAATTGTCAAAATTTAAAAAAATAGTTAATTTTTTTTAATATTTCCAATATTTTTTGAACAAAAAAAAAATTTTACCGCTGATTGATTTGATCCACCTATCATTACATTTCCCAACCAGAATGTTACCATTACTCCAAGCATAACACTGTGAAAAGTTGATAAAATTGACAATACTTAAATGGAAAAAGGTTACAAATTTATGTAAAAAATTGATATTTTTACTTTCTCTTGCCTATATGAATATATAGGAAGGAAAGTATTGTTTTCATGTTGATTTTTCGAAATTGAGTTTTCACTGGATCTACATGTTTTCAGACCCCTGAACCCAAAAAACATGTTTTTAGCGATTGGTCTGTGTGTGAACAGAATATCTCAAGAGCGGAACATCGTGCGAACTTCAAACTTAAAACTTAAGTTACATATCACTACCGGACCCAACACGAACATTTTCATCAAAATCGGTCAACCGGAAGTAATAGTTTATTCGTGTAATTTTTCACTTTTTTTGATTTTCTCAAAAACTGGTTCTGCGATTTTTTTAAAAATCGCCTCATTTTCTAAATTTTTTATGCTCTACAACGTAGGGTAGGCACCATGTCTGCTGAAATTCTTGGTGAGGCTGTTTTTACGTAAAACAATTGTTTTTTTTTATGATTGCGGCTTTAATATGCATTTTAGCGCAAAAATTTATACAATAAAAGTTGTAGAGAATTTAAAATTCTACAACTTTTACTTCAAACATTTTTTGTATAACGCTTAGTTTGGCAGTAATTATTGATTTTCTGTTTTTTTCTCACGAAAACGTGTAAAAAATCGATTTTTTTTAAATTTCAGCCTCAGCATGCATTTTACGACAAAAGTGTACATAATCAATTTTATAGAAAATTAAAGGATCTACTAGTTTTATTTAAAGCATTTTTTTCTACAGAGCCTAGTTGAGCGTGAAAGAGTGATTTTCCGTATTTTTAAGCCAAACTGAGGTTGATTTTCACTTTGCATCATTCTCATGTTAAAATTAGGTTATGGTTTTTGAGGTTAGTTTTTTGTTTATATCTAATGTTTTATTACTAATGTTAGGTTTATTGTTAATTATTTGCATTGGCAAGAGAAAGTTGTGTGAGTGTTTCACACTAAATTTTTTAAAAGTTGTAAACATTTTCTAATGATTCCTGACTATAACAAGTCTTCATTTATTCGTGGGAAGAAAATATTAACAAACTAATGAAAATCAATGCTATTTTCCTATGGTTCGAATTCCGTGGGTCACCCGGCATAGTTCTAAATACAGTCAAACCTGTCACATCCGAACTAATGTGGTGACTGACTGATCCGGATGTGGAAAAATGCGGACATCAGAAGATTAAGTGTATAAATCAGAGAGCCAGAAATAATTAACACGTTTGTTGTTTAATGTTATTTTATTTCAGACCCCCTGAACCCAAACAAAACATGTTTTTAGCGATTGGTCTTTCTGTGTGTGTGTGTGTGTGTGTGTGTGTGTGCGTGCGTGTATGTAAACAGAATATCTCATGAACAGAACATCGTACCAACTAGAAACTTAAGTAAGATACTACTACCGGACCTGACACGAACATTTTCATCAAAAATCGGTCAACGGGAAGTAGTGTAGTTTATTCGTGTCATTTTTTCAGTTTTTAGTGATTTTCTCAGAAATGGCTCCTACAATTTTTTAAAACCACCTCATTTTCTAAACTTTTTAAGCTCTACAAAATAGGGTAGGCGCCATGTCTGCTGAAATTCTTGAAAAGGATGTTTTCTCATAAAAAAATTGTTTAAGATTGTGGCTTTAATATAAATTTTAGCGCAAAAATATATATAATAAAAGATATATAAAATAATAAAAGATGTAGAGAATTTAAAATCTTAGAACTTTTATTTCAAACATTTTTTGTATAATGCTTAGTTTAGCGGTAATTAGTGATTTCATAATTTTTTTTTTTCATGAAAATTTGTAAAAAAAAACATTTATTTTAAAGATTTCATTTAGTATGAATTTTGTGACAATAAAGTACATAATCAAATTTATAGGAAATTAAATGATCTACACTTTTATTTAGAGCATTTTTCACTACAGAGCGTAGTTTAGCGTGAAAGAGTGATTTTCTGTATTTTTAAACCAAACAAGGTTGATTTTCATTTTGCATCTTTCACTCATGATTAAAATAAGGTTATGTTTATTGAGGTTAGTTTTTTTTGTTTATTTCTAATGTTAATTATTTGTATTGGCAAGAGAAAGACATTGTGTGAGTGTTTTACACCAGATTTTTCATTTTATGTTGTTTACTTATATTAGGTTATATTGTTCATTATTTATAGTCACAAGAGAAAGTTATGTGAGTATTTCACACCAAATTTTTTCATAAAGAAATTATTCATTGTATTTTTTGGTCACACTTCATACATATAATTATAATCAAAACTACTTAATAAATTTTTAAATTAATTTTTATTAAATAAACAATGCAAATCAAAACAAATTTAATATTTTGTTAAGAAAAACCTGTACAATTTATTTAAGTATAGTATTAAAAGTATTTTTAACTATATTAATTAAAAATGTTTAATTATATAATTCACAAACATTTAATAAATCAAATTCATTCATTCCTTAATAA
Organism: Catonia carolina; assembly: GCA_035578175.1. NCBI lineage: Eukaryota > Metazoa > Arthropoda > Insecta > Hemiptera > Achilidae > Catonia > Catonia carolina. The sequence goes on along the minus strand of JAQMRL010000014.1, from coordinate 8,439,386 downwards.
TATTTTTTATTTGCATGCATTTAAAAAAAAACCAAAAAATAGTAATTAAAAAGAAATGCTATAACATCTTAAAGAAGAATGACAATTAAATAAATTTTTATTTACAATATTCATCAAATCACCGATTCAGATAATGTAATATCGTATCATTACGACATCTACTAAATACACAATACAAAAATACGGCATATAATTTTTTATTCATAAAAATGGTTGATCAAAAGACGAATTTAAGTTTGCGTAAGTGAACATGAAAATATTTTATAAAAATGTACAAGTGAAATTATTTTCAAAAGTGAAATTATTTTCAGAATGTTCACACCATTCAGTTTAGAACTGCACATTTCATACTGATAATGTACAAAACAAACATATTATGTTACCTACAAAATACAATAAACTGTCATAATATCTTGTTGCAGTTTGTCATAGATTTCGTTGTACATAAATTTTTTACTATCATTGAAAACAAAATTAAAATAAAAAATATCTAATTTTCATAAATTGAATTTAACGCTACATATTAAAATTTCAATTCGTTAAGAAAAATTTGTTTACGTTTTAGAACGGTACTAATTTCTTTTAACGAATCAACGGCACTGTTATTAATTTGTTGATTTAACGCAGGTTCCAAAGATTCTATACTTAATAACGACATTACATTTGTCGCTGAATCAACGAGCCATTTGTTGTCTAGTTGATTAATGATAGACTCTAATTGTTCAACAGCTTTCATCGAATCTGATATTAAAATTTCAACGGTTTCAATTTGTCTTTTTTGTTCATCAGTAGTTTCCGATGATTTGTTACTCACACTGATATTATCTTTTTTCTTTTTACTTTTCTTGACTAGTGGCGTTTTAATATCTTTTATTAAGTTACGGATATGACCGCAGAAATCTGTCGTAAAACAGATCATTTCCAACGTTAAAGTTACCTGTTGTAAAATTTCTAAACGACCATTAAAATTTTCATTGTTTATTAAACTTTTCACATGTTTATCTAGATTCGTGATAATAGTCGACAGACATGTGGATACGATTTTAGACGCGGTAAAATAATCGTTTAAATCACAATCGCGCCAATTCTTTAATAAACTATCGCTACCATTTTCACTTTGGCAACCATTGACAAGATTTTTATCGTTCGTGTTACTGCTTTGTAAATTTAAATTTCGCCGATGGTTATATATACCGTTCAATGTTTTATACAAATTATATATTACCGGTACAAACAATGAATTTATATATTCTGGTAATCGGGATTCAGGTGGCGCCTCGATAATATTAATCGGTAATTTAGGATGTGGCGATTCCGTTAATTTATCATAAAGTTTTAATAATTCATCGATTAAACACTCTAACGATTCTTTATTTCCCATTTTCTTTTCCGTATTGCCGTTACTCAAATTAATAATTTCTTTCTGTGAATTATTGTCGTCGTTAATATTTAAACTAATAGCACTCATAAGAATTTGTAAACTTAACATTCGTAATCGTAATAGATCAACTTCTGTGTTATATGATTGTGTAATTAATTCTTCCGTTAATTTTCGTTCAGGCGGATTAGCTGACCATAGTGTCGTGAAATCCCGATTATCTTCTAATTTGTTCCAGTTCATTTTAAAATAAGGCGTTACTACGATTTGACTTGCCGCGTGCATCAAACTTTCATACGATGCCGAATGCAACAAATCGATCAACGATTTTTCAACTTGTACGAAAGCGTAATGCAAAGAATTATTTAAACGATCTCTGAATTCAACGAATTCTGATATTTTTAAAAACGATCCGTACTTGTATGAGAATGTTAAATGGTCTGCCGATTCTCTACAACTCGCCGTGAAAAATTTTAATGTAGAATTAAAGATCTGACAAGACATTGAAAATTGTCCTGTACTTAGTAATGGCCACAGCTGGAAATATCCGAGTGTATCAAGCTGCATATGTTTTATATCTAATAATTCATATATTCTAAGACCAGCTTTGTTACCACCAACAAGATTATAAAATTTTAATAACAACAATTTCAATTGATAATTAGATACACTGTGGGACAACGCATGTTCAAGAATCAATATTGCCTTTATTATATAAATTTTATCATTCGTTTCGATCCAAAGATCGTAAAAGATGTGAGCAATCAACAACGCATACGGATCATTATAACAAAAATCCGTATGTAAAAGTCCATCATTGAATTCATTACCACTATCGTAAAATTGTTTCAGACTAGCAGTTAATTTCAATTTGTTTTCGACATCCAAAGTTTCGTGAAAACCGAGATATCGACTCAATTGTAAATTTGATATGTATCGTAACATTTGTTGCATAGTCGACGGTGTTTCACCTTCGTTTAATTGAACTATCGTAAAAACCTGTTTCAAGAAGTCATTGATTTGAGTTTGCGACATTAATTTTAAATACGGTTTTAAATCACTTAAGCAACATTGTTTGGCGCCGAATTCGTGAAAATACAAAATGAATAATTCGACGAGATCGCCAAGATATACGCCGGTTTCTTCACCTCGTGCTATTAAACGCGAGTAAAATTCTAAATGCGCTAAGTAAGGTCCACGTAGACGATGCGATAACTGTTGATTTTCTTCCTGTATATTACTTAGAAATCCGGCGCAATCTGTGATCGTTTTATCGACGCCTTCTATATCGTTTTTATTCTTACTTTTATCGTCATCCGGTTTATCGATTAAAAAGAACACAGAATCTAAATAATCTTTATAATGAGACCAACAATCCATGTCCTCTTTTAATAATGTTTTTAATAATACATTCGCTTCGCTCCAGCGTTGTAATTTCATAAGAAGTTGAACTTTTTTGATGGGTATACTTAAACACGACTGTAATTTTTCACTCAAAGGTCCTTCGATAACTTTTAAGGATTCATCTAATTTACCTTGCATTTCTAGTATCATTAAATAGAGTTGAACTTCTTGTTCTGCTTCGATTTTATCTTCTTGTACAAATTTATCGACCATACGTTCTGCAAGAGGTAGAACGATTGAACATTTCAATTCCGGATTCGACGTATGCGCTTGCATGACAATGCTCATGACTGCCCAAAAATAATACGGATTTTTCGGTGCTAATTTGTACAACGCCATCGCTGTCATTTGTTGTTTTTTGTAATCGCCGACACGGACGTACGACATGAAAAGATGGGTCAATAATTCTTCATTCGCCGGATCCTTTTTAGCAGCGGCTGCGTAAAGATCACATATTGAATCCGGTTTATGTAACTCTCTGTAACAGATCGTCATCGCTTGTAATGTAGCATCATTGAAAGGCACTTCAGCATGAACCGCACTGATAAGTTCTTCGCATTCCTTTTCTTTACCCAAACGAAGAAGTGCTAAACCTTTAAGGACTTTAGCGCACTGAAAATTTGGCTGTTTTCTTAACAATTTATCCGCTTCTTGAAGCGCTCGTTTATTATTTCCACAATCTAACCAATCGTATATCGGGCGCAACCTACGTTCTGCGACACTATTATCGATATGATTTTTTGAAGCCATATCTGGAATCTGAAACAATAGATATTTCAAAATCACTTTTCATATAGAAATATATTATTTATAAATAAATTTTTTAAATGTATCCTGCCAACCATTAATATAAATTACAGTATAAATGAAATTTATCACCTCTTACCTTTTATTGCTTATTTAAGTTTAGAAAACTAACGCGCGTTTCGGTGGTACCACCTTCTTCAGAGCATATTTTAAAAAAATTAAAATTTAAATTTAGAACGGTGTTTCCATTTGGTCATTTAGATTACACCATTCTAATTTTAATTTTTTTTAAATATGCTCTGAAGAAGGTGGTACCACCGAAACGCGAGTAAATTTTTTTAAATTTAAATAAGCAACCAAAGGTAAGGTGATAAATTTTATTTATACTGTAAAAAATATATTACATAACATAAAATAACGGGTGTCCCACTAAGAGATATACGCATTTGATTTTTTATTAATTGCTCATTCCTACATCGATCAAAATGTTCCGTGAAAATTACATCTAGCTGATCTTTGTAGAAACAAAATGGCAGTCAAAAGAAAGAAAAGTTTGATCACTCTTAGAATACTCAACGTATTGCAGTATTAAAACGGATTACTGAAATATTAAACCAAGTTCTGAAATTCAACATTCAAAAGTTCTAAGGTTCCTGAAATGGTCCAAGCAATTTTCAACAAGATGGTGCTCAGTCAAACAGTTACTAAATGACAACCTTCATGGCCATCGATTGGTCATGGAAGAAATTTTTTGGATTGGCCACTCCAATCACCTGATTTAAATGTGTGTGACTTTTTCTTACAAGGGTACTTAAGAGAACAAGTGTACAGACATAATTTCCACAATGATGATGATTTGAAGCTCGTTATCAAAGCGAAACTACTTCAGATTCCTCAGGAGTTATTTTCAACAGTGTACAAGTCATTTGTTTGGCGTTGTAATCAAAATGTCGCTGCGGATGAGTTCTAGTTTGAGTAATTTTGTTTTATTATAAAATTTTCATTGCTATTTAGTTTTATTTTAATTAGTTTGTATCCAAACAAATTTTGATACCAGAGCTGGCTGGCTGGTCTTTGCCGTGAAGAGAAGACAAAGAAAAAACTAAATTGACCACCTCTGTCGTCCAGTTAGCATGGTACACTGCAAAGCAGAAAGTCCCAGGTTTGATTCCTGACTAGCATCTGGAAAATTATTACAATTTATATCTACTTTAAACCAGAGCACGGAGTAAGTAAGAATAGGGAGGGAACTTCCATGATGCAGTGTTTTAACATTTTTCGTCTGCAACTATCTTTTTGGTTCCATTGCCGGTATAATGCGCTAGTAGCACATACGAGCGAGACTTTGAATTGGCCTATTACCCTATGGAATATTTATTTTTTATTTCATTTTACTTTTTGTTTTATAAAATAAAATGTTTGGTAACTAATTTTTTTAAATTTTATTTAAAGTCGCATCGACAGTTTGGTTATTGGCGACTACAGTAGGTCATGAAACAGTGGGTTGAGACTAGTTATAATTAATGAAATGAAATTTTTTTAGTTAAAGAAGTGTTTTTTTTTTGCAGAGGGTTAGGGAATGTGATTTCTTCCGTTTTCCGAAAGCGAAAAACCTGTAAGTATTATATAAATAAATATGTGTAGGCCACAATAAATCTTATATGTATTTAGGTTAACGGATTGAGTAAACATTAAATGTATGAATTGCCTTCTCCTTTTAAATTGTTGTACATAAATCTGGTGCTTAGTTTACCTGATGTAATAATAATTATAGTAATTTCACATCACATCAATTAAAAAGAAAGGAAACCAGAAATATGGCGCATGAGCTACTATGGCCCTAACCTAATTATTAATAACCTAATACTAATTAATAACCTAATTATTATACCAGGCAAACTTAATCACGAGAGAATGGGTACAACAATTAAAAAAAAGGCAATTCGTACATTTCATTGTTTACTCAATCTGTTAACCTACACACAAACAAGATCTATTTTGGCATACATTTATGTACTTATCATATTAATATTTACAGGTTTTCGTCTCTTGGAAAACAGAAGTAATGACGTTCCCTATATCTCAGCGAAGAAAACACTTTTTTACCTATTAAAATTTCATTGTAAATAAAATATAAAGTCTTCAAACAACCGAGGTCTCTCATTCGCCATTACGAAGCTATTTAACGTACTACTTTGCTCCCCACGCTTGCTCTGTATGACGCCCAAGATCCAAATTTTAAAGCGACTCACTTACTCAAATGACGTATCCCAAAACTAACTAGCAGACGACAGTGTTGCAGTTTGCCTAACCCAGTACCCTCTCTATCTTTATTTAATCCGTCACCCGGAGTAATCACTAATGACCTAGCTACTGCATGGCAAAGATTTGATTGCACCTTGGGAAGAGGAACAGAATCAACTCACTACTAGCCTTCTCAATAACATTTCATTGTCAAAAAATTTTATAACACTGTAAAATGCTCTAATCTTATGTAACATCATGATACCCATCTTTTTTGAGCTATTAACTTTTACAATAAATGAAATCAACAATCAATAAAATTTTCAAACGCCAATATTTAGAGGTCTTTAACTTCTGAAGGGGTCATCAAAATTGTGTGATTCTTTCACTAAAAATACGTTCACTCTTTAAACTACATTTACGCTGCATGCACGTACATAGAAATAATTATAAGCCGAAAACTTTCTCGTGACAAGAGTTTTTCAAACCAAGGCATACTTCTATCAAACTTTTTTACAAAATGAGTTGCTACAGTATTGGAATCACTAACATATATACATTTTCATTTGATCTGTAAGTATTCTAAGTATATCATGATCCTGTATATGAAATTTGTAAAATGTCGGACTTCCAGTTAATAACTAATAATCGTGTAAACAAAAATTGTCCTATTTCACGGCTGTTGTTTTTTTTTCTTAAAATCATTAATAACTTTTTAACCGTTTCATTTATCGTAAAAGTTAATAAAACAAAATAGATGCGTATAATGGATTTAACATACGACTAAAGCATTTTACAGTGTTATAAAAATATTTTTACTTTCTCTTGCCTATATGAATGTATAGGAAGGTATTGTTTTCATGTTGATTTTTCAAAATAGAGTTTTCACCGGATCTACACGTTTTCAGACCTCCTGAACCCAAAAAACATGTTTTTAGTGATTGGTCTGTGTGTGTGTGAACAGAATATCTCACGAACGGAACATCATACAAACTTGAAACTAAAGTTAGACACCACTACCGGACCCGACATGAACATTTTCATCAAAATCATTCAATCAGAAGTAGTAGTAGTTAATTTGTGTCATTTTTCACTTTTTTGCGATATTTTTTAAAAAACGGCTGATTTTTTTAAAAAATCGCCTCATTTACTAAAGTTTTTATGCTCTACAAAATAAAGTAGGCGCCATATCTGCTGAAATTCTTGACAAGGCTGTTTTCTCGTAAAGAAATTGCTTTCTTAAGATTGCGACTTTAATATGGATTTTAGTGCAAAAATGTATATAATAAATGTTGGAGAGAATTTACAATCCTACACAATTTATTCCAAACATTTTTTTTGTATAATGTTTAGTTTAGCGGTTATTAGCGACTTTCTGTTTTTTTCTTACAAAATCATGTAAAAAATTGATTTTTTAAAGATTTCAGCCTTATTATGAAATCAAGTTTTCACAAAAATGTATATTATCAAATTTATAGGAAATTAAAAGATCTAAACTTTTTATTTAAAGCATTTTTCCCTACAGAGCCTAGTTTATTGTTAAAGAGTAATTTTCTGTATTTTTAAGCCAAACTGAGGTTGATTTTCATTTTGCATCTTTCACTAATGATTAAAATAAGGTTTTATGAGGTTAGTTTTTTTTGTTTATTTCTAATGTTAAGTTATATTGTTAATTATTTACATTGCCAAGAGAAAGTTGTGTGAATGTTACACACCAGATTTGTTGAAAAATGAAATGATATTAAGCAGGCCAATTCTGGTCCTCTCTGTAAGGCGCAATCAAATCTTTATTGAGGCAACATAAAAAAGAAAAACACAAATAATACAACCACTATTAACTTACCAATTTTAAGTAATTAAATTACATTCAGGTATTATTAATTTGGTATCATTTTTCCTTCATAACATTTTGTTCAAACCACATCTGGAAATAAAATTACAATACATATATTAGACTCATTGATAGTTAAAACCTTGGTACTTATAGATAAAAGAGTCATGAGAGATTGCCTTTTGCATACGGATGGGCTGTGAGGGAAGAGAAAATTTGACAGTGCTGCCAAACTCAATTGTGGAACACTATATTTTATTACGGTGCAAGTGCAGCGTTTGTTAACAACATGTTTTTCAATTAATATACTTCATGGTGACTAACACTTTTTCTACTTAAACCGCTTCGGTGTTTATCTACTCCACTCTTCGTTCCTCGCCATGCAACGACGGTACAGTCACAAAAGTATACACTCGTTGCTGTAATGTGCGACTCATGCACGATCACTACGCTTTGTTTTCACTGTTGTTCTTAAAAATAATCTGTCCGACATAATGATGTGACTAATATTTTGTTTTCATAAATGATTTTCTGTTCATTATATATTCAGACCAATTTGTTTAGTTAGTTGCGTGCGTCTGTAGAGTATAGTTTAGTGAGTTTTTGCAGTTTAGTTCTTGTAATTTATAATTTAAATTTTTACTGGTATAAAAATTAAATACATATTTTAAAATGAACTAATTATTTGTATGTAAATTGAAATAAGGTAGGCATTTGCGTACATTAAAATTTGTAGACCTTGTTTAAAGAATAGGTTATGGATATACTTAATGCGGAACTGTGGCACACGTAGAACAGGAGTTGTGGCAGTTCGAAATTGTCCACAGTATATACGGTGATTCAAAACTTTACGGGCAATCTCTTGGGATCTCATTCTATAGCTAAAAAAAATCTGGTGTGAAACACTCACACAACTTTCTCTTGCCAATGCAAATAATTAACAATATAACGTAACATTCGTCATAAAACATTAGAAATAAATAAAAAACTAACCTCAAAAAACATAACCTAATTTTAATCATGAGTGAAAGACGCAGTATGAAAATCGAACTCAGTTTGGCTTAAAAATACGGAAAATCACTCTTTCGCGCTAAACTAGGCTCTTTAGTGAAAAATGCTTTAAACAAAAGTTGTAGATCTTTTCATTTACTATAAAATTTATTATGTACACTTTTGTCATAAAATGCATTCTAAGGCCGAAATCTTAAAAAAATTGATTTTTCACACGTTTTCGTGAGAAAAAATCAGAAAATCGCTAATTACTGCTTATACAAAAAAATGTTAGAAATAAAAGTTGTAGAATTTTAAATTCTGGACAACTTTTATTATATAAATTTTTGTGCTAAATTGCATATTAAAGCCGTAATCTTAAAAAAAGTATGTTTTTACGTGAAAACAGCCTCACCAAGAATTTCAGCAAACATGACGCCTACCCTATCTTGTAGAGAATAAAATAATGAGTAAACCAGGCTATTTTTAAAAAAATCGTAGGACCAGTTTTTGAGAAAATCGCAAAAAAGTGAAAAATTACACGAATAAACTACTACTTCCGGTTGACCGATTTTGATGAAAATGTTCGTGTCGGGTCCGGTAGTGGTATGTAACTTAAGTTTTAAGTTTCAAGTTCGTACGATGTTCCGTTTTTGAGATATTTTGTATACACACACACACACACACACAGACCAATCGCTAAAAACATGTTTTTAGATACAAATACGATTGTTTCTAATGTTTTTTAACCTGAAAAATTAAATAAAATTGGTTCCAGAGCTGTAAATGCAATACTTTCAGAGATATCTTACATAAAACATAAGAATTGGTGCAAAGAAATAACACATTTTTGTGTTTAACGTAAGATTACTTCCATAAATAGTAAATAAAGGTGTATTTTTTCTTAAATAAATTTGTAGAAAATTTAATCCTGAAAAGATTCATGTGAATTACTCAGGAAAAAATGTATAATAGATATTGAAATTTCGCTTTATTTAAAATCAAAACAGATGCACATAAAACGCACATTCTTAACTGCATATATGCAAGGACAGGTTTTATACGATTTGTCAGCTCATTTTACGTAAAACTTATCTAATTAAATAACTCAATTAGCACTCTAAAAATTTCAGTGCGAGTTAATTTCATAGAGGGAGCTGAATTTCAGGTGAAATCTTTGACCCTGTATAACTCGCCAACGAAGCATTTCGGACCCATGTTTATATGAACTTTTTTCATTATTTTGATGACAGGAATAAGCTTCTGCAGTATGGCAGATTCCTCCTGAAACACCCTGTATAAAAATACTTTAAAATATTGCCACTGGATATTATTGACAACCTTATGCAATGGATTGTACACTGCCCCATTAATGTCAATTAAAAGAGAGTTTACTGTATTAAGCTTCTATTCAACATCATATACTAAACCTTTCACACTGATAAAAACATTTTTTACCACGTATAAAACAATAAAATAAGTTATAAAATTGTATGCTATAAAGGCGCATTTACATGTGCAATGATTTGCTGGCGCCAGTGAGAACTAAAGCGCCAGTAAAACGATGCATGCATGTGTAAACCATTGTTGGCGTGCAAGTTTCAACATGCATGCACAGAAAGAAACTTGCATGAAATTTTCTGCAGCCTTCTGAAATTTTGTTCACCAGTAAGTGACTAGCGCACCACTAAATAAACATTTACATGTTTAAACCTTCACCTCGCCAGTAAGCTATTGGTATACAGAAGGTGGTTCAATTGGCAATTGATTTTTTACTATCATCCATTATCTGTTATTATATATTTTCATACAAATAGCTTTTTATTTTGCTGTATCTTTAAACAGTAACTAAAATGAGCTAAATTTTTTTAAATAAGAAGTGAAGTAGTGATGAAAACAATAAATTTTTGGGAAAATATGAACAACTTCCTTATTTGTGGGACGTACATTGTTCGTCTTATAAAAACAGACCTCCAAACTATCAATACCAATGTAACAAATCACTGTTCTGGAAGTTTTCACGAACTTGACACTACACAACAGCAAAATAAAATGGAACTGGCGCGACAAAAAGCGTTTAATGTGTAAACCTCAACTGGCGTGCAAATTAAACTTGCATCAATACTGGCGCCAGCAAATCATTGTACGTGTAAATGCGCCTTAAATCTATCTTATTCCATATTAATTTTTAACAATTACAGTTTAATTAACCTCTATAGAATCCAGCTGATAAATAAAAGTTAACCACGCATACATAATGTTTAAGCCGATTCCACACTGTAACAAATAATAGACGCTAAACACCAAGCAGTTTATTTAGCACGCATTAAATACAGTAAAAAGTTGTTATTCTTAACTTAACATTATTTCCTCTATTATTTTAAAAGTATTCCTCATAAGAATAAATCGTTAAACAATAACATTTCCCACTTGTTCCTCTATAATAGAAAAATTGTAATTTGATACCAAATAACTAAACTGATTTAAGTAATATTTGGTTTCAGTAATCATGCAGCCCTTTAGTTAATATGAATAAAATGTATTTCAATATTAGTTTTTAAATCCACTTTTAATAAAATTCAGTAAAAATCATACAATATTATGTGGTACACCACAATAATTGTAATTTCAAAATCAGAAGGGTAATATACTCTAAATTTCTTATTCATGTTAAATTAAAAATTTTTAAAAAGAAGTTAATACTTTCTTATTTAAAATTTATTCCAGGCTTCATTTAAATCACAGAAATTAATAGTAATTTAACTGTGCTGCATGCTACCAATAATAAACATGTTCTAGAGTGCTATATTTAACTTTAGTTAGGTTAAACAGGCAACCTAAAATTTTAAAAATTAACCTTTAATATTAACTGTGTAAATAACTTAGCTAACCAGTGCATTAAGCAGATGTCTGATCCAGTTTTGAAAAAGTACACATAGTATTTTAAGCGCGTAAAATAGACAAATAACTTCAAAAAAATCGCAGCGATCACGCTTCTAAAGTAAAACTATCAATTTCTAACGCTGATTATAAAGGTTTTGTGAAAATAAATGCAGCTGACTTAACAGCTGATAATATTTCGTAATTTTTTTATTCTGAACAGCAAATATCTTAATTTATTTTTTAATTAAAAAGCTGGTACCTCCCAATGAAACATTTTAATTTTGTTTATATTATCTTTAAATTGTACATATTTCGCCTTATATGAACATAATAAAGGATGTCTTTCTACTTTAAGTTTTACAGTCGTACATGTGGCAAACCTGTAAAGATGTAAACAAGAAAGCTTTTTTGTGAATTTTGTAGTACCACCCGTGTTGTGTTAGCGGTTTGTCGTAATGTTGATTAAGTTTGTAGATTTCACTAGCAAGTAACCGAATGAGGATATTATAAATGACATATTCATTTTATTATTTACTATAAAAATGGGTTTAAATCATGAACTAAGAGTTATTTATGCGTGTTATTTACTGTACGTGTTTGTATTTGGAGTGGCAATTGTAGCTATTGAAGGAACTAGTTTTAATGTTGCTATAAGTTTGATAGTGTTACCATTAGTCATTTACGCAGTTATTAAATTTTTTGCTGTACCAAAACCAGCGAATTCTGTTGTAAAGGAAATACTAGGTGTTGACGTGTGGTGGCAGTATAAAGAAAGATATTTAAATGGCTTAAATAATGTTAATGTCGAAGAAAATAGTGATCTAGTTTTTAGAACTATTGCTCACAGAGCTGCAGGTTTGGACGCACCAGAAAATAGTATTTCTGCTTTAAAGAGAGTAAGTTTTAGTTTATTTGGTATTTTAGTTAGTTATACTATCTGTAGTAAGGGAATATAGTTTTTTTGATGGCTTGAGTCCTCTACATGAACAGTTAAGGGATTGTCTATTTACCTACACATTAGTTCTAAAAGAAACTAAATGTAAATAAAAAACTACAATACCTACCTGTTAAACAACCCTAGATTAATTATACTGAATTGTTTAGGGATGAAATAAGTGAATTATACCGTTCCCGCTCCAGATTACTTAAGTTTCTTTTTAAACTGCATCCAGGAAACTACAAAACTGTCAAGATAAAAATGGTATGTATACATTTTAACAATACAGTGGAAACCTTTTATCCGGACACAATAAAAAAAGGCCTTAATTAATATGGTATGGATCAAATTGTTGAAGAAATTAGAAAAATACAATTAACATTACTTAAATAACATAGCTATCTGGAATATTACGTTAGTATTATTAAGTTGTATAAATAAATCTATTATGTATTAAGTTGTATTTGCTTTTGTTGTGACTAATGTCAGAACAAAGTTTGTACAAAATGCATGATCGCGTTATATATACAACTGTTCATATAATGTGTACGTGTGCTGTAAAACCTAATTCTGTACAGTATATACATATTTTTATCTTTTTTGACTTACTGTGTACGGTAGTATATTATTTTTTAAACAAATATGGGTACATATGTAAATTGTTATTGACAACTGGGCGTTTTTCAATTGTGTACATCCATTGTACTGGTAATGGATTATAAGTTGACGATCGTCAGTGAGAGTACGACTGGACTATGCGGGGAATGAAAGTGCTACCGTATGTGCTTTTCTAAATACATGATAGCGACAGCTCTAACCATGACATCATGTTGTAGTTTTACTCTTACATTGATTTATTATGTTTATATAACTATGTCGTTTTATAAACATCCCATTTTATTATTTTTTGATTCTTAATAATTATCCTAAATAATAAACATTCATTCTAAATAAGCCATAATACTAGGCCTAAGCTATTTTTAGTATTCTTTTTGGTCATCAGCAGTAAACTGAATTACTATACTCTGACATTTGTAGTGATAGACTATTTAGTTCGTGAGCTTATTATCGTGAGTAATAATAGTTTTACGGTAATTTCAAAATTTTATTGTATTTTTAGGGTTTTCATATTTCATTATTTTCAGTAAAGTTATGTTAAATTGCAATTGAATTTTAAACAATTCACTTTCTTTTCTTTAAATAATTATGTTGCTCCTTATTTATTTAGTGTGATGGGTCATGAACTGAATTTTATTACTTATGTGTTTGTGGTGGTTACATTTTGAGCTACACGATTGATACATGACTTATGATTTTGGGTTGGCCAATGTAAGTAGGATATATAGTATACTATCCTCTGCATTATAGGCGCAATCATCAACTTATAGCGCATTAACAGTACATATATATACATATATGTATATACTGTATTGTATTTCAGAATTTTTAACATCCCTTTTTGTATTTCGCTAACCGGATTTTTTCATATTCCGGCTCATCCTGGGTCCCAATAGATCCGGATAAAGGGAATTTTCGCTGTATTTAGAAGGGAATACCGGTACACTTCAAATGTTTCATCAATCAAGTATTTTTTTTTAGCTTTTTTTTAAAACAAACTTAAATTATCACAACTTTTTAAAGCTTCTGGTTATTTATTGATGTATTTTCTTCGTGCATAAGTAAATTTTTGTTCAAATAATTTACTGTTGTGGTTAACAACGTAGTAATCTTTTTTTTGTTTCTTGTGTAGTGGTTTTAAATTCTGTAAAAAGGTATTTTATTTTATTTACATTATCAATTCAAATATACAGAAAGGAACTGTCAGCAATTGAAGCAGCTTCAACAATGATCTGTATATAAAGTTAAGTTATTGACTCCCACTGCACTCTTAGAGACAAGTAAACTCTTCTTCTCATTGACTGTAAACAAATTCATTTAGAAATTGTGCTACAGATTCCATGCTAATATGTGTATTCACTTTGAAATTATCTACCCATAAACTTTCATCTTTTTTTTACTTTCTCTTGCCTCTATAAATATATAAGAAAGAAAGTATTGTTTTCATGACGATTTTTCGAAATCAAGTTTTCACCGGATCTACACGCTTTCAGACCCCCCTGAACCCAAAAAAAAAACATGTTTTTAGCGATTGGCCTTTGTGTGAACAGAATATCTCAAGAACAGAACATTGTACAAACTTGAAACTTTAAGTTAGATACCACTAGAGGACCGACATGAACATTTTCATCAAAATCTGTCAACCGGAAGTAGTTTATTTGTGTCATTTTTTACTTTTTGCGATTTTTCAAAAACAGCTCCTACAATTTTTTTTTAAAATCTCATTTACTAAAAATTTTTATGCTCTATGAGATATGGCAGGAGCCATGTCTGCTGAAATTCTTGGGGAGGTTGTTTTCACGTAAAAAAATTGTTTTTTTAATATGCTTTATGCATATTTTTATATATATACTTTAGCGCAGAAATGTATATAATAAAAGTTTTAAAGAAAAGTTGTTTAAAATCCTACAACTTTTATTTTAAACATGTTTTTGTACCTTTAACTCTTAGTTTAGCGGTAATTAGTGATTTTCTGTTATTTTCTGACGAAAACATGTAAAAAGTCAATTTCAGCGTCAAACCGTAAAAGTCAATTTCAGCCTTAGTATGCACATTGCACCAAAAGTGTATACAATCAAATTTATAGGAAATAAAAGATCTACAACTTTAATTTAGAGGATTGTTCTCTACAGAGCCTAGTTTAGCGTAAAAGAGTTCCATATTTTTAAGCTTAGCAAGTTCATTTTCATTTTAAATCATTCACTCATGATTAAAATAAGGTTATGTTTTTGAGGTTAATATTTTGTTTGTTACTAATTTTAGCTTATATTGTTAATTATTTGCATTGGCAGAAGAAAGTTGCGTGAGTTTCACTCCAGATTTTTTCTTATGTAGGCCTAAGTACCTCGCTATGTTGAAATTGAATGACATTTTTGGGTTTATTTATTAATAATTAAATTATTAGTTATCAAAATCTTTTGTAGACTAATTTTTTTTCTGTTTCCTAACGACTGGAGTAATAAAAGTAAGATTACACACTTGTAATAATATTAGTAGTAACAGTATATTGTTGTTTAGGTCATCAGCCGAAAGGCTGGTTTGAACCTCTAGAGGTTTTACTAAGTAAAAACGAGGAGTGAGGTGGTTTACTAGTGCCTTCTTCACTAAGTTCAAATAGTATGCTTATCAGCATGTTGGGCCCTCTGAAAAGCACATATTTTTACTTTCTCTTGCCTATATGAATATATAGGAAGGAAGTATTGTTTTCATGTCGATTTTTTTAAATTGAGTTTTCACCGGATTTACATGTTTTCAGACCCCTGAACCAAAAAACATGTTTGTAGCGATTGGTCTGTGTGTGTGTGTGTGTGAACAGAATATCTCAAGAACGGAACATCGTACGAATTTGAAACTTGAAACTTAAGTTACATACCACTACCGGACCCGACACGAACATTTTCATCAAAATTGGTCAACCGGAGTAGTGGTTTATTTGAGTAATTTTTCACTTTTTTGCGATTTTCTCAAAAACTGGTCCTACAATTTTTTTTAAAAATCCTCTGGTTTACTAAATTTTTTATGCTCTACAAGATAGGGTAGGCGCCATGTTTGCTGAAATTCTTGGTGAGGCTGTTTTCATGTAAAAAAATTGTTTTTTTAAGATTGCAGCTTTATTAGTATGCATTTTACAGCAAAAATGTATATAATTAAAGTTGTAGAGAATTTAAAATCCTACAACTTTTATTTCAAACATTTTTGTGTATAATGCTTAGTTTAGCGGTAATTAGCGATTTTCTGTTTTTTTCTCATGAAAACGTGTGAAAAATCAATTTTTTTAAGATTTCGGCCTTAGTATGCGTTTTACAACAAAAGTGTATATAATCAAATTTATAGGAAATTAAAAGATCTACAACTTTTGTTGAGAGCATTTTTCTCTACAGAATCTAGTTTAGCGTGAAAGTGTGATTTTCCGTGTTTTTAAGCCAAACTAAGGTTGATTTTCATTTTGCGTCTTTCCCTCATTATTAAAATTAGGGTATGTTTATTGAGGTTAGTTTATTTCAAATGTTTTATTACTACAATTAGATTATATTGTTAATTATTTGCATTGGTAAGAGAAAATTGTGTGAGTTTTTCACACCAGATTTTTCACTCTGCAAATGACACCTTCACTTCATTTACCTCAGGGTTTGGCTGTATAATGAAATTCATTACTCTCAGAGGAGATAACTCTGATTAGTGTTTTTTACACCTCTACCTCTTCTGTTTTTAAATAGTTCAGTTATACAGGGTGATTCATGAAGTTCTCCCCCCACTTCTACAGCACATTGTACTAGTAAAAATAATGAAAAAATGTTATATAAACATAGGTCCGAAAACGCTTCGTTAGCGAGTTACAGCTAGCGAAATTTTCGCCTGGATTTCAGTTCACCAGGTGAAATGAGGTCTTCCTGGAATTGTGGTAAGGTAGATTAAGGGGCAAATTCAATCATTTCTTATGGTTTTTGATCTGATAAATTGAATAAAACAGGTCCCAGAACTGTAAGTTAAATAGTTTTTGAGAAAACCAGTGTCAAATGCAAAAAATGGAGTGAAAATCACATTTTTTCATCTTTGGGCAAGAATAACTTTGTTATTTCACCAAGAAACAGTTAAAAATTTTCAATAAAAAATGTAGAAAATTTTATTCTGAACAAACCGGTGTAAATAAAGTACACAGAAAGCGAATAGTTTTTGAGAAAACCAGTGTCAAATGCAAAAAAATGGAGTGAAAAAAACACATTTTTTCATTTTAGTTTTTCCGGTTAATTTTACTTTGTACTCTTATGAATAAAAACTCATTTAATCAAACATCTATTCGCTTTCTGTGTACTTAATTTACACCGGTTTGTTCAGAATAAAATTTTCTACATGTTTTATTGAAAAATTTTAACTGTTTCTTGGTGAAATAACACAGTTATCCTTGCCCAAAGATGAAAAAATAAGTTTTTCACTCCATTTTTTGCATTTGACACTGGTTTTCTTAAAAACTATTTAACTTACAGATCTGGGACCTGTTTTATTCAATTTATCAGATCAAAAACCATAAGAAATGATTGAATTTGCCCCTTAATCTACCTTACCACAATTCCAGGAAGACCTCATTTCACCTGGTGAACTGAAATCCAGGCGAAACTTTCGCTAGCTGTAACTCGCTAACGAAGCGTTTTCGGACCTATGTTTATATAACATTTTTTCATTATTTTTACTAGTACAATGTGCTGTAGAAGTGGGGGGAGAACTTCATGAATCACCCTGTATTATTGGCTGACCATGTGATAAGAAACAGAACTATGTATTTTAGCCCTGCAACAAACAGATTAAGTGTAAATAATTTAACACTCTACCTGTCTGTTACAGGCAAGACAGTACATTATCCAACATTAATTTCCCTATACATCAAATTTGTTGGGAAGTACGGTATATTACATGATTTTCGTTGTTCAGTTAGATTTGCGGCATGCCGATCATGACGTTTTCATTCCTTAATGAACTAACTTACATAATGATCTCATTAGACATATTAACATTGGTGTTGTGCTACTTTTCAACAAGTTATTGTTAAAGATATAACCGATTGTTCTCTTTTAACCTTATCATGTAAATTTAAATAATTAGCAAATAATGATAATAATTATTATTCTTTACTTCACATGTCAGAAAATATAATTGGTTTTTTTTTAAGTAAATACTTTTTTAAAAACACATTATATACTTTACGTTGTAGTTTTTCTTGTTTTTGAAAATTATTTGTTGATATTTACTGTTAAACGTTTGCGTTTATCATACTGACAATGTTTTAAACTATTATACAGGTTGAATTCCTATGAATTCAATCCAGATGTGCAAATTTTATTCACCTTATACTTTTTCTTGTAGGCTACTTTCTTTCTTACAAGCACTTTCGCGGTAAGGAAAGGAAAGTATTGTTTTAGTGCAAATTTTTCGATAAATTTTCATCAAAAATACACTTTTTCAACCTCCCTGAAGGCAAAATGTTTGAAATTATTTTTATTTTTGCCCATGATAGGGAAGTGGAGTGTTAAATTTATTTACACTCGATCTGCTAGTTCCAGGGCTACAAAAAATTGTTCTCTCTCTCTCAATGCATGGTTAGTCAATTATATTGTGATACTTGTCTTTAACCCTTACAAAACGGACTGTTTCTCGTAAAACAGAAGCATTGTAAAAATCAAAACGTGCTCTCAAAACAACTGTTTTATCTAATGTGATTTCTGATGAAAAATTCTGAAAAAATTACAGTTGATTCATATAATACGTACGTGCTTTTTGAATGTAATTACAAGAAAATCGCTTCATAATTGTTTGCGTTTAGGGAAGCCAAATTTTCATCCGCAAAAATTTAGTGTTTACTTTAGATTTTTTACTCAAATGGGCTTAAACTTCTGTTTAGCAAAAAAATGTATAAAACATGTTTTGTAGACAAGAGTTTACTGAATAAATGTTATTTTTTATTTAAATTTTCATAAATATTTGACGAAGTTACAAAATGTTCAACATGAGTCCATTTTCCCATCACAGGGAACCATGAAGGGATGGTATTTTACATTCTTTATGGTGACGTCACAGAGCCACTATTATATTTAGGTTACAGCTGTAAACAAAGCAATGTAGAAAATTCTTTTCCCTACAAATACGTGTTTTGGAAAATTCTGAAGATGTGGTTAGAAGGAAGCCATTACGTGTCCTTTGCAACCCTGCCAAGTGTCGAATGTTTTGCCTCTGTGATGGTAAACCCCCTCCTGAACAGTAAAATGGACTCGTCTTCCCCCTTCAAGGGCAAATTCCGTTTTAAAAATGTCATAGCTTCAACATAAACTAAAGAACATGCATGTACATTGACTTACACACGAGCTGGACGGACTTTCATTCTAAACAAACAATTCCCAAACCATCAAAGCTACCTACACACTATAGAGGGAATAAAAATTTTCCCTTTTATGATATTCTATTTCTGTAAACACTATTAGATGCGTTAAAGAATTCGCTTCTAGAAATGAACAATATACACAGGGTCCTTCACTTCATTCACAACAGGGTCTGGCTGTGTAATGAAATCCATTACTTTCAGAGGAGATAACTCTGATTAGTGTCTTTTACACCTCTACCTCTTCTGTTTTTAAATGATTCAGTCATTTAATTGGCTGACCATGTGATAAGAAACAGAACTATTTATTTTAGCCCAGCAACGAACAGATTGAGAGTAAATAATTTGACTTTCCATCTGTCTGTTATGGGCAGACTTTTACTATAAAAGAACATTATATTACACATAATATTCCTCAACTATTTCTCAGAAACGCGGTCGCTCCTACCACATGCTTCTTTAGCAGGGAAATTTGTACACTACATCAGCGACACTGCTCCTACTCTTAGGTAGCGGTAGAGACTGTACTCACCCAACTAGCAGCCGCTCCTACCAAAGACAGCTGCAAAGATTATCTTCAGTTCCCCCCCTTCAAAAAGTAGCTACACCCCCGGATACCCTCCGCTCCAGTCAGAAGAAAAAGGACCCTTACTCATCCGACGAGAACCTACACAGCCTGTTAACATTGTGGGGCGACTCATGAAGAACTACAGCTTGTTTACAAGGTTCAGATCAGCCTTTCGGCTGATGACCTTTTAAACAACAACACGTACAAAATAAGTACCTTAAGTTTTTTTGTTTAATTTTATTTGAATAAACTAAATTGTTTTTTATTCCTACAGAGTAAAGAGAAAGGATGCAACTTTGTCGAGATAGATTTATCTTTAACAAAAGACGACGTGCCGATTGTATTTCATGATCATTCTTTAGATCGGATGATCGGTGTACATGGATACGTTCAAGATTTTACTTGGGATGAATTGAAAAACTACGATTTAATTTATCAGCCAGATGTCATAGAAAAGTGAGTGATTTAAATTCTTATTTATTAATCGTTAATGTAATCTTTAAAACACTTTTTTTGTCGTCATCAGTCTCTCGACTGGTTTGATGCAGTTCTATAAGCTGTTTTATCGCGCGCAAGTCGTTTCATGTCTACATACCTGTAACACTTTACATCTTTTGTAATTTGCTTTATATATTCTAACCTTTACCTCCCCCTACAATTCACTCTCTCAATATTACCCTCCATTATTGATAGACCAATACCTGGATGTCTTTAAGATATGCCCCACCAACCTATCCCTTCTTCTGGTAAGATGTTTCCATATACTTCTTTTGTCCACTCGTCTTAAGAACATCTAAATTACTTATTTTGTCAACCCACCTGATGTTTAACATATTCCTATAACACGACATTTCAAAAGCTTCTATCCTCTTCCTTTCTACAGCCCCTATCACCCATGTTTCACTCCCGTATAATGTTACACTCCAAACATAGTGTTTTAAGAAATTTTTCCTAACCTGTAAGTCGATGTTTGTAGTCAGTAAATTGTTTCGTAAGCTAGAAAAGCCTTTGAAATGAAAAACAACTTAAAACACTCTTATACAGTCTATAGATTATCTTATAGAACAGTGATTCTTAACCGTGGGGGAGGGGAGAAGAATTCAAGGGAGGCATGGGTGTATTTAAAAAAAAAGTAAAACTATAATTTACTCAGTTTTGTAGTCGCATGTATATTTTCAAAATTATCGTACTTTTTTGAATATTGCGCTCTAGCAGAGTCTAGCATTCGATTATTGCTATAAAACAGTAATTGTCCTACTCTGGCAACACTGTCATCATCGTTGTTTCATATTCCGATTGTAGGCTACTACTTGTTTTGACCACTTATAGTGGTTTGGGTAGGGGGGGTAGACCTCACATCAATGTTCAAAGAGGGGCACAGTCCCTGAAAATTTTAGAACCGCTGGTAAAGAAGATTTACCCTAGAGTTGACAATCGTAAATTTTGAGACGATGTTGACCTGGTGGCATCGCAAAATAATGTAAACCCTCTATAAGACTCTATATGTAACCATCTCTATAAACCCTCTGAGATTCGTAGAATAACCAATTTTCAGACATTTTTCATGATGAAACTAGGATGTGTTCTACTTTATCTTCTCTTTTTTACTTTCTCTTGCCTATATGAATATATAGGAAGGAAAGTATTGTTCTCATGTCGAGTTTTTACCAAATTTACACATTTTCAGACCCCCTGAACCCAAAAAACATGTTTGGAGATTGGTCTGTGTGTGTGTGTGTGTGTGTGTGTGTGTGTGTGAACAGAATATCTCAACAACGGAATATTGTACGAACTTGAAACTTAAAACTTAAGTCAGATACCACTAGAGGACTCGACACAAACATTTTCATCAAAAACGGCACCTCCGATTTTTTTAAAATCGCCTCGTGTACTAAATTTTTTATGCTCTACAAGATAGGGTAGGCGCCATGTCTGCTGAAATTCTTGGGGAGAGTGTTTACATGTAAAAAATTTGTTTTTTTCAGATTGTGCCTTTAATATGTATTTTAGCGCAAAAATGTTTATAATAAAGGTTGTAGAGAATTTAGAATCCTACAACTTTTATTTCAAACATTTTTTTGTATAACGCTTAGTTTAGCAGTAATTAGTGATTTTCTGGTTTCTTTCTCATGAAAACTTGTAAAACATCGTTTATTTAAGATTTCAGCCTTAGTGTGCATTTTACGACAAAAGTATATATAATCAGATTTATAGGAAATTAAAAGATCTACAACTTTCATTTAAAGCATTTTCTCTACAGAGCCTAGTTTAGTGTGAATGAGTGATTTTCATATTTTTAAGATGAACTGAGGTTGATTTTAATTTTGCGTCTTTCACTCATGATTAAAATAACGTTATGTTTTTTGAGGTTAGTTTTTTGTTTATTTTTAATGTTTAAACTAGTAATGTTTATTACTAGTGTTAGGTTATATTGTTCATTATTTGCATTGGCAAGAGAAAGTCGTTTGAGTGTTTCACACCAGATTTTTAAAGTCTCATAAAAATTTCAAATTTTTTGGATAAAAGATGAATATAACAGCCAAGTCTATTAACGCAGTCTTGGAATTAGTGTTCAGAGAGTTAATATTCTCAAACCTCTCAGTCCCACAAGGGTTAACAGAAATTAATGTATGCATCAATAATATATTGACTAATGCTGGTAAATACATAATTCAGATACACTGATAACAGTAAATTTAATTAAATTCTTTATTTGTTCAATGAAAATTCAATAATGATATACAAATAGAAATAAACAATTTTGATTAAAAATTGGTTAGGTAATATAAATAAAAATGTCATCACAAAATCAATGTATTTATAATTTATTGACAAACTTTACTCTGAAACAAAGTTCACTGAAATATTCCTAAACTGTCTTCAATTTTAATTTGTATACATTAAAATATTCAGATTGTTCATTTTAAGTGCCACTGTTAGGATCTTTGCTACAGTTAGAAATAAAAAATCTGGTGTGAAACACTCACACAACTTTCTCTTGCCAATGCAAATAATTAACAATATAACCTAACATTAGAAATAAACAAAAAAACTAATCTCAATCAACATAACCAATTTTAATCATGAGTGAAAGACGCAAAATAAAAATCAACTTCAGTTTGGCTTAAAAATACGGAAAATCATTTTTTCACGTTAAACTTTGCTCTGTAGAGACAAATGCTTTAAATAAAAGTTGTAAATCTTAATATTTCTTATAAATTTGATTATACACTTTTATCGTAAAATGCATGCTAAAGCTGAAATCTTTAAAAAAAAATCAAATTTTTTACACGATTTTGTGAGAAAAAAGGTAATAATCCAAGGGATTTAAATGAGGGGACCTAGGAGGCCAATTAATTGGTCCTCCTCAACCAATCCATCTGCCCAGAAAACTTATCTGCAAGTGCTCTCTTACATTTTGTGAATAATGTGCCGGTGCGCCATCATGATGGAATATCATTTGATGTCTGCTTTCAAGTGGTACATCTTCAATTAGAAGTGGCAGTCGATTCTCTAAAAAGTCTTTATACACAAGACCTGTAAGGCGGTTTTCAAAAATAAATGGGCCAATTAACTGGTCCCCAATTATACCACACCATACATTTATAGAAAATTGAATTTGAAAGTTTGACTCTACTACTGCTTTTGGATTTTCAGTTGTCCACTAGTAACTATTCTTCAAATTTAGAATTCCATTTCTTGTAAATAACAATTCGTCCGTGAATAAAATACAATTTACATTATTTCAATTTTCTAACACCCATCGACAAAATTGTAATCTTAATGCACAGTCACCTGAATGAAGATTTTGAACTTTTTGTAAATGATATCGATAAAAGTTGTTTTCTTGCAATGTTCTCCAGACTGTACTACAAGATATTTTTAATCTATTTGAAAGTTGGTGAGTTATAAATTGAGGACTGCGCTGTATCATGTCAATGATATTATCTTGTTCGCGTACAAGCTGTATTACAAGACGTTCATGCGAACAAGAAACGGTAGGAAAAGATCTATTTGTTCGTAAGTTATTGAAAACCGATGCAAATGTTTCGTGAGTAGGTGTTCTTCTATTCGGAAATTGTCTTTCATATTCACGTTTAGCTGCCCGACTATTTCCATTGGCAAAACCATAGACGAAAACAATATCTGCGTACTCTTCATTTAAAATTGCAAGTGGCATCTTATCATTAAAAAACACGAAAGAAGTACAAATAATACAATGATACACATACACTGCACAAACCAAAGATGACAGACTATTTACTGCGACAACTCTATTGTTGAACGGCTGTACAATAACTAGGATTCAATTGTTTTTGCAGCAGTGTTGCCAACTCTCGATTTTCAGTAAACTAAAATCAATTCAGTTGACACTGTATTTTTAAAATCTTGTTTCTCAACCTACAATGTTTTAAACATAAATTTTTTAAACTTTGTGTTTGTTTATTATTGGCCTATTTTACATCATTCTCTTCAGAATTAAAATCTCTACAAGTTTTGCTAAATAAATTTACACATTTATTAGCCATTTAACACAGTTATTAATCTTCAAACCTAAAAAACGTATTTTTATGCTCAGCTTTGTCCGTGTTTCTTTGGATATCACCAAAACTACTGGAGATAAGGTTCTGGAACTTACTTTATTCAATTTTTCGGGTCGAAATACATAAGAAACCATCAAATCTACTCATAAAATTGGGTTCGTAGACCTCTAGGATGACTTTATTTAGGCGTATGTTCTGAACCCAGGGCGAAATCTTTCTCTAGCCGTAACTTGCTAACGAAGCGTTTCCGGATCCATGTTTATATAAACTTTTTTCATTATTTTGATGAGAGGAAACCACCTTAGAAGTTTGTCGGGTTACTCGTGAGACACCCTGTATATGCATATAGGCAAGAGGAAGTAAAAAGGTAATTTTATATGAAACCATCCAGCTAAATTGAACTAAATTTTTTAAAAAATTTTAGAGTCATTTTTAAGAAAATTGCAAGGATAAACTACTTTTTTTGGCTAACCATTTTTGATGAAAATGTTCGTGTTGAGTCATGTAGTGGTATTTAACTTAACATTCCAAGTTTCTGCATCCACATTCTGTTCTTGAGATATTTTGGTCACACACACCTAGACCAGTCATTAGAAACATATTTTTTGGGTTCAAGGGGCCAGAAAAATAGTATGTCTAGTGAAAACTCAATTCGGAAAAATTAATATGAAAACAGTACTTTTTTGCCCTATTTATAGTCGTATAGGGCAAGAGAAAGTAATATTATAATCGTTTCTAAGCTGTTTTTAAAGCAAACAGCACACACCCAACTTGGGTCACTAATATTAATGGTGAATTTTATTTACATCAATATACCATACATTTTCTTTACAAAATACATTTAATTTTATACTTTAACTATAAGGACAAAGATAAAAGAAAAATAAATTTACTATTCACTAATGACATGACCTTGACGCCGTCTATCTGGTTGGAGATAAGAAAACAAAAATCACTACACTAATTTATATAAATCCCTTTAATGAAATGTGTTTCATGGCTGGTGGCAATTTTTAAAAAGGTTTACCTTTGACTTACGGCAAAAACCATTAGTGATTTCTGTATCTACTCTTTAATAAGAATCGATTTTGTTACCAAATTCCGACTTTGATTTCTTGAGTTATGGTTTTGGGCCACTTCCGGTCAAAACCAGAACTTCAAACCCAATTCAGGTTCACTAACTTTTTGTGTGGATTACGAATCCAAATTTGTTTTGTTCTATCTCTCGTAATGTCGTGCTTTGATATCTTGACTTCCAGTTTGGGCCACTTCTGGTTGAAACCAGAACTTCAAATCCAATGATTTCCTGTATCTACTCTTTAAGAGGCATCAAATGACACTATTTTTATTTCCAAATTCCGACTAATTTCTTGACTTCCGGTCAAAACCGGAACTTCAAACCTAATGATTTCTGTATCTATTCTTTAAGAGAAATCGAAAGACACTATTTTTTTGTTTTGTTTCCAAATTCCGACTTTGATTTCATGATTTCCGGTTTCACAACCGGAACTTCAAACCCAATCTAGGCCTACTAACTTTTTGTGTATATTACAAATCCGAAAAATGTTTGTTTCTATCTCTTGTAATGTCCAACTTTCATTTCTTGGCTTCCAGTTTTAGGCCACTTCCAGTCAAAACCGAAACTTCAAATCCAAGGATTTTTGTGTCTACTCTTTAAGAGAAATTGAATGACACTATTTTTGTTTTCAAATCAGACTTTAATTTCTTGACTTCCAGTCGAAATTGGAACTTCAAACCCAATGATTTCTGTATCTCTATTCTTTAAGGGAAATCGAAAGACATTTTTTTTTGTTTCCGAATTCCGACTTTGATTTCTTAAATCCGGTTTCAAAACCAAAACTTCAAACCCAATCCAGGCCTACTAACTTTTTGTGTAGATTACAAATCCAAAAACTGTTTGTTTCTATCTCTTGTAATGTCTGACTTTGATTTCTTGGCTCCCAGTTTTGGCCACTTCTGGAAAACCAGAACTTCAAACCCAATGATTTCTGTATCTACTCTTTAAGAGGCATCAAATGACACAACTTTTGTTTCCAAATTCAGACTTTAATTTCTTGACTTCCGATCGAAATTGAAACTTCAAACCCAATGATTTTTGTATCTTTACTCTTTAAGAGAAATCGTAAGACACTGTTTATTTGTTTCCAAATTTCGACTTTGATTTCTTGATTTCCGGTTTCACAACCGGAATTTCAAACCGAATCCAGGCCTACTAACTTTCTGTGTAGATTAGGAATCCAAAAATGTTTGTTGCTGTCGCTTGTAGTTTCTGACATCTGGGTATGACTAACGAACAGACAATAAAAAATGATTGATAATAATTTTTAAAATTACCATAAATAATATTCAATAGCTGGTAGTGGTTAGAGCAGCTGGCTCCTATGCCAGGGTCTCGGGTTCGATTCCCAGTCAGGTCTTGCATTTTTTCATTATCATCATTGTCCAGCGTCTGCATTAGCAGAAATTGCAGAACATTCAGACGTAAAACCAAGAAAAAAAATATTTATAATATTATTATTCTTAAGTTGTTACGTAACTGATAAGAAACGACGTTATGATTCTACTTGACTTAAAGCAGTGAATGTAATTTAAATTGCACTATAAATCTTTTGTTATCGTGATTGTTTTTTTATCACTAAAAAAACTTCATCGAAATTGAAACAAATTTGCATTCATTTTCTTTAAAAGTCTTTAAGCTTGTTTTATTGTTTTTGTGTGACTGATATGAATTAATTAAATTTTAAACACTAACCAATTTATTTTCTGTGTTATTAAATATTCTTAACTATCATGTTGCAATTTTGTGGGAAAATGTTTTTGCTATTAATCTCCTCGACAACAACAAAGATACTCACATGGACTGAAATGTTTTAAAACATTGGACTTATCTTTACAATTCTGTTAATCATTTAACTCATTGGTGGCAGTTTTTAAAATTGTTACCTATTATATTACTTTGTCCATCCATCACATCCAGATGTCAGAAACTACAAGAGACAGCAACAAATGGTTTTCGGATTCGTACTCTACACAAAATGTTAGTGGATGTAAAGTTGGTGGATGGGTTTCAAGTTCCGGTTTCAACCAAATAAAAAAATCAAAGTCGGAATTTGGAAACAAAAATAATGTCATTCGATTCCTCTTAAAGAGTAAATACCGAAAGCACTGATGGTTTTTGCCATAATTCAAAGGTGTCTGTTTAAAAATTGCCACCAGCCATGAAAAGCGTCTCGTGAAAGGAATTCACTCCCTTATAATGCTACACTCCACACATTGTGTTTTAAAAAATATTTTTGTAAGTAGTTTTACATTTTTCAAAGACCCTTCTAGCTTGAGCAATCCTGCTTTTGATATTATTTGTGCTTCTATTTATTATTTTACCAAGGGAATAAAACACCCTTTATCTTTTGTAATTTGCTTTAAATATTCTAATCTTTGCCTCTCCCTACAATTCACTCCCTCAATATTACCCTCCATTATTGATAGACCATTATCTGGATGAATTAAGATATGCCCCACTAGCCTTTCCCTTCTTCTGGTAAGATGTTTTCATTATACTTCTTTCGTCCACTTGTCTAAGAACGTGTTAATTACTTATTTTTTCCACCCACCTAATCCTTAACATTTTCCTATAACACCATATTTCAAAAGCTTCTATCCTCTTCCTTTCTACATACAGCTCCTATCACCCACGTTTCACTCCCATATAATGCTACTCTCCAAACATAGTGTTTTAAGAATATTTTACAAATCTGTAAATCAATGTTAGTAGTCAGTAAGCTGTATTTCATTTCAAAGGCTTTTCTAGCTTGAGCAATTCTACTTTTGATATCACTTGTGCGTCTACCATCCTTTGTTATTTTCTCCCTAGATAGCAGAATTCCCCACCTTCCTGTATATTTTCGGTGCCTACTTTTACATTTCCCATCTCTTCTAAACCACTCTTGCTGCTGCACAACACTTTCATTTTGTTCTTATTAATTTTCTTGAAGTAATCCTTTCTCATTATCTCATCCATTCTATTTAAGATATCCTTTAGTTCTTTCTTTGTCTCGGCTAACATTACGATATCAACAGCGAATCTCAGCATTTCTATTGTTTCTCCTTGAATTTTTATTCCTGTATCAAATTTTTCTTTCACTTCATTTAATAGCCTCTTCTATATATACAATAACTGCCTCAACCCAGTAACCATATCATTAATCCTGTTATGTTAAATAAGCCCCATTGCTACTCCAATGGTCCCGTGGTGTGAATCTGGGTTTTCGTGTGGCTTACTATGGTTTGATGACTCCAGCAGCAGCAGAACTTGTGATGAGCTGGTTTTGTTGTACTCTTTGGCATCAAGAAATGAGTGGGTACATCCAATCAATAGAAAAAGAAAGTCTTATGGGGAATACCGTTGTTTGATGCGGACAATGAAAAATTTACCACTTATTTTAGGTTAAGTTATGACGAGTTCAATGAAATCCTGACAATGGTTGATGGTGTCATAAGGAACAATGACACCACCTACAGAGAGTATAGTAACTGGCGGTTGCTACAAGGTCTGGCCTTCGCTCTGCGTATGCGCAGGCTAAAAACATGTCCACCACGTTTAAAAAGATTACTCTAGGAGTGAACGGTAGCCACACGTGTCCAGTGTTGTTCGCGTGGCCATGCTCCTGCTGTTTGAACAGTCTCATTTGATAAGCACGGAAGCGATATTTTTAAAAGTGACTAGCATACGTCCAGACACGCTCGCCACATGCTTTGTAGAAAGGCCTTTATCCTGGCAAAGATGGATTTTATAAGGTTGTAAAAGAATGCATGTTTTATTCAAATTAATTTCAGTTCCAAATGATAATAATTGGATTGTAAAGACATGTTTAAAATATAAATATATATTGATGTTTGTGCTCTTGGTTTTTTTTTCAGAAAAATGTATCGTGGTGAAAAAATAGCATTATTTGATGAATTTATTGATTTGTGCGTTGAACTTGGGGTTAGAGTCTTTATTGACATTAAAGATAAAAAAGATGAAGTAAGTAACTTTTACAATTTTTCTTTTAGTAATAATATAAAATGGTGTACATATCATTGCTCCCAGGCATATATCTAGGAAGGGAAAAAGGGGAATGTGGCCCCTTAAAAAAAAGTGTGAACAAGAAACTTTTCTTTTTCACACAAAAGTAAAAAAATTTTTTATGACTTCGAGACAGAAGACCTATACAGGAAGTTTACAGGCGATAGATTTGTCTTTTACTTTGCATATTTATCAGACTTTTTCAAAACAATCAACTTTTTGAACCTGAAGCTACAAGGTCAGGTAAACATTTTGAAAACTTATGATGCAGTTAAGAGTTTCACAGAAGAAAAATAGCTCTTTGGCAACGCCGCCTTCAGAGTTCAGAGCCATATTTTTCATCTTTTCCAAGATTGAATGACCTTTTTCGATGATACAAAATTATCATTAAATCTAATAATTGAACTGAAGACGTTATATAATCCCTCCAATGGTAAACTCGCAAATGTGCAAATTTTGTGAATATGAGTTTGTTAGTGCATGCTGATGTATAGATGGGAGCTCACTTGATTGCTAGCGTAAGGAATTCGGTTGGAGAGGATTGTTTGTACTATTTTCCTCCTCCTATAAACTAGTAGTAGTAATTATACCATTAGTAAGCGCTGTTTTAAAAATATTAGTCACAAACCATTTTGAATAACTACTGTAGAACCAAAATATTGTAACAAGATCCAAGAAAAGACGATATTGTTCACGAATGTTCCAGAATTCCATTCATAAAAATAGTTAAGAAATAATAAAAATAACAACGCAATAGCAGCAATAAATGACAGTTTTAACCATAAAGGGTATTGTGTACAGCTATTTTTATGAAGTTGTTTATGAGGCTGTTTACATTTTCTATTTACAATAGTTGACTTGTTAACAAAGGGATTTTTCTAGCATTCATTAATAAAGAGTTATTTTTGTACTTTATGATTTCTCTACTTTGTTCTGGAACGATCTTTGTGAATGATTATAAAAGGAGAACCCCGAGCGCGGTCCAGTCAGTATCCGTTTGATCATCGACAAACGATTACCGGGTTTGTTATAGCAGGTTAACAATTCCGAGCATTGTTTGGTCAACGACTGTTATACTGCCTTTGTTGTGTGTGTATTGTGTAAAGTCTTTTGTGAGTGTATTGTAAAGTTAATGTGTAAATTTTGTGAGTTCAGTTTGTGTTTTGTATGTTAGTGTAATCTATAAAAGTGATTGTAAGTGCGCTAAGTAAGTTATTAAGTTATTTATTGTTTGTTATTTATCTTAAGTGACTTATTAAATCATTTATTGTACTTCTTAGTTATAATTAGTTTAATCATTTATTTTGTAATCTTTTAGTGAAATAAATATCTGTAATAATTGTAAACTTTAGTGTATTAATTATTTAATAACCTAGATCCCGAAACGGACCTTAGCAATAAGTGTCACATTGGTGTCAGAAGTGCGGGATCTAGTGTTTTTGAAATAATTATTAGTAAAAGTTCGTTTAAGTCAAGTGTTGTAAGATTATCGTATAGTAAATTAGTGTTGTTTTTTAAAAATTTAGTGTTTAAAGTTTTGTAAAATCTCTTATCATTGCTTGTAAAACTGTGTCATAAATAATCGTTATATTTGTTTTTAATAGTTCTATCTTAATTCTGTAATTAATTTTGTATCTGTACAAGTTGTTAATTTTTTTTGTAATTAATTGTAAATTGTTAGTTAAAATGGCGAGTTCTGTAGACATGACTTTATTAATGCAAATGTTAAATGAGATTAAGGCAAGTAATGATGAGATTAAGACAAGTGTAATGAAAAGATTAAAGATGAATTAAAATCTGGAAATGAGGAAACCAATAACAAATTTCAGGCAATTAAAGATGAATTAAAATCTGGAAATGAGGAAATTTATGATAAAATTCAGTCAGGCAATGACGAGATAAAGACAGAATTAAAAGTAGAGTTAAACAAAATTAGAGATAATGTAGATAGCTTAAATAATAGGGTAGATTCAGTAGAACTTAAGTTACAAGAAAATGTAGAATATGTAGAATCTAAGTTAGAAGAAAATGTTAAGGAAGTGAGAAAAGACATTGTAGAATTTGTAAAATCTAGGTTAGAAGAAGTAGATAAGGCTATAGATATTAGGTTTAAGGACATTATTAAAACAGTGAAATCAAGTGACAATCGCGGCCCGGTAATTCACGCCGACAGTACATTGTCCGGGCGCGGATTAGTGTCAAAGCATCGAAATTTGACGGGAGTTCTTCGTGGCAAGTCTTTCGACGACAGTTCGAGGCAGCGGCCGACTTCAACACATGGTCACCTGCAGAGAAAACTACAGTACTAATGACATCGCTACAAGGCCAGGCAGCAGAAGTTCTACGCGCCGTACCGGCAACCGCAGGGTATGAAGAAATCGTCGCAGCACTAGAAGGGCGATACGGCGAGCATAACTTGGCGGCCATCTACAAGTGCGAGTTACGGGGACGAAGGCAGAAGCCGGGCGAAACCCTACAAGAATTCGCCCTTGATATTGAACAACTCGCGCAGAAGGCTTTTCCTGAACAGCCTGTCGGGTTTATCCAGGAAGAAGCGGAGCAGTGTTTCGGCAATGGGGTTCGAGACGCAGAAATGAAGAAACACCTGATTCTCCAGGGCCATAGGACACTCAGTGAGGCTCTCTCTCAGGCCCTGCGTATAGAAGCTGTCACCGCATTTACAGAGACACTGGCAAAAATACGGAGGGTGACTGCCGAAGAGCACAACGGCTCAAATAAATTTGAGTCCCGGCCTAACCGAAGCTCGCCGGGCCTAAACCGTCGATGGACACCGACCAGTGAAAAGCAGCTGTGCTGGCAATGTGGGAAGCCCGGCCACCTTAGAAGAGACTGCAAGCCGACATCCGACCAGGGAAACAACGAAAAGAGGAGACCACTGGCGCCGAAGATCTCTTCTCCTCCAGCTATCGTCAGTTTAGCCATCGTACGGGGAGGGTCAGACAGCCTCATCGCCGACGGACTATTAAATAGCAGGCCATGCTCTATTACCGTGGACACGGGGGCCTCTATTTCAGTGATTCGGCCGGACAAGGCAACCCACTGCAAGAGAAGGAAAGTAAACCAGAAGTACGCCGTGCAGACCGCTTCAGGCAGCAAACTGCCTATTAAGGACGAAGCTTTAGTTAATATAACACTCGGGTGTTACAAAATACAAGCCTGGGTGTTTGTCGCTGACATCGTAAACAAATTCATATTAGGGCTTGACATACTGAGATCGCACGACGCCGCAGTAGATATTGGACACTTGCTGAAGATGGGGCGGTGTGAAGTAGCGTTATGAAGTCCTCGCCTCAAGCCCAGCAATGCTGAAGTTCTACTAAAGGCGGACGAAGTGATACCTGCCCGATGCGAGAGGATTGTAACAGCCACACTGTCGAAGAATCTGGGCACCAACAGCGGCGTTACGGAAGCTGGTGAAATCACCGGAAAGGAAGGAGTGATCATCGGGCGAGCTGTAGTACCGAACAGCAAGACGATCTCCGTCCAGATAGCGAATTTGGATTCCTCGGATAAGGTACTACCGAAGGGAACTGTTCTTGGTAACTGCGAAGCAGTAACTTGGACATCTGAACCACCAAGAGCACTAAATCAGGGAGGGCGCCGGAAGAACCCGGAACTACAGCAACTGACGGCGGCAGCCGGCGTTGAGCTCAGCGATAATACACGGAAGGGACTTGATAACTTAATCAGGGACTTCCAAGACATATTTGCGACCGAAGAAGAAGGATACGGCCGTACTAATCAAGTGTACCATCGAATCGACACTGGAGATGCTCAACCGATACGCCAGCCGCCGAGACGACTACCGTAAGCAAAACAGGGAGAGGTTGATAAGATGGTGGAAGACATGAAAAGGCAAGGTATCATCGAAGAGTCCGACAGTCCTTGGCCATCACCTGTAGTGCTAGTAAAGAAGAAGAACGGCGAGTTACGATTCTGCGTTGACTACAGGAAGTTAAACGATGTAACCAAGAAGGACTGCTTTCCTCTTCCCCGGATTGACGATACACTAGACACTCTTGAAGGAGCGAAATGGTTCTCTACACTCGACTTGAAAAGTGGTAACTGGCAGGTTGCGGTTCATCCAGAAGACAAGGAGAAGACTGCGTTTTCGACTGGACAAGGGCTTTGGCAATTCACAGTGATGCCGTTCAGACTATGCAACGTGCCGGCCACTTTCGAGAGATTGATGGAGTCAGTTCTACGAGGATTGACGTTTGAATCCTGTCTCGTCTATTTAGACGACATTATTGTGCTAGGGCGCACAGAAGAAGAACACCTGCAGAATGTAAGGAAAGTGTTCCAGCGGCTGCGAGGCGTCGGGTTGAAGTTGAATCCGAAGAAATGTAATCTGTTTTGGCGAGAAGTACAGTACCTGGGCCATATCGTATCAGCAGCAGGCGTCGCCGCAGACCCCGACAAACTGAAAGCCGTAAAGGAGTGGCCTACACCACAAAACAAGCATGAAGTCCAAAGTTTCCTAGGACTGTGTGCGTACTACCTCCGGTTTATTGAAGGCTTCTCCAACATTGCGAAGCCTTTGACACGCCTGACAGAAGACAAGAAGAATTATCAGTGGGGACGAGAGGAAGAAGAGTCCTTTAAGCGGCTAAAAGACAAACTATGCTCTGCGCCAATCCTGAGCTACCCAAACTCAGAAGACCGTTCCATCGTCGACACGGATGCCAGCAACGTCGGAATCGGAGGCGTACTCTCTCAAGTCCAAGGAGGCGAAGAGAAGGTTATCGGCTATTTTAGCAGAACTCTGTCGCGACCGGAGAGAAACTACTGCGTGACGAGATGTGAGCTATTAGCGGTCGTCAAGACGATTGAACACTTCCGGAAATATCTGTACGGGAGGGAGTTCACACTTCGGACCGATCATTCAGCGCTGACATGGCTTTTTAACTTAAGAACTTGGAAGGCCAAACCGCGCGCTGGGTCGAGCACCTGCAGGAGTACAGCTACAAAGCCGAGCATCGCCCTGGAAAAAAACACTAACGCGGACGCCTTGTCAAGAAGGCCGTGTGCTCAGGACTGTAAGCACTGTCTGAAAATCGAGCAGCGAGGTGACGAGGCTGAGGTACGGATAATTACGACGGTGGCGGCAGATGGCTGGAGCGATGACGATCTTCACGAGGAGCAGCGGCAGGATCCGGACATAGGACCCCTGATCTACGAGAAGGAGTCAGGCCAACGACCATCATGGGAAGATATCAGCTTGAGAAGCCCGGAATATAAAAGCTACTGGGCGCAGTGGGAATCATTCTCCGTGAGGGACGGCTTGCTGTATAGAGAGTGGCAGTCAGTGGATGGCAGTAAGCACGTCCCGCAGCTGGTACTTCCACGCACAAAGACCAAGGAGGTATTGTCAGAACTAAACGGTAGCACTTCAGGCGGACACCTCGGCCTCAAGAAGACTATGGAGAAAATTCGTCAGCGCTACTACTGGCTCCACTTACGGGACAACGTCGAGAATTTCTGCAAGTTGTGTGACACCTGTGCGGCTAGTCGAGGGCCCTGGACTCGAAGTAAAGGACAAATGCGGCAGTACAATGTGGGAGCTCCATTCGAGCGTATCGCCATTGACATCGCTGGTCCGTTTCCCGTGACAGACAGCGGAAACAAGTATCTGTTAGTGACCATGGATTACTTCACTAAGTGGCCGGAAGTATACGCCATCCCAAACGTATAAAAGTGATTGTAAGTACGCTAAGTAAGTTATTAAGTTATTTATTGTTTGTTATTCATCTTAAGTGAATTATTAAATCATTTATTGTATTTCTTAGTTATAATTAGTTTAATCATTTATTTTGTAATCTTTTAGTGAAATAAATATCTGTAATAATTGTAAACTTTAGTGTATTAATTATTTAATAACCTAGATCCCGAAACGGACCTTAGCAATAAGTGTCACAATTACATTTTAAACTAATAATATTCTGAAATATTTTATTATTATACAAAAAAGTTTGTTATACCCTAATACAGTAAAAAAAAAGTATTAGTTTTTAACATTTTACTACTGTGTGATATATTTTATATCAGTTAGTTTATGAATAGGTCGCGTATAACAATATTAGATTACATACAATAACTAGATTAACCCTTTCCACTCGACTGTCAGACCCCATCAGACTCCGTTTTCACAGCTGATTTTGTATGAAAATACGCGTTTAATAAAGTTGCTGTAATGTGCTGGCCTCTATGAAATGTTTTAAAAATTAATTCTTGTAGTTTTCGATAGTTGACTACTACCGATTATCGATATAAACGGAATTAATTGAATCGATGTCACCATACCAACCAAACTAGTTAACAAACTAACCTAATCGTGAACGAGCGTCGTTTAGTTTGCGGTATTTCATGTCGCTTTAAGATCAGTTAATGTTTTTAGGTAGTTTTAGGTATAATATTCAGATGAACTAATGTCCCCTAGCCGTGGGAGTGAGAGAATGCATAACGCTCTCACTCACACACAAGCCATACGCGCCATTCCAATAACATTGTCGTATAATTTTACTCATTGTTGTGAGCAAGTGTTTATGCATGCAGTAAACTAACAAGCCAGATAACGACTGTAGTATGTTTTCAGATTTGGATTAAAACGGTAAAGACCTTTGAGCGCATGCGTAGTTATGCCATATATCTCCCTCTCACTCGCTCGGCTATGGGACAGTAGTCTGGTACCTATAACTAATTCACACAAATATAATATTCAGATTATTTTGCGTGTTTTTATTAGGTTTTAGGTATCAATTTCTAGTTACATAGTTTATTTTATTTTAGTTTTTACAACAGCAGTGTATGTTTTGCAGGTTATATTTTAAAAGTTTTTAGGTGAGAAAAAGCATTTTTTATGTATCATTATTAACTTTAAAGTAATAACAAACATAAAAAGTATTGCATGTTCTTAAAACTAATAACAATGCATTATGCGTATGATTAATGTAATAGGGTATCAACAAATCATAAAATAAATACAAGTGGAATTGCAGTGCAAACATAATATGAGTGGAAAGGGTTAATAACTTTACAAGCGTAATGAACACCACTACAGTGAACGGGCTCACATTAACTACTGACAAATATGAAGAGTAAATATTTTCAGAATGTACAGTACACACTTCGCCATGTGGATTTAAAATAACCATTGCTATGACAACATCATGTCTCACTGTTGCCAGTCCCCTTTGCCCCTTCATCCCGCACTAGCAAACAACTGAGCTCCCTATAACGGGTGTTTTTTTAGAGGTATAGAACTTTAAGTTGGCAGTACTGATTTCCATGGCGGCCATTTTGAAAACTGTTTTGTAATTTATGTTCAGTTTGGTTTGCCATATTATAATTAATAGACTGACGCCTGAACAACAATTGCTGAGAAGCCTTTACATCCAGAAAAAGTGACTGTTTGGTGTGCTTTATGGGCTGGTGGAGTCATTGGTCCTTACTTCTTCAAAAATGATGCCGGGCAGAATGGTACAGTCAATGGTGACCGCTACAGAGCCATGATCAATGACTTTTTTTGTTCCTGAATTGAATCGCCTTAATGTTGGAGAGCTGTGGTTTCAACAAGATGGTCCAACATGTCACACAGCGCGTGCCACAATCAATTTACTGAAGGAAACGTTTGGTGAACGCTTAATTTCACGTTCTGGATCTGTAAATCGGCCTCCTAGGTCGTGCGATCTAACACCGCTGGACTATTTTCTGTGGGGGTATGTGAAGTCGCTAGTCTTTGCCAATAAGCCACAGACAATTGACGACTTGGAAGGCAACATTCGCTGCATTATTACCAATATACGGCCCCAAATGCTGCAAAAAGTGGTCACAAATTGGACGTCTCGTTTGGACCACGTCCAAGCCAGCCGCGGCGGCCACATGCCGGAAATTATTTTTAAATTAAAATGGCAAATAATTATCTTTAAAATAAAACCAATTCCACGTCAATTGTTCAATTATTCTGTGTTTTATTTCATTTTAAAGTTCTATACCTCTAAAAAAAACACCCTTTACAACCCTACGCTTGTTGTAGTAAACTTGCGAATATGTATCTTGTTCGGTTAGGGAGATACAGCCTTTGTAAAGTTACAAAAATACACAAAGTGTGTTAAAGAAGAAAGCATTGAATTTGTTTTTTGCTCTCCTGTAAAACTGAGAATTTGCACATTTGCGAGTTTACCATTGGATGGACGATATCAGAGCATGTGTGGCACTGAAAGATGAAATTGGAGACTACTTTCCTGTTGTTAGTTCAGAGAATTGGTTATTTAAATTGACAAGAGATCCCATTAAAATCGATATGGATATATGTCATGCCCTGATCACATTCAAGAACAAGCAATTGACTTAAAATGTGATTCTCCACCAAACATGAATGTTGAAGATTTTTGGTTAAGTTTTTTCTTTTTATATTTACCCAAAAGTTGCTTTGGAAGCTGCAAAATTGTTGGTACAGTTTTCATCAACATTTTCTCTGTGAATCTGGATTTTCTACATTAGCAGAAAAAAAAGTTAAAATATCGAGCAAGGCTGGATGTGGAAAGTGACTTGAGGTCTGTTTAGTCACAACCAAATAGGTTTGTGTATAACTGATAAGTTATACACAAACTTATTGTATGTAATTACAATGTACATATTTATAATTATACTACTTATACCCGATTGTATAAGTTACATCTAAATATTCAAAAACTTGTCAAGGACAAACAGTTCTGGCCTTCTCATTAATGTTGACTTATATGACATGCATAAATACCTCAGATAGATTACCTAAAACAAATTTGTAATTTAATTCTATTAATAATTAATTCTATTTGTATTTAATTCTTTCTGCCCACAACGGGCAGGTGAAGTGTTAAATTATTTACAGTCGATCTGGTGAGTTCGTAATATCTAAAAATATTGTAGAATCTGAGTTCGTGATAAAATATAAATCGCTTACTTGTAAAACATTTGGTTTAGTTCGTTAGCAATCGCAAGAAATTTTGTATTTTCTACCTGGCTGCATAAAATCACTAATTGTTTGCTTTAGTAATGGTGATGGAAAAAATCTTGATGATGATGTTACAAGAGAAAGTAAAAACCATACATAACAGTGTATCATTATTTTTATCTACTTAATCAGGCAAATCTACCTTTGCCATTAGGTAAGGTTAAGGATATTACAATACATTATTTTCTACATGTGTTATTATTTGTTTTTAGGTAGTAAAAGTAATACTCCAGACTTACGAAAAGCATCCATCTTTGTTCAAAACTTCTCTTGTTACTTCATTTAATCCTTTTATTCTTTATAAGGTAAGTTTTTTGTATAAAAATAAATTTCTTTGTTTGCCTGTCCAGTTATATTGTTCCTTATATTCCAGTCCTGATCCGAGGCAAACTTTTGATGCTTGCCAATGATAAAGTTTACCCCAGGCTGAGTTACGAGCCCTGCGCTGGGTAGTCCAGTGGTGGGGCTGCCTTCTTAGAGCCCCTATTCGGGCCCTGTGTTTCATTTGGAGACCCACCTCCTAGGTTCGTCTGCCCTCTCCATCGTTGGGAAAATTCCTCCTCCACCTTCAAGACTGTTGACCATTTTTCCGAGCTCCGCCCGCCCTGGATTTTATTTGGGTTGAGTCCCTAGACTCTTCCCCCTCCACGCTTTCCGGAATCCTACATCTCCACCGTAAAGATCGTTGAGCAGTTGACCAATGAAAAACTGGCAAAATTCACCGCTGTATATAGTTTTATTCACAGGACAATAAGAAAGACGAGACAGACACCCAAATGAAATTTTATAGAGCAATGGCTGTATAGTTATCAGACAAACTAATGTCCCATAGCCGAGCGAGTAAGAGGGAGATATATGCCATAACTACACATGCGCTCAAAGGTCTTTACCGTAATAATCCAAATCTGAAAACATACTACAATCGTTATCTGGCTTGTTAGTTTATGCATAAACGCGTGCTCACAACAATGAGTAAAATTAAAGACAATGTTATTGGAATGGCGCGTATGGCTTGTGCAAGTGAGAGCATTATGCATTCTCACTACCACGGCTAGGGGACATTAGTTCATCTGAATACTGTACATAACATATGGGTGTCATTACAGAGGAATGAATCTCGTTCCAGGCTGCTGAAATGAGATTTTTGCGGGAGTCAAAGGTTGTACCAGGTTAGATAGAGTACGTAACAAAGCTTTACATGCCGAATTAAATATTTAGTCACTGTGTGACATGTTGAGAATATATAAAAGAAACTGGTACAACCATTTACTTCGCATGGCAGTACACAGACTTCGTCTGTGTGCATGGAAATATAAACCTAGAGGGAAACGAGGCTTGAGAAGACCAAACAAGAGATTGATGCCGGAACAGGCCTTTGAGCCTAATCCTTGACAGATGATGATTATAAATTTTTTTATACCATTTATAAACAGTTAATGTTATTCTCAATATTTTTTGACAGTTAGTATGTTTCGTTAGGGTAAGCCCATAGTGAACGTTGGTAGCAGGTTCTCGTTTTCAGGTTTTTAGGTGCTGGTCGCGGTTTACTGATTCATGCTGGTGAATGCGCATAGTGGAAACATACACGCGTGAACCTCCATTTAGTTATCAGTATTTGAAGATGAGTTTTAGTAGCAGCAGTGACTATGAATTATTTCTTATGGAAAATGTTTGTACGAAATTGTTACCTTTTTAAAGATGATAGCGTTAATGACATTAATAAGAACAGAAAATTGTTCGGCGTGTTTCATCATTTTTTACTGCAATTAAAAAAAGATATTAAGACATGGTTTTTTTTAATACATGAGAATGACTGGAAACGTTTAATTTCATAATATTAACAGTAGAACTTCTCTTACAAAAACAACAGTGTAACGTACACAAGCACCCAATATTACCAGAAGAATGGCTTGTGACACCAAGAGCACTTAGCAACCTTCCTACACAGCAGCACACAGGATTATATAAATTATACATGTGAGAGGTCTGATGGAAATACAGTGACATATTTCTGTTAGAAGGTTCCCACTTGTAAGCAACCTGTGGCCAGTGTTCACTGTGCGCTTTCCCTCAGATCAAATCTGTCTCATTAGAATTTGATGAGTGTTGTGCCTTTATTAGAATCTTATAGTTCTTCTTCATCAATCAAGGATTAAGTCCCAAATCCACTTAGCCACCGATCGCCCCAGATCACATCGTCCAATTAGCCTGTAACTTCTGACCAGTCTAGGAATTCTGTGTGGACACATTCTTTCAAGATGATCAGTCCATTTCCAGTGAAACTCAATAATTGGTCTTCTTAGCCCGTTGACCTACGAATTGTTTTGTACTGTTTGTGGCCTTACAGTTGGATTTAATTTTGCATAAAGTGACACTATATTGTAAATAGACAGTAACTTTTCTTTTTGTTTAACCAATTTTCTTAATTTTTTTCTACATTTTGTAAGAATTTAGTAACCATTTAGACCAAAGAATTACTTTTATTGTCTTTTTTTCTACAAATTTTCAAACAATTTTATTTCTTGTAAGTGGAATTTTTTTTTAATTGTAACTTAGAAATTTATGATTTTCCAGAAAACAGTATATAAGGGCCATCTAGAGAATTCTTTTTTCTACAAAACTATTTCAAATTTTTAAAACTTTGTTACTACAAAAAAAAGTTATGCCCTATTTTCTAATCACCGGTCATTGCCGTTTTCACTTATTGCACATCAATATCCTGTCGGTAATGAAATTAATATTTTAGAATGCAGAGAATTTATTTAATAGTTTAAAATTTTTAAATTAATAAAATTGAATATTATGACTTGATATAAAACACCGAAAAATACAATAAATAACTTAAAAACTCTTAACAAACATGCACTTACAGAGTGTAAACAAACGCCATTTTTCAACACATGGTATAGGTCATTTTGATCACGAAATTATAACTGAACGCATGCACGTGCTCGATTGGTAAATATATGTAAATAAAGCAAAAATTATGTAGTTTTGTTAGTGCTGCTACATCAAGACGTTTTTAAAAACTACGTAGACAGGACTGAGTAAAGTATGAGGATGTTGAATCGCCATCATTGTATACAATGGAACAAATAATATGTATACAATGGAACAAATATGGTGGATGGCGTTTCACCGTCATTACATGCCAGTGGGTTGAGAAAACACTTGTATGTATTTAATTCATATGATTTCCATTGTTATCGGTGTAGAAACTAAGGCCCATGACATATTCAGCGGTTTTATTGTCGCGACAGAAACGCAGTGAATATTGGTTGCAACAGCAGTCCGAACGCAACCGCATGTGGAGCTGTCAGATTGGATGACAAAAACGTTGTATTAAAAATGTCTTCACCGAGTGAAGATCTCTTACTTGCTATTGCTGTGAGGTCTTATTTAAAACATAAGAAAAATAGGAGGTTTGGAGTATATCTATTAAATACTGTGCGTTTACGGTAAGGCCAATACCACACACTGATGAGCCGTTGAAGAAACTACGAAGAAAATTTTTTTTGTATTAAGTATATTTCCATATGAGTGGAGGTAGAATGAACACCAACGTTCGGAGAAGACGGAAACCCTGAGAAGAGAAGACTACAGAATGGGAGTCAACAACTAGCGACAGGAACGATGCATTTTACTGCTTCCATTTAATAACATGGGTAGCAGTTCTGTTGCCATGGACAGAAACCACAACCTGCCGCAGTTGAAAATCAACCGCAACAACAGAACTTCTGAATTTGACAGCTCCTATTTAATTCAACGCGTTACACAAAATTTTTTTGTTGCTGCGATAAAACTGCTGAGTATGTCACCAGCCTTACTGTATCACGTGCATTTCATTGTTTACAAAATGAGTTCGGGATATAATATTGCAACTCTTGCAGACAAAATAATTGAGGTATTATAATTATTATTTAATGATGACGAAGATTTTTAAATTAAAAGTTGAATAAAATCATCAAACAAAAGAGGAAATATTTAATTATTTTTCTGTAATTTTAAGTATTTTTTTTTTACAGAGAAATGTAAAATAAAAAAAATTCAGAAAATTGGTCAGTCAATGAGTAAATTTTCAATAGAATAAAAAAATTAAAGTATTTATACGTTAGAATTGATTA
Source organism: Catonia carolina (assembly GCA_035578175.1). Classification (NCBI taxonomy): domain Eukaryota; kingdom Metazoa; phylum Arthropoda; class Insecta; order Hemiptera; family Achilidae; genus Catonia; species Catonia carolina. Next base: position 8,396,649 of record JAQMRL010000014.1, on the reverse strand, counting down.
CAGGCTCTGCAGGATGGATGTTAAAAATTTATTTTTGAATTTTAGAATAGTACTGTTAAATGTCTATTGATTTTCAATTAATATTTTAACAGATCAGACGAAGTAATCCGAAAATTATCTGTTCAATGGCATGGAGACCGAATTATTTTAGTAAATGTTCTTACGATCCATTTATGGAAGATCAGAGGCGTTATTCGTCAACGATATTTCATACTGGAGCCGTTCTTGTTGATTATCTATCTACTTGGTTGTTTAACAATATCGTTTACTATATAATTGGATTATCAGTGGTTTTGTTACACAAGGATTCTGTTTCACAGTAAGTATGAACTGTTTTTAATTAATTCATTTATTGAAGGAGTTCGCTGAATAACATTGTAAGCGCCCAAACTTTTTGACATAATAATGTTGCTAACAACATTTGTAACCATAAAGAATTTTGTTTCAGCAACAATATCGGTTGGCAGAAATGAAAATGATTAGCAGAAAATCTGAGATTAGAGCTGCTCTGGCAGAATAACGTTGTAAGCACCATAATGTCCAGCTATTCGAGTGTCACTCTCACGTCCGGCGATACCAAAAAAACTGAGTATTGGTAAAAGACAAAAAGTTAATGATAGCGACTGGCATGATAAGAAGAGGAAAACATCCAGAAATCGTGGTAACCCTTATTCAGGGTGCCCCACGAGTAACCCCACTTACTTCTGAGCTGTATCCTCTCATCAAAATAATGAAAAAAGTTTATAAAACATAGGTCCAGAATCGCTTCGTTAGTGAGTTACTGCCACAGTTATAATAATAATAATATATTTTTAGTGTGATACAATATAATTAGGCCCCCTCCGTAGTGTAGTGGTGGTGCTCCTGGGTTCAATTCCCAGCTAGGGTCTAGGAATTTCCCTAGTTAAATCCCACTGTAGTCACTAAAAACCGAGCTGTTGATGCAACTTTAAAAATATAAACTAAAAAAACCAATATAGTCCTAATTAAATCAAGTTTTAATATTTCTAGTATGGTTCAATTATTTTTTTATTTTCTCTTGCCTATATAAATACACAGGATGAATAATATAATATTATAAATACACAGGAAAAATCTCATTTTTTGAAATCAAATTTTTACCGGATATACACGTTTTCAGACCCCCTGAACCCAACAAAACATGTTTTTAGTGATTGGTCTGTAACTGTGTGTGTGTGTGTGTGTGTGTGTGTACGCGCGCGCGCGTGCGTGCGTGTGTGTGCGTACGCGCGCGCGTGCGTGCGTGTGTGTGTGTGTCAACTAAATATCTCAAGAATGGAACATCGTATGAATTTGAAACTTAAGTTAGGTACCGCTAGAGAATCCAACACGAGCATTGTCATCAAAGTCGGTCAACCGGAAGTAGTAGTTTATGTAATTTTTCACTATTTACGATTTTCTCAAAAACGGCTCGTACAATTTTTTTAAATTGCCTCATTTACTACATGATTTATGCTCTACAAAATAGGGTAGGCACCATATGTACTGAAATTCTTGGGGAGGCTGTTCTCTTGTAGAAAAAAAAAGTTTTTTAAGATTGCAGCCTTAATATGCATTTTAGTGCTAAAGCATATGTGATAAAAGTTGTAGACCATTTAAAAATTACGTTTATTTCAAACATTTTTTTGTATTACGCTTAGTTCAGCGGTAATTAGTGATTTTATGTTTGTTTTTTTTTCATGAAAATCTGTAAAAAATGTTTTTATTTTAAGATTTCAGCTTTAGTATGCGTTTTATGACAAAAGCGTATATATTCAAATTTATAAGAAATTAAGAGATCTACAACTTTTAATTTAAGCATTTTTCTCTGCAGAGCCTAGTTTAGTGTGAAAGAGTGATTTTCCGTATTTTTAAGCCAAACTGAGGTCGATTTTCATTTTGCATCATTCACTCATGATTAAAATTAGGTTAGTTTTTTTTTATTTGTAATGTTTTATTACTAATGTTAAGTTATATTGTTATTTGCATTATTTCAATCGGCGAGAGAAAGTCATGTGAGTGTTTCATACCAGATTTATTTCTCTTCAAGTGGTTCTATTTGTTAGCATAATTTTAAGTACATAAATTATTTCAGTTAATAAAAATAACACATTTTAAAGGGTAAAATTAGAGCTGTAATTTGAGGTAAGTAACGATGAAATTGGTTCAAAAATAAAATCTTGAAAACAGTCATTAATAGCCAGCATGGTATACCTTGGACAATTCGAATTGGCACAAGCAGCTTTGGTGTTTAACTACTCCATTCTTCGCCCCTCGCCATGCAACAACGGTACAGTCACAAAAGTATACAATTGCTACTGTCATGTGCAACTCAAGCACGATCATTACGCTTTGTTTTCACTGTTGTTCTTAATAATAATCTGTCCGACTTAATAATGTGACTAATATTTTGTTTTCATAAATGATTTTCTGTTCATTATAATATATTCAGACCAATTTGTTTGGTTAGTTGTGTGCGTCTGTTAAGAGTATAGTTTAGTGAGTTTTTGCAGTTTAGTTCTTGTAATTTTATAATTTAAATTTTATACTGGGACAAATTAAATACATATTTTAAAATGAAATAATTATTTGTAAGTTGGTCCATTGTAATAAGGTTGTAGGCATTTGCGTACATTAAAATTTGTAGACCTTGTTGAAAGAATAAGTTATGGATATACATTATGCGGAACTGTGTGTACATGTAGAGCAAGAGTTGTGCCAGTTCGAATTGTCCATAGTATACATAAGTATTGGATTTAAATACCAGCAGTGAAAGTGTTATCAAATCACAATGCACTAAGGAATCACGAAGACAGTTATCGTGTGCATAAACGAGGCCTTATTCTTTAAATTATTCTTCTTTAATCTTATCTTGTGAAATGAAATTTGTTTTCAGAGGGACTATATCGATGTGGCAGAATCGGAATATCCGTGTTATTGCCTGGACTGTCAATTCGAAATTAGAGAAGGATTATTTTTCGAATATCTATAATATTCCATATATGACTGATACACTGGATTACAATCACATTAAGATCTCAGGAGATAAATAATATATTATAATCGACGTGTATCTGTAGTACAAATATTTGTATATAAGATGAAATAAATTATGTTTTTAATACATTATTTATTCGATTCAATTCAACTGGTGAAATCATTAGTGAGTACTTTTTTTTTAATTTCGCGTGTCAATAAATATTTGTCTTTATATTAAAAAAGTTCCTGGTTCATGTCCTTGTGTAATTTTGTTTTCACTTGTGAAGGTTATTATTTTTGACACAGAAGACAGGCTCAAATATGCCATTTATAAGTTGCACAACATTAGCGCAGAGTTTGGCTTGAGAATATCGGCGAAAAAATCAAAGATTATGGTATTCAAGGGAAAATGGCCGGTCCGCTCAAAAATTATACTTGGCAACCAAATTATAGAACAAATTTGAGATTTTAAATATTTAGGATGCAAGATTTCCTATGACAAAGATGATGACGTGAGTGAAAAACTGGCAAAATTCAGCACTTTTTTTTTGGTTTAATCTCCGACTCTTCTGCAATTCAGCATTGTATGTGGTTCTATTCACAGGACAATAGGAAAGAAAACGAGGCAAGACACCCAAATGAAATTTTATAGAACATTGGATGTACTACTCATAACACATGGGTGTCATTACAGAGGAATGAATCTTGTATCCAGGTTGCTGAAATGAGATTTTTACAGGGAGTCAAAGGTTGTACCTGGTTAGATAGAGTATGTAACGAAGCTATACGTGCTGAGTTAAATGTTCAGTCTTTGTGTGATACGTTAAGAATATATAAGAGAAACTGGTTCAACCATTTACTGTACATGCCAGCTCACAGACTTCCTCTACGAGCATGGAAATATAAACCTAGAGGGAAGCAAGGCTTTGGAAGACCTAAAAAGAGATGGATGCGGGAACAGGCCATTAAGCCTAATCATTGACAGATAATGATGATAATTACTTGTGAAGTAAGAAAGTTTGCTATTTTCATTATTTTTTTAGGGATATTTCATGTCATATCACACAAGGGTGTACACCTCACCAGCTCAGAGTGTGATAAATAAATTTTACAGCATCTACGACCAAATAAAGGGAGCGGTAAAAAGATCTGAAGGTTTTCATCGTTGTACAGATGAGCGATTAATTAGTGGAGATTGGCGCAATGATGAATCTGCATGACGCCATTTCAGTAGTCATGGAGCTGTGGTCAGGTGAACACCGTGCGTTTGATGTCGAGGCATTTTTTAAAAATGGTGAGTCTTGCATCGTTATTCAGTATCAGTTCCGTCAGTGCTTTAATGTGAGTAGAAGATGTCACTTTCCATCTTATAACACAATTTTGTTTTGGGTGAGTAACTTCAGAGCTATAGGCTGTGCTTTAAAACGTAATTCTACAGGCTGTCCAAGGTCAGCCAGGACACCATAGAATATTTGAGGGAGTGAGACAAGCTGTGGAAGCCAGTCCACAGCGAGACAAATATTGCATTATGATTTGCATTTCATCCATGTAACGTTCGGTTCATATCATCATGCACCAATCGTTTCCGCAATAAACCGTTTCTGATATGACATCTTAACTGACATTCATATCTTCAGACAATAACTGGCATTGGAAGCCAAAGTGTTCAGTAATAACGTAGCATGAACAGTGGTAAGTTTATTTTATTAGCGTCAAAATTTTAGATCTGATGACTAAAGATTTGTGTGATGTTAATTTTATTAGAAAAGATGACGTACAAAACAATCAATATAAATGTAAGAGGTTTTCCGAACATAAAATGCTCAAAACTATAGGGTGATTCAAAAAGAGCGCCGGTTTTGATATATCAAATTAAGAGATTTATTTTATTGAAAAACTGAAAATAAATACATCAACAAGTTCATCTTACCTTCCGATTTCATGTATGAAAAATGATGTTATGCGTGTGTCCTCCTCTACTGCGCTGGCACGCATCAACTCTGTCCATGAAATTGGATATTACTGCACGACAAGTTTTGACTTCCATTTGCCCGATAACCCGTCGAATTTCCTCCTTCAAGTCATTGATGTTTCGGGGTTTATTGGCATACACCAATGACTTCAGATGACCCCAAAAATAAAAGTCACAGGGCGTCAAGTCACTCGACCTTGGTGGCCATTGATGGTCGGAATTACGAGAAATGAGGCGATCCTGGAACCGTTCACGGAGCAGCAACATTGTTTCTCGTGCAGCAACTGAATTTTATATGGGTGATATTGGAGATCGTACCGAAGAATTCTCCGTAAAGAAGAACATCGTAAACCCAATTGTTGAGAACGGCGACGTATTGATTTTGCTGGGCTAACAGCCACACTGTCACGAACCAACGCAACGTTCTGCTCAGTTCGGCCAGAACGATGACGTCCAGAACTTTTAAAGTCGACTGTTGAACCCGTCTCAAAAAACTTTTTCATGAGCCTGCGAACTGTTGATTCATTTGGTGCTTCATTACGTCCTAGAGTACCGCGAAGTCGCCTGACAGTAGCCGCATAACTCTCTCCACTCTGGTAAAATGTTTTGACGATTAACACTCGTTGTGAAATAGTAAACTTCTCCATGGTTAGACACAGACTGCGAGAGTACTACACTGTGAACAAGAGAAACTACAACTGAATCGTCAATCGGAATGTTCTCCGAAATAGAAATGAGGTCTAACAATGTTGCCAACCGATAAACAAAAATTTACCAGCCGTTTAAAAACCGGCGCTCTTTTTGAATCACCTGTTAGGAAGATTGAGGAAGAATATTGGACTCTATGTAAAGAACTGATGGACGACGAAGAGAAATTTGAACCTGTATGATAGCTCATTCATACTGAGCATGTTGTATGCAATGCGTTCCAACATGTTCAGACACGTTCAACTTCCGGCAAATATTGTCACCGTCAATTCTGTATGGAGACGGACCGTGCATGATGATATGAACAGACCTTAAAATGGTTATTGTCCAGCAGTTAAAATATTGTCAGACATTTGTAAAAAACAGCTTGATATGAGCTGACACCCATGGACTGGCTTCCATTGCTTGTATCACCCGCTCCAAACATTCTTTAGTGTCCTGGATGACCTTGTACAGCCTGTCGAATTACATTTTAAGGCTGAGTCTGTTGCTCTGAAGTTAATCACCCATAAAAAAATTGTGTTAAGAGATGAAACGCGTCCTCGTCGACCCACATTAAAGCACTGATGGGACTGACGCTGATTAACGACATAAGACTTATAACTTTTAAAAAATGCTCTGACAACAAACGCACGGTGTTCACCTGACAACAGCTCCATGGCTGCTGAAATGGCACCATGTAGCTCATTATTTCGCCAATCCCCAATTACACATCTGTACAACGGCGAAAACCATTAGATCTTTTTATCACTCTCTGTACAACAACCCAAATTTTTCAGTTTCCTAAATTCATTATAGTTATTTTTATGCTATCAAAAAAATAGCCTGTCTTTACTTTTTCTTTTATATGAATATAAAGGGAAGGAAAGTATTGTTTTCATGTCGATTTTTTGAAATTGAGTTTACTTTGGATATACACATTTTCAGGCCCCCTGAATCCAGAAAACATGTTTTTAGCAATTGGTCTTTTCATTGGATTTTCCTTTTTGGAAACCATGCTGATCCCTTGAAATGATAATGTTTTCAATCAAAAAACTGATTAACCTAATTAATGAATGAATAACCAGGTAAGTTTTTTTATGTAGTTCATTTTGTACTTTCTCTTGCCCTATATAAATATATAGAGAAGTAAAGTATTGTTTTCATTTCAATTTTTTGAAATTGAGATTTCACCAGATGTTGGTACAATTTTCAGATCCCATGAACCCCGAAAATATGTTTTTACAAATTCATCTGTGTGTGAACAGAATATCTCAAAAATGGAATTGCACACAAAGTTGAAAGTTGAAACGTAAGTTAGTTACCTCTACAGGACCCGAAACGAACATTTATATCATAATTGGCCAACCGGAAGTAGTAGTTTTTCATGTTCACATTTTTATGGTTTTCTCAAAAATGGCTCTACAATTTTTACTTTCTCTTGTCTGTATGAATATAGGAAGGAAAGTATTGTTTTCATGTTGATTTTTCGAAATAGAGTTTTCATCGAATCTACACGTTTTCAGACCCCCTGAACCCAAAAAACATGTGTTTAGCGATTGGTCTGTGTGTGTGTGTGTGAACAGAATATCTCAAGAACGGAACATAGTAAAAACTTGAAACTTTTGTTACATACCACTACCGGACCCAACCCGAACATTTTCATCAAAATCGGTCTACCGGAAGTAGTAGTTTATTCGTGTAATTTTTCACTTTTTTGTGATTTTCTCAAAAACTGGACCTATAATTTTTTTTAAAAATCGCATGGTGTACTAAATTTTTTATGCTCTACAAGATAGGGTAGGCGCCATGTTTGCTGAAATTCTTGGTGAGGCTGTTTTCACGTAAAAATATGGTTTTTTTAAGATTACGGCTTTAATATGCACTTTAGCGCAAAAATATATGTAATAAAAGTTGCAGAGAATTTAAAATCCTACAACTTTTATTTCAAATATTTTTTTGTACTATAATGCTTAGTTTAGCAGTAATTAGCGATTTTTTTTCTCATGAGAACATGTGAATAATCGATTTTTTAAAGATTTCGGCCTTAGTATGCATTTTACGACAAAAGTTTATATGACAAAATTTATCGGAAATTAAAAGATCTACAACTTTTATTTAAAACATTTTTCTCTACAGAGCCTAGTTTAGCATGAAAGAGTGATTTTCCGTATTTTTAAGCCAAACTGAGGTAGATTTTCATTTTGCGTCTTTCACTCATGATTAAAATTAGGTTATGTTTATTGAGGTTAGTTTTTTGTTTATTACTAATTTTAGGTTTATCGTTAATTATTTGCATTGGCAAGAGAAAGTTGTGTGAGTGTTTCACACCAGATTTTTTACTTATTCTTGCCTGTATAAATGTATAGGGAGGACAGTATGTCAAGTTTTCACCGATTATACACATTTTCAGACCTGCTGAACCCAAAAAAACATGTTTTTAGTGATTGGTGTGTGTGTGTGAACAAAATATCTCGAGAATGAAACATCATATGAAGTTGAAACTTCGAATTTATGTTTGGTACCACTAGACAACCTATCACAAACATTTTCATCGAAATCAGTCAACCGGAAGTACTAGTTTAACCTTGTAATTTTTCACTTTTTTCTGATTTTGTCCAAAACAGCTCCTACAATTTTTTTTTAAATCACCTCATTTATTACATTTTTTATGCTCTATATTAGTGATCTTCAACCCGCGGCCCACTGCGTAAATTTTAGTGGCCCGCAGAACGATTTCAGTTTTTGAACAAAGAGTTTAGAACATTGCATCATTTTGTTGATTTTTAAACTAGTGAAAGAGAAAGAATGTCAAGTTTCCCATTGAACTGAAAAATCACCATTTTGATGTTTTTAGTTTGATTTTGAGTTTTGTAAAATGTTTAAGTATAAGTATATGTTTCAATATTGATATTTGCTGTCATTTTCAACCAATATAAGCTTTAAAAAAATCATGTTATTTCTTTTAACCTGACACAAAATGTTCATATATGTTTATACTATATTTATTCATATACAAATATATATACATGAGTAGATCAATGCGGCCCTCAAGCCCACCCATAATAAAAATTTGGCCCTTTGTTAAGATAAGGTTGAAGAACACTGCTCTATAAGATAGGGTGGGCACCATGTCTGCTGAAATTCTTGGGGAGGCTGGTCTCTTGTAGATTTTTTTTTTTTTAATTGCAGCCTTAATATGCATTTCAGTGCAAAAGTGTTTCTAATCAAAGTTGTAGACAATTTAAAAACCTACTATTTTTATTTCAAACATTTCTTTGTATAATGCTTAGTTCAGCGGTAAGTAGTGATTTTCTGTTTGTTTTTTCTTGAAAATGTGTAATAAAAATGGATTTTTTTAAGATTTCAGCCTTAGTATGCGTATTACGACAAAAGTGTATATAATAAAATTTATAAGAAATTAAGATATCTACAACTTTTATTTTAAGCATTTTTCTCTATAAAGCCTAGTTTAGTGTGAATTTTTTTGTACTATTAAGCCAAACTAAGGGTTGGTTTTCATTTTACATTATTCACTCATGATTAAAATAAGGTTACGTTTTTTGAGGTTATTTTTTTTGTTTATTTCTAATGGCCTCCGGGTCAGACCAGTCAGTCAGCTCGTGGAAAGACGCTATTATTTGTTAAGTAACACCAGTTGGGCAAGTAATTTTGTATGGTGGTCAGCTGACAGCCATCCGTGAACAAACTCTACTGGGGGTCCCTGTTCAAACTCATGCCTAATCCACTTCAAAAAAAATACAGTGAGCAGCAGCGATCAAATTGGGTAGTTGTCTATAATGTACAGTTCCTGATAACTAAAAGCTAAAAAAAATCTGGTGTGAAACACTCACACAACTTTCTATTACCAGTGCAAATAATGAACACTATAACCTAATATTAGTAATAAAACATTAGAAATAAACAAAAAATATAACCGTATTAATCATGAGTGAAAGATGCAAAATGAAAATCAACCTCAGTTTGGCTTAATAATACAGAAAATCACTCTTTCATGCTAAACTAGGCTTTAGAGAAAAATGCTTTAAGTAAAAGTTGTAGATCTTTTAATTACCTATAAATTTGATTATATACTTTTTCGTAAAATGCATACTAAGGCTGAAATCTTTAAAAAAATCGATTTTTTTACACGGTTTCGTGAGAAAAAAACAGAAAATCGCTTATTACCGCTAAACTAAAAAAAAATTAAATAAAAGTTGTAGGATGTAAAATTCTCTACAATTTTTATTATATACATATTTGCGCTAAAATGCCCATCAAGGCCGCCGCAATCGTAAAAAAAACCATTCTTTCCTACGAGAGCACAGCATCCCCCAAGAATTTTAGCAGGCATGGCGCCTACCCTATCTTGTAAAGCATGAAAATGTAGCAAATAGGGCCATTTAAAGAAAAACCGTAGGCGCGTTTTTTGATAAAATTGCAAGAAAGTGAAAAATTACATGAATAAACTACTACTTTCGGTTACCGATTTTGTGTCGGGTCCGGTAGTAGTATCTAACTTAAGTTTCTAGCTGTTTCAACTTCGTACGATGTTTCCTTCTTGAGATATTCTGTTCACACACACATACACACAGACCAATCGCTAAAAACATGTTTTTTGGTTCAAGGGGTCTGAAAACGTGTAGATCCGGTGAAAACTCGATTTGCAAAAATCGACATGAAAACAAAACTTTCTTTCCTATGTTATCATACAGGCAAGAGTAAGTAGAGAAAATAATAATAATTTTAGGTTTTAATACTAATGTTAGGGTATATTGTTAATTATTTGCATTGGCAAGAGAAAGTCGTGTGAGTGTTTCACACCGGATTTTTTATTTTTTTTATTAATCGGTTATATTTGTATTGAATGAAGCTTAATCTCTCGTCTTATCAATACTAAAGCGGTAGAATACTTCATTTTTGTTTTCCCGTGAAGACTGCACGTCTCTGATAGAGGAATGATTTAGGTAAAAAATATTTCCCACCAACTGGCAAAACTGTTATATTTTTTGAACGGTTATTCAAATGACAGTTGCATAACTTACCTGGTCATAGTCACAAGACTTATAGTAAAACGAAACCTTGAGTAAACTATCACTTACTTGTATTGATTTATTTATAACTTGCCTGCTATCGACAAGTTTATTGCAGCAGGAATTTTAATTAAGGAATGCTTCGGGAGTTGTATTATTTAACATAAGTAAGCTGTAGTCTGTCATAGACATATTTTTAAATTATAATTAAAAACACATTGGTATGAAACACTCGCACGACGCTCTCTTGCCAATGTAAATAATAAAACATATAGGTAACCTAATTTTAATCATGAATGACGCAAATTGAAAAATCAACCTCTGTAGAACTTGAAAGTACAGAAAATTATTAATTTACGCTAAACTAGGCTCTGTAGAAGAAAATTATAAAATTAAAAGTTGTAGTTTTTTAAATTTCCTATAACTTTCATTATAGATTTCATTTGTTGTAAAATGGCTGATATCTGATAAAACTAAGGCTGATATCTTAAAAAATCAATTTTTTTACATGCTTTCGTAAATAAAAAAAATCGCTAATTACCGCTAAAATAAGCGTTAGCCTATACAAAAAAATTGTTTGAAATAAAAGTAGGATTTTAAATTCTCTACTACTTTTATAGTAATATTTTTGCGTTAAAATGCGTATTAAAGCCGTAATTTTAAAAACACATTTTTGTACGAGAAAACAGCCTCCTAAAGAATTTTAGCAAACATGGCGCCTACTCTACCTTGTAAAACATAAAACATTCAGTAAACCAGGCTATTTTTAAAAAAAATCGCAGGACCAGTTTTTCAGAAAATCGCAAAAGAGTAAAAATTTACACGAATAAACTACTACTTCCGGTTGACCGATTTTGATGAAACTGTTCGTGTCGGGTCCCCGGTAGTGGTATGTAACAAAAGTTTCAAGTTCGTACGATGTTCCATTCTTGATATATTCTGTATACACACACACACACACACACAGACCAATCGCTAAAAACATGTTTTTTGGGTTCAGGGGGTCTGAAAACGTGTAGATCCGGTGAAAACTCGAATTCGAAAAATCGACATGAAAATAATAGTCTACTTTCCTTCCTATATATTCATATAGGCAAGAGATAGTAAAAATACAAAATTAAAAACGTATCGTTTTGGAATTTGGTGTACATAATAAAAACACTCTTACCTACACTGTGACGAAATTTCACTAAAATCGGATGAGTATTTATGGAGTTACATTTTTTTTACGTGTGACTGTTTTGCAATTTCTGCTAATGCAGACGGTGGAGAATGATTAGGGTGATTCAAAACTATACGGTAATCTCTTGGGATCTCATTCTATAGCTAAAAATAAGAAAAAAAGTTCATATAAACATATGCCTGAAAACGCTTAGTTAGCGAGTTACGGCTAGCAAAAAATTTCACCTAGAACTCTGTACCCTCGGTGAAGTAAGGCCGTATAAAAATGTTTAAGGTAGTTACAAAGATACAATTACGACGTTTTTGTTTTCTTATGTTTTTAATCTGAAAAATTGAATAAAATTGGTTCCAGAGCAGTAAATGCAATACTTTCAGAGATATCGTACATAAAACACAAGAATTGGTGCAAAGAAATAACACATTTTTGTGTTTAACGTAAGATTACGTCCATAAATGGTAAATAAAGGTGTATTTTTTCTTAAACAAATTTGTTTAAGAAAATATGTTATTTCTTTGTACCAATTCTTGTGTTTTATGTAAGATATCTCTGAAAGTATTGCATTTACAGCTCTAGAACCAATTTTATTCGATTTTTCAGATTAAAAAACATAAGAAACAATCGTATTTGTATCTTTGTAACTACCTTAAACATTTTTATACGGCCTTACTTCACCGAGGGTACAGAGTTCTAGGTAAAATTTTTCGCTAGCTGTAATTCGCTAACTAAGCTTTTTCAGGCATATGTTTATATGAACTTTTTTTCTTATTTTTAGCTATAGAACGAGATCCCAAGAGATTACCGTATAGTTTTGAATCACCCTATATACTGTGGACAATTTCGAACTGGCACAACTCCTGTTTTACGTGTGCACACAGTTCCGCATTAAGTACAGTAATCCCTAGTTATCCGCGGGGATTACATTCCGGAGGGTTACCGCGGTTAGTAAAACCGCGGATAATAATACCTTATATGAACGAAAAGATGGGGGTTAGGTTCTAAAGGTAAAGTCCTGTAGTCGTTTTAAGTGTTTAATAGTTTTAGGAACATTTTACTTTTGTGACTGTACCGTCGTTGCATGACAAGGGGCAAAGAGTGGAGTAGTAACACCGAAGCGGCTTGTGCCAATTCAAATTGTCCAAAGTATACATGAAAATAAGTGATGAAAAAATACCAGACCTGGAATTGAACCCAGTACCCCGGCGTAGAAGCCAATTGCGCTAACAACTACGCCAACGGGCCGGTGTAGTGGTTATGGAGTTACAGGTCATTAGTTATATCCACACTCTTGCGATGTAGGATGCGCTTAGAGGCATGCCATTTCCCCTGTCCGCAGTCGGTTGAAGTGCTTTATCTCAAAAAAACATTACGAATATTTTTGAACACTACCGTAAATTAAAGCCGTTCTTTCCTGCGTTGATTGACTTAGCGTTTTTGACTGTTGGTTTGACTTAGATTATTTTATTTTGAAACTAGTCCGAGATACAGCAATTTACGCATAAAGAGTAGGCTACTCAGATTTTAGCCGGTTTTCCGTTAATGTGGTTTTTAAACGTCCGTTAGTCCGTCCAGGTTTTTCATAAATAAACAACGTTTAAGTACGTTGAAGATCAGAGTTTTCTCTGTTTGAACATTTTAAAATGCAGGCCATTTTTTAACGGTATTTTGGCTTTACGTAAAGATAGGGAAACTATTTTTGGACTGAACCATAAATTTTTACAGCAGTATTGTGCCGTGTATCGTATTTTGCATTTGCAATTAGAAATAGATATGTGGTGATAATAGAAAATTCTATTAGTCTCAACTTTTTGAGAGGAAACTGAGCTGTATAGCGGTAGCCGCTCCGAGTAGCCTATAGTCGTTTAGAAAAATAAGCTTCTGTGTTTTCCTGCTGCAATTCAATCCGTAGCTCATTTTGAATAATTTAACGATGTTTTTATTAAACGAAATAAACGCTTTGCTGGACATAATACTGTTGTGAAAATGCATGGTTCAGTCCAAAAATCAATTCTCTACCTTTACATGGAGCCAAAAAAACACTTTTTTTAAAAATGGCCGGCATATTAAACGGAACATGAGATTTAACTTTTAAAAAACTTTGATCTTCAACGTACTTAAATCCTTATTTTTAAGAAAAGCCTGGATGGAGTAACGGACGTTAAAAACCACAAAACGGAAATCCGGCTAAAAACTGACTACTTTTTTGTGTAAATTGCTGGAGTTATCTCCGATTAATTTCTAAATAAAACAATCTAAATCAAACCAATCAATGCAGGAAAGAACAGTTTTTAATTTAGTGTATTGTTCAAAAATATTGGTTATGTTTTTTTAGATAAAGCTCTTCAAACTAGTGCGGAAGGTGGTATGCCTCTAAGCGCATGCGATGCAGCATGCGACATCGCAAGTTGAAAAAGAAAGCGCACGGGTGTAGACATACCTAATAAGTTTGCATAATCCGTAAAATGTCATCAAACGGACACTTTTTGTGTCTAATGTCAATATCACGTGTAAAAAATTTCACCGCTCAACGCAGAATTAAACAGGCATTAATTTGACATTTAGCACGTTAAAATCGATGCCATATTCTTTGGAAAATTGAGTTTCAAACTCAGGTTCCTATTATTTTGACGCGGCATTAGTGTCTTTTAAACCGGTACCTGTTCTGTTAAAAAAGCATATTAAATGCTTAAGTCATATAATTGGGTGACCATGTGATAAGAAACACAATTATTTCTTGTAGCCCTGGAACTGGCAGATCGAGTGCAAATAATTTAACACTACCGTCCCGTTATGGGCAGAAAATATATTAATAATTAATTTATAACCAATTACTTTCAGAAACTATCATTTTTGGCTTTCCTGGTCCTGCAAGGTCATTAGCGATGACGTTGGGGTGTAACTGTCCGTAATGAGGATAAAATGATTTTTTGTAACGTATAAAAATATGCCTTGCCTGAGTGGGATTCGAACCCAGGACCGCATGATAAGAGGCGAGCAAAGTTTATTTATTTGAACAACTAACCTACGCGAAAAAGTTACACGTTGTAGTTTATTTTTAGCATTATAAAACTCAGTTTTTTATACTAAATTTATATATATGCATGTAAAAGTCACCTGGTTATTCATGTTTGGAAGTTTATAATATAGTAGTATTCAAACAGAATGATTTTTCTACTTTGTCTTCACCCATATGAATATATAGGAAGGAACGTTAGCCTATGTTTTCATGTCGATTTTTCGAACTGGTCAAAATAAAAAATAAATAAATTAATATTTTTTAATACTGTATTCCCAATATTTTTTTAACAACAATTTTTTTTACCTCAGATGGATTCGACCCACCTATCTCTACATCTTGTTTTTTGGGTTCAGGGGGTCTGGAAACGTGTTTTTTTTTGTTTAACGTCCGACTTTTCTTCAATTACTGCTATTGCAGACGGTGAAGGATGAAATGATTTTTTTGTAAGGTATGAAAATAAGGCCGTGCCTGAATGGGATTCGAACCCAAGACTGCATGATGAGAAGCGAGCACGTTACCAACTACGCCAATGGGGCCGGCTGAAAACGTGTAGATCCGGTGAAAACTCGATTTCGAAAAATCGACATGAAAACAATACTTTCCTCCCTAAATATTCATACAGGCAAGACAATGTAAAAAATGTATGCATCAAAAGCATTAATGTCCTTTTAAAAATCAAACTACACGAATACTGTTTTATTCCAATATTAGAATAACGCGACACTTGTTTTACCTGTTCAGGGAATTTTTTAATAGCGACAGGGAAATTTATAAAAGTCTACGACCTGTGTTGATGTTGATGCCAACCTGATTAAACGAGCTGACCATGTGTGTATGTATGGTGACGTTTCGTTTACTGAAATTTTGAACCTATCTGTAAGGTAAATGTGAGTGTGCGCGCGTTATGTTTATTGTGACCATGTGATCTTTTTCAGTTACGTAACTAAAAAAGTTTTTCACTGTACGGTTATACGATCTCGTGTCTACTGTATGCAAGGATTGTGTTCTAGCGTAGTTTTTTTTTATGTAATATTACTTTACTGTGAGATCTTTTAAGTTTTCTTACGTATTATTCAGGTTAGAAAATGATAGGTTATGAATAATAATTATGACTTTTATTGAAGAAAAACTCGATGAGTCCAGTATTCATGTATACACAAATGGGGTACGCATTAATTAATTTTCTTTATTTATGCATTATTTATTAGTTGTTATAACATTATGTTGTGATAATACATCAATTTAATACATTACCGTTACAAATCACTTTTGATACATTAACCTCAATCTTGATTTCTTGTTTGTTTTGAAACATATTTACTGTATTTTATCGCAATCAAATTATTCAAAATTATGGGTAATGGAATAATAAAGTTATGATTAAGTTTATTATTTATTATTATTATTTATCTTTTGAGACCGCAGTGGATCACTTGTGTCAATTTGTGGGCACTTGTCTTCTGGTTCTTTTCTTTGATTTTCCTCCAGTATTCTTTCATTCTGGCAGATCTTTGACTTTCTGCTTCTGAAAAGATCACTTTCCTATTTTTCCTCTTTTATGTACTTTTCCGTGGATTCTAATATTTTGATAAAATATTAATAAAGATAAAAAATAATTCTAATGTTTTGTAAAACTAATTACGCCAAAAATAACTGAACTTATATTTCTAAAGGTTAATTAATTAATTTAAAAATTTTAAAAAGTTTTGCTGAGTATTTTTTAATAAACTTTTCCGTATGATAACAAGATGTAAGGTAGGGATTTCGAGTTAAGTTCAAATATTTGACATTTTTAATATAAATTATGAACGTCCAAATTAACGACCAATGTATAGAACTGGTAGAATCCTTTAAATACTTGGAAGGAAGCATGGGAGGAAAGAACCAAGAAACTAACATCACAAGTAACCACCAAAAACACCTACAATAAAAAATGCCTGCCTCACCAATAATAACGTGCTCGCCTCTCATCATGCGGTCCTGGGTTCGAATCCCACTCAGGCACGGCATATTTTCATACGTTACAAAAAAATCATTTCATTCTCATTACAGTTACACCCCAACGTCGTCGCTAATGACCTTGCAGTTGATGCGACGTTAAATAAATGAATTTAAAAAAAAAGCCTATCAGTCAAAACCAAAATAAAAAAAACTACAAAACGGTCGTACAACCATAGATAACATATGGGTGCGAAACTCTATTCAAATTAAACCAGAAATATTATCTAATATTTTTATCTTTTAATAGTTTCAGCTGTTCGATTTTATTTTCTAGATCTTCGAAGGTGATGCCTAATTCTTCCATATCTTTCTTGATTTCTCTTAACCATATTCTGGTTTTTTCTGGTAGTTTTCTGATTATTTGGTTTGTGATTCTATCTTTGAGTGTTCTGATTATACGTCCAAAGAAGGATAATCTCTTTTTCCTCATCGTTTCTATTACCGATTTGGTCTCCTGGTAGACCTGTTCATTTGGTAGTAATCTCCATTCTCCATCCATTTGGTATCTCTTTCCGATGCAGGTTCTAAGGATCCTCCTTTCAAGTTTTTGGATTTTATCTATTCTGTTTTCCTGGTTTAATTTGAATAGAGAGTTTCGCACCCATATGTTATCTCTGGTTGTACGACCGTTTTGTAGTTTGTTATTTTGGTTTTGACTGATAGGCATTTTTTATTGTAGGTGTTTTTGGTGGTTAGTTGTGATGTTGTTAGTTTTTTGGTTCTTTCCTCCCATGCTTCCTTTTCGTTGTTGTTGTAACTGATGATTTCTCCCAAGTATTTAAAGGATTCTACAAGTTCTATACATTGGTCGTTAATTTGGACGTTTATAATTTGGTTATTATATTAAAAATGTTAAATAAGAGAACTTAACTCGAAATCCCTACCTTACATCTTGTTAACATTAGGAAAAGTTCATTAAAAAATACTCAGTCAAATTTTTTAAAATTTTTAAATTAATTAATTAACCTTTAGAAATATAAGTTCAGTTATTTTTGGCGTAATTAGTTTTACAAAACATTAGAATTATTTTTTTCATTTTAAGTTTCGAAGATGTAAAAATTTTGCCTTAGAAAAATTTTTTAAACCCATTTTTACTTTCTTTTGCCTATACGAATATATAGGAAGGAAAGTATTTATGGCGTGTGTGTGTGTGTGTGTGTGTGTGTGCGCGCGCGCGCGTGTGTGTGTGTGTGTGTGTGTGAACAGAATATCTCAAGAACGAAACATCGTACGACGTTCAAACTTGAAACTTAATTTGCGCCTTTTTGTGTTTATGCACGTTCCCGTAAATTTAAATTGTTAACATTTAGGTACATTTTTCTCGGAAACCATTAAACCTATCAGGCTGAAATTTTTAACAGTTATTTATCTCGCGTATGCACATATTCTGGAATTTTTATGACTTCCTCAAATTCTGCAAAAATTATTAATATGTTAAATACCGTAGAAAATTTTTTTATATTATTCGTTATTCTGTTTTTAACTTTATGGTTCAACAGATTACACTGAAAAAATGTCAATGGCTAGAGAAACTCGACATCTATAAGTAAGTAAAGTTTCATTTCCCTATCGTTTACCAATCCTGTGAAAAATGTACCTAAAAATAGCAAATTTAACATTAGTGGGGTACAAAGTACAGTCTTCTCTTAAGTTAGATACTACTACCGGACCCGACACGAACATTTTCATCAAAATCGGTCAACCAAGTAGGCCTTTGTAGTAGTTTATTCGTGTTATTTTTCACTTTTTTGCGATTTTCTCAAAAATGGGTCATACGATTTCTTTTTAAATCTCCTCATTTACTAAATTTTTTATGTTCTACAAGGTAGAGTAGGCGCCAGTCTGCTAAAATTCTTGGGAAGGCTATATTCACGTAAAAAAATTGGTTTTTAAGATTGCGGCTTTAATATTCATTTTAGCGCAAAAATGTATACAATAAAAGTTGTAGAGAATTTAAAAACCTACAACTTTTATTTTAAACATTTTTTTTTTGAATAACGCATAGTTAAGAGGTAATAGCGATTTTCTGTTTTTTTTTCTCACGAAAACTTCTGAAAAATCGATTTTTTAAGATTTCGGCCTTAGTATGCATTTTACGACAAAAGTGTATATACGTATAATAAAATTTATAGAAATTTAAAAGATCTACAACTTTTATTCAGAGCATTTTTCCTACTGAGCGTATTTTAGCGTGAAAGAGTGATTTTCCGTATTTTTAAGCCGAACTGAGGTTGATTTTCATTTTGCGTCTTTCACTCATGATTAAAATTAGGTTATGTTTATTGAGGTTAGTTTTTTGTTTATTTCTAATGATTTATTACTAATGTTAGGTTTATTGGTTATTATTTCCATTGGCAAGAGAAAGTTGTGTGAGTGTTTCACACCAGATTTTTCCATCTGAAGTTTCGAAGATATAAAAATTTTGCTTCAAAAAATTTTATAAAACAATTTTTATTGAGCAGTCTTCATCGCATAAAAAACTTTTTGTGGTTTCATACATGTTGAAAATTTCAGGAAAATTAACCTAGTAGTTTTTACTTTCTCTTGCTCTATATTCTGAATGTATTAGGAAGGAAATATCTCAAGAACGGAATATCGAATAAAGTTGAAACTTGAAAGTTAGGTACCATTAGCGGACCCGACACGATTTTTTTCATCTAAGTCGGTCAACCAGATGTAGTAGGTAGTTAATTCGTGAAATTATTCACTTTTTTGCAGTTTACTCAAAAACGTCTCCTACGAATATTTTTTAAAATCGCCTCATTTACTAAATTTGTTATGCTCTACAAGATAAGGTAGGCGCCATGTCTGCTGAAATTCTTGGGGAGGCTGTGCTTTCGTAGAAATTTTTTTTTTTTTTTAAGATTGCGCCCTTATTACTAGTAATCTTCATTGTTATAATTTGGCCTCTGCCAGGTGCGTTCAACCCCATTTTTTATGCTATGCAAGATACAGTAAGCGCCATATCCGCTGAAATTATCGGGGGTCCTGTGCTCTTGTTAAAAATTTTTTTTTTAAGTTGCGGCCTTAATGTGCATTCTAGGGCAAAAGTGTTTATAATCAAAGTTGTAAAACAATCAAAAACCCACAACTTTTATTTCAAACATTTTTTTTATTACAACGCTTAATTAAGCGTCAATGTTCTGTATTTTTACGTCAAAATCAGTAGAAAATGGGACCTTTTAATATTGCAACCCATATTATGACAAAAATTTAAATTACAGTTTTAGAAAATAAATAATTTACAACTTTTATCAAGAATTTCTTCTACAGGGTTAGGTTAGCGTCAATTAGTAATTTCCCGTATTTTTTAAATTCTACAGAAGTTGATTTTCATTTTGCGTCATTCAATCTTGATTAAAATGAGTTTGTTTTTCATTTTACTTTGTTTACTAATGATTAAACAAGGGTTATTTATTTATTTATTTACACTAGCAAGAGTAAGTGATGTGAGTGTTTCACTACGAATATTTTGTGTTGTCCCAACATATTGGTTAGTGCAATTAGATGCTATACCGGTTTTAGGTTCGATTCCCGGTTACGCCTACTAGATTTTTAATTTATTTTGCTTATGTGAATATATAGGAAGGAAAGTATTGTTTTCATGTCGATTTTTCAAAATCGAGTTTTCACCGAATATACACGCTTTCAGACCCCTTGAACCCAGAAAACATGCGAGTGAGTACGTGCGTGTGTGTGTGCAAAATATCTCAAGAACGGAACATCATACGAAGTTGAAACTTAAAAGTTAAGTTAGGTACTACTAGAGGACACGATAGGAAATTTTCGTCAAAATCGGTCAACTGGAAGTACCTATTAGTTTATATAATTTTTCACTTTTTTCGATTTTTTCAAAAACGGGTTCTACGATATTTTTAAAAATTGCCTTATTTACTAAATTGTTTATGCTTACATGATAGGGTAGGCGCCTTGTCTGCTGAAATTCTTGAGAAAACTGTTCTCTCTTAGAAAAATATGGTTTTTTAAGATTACGGCCTTAATATGCATTTTTGGGCAAAAGTGTGTAAATAAAAGTTGTAAACAATTTAAAAATCTACAACTTTTATTTCTGACATTATTTTGCATAACGCTTTGTTTAGCGGTATTAAGTGATTTTCTGTTTTTCTTTTTCACGAAAATCTGTAAAAACAGATTTTTTTAAATTAATTATTAGCATTGGTTAGAGAAAGTCGTGTGAGTGTTTCACACCAAATTCTTTTCTTATCTGTCTTTCTGTGTATTTACGTAAATATGCTAAACGGTCGTGCATAAAATAAAAATAATTTATCATACGTCCATAACGTGCTTATGCTGCAATTGAATAAATCAAAGCGATTTTGATTTATTTACTGTCCATAGAAAATCCGACCGTGGATCTACGATTTATAAATGAAATAAGTTCCCGATAAGATAACAATCGTCATATTGTTTAATAAATTATAAAATTGTTAATATTTAACGCAAACAATAAATTACACGTCAAAAAAATACAATTACAGTACTACCTCGCTATAACGAGGTTCGATTTACCGCGGATACAGATATAACGCGGATTTGGGGGACCTGTCCCCCGAAAAATATAGTATATAAATAAAATAGGATGATGAAATGATTCTATTCCATATAGGATGAATTAAGTTCATCCTAAGATGAAATAGTCAGCAATACGATTCACGATGAATTTGTGCCTTTTGTTAAAAATTATTTACGAGTTAGAAAATTGGAAGAAAAAGCTTTATTACTTCATGACAATTACCGTTTCACCCGTCTGCTGACTTGCTGAAATCTAAAGAAGGCTAATGTTTTTACCGAAAAATACAACATCTTTGATCGAACCATTAGATCGAGGAGTTAGTTATTCGGACATTTAAAGCTTGTTACCGACGAAAGCTACTAACGTTCACTCCCTCACGATGAGGGAAGTAGTGTTGGACTCAATTGAGGCGTCCTCATCCAGCCCCAAGGAGGCCGCAACCGCCTTACCAACCAAAAACCCGCCGCCTGGCCACTTGATCCGACATCAGCAAACAACCCTCCACCTCCCTCGGAACTGTTTGTATAATACGGTATCCCTCGTTATCCGCGGGGGTTACGTTCCGGAGGGTTACCGCGGTTAGTAAAACCGTGGATAATAATACCTTATATGAACGAAAAGATGGGGTTAGGTTCTAAAGGTATAGTCCTGTAGTCGTTTTAAGTGTTTAATAGTTTTAGGAACATTTTACCATTATTATAATCTATGAATATTTAATAAATAAAATACTATACGCATAAAAAATTTAAGTTGCTTTAAAATAGTTATGGCTGTTTGCTTCTTCTTCTTTTCAAACTCCTTGTGGACTTCTTCGTAAGTTATCATCAGCTCCTGAGTCCTCTTTTGAATTGAAGGGCCCTTTCCATGACTGGATCCGTCTCCAACATGTGGTCAGCCAATGCGTTGCCATGCTGAAGATCTCGTTGATGGTTTGTGAAGAAATGCTTGGCTTCGTTTCAGGATCGTCGAACACACAAAGAACTGTACGTACGTACGAAAAAGTTAGACTGACATGGAGGAAAACGTACGGAGAAATTACAGTATGGTGCCTGGGCGTACGTAATGCGGTGAGGGTGGGGTGTTACTGGCGGGGCCCGGTACCCGGTGACGCGCTCACTACGTACAGTACGCGGAAATCTAACTTGGCTCATGGCGGCCGTCGCCATACTAGTGTGTGACTCAACATGATACGGACGCCAAAACATTTATTAAAATACATGTTTTCAGAATTGTATGACTTCCCAACCAAGTACGGTGTACACAAGTTAAGAAAACGTACGTATTTTAAGGTTTTAGGCTCGCGAACAAAGTCCGCGGATAACGAAAACCCGTGGATGCTAAACCCGCGGATACCAAGGGATTACTGTGCTACAAGGGATTTTTTTTCTTCCGGATTTAGTCACCCTTAACTGTAACTAAACAATATTTTCAGTCGTCCTTAAAGTAAGTTAATGAAACTATGATCTTCCACTCTGAAATCCAATGTCATGCCACGACGCTACGGAGGAAGTAAAAGTTGAATTTTTGTTTTTATTTAAAGCTTATAATATAACCTTCGAAACAAATTAAATCAATGTGATCAATTATTGCACAGTTGTATCCCGCTGAAAATAATATTTATATTATTGTTTTAAATAGCGGCGTGTAGTTTAGCTGTTTTTAATCTTGGTGCTTTCAGTGAACCAAAAAATGTAACCTATCTGACTTGAAAAGGAATAGTTAAAAATAAGTAGATAAAGTTATTTTTAGTTTTATATAACCGGCAGTATGTTAAGTTTATGTATTTATGATTTTGTAATGCTTTTGGTGAGTTACATAATAGAATGTTATTTTACTAAAATTATTAGGCTTTTGTAAACATGTTGTAGTTTTTTTTATAACTTTTCACGTCAAATACATTATTTACGTACGGATACAAAAAAACCTCCTTATAAACGATATACTTATTATGTAACTGTTAGCACAATAATACATTCTTATTGTTTGAAAATAGTAATCTCTGTTTTAGGACGAGTTATAAAAAAGTGCAATAAATGTTTTTATTATGTAATTGATAACTGTTAAGGTAATAATTGAAATCAAAAGCGACAGTCAAAGTAGAAAATGAAGAATGAAATGAAATGTCTAGGCTATACGTAGAGGAGTCCGACAAGGATGTTTTCTGTCACCAATGTTATTCAATTATGTTTATTATGTTATTTCCCCACCGGGTTGGTCTAGACTCTAGACCAACCCGGTGGGGAAAATAGACTCTAAGAGGTAAAGTCGTCGCCAAAATCAGCTGTTTAACAGCTGGTTTTCGGTGACGATGGTTCCTGGTTCAAATCCTAGTAAAGGTAGTTACTTTTATACGGATTTGAATGTTAGACAGTGGTCACCGGTGTACTTTGATGGTTGGGGTTCAATTAACCATACTCTCTCAAGAATGGTCGGCCGGAGTCTGTACAAGACTACACCTCATTTACACGTCATACATATCATCCTCATCTCATTGGGTCATGGGGTTGCTTATTGTTCTGAATTGAACAGATTGTAACGTACACACATTAGGGATTTTTAAAAAATATGTTATTCAATAGTATGTATTCAGAAGAGATATTTCGTCAAATTTTGAACAATATAACAGCTGGAGTAATAAAATTAATGGCAAAACGATAAATATAGATACCAAAGTCACGAGATTGCCTCTTACGTATGTATGGTCTGTGAGGAAGGGAAGTGAAAATTTGACAGTGCTGCCAACCTCAACAGTGAGACACTTACTCGTAAATTTCGCTACTATATTTTGTAAGCTGTAGTTAAAATTGTAAAATTTATATAAATTAATATATATTAGCTTAGTTTAGCGGTAATTAGCGATTTTTGTGTTTTTTTTCACACGAAAACGTGTAAAAAGTAGATTTTTTAAGATTTCAGCCTTAGTATGCATTTTATGATAAAAGTGTATAACCAAATTTATTGGAAATTAAAAGATGTACAACTTTTCAGTAGAGTATTTTTCTTTACAGAGCCTAGTTTAGCGTAAAAAAGTGATTTTCTGTATTTTTAAGCCAAACTGAGGTTGATTTTCATTTTGCGTCTTTCACTCATGATTAAAATTAGGTTATGTGTATTGAGCTTAGTTTTTTGTTTATTTCTAATGTTTTATTACTAATGCTAGATTATAATTGTTCATTATTTGCCTAGGCAAGAGAAAGTTATGTGAATGTTTCACACCAGTTTTTTAAGTTAGCAATTGTAATATGTAGTTTTGGGTAAGTGCACTGTATATAATTAAAATTGTAGAACTTTCGAAATCCTGAAATTTTTATTTTAAATGGTTTTATGTACGCTGAACCCACCGGGTTGGTCTAGAGGTAAAGTCGTCGCCGTGAGTCAGCTGTTAAACAGCTGATTTTCGGAGATGAAGTTTCCTGGTTCAAATTCTTGTAAAGGTAGTTATAGCCTGATTTTTGTAAGGAGAGCGCTGGGCAAAACGTGCGTCTGCATTAGTATAGTCTTGTATGTACTGCAATAGCAGCTTATTAATCAACAACGGAACAGCATGCCTACAAAATACAATGGGTGTTGCCAATTTTCAACAGCAGTCTGACTGTACATCTAACTACTGTAGGTCGGAGGGGTTTGCAGGGTCCAAGTCAAGTATGCACATGCGTAGCCCAGCGCTCACAGTAATTGGCTTGGCCTTTACCTTTATATGGATCTGAATACCAGCCTCTCTTAGTTTGCTCCTAATGTAAACAAATAATGACGTCACTGAGCATGCGCATTATATAAAAATGAGTACACGCTGAATAAAAAGTAACAATTACATTAAAAAGTACAACAAAATACTTTCTAAAGTATTTAAATACAAAATACTTTTATAAGTATTTTAATAAATGAAATTGTTAGGCCTGCATCATATAATGACTGATGTTTTAAGTACTTTAAGTAGTTATAATTTAAAACATAGTTAACTTAATAGGAATACAACTTCCATAAAGTGGTGAACTGTAACACGCACCCTGTAGTAGGTGGCTTTGGTTTGTTGACAGAAGGAGCAAAATAAGAACGGCTGAACTGTAGACGGTGGTTACCGGTGTACTTTGATGGTTGGGGTTCAATTAACCATACTCTTTCAGGAATGGTCAGCCTGAGTCTGTACAAGACTACACCTCATTTACACGTCATACACATCATCCTCATCTCATTGGGTCATCGGGTTGCTTATTGTTCTAAATTTAGCAGATTGCAACGTACACACATTAGGGATAACAAAAAAAATATTTACGCTTAGTTTAGCGGTAATCAGTGATTTTCTATATTTTTCATCAAAATCTGTAAAAATTTAGATTTTTCAATATTACAGATTTAATATGCATTTTACGACAATAGTGAATGTAATTAAATTTATAGAAAATTAAAAATCTACAACTTTTATTTTAAGCACATTTTTCCTCACCTTAGTTTAGCGTCAATTAGTGATTTTCTGTATTTTTAAGTTCTACAGAGGTTGATTTTCAGATTTCGTCATTCACTCTTGAAAAAAATTAGGTTGTTCATTTTACATTGTTGCCTAATGATTAAACTTTAAACTAATGATTAAAGGTTATGTGTATTTTATTTAAACTTACGATAAAGTCGTGTGAGTATTTCACACCAGATTTTGTTTTCATTAATATCAAAAAAATCAAGTTATTTAAGTTTTGAATGTACTATTTAAAAATCGATTAACATAAAAAGAACTACTTAGGTGATGAGGAATTTGAGGAATGTATGATCGCATATTTCTGATATGCTACCATTTAAAGAAGATACAGACATGTGCTTCGTGCTGTATAGACCTGTTAAAAAGTTCAATTTTATGTCTGGCATCTGTTCAACAATTCTACCGGCTTTTCGGTTGTGTTGTCATGGCCAACCGGTGATGGAAATATTTTATTAGAGTAGTCCTAAGCATGTGATTTAAGTCACATGATTTCAGTATTTGTTTTGTCTTATTTTTTTTATTAAAAGAATTTATTAAACTTTACATACTAAATAAATTCCCAACGTCGCTAATGACCGTTGCAGTTGATGCGACGTTAAATAAATTAATAAAAAAAAATCAGTTATGTTTTCAGTATTTTTATTTTTACAGATAGGTGTTATATCTGTAATTGTAAAAATAAATTTATGCAATTTTTTCTCGACCCTCTAAACGATTTTTAATGTTTAGGCTACAATAAAAAAAAATCTGTCCGTAGAATTTACAAATTTCTTGATTTTTAACAAAATAAGTTACTTGGATAATTGTAACTATTTGGCTCTTTAAATAACACATTTTATTTTTATTTCTTTTCAGTCAACTTAAGACTACAATAATCACACATGTGTTTTATTCGTTTTATTTTTAATTTTTCTTGCCCTATATGAATACATGGGGGAGGAAAGTATTGTTTTCATGACGATGTTTCACCGGACATATAATATTGTGACACTTATCTATAAGGTCCGTATCGGGATCTGGGTAAATTAAATTATTAACACACTATAGTTTAAAATTCTGCCCATAACGGGCAAGTGGAGTGTTAATTGCACTCGATCTGCTGGTTCCAGGGCTAAAAAAAAAGTTCTGTTTCTTATCACATAGTCAGCCAATTATATGACTGAACTATTAAAGAACAGAAGAGGTATGGGTGCAAAAGACACTACTCCAGAGTTATCTCCTCTGAGAGTAATAAATTTTACTCTACAGACAGCTCATCATGCGGTCTTGGGTTCGAATCCCATTCAGGCACGGCATATTTTCATACGTTACAGAAATCACTTTCATCCTTCACCGTCTGCATTAGCAGTAATTGCAGAACAGTCGGACGTTAAACCAAAAAAAAAAAACTATACAGCCAGACCCTTTGGTGAATGAAGTGAAGGTGTCATTTGCAAGGTGAAAAGTAAGTCCTTTTCGGAGGGCCTGGCATGGTGATAAGCATACTCTTTCAACTCAGTGAGGAAGGCAATAGTAAACCACGTAACTCCTCGTTTTTACTTAGTGAAACCTCTACAGGTTCAAACCAGCCTTCAATAACCAGCTTAACAACCATTAAACGGTTATTAATAACCGTTTAATAACCAGCTTTCGGCTGTTGACATAAACAACAAGTTTAAAATTACAAGTATTTATTACACCTAAAAATTACAATTGATTATGTTATGGTTAATTCTACGAATAAATTTCAATTACTTAGAATAAATAACAAACTACTTACAATAAAGTGTTGTTTAGGTCAACAGCCAAAAGGCTGGTTTGAACCTCTAGAGGTTTTACTAAGTAAAAACGAAGAGTAAGGTGGTTTACCATTGCCTTCCTCACCGAGTTGAAAGAGTATGCTTATCAGCATGCCAAGCCCTCCGAAAAGCACTCACTTTCCACCCTGCAAATGACACCTTCACTTCATTCACCACAGGGTCTGGCTGCATAGTGAAATTCATTACTCTCAGAGGAGATAACTCTGACTAGTGTCTTTTACACCTCTACCTCTTCTGTTCTTAAATAGTAGTCATATAAGTGGCTGACTATGTGATAAGAAACAGAACTATTTTTTTTAGCCCTGGACCAAACAGATAGAGTGCAATTAAAATAACACTCCACCTGCCCGTTTTGGGCATTACAATAAAGTAATAACATTAAATAAATTAAACCAGATTACAAGATTATTTTTCACTTACTTAAAAGTCCTACTTAAAAAGTTAACAACGATTATACGAGTCTACAATATACGCCGGATCTCTTCGTAGACGTACTCTTACACAGTATAACTCACTTGCAGATTAAAACGTATCGATGGTAGATCAAAGACTGACTGAACTTCAAAACAGCGTGCTCATTACATAGATGAAGCTATGGAAGTCAAGAGAAGGACAGAGATTTTCGATATAATAATAGAAATACAAGTTTTTTGCAAAACGTAAACAACTTATTATGATTGAATAGAATGGTTACAAAAAGTGCCAATTATCTAAATAGATAGGCCTACCCAACTCCTTCAGGTAGCCGTACAACAATAGGCCGACCTACACTACAGTTCAGCCGTCCTTAGTTTGCTCCTACTGTCTACAAACCAAAGCCAGCTACTACAGGGTGTACGCTGGGGTACACGACTTTATGGATATTGTATTCCTATTAAGTAAACTAAGTTTTGAATTATAAGTACTTAAATTACTTAAAAACATCAGTCATGACATGATGTAGGCCTAACAATTTCATTTATAAAAATACTTTAAAAGTATTTTGTGTTAAAATACTTTTGAAAGTATAAAAAAAAGTATAAGTAAAATACTTTAAAAGTATTTTGTATTAAAATACTTTTGAAAGTATTTTTTGTTTTTACTTTTTAATCAACGTGTACATATTTTTATTTAATGCGCATGCTCAGTGACGTCATTGTTTGTTTACAGTAGGTGCAAACTTTGAAAGGCTGGACTTTATACATAACCATTTGTGCGTTATATTTCTATTTCTTAGAAACCCTATTTATTATTTACTTCTAGAAAGATTCAAACTAGACAAGTGGCTGGTTGGAACATTTAGGGGCTTTACCAAGAAAAACGTGGAGTGAGGTGGTTTACAATTAAACTACCTCAATTTTAAGAGTGGAAAAGTACGTATACTTATCAGCATTCCAAGCCCTCTGTAAAGCATCTACTTTCCACCCTGCAAATGACACCTTCATTTTATTCACCACAGGGTCTGGCTGTTTAATGAAATTAATTACTCTGAGAGGGGATAACTCTGACTAGTTTGTGTTTTACACTTCTACCTCTTCTGTTGTTAAATGCTACAGTCATAAATTGACTGACCATTTGATAAGAAACACAACTATTTTTTGTAGCCCTGGAACTAGCAGATCGAGTGCAAATAATTTAAAATTCCACCTGTCTATTACGGGTAATTGCATTAAAAAAAAACCTTCAAAACTTAAGGTTAATTCCACTGGATTCAACAGTCTTAACGTCTTGATGTACGAGGCTTGCTATTAAATAATGAGACTGACGTTGTAAAAAATTTAATTTTTATTTTATACTTAATAACTTATTGTCACCTTCAATATACACTCCTTCTCTATCCCTACAACGCTCCATGCGAATTTTCCATTGTTGGAAACAGTGCTGGAAGTCATCTTCTGTCAGCTCCTTCAGGACACGTGCCGCTTTCTCTTTTACAGCTTCCACAGTCTCATATCTTGTCCCGTTTAATGTAGATTCCACCTTAGGGAACAGGTAGAAGTCACATGGTGCAAGATCTGGTGAATAAGGGGGATGTTCTAACATTGAGATGGTTAGAACCTCTGGTTAGAGATGCTAGGAACCTCTTGACAGATAACACGGCATGAGCAGGCGTATTGTCTTGGTGGAGAACCCATGATTTATCCTTCCACATTTCGGGGCGGTTTTTCCTTATTCTTTGACGTAGTTTAGAAAGAACCTCAAGGTAGTAATTTTGATTAATTGTATGACCTTGAGGAACCTAGTGAAGGTACACAATCCCATGGATATCACAAAAAACAATCATCATTGCTTTAAATTTTGATTTGCTCATTCGAGCTTTTTTGGATCTTGGCGAAGTTCGGCTCTTCCAGTGCATGGATTGGCGCTTCGTTTTAGGATCATAAGTAAAAAACCACGTTTCATCACATGTTATTATCGTTTCCAAAAAATTTGGGTCATTTTCAGTCGCGTACAAAGTGTCAGTACAGACATTTTTGTAAGCTTCATTTCAAACATTTTTGAGCGGCACGTGTCCTGAAGGAGCTGACAGAAGATGACTTCCAGCACTGTTTCCTACAATGGAAAATTCGCTTGGAGCGTTGTAGGGGTACAGAAGGAGTGTAGGCCTATATTGAAGGTGACAATAAGTGATTATGCAACGTCAGTCTCGTTATTTAATAGCCACATCTCGTACTTATCAGCATTCCAAGCCCTCTGTAAAGCATCTACTTTCCACCCTCCAAATGACACCTTTATTTTATTCACCACAGGGTCTGGTTGTTTAATGAAATTAATTACTATGAGAGGAGATAACTCTGACTAGTTTGTGTTTTACACTTCTACCTCTTCTGTTGTTAAATGCTTCAGTCATAAATTGACTGACCATGTGATAAGAAACACAATTATTTTTTGTAGCCCTGGAACTAGCAGATCGAGTGCAAATAATTTAAAATTCCACCTGTCTATTACGGACAATAGCCTACATTTAATAAAAACCTTCAAAACTTAAGGTTAATTGCACTGGATTCAACCGTCTTAACATCTTGATGTGCTTCATTCAAGTACATAAATTTACACTTAACAAAAGTCAGTTATAAATAGAAACAATATTAAGTCGTAATAGTAAAGCTAAAATAAATAACGACAAATTTGATAAAAGAATTATATTGTTTGCTCTTCTAATACTAATATAAACATATTTACCACTTAGTCATATGATAGTAATATGTCTAAATCATATACAAAATAAATATATAGAGAGAACAATTTTAGAATAAATTTTTACTCGTATTTTCATTCTATTGTTTTAAGAAAATGCTAAAAATTTAGATCAAGGATGGTGAATTTAATTTCGTAATTATTAAATAATCAAATCACAGTTCGTGAATTAATGTGAGCTGTTTGAACAATCTAATAAAATTTTTAAAAACCCGACAAAAAAACCTTTATAAGGTAAAGTAATGTATAAATAATAAAGTATTAACCCTTTAAGGTGCGGTTTCGTTTGTGCGATCGTCGCATGCGATTACTGCCTCTGCATGCGTCACAGCCTTTACTAATCAAATGGATTTCTTAAGAAGTGGTTCTGTTTATGCGTCCGACGCAAGAGGTCGTATGCGTCGGCTGCATCGACTGCTTTGGGAATCAGTCACCTGCAGTAGTCGCATGCGTTGGTAGTTGAAAATGAGTTTTCCAAAGACGATGACGCGAAAGTCATTGAGTTAGTTGCAGAAAAATTAAAACTATTTGATCCTTCGAACTTGCTTTTATCGTCTAATAGATACAGTAAACTCCCGCTAATCCGAAATAATTGGGGTGAGCCGATTTCGAATAAGCCGGGTTTTTTAAATAACAAGAAAATGGTGTTTTATTGTAAAAAAAATATTAGCCCTAAAAATTTTATTCGTACGATTTAATTGTCAAATATTTTCCGTAAATTTTAATTTTTTTTGAAAAGTCAGAATTTTTTTGGTTTTTATTTTTCGTCGTTTTCTTACCGAAACGTCCCGCCAACGTTTAACTAAAAGTACATCAGTAGCCGTCGCTTCGATGGTTTTGACTACGCGTTTACGTTTACACGACATTGTTAAATATCATTTCACTTCCACTACCAGTACGCAACATTAATTAACCATAAAACGAAATGAAAACTACATTAAGGCCAAGACACAAGCGTACCCATTCAAGGTACGCTTTGTGGTTAATTAATGTTGCGTAACAGTCGGACGTTAAACCAAAAAATTCAAAAAAATTCAACCACAATACAGTACTAATTGACTGTTTGCAGCAAAGGTGATGTAGTTAAAATAAACAGTAAACCTAGTAGTAGTCTACCGCTCCAAGGATAATACTCATGTTATCGGTAAAAGTCACAGACACCAATCATCCAACCAAAAACCGTTTAAACCAATCGTCTGTCATCTGTCTGTAATGCTGAATGTAATGTGCTGAATGTAGTAATGCATTATTATTTATTTAGCGTATGGCTTTTCAAGACATTTAAAAATCAGCATCATAATTGTTATATATTGGGATCAAATATGACCCTCTGTCTATAAGGATGGGAAATAACATTAATGATTGTTTGGGAAACAAATAGTCATAAAAAAAAAACATAAAAAATATGTACATACAGTACGTAATTATAAAAACATGCTTAAGTCTATATACAGACATCCAGTCTGTCCAAGTAGGCTATTGATTCTGGAATTGCCATCAGGAAATCCGCTCTTGTCCCTCCTCTAAAGGCAGTTATTCTACACTCTTTCACTATGTGATCAATAGTTTGTCTTTGACCACACTCACATAAAGGCGATGGTATTTTGTCCCATTTAAACAATAAATCAGCACACCTACCGTGTTTTGTTCTTATTCTATTTAGAGCTGACCATTTTCTACGAGGTAGTCCAAAACCTGGTGGTTTTTGTGAAAACCATGGGAAAAATGTAGGCATATTTTACGTGCTATAATAAAATTTACAGTTCAGTTTGCTTAAACAGTATTTTGGTACAGAAATACAATTAACAGTATTTATTAAACGCTTTTATTTAACTTACTCTTGGAAGCATCAAATCTTGCAACTTAAAATTTTAATACTTCTACCGTATCAATATGAATCAAACTTTGCACACTTGTTTATCTTCGATGACAATACGCTGTGGAGGTGTTTGTAAAAAAAATTTTTTAATTTTATAACGCTTTTAATTTAACTTACTCTTGGATCCATCAAATCTTGCAACTTAAAATTTTAATACCGTATCAATATGAATCAAACTTTGCACACTTGTTTATCTTCGATGACAATACGCTGTGGAGGTGTTTGTAAAAAAAAATTTTTTAATTTAAAAAACGCTTTTATTTAACAATTACTTAAAAAAATTAACTAAAAAGAAAAAAAGAAAAAAAATTTACAAAAAATAAAATAAAAAAAATTTACAAAAAAAAAATTAAAAAAAAAATTTTAAGAAACGCTATTATTTAACAATTAATCAAAAGAAAAATGAACTAAAAAGAAAAAAAGAAAAAAATTTACAAAAAAAAACAATCACAGACATTACAGTTAAAATAAAAGCGTGGCGCATTAATATATACAGGGTGATTCATGAAGTTCTCCCCCCACTTCTACAGCACATTGTACTAGTAAAAATAATGAAAAAATGTTATATAAACATAGGTCCGAAAACGCTTCGTTAGCGAGTTACAGCTAGCGAAAGTTTCGCCTGGATTTCAGTTCACCAGGTGAAATGAGGTCTTCCTGGAATTGTGGTAAGGTAGATTAAGGGGCGAATTCAATCATTTCTTATGGTTTTTGATCTGATAAATTGAATAAAACAGGTCCCAGAACTGTAAGTTAAATAGTTTTTGAGAAAACCAGTGTCAAATGCAAAAAATGGAGTGAAAATCACATTTTTTCATCTTTGGGCAAGAATAACTTTGTTATTTCACCAAGAAACAGTTAAAAATTTTCAATAAAAAATGTAGAAAATTTTATTCTGAACAAACCGGTGTAAATAAAGTACACAGAAAGCGAATAGTTTTTGAGAAAACCAGTGTCAAATGCAAAAAAATGGAGTGAAAAAAACACATTTTTTCATTTTAGTTTTTCCGGTTAATTTTACTTTGTACTCTTATGAATAAAAACTCATTTAATCAAACATCTATTCGCTTTCTGTGTACTTAATTTACACCGGTTTGTTCAGAATAAAATTTTCTACATGTTTTATTGAAAAATTTTAACTGTTTCTTGGTGAAATAACACAGTTATCCTTGCCCAAAGATGAAAAAATAAGTTTTTCACTCCATTTTTTGCATTTGACACTGGTTTTCTTAAAAACTATTTAACTTACAGATCTGGGACCTGTTTTATTCAATTTATCAGATCAAAAACCATAAGAAATGATTGAATTTGCCCCTTAATCTACCTTACCACAATTCCAGGAAGACCTCATTTCACCTGGTGAACTGAAATCCAGGCGAAACTTTCGCTAGCTGTAACTCGCTAACGAAGCGTTTTCGGACCTATGTTTATATAACATTTTTTCATTATTTTTACTAGTACAATGTGCTGTAGAAGTGGGGGGAGAACTTCATGAATCACCCTGTATAATATTACAACGAATATTTTACAATAAATATTATATACTCGTATATTAATGCGCCACGCTTTTATTTTAACCGCAATGTCTGTGATTGTTTTTTTTTGTAAATTTTTTTATTTTTAGTTCATTTTTCTTTTGATTAATTGTTAAATAATAGCGTTTTTTAAAAAAAAAATTTTTAATTTTTTTTTTTGTAAATTTTTTTTTATAATTTTTTTTTTGTAAATTTTTTTTATTTATTGTTTTTATTACAGTTATTTATAGAAAAATTACATTTAAAATACTGAGTATTTTTGACGTTTCGGTTAACGCGGACGTGCAGTTGGATCGCACGCACGTTCCACTGCGCAAACGAAACTACCCAACCTATGCGTCAGTCGCACAAACGAAACCGCACCTTTAGGTTTGACGTTGTCGCGTCGGGGGACAGTGAACATTAAAAACCTACAATGTTTATGGCAAAAATCTTTTGTACAACACTTCGGTTAGCGAAAATTAGTAATTTTTTGTTTTTCTTTTTCATGAAAATCTGTAAACAAAATGTCTACTAATAATATTTATTATTAGTATTAGTACCCACCGGGTTGGTCTAGTCGTCGCCAAAATCAGCTGATTTTCGGAGACGAAGGTTCCTGGTTCAAATTCTAGTAAACCCACCGGGTTGGTCTAGAAGTAAAGTCGTCGCCAAAAAACATGTGGTCCAGAGGTAAAGTCGTCTTTTATACGGATTTGAATACTAGATAGTGGTTACCGGTGTACTTTGATGGTTGGGGTTTAATTAACCATACTCTCTCAGGAATGGTCGGCCTGGGTCTGTACAAGACTAAACCTCATTTACACGTCATCCACATCATCCTCATCTCATTGGGTCATGGGGTTGCTTATTGTTCTAAATTGAACAGATTTGAACGTACACAAATTAGGAATAATAAAAAAAAATATTTATAAAAATAAAAAGTATGAAATAAAAATTAAATTTAAAATTAAAAAAACCTTTATAAAGTAAAAAATCTGGTGTGATTCACTCACACGACTTTCTCTTGCCAATGCAAATAATTAACAATGTAACCCAACATTAGTAATAAACAAAAAAACTAACCTCAATAAACATAACCTAATTTTAATCACGAGTGAAAGACGCATAATGACGATCAACCTGTTAAGCTTAAAAATACAGAATAGCACTCTTTCGCGCTAAACTAGGCTCTATAGAGAAAAATGCTTTAAGTAAAAGTTGCAGATATTTTAATTTCCTATAAATCTGATTACCTATATACACACTTTTGTCGTAAAATGCATACCAAGGCTGAAATCTAAAAAAATCGATTTTTTTACACGTTTTCGTGAGAAAAAAACAGAAAATCGCTAATTACCGCTAAACCAAGCGTTATACAAAAAAATGTTTTAAATAAAAGTTGTAGGATTTTAAATTCTCTACAACTTTTACGAGGGGGTACCCAAAAGTATCCGGAATAGCTCTGCTGTGGGCGGAGCTTGTGCAGTACAAATTCCCGCCACTAGGCTGCTTGTAGCGCTACTCATTGCCAGTTCAATGCCATTTTGTTCGTTGATCTAGCTTGTTCTGTTCTCGTGCAGTGATTGTTCTCGCTAGTGCTGTTTTGTGCTCGTGTCGTTTTTCATGATGGCAAGTTTTAATGAACAACGTGCGGCTGTGAAATTTTGCTTCTTGCTCGGTAAAAACACTGCGGAAACAGTTGTAATGTTGAACACAGCTTACAAAGACGACGCTATTGGAAAAACCCAAGTGTACGAGTGGTTTT
This sequence comes from Catonia carolina, assembly GCA_035578175.1. NCBI lineage: Eukaryota > Metazoa > Arthropoda > Insecta > Hemiptera > Achilidae > Catonia > Catonia carolina. The sequence goes on along the minus strand of JAQMRL010000014.1, from coordinate 8,360,636 downwards.
TGCGCTTTAAAAATGGTGACATGTCAATTGAGAACAAACCTCGTTCTGGACGACCGTCGACTTCCCGAACAGACGAAAATGTTGTGAAAGTGAAAGAAATTGTACGAACAGACCGACGACAGACCATTGACCAAATATCACAGGTTAGTGGGTTATCTTGGAGCTCAGTCCAGCGCATTTTAACAGAAGACTTGACAATGAAAAGAGTCGCTGCCAAGTTTGTGCCTCGGGTTCTGACAGACACTCAAAAGAAACGTCGAATTGAAACGTGTAGTGATTTGAAACAACAGCTTGAAACTGATCCAGATTTCATGTCAAAGATCATTACGGGTGACGAGTCTTGGTGCTATGGGTACGACCCAGAAACCAAACAACAATCCAGTCAATGGAAGACTTCATTATCACCTCGACCAAAAAAAAGTCGTCAAGTCAGATCGAACATCAAAACAATGCTGATTTGTTTTTTTGATGTGAGGGGAATTGTCCATTCAGAGTTCGTTCCACCAGGCCAGACGGTAAATCAAGCTTTTTATCTTGAAGTGTTAAGAAGACTACGAAACAGCATTCGTCGTAAAAGACCTAATTTGTGGCAGACAGGGGACTGGTTTTTCCACCACGACAACGCGCCTGCACACACGGCAATCTCGGTTACCCAGTTTTTGGCGAAAAACGGCATGGTTTTGCTACCACACGCACCGTACTCACCCGATCTGGCTCCGTGTGATTTTTCTTGTTCCCACGCATGAAAAGGGGCATGAAAGGTCTCCGATTTAACAACGTTGATGATGTCAAGAAAAAACGACGGATGAGCTGGCAGCCATCACTGAAGAGGAGTACAAAAAATGTTTTGAACAGTGGAAGCACCGGTGGGACAAATGTATTAGTTGTAATGGAGAGTATTTTGAAGGGGATAAGGTTCTTTTGTAAAAAAATTAAAAATAAATAGTTTTAAAAAATAATTCCGGTTTCTTTTGGGTACCCCCTCGTATTTATACATTTTTACGCTAAAATGCATATTAAAGCCGCAATCTTAAAAAAATATTTTTTTATGTGAAAACAGCGTCTCCAAGAATTTCAGCAGACATGGCGCCTACCCTATCTTGTAAAGCATAAAAAATTTAGTAAATGAAGCGACTTTAAAAAAATCGTAGGAGCCGTGTTTGAGAAAATCGCACAAAAGTGAACAATTACACGAATAAACTACTACTTCCGGTTGACTGATTTTGATGAAAATGTTCGTTTCGGGTTTGGTAGTGGTTTCTAACTTAAAGTGTCAAGTTTCAAGTTCGTACGATGTTCCGTTCTTGGGATATTTTATTCGCACAAACACACACATACAGACCAATCGCTAAAAACATGTTTTTGGGTTCAGGGTTTCTGAAAACGTGTAGATCCGGTGAATATTCAATTTCGAAAAATCGACAAACAATACTTTCCTTCCTATATATTCATATAGGCAAGAGAAAGTAGCTTAATCAGAGCTTAGTTTAGCGTCGTTCAGTGATTTCCTGTATTTTTAAGTCCAATAGAGGTTGATTTCCATTTTTCGTCATTAACTCATGATTAAAATTAAGTTATGTTTGTAATTTTACATTGTTTACTAAGATAAAACATAGGTTATTTATTATTTACATTGCCAAGAGTAAATAGTCTGTGTGTTTCTCACAAGATTTAAAAAAAAATTTTACATTAATACTGCGGAGAATTTCTGGTACTTTTTTATTCGTTAAAAAGAGGTCTTTCTGTAACAATATTTCTCTTAAAAAATGTGAAAAAGATCTTTTATGAAACATTCATATGGCTTCTTTTAACCTCTAATACATTTTTTTGAATACAGGATTCTATGCAATACCATAGATTAACAAGTCACAATAACATTGAATTGTTATTTATTCATCTAGAAGATAAAAATTGTCTGACTTGAAATTGAAAATACAGTAAGATTGTGTTATTTATTAGCTTGAAATAAACCCCGCACAATTGTTTTCCTTCCATCATTTTTTATGTAACCGGTCACGAGTTTTTCTAGATTTTCACTTTGTTTTATTTTGTACAGTCTGCGTGATTGTTTCATTAGTGATAAAGTACAGTTATCTATAAAAACATTGTAAAAATAAATGAATTTCTAAGGTTATTTAACTAAGACTGTATCATAAAATGTATTGTTATCTTGGAGAAATTATTTACGGTTTTATTTTGTTACATAAATTCATTCAGTTTTTTTTCTTGTAATAAAAAAATGTTACATAACACGTGTAAGGTTGTACACTATAGTGTATCAAAATGTAATTATTTACTTTTGTTTCTTTATTAAAAAAAATTTCAGAAAAAATTATGCATTAAAATTTACTAAAATGTAGATACTGAAGTCACGAGATTGTCTTTTGCGTATGGATAAGCTGTGAGGAGAAAGTAAAAATTTAGTTACCTACTTTAAATAAGATTTTGTCGGTCGTCACTAATGGTCCTGATTTACCCAACATTAGTCGGTCCACACTTCATATTTTATCTATGGGGTTTAAATTCAATAGTTTTTCGTGCAACGGCATGAAAGGTACGAGCGGGCGTAGTGTAAGCAAATTTGTTTGAACACTCTGTTGTGTTTGTTCCACGTGCCTGGTGGTTTGTTTACTCTAGGACTCAACTAAGAAAAAACGTACTGGTAACGCAATATTTAAGTTGACGATCGTCAGCGAGAGTATGACTCGACTATGCAAGGGGTGGAAGTGCTACTTTATATTCTTATCCTTTCGGATTGGTATATGTAAGTAGGACAGATAGTATACTGTCCACTGCATGATAGGCGCAATCGTCAACTTATAGCGCGTTACCAGTTCTATAGATGCTTTTCGGGGGGCCTGGCATGCTGATAAGTATACTTTTCCACTCAGTGAGGAAGGCAATTGTAAACCACCTAACTTCTCATTTTACTTAGTAAAACCTCTAGAGGTTCAAACCAGTGGCGGTCCTAGCGGGTGGGCCGGGTGTTCCCGGGCCCACCCATTTTTAATATCACTTGACTGAAACAATAAAACAACGAGGATTTTTATTCACAACAAGATGGAAAACAATAATGGTTACGATATTTATGTATCGCAAAAGAGACGAATTAAACCTTATCTACGGGCATCTATGGCAGAGCAAAGACTTAGTAACCTGGCGATTGTATCCATAGAAAGAGAGTTAAGTTTTCCTTTAATGTCGGATCCAAATCCAGTTGTGGACGAATTTGCAGCTCAAAAAGGAAGACAGCTACAGTTCAGTTTGTTTTAAAGTAAACAATAATCGAGAGTTGACTAGTTTGTATTATTATTTCTTCATAATTTTGACCAACATAATGGATTTGGACTTGATTTTTATATTTTCAAACTGTTTTTGTAACTCATGTACTGTATTTAAAGAGTTCAATTTAGTAAATTTCTTATAAAAATTACAAGGTTGTGTTTGTTTATTCAATACTAATCCTGAAATAAAGATAGAATGTACTCAATCAGTTATCTACATGTATTCAATTTATAAAATCATAGACAAATATATATATATATATTTTTACATAGGTAAAAATAATGTACATAACATATAAACAGCTACTTTTTAACTTTTAACGTATAAATATATATGTGGGCCCACCCAGAAAAAAATTTCTGGGGCCGCCACTGGTTCAAACCAGTCTTTCGGCTGATCGTCTGCCAGTGGACGACCATATGTGTGTATAGAGGTTATCATTTCACTGACGGCCCGAACGCTATACCGATAGTCTCCGAGTTTAACGGCACAAGATTTTAATTTATGACGAAAATGTTTCCTTGTCATTTATAAGTTAAATTTTTACTTTCTCTTGCCTATATGAATATATAGGAAGGAAAGTATTGTTTTCATGTCGATTTTTCGAAATCGAGTTTTCACCGGATCTATACGTTTTCAGACCCCCTGAACCCAAAAAACATGTTTTTAGCGATTAGTCTGTGTGTGTGTGTGTGTCTGTGTGTGGGTGTGTCTGTGTGTGAACAAAATATCTCAAGAACGGAACATCGTACGAACTTGAAACTTGAAACTTAAGTTACATACCACTACCGGACGCGACACGAACATTTTCATCAAAATCGGTCAACCGGAAGTAGTAGTTTATTCGTATAATTTTTCAGTTTTTTGCGATTTTCTCAAAAACTGGTCCTACGATTTTTTTTAAAATCGCCTATTTTACTCAATTTTTTATTCTCTACAAGATAGGGTAGGCGCCATGTTTGCTGAAATTCTCGGTGAGGCTGTTTTCACGTAAAAACGTTGTTTTTTTAAGATTACGGCTTTAATATAAATTTTAGCGCAAAAACTTATATAATAAAAGTTGTAGAGAATTTAAAAACCTACAACTTCTGTTTCAAACAGTTTTTTGTATAACGCTTAGTTTAGCGGTAATTTGCGATTTTCTGTTTTTTTTTCTCACGAAAACGTGAGAAAAATCGATTTTTTTAACAATTCGGTCTTAGTATGCATTTTACGACAAAAGTGTATATAATTAAATTTATAGAAAATTAAAAGATCTACAACTTTTATTTATAGCATTTTTCTCTACAGAGCCTAGTTTAGAGAGAAAGAGTGATTTTCCGTATTTCTAAGCCAAACTGAGGTTGATTTTCATTTTGCGTCTTTCACTCATGATTAAAATTAGGTTATGTTTATTGAGGTTAGTTTTTTGTTTATTTCTTATGTTTTATTACTAATGTTAGGTTTATTGTTAATTATTTGCACTGGCAAGAGAAAGTTGTGTGAGTGTTTCACACCAGATTTTTACGTTTTAATTCTTTTTACTGATTAATGATAAATAGTTACACTGAGTTGTAGTAACCTACGTATTAACGATTATCACGTTTCGTAACATTAATTCTGTTTCTGTACACGCATCAGAATTACTAACACTTATATTAATTACTTTGGAATAAATCCAAATTAAAATCTTATTATTTATAGAAATGCCCCCTTTGTAAATGATAACTTTTGGATAGGCGCTTTAAATGTTATATTAATTTCTACATTTTTGTTAAAAAAAAATTTATCTGACGTAAAGATTATTTAAAAAATCGGTCATTAAGATCGTGTTAATGATAGATTAAATAAGGTTCTAAAACGTCTAATTTTTTGCAATCTATACTTAGTTTAAATGAATCTATAAAAAAGTTATGACTACGCTAATTAATTTTTTTTCTTGTCTTTCTAATTAAGCTGATTATATATTTTATTTATCAACTGATTTATTACTTACTTAATTAACTGAATTCAGAAATAATTAGTAGAAATTTTTTCGTCTGCATTTTATAAATTCTAATGTCTACTAAATTTTTACTTTCTCTTGCCTATATGAATATATAAAAAGGAAAGTATTGTTTTCATGTCGATTTTTTGAAATCGAGTTTCACCGGAACTACTCGTTTTCAGACCCCCTGAACCCAAAAAACATTTTATTAGCGATTGGTGTGTGCGTGTGCGTGTGTGTGTGTGAACAGAATATCTCAAGAACGGAACCTCGCACGAACTTGAAACTTAAAACTTAAGTTAGACACCACTACCGGACCCGACACGAACATTTTCATCAAATCGGTCAACCAGAAATAGGCTAGTAGTTTATTCGTGTCATTTTTCACTTTTTTGCAATTTTCTCAAAAACGGCTCCTAAGATTTTTTTTAATCACCTCATTTACTAAATTTTTTATGCTCTACAAGATAGGGTAGGCCCAACGTCTGCTAAAATTCTTGGGGAGGTTGTTTTCTCGTAAAAAATGTTTTTTTAAGATTGCAGTTTTAATATGCATTTTAGCGCAAAAATACATATGATAAATGTTGTATAAAGAATTTAAAATCCTACAACCTTCATTTAAACAGTTTTTTGTATATCGCTTAGTTTAGCAGTAATTGGCGATTTTGTCTTTTTTCTCACGAAAACGTGTAAAAAATCTATTTTTTTAAGATTTCGGCCTTAGTAGGCATTTTTACCTATGCATTTTACGACAAAAGCGTGTATAATAAATTTTATAGAAAATTAAAAGATCTACAGCTTTTATTTAGAGCATTTTTCTCTACAGAGCCTAGTTTAGCGTGAAAGAGTGATTTTTCGTATTTTTAAGCCAAACTGAGGTTGATTTTCATTTTGCGTCTTTCACTCATGATTAAAATTAGGTTGTTTATTGAGGTTAGTTTTTTATTTATTTCTAATGTTTTATTACTAATTTTAGGTTGAGTGTTAATTATTTCCATTGGCAAGAGAAAGTTGTGTGAGTGTTTCACACCAGATTAGGTTACGTCCCCAACATATTTAGGGCTTCTTAGCTCTCTCAACCTGGGTTCTGGATTCTGGAACATAATCAGTCTGTAGACATTGTGTTAACGTTCTTTTATTTTAAGTTTTAGTTTAAGGGGAGATTGTACTCTGTATCCCGCCAATGTTAAATTTTCTATTTTTAGGTACATGTTTCATAGGATTGGTAAAAGGTAGGGAAATGAAACTTTACACACTATAGGCGTCGGGTTTCTTCTAGAGCTGCTGACATTTTTTCAATTTAATCTTTGGACCATACCATTTTTTTTAAACATTACGAATAACATAAAATTTTTACAGATTGTTTTCCACGTGTTTTGTGTATTACTAATTTTTGAAGCTTCTGAGGAAGTCATAAAATTTCGGTATATGTGGATAACAAGATAATAAACTGGTAAAAATTTCAGCCTGGTAGGTTTATTGGTTTCTGAGAAAAATGTACCTTAGTGTTAAAAATCTAAATTTACGGGAAAAGGTAAGAAACAAGAAGGCTCAGCTTCTGAGGAAGTCATAAAATTTGGGTATATGTGGATATACAAGATAATAAACTGGTAAAAATTTCAGCCTGGTAGGTTTATTGGTTTCTGAGAAAAATGTACCTTAGTGTTAAAAATCTAAATTTACGGGAAAAGGTAAGAAACAAGAAGGCACAAATCAAATACAATATGTAAGCAAACAAGTAAATTTCCCATCAACAGTGTTTAGAAATCTGAACCAACAGCTGAGAATATTAAAAATCGTGATTCAGATATTTTAAAAACTAAAATTCTCTTTGCACTAAAACGAGCAGTATTAAATTATGAAAAAATATTAGTCCTTCGTAACATGATAATTTTTCTGTGTAAACCTGATAAAAACTTAATTTTTTCATAAAACAATATTTTTTTGGCGTAATTTAATGGTTTTCTGGTAGATCTAGGCCTAAACTATTGAAAATATATAAACAACAAAAATCGAAATTTTGAGTAGAAACCGTTCTTTTCAGGACAAAACTATCGTACTATATTGTGCTTTCTGTATTACTCACCGTACTTCTAAGAACGGTTAAGTTTTTTGTTTTTAATTTATTTATTTAACGTCGCATCAACTACAACGGTCATTAGCGACGACGTTGGGGTGTAACTATTGTACAATGGAGAATGAAATGATTTTTTTTTGTAACGTATGAAAATATGCCGTGCCTGAGTGGGATTCGAACCCAGGACCGCATGGTGAGAGGCGAGTACGTTACCAATTACGCCGATACGGTCGGCAACGGTTAAGTTTGTTGTTAGTGTCACCGCCACCCCTTCTAAATAATCATTTACTGTGTTGCCGGCTTCAATAGTTCTCCCGGCCTTTGACGGCATAGCGACAAAGCTTTCGGCTGCACACCGCAAAGGCCTTTGTCATCAAGGCCAAGCCAGTAGCCGCTCTCTACCACAGCGCTCCCGGCGACTATTTAAAGAGCGCTCCACTGAGCAGGGATTCAATTCTAATCAAGACACTGAGAGCTTCACTTCGAACCAGACAGCAGACAAGACGTCCACCACGGCACACGGCTGCCGGACTCCAGCGAAGGCTAATCGACGACCCCGCAAGAGAGATGATGCTTCCGCTCGCCGACCCGTCACCGTCATCGCCCGCTGACGCGAGCGATGCCCACAGCGGTCCCTCGACCGAGCCTTACGCTCACCGGACCCAACGAAGCAGCCATCGACGCACTACTGCGAGGGAAGAAGATGATGTCTCCGCTGGACGACGACACGCCGTGTCGCCCAGCTCCTCGACCGCCACGACGACTACGACCGACTCCTCTCCAAGACGACCACCGCTTAAACGGCCCTTTTCAGGGCCACCAAATTAATAAGGTTGCCACTTAACGTCGCCATCCGGTGACATTAGCTTAAATCATTTACTTAATGATAAGGGTTTAAAACCCAAAAACACTGTGCGAATTTATTCGCACGCGTCCACTATGCTAGTACATTATTATGTTCTGTTATAAATAATAGAATTAAACTGTAGTTATGTAACGTGAATGTGTGAACACACGTTGATACTTAGTACTACAGCCTAAAAAAATAACATGGAATTTTAATTTAAGTACGTAAAAAAAGATAATGGTAGACTGATACCGTGAAAGATAAAAACTTGAAACAGAATATTATTTCATCCACCGTAAAATGAATTCTGTAATGCAAGCAAATAAAGTAAATAGAAATGAAATAAATATTTGTTATTAAGTTATATTTGATATTTATTTGAAATTACAAACACATAATTTAAATAGAAATAATTTATTCTTGTTTTATTAAGAAATCAGTAATTAAATATTAATACCAATTCTTAATAAATGTTGTTTTAACAGGTTATTTACTTTAATTCATAATACAACAAACATGTTTCAATAAATTTATTGAAAATTTTCCTTAAATTTTGTTTTTTATTTGTTTACTTAAAATATTATTCTATTGTACGTACATGGTCAGTATTTAAGTGAAATTTATGCTTATCGTGTTATTATGTAAAAATTTCACTGGCTGAGAATCAAACTTAAGAACTTAATTTTCGAACTGTCTATTTTCAAAAAATAAATTTAAGAATTTAAAATATCAGCGATAAGTTGGTTTCAATCCTCTAGTCCTCTAGTGGTACCTAACTTAAGTTTCAAGTTTCAACTTCGTACGATGTTTCGTTCTTGAGATATTTTGTACACACATACATACACATGCAGACCAATCGTTAAAAAACTTTTTTTTGTGTTCAGGGGGACTGAAAACGTGTATATCCGGTGAAAACTCGATTTCGAAAAATCGACATGAAAACAATACTTTCCTTCCTATATATTCGTACTAGCTAAAATGCCCGTTCTTCGAACGGTTTTCTTCGTGCTGTGTACAGTCAAGTCTGTTGATGTACCGAGTTCGACCCCTGTCTGGTCTGATATTCTTAATTCATTCAATGTTATCTATTCTTACCTCCTTTCAACGTCAGCATTATTATTAATTAAAAACCCAAATAGTTGGACGTAAAATAAAAGCGAGATCTAGGTGTTTTTAAATTAAGTTACGCAGCGCTTTATTATTTTCAGAAGCGTAGTTTAATTTATTTTACATAAATAAATAAATTTACTATTTATGTAGAGTAATGAAAATTGATGTTTTGAAGTTTAACTCACACAAATCTGTGTGTAATGTAACCGTAGGTAATTTAATTATTCGCTACAGAGCAATAAAAATTGAAATTAAAGGTAAATCACAATTAAAACACTCCACGATGGTTAACTACTAAGGTGACTGTCTTTCGTTTTTGACAATGTTACCGAGAACGGGTGTGTCGTGTAAGGTTAGGTAGTGGTGGAAGGGGTAGGGTACAGAACTTCGGAATGAATATCAGCGGCGCGTAGACCTATGTTTATTGTTCTTTTTATGTTTTCTAAAATATTGCTATGTTTGGTTGTATAAAATTGGTAATATCTCCGTTATTATGCATACAAATGAAAACATCTTTACATAATCAAAATTATTTGTTTAAACGTTTCGTAATTTTGATTATATAAAATTTTTTTATAGATTGACTTTTAACGGAGATATTCGCAGTTTTTTGTTTACCCCTCCCTCTGAACTCCCATATCCCTTTGTGATATTAAAAAAATGTATAGCCTATTTTCTTTTCGATAATGTCCAGAACCTAAATTCCGAAATTCATTGAATTTGGTTCTGCGGTTCTTGCGTGATGCCGTAACATACAAACAGACAAAAATTCAGCTGAACTTATTTTCGGTGATTACTTAGTAGATTTGGCGTAGAAACAAAATTTGGGGCATTTTGAAAAATTGTACAGACAAAATCACAATTTTATTTATATAGATAGGCAAGAGAAAGTAAATATAATGATTTAATTGTATTATTAATTTTGTATTTTTTATTTACAGACATGTAAAGAATACAGCAACTCAGTTTTATCAAAATCAGAAATGTATTTTAATTCCTAACCAAAAAATATCAGTTTTATATTTAACAATATGTTTATTATTTCATTGTCAAAATAGATGATACTAAAATAAAAAGAAAATAACAAATTACATTAAAATGACTGTTGGAAATGCGTCTACGTGGAAAGCTGGTGATGGATCCAGACGGCCTGGAATTTACAAGGTATACGATTTTAAACAGTTTTCAAAATTGTTATGGCTTTGGTTTTTAATTGCGTTTAACATCATTGTTAATAACATTGCTTCACCATCTCAGGCATCTTCTTGCTACTGTAGCAAACAAAAGCGGAATCATCCGCTAAAGCAAGGCATTTAACATTTAAAATTTACTTTCTTTTTCATTTTAGTTTTATTTACATTGGGTGGTTAATTTTACAAAATTCCTTCTTGATTTATTTAAAATTATATTAATAAGAATTGCTGTAAGTTCATCTGCTTGTTTCAGTCATTGGTTTATACGAGGTGTGGCTATTAAACAACGAGACTGACATTGTAAAAAATTTAATTTTATACATAATCACTTATTGTCACCTTCAATATACCCTCCTTCTCTATCCCTACAACGCTTCATGCGAATTTTCCATTGTTGAAAACAGTGCTGGAAGTCATCTTCTGTCAGCTCCTGCAGGACACGTGCCGCTTTCTCTGTTACAGCTTCCACAGACTCAAATTTTGTCCCTTTTAACGCAGATTTCACCTTAGGGAACAGGTAGAAGATAATAACATGTGATGAAACGTGGTTTTTTACTTGTGATCTGGAAACGAAGCGCCAATCCATGCACTGAAAGAGCCGAACTTCACCGAGAGCCAAAAAAGCTCGAATGAGCCACTCAAAGTTTAAAGCAATGATGATAGTTTTTTTTATATCCATGGGATTGTGTACCTTGTATATTGTGTACCTAACAATTAATCAATATTACTACCTTGAGGTACTTTCTAAACTACGTCAAAGAGTAAGGAAAAACGCCCCGAATTGTGGAAGGACAAAACATCTGTTCTCCACCAAGACAATGCGCCAGCTCATTCCGCGTTATCTGTCAAGAGGTTCCTAGCCAAGTACAGCATCTCAGTGTGAGAACATCCACCTTATTCAACAGATCTTGCACCATGTAACTTCTACCTGTTCCTTAAGGTGAAATCTGCATTAAACGGGACAAGATTTGAGTCTGTGGAAGCTGTAAAAAAGAAAGCGGCTCGTGTCCTGAAGGAGCTGACAGAAGATGACTTCCAGCAATGTTTCCAACGATGGAAAATTTGCATGGAGCGTAGGGATAGAGAAGGAGTGTATATTGAAGGTGATATAAGTGAATAAGTGATTATGTATAAAATTAAAATTAAATTTTTTACAACGTTAGTCTCGTTATTTAATTCGTATATTTTTACTTTCTCTTGCCTGTACAAATATATAGGAAGAAAAATATTTTTTCACGTCGATTTTTCAAAATCGAGTTTGCACCGGTTATACTCGTGTGTGTGTGTGTGTGTGTGTGTGCGTGTGTGTGAACAAAATATCTCAAGAACGGATCATCGTATAAAGTTGAAACTTAATACTTAAGTTAGATACCACTAGAGGACCCGACATGAACATTCTCATCAAAATCGGTCAACCGGAAGTAGTAGTTTATTCGTGTAATTTTAACTTTTTTGCGATTTTCTCATAAATGACTCCTATGATTTCTTTAAAAATCGCCTCATTTACTACAATTTTTATGCTTACAAGATAGGGTAGGGAAATGTCTGCTGAAATTCTTGTGGAGGCTATTTTTTCGTAGAAAAATGTGGTGTGAAACACTCACACGACTTTCTCTTTCCAATGCCAATAATGAATAATATAACTTAATATTAGTAATAGAACATTACAAAAACATTCACAAAATAACTAACCAACCTCAAAAAACATAACCTAATTTTAATCATGAGTGAATGCTGCAAAATGAAAATCAACCTTAATTTTGCTTAATAACACGGAAAATCACTCTTTCACGCTAAAAGAGGCTCCGTAGAGAAAAATGCTTTTAATAAAAGTAGTAGAACTTTTAATTCCGTATAAATTTGAATACGTACACTTTAATCGTAAAATGCATACTAAGGCTGTAATCTTAATTTTTTACGGATTTTCATGTAACAAAAACAGAGAATCATTAATTACTGCTGAACTAAGCGTTATAAAAAAATGTTTGGAATAAAAGTTGTAGGTTTTCAAATTGTCTACAATTTTTATTATATACACTTTTGCAGTAAAATGCATATTAAAGCTGCTATCTTAAAAAAAAGATATTTTTACGAGAGAACAGCCTCCTTGCACTAGACATTGCGCCTACGCTATCCTGTAGAGCATAAAAAATGTAGTAATTGTGGCGATATTTAAAAAAATCTGGTGTGAAACACTCACACAACTTTCTCTTGCCAGTGCAAATAATTAACAATAAACCTAATATTAGCAATAAAACATAAGAAATAAACAAAAAACTAACCTCAAAAACATAACCTAATTTTAATCATGAGTGAAAGACGCAAAATGAAAATCGTACTCAGTTTCGCTTAGAAATACGGAAAATCACTCTTTCTCTCTAAACTAGGCTCTGTAGAGAAAAATGCTCTAAATAAAAGCTGTAGATCTTTTAATTTTCTATAAATTTAATTATATACACTTTTGTCGTAAAATGCATTCTAAGGCCAAAATCTTTAAAAAATCGATTTTTCACACGTTTTCGTGAAAAAAAAAACAGAAAATCGCTAATTACCGCTAAACTAAGCGTTTTACAAAAAAATTTTTGAAATAAAAGTTGTAGAATTTTACATTCTCTACAACTTTTATTATATAACGTTTTGCGCTAAAATGCATATTAAAGCCGCAATCTTAAAAAGAAAATGTTTTTACGTAAAAACAGCCTCACGCAGAATTTCAGCAAACATGGCGCCTACCCTATCTTGTAGAGATTAAAAATTGAGTAAACCAGGCGATTTTTTAAAAAATCGTAGGACCAGTTTTTGAGAAAATCGCAAAAAAGTGAAAAATTATACGAATAAACTACTACTCCGGTTGACCGATTTTGATGAAAATGTTCGTGTCGGGTCCGGTAGTGGTATGTAACTTAAGTTTCAAGTTTCAAGTTCATACGATGTTCCGTTCTTGAGATATTCTGTTCACACACAGACACACACACACACACACACACACACAGACACACACACAAACCAATCGCTAAAAACATGTTTTTTGGGTTCAGGGGGTCTGAAAACGTATAGATCCGGTGAAAACTCGATTTCGAAAAATCGACATGAAAACAATACTTCCCTTCCTATATATTCATATAGGCAAGAGAAAGTAAAAATCGTAGGAGCCGTTTTTGAGAAAATCGTAAAAATGTGGAAAATGACACGAATAAACTTCCGGTTGACCGATTTTGATGAAAATGTTTGTGTCGGGTTCTCTAGTGCAACCTAACTTAAGTTTCAAGTTTGTACGATGTTCCGTTCTTGAGATATTTCGTACACACACACACACACACAGACCAATCGCTAAAAACATGTTTTTTGGGTTCAGGGGGTCTGAAAACGTGTAGATCTGGTGAAAACTCGTTTTCTAAAAATTGAACTGAAAACAATACTTTTCTTCCTATGTATTGATATAAGCAAGAGAAAGTAAAAAAAAAATTAGGAAGTTTCGTAGGCAGATAAGAAAATTTGACCGTCCGGTTGAAGTGAAACACATGGACTTACACATGACGTAAATGACTGAATAACAAAATATACACCCTCTTACACTATCAAAAATCAAAGTCTGTATCAAAGTTCTAAATTATGATAATTTCAGTCATCAGAATAATTAACATGATGTAAAAAAAATCTATAAAAAGTTATACAATTTTATAAATAAGGTTAAACGATTTTTTATTAACAACAATCTGATTGAAAAAGAATTACCAAAAACTAATAAAAAGAAAAGCTGCATTAAAACACTCTCAACTTTCTCTTGGCAAAATGAAAAATCTGGTGTGAAACACTCTCACAACTTTCTCTTGCCAATGCAAATAATTAATTAACAATATAACATAAAATTAGTAATAAAACATTAGAAATAAACAAAAAACCTAACTTCAAAAAACATAACCTTATTTTAATCGTGAGTGAATGATGTAAAATGAAAACCAACCTATGTTTGGCTTAATTTTACGGGAAATTACGCTTTCACGCTAAACTAGGCTCTATTGAGAAAATGCTTATAATATAAGTTGTAATAAGAGAAAGTAAAAAATATAAAGTAGGCCTACTGTATTTTTAAATTCTGTTAAAAGTTATCCGGGAACATAATTCAATCCGCGTTACATCCTAAAGCACGGTATAATCGAGAACAAATTACAAATACATTTGACATAAAATTATGAAGAGTAAACAGTCTGTAGTTAATTATTTCTTGTTTCTTTTTCTTGCCTGTATGAATATGAAGGCAAGAAAGTATTGTTTTCATGACGAGTTTTCACCGGATCTACACGTTTTCAGACCCCCTGTACCCAAAAAACATGTTTTTAGCGATCGGTCTGTGTGTGTGAACAAAATATTTCAAGAACGGAACATCGTATGATTTTTAAACTTGGCATTAAGTTAGGTACCACTAGGGGTTTCGACACAAACATTTTAATCAAAATCAGATTACCGGAGGTGAATAGTTTATTCGTGTAATTTTTCATAATTTTGCGATTTTCTCAAAAGCAGCTTCTACGATTTTTTTTAAAAATCGCCTCATTTAGGTACTAAATTTTTTATGCTCTACAAGATAGGGTAGGCGCCATTTCTGCTGAAATTCTCGGAAAGGCTGTTTTCTCGTAAAAAATGGGTTTTTTAAGATTGTGGCGTTAATATGCATTTTACCGCAAAAATGTGTACGATGAAAGTTGTAGAGAATTTAAAATGCTACAACTTTTATTTCAAACATTTTTTTTGTATAACGCTTAGTTTAGCGGTAATTAGCGATTTTCTGTTTTTTTCACGAAAATGTGTAAAAAAATGGATTTATTAAGATTTCAGCCATAGTATGTATTTTACGACAAAAGTGTATAGCCCCTAATTAAATTTATAGGAAATTAAAAGATCTACAACTTTTATTTAAAGCATTTTTCTCTACAGAGCTTAATTTAGCGTGAAAGAATGATTTTCCGTATTTTTAAGCCAAACTGAGGTCGATTTTCATTTTGCATCATTCACTCATGATTAAAATAAGATTATATTTTTTTGAGGTTAGTTTTTTTGTTTATTTCTAATGTTTTATTACTAATATTAGGTTATATTGTTCATTATTTGCATTGGAAAGAGTAAGTCGTGTAAGTGTTTCACGTCAGATTTTTAAATTCTGTTATTAAGTTATCCGGGGACATAATTCAACCCGCGTTATAACCGAGGACAACTTACAAATACATTTTACAAATAATGTCTGTAATTAATTACTTCTTGTAATTTTTACTATATATTTATATATTATATATAATTTGATTGTGTTGGCCAACATTAATATATTTTATATTAGATAGCAATGAAAGTTCAGAGTTCAAATTCATTTTTATAATACGAAAATTATATTATTTAAATCGTATATATGTAAATGTATGCTCTGTGTGTTATCTATCTAATCTTTTTTCCTTTGTATTGTCTATACACAATTAGCCTTTATTTTATTAATTTATTGATAATATTGTTAGGCCTTTAATTACAATTTTATTGTTCATAATTAATTGTTAGTATAACTTTTAACTTTCAACCAACAGTTTGGCTTCGAGTGTTCATCTGCGTTATACTCGTTTAACAATAACTAACATAATTTCATTTCATTAACTTTTTTCAATTCTGTGACCATTTATAATGCTTGTTACATAAATTTTTTATTCTCAAATTTTGGAATATGTGGTTTTAATTTATTGATTTATTTTATCATCAATTTTGGTAAGTATTAAAAAAAATTATTAATTTTATAATTTTTACTTTCTCTTGCCTATATGAATATATAGGAAGAAAAGTATTTTTTTCATGTCGAAATGATTTTTCGAAATCGAGTTTTCATCGGATATAGGCTACACGTTTTCAGACCCCCTGAACCCGAAAAACATGTTTTTGGCGATTGGTGTGTGTGTGTGTGTGTGAACAAAATATTTCTAGAACGGAACATCGTACAAAGTTGAAACTTGAAACTTAAGTTAGCTACCACTAGAAGACCCGACACGAACATATTCATCAAAATCGGTCAACCAGAAGTAGTAGTTTGTTCGTGTAATTTTTCACTTTCTTGCTATTTTCTCAAAAAACGCTCCTACGGGTTTTCTTTAAATGGCCCTATTTGCTACATTTTTATTCTTTACATGTTAGGGTCGGCGCCATTATCCTGAAATTCTTGAGGAGGCTGTTTTCTCGTAGAACATTTTTTTCTACTACAAACCCGACACGAACATTTTCATCAAAATGGGTCAACCAGAGTAGTAGTAGTTTATTCTTACGACTTTTCACTTTTTTGCTATTTTCTCAAAAACGGCTCCTACGATTTTTTTTTAAATCGCCTCATTTACTACATTTTTTATGCTCTATAAGATAGGGTAGTTGCCATGTCTGCTGAAATTCTTGGTGAGGCTGTTAGTAATTTTCTGTATTTTTAGGCCAGACAAAGGTTGATTTTCATTTTGAATCATTCACTCTTAATTAAAATTAGATTATATTTTTTCATTACTTACATTGGCAAGAGAAAGTTGTGAGAGTGTTTCACATCAGATTTTGTTATAATTATTTTATAAATAGCTATAATTTTTACTTTTTCTTGCCTATATGAATATATAGGAAGGAAAGTATTGTTTTCATGTCGATTTTTTGAAATCGAGTTTTCACCGGATCTATACGTTTTCAGAACGTCTGAACCCAGAAAACAATTTTACCGATTGGTCTGTATGCGTGTGTGTGTGTATACAGAATATCTCCAGAACGGAACATTGTACGAACTTGAAACTTGAAACTTAAGTTACATACTACTACCGGACCCGACACGAACATTTGCATCAAAATCGGTCAACGGGAAGTAGTAGTTCGTGTAATTTTTCACTTTTTTGCGATTTTCTCAATAACTGGTCCTACGATTTTTTTAAAAATCGTCTGGTTTACTAAATTTGTTATGCTCTACAAGATAGGGTAGGCGCCATGTTTGCTAAAATTCTTGGTAAGGCTGTTTTTACGTAAAAAAATTGTTTTTCTAAAGATTACGGCTTTAATACGCATTTCAGCGCAAAACTTTATATAATAAAAAATGTAGAGAATTTAAAATTCTACAACTTTTATTTTAAACATTTGTTTGTATAACGCTTAGTTTAGCGGTAATTAGCGATTTTCTGTTTCTTCTCACAAAAAGTGTGAAAAATCTATTTTTTAAGGTTTCGGCCTTAGTAGGCTATGCATTTTATGACAAAAGTGTATATAATCAAATTTATAGGAAATTAAAAGATCTACAACTTTTATTCAGAGCATTTTTGTCTACAGAGTCTAGTTTAGCGTGAAAGAATGATTTGCAGTATTTTTAACCCAAACTGAGGTCGATTTTCATTTTGCAAGTTTCGCTCATGATTAAAATAAGGTTATGTTTTTTGAGGTTAGTTTTTTGTTTATTTCTAATGTTTTATTACTATTGTTAGGTTACATTGGTCATTATTTGCATTGGCAAGAGAAAGTTGTGTGAGTCTTTCACACCAGATTTTTATAATTATTGTAAATAATAATATTTTGTTATGTTTTGTCCGCAGCCGATCTTGGGTGATGACATGGCTCCTAAATTTAATAAAAGACAGTGGTTGACTCTATTTGCTATAGGAAGCGTACATTTTTCAAGTGCAATATGCATATCGTTACAAGCACCATTTTATCCGCAAGAAGTAAGTAGATCTCTACAGGAACTGTTTTAATTTAAGTTTGTTGTTTAGGTCATCAGTCGAAAGGCTGGTTTGAACCTCTAGAAGCTTTACTAAGTAAAACGAGGAGTCATGTAGTTTAAAATTTCCTCACTGAATGGAAAAGTACGCTTATCAGCCTGCCAGGCCATCTGAAAACCTCATATTTTCCAATCTGCAATTGATACCTTCACTTTATACACCACAGGGCTGTATAATGAAATTCATTACTTTCAGAGGAGATAATTTGATTAGTATATTTTACACGTGTACATCTTCTGTTCTTAAATGATTCAGTCAATTAATTGGCTGACCATGTGATAAGAAACAGAACTATTTATTTTAGCCCTACAATGAACAGATTGAGTGTGAATAATTTGATACTCCACCTGTCTGTTATGGGCAGGATTGTAAGTTTACGAGGTGTGGCTATTAAATAACGAGACTGATGTAAAAAAAATTTAATTTGTATTTTATACATAATCACTTATTGTAACCTTCAATATACATGCCTTCTCTATCCCAACAACGCTCCATGCGAATTTTCCATTGTTGGAAACAGTGCTGGAAGTCATCTTCTGTCAGCTTCTTCAGGACATGTGCTGCTTTCTCTTTTACAGCTTCCACAGACTCAAATATTGTCCCTTTTAATGCAGATTTCACCTTAGGGAACAGGTAGAAGATGTGATGAAACGTGGTTTTTTACTTATGATCCGGAAGCGAAGCACCAATCCATGCACTAGAAGAGCCGAACTTCACAGAGATCCAAAAAAAGCTCGAATGAAGTCAAAATTTACAGCAATGATGATTGTTTTTTATGATATCTGTGGAATTGTGTACCTTCAGTGGTTTCCTAAAGGTCAAACAATCAATCAATATTACTACCTTGAGGTTCTTTCAAAATTACGTCAAAGAGTAAGGAAAAAACCGCCCTGAAATGTGAAAGGACAAATCATGGGTTCTCCACCAAGACAATGCGCCAGCTCATTCCGCATTATCTGTCAAGAGGTTCCTAGCCAAGTCAGCATCTCAGTGTTAGAACATCCACCTTATTCACCAGATCTTGCACAATGTGACTTCTACCTGTTCCCTTAGGTGAAATCTACATTAAAAGGGACAAAATTTGAGTCTGTTGAAGCTGTAAAAGAGAAAGCGGCACGTGTCCTGAAGGAGCTGACAGAAGATGACTTCCAGCACTGTTTCCAACAATGGAAAATTCGCATGGAGCTTTGTAGGGGTAGAGAAGGAGTGTATATTGAAGGTGACAATAAGTGATTATGTATCAAATTAAAATAAAATTTTTTACATCGTCAATCTCGTTATTTAATAGCCACATCTCATATAACAACTGTGCTCAGGTTTCAGTTTTTTCTAGTGTTTGTTATAATGTCGGCAATAACTGAGGTAGACTCTGAACAGTTAATTGATTAGGTGAGGGTGTTGATATTTGTTGTCCTTATAAGAGTACTTTTCTTTTTTATTACATTTCAAATAATCATAGATTAACATGCTCAGATCCATTATTTTATACACACTGATTTCATATACCAAATCTGATACCCCTCTATGTGCTGCAAGTAAATACAATAAAGTTATCGCTGTACATTTATTTCATGTCACCTGTCGAAGCGACATGAATTAACCCATTTAGTGCCGAAACAATATTTAAAAGTTTGATCTAAAGCCATTTTATTTGAATGAGGGTGTACAAAAAGTGCCAGCCTTTATTTCGAAAAAGTAGGCGTAAGTCTGCCATTGCCAACCAAAATTTCAACATTTAAGAAAAATAAAATTTCCAGTTAAAAATTAATTTTTATTATGTTCATAAAAAAAAGAAATCGTTCTACCAATAAAAATGTTCATAATAGTTTTTTTTAGTTTAATTAAAGTGCCATCGACAGCTTGGTCATTAGCAATTAAAGGCCAAGCCAATTTTTGTGAGTACTGGTGTACGCATGCGCATACTTGACTTGGACCCTGTATACCCCTCCAACCTACATGCGTATTTATCTATCCATTTCTGGACACCCCTCGGCCAGCTACGCCCATTCTGAAGAATTTAAGCAGCCTAGTGGCTCTGAAGCGCTACCCAGGAACCCACAACCCCTGAGAGGCCAACCCAAATGAGTGGGTGCGATCACTCCCCTCACTACTCATCTAAACATTGGACGAGTCACCGTCAAGCTCGTTACGCAGCTAATGCTTTGCACGTGGCTCTACCACACATGGATCTACTACAAATAGCACACGGAGGTGCTACAGCCAGCGCCCGTTACCTCAAAGCAGGTGAGGATTGGGTAGCTAAACTGCAGTTCTATGGGCACACTCTGTGTGGTCTGGGGCGTGCCCCCACCCTCCAACCTACAGTTAGATGTACAGTCAGAGTGTTGTTGAAAATTAACAACACCCATTGTATTTCGTAGGCATGCTGTTCCATTGTAGATTACATACGCTGCACTATTGCAGTACATACAAGACTATACTAAAGCAGACGCACGTTTTGTCCAGCGCTCTCCTTACGAAAATCAGGCTATTCTGTGGCTTTTGGTACCTTAACGGTGGCTTTAACATGTTACAATTTCCAGACCCTAGCCGGGAATTGAACCCGGGACCTTTCGCTTTGTAGGCTAGCGCGCTAATCACTACCCCTCGAAGGTGGTTTCAAAGTACATTATTCCATTAATACTTATTTAAAAGATTTTTGTAAATGTTCAGTTATGTGGATGTTGGCATGTTTTACATAACTTACGGACGACTGATAAACTGGATATTGTCACTAAATAAAATATGTTGACGTCCTGTTTTCCGGACGTTGGTACTGAAAAAGATAAATATCTTGGAGACAGTTATCGTGTCCATAAATGGTGCCTTAGTGTTTATTTGTATTAGTTTAAAAGTAACAGTCTCGCTTGACTCACAGTTTTATTAGAATCAAGTACAGCAACAATTATGCTCCTTCGTTCCTCAGTTGATATATGAGTTGTTCGTATGAGTGACTGACGCTACTGGTTAAGTTTGAATTTGCTTTGATACAAAGTTTAACTTATTAAAAAGCATCCACAGTTGTGCCAAATGGTTTTCGTTCATTAGTAAGCGTTCAGCAATCAGAATTATTGTCAGACATGTTTTGTGGTACCCTACAGTTTTTTGCTATGAGTGGAGAATTCATTGATACCTTGAACGATACTGTGCCATAACAGACAGGTGGAGTGTTAAATTATTTGTACTCCATCTGGTTTTTTTTTGCGTCCAGGAGACTCCAGGAGGAGTATAGGACATGTCAGTTATAACACCTGAAATACATTATAAGAATCACACAATGTATCACCGCTATCAAGAAAGAAATTCTTGTACGCTATAAAAAGTTTCACCAATCAAGTAATTTTTCAGACTTTTTTTTAAAGGAATGCAAATTATCACAATATTTTAAAAATTGGTGTAATTTATTCATGAATTTTCTCCCTGCAGAAGTAGGTTTTTGTTTAAACAATTTTGTGAAGTGATTAGACACATAATAATCATTTCTGTTTCTCGTGTTATGATTGTGAACATTGAAATTTTGCATAAAATTATTTTGCCTAACATACATAATCACCTGAAAAATGTAGAGAGAGGGAACTGTAAGCAATTTAAGCTCCTTAAATAGTGGTGTGGATGAGGTTAGCTGGTTAGCTCCCACCATACACCTAATAGCTTTTTTTGAATTTTAAAAACCCTATTCATATTACCCATGCTAGAATTACCCCATACTAAGATACCATAATGGATATGAGACAATATAAGTTAGTTCCAGGGCTACAAAAATAGTTGTTTCTTATCACATGGTCACCCAATTATATGACTGTTGTTGTTGTTTAGGTCATCAGCCAAAAAGCTGGTTTGAACCTGTAGAGGTTTTACTTAGTAAATCGAGGAGTGAGGTGGTTTACCATGCCTTCCTCACTGAGTGGATAAGTACACTTATAAGCATGCCAGGCCCTCTGAAAAGCATATATTTTCCACTCTGCAAATGACACTTTCACTTCATTCACCACAGGGTCTGGCTGTATAATGAAATCCATTACTTTCAGACGAGATAACTCTGATTAGTATCTTTTACAGCTCTACCTCTTCTGTTCTTAAATGATTCAGTCATTTAATTGGCTGACCATGTGATAAGAAACAGAACTATTTATTTTAGCCCTGCAACTAACAGATTGAGTGTAAATAATTTTACACTCCACCTGTCTGTTATGGGCAAATTATATGACTGAAGCTTTTAAAACAGAACAGGTACACTTTGTGACGATTCAAAATCATTGACAGCTGGCTTTGTTTATTTTTGGTTTGAAATAAATGTAAATAGACCCAGCTGGTGAAAAGAATAAAATTTTAATTTAATTGGAGAAAGGATAAACAAAGATGGGTTGCTAGGGGCTAGTAGGTAGGCTGTGAAAGAATTTTGTAAAAATGTTTTATTGAGTGGGGCCTGGAGATATGAAAGGGGACAGTTAATAAAATATATATTGGAACATTAAATAGTTTTCCATTATGTTAATTGAATAAAAACTATAATGATTTGATGTGAATAATGTTTTATTGAAGGAAAATAAGGGACAAGATAATAATAATAATAATAATAATAATAAAATCAAACTTAAACAAAGAATACTGTTGTTTTTTTTAAAATACAACTATAAAAAGTTAAATGAGATATATTAAGTATTCTTCAAATTATATAAGATTCTAGTCATAGTTATCTCCTATGACAGTAAAGAATTTCATTATACCACCAGACCCTGTGGTGAAGGAATTGAAGGTGCCATTTGCAGCGTGGAATGCATACTCGGTTCACCGTAAGAAAGATATCCCAAGTAAACAAATAATGACGTCACTGAGCGTGCGCATTATTTAAATATGTGTACACGCTGATTAAAAAGTAACAACAAAATACTTTTAAAAGTATTTTTATAAATGAAACTGTTAGGCCTACATCATATACCATGACTGATGTTTTAAGTATTGATCAATTAATGTATAAAAATTTTAGGCCTGTACTATATTTCCATTCTTTTTCATAAATAAATGTGGTTACAAATTATATGTATTATCTCTGATCTGTATGACGAAACAAGAGAACTTTAAAAGTAAATATTTGTATTTTAATGATTAGACATCTAATATTAGTTTAGTCACTCGTTATTTCACTATTGAATTTGACGATGACTTATCCAAACCCATAAATCTCTCTCCATATTTTTGACAGAGAACATGTTGTCATTATATTATAGTACTACCGGTTCGCTTTTGACATCGTATTGTCTCGCACTGTTCTTACATGCATTATAGGAATTTAGTGTTGTACTATTTTTTGGTTTTTTATTTTTATTTATTGTTTAATTCTGTATATAAATAAAAGCACGTATCAGTTATCATTGTGATGTTTTCGTTAAAAGTGTTGCATTTTTTCTGAGTCACCACTTTGGCAGCTGATTCGGTAACTGCTGTTTGTTTACTCAAGATATCTTTCTTATGATGAACTGAGTATAGATGCTTTTCAGAGGGCCAGACATGCTGATAAGTGTACTTTACCACTCAGTGAGGAAGACAATTGTAAACTACCTCACTCTTTATTTTACTAAGTAAAGCCTCTACAGGTTTAAACGAGCTTTTCGGCTGATTATCTGAACAACAACAAAAAGGTCTAGAAATTATATATATTGATTTAGGGTTGTCACCCCATTTTTAACCCTAGAGACAAAAATGATTGAATTGTATATGCTTTAATTTTCCTGGTCAACTCGAAAGGAATGAAAGTAGAAAATTTCAACTCTCCAGGTGATCAGCAAGTTATAGAATTAGTTTCCTCATAACAAGCAGGTGAAGTGTAAAATTATTTGCACTTGATCTGCTAGTTCCAGGACTAAAGAAAATAGTTGTGTTTCTTATCATATGGTTAGCCAATTATATGATTGAACTATATTACAACAGAAGATGTGGAGGTGTAAAACACACTAGTCACAGTTATCTCTTCTGAGAGTAATGAATTTCATTTTTATACAGCCAGACCCTATGGTGAATGAAGTGAAGGTGTTATTTTCAGGGTGGAAAGTAGGTGCTTTTCAGAGGGCCTACCATGCTGATTACCATGCTTACTTTTCCACTCAGTTAGGAAGGCAATGGTAACCTACCTTCCTCCTCATTTTTTTAGTAAAGCCTTTAAAAGTTCAAACCAGCCTTTTGGCTGATGATATCAACAACAACTTTATTAAAGTACAGTAAATAAGTATTAATACAATAAATATAATTATGAATAATGCGAGGTATGGCTATTAAATAACTAGACTGACGTAAAAAATTTTATTTTAATTTTATACATAATCACTTATTGTCACCTTCAATATACACTCCTTCTCTATCTCTACAACGCTCCATGCAAATTTTCCATTTTTGGAAACAGTGCTGGAAGTCATCTTCTGTCAGTTCCTTCAGGACACGTGCCACTCAAAAATGTTTGAAATGAAGCTCGCAAAAATGTTTGTACTCACACTTTTTACGCGATTGAAAATGACCCAAATTTTTTGGAAACGATAATAACATTTGATGAAATGTGGTTTTTCACTTATGATCCGGAAACGAAGCGCCAATCCATGCACTGGAAGAGCCGAACTTCACAGCCAAACAAGCTCGAATGAGCAAGTCAAAATGTAAGCTATGATGATCGTTTTTCTTATATCCATGGGATTGTGTACCTTCACTGGGTTCCTGAAGGTCAAACAATTAATTAATAATTAACCTTGAGGTACTTTCTACACTACATCAAAGAGTAAGCGAAAATATACCTCGAAATGTAGAAGGACAAATCATGGGTTCTCCACCAAGACAATGCACCAGCTCATTCCGCATTATCTGTCAAGAGGTTCCTAGCCAAGTACAGCATCTCATTGTTAGAACATCCACCTTATTCACCAGATCTTGCATCATGTGACTTCTACCTGTTCTGTAAGGTGAAATCTGCATTAAAAGGGACAAGATTTGAGTCTGTGGAAGCTGTAAAGGAGAAAGCGGCACGTGTCCTGAAGGAGCTGACAGAAAATGACTTCCAGCACTGTTTCTAATTATGGGAAATTTGCATGGAGCATTGTAGGGATAGAGAAGGAGAGTATATTGACGGTGACAATAAGTGATTATGTATAAAATTAAAATTAAATTTTTTACGTCAGTCTCGTTATTTAATAGCCACACCTCATAATAACAAGCCAGTCTGTTGGTGTAGTGGTTAGCACAACTAGCTTCTACACCGGGGTCCCGGGTTCTATTCCCGATCAGTTCTGGAATTTTTTCATCTCTGTATTAGCAGCAATTGCAAAACAGTCAGACGTAAAACCAAAAAAAGTAAATAACGCAATAAGACTTATATACACAGTATTTATATTCAAATTTTAATTTATATGTTTTATTTTTCAGGCGGAACTAAAAGGTGCTACTGCAACGGAGTATGGATTAGTGTTTGGTAGTTTTGAATTCATTGCATTTTTAAGCAGTCCATTATTAGGAAAATATGTAAGTAATTAATTATTTTTTCTTTTATACTAATATTTAATTTTTTTCTCGTATAGGGGCAATTTTAGACCATATAAGGTCAATTTTTTTTTGTTTATGCAAGTCCTAAGGATTCTTTTTTCATTTTCTCCTTTGATGTGACTTTAAATGAACTTAATTAAAATTTAGTAGAGAAAAAAAATTAAAAAAACAGCAGTGCGGGGCTGAGCGACAGAAGTGAGTACACCTTTAAATTGAAACTACAGTTGCAGCAACTGAGTTTTTGTTGTTTGCTGATGATACTTCAGTAATCAGTAACAGTTTACTGGTAGATGCTCTTGAAGTAAATACACATGGTAACATGGAGTCCGTAGTACAGTTCTTGAATCAAATGTTATTAACAGTTAATGGGAAAAAGTGTCAGTACTTGCAGTTCAAAAACAAACATAACTTTAAAGAAAGTAGAGAAGTGGTTGTATTTATTCATAATAATAGTTTAGAGCATGTAGAAACAGTGAAGTTCCTAGGAATATCTCTAAATAGATTTTTGTCTTGGGACTTCTGTACCAATCAAGTTTGTAGTAAAATATCATCTGGGGTATTTGTACTAAAACAAATTGTTAGATTAAATGATAAAAAATTGCTAATGGCAGCTTATCATGGCCTCATTCTGTCTCATATCCGTTATGGTATCTTAGTATGGGGTAATTCTAGCATAGGTAATATGAATAGGGTTTTTAAAATTCAAAAGAAAGCTATTACATGTATGGTGGGAGCTAACCAGCTAACCTCATCCACACCACTATTTAAGGAGCTTAAATTGCTTACAGTTCCCTCTCTCAACATTTTTCAGGTGATTATGTATGTTAGGCAAAATAATTTTATGCAAAATTTCAATGTTCACAATCATAACACGAGAAACAAAATGATTATTATGTGGCTAATCACTCCACAAAATTGTTTAAACAAAAACCTACATATGCAGGGAGAAAATTCATGAATAAATTACTCCAATTTTTTAAATGTGATAATTTGCATTCCTTTAAAAAGAATCTGAAAAATTACTTGATCAGTGAAACTTTTTATAGCGTACAAGAATTTCTTTCTTGGTAGTAGTGATACATTGCGTGATTCTTATAATGTATTTCATGTGTTGTAACTGACATGGCCTATACTCCTTCTGGAGTCTCCAGGGCGCAAAAAAAATAAAATAAACTAAGATAGCCGAGAATGACATGATGGCAAACCAAAGATTTTTCCTGTGCAGAAAACACAGGCACACTGAAAGAAGTAATCACTTCAAACTAAATTATTGGAATTGTTATAAGTTATAAAGGGAAATAGAATTCATTAAACAAATAAACTTTGTTCAGAGAAGAAACTTAATAAAAACATTAATCAACCTTTGTAACAAATAAAATAAAATTGGCAATGTGACAATTTTATTAACCACAACAAAAATGTTCATTTTCGATCATTTATTTTGCTCTTTCTTAGAATCTATCTGAATGAAAAAATTATTGAGAAATTTTGTGATCGCGACAAAATTTTTAAAATAAAAAGTGTCTTTTTGAACTGTTAAATGATTATAAATTTACTAATAACTTACTGATTAAATAAAAGATAAAATGACATAAGTGACCCAACCAAATATTATAATTTACACATTTTTATGACTGATATAAAACGTGAAACATCTGTACAGTAATTAGAATTGACATAACAAATTAGTTAACCTTTAAACTATATACAATAATTTGTTATAGATGTTGCATCATCTAATGATTGTATTGTAAATACATATACTGGGTGACCCAAAAAACTGAGTACAGCAAAATATGCCTATAACAGGCAGGTGGAGTTTTAAATTGTTTGCTCTTGATCTGTTAGTTCCAAATAAATACAAAAAAAATCTGGTGTGAAACACTCACACAACTTTCTCTTGCCAATGTAAATAATTAACAATAAACCTAAAATTTGTAATAAAATGTTAGAAATAAACAAAAACCACCCTCAGTAAACACTGACCCACCGGGTTGGTCTAGAGGTAAAGTCGTTGCCAAAATCATCTGTTTAAGAGCTGATTTTCGGAGACGAAGGTTCCTGGTTCAAATCCTAGTTAAGGTAGTTACTTTTATACGGATTTGAATACTAGACAGTGGTTACCAGTGTACTTTGATGGTTGGGGTTTAATTAACTCTCTCAGGAATGGTCGGCCTGGGTCTGTACAAGACCCAGGCCGTCATACACATCATCCTCATCTCATTGGGTCATAAGGTTGCTTATTGTTCTAAATTGAACAGATTGCAACTTACACAAATGAGGAATAAAAAAAATAATAAACAACCTAATTTTAATCATGAGTGAAAGACACAAAACGAAAATCAACCTCAGTTTGGCTTAAAAATACGGAAAATCACTCTTTCACGCTAAACTAGGCTCTGTAGAGAAAAATGCTCTAAACAAAAGTTGTAGATCTTTTAATTTCCTATAAATTTGATTATATACACTTTTGTCGTCAAATGTCAAAAATTAATTTTTCACATGTTTTCGTGAGAAAAAAACAGAAAATTGCTAATTACTGCTAACGATGCGTTAATACAAAAATATTTTGGAAATGAAAGTTGTAGGATTTTAAATTGGCTACATTTTTTATTATATAAATTTTTGCACTAAAATGCATATTAATACCGCAATCTTAAAAAAACTATTTTTTTATGAGAAAACAGCCTCACCAAGAATTTTAGGAAACATGGCGCCTACCCTATCTTGTAGAGCATAAAAAATTTAGTAAACCTAGTGATTTTTAAAAAAATCTTAGGACCAGTTTTTGAGAAAATTGCAAAAAAGTGAAAAATTACACGAATAAACTACTACTTCTGGTTGACCAATTTTGATGAAAATGTTCGTGTCAGGTCTGGTAGTGGTATGTTACTTTAAGTTTCAAGTTCGTACGATGTTCCGTTCTTGAGATATTTTGTATACACACACACAGACCAATCGCTAAAAACATGTTTTTTGGGTTCAGGGGGTCTGAAAACGTGTAAATCCGGTGAAAACTCGATTTCTTAAAATCGACATGAAAACAATACTTTCCTTCCTATATATTCATATAGGCAAGAGAAAGTAAAAGTTAAATTCAGAACGGTGTTTCCATTCAGTCATTTAGATTAAAAACTTAGAGAGTTTTTAATCTAAATGACTTAAAAACTCTCTAAGTTTTTAATCTAAATGACTGATCTAGCCAGGGTCTGGAAATTTTCACGTGTCGAATCCCACAGTTAATGTTATATAATCCACCGTAGTCGCTAATGACCAAGCAGTTGATGCGACTTTAAATAAGTTTTTACAAAATATTTAATAATTAATTTTTAACTTTTTTTTATCTTTTGAGACCGCATTGGATCACTTGATCAATTTCTGGGCACTCTCTTCTGTTTTTTTTTTAAATTTTCTTCCAGTATTCTTTCATTCTGGCAGATCTTCTTTGCCTTTCTGCTTCTGGAAATATCACTTTCCTGCTTCCTCTTTTATCTACTTTTTCTTGGAATCTAATGTTTTTATCTTTTAGTTGATCCCTAATTCTTCCATATCTTTCTTGATTCTCTTAACCATATTCTGTTTTTTTTCTGGTAGAGTTTTTTGATTATTTGGTTTGTGATTCTATCTTTGGGTGTTCTGATTATATGTCCGAAGAAGTATATTCTTTTTTTCCTCATCAGAAACCAATTTCCTCTATTACCGATTCGGTCTCCTGGTAGACCTGTTCATTTGGTAGTAATCTCCATTCTCCATCCACTTGGTGTCTCTTTCCGATGGAGGTTCTAAGGATCCTCCTTTCACGTTTTCGGATTTTATGTACTCTGTTTTTCTGGTTTAATTTGAATAAAGTTTCGCACCCATATGTTATCTCTGGTTATATATTTTTTTATATTTAATTTTTAATTTATATAAAATAACAATTAATTAATAAATTTATTTTTCATTTTCTGTGTGTTATTGGAAAAATAAAAAAAAATTATTTTTTAATTTTCCATTATTAATTTATCTTTTAAAACGCTTTCATTCACTAACAGGGAAAGTTAACACAAAGAAAAATCTCACAAAGAAAAAGTGTTAGCACTGGCGCATGAGCACATTATAAAATTCCCTCTGCTCTTTATTCCATTTAAGTAATACTATTACGCTATTTCGAATGGACTGGAGATGCTTTTCAGAAGGCCTGGCTAGCTGATAAGATAGGATACTTTTCCATTTAGTGAGAAGACAGTTGTAAACCACCTTACTCCTCATTTTATTTAGGGAAGCCCCTAGTCTTGAAGTTCAAACCAGCTTTACCACTGATGAACTAAACAACGGCAACACAGCAAAATATTTCAAATGTGAGGGAAATTTCAAGATACGAGATGTGATCAAAAAGTAAGGTGACTTTTTGAATTTCACGCGCTCTGTACACCTAATTTCAAATTTTTTTTTTGTTGTGTTGGTACACTCGTCACGATAATATGTTCAAAGTTTTGACTATATAGCACGGGTTGTTTTTATGTGAGAGGCATAAAGGTTAGACTCGTGTTTGCGTGCTCGGCGATTTTTTGCTGTTGAAAATAATGGAGCAGAGTGTAAAAAATGGTATTAAGTGTTCAAAAACTCTTGAAATGTTGACAGTGGCATACGGTGAGTCAACTTTGACAAAAAAAAATGTTTATAAATGGTATAAGTTATTCCAAGAGGGCCAAGAAAATGTTAATGATGAACCTCGCTCTGGACACCCCATCACGTCAAAAACCGACGAAAATGTTCAGGAAGTGAAAGAAATTCTGTTGAAAAATCGTCGAATCACATTTAGAGAAATAGCTGATGATCTTAACATTTCGTTTGGCTCATGCCAATCAATTTTAACGGATGCTTTGGGTTTGACACGTGTGTCAGCGAAATTCGTTCCAAAACTGCTAAATTTTGATCAGAAGCAGCGTCGCATGAACATCGCCCAAGACATGTTGAACGACATCAATGATGATCCTGATCTGCTCAAAAGGGTTATAACTGGTGACGAAACATGGGTCTATGGTTATGGCGTCGAAACCAAAGCCCAATCATCCCAGTGGAAGAGCCCAGGCTCTTCTTTGGAGATTAAGGCTGCATTGCTGGAGGAGACTTTATTTTGTAGACAAAATTTTTTGATTCATTAAATAGTATTTTGTATTCGAGTGAGGTTCACATTTGCATATACATTGAAATTTTCTTTACATTCAAAATATCTTGCCATACTCAAATTTATGTGACACCCAGTATGTAATATATATTATATAGTAAACACAAACACACATTATTAATTGTATCTACGTCCACAAGTTTTAATCAGATGTAATCATTGAAGATAGTTTTGAATTTTTAAATTCGTAATTAATTTTTTTTTTACACCAATGAATAAGAACGTGAAAACCATTGACTGATAACTGTGAATATTAAGATAATATTTTACAATTAAGATATAAATTTTATTATGATAACCCAAGCAGGAGTACTAAGGGTTCCTTAGGTCAATTTATGTGGCATTGATATGTTAATTAACTACTACGTAAAACTGAAATAAAAATTGCAAAAAAAACCTTTGTTTATTAGTAGCAATTTTATTTTCTCTTGTCTATATGAATATATAGGAAGGAAAGTATTGTTTTCATGTCGATTTTTTGAAATCAAGTTTCTACCGGATGTACACGTTTTCAGACCCCCTGAACCCAAAAAAATTGTTTTTAGCGATTGGTCTGTGTGTGTGAACAAAATATCTCAAGAACGGAACATCGTACGAACTTGAAACTTAAA
Organism: Catonia carolina; assembly: GCA_035578175.1. Taxonomy (NCBI): domain Eukaryota; kingdom Metazoa; phylum Arthropoda; class Insecta; order Hemiptera; family Achilidae; genus Catonia; species Catonia carolina. Next base: position 8,329,093 of record JAQMRL010000014.1, on the reverse strand, counting down.
ACTTAGTTAGGTCCTTTTACCGCACCCAACATGAACATTTTCATCAAAATCGGTCAACTGGAAGTAGTAGTTTATTCGTGTCATTTTTCACTTTTTTGCGATTTTCCCAAAAACGGCTCCTACGATTTTTTTTTAAAATCGCCTCATTTACTACATTATTTATGCTCTACAAGATAGAATAGGCGCCATGTCTGCTGAAATTCTTGGGGATTCCAAATGGATTAATCCATTTTTTATACATTTTCGTGAACAAAAAACAGAAAATCAATAATTACGCTAAACTAAGTGTTATACAAAAAATGTTTGAAATAAAATTTGTAGTATTTAAAATTCTCTACAACTTTTTTTATGTACATTTTTGCGGTAAAATGTATATTAAAGCCGCAATCTTAAAAAAACAATTGTTTAACGAGAAAACAGCCTCACCAAGAATTTCAGCAGACATGGCACCTGCCCTATCTTGCAGAGCATAAAAATGTAGTTAATGAGGTGATTTTTTAAAAAAAATTGTAGGAGCCGTTTTTGAGAAAATTGCAAAAAAGTGAAAAATTACATGAATAAACTACTACTTCCAGTCGACCAAATTTGATGAACATGTTCTTGTCGGGTAGTAGGACCTAACTTTAGTTTTAAGTTTCAAGTTCATACGATCTTCCGTTCTTGAGATATTTTGTTCACACACACAGACCAATCGCTAAAAACAATTTTTTTGGGTTCAGGGGGTCTGAAAACGTGTAGGCAGCCGAAAGTAAAAACACCAGATACTGATATATGTAATGACGAGATGAACCCAGGACTCAGTGTGGGCAATGCGCTGCTGCCAGTGTAGTACATACATTTCTAAAAATATGCAACTGTGTAGTATATTTAGTTTATTTTTTGATTCTTCTTTACAACACTTAATAACATTTAAAATAACATTCAGTTCCGCACTTGGAATTGTTTTACCCTGCTTTCAAACGGTCGACATGATAAACTCATAATACACGGATAGATAACTAAAAACACTACAGAATAACGAATAAAATTTGAAGAATTAAAATGAAAAGAAACGGAATGAGTTTTTACGAATTAAAATACTTTTATTGGTATAAATGTAGCCTAAAACGTAAAAACAGAATAGTTAAATCAAAACGATATTTCCTGTACCACTCGTCGCGTAATAAAATAAGGACTTTGTATTCCAATGAACTACAAGTGTCAGTATGTTTTTAGGATTGTAATAGAGAAACTGGGCATGCGCAGTAGATTGTTCCCCTCTTACACTTCGTCTCAAACAAAGTTCATTTCATGACTAACCATCAGTACACAATAGGTGCCTCTCACCTGATTAAGAAGGGCTATAGGTCCTTTCAGATGTCATGTATCCATTTTAAGTTGCTATGTGAATACATCCATACATGCACATTTTTGTCAGGATGTCATGACAATGTCTGTATTATAAAATCCTTATAATCACAATGTTCTTTTTATGTTTTTGTTTGCAGTTAGACTCATTTGGAGCTAAACTCATGTTAAATATTGGAATGGTCATTGCATCAGTTTCAGCAATTCTCTTTGGGTGAGTTTATTTCAAAATATGAAATAGAATGTAAATTAAACATCTTGTACAGGTTGTTTAGAAAGTTGCTGTGCTCTTGAATTGTGTTGTTTAGGTCATCAGCCGAAAGGCTGGTTTGAACCTGTAGAGGTTTTACTAAGTAAAACGAGGAGTGAGGTGGTTTACGATTGTCTTCCTCACTGAGTGGAAAGAGTACGCTTATTAGCATGCCGGGACCTCTGAAAAGCACATATTTTCCACTCTGCAAATGACACCTTCACTTCATTCATCACTGGGTCTGGCTGTTTATTAAAATTCATTACTTTCAGAGGAGATAACTCTGATTAGTGTCTTTTACAGCTCTTCCTCTTCTGTTCTTAAATGATTCAGTCATTTAATTGGCTGACCATGTGATAAGAAACCGAACTACTTATTTTAGCCCTGCAACAAACAGATTGAATGTAAATAACTTGACACTCCACCTGTCTGTTATAGGCAGGCTCTTGAACTATGGAAGTGAAATGACTGAACTTTCTTAAAAAATAATTACTTGAATGACTACTTAATAAACCAGTTGTCCATAAATGAATGTTCCAGTTTCAATTCTATATTATAACAGTTTAATTTTGACTATTTACAGCAAATCATACCTCAAATTAGAGTAGCTCAAACAGTTTTAAAAAAGCGCATGCGCAAGTTCTGCTTTGTGGTTTTCTCACGTGCAGCGCTATGTACACAAAATGACGACTCCTGACCATACAGTGTTTTGACTTTCTTGATCGTATGGTGTTTAGTGATGAGTCAACTTTTCATCTTAGTGGGATGGTAAATACTCATGTTTGAATATAGGGGACAGAACATCCTCATGAAATCGTTCAATATCAAAGAGATTCCCCCAAATTAAAAGTTTTCTGTGCTGTGTCCCAACGTCATGTGTACAGACCATTTTTTTTCGTGGAAGCTACCGAAACATGGGTGACTTATCTGGATATGCTACAAGAAAGGCTCTTTCCCTAATTACAAAGTGTTACTTTGTATATTTTGTGTATTACTTTTGTAATTTTGTATACTATACTTTGTATATTTTCATACGTTACAAAAAATCATTTCATCCTTCACCGTCTGCATTAGCAATAATTGCACAACAGTCGGACGTTAAACCAAAAAATAAAAAAAAATAATAATATAATTACAAAGTGTACCCGAAAACTTCATTTGGCAACAAGATGGACCCCCCCCCCCCCGACTGGCACTTTTTTGTATGAGAGTCGTTAGATATGTCGAATGATACCATCTTTGTGTTTTTACTTCTTTTTATTGTTTTTATTTTTTCTATTAAATTGTATCCAGTTTTAATATTGTATTTTTAATTTAATTTTCTGTCATAAAATTTTATCTATTGTTTTAGCTAGTAAATAATTACGTGCCGTTTTGAAATTTATTAATGGTCTAACTGGTATTTCTTTTTTATGTAATTTTGGTAATCCTGTAAATTTAATTTTAATTTTATAATAATCACTTATTGTCACCTTCAATATACACTCCCTCTCTATCCCTACAACGCTCCATGCGAATTTTCCATTTTTGGAAACAGTGCTGGAAGTCATCTTCTGTCAGCTCCTTCAGGACACGTTTTGCTTTCTCTTTTACAGCTTCCTCAGACTCAAATCTTGTCCCTTTTAATGCAGATTTCACCTAAGGGAACAGGTAGAAGATAATAACATGTGATGAAACGTGGTTTTTTACTTATGATCTGGAAACAAAGCGCCAATCCATGCACTGGAAGAGCCGAACTTCACGGAGATCCAAAAAAGCTCGAATGAAGTCAAAATTTACAGCAATGATGATTGTTTTTTATGATATCCATGGGATTGTGTACCTTCACTGGGTTCCTAAAGGTCAAACAATCAATCAATATTACTACCTTGAGGTTCTGTCAAAATTACGTCAAAGAGTAAGGAAAAAACCGCCCCGAAATGTGGAAGGGCAAATCATGGGTTCTCCACCAAGACAATGCGCTAGCTCATTGCGCAATATCTGTCAAGAGGTTCCTAGCCAAGTACAGCATCTCAGTGTTAGAACATCCACCTTATTCACCAGATCTTGCACCATGTGACTTGTACCTGTTCTCTAAGGTGAAATCTGCATTAAAAGGGACAAGATTTGTGTCTGTGGAAGCTGTAAAAGAGAAAGCGGCATGTGTTCTGAAGGATCTGTCAGAAGATGACTTCCAGCACTGTTTCCAATAATGGGAAATTTGATGGAGCGTTGTAGAGATAGAGAAGGAGTGTATATCGAAGGTGAAAATAAGTGATTACGTATAAAATTAAAATTAAATGTTTTACAAGTCAGTCTCGTTATTTAATAGCCACACCTCGTATATATATGTATGTAAATGGTAATTGACAGCTTGGCATTTTTCAATTGTGTATATCCATCGTACATTTCAGAAATTTGAATATCCGTTTTAGTATTTCCCATTACCAGATTTTCTCATATCTGGCATACCCTAGGTCCCAAAATTGATCCTGATAAGGTGGTTTCTACTATATTATTGATTTAAATTTATAATTTAATATCACATGATTTTTGCTTTGGTTTGTTTCAGTATGCTAGATTATGTGACAGATCACAATATATTTATATCGCTTTCATTTTTATTAAGAATGTCAGAATCATTAGGTTCAACGGCTGCTCTTGTCGCAGCTTTTTCAATAACCGCAGCAGTATTTCCTGATTCAGTTGCAACAACTTTTGTAAGTTAATAAGAAAATTTCATTAATATTTTAAGTTGATAGTAAATTTTATTGGTGTTTACACAAACTAATTTTTTACTTTCTTTTGCTTATATGAATATTTAGGAAGGACAGTATTGTTTTCATATTGATTTTTCGAAGTTGAGTTTTCACTGGATATACATGTTTCAGACCCCCTGGACCCATAAAACATGTTTTTAGCGATTCGTTTGTGTGTGTGAACAAAATATCTCAAGAACTGAACATCGTACGAAGGTGAAACTTGAAACTTAAGTTAGGTACTGCTAGAGGACCCGACATGAAAATTTTCATCAAAATCGGTCCACCAGAAGTAGTAGTTTATCCGTCATTTTTCACTTGTTGCAATTTTCTCTAACACGATTTTTTAAAAAATCGCTTAATTTACTATATTTTTTATGTGAGGATTTGAATTCCTTTAAAAAAAAATCTGAAAAATTACTTGATCAGTGAAACTTTTTATAGCGTACAAGAATTTCTTTCTTGATAGTAGTGATACATTGTGTGATTCTTATATGTATTTCAGGTGTTATATCTGACGACATGTCCTATACTCCTCCTGGAGTCTCCAGGGCGCAAAAAAAAAAAAAAAAAAATGCTCTACAAGGTAGGGTAGGCGCCATGTCTGCTGAAATTCTTGGAGAGGCTGTTCTCTCATAGAAAAAAATGTTTTTTTTTAGATTGCAGCCGTAAAATGCATTTTATATAACAGGGTATATAATAAAAAATATAGACAATTTAAAAATCTACAACTTTTATTTCAAACATTTCTTTGTCTAACGCTTAGTTTAGCAGTAATTAGTGATTTTCTGTTGTTTTTTTTTTTCATAAAATTGTAAAAAAAATAGATTTTTAAAAGACTTTGGCCTTAGTATGTACTTAACGACAAAAGTGTATATAATAAAATTTATAGAAAATTAAAAGATCTACAATTTTTCTTTTAAGCATTTTTCTCTACAGTGCCTAGTTTATCGTGAAAGAGTGATTTTCCGCGTTATTAAACAAACCTAAAGTTGATTTTCATTTTGCATCACTCACTCGTGATTAAAATGAAGTTATGTTTACTGAGATTATTTTTTTTGTTTTTCGTTCTAATGTTTTAATACTAATGTTAGGTTATATTGGTCATTATTTGCATTAGCAAGAGAAAGTCGTGGGGGTGTTTCACACCAGATTTTTATAGGGTACAAGAATTTCTTTCTGAATAGTAGTAGTAGTAGTAGTAGTAGTAGTAGTAGTAGTAGAATAGTGTGTGATTGTATTGTATTTCAGGTGTTGTAACTTTTTCATCTCTTCTATACTCCCTGCGAGTCTCTTGAACGCATTCTCAAAAAAACAATTTGGTATGAAACACTCACACAACTTTCTCTTGCCAATGCAAATAATTAACAATAAACCTAACGTTAGTAATAAAACATTAGAAATAAACAAAAAAGCTAACTTCAATAAATATAACCTAATTTTCACATGAGTGAAAGACGCAAAATGAAAATCAACCTCAGTTTGGCTTAAAAATACGGAGAACCATTTTCACGCTAAACTAGGCTCTGTAGAGAAAAACGCTCTGAATAAAAGTTGTAGATCTTTTAATTTCCTATAAATTTAATTACACTTTTTTGTCGTAAAATGCATAATAAGGCTGAAACCTTTAAAAAATCGATTTTTTTACACGTTTTTGTTAAAAAAAAAAATAGAAAATCATTAATTACCGCTAAACTAAATGTTATACAAAAAAATGTTAGAAATAGAAGTTGTAGGGTTTAAATTCTCTACAACTTTTATTGTATACATTTTTACGCTAAAATGCATATTAGTCACTATCTTAAAAAAACAATGTTTTTATGAGAAAACACCCTCACCAAGAATTTCAGCAGTCATTGCGCCTACCCTATCTTGTAGAGCATAAAAAATTAATTAAATGAGGCGATTTTTTAAAAAATCGTAGGAGCCGTGTTTGAGAAAATCGCAAAAAAATGAAAAATTACACGAATAAACTACTACATCTGGTTGACCGATTTTGATGAAAATGTTCGTGTCGGGTCCTCTAGTAGTATCTAAGTTAAGTTTCAAGTTCGTATGATGTTTCGTTCTTGAGATATTCTGTTCACACACACACGCAGACCAATTGCTAAAAACATGTTTTTTGGGTTTAGGGGGGTCTGAAAACGTGTATATCCAGTGAAAACTAGATTTCGAAAAATTGATATGAAAACAATACTTTCCTTCCTATATACTCATATAGGCAAGAGAAAGTAAACATTTCCATACGGGTAAGCCATTTTTGTGACTAAAGTATCTGTACCATGGATTTCTGTGTTACAGTATTTTGAAAAAAAATATTTTGTTATTTTTAATAATCTAACGTAACAATGCGTTATTTTGTTTCAGGCAACACTTGAAGTATTTTACGGTGTAGGATACATCGTAGGTCCAACAATAGGTGGCCTTTTATATTCGGTAAGTTCATCAGTAAATTTTTTTTCGGAAGTATTACCTGTGTATTACTTGTTCAGTAGAATTATTGTGTGCTAATTTTCATGTACATTGTAATTTCAGATTGTAAACTGTCTCTCATCCAAGTAAGTACTTAGAATGTTTTATCATTTTGATTGCTAGGAAAATAATTGGATCTAACTCAATATTTTCAACAATCAATAGTACCAACCGTGGTTTTTTCCTCAAATAGGGCCAATTTTAGACCTTGTGACTTTTGATGTCTGTCCACCCGGTGTTCTTTTTGCTCTTCTTAGAAACCATTAAAGTTCGTAGTTAGTTATCTGAATTTCGATCAGTTCATTAAGTTTTCCTGGTTTATTCTGGTTTTCTCAATATTTTATCCCTTCTGACTTCTTTAAACCATTTATCCAACAACTTATGTCGATTGTTCACAATCGTAAAAATTTATTTTGTTTACCAGTAATTGTTTCTAATTGTTTTAATTCAGTAGTAATTTCTAATTGTTTCCATTAATTGTTCATTTTCCTTGTACAGTTATTCTCGATCTCGTACCCTATATTGTCCATCTAGGCTACTATCTTAGGACCGATTATCTTACAGAAGATCTTTCTCTCAAATTCTTTGCTTCTCTTAGAGCAGCCTTCTTGTTCATTCTAATGCACTCGGTCGCGTACAGACACATATGTTTTACTACTGTATTATACGTAATGTCTAATCTTGGTTTTATCTTGAGACTGCTTTCTTCTTATAGTACAAGTGTTGAGTTCTTTGAAGTGCACCTTTCATCTTTTCTCATTTGTTGTTTGATTCCTTTTCGCTGGTAGTTCATTGTATTGTCTCTTCGAGGTACTTGAAACTATCAATTTTCTGTATTGTGTCTTCTGGTTAGAAGGGGCTTGTTCTCCTGCACCAAAAAGAGTGGAGCGATCAAAACTTGGTAATGCTTCTGCCAGGGATGGTCGGTAAGGCCCCGATTTTTACGGGCGACATCCACATGGTGGTCTTTGATAGGTACAGAATCTGCTCTACTGAACTGAAGAAGAGAGTTTATAGCTTACAACTGTTGTGTTAAATGGGCCAATCAATGGTCCCAAATGTTCCGATAATTTTTTTTATCATTTATTGCACATAAATTTACAATCTCTTTAGAATTTTTCACAGTACTCTCCTCTTGACTCCACTCTTTCCTGGTGGTGTCCTTTCAGAGTTCTTTTTATCTTGGGAAACAAAAAAAAAGGAATTTCAGGCTCAGTTTCGTAGCATTCGAGCAGTTTTTGGAACTACAGTAGGCGTTGTTCCTTTGTGTCGTCAATGATAACTTTTGGCACCACCTTCACTCACATCTTCCTCATGTGAAAATCCTTGGTTAAAATCCATGCAGTGAATAAATGATTTCGGTTCGACACTTTCTTTGACTAATATCTGGACACTCATTTGTCGATTACTGTCCAAAAGTTGTTGCACTTTGTGGATCGTATTCCCGACCAGTTTTTCTTGTTGATGGGCTCTTCGAGCTCTAGGTCATCAGCATTGGTTTCCTGACCCTCCCAAAACTTCTTGCTCCACTTGAACATTTGATTCTGTTACAGTGGGTTCTCTCCGAAGACTTGACTAAGCAGTTTTAGCGTATCTGCATCATTTCTACCCAGTTTAACACATGTAATGCTGCTCCAAATTTTGCACCATCGTGACTGGGGGACGATTACTCGCCTATTTGAATAACTGTGGTCACCGTGAATTATAAGTAACCGTGATTCATTCACAGTGACAGTTCTTTTGTCTCTTCTCTAATATTAACTAACTTTAGTTTGTTCTGACCTGCTTACACACTCAATGCTGCTACAACCTGCTTACCCCTGTAACCTGCTTGCTGTCTGGCTGTGGCCTAACACAACCCCTTCGAGGCTAGCAATAATCCTACTCGGAGCATGGGCACATTGCTATTGTGTGTACAAAATGTAATATTTAATTTTTTTTGTTTACAGCTTGGAGGTTATGTACTACCATTTATAGTGAATGGTTTAGTTATGCTTTTCCTCGCATTTGTAGTCTATTTGTGTCTTCCGCATGTAGAGCGCAATGATAATATCAACAAAGAAGAAGGTAATTTGATTTTTTTTTTCATTTCTATTTATCAATTGTAAATCTAATCTGTATCTATTGAGTGTTTTTTTTAAGTTATAAACACAACTTTCTATTTATACTAGATGGCATCAGTTAAAAGTAAATGAGCAGATCACAGATCTTGTTCCTATAAAGTAAGGAGTGCTACAGCATTGTGTTCTTTCACCTTTTCTACAAGGGTTATTTTTAAAAGTAAGAACCGATTTCACATCACATCTGAGCAGGCTGTCATGTGACATCCGTTCAAGGTTAGTCACTCTTGGCCAGTTCCCCACTTCAAATCCGTAAAATATTTTTTATGTAATAAGTTAACCCACCAGGTTGGTCTAGTGGTAAAGGCATTACCACGAATCAGCTGTTTATCAACTGATTTTCAGAGACGAAGGGTCCCAGTTCAAATCCTAGTAAAGGTTTACTTTTATACATATTTGAATACTAGACAGTGTACTTTGATAGTTGGGGTTCAATTAATCGTACTCTTTTCAGGAATAGTTGGCCTGAGTCTGTACAAGATGCAGAGTATATCTCATTTACATGTCATACACATCATCCTCATCTCATTGGGTCAAGGAGTTGCTTATTGTTCTTAAATTGAACTGACTACAACGCACACACATTAGGGATAAAAAATTGAATAAGTTATTGTGGTTTGGCATACTGTTCATTATATTTTTGTCAGTTAAAATTCAGTTCAGTTTCAGTTAAAATTGAATTGAAAAAATCTCTTTCATGAGATCACGCGTCTCATGGCTAGCGGCAATCTTTAAAAAAGCTTAACTTTGCTTATGGCAAAACCCATTAGTGATTTCTGTATCTACTCTTAAAGAAAAATCGAATGACACTATTTTTGTTTCCTAAATCCAACTTTGATTTCTTGACTTCCAGTTTCAGGCCACTTCCGGTCGAAATTGGAACTTCAAACCCAATCCAGGCCCACTAACTTTTTGTGTAGATTACGAATCCGTAAATCATTCGTTGCTATCTCTTTTAGTTTTGATGGATGGACAAACAAAGGAAAATGATAGATGACAATTTTAAAAATCGCTACCAATAAAAGAAATTTCAGTTGAAATTGAATTGAAAATCCCTTTCATGAGATGAAGCTTCTCATAACTGGTGGTAATTTTAAAGAAAGCTTAACTTTGCTTGTGGTAAAACCCATTGGTGATTTCTATACCTATTCTTTAACCCTTTATAGGCCTGTGGTAAGTATACTTACCACTGGTAATAAGATCAATTTTTTTTAAGAATATGCTATGCATTTAAATCCAATTGGCATTTTACGGTTTTATAGATGTTCTCTGGTAAGTAGGCCATCCAAATTTTGAAATTTGTGCGCAGCGACCATTTGCTTTATGAGTTACACAAATGTGGTAAGGGGTAAAGAATCCTTCCAGCATACGCAACCGCGTTGTTTTGTTGTTTCTTTTGTACAACACTTAGAAAATTCGAGTTTTTTACGGGAAAGTTCATGCTAATATGAAGTTGAGATAAGTTATTCTACACATTTTTCTGTTATATAGGACTACAAGTTGTTTTAATAAGCATTCTTACCACTAAACATTATGTGATTCCTATTACAGTAAACGTTCCTTGGTAAATATACTTACCAGGGCTTAACATAAAAAAATCATACTGTTCTGGTACTGGAAATACGTTATACAAGTCCGAATAAGACAATTTATCATTTTACAACATGCATATTTTTCCCCGTAATACTGCCCTATAAAGGGTTAAAAGGAATCGAATGACACTATTTTTGTTTCCAAATTCCGACTTTGATTTCTTGAATTCTGGTTTTGGGCCACTTCCAGTCGAAACCAGAACTTCAAACTCAATTTAGGCCCACTAACTTTTTGTGTAGATTACAAATCCGTAAACCATTCGTTGCTATCTCTTTTAGTTTTGATGGATGGACAAACAAAGGAAAATGATAGAGGACAATTTTAAAAATTGCTACCAATTAAATTGAAATTTCAGTTGAAATTCCATTGAAAATTTTGAAATTTGTACTTGAAACTAGTTCTTATCTGTAAAATTTAAAATAAAACTAATTTATGCTCTCTTTTTTTCAATTTTCAGCTAGTATAGTTAATATATTAAAAGTTCCAGCAGTATTATTAAACTCAGTGAGTTGCGTTGCTACCTCAATCAGTATGGGATATTACGCAGCCACACTTGAACCTCATCTTAGACAGGTATTTGCTACAATTATTCTTTACCACTGTTGTTGTTTTGGTCATTAGCCAAAAGGCTGGTTTGAACCACTATAGTCGTTTGCATGTTCAGTTGACATAACGGAGCAGTATAGGAGAGTGTTATGAGAGTCTTATGGGGCTCTGACTGCTACTAACACATACACAAACATCGGCTTTCTAGATCAATCAAAGCCATCGTAACCAATAACATTCCCCTCCTTTATAATTTAGAGTAGTCTATATGACTATTAATTAACCCTTACAGTGCCCCAGCGTCCTAATATTAGGACGTCAAGATTTAGACTAAAAAATGCCTGCCTACTTTTGTGCGATTTGAAGCATTTTATATATATATATCTCCATAACGTGGCTATTTTTCAAGGTATCTTAATGATTTTTTTGTTTTGTTCATAAAAGAATTTGATCTTGTATGACATTCAACTTGGAACATATTTCTTACAATTTAAAAATAAAATTATACGTAGACATTTTTATGGAAATTTCCTTTTTAATTTAAAAAAAAAATCACCCTAAAAAATTATGTTTCACTTAGACCTATATCATTTTAAAGACAATTTAATTATGCAAAAATCACAAAAAAATAATTTATGTATTGTAAAAAATGAATATACTGTTTTTTAATCAATATTAATCAATTACATTCATAAAAAACTCTACATGTATTTTTGCAATCTACATTTTTTACTTATTATTTTCATACGTTGTTTATAAAAATTAAGTGAAAAATAAAAATCCGATGAATTTTTTAGTCAACATACGTTAATAAAAGGACGACGCCGGCATTTTTTAGTCTAAATCTTGGCACTGTAAGGGTTAATAATTAACCCTTATAATAATTAATTAATTAAGGGTTAATAATTAGTACCCAATGAAAGTTGAGGTTTTTTTTACTTACTGTTGCCTATATGAATATATAGGAAGGAAAGTATTGTTTTCATGTCGATTTTAAGACATCGAGTTTTCACCGGATTTACACATTTTCAGACCCCCTGAACCCAAAAAACATGTTTTTATTGATTGGTCTCTGTGTGTGTGTGTGTGTAAACAGAATATCTCAAGAACGGAACATCGTACAAACTTGAAACTTAAGTTACATACCACTACCAGATCCGACACAAACATTTTCATCAAAATCGGTTAACCGGAAGTAGTAGTTTATTCGTGTAATTTTTCACTTTTTTGCAATTTTCTCAAAAACGGGTCCTACAATTTTTTTTAAAATAGCCTGGTTTAATAATTTTTTATGCTCTACAATATAGGGTAGGCGCCATGACTGCTGAATTTCTTGGAGACTCTGTTTTCACGTAAAAAAATTGTTTTTTTTTAAGATTGCAGCTTTAATATGCATTTTAGCGCAAAAATTTATATAATAAAAGTTGTAAAAAATTAAAAATCCTACAACTTTTATTTTAAACATTTTTTTTATAACACTTAGTTTAGCAGTAATTAGCGATTTTCTGTTTTTTCTCTCAGGAAAACGTGTGAAAATCGATTTTTTTAAGATTTCGGCCTTAGTATGTAATTTACGACAAAAGTGTATATAATCATATTTATAGGAAATTAAAAAATCTACAACTTTTGTTAAGAGCATTTTTCTCTACAGAGCCTAGTTTAGCGTGAAAGAGTGATTTTCCGTATTTTTAAGCCCAACAGGTTAATTTTTTTTTGCGTCTTTCACTCATGATCAAAATTAGGTTATGTGTTTTGAGTTTAGTTTTTTGTTTATTTCTAATGTTTTATTGTTAATATTAGGTTATATTGTTCATTATTTGCATTGGCAAGAGAAATTCGTGTGAGTGTTGCGCACCAGATTTTTTTTAATTCTGAATAAAAAGGTATTAGTATTTTAAACTCATTTTGATTTCTTTTTTGTTTCAGTTCAATTTAACGCCCGTTGCAATGGGTATGATGTTCATTATAAGTGGAGGGACATATGCAGTGATTGCACCTGTCGTAGGAAGGTTATGTGATCGTTGGATATACCCAAAACAAGTAATTGCTGTTGGTTGCTTACTAATTGCAACTAGCTACATGATCGTTGGACCAGCTCCATTTCTTCCATTGCCTACGTATGTACTTTAAAACAATTATTAACAATCATTCTGTATTTATAATATATTTTATATATTTTTTACTTTCTCTTGCCTATATGAATACATAGAAGGGAAAGTATTGTTTTCATTTCGATTTTTCAAAATTTAGTTTTCACTGGATCTACATGTTTTCAGACCCCTGAACCCTCATAAACATGTTTTTAGCGATTGGTCTGAGTGTGTGTATGTGTTAACAGAATATCTCAAGAATGGAACATTGTACGAAATTGAAACATGAAACTCAGGTTACATACTACTAGAGAACCTGACATGAACATTTTCATCAAAATCGGTCAACCAGAACTAGTAGTTTATTTGTGTCATTTTCACTTTTTTGCAATTTTCTTAAAAAGTTACTTCAATTTTTTTAAAAAATCACCTCATTTACTACATTTTTTATCCTCTACAAGGTGTAGTAGGCGCCATGTCTGCTGAAACTCTTGGTGAGGCTTTTTTCTCGTAAAACAATTGTTTTTTTAAGATTGCGGCTTTAATATGCATTTTAGCGCAAAAATGTATATAATAAAAGTTGTAGAGAATTTAAAATTTTACAACTTTTATTTCAAACATGTTTTTGTAAAACGCATAGATTAGCGGTAATTTGTTATTTTCTGGGTTTTTTCATGAAAATCTGTAAAATAAATGGATTTTTTAAGATTTCGGCCTTAGTATGCATTTTACAACAAAAGTGTATATAATCAAATTTATAGGAAATTAAAAGATCTACAACTTTTATATTAAGCATTTTTCTCTACAGAACCTAGTTTAGCGTGAAAGTAATTTTCTGTAATATTAAGCCAAATTAAGGTTGATTTTCACTTTGCGTCTTTCACTCACGATTAAAATAAGGGTATGTTTTTTGAGGTTAGTTTTTTGTTTATTTTTAATGTTTTATTACTAATGTGAAGTTATATTGTTCATTATTTTCATTGGCAAGAGAAAGTCATGTGAGTGTTTCACACCAGATTTTTTATTGTATAATTAATTATTGATTTTATTTTTCAGGACCTTAACTCTATGTATAGTTGGTTTAGTTATACATGGTTTTGGACTAGCTTCAATGATGGTGCCAACTTTTATTGATTCGATATGTTCAGCTGTGTAAGTAGATTTTTTACAATATTTTTATAACATAAATATATAATGTCGCCAACCGAGGCCAACGACACGTGGCAAAACCTTGTTTGTGAAATTGGTGGCTCTGAAAAGGGCCGTTGATGGCGCTCGGAAGCAGCGAGCCGGCGTGATGGAAGTGGAGCCCAAAGAGTGACGGCTCGGCTACCGGGTTCAGGCTTAGCCTTCCCTCAGCGGCAGTTGGGTCCCCACTGCAGTGTGGCAGTGGTGGCCCCCAGAGCCCCGCAGTGTCGGGTTGGCGTAGGCCGTCTGCCGATAGCACGGCCGAGGCGGCTCTATCTGGGCCGGCAAAGGCTGACCAGTGCGGGAATGTAGCGTTCGCCACTGGTAGCGTAGACCAGGGATGGTGCGTCTGGTCTCGGCTGGGCTTGTCCTCTTCAGTCGGGAGCTCTTCTTTCTTCTTCTTGTCCGGTTGAGAGTTCAGTGAAGAGTGACTCTCGCGGACGAGAGCGCTCTCTTAAATACCTGTCCGTCAAGTCAACAAGGGAGAGGCTGTAGGCTCTCCCCACCACCGTAGTGGGACCGTCTGCAGGCACTTTGTTGGTAGGGGGAGTCTGCAACAATACGCTACTTGTATTAACAACATTATTTTTGGCCCTCAGTAATTTACCCATGGGATTATCTTACGAAGATAGTAGACAGAAAATATAGGGTAAGAGGTTGAAAAGAACTGTACAAGGAAAAAGAATGATTAATGGAAACTACTAATAAAAGAAGACTGAAATTTTATGGACACCTGCATAGAATGGATGACAACTGGTTGACAAAACAAATTTTAAGACACTAAACAATAGGACCTTAGGTGTTGTATAAATGGTTTAAAGAGGCAGAAAGGATATTAAGTAAACCGGAAACCGAGAAAACTTACCTGAACCAAATTTAAACAACTTATTACGGACTTTAAGAGCTTCAATGAAGAGCTATAACAAAACAACGGGTGGACAGATGAAAGGAGAAAAGCCTACAGTGGGTGAATGCTGAGAATGTGGGCTGCAAAAAGAGTTTCTAGAAACGTCAAAAGTCACTGACGTGAATTAGTGATTTTCTACATAAGTTTAAGTTGAACATCGGTCGATTTTAATTATGCGTCATTTACTCATAATTAAACATAGGTTGTTGTTTAGGTCATCAGCCGAAAGGCTGGTTTGAACCTGTAGAGGTTTTACGAAGTAAAACGAGGAGTGAGGTGGTTTACCATTGCCTTCCTCACTGAATGGAAAAGTACTCTTATCATCATGCCGGGATCTCTGAAAAGCACATATTTTTCACTCTGCAAATGACATATTCACTTCATTCATCACAGGGTCTGGCTGTATAATGAAATTCGTTACTTTCAGAGGAGATAACTCTTATTAGTGTATTTTACACCTCTACCTCTTCTGTTCTTATATGATTCAGTCATTTAACTGGCTGACCATGTGATAAGAAACAGAACTATTTATTTTAGCCCTGCAATGAACAGATTGAGTGTAAATAATTTGACATTCCACTTGTCTGTTATGGGCAGAAAACATAGGTTATAATGTTCATTATTGATGTTGAGAAGAGAAAATTGTGAGAGTTTCATACCAGATTTTTTTATTATCTAAAGGCAGAGGATATTCTCGGAATTTTATTACGACTTTTTTTACGAGTCTCTGTGATTTCAAAATTTAATTCCAATTTTAATTTTGTTTTTAGTGATGCTGGATTTGCAGATGACATTTCTACATATGGACTTCTCTCAGGGCTCTGGTCATCTTCATTTGCATTAGGCGCATTCATAGGTCCATCAGTTGCTGGTGTTTTGTATGATTACGTTGGGTTCAGAAACGGAACCCTCTTCGTAATAATCATCCATGGAGTATTAGTAAGTAATTCTATTTCATTATTTTAACATTTTTAACATTATTTTTACTTTCTCCTCCCCTATATGAATATATAGGAAAGGAAAGTATTGTTTTATGTTGATCTTTTGAAATCAAGTTTTCACCGGATATAAATGTTTTCAGAACCCCCTAAACCCAAAAAACAAAACATGTTTTTAGTCTGTGTGTGTGTGTGTGTGTGTGTGTGTGTGTGTGAACAAAATATTTTTAGAACGGAACATTGTACTAAGTTGAAACTTGAAACTTAAGATAGGTACCACTAGAGGATCCGACACAAACATTTTCATCAAAATCAGTAAACTAAAAGTAATTAATAAAAACAGTAGTTTATACATGCAATTTTTCGCTGTTTTGCAATTTTCTCAAAAACTGCTTCTATAACTTTTTTTAAATCACTTCATGTATTACTTTTTTTATTATTAACCACTGTTTTTGTTTACTATGTTTTTGTGTAGATTATGAATCTGAAAATTGTTTGTTACTACCTTTTGTAGTTTCTGATATTTGAATGTGACAGACAAACACAGGAAAATTAATGATGACAATTTTAAAAATTTCCACCAAAAATATGGAATTCACGATACAATTCAACTGGAAAATCTCAAAAATAGACTTCCTGAGGTCTTCATGTGTCTAGGTACCAGTTGCATGTCCCCCCCAAGACAAAAAAAAATTATAATTAATGATTTTATTTATATTTCTCTTTGTTTTGTTTTACAGTTTGTTGCCGTTGTTACATTCATAACATTAGAGAAGAATCCAAGTAGTTCACCAAAACGAGTTCGTCTATTAAGTGAAAAAGTAGAAGAAGAACCGATCAGTGAAGATAATACAGATCAAGAAGATATCACTTACGAAGATAATCATAACCATAATAACTTACAAAAATCACCACCGAAAGCAGCATACGTTAATTTAGTACAACATTGGAATCATCAAAATACAAAAATGAACGGTTACGGAACGATCGCTAAAAGCATCGATTATATTAGTTAAAAATTAATATTAGTGATTATTATGTGTATTTTATTTTAATAATTGATAAAATAATGTAAATAAATATATTTGACGATGTGATAAAAATATTTAATTTTATAATCGCTTCTCGATTTAACTCGAGAATCATTAACATCGGGTTGGTGATGTCTGTTTTATCTAATCTTTGGTTCTAAAAATATAAGTGTTAAATGTTACGGTCATGATTACATAAATAATATAAACCAGTTATGATAATAAAATGACAATATGTATCTGTTTTCAAACAATAACTGTTACTTGATCTTTGAAAATACACTTAATTTTTATGAATAATTGAAATTTATATAGGGAGGAGTCTTATAGTTTTATAAAAAAATTTAAATTTATAAATATGAGATTTTGGTTTTTAAATAACCGGATTAGTGCTGCTACCAACAAATAACGAGCACACCGTGACAGGTTTGAACATGTCTGTACGTGTTGATGATTCCCCGAATCATCAATGGGCGTGGTAATATGTCGCTCAGTTTCACTGTAGCAATCGCTCATTCAAGTACTTGTGCTATTGTCCTATCAAAAAAATGCATAGTGTTCAGATGGTACAACAAGTTAAACGTGAAGTTTCTTTTGAAACTGGGAAAAACCACTCAGAAGATCATCATCATCATCTGTCAAGGATTAGGCTCAATGGCCTGTATCAGCATCCATCTCTTTTTAGGTCTTCCCAAGCCTCGCTTCCCTCTAGGTTTATATTTCTATACTTGTAGAGAAAATCTGTGTGCTGGCATGCAAAGTAAATGGTTGGACCAGTTTCTCTCTATATTTGTGACGTTTCACACAGTGGTTGAACATTTAACTCAGGCCGTATAGCTTTATTACGTTCTCTTTAAGAAAAATTAGAAAAAAAATTGTGGGGAAAAAATCAGCTTTATTCAACTCTTACTAGTAAATCAAAACGTTAATTCTTTAAAATTATTATATCGACAAGCGATTATATTTTCGACTGTAAGGTGTTCAGATTAAATGCTTTAATAAAGAATTTAATCATAGTAAATATAAAGTGATGTATTACAAGGATGAATCAAATATAAACCGGAATTATTTGGTTAAAATTTATTAGAACTTGATAGAAATATAAAGAAATACAATTTTTTTTATTTAGTTTCCTGATATATTTTTCCCAACAGATTGATAATTTTTGTATCCCATCATCATAAAACAAAGATGGTTGCATCATGAGTCAATTGTGCATGGGAGCTTTAACTGCAACATCGTCATCAAAATGTTGGCCTTCAAGAGCAGTTTTCAAGAGTCCAAACATGTGGTAATCGCAGGGCGATAAGTCCGGGCTGTAGGGAGAGTGTTCTAGTGTAGTCCAGGACATTAGTGCAATTTTTTCCCGAGTTAGAGCAGCTCTATTGCGTAAGCACTGTCTTGGAGCAGGATATTGTCTCTTAAGGGAAAACCGCATCTTTTCCAACAATATACCTGTTTTGTCTCATCTAAAATTTGGCTGTAGTATCTGGCATTTATTTACCTGACGTTCGTAGAGAAAATCAATACATAAGACTCTTTTAAAAGCCGAAAAAACGGTCACCAAAACCTTTCCAGCAGAGAGTCAAGTTTTGGCTTTGACGCTAGTTCTCGATCAGCATTGATGACCTTCATTTTCTATGACTTCTCACCTTTCTAAAAACTGTTTGTGCCACGAATACAATTGTGTCGTTTTAAGAGTATTACCCCCAACTATGCCTTAAACCTTCTAAAAATTTTGGATGGTTTTACACCCTCTTTTGTTAGAAATTTAATTTTAATAATTCTTTGTGCAACAGACAATATTTGTTGCTTAGATATTGTGATAAAAATACTAAAGAGGTGGTAATGTGGAGTTCTCTAGCGGTGGAATGTTGTCTTAGCATCCCCACCCATGCATATCAAAAGCCACGCCCTTCTTTGTTCACCCCATTGTCGGTACAAAAAGAATTCCTGTTTATATTTGATTCCTACTTGTATTAACAAAATTTAAAAATTTGGTGATAGGTAATCCTCACCTTATTAAATACTGATTCATCAAATAATTTCATACCGAAATAATTCCTTCATTATGTTCGTAATTTATTTTTTAAATAATATAATTAATATTTTTATCTGATTTTATTTAATTAGAGTTAATATTAATATAAACCAATTGTATTTAATATAGTCTTTATTATGTTTTAATGAATTTACATAGCAATATTACTCAATATTTTAATTTAAGTATAATTTATGTACAGTTGGTTAATTTATTATTCGAGAATTTTATGTAGGTTATAGATTTAATTGTTCCATCCATTCTTGGATTTATTAACTCTAGTATTTAATTGATTAATTAATTATTCAGAGTACACAGTAATTTTTTCTGTATTTATATAACCCGTTTTAATATTATTACATAAGATAATTTTTAAGTACCAAAAATATTTTTGTAACAAAATTTTAATTAAATATATATTAATGTTGGTTTTTTTTAATTATTAAATTTTTCTTTTCTTCTTCCTCTTCTATCGATATCATAGGACATTTAGCTTGTTCCAGTATCAAAATTATAGAAATTGTAAATATGAAATTGTTTAATCCACTTGTGTATATTGCATCTGTTCAATTCAGAACAATAAGTTACTCCATGACCCAACGAGATGAAGATGATATGTATGATGTCTGCCTATAACTGGCAGGTGGAGTGTTAAATTATTTACACTTGATCTGCTAGTTTCAGGGCTACAAAATATAGTTATGTTTCTTATCACATGGTCAGTCAATTATGTGACTGAAGCATTTAGGAACAGAAGAGGTAGACATGTAGAAGATACTATACTATTTTTCAAAGCTGATGAGCTCTGAATGTACGCATTGCCCCCTACCCATTTCATAGCTAGTCATTCCAGCAACGTTGCCAATACTTGCTCTCATATAGATACTGAAGTCACGAGATTGCCTTTTGCGTATGTAAGGGCTGTGAGGAAGGGAAGTAAATTATTTGCAGTGCTGCCAACCTCAACAGTAAAACACTACTTGTACATTTCACTACCGTGCAGTTTCTAGACAAATTTTGTAAGCTGTGGTTTATTCTGAGAAAATGTTTTCTTTATAAACCTTATAAGAAATAAATATGACCTGTAATATTGCTTAATTACATGACTAGAAATGTTTGATTTACTGTAATTATGAATGAATCACCTTCTTTACTATTGCTGTCATCGGCGTTTTCATTATCAGTCTCTCTAGTATCTACCTAGCCGTTTTCTTTTTTTTACCAGGTGTCAACAAAACTGTTAAAGAATAGTTTCTTCTTGTCCTTAATTTCTTTCTTTATTTTTCGAATTATGGAAAGGGAAATATCACAGTAGTTAGCCGCTCTCTCACGGCTTTTGTCAAGAGGCACGGATAGGCATTTATTTGCAATAAATTATGTTTATATTAGCCTTTATTAACCTACTAAACATTAAGGTTATATAGCATTGTATCAAATTACAGTATTTAGCGTGTTTGATTATCAGAACTGCTCTGGTTCCAATTAGTTTAGTTAACTGACACTCTACTGTAGATTAGAGTAGAAAAGTTTACTTCTGTAGATTTGTACCTCAATGGATAGAGATTAGGTTTGTCTGTAATAATAAAAATCACACATATTGACACATAGGTAAAGATGAATTAAACAATAATAATAATAATAAAAAATGCAAGACCTGACCAGAAATCAAACCCAGGACCTCTTGTATAGAAACTGGTGTATGAGCACTACACCAATCAAGTAATAAGTTACCCAAGACGAAAAACTGAAAAGATCCATATGCATATATGGATAAATCTTTGTAATGCATCCTGCAGTTTGAAATTATTTCTATTTCGTATAATGAATTAATATAATAATTTCGCCAACCTTTTTTTTAAACTGTGTCACCTTTATTTTTATTCTTTCACGTGTTTCGGTGGATCCACCATCATCAGAATAAATAAAAAAATTGAAACCAAAAAAATTTTTATCTCACTTATTTAAAATTTACAGAAGATGTATAATCTTCTGTAAATTCACTTCTGTAGATCCACCTAAACACGTGTAAGTAAGAATAAAAATAAAGGTGACGCAGTTTAAAAAGAAGGTTGGTGAAATTATTATATTAATGCATATATGGATGTTCATGAAGTTATAACACTAATCAATAAATTTATATCTTGGAAGGTTGATCGCAAAATTATTCCAAACTAATTCTAAATTACCCTACAATATGAAGCGACCCATACATGATGGTCGTATTTCCTGAAGAAAGTTTTTTTGGAGATGGCTGTCAGTTACTTGGTTACATTATACCAGGATTAAAGAATATTGGTAACCAGAATGAGAGTAATACAGTTTCGTTTCTTCTCCAGTTGGTCCAAAGATCAAGTGGTACATCTAAATAGGTATTCATTATCAAAAGTTTAATTACTTTGACAATGAGGAACAGTACGTAAGTTTTCTCATAATTTTATATGTATAATTTGGAATAATTACTGCTTCCTGGGAGATTAAATCTTCTGAATCTCTTTCAATAGAATCTACAATATTTGGTAAGTAAAAATTCATCTATACTGGATGGAAACTTCAAAGCATCATTTTTTATTAATCAAAATTCCAAATCATTCCAGACAAAACGGCCTATACATTATCTACTAGTTGTTTAACATATCAGTTGAATATTTACTTGTCTTAATTTTTAGGAATCTGTTGCCCATATAATGTGTTAAGTGTTGGTTTTTTATTTCAAAATTAATACATTTAACTGACCAACTGAAGCTACTACGTTTAATTTTATGTTACATCTCAATTTCTATTAACTATATTTTCTCAAGTCTTTCTTGCCAAAGTATCAATTTCTATTAACTATATTTTCTCAAGTCTTTCTTGCCAAAGTATCAAGTCACATTTTGTTTAATCTGAGAATTCTATTACCACCATAATGTACTACTTTATAAACAAGCCCTGGACTACAAACACATTCAGAAAGTTTACCCAACCAATTTTTTTGTCCTACAAATGAATTAAGCTTCAGCTTATATGAATGTCTAATAACTAAGTACAATATGAAAGTAAGGACGAACCAGAAAGAACTGTATATTCGCACAGTTAACCAATAATACATTTTATCTTCGTGATGGAACGTGTAATTTTAGGCTACCGAAAATCTTTTAAAATTCAGGGTTGTTGTCTTTTGATAAAATTCCATTGCAGTGACAATAATTGGTAAATGTACTACTAAATACCAAATATTGAAGTACTATATTCGTTTTACAATACGTACAAACTACTTTCAATAAAATTAGTTCCAAGGAAATTAAATGGGAAAGAGAGGTTATGACTATGCTCACACAAAAGGTTTCAAAATACCAACTACTTTTATTTCTGATTGATTGAACATTCAATTTTTTTATTAACTACCTGTATATAATTAACGTGAAACCAAAAAGTTTTATTACATTAAATTACAGATAAAACTTAGTTTAATCCTGAACTCCCAACCATATTAGCCAAATTTCCCCCACTACCGTCGGCCATCGATCAGCAAAAGCAATCAATTTACAAACAGTTGAACGCCATATTGTATGCGTATCGTAGTCGCAAGTGTCGTTGTTAAAAGTTAAATTAATTTATTTTTGTGCAGAAATACGTGAAGCAAACATATATTTCGGTAGTGATTATATATTTTACAATTATTTTAACTTGCTTGTTGTGAATACATGTAGGCTGCTAAATTGTATATTTTCATATAATATTATATCGAGTCAGTTATTTCATGGCTACCATACCAAGCTGGCGGTGTTGTTACTGAGGATAACGCTTATCAGAAAGTATATATAAATAGTGTTAGAGTGAATATTTTTGAAAAATATTTGAATACGTTTTAATTAGAAATTTTTAATATGGAAACTCTATCTCAAAAATCATCTAAGAACAGAATGTTTTGTTTCGTTGATGGTTGTTTTACGACATCGGCAAGAAATAAAAACCTTGGGTTTCATCAATTTCCCGCTAGTGAACGAAAAACGGTGGTTAAAATTACCAAGAATGGAATAAAAAGACTTGTTAATAGGCGTCAGTTATGGATTGAGGCATTAAATATTGACAAAGAAGCAACTACGGTTATCGACCAGATGAGAGTATGTTCTCTACATTTCTCGAAAAAGGACTTTATTGCCAAAGGTATGTGTGATGATGACGCCGTCTTGTTATATTATTTATGTATATTATATGAGTTTTAGGCATGTAACAAATTCGCTGTTATTCGTAAAGCAGTAATGTGTAAATTTTAAAAACTTCTTATATGATGTAGGTGAATTAGTACTTTTTTGTTTTATTTTATTTAATAAAAAAAGCAGGTTGGCATTTGCAGTATGTTTATCGATTTCGTCTAGGTAGCTTGTTTCAAGGTGATAGAGGTGCGCTGTCTTGCAATTTCATTTATAAACAAATTTGAATAAACCTTTCTAGTAAATTATGTTCTGTATTATGTATTAGTTTGATCACCCTTTTTTCCGGTAATTTTAGTCTTTCTTTGTAACATGTTGGCTGAATGTATGAAGCTAAACCCAGATTAGGTTGGTTTGGCATTTTTGCAGTTGTAGGTGGTATCAATTACGATCTGTGAAAAACGTATTTATTCACATTGACTGTTTTCGTGGTACAGTTTTCGTAATTATTTCTTTGTTAATCTAACGTTATTTAGATCCAATTTCATAATATTATGTACCAATAACCAATGAATTAAAGGTTAAGCCACCTATTTTAGAATAGGGCAAATGTTAACATGCTGTATATTTACTAGAATTGATAACTGAGATTGTAGTAACTTAGTAAAACTGAATATTGGCTTGAATTAATGCCAAGTATAGTTATAATTCTGCCCACCAGTCTTAATTAGCAAATTAACTTGAAAATGCTGACATTAGCTCCACTTAAATGTTGCTGTTATTTTTTTTTTTTTGTGAAACATTATATTTATTTACAATCAGTTATCTAAGTAACTATAAGTAAATGATTAGAATTAAGTATGACAAGAGAGAAGGCCACCCAGTGATGGTCCTCCTCAAAAATATTCTAACATTGAAGTTTTGATAACTGTTTTGATGTTGCTGTTATTGAATTTTTATTCTGTTCTTTATATAGCAGCTGTTTTTGTATAAATATTTTTATTTCTAATTTCATTAAGACAAGCTTTTTAGCTAATCTTCATTAAGTACCCAAAATATCCTTGATTTTCAGTTAATAGGCCTATTTTAATAATCATTTTTGATAATATGCCTGGTGCCCAATCTTGTTCCCAAATTAATTTTTAATGAATTAATAATAAATGTTTTATTACTGCGTTTTTGTATTTTTGCAATTCAACCAACATTGTGAACATGTCACTGTATTTTTCGGTACTTTTACATTAATGGGGGGGCCAATAGTTTCAGTTGGAAATTCACTGAAAATGCATACTCATTAAACACTGATATACTTATATTAAAAGTTGATTTCTGGAGGATTGAATTATTTAATGGCATCTGAAATCACGGTAAAGTGATTGTCTCAAGCTGTAAGCCACCACTGGGACTCTCGACCAGGTATCCAGGTCTAGCCATCCTGCGAGGCTTTTTGTTTTCCCATTTAACTGCCCCACAATTGCTCGATAGTTTGCATGTACATTCTGATTTCCAAATCAACGGAATTGTATTTATGATTCACTTTTAAAGTGGTGAATACTGGCATTCTCTTAAGTGGTGCAATACGAACGCCATGGCTCTGAATAAATTACAGACCCTTCTGCAATATTGTTTACTATTACATTTGTGGTTTTAAGATTCATGGTCAGCCCGACGCACTCGAACTTTCGGCAAAACTCCTTACTCTTGCAGTAAGGCACGGGCAGCTCCCTTGTTTGTCAGTAAATGCCATAATATTATGATTAACACACGTAATGAATACAGTGATATATCTACATTATTTCCAGCTATAACATAGAGCGGATGCCAGATAAGCTTGCCGGTTTTCTGAAGTGCGCAGAAGTTTTATTTTGCTAATGAGTACTAATGCTTAGAGCGAATCAGTATTGTATGGAATTTTGTTTTTGATCGTGCTGTGTGTATTTTTAATTAATACGCATGCTCACTTGTATTGCTGATTGCCTACGTCGGAGTACTCTTAGCATAGACAGACTCTACATGCATGTTCTTTAGTTTGTGTTGAAGCTATGACATATCTATAATGGAATTTGGCTTTGAAAAGGGAAGACGAGTCCATTTTACTGCTCAGGAGGGGGTTTACAATGACAAGAGGCAAAAAATTTGTCACTTCGCAGAGTTGCAGAGGACGTGTAACTGCTTTTTTCTAACCGCACCGACAGAATTTTTCAAAACTTGTGGTTGTAGGGAAAAGAATTTTCTACATTGCTTTGCTTACAGCTGAAACCTAAATATAATAGTGGCTCTGTGACATCACTATAAAGAATGTAAAATACCATCTATTCATGCTTCCCTGTGATGTGAAAATGGACTCATGTTGAACATTTTGTAACTTTGTCAAATATTTACGGAAATTTAAATAAAAAATAACATTTATTCCAGTAAACTCTTGTTTACGAAACATGTTTTATAAATTTTTTTACTAAACTGAAGTTTAAACCGGTTATTGTAAAAAATCTAAAGTAAACAAAAATTTTTGCGGATAAAAATTTTGCTCCCCTAAACGTAAAGAATTATGAAGTGATGTTCTTGTGATTACATTCAAAAGGCGCGTACGTATTATATGAATCAACTGTAATTTTTTCAGAATTTTTCATCAGTAGTGACGTTAGATAAAACAGTTGTTTTGAGAGCGCGTTTTGATTTTTGCAATTCTTCTGTTTTACGAGAAACAGTCCGTTTCGAAATGGTTAATATCAGCTGACCACTACCACTCGCTGAGGCTGATATGTATATATCACCCTCAAAAATCATGCCTATAATTACTCCAGGAGCTTTTAGTTCAGTCTAATAAACTAAAGATCACGGTAATTTTGTCTGTTCCATTTTCCTTTGATTTTAAAAGTTTCGTCATTGATCCATAAAATTGAGTTATAAATACTCTTGTCAATTTTTGATTTGATTAAAGAATGCTTTATTTTTTTCAGATAAAAGAAGACCATTCGGATTTTTGAAAGACACAGCTGTTCCGAGAAGAAACTTACCATTGAGAAAGAATTCAAAATTAACTACCAGGTAAATAAAACGGGTCTTTTCCGTTTTCTGTATGCCACTATCAAATCCGTATCCCTCAAGGGTTACACAGTTCTCCCACTCGTGCGTCTAGCGCGCCAATCAGACTAGCAATATTCCAGCGTAATGTCAACTCCACTCCCATTTCACAGTTAGTTACTACACAATCTGCTATGAATTTTGTAGTTACATAATAATATGCGGACGGAGGAAGATGCTGCAGAGTTCCTTCAGGAAAAGGGGTTATTACACAATCCTAGAAGTGACAACTAAAAAAGTATGTGTGAAACTCACATGACTTTCTCTTCCCAATGTAAATAATTAAAAAATATAAAGTAATAGTAGAATGTAGCCTAGTAATAGCAAAATATTCAATTAAAAATATAACTTAATAGTATTGAAATATATATTTTTCTAACCACCAGAATACGGTAATATAAAACACTTACCAATGTTTATAGCGCTTTCTTTCGTGTATCTTGTACACATCTTCAGTAAATTAAAATTTATTTTAAGTCAAAATTTAAAACTTCCTGCTCCTACCATGGTAGATAAGGAAGTGATTTTTGAAAGATTTTTGATTCCTTATCTACCATGGTAGGAGCAGGAAGTTTTAAATTTTGTCTTAAAATAAATTTTAATTTACTGAAGATGTGTACAAGATACACGAAAGCGCTATAAACATTAGTAAGTGTTTTATATTACCGTATTCTGGTGGTTAGAAAAATATATATTTCAATTTTAAATAATACGGCTGTTTAAAAATCCTACATAGGATGTTTGATAAAATAATAACTTAATAGTTATGTAGTAATAGGCAAATAAAACAACAGAACGTGTAACATAGTACTATATACTGGGACTGGGAAGGACGTGTGTACGCGTGCGTGAGTGTGTCTGGTCAGTATGAGTATAAAGTAAGGCAGGGAGTGGGAGAAATGAACAAGATTGCAACCCTTCAGGAAATTCGGATTTGATAGTGGCATACAGAAAACAGAAAAGACCCAATAAAATTTTTATGTTTAATTTTTTTAGATACGGTATTTAATAAAATTACATTTTAAAATAGTCAATTCCAATTAATTGGGACACACTGGGACCGGAGCATTTTGGCCCTAATAAACAAATTCATAAACTGTGGCGTATATGATACTGTATTTTATTAAAATTATCACATACATAAATTTTACATGCAAATTCTATCCATATATGCACTAAACAAATAAAATGGGATCAGAACAATGATTAACTTTTTAGCAAAACCTTTTGCCTTGGTTTTAAACATTAGACTATTGACACTAACACCTTGCGAAGTTATAATGGTGAACCATTCATTCAATGCTTCTCAACAAGTGGATCCTTCCTTCATGTTTTCTTTTCTGAGATGTTCCATGATCTTTTACTGCCTACTCTTGGCATATTTTCTTTTCTTGGAGCACGATACAAATCAAAACAGATGCACATTCTTAACTGCATAAAATATTAACTAATATTTGGGTTGGGAGTAACAGCTGATCGGTCAGCTGTTTATTTATCAGCAGTTAAGAATGTGCGTTTTATGTGTGCCTGTTTTGATTTTAAATAAAGCAAAATTTCAATATCTATTATTCATTTTTTTTCCTGATTAATTCACATGAATCTTTTCAGAATAAAATTTTCTACAAATTTATTTAAGAAAAAATACACCTTTATTTACCATTAATGGAAGTAATCTTACATTAAACACAAAAATGTGTTATTTCTTTGCACCAATTCTTGTGTTTTATGTAAACTATCTCTGAAAGTATTGCATTCACAGCTCTGGAACCAATTTTATTCAGTTTTCCAGATCAAAAAACATAAGAAACAATCGTATTTGTATCTTTGTAACTACCTGTAACATTTTTATATGGCCTTACTTCACCGAGGGTACAGAGTTCTAGGTGAAATTGTTCGCTAGCCATAACTCGCTAACTAAGCGTTTTTAGGCATATGTTTATATGAACTTTTTTTCTTATTTTTAGCTATAGAATGAGATCCCAAGAGATTGCCCGTATAGTTTTGAATCACCCTATATATATACAGGGTGATTCATGAAGTTCTCCCCCCACTTCTACAGCACATTGTACTAGTAAAAATAATGAAAAAATGTTATATAAACATAGGTCCGAAAACGCTTCGTTAGCGAGTTACAGCTAGCGAAAGTTTCGCCTGGATTTCAGTTCACCAGGTGAAATGAGGTCTTCCTGGAATTGTGGTAAGGTAGATTAAGGGGCAAATTCAATCATTTCTTATGGTTTTTGATCTGATAAATTGAATAAAACAGGTCCCAGATCTGTAAGTTAACCCTTTAAGGACTGAATTTTGAAATTTTTGTTGTAGAACAACCAGCTTCTATTTTTATAGCCATGGACTCCCTAAATTATCATTTTTATGATAATTTTGTTATAATAGCCCCTTATGACCTTTTTTTAGGGTGTAACCATATGGTAACGCTAGTCCTTCAGATGAACACAATGGTACCCTACATTTTTCTATAGAATACAAAAATAAAAACAACAAAATATATAAACAGAAATACTTTTTTAGGACAATTTTTGAAACTATGACATAAAAATTTATTTCAATAAATAAAAATATACTTAAAAAATACACAAATACACATCAAAATAACTGTGCAATAAATATGGCAAATTATTTTGTACGATAAATCTGAAAGCACGTATACCAAGACCGACATCACATTTCACACAGTATGTACGACCTACTGAACAGTAACCCTCTCCTGCACACTGTTGCCTTTTTTTATTGGGCACTGGCGCTACCAAGTGATTCAGACCGTCATATCTTATAATATCTGATGTTCGATTCAAAGATGTGCTGGTTTTGGAAGTTGCAGGCCTTCCTGGTCCTTTAGGCATGTTTCTGTAGTGTACCAAGTATGTTTGTGCTACATCTCTTCGAAAATTTAATTGAGGAAGAGAGCCTCCAGCATACCAATGTATCATCCATGCATTGTTCAGGCAGCTATCGATTCGGTTCAATATCACAATGAATCCAGTCAAACGTTTTAGACTGCTTAAAAGCCTGACATTTAGTTGTTTGAGAAATATCTTCACAACGTTCTCTTTCTCCAATTTCTGCTCGAGCTCTAAGTTGATTTCCCCTTAGATTATTGATCAAACCACCATAATCCTCTTCTGCGGAATCTTCATCAGTCAAAATATTGGATTCAGGAGGTTCTACATAAATGTCAGGAAGATCATTCCCATGTGCATTTTCTTCAAGAATTGAAATCACTTCAAGAAGAGTAAGCACATCTCTGAAAGTACGGTGAAAATATTTAGACTCTTGCCGATTATATATTACAAGAGCCTAGTGTTACCATATGGTCACGCTAACATAAACTAGTGAATAAAAACAACATAAACTGAAAATGATTGAATGTCTCTATTTGCGGATGTAAATAGAGATTATGTAACAATAAGAACCTAGAAGAAACTTTCCAAAAATATGTTTAAAAAAATATATGTCACCTACTCCAGGTGAACGTCCATATTTCAGAAAAATTCAAAATTCTAATAAGTTTTGAGTTGAACAGCAATTCACAGATCAGTTATAAAACACAACTAACTTATCAGCTGAGAAGTACTAGTTTCCCTCTATTCAAAGAAGTGCTGCCAACCCAAAAATCTAAATTATTGTATCTTTAATAACTGAAAAATGAGACCATGATTTCTGTGACCATACGGTCACGCTAGTCCTTAAAGGGTTAAATAGTTTTTAAGAAAACCAGTGTCAAATGCAAAAAATGGAGTGAAAAACTTATTTTTTCATCTTTGGGCAAGGATAACTGTGTTATTTCACCAAGAAACAGTTAAAATTTTTCAATAAAACATGTAGAAAATTTTATTCTGAACAAACCGGTGTAAATTAAGTACACAGAAAGCGAATAGATGTTTGATTAAATGAGTTTTTATTCATAAGAGTACAAAGTAAAATTAACCGGAAAAACTAAAATGAAAAAATGTGTTTTTTTCACTCCATTTTTTTGCATTTGACACTGGTTTTCTCAAAAACTATTCGCTTTCTGTGTACTTTATTTACACCGGTTTGTTCAGAATAAAATTTTCTACATTTTTTATTGAAAATTTTTAACTGTTTCTTGGTGAAATAACAAAGTTATTCTTGCCCAAAGATGAAAAAATGTGATTTTCACTCCATTTTTTTGCATTTGACACTGGTTTTCTCAAAAACTATTTAACTTACAGTTCTGGGACCTGTTTTATTCAATTTATCAGATCAAAAACCATAAGAAATGATTGAATTCGCCCCTTAATCTACCTTACCACAATTCCAGGAAGACCTCATTTCACCTGGTGAACTGAAATCCAGGCGAAACTTTCGCTAGCTGTAACTCGCTAACGAAGCGTTTTCGGACCTATGTTTATATAACATTTTTTCATTATTTTTACTAGTACAATGTGCTGTAGAAGTGGGGGGAGAACTTCATGAATCACCCTGTATTATAGGTGTAGATTATTGTAGGATTGAAATATATATTTTTTTCTAACCACCAGAATACGGTAACATAAAACACTTACCTATGTTTATAGCGCTTTCGTGTATCTTGTACACATCTTCAGTAAATTAAAATTTAAAAAATTTAAATTTTAAATTTAATTTTAATTTAAATTTTAATTTTAAAATTTAAATTTAAATTTTTAAAATTTTAATTTTAATTTACTGAAGATGTGATTTTAATTTAAATTTTAATTTTAAAATTTAAATTTAAATTTTTAAAATTTTAATTTTAATTTACTGAAGATGTGTACAAGATACACGAAAGCGCTATAAACATAGGTAAGTGTTTTATGTTACCGTATTCTGGTGGTTAGAAAAAAATATATATTTCAATTTTAAATAATACGCCTGTTTAAAAATCCTACATAGGATGTTTAATAAAATAATATTGTAGGATTATAGTTTAAAAGTGAACTTGTTTTATTTTAATGATTATTCTCTTATATTAGTTAAGTTACTCATTTCACAATTGAATTTGAGGATGACTAATCCGACCGAAAACCTTCTCCACATTTTTGACCAAGAACATGTCATCGTTATATGCTACCAGTTTGCTTTTGACATCGTATTGTCTCGCATCGTTAGTATTTTTTGTTTTTTTCTTTCTCTTGCCAATATGAATATATAGGAAGGAAGTATTGTTTTCATGTCAATTTTTCGAAATCGAGTTTTCATCGGATCTACACGTTTTCAGACCCCATGAATCCAAAAAACATGTTCATAGCGATTGGTCTGTATGCATGTGAACAGAATATCTCAAGAACAGAACATTGTACGAGGGGTATCCAAAAAGTAAGTTTCCCTAGCCAAGAAAAAATTTAAAAAAAAAACAAAATATTTCGAATAATATATATTTATTTTTGTTTACATTTACTTATTTTTCTACATAATCTCCATTTAATTCTAAACATTTTTCGTACCTTGGCAACAGTTTCTTTATTCCTTTGTCATACCATTCTACCGCCGAATTTTTGAACCAGTTATCGACCTCATGTTTCAATTGGTCTTCATTAGCGAAGTGCCGACCGCCCAGATGATTTTTAAGCTGCGGGAACAGATGAAAGTCACTAGGTGCAAGGTCTGGAGAGTATGGAGGATGATCAAAAATTTGCCATTTGAATTTAGCAAGAAGCTCAGCTGTTGCACAAGCCGTATGTGGTCGGGCGTTGTCATGAAGGAGCAGAACTTTGCGTGACAAAAGCCCACGCCGTTTGTTTTGAATGGCGCGACGAAGATTGGTCAACAATTCACAATAACGTTCTGCATTAACTGTTGTTCCACGAGGTAGATAATCAATCAGTAATACTCCGCGGCAGTCCCAAAAAACAGTAGCCATCACTTTTCCTGCCGACTGAGTCACTTTCGCTTTTTTGGGACCTTTCTCACCTTTTTTTTGCCATACCATACTCTGACGTTTGGTTTCGGGAGTTGAATGGTGGACCCACGTTTCATCACCAGTAACTATTCTTGAAAATATGGTGTCGCCCTCATCTTTAAACAATTGCAAAAAACATCGAGCAGCTGCTAAACGTTTTTGTTTATGGATGTCTGACAATAATCGCGGGACCCATCTTGCACACACTTTTGAAAGTTGAAGGTCTTCAACCATGATATTGTGAAGACTGGATCGACTAATTTCAATATTTGGTGGCAGTGCAATCATGATTTCGTCTAGCGTAAGCCGCTTGTCGGAGTCAATGACCTCACGCACAGCTGTAACGACGTCGGCTTGGCGGGTAGTCTCAGGTCGGCCACTTCTTTCATCATCGTGAACATTTTCTCTGCCTTCAATAAACATTTGTCGCCAACGACGAACCATTTGAATTGACATTACATCTTCACCATAAACACTGCATAACTGGCGATGAATTTCTACAGCCGATTCATTTTTTGCAGTGAAAAAACGAATAACACCGCGTATTTCACAACTGGCGGCAAAACGAAGTGGAGTCTCCATTACGGTATGCTGTTTACTGACTACTGAGCATTCAGTGGTCGCCGGACCGGTTGCAAGTGATGCCAATACACCCATACTAAAATTCCCTGTGCGCGATATATGCATGCATCACTTCTACTTCAACATAAATATTAGGGAAACTTACTTTTTGGACAACCCTCGTACATACTTGAAACTTGAAACTTAAGTTAGATACTACTAGAGGACCCGACGCAAACATTTTCATCAAAATCTGTCATGCAGAAGTAGCTGTTTATAAGCGTAATTTTTTACTTCTTTGTGATTTTTTTTTTAAATCACCTCATTTACTGAATTTTTTAAGTTCTACAAGATAGGGTAGGCACCTGGTCTGCTGAAATTCTGAGAGAGTCGGTTTTCTTGTAAATAAATTGGTTTTTTTTAAAGATTGTGCCTTAATAAGCATTTAAGCACAAAAATGTATTTAATAAAAGTTGTAGAGAATTTAAAATCCTACATTTTTTGTATAATGCTTAGTGTAGCGGTAATTAGCGATTTTCTGTTTTATCTCACGAAAATGAGTAAAACAATTGATTTTATTAAGATTTTGCTCTTAGGATGCATTTTACAACAAAAGTGTGTAATCAAATTTATAAGAAATTAAAAGATCTACAACTTTTATTAAAGCATTTTTCTCTACAGGGCCTGGTTTAGTGTGAAAGAGTGATTTTCCATAATTTTAAGCCAAACTGAGGTTGATTTTAATTTTACATCTTTCACTCATGATTAAAATTAGGTTATGTTTATTGAAGTTAGTTTTTTGTTTATTTCTAATGTTAGGTTTATTGTTGATTATTTTTGCATTGGCAAGAGAAAGTTGTGTGAGTGTTTCACTCCAGATTTTTTCATTTCTATTTATAGTTTAATTCTGTATATGGTTAAAAGCGTGTATCAGTTATCATTGTGATGTTTTCGTTAAAAGTTTTGCATTTTTTCTGAGTCACCGCTTTAGCAGGTGATTCGGTAATCCCTGTTTGTTTACTCAACATATCTTTCTTATGATGAATGGTACAAATGTAGTTTGTTGTGTAGATTGTAAGTACTGCATCAGTTAAAAATTAATTGACCTATGGTATTGTTCACCATTCTAGAGATTTAGTATAGTTCTGTTACTAATTGTATTTTTTTTTAGTTTACAGTTTCGCAACTTCAATCGTATAAAATGGCGCGGTCGACTTGCTTTTCAAGATCCAGATGGCCGGTTACCTGTTTCGAGAAGGCGTTATCTGGGATCACATAGAAAGGGTTTTGGAGTTCCTAATGTCCGTCCAGTTTCTACTAAAAATGTAATTATTATTTCTTTGTATATTCACTTGAGTCACGAGTTTGCCCTTGTTTGCAACG
Source organism: Catonia carolina (assembly GCA_035578175.1). Taxonomy (NCBI): domain Eukaryota; kingdom Metazoa; phylum Arthropoda; class Insecta; order Hemiptera; family Achilidae; genus Catonia; species Catonia carolina. The sequence continues at coordinate 8,294,772 of JAQMRL010000014.1, read as the reverse complement.
AGGGGTAAAGGGAGAATAGCATCAGTGCGCATGCGCGACTGCTTTAATTTCAGTACACAAACATAACAACTTATACTATACCCAGAGCGTGTACAGTATATCACGGAACCTTTTGTAGATTAACGGTACGAATATAACTGTTTGTTACCGTAAACAGAAATGTTAGTTTCTCAAAAACGTGGGCAGACTATTCACAGTGCTGAACAGTATCTAATATGCAGTGTAATAAAATGCTGTGAAATTGAAGCTAAACAAAAATGCCTCTTAACAAAAGCCATGAGCGAGTGGCTAACTATACTGGGATGTTTCTCTTTCCACAATTCAAAAAATGAGGAAGGAAATTAAAAGACGTGAAGAAGCTATTCTTCAACAGTTTTGTTGACACCTGGTAAAAAAAGAAAACGGTTAGGTAGACTAGTGAGACTGATAGTGAAGACGCCGGTGACAGAATTGTAAAGAAGGTGATTCATTCGTAGAAAATTTGTTTTAATGGAATAAGGTAGCTGGTAATTACAGTAAATCGAACATTTCTAGTTGTGTAACTAAGCTATAGGCAGTATTACTGGTGAGATTTATTTCTTATAAGGTTTACGAAGAAAATTTTCTGGATTAAACCACAGCTTACAACAAAATGTATGTAGAAACTGCACGGTAGTGAAATGTACGAGTAGTGTCTCACTGTTGAGGTTGACAGCACTGCAACTATTTTACTTCCCTTCCTCACAGCCCATACATACGCAAAAGGCAATCTCGTGACTTCAGTATCTATATCTATGTATTTTAATTGTATAAAATTATTTTTTATAGATTTAAAAGAAATTAAAGTAAAAGAAATCAGTGGAAATTGGAATGGTATCCACATTAGGGAAGAATTTATGTGGCATCCATCGACGTGTATTAACTACTGGATCGCTCACTGTGCATTGCAAAAATGGTCTATACCCTCACTCCATCATAGTACTGGTGCCGTCTGTACAACAACTAAGTACCTATATTAAGTGAATAGCTACGTTTCATCTTCTTAACCCTTACGAAACGGACTGTTTCTCATTAAACATAAGAATTGCAAAAATCAAAATGCGCTCTAAAACAACTCTGTTTTATCTAACGTCAATGAAAAATTCTGAAAAAATACCGCAGATTCATTTAATATGTACTCCCGTTTTGAGTAATAACATGAAAATTACATGATAATTCTTTGTGTTATGGGCACAAAATTTTAATCCGCAAAAATTTTTGTTTACTTAAGATTTTTTACTATAACGAGCTTAAATTTCAGTTAAGTAAAAATATTTATTAAACATGTTTCGTAGAAAAGAGTTTACTGAATAAATGTATCTTTTTCGTTTTAATTTCTGTAAATATTTGACGAAGTTTCAAAATGAGTCCATTTTGGAAGGTGAAGGGATGGTATTTTACATTCTTTACGATGATGTCACAGAGCCATTATTACATCTCGGCTACAGCTGTAAGCAACTGTAATGTAGGAAATTCTTCTCTCTACAACAAAGTTTTTTCAACAATTCTGTACGTGCGGTAAGATGGAAGCTGTTACAATTTCCTTGCAACCTTGCTAAGTATTAAATTTTTTGACTGGGTGATGATAAACCCCCTCCTAAACAGTAAAATGAACTCGTCTTACACCACCAAGGGCAAATTATGTAACAGAATCATCATAGCTTCAACACAAACTAAAGAACATACATATACATTGACTTAGACACAAGCTGGACAGACTTCCATTCAAAACAAACAATTCACAAACAATTGATGCTACCTACGCACTATAGAGGAAATACAAACTTTGTCGTTTTCCCTACCATCAATTGTGCATGGCTTAAAATAAGATAAACCGTTTGGACCGGGTTAAATCTTAGCCAAATATTTATATTTTCATAAAATTAATGTTCAATTCTATTTTATGGACTCGAGTAAGAAAAATGTATATTTCTTAAAATAATGCACAGGTTAAGAAATACTCATTTTTAATTGTTAAACAAGATTTTATTAAACAACATTAAATACATTAACTACAATCTTTACAACTTGTCAGATGTATTTAATTATGATAATATGGTATTGCAATTATGTACGAGGGCTATTCAGAAAGTAGATTACGTTTTCGTCTGTTGCCGCAAGGGGCGGGGCAATCGCGGACATTTTGGTATGTGGGCGTTCTGCCGTTCAGTGGCTATCCAGCCGTGCTAGTGAGAGGGTGATCGCGCTGCTCGTTCCGTTTTTATAAGCTTTTGAAATGTGTGCTGCAATCGCAAATCCCGCGAGTTGTGAAGTACGATCTGTGATAAGGTTTTTGTTGGCAAGCAACCATAAACCAATAGAAATTTACCGGAAACTGTGTGCAGTGTATGGAAATGACATTATCACTGAAGGTGGAGTTCGTCAGTGGTGCATTCGCTTTAAGAATGGCCGAACTAATGTCCATGACGAAGAGAAGAGTGGTCGACCGAGCATTGTGACTGATGAACTGACTGAGAAAGTCAATGAAAAGGTGCGTGAAAACCGCCGTTTCACAATAACGGAGCTTTCCCTTTGTTTCCCACAATTTTCAAGAACTTTGCTGTACGAGATTGTTACACAAAAGCTAGGCTACCACAAATTCTGTGCAAGATGGGTGCCAAAACTCCTTACAGAAGACCACAAGGATCAGCGCATGGCTGCATCATTAACATTTCTTGATGGCTACGACAAAGCTGGTGAGTCATTTCTTGACCGAATCGTAACGGGAGACGAGACGTGGGTAAAACATGTTACCTGCGAGACAAAATTACAGTCTATGGAGTGGGGACACACACATTCCCCTAAAAAACCAAGAAAATGTCTCCAAACATTGTCTGCAAGGAAGATTATGGCGACTGTTTTTTGGGATAGGAAAGGTGTTATTCTTATCGATTTTTTGGAGCGTGGTACAACAATCAACTCTGAGAGGTATTGTCAAACGTTGCAAAACTTAAGAAGAGCGATTCAAAACAAACGTCGGGGAAAGCTGACGAACAAAATTTTGTTTTTGCATGACAATGCCAGACCTCATACGGCAAATCGCACTCAAGGTGTCCTTAATGGATTCAAATGGGAGATTTTTCCTCATCCGGCTTATAGTCCCGACCTTGCACCCAGCGACTTCCACTTGTTTCCAAAGATGAAGAACTGGCTTGCAACACAACGTTTTGATGACGACATGGAACTGCAGGCGGGCGTGACTAACTGGCTGACATCTCAGGCGGCTGAATTTTACGATGAAGGCATTTCAAAACTTGTTCACCGCTACGACAAGTGCCTCAATTTGTATGGTGACTATGTAGAAAAGTAGTGTTTAAGTTGCTCTTTCAGATGTACATAATAAATTTTTTTTTCTGTAATTTGTTATTTTTTTATTCCAAAACGTAATCTACTTTCTGAATAGCCCTCGTATTTTATGTATTTTTATACTGTTTGTATTTTTTACGGTATTGCAATATTCTGTGTTCATATCACTATTTAAATAGTTAAGGATAGGTCTATATAAATATTATATTTTTACAAAAAAAAAAAGGTTTTTTTTTATATTTTAAAATAAAACGTAATTGAAATTGAAAATAACTAAATACACTCCTTTTTGTCATCAGTCTCTCGACTGGTTTGATGCAGTTCTTCAAGCTGTTCTGTCTTGTATAAGTCGTTTCATACTTACATAAACCGTGGACAATTCGAATTAGCACAAGCAGCCTCGGTGTTTATCTTTTCCGCTAAGTCTACAGGTTGGAATTTTGAGCAGGCAAGGTTCAGGATAGTTTGTAAGGACATCACCAATTAGGAAATGTGACGGGGTTAACGGAATAAGATCAATAGGTTCATCTGATAATGGAGATAAGAGACGAGAATTTATACGTGCCTCAACTTTGAGTTAATAATGTGACAAATTGTACGTAGGTTAAAATTAAATTCCCTAAAACTCGTTTTATGTGTGTTTTTACTAATTTAACTGATTATTCCCCTAGTCCACCAAAATGTGGAGCCCTAAGAGGTTGAAAACGCCGTAAAATTTTGTCGTTTGATAAAGTTGTTGACATCTTGTCATTAAATTCTTCTGACTTCCACAATCTTAGGAGTTCATTTAATTCACAATGTGCTCCTACAAAATTTGTCCCGTTGTCTGAATATATGTCTTTTGGTTTTCCTCTCCTTGAAATGAATCTGTGTAAAGCTCTAATAAAAGATTTTATAGTTAGATCCTCAACTAACTCCAAATGTAGAGCTTTGACACTAGAACATACAAATAGTGCAATATAACATTTAGCTGGAATAACCCCACTTCTCTTTGACATCTTCATATAGAAAGGTCCACAATAATCTACTCCGGTATAATAGAATACTCGAGGTGGCACAAGAACTCTAAGTTTTGGGCAATTCACCCATCATCTGTGTTTGAATCTTAGGTCTTGCTTTGAAGCAGGAAATACATTCGTGAATACCTTCTTGACTAATGAACGACTGTTGATTGGCCAGTATTTCTGACAAATGATGTTTAATAACAGTTGGGGTCCTGCATGAAGATTTTTTATATGCATGTGTTTCACAATTGAATATGTGATGATGTACCCTTAGGCAATTTAATTGCGTGTTTCTGGTCAAGACTTAAATGTGATTGTTGTAAACTTCCACCAACATGTATCACGTGATTTTTGTCCATGAATGGATTCAATGCCTTGAGTTTAATGTTTCTTAACTCACTATCCAGATTGTAAATCACAATATTCATGAAGAAATGATTCTTTTTGCACAAGTCTGATAACAGCATTTTCCGCTAATTGAAGTTCTGTGACAAAGATTGCTGCCAAGAAGAAGGCCACGTGTTGTCTGAATTAAGTGTAAATCGAAAACAGTATGCAATAACACGTACAAATTTAGTAAAACTAGAAAAATTATTATTAGACTGGGAGAAAACGTTTGACAACGTCGATAGGAAACTACTCTGGAGAATAATGGAGAAACATGGTTACCCCAAGCACTTGATAAGTAGCATACGAAGTTTGTACAACGATTCTTCAATAAAAATGGAGGTGCAGTGTGGGAGACTGTCCAGGAAAATTCCTACGAATAAAGGTGTTAAACAGGGGTGTCCAATATCTCCAACACTATTCAATATATATGTTAGTGAGCTTATGTATGAATGGCAATCAAAAGTTGACAAAGGCATTCCTCTTGCCCGAAATACTTTTATAAATAATTTATTATTTGCTGACGACACAGTTATACTGCAGGAATCTGAAGACAAGCTACAAATTTCAATGCATAAGCTACATATTTTGAGTAAATGTTTTAATATGAAAATTTCAAGAAAGAAAACAAAAATAATGGCTTTCCAGGGGAAATGGCCAACAAGGTCCAAGATAATGATTGACAATACTATTTTTGACCAAGTGAGCAATTTTAAATATCTTGGTTGTGACATAACATACGACCAGGATAAAGATGTCCAGCAAAAAATAACAAAGTTCAGCTCGGTATGTGGGGCAATAAGTAGGTCCCTGAAGAACAAAGCTAGGAAGGATACGCTAATGAAATTTTATAGAGTTATGGCGATACCTGCCTTAGCTTATGGAAGTGAAGCATGGGTGCTGTCTAAGAAACAAGAATCCAAGATTCAAGCAGCAGAGATGAAATTTCTTAGACATATAAAGGGATGCACCAGAGAAGATCGCTTCAGGAACGAAGTAATAAGGGAGGAATGTGGAACACAACCGCTAGCTGACATAATCAAGCAATACAAAGGAAAATGGTCAGAACATCTTTTCAGAATGCCGCAAGACCGCCTTCCTTTGAACGCATGGCATCATATACCAAGGGGTAGAAGAGGTATTGGAAGACCGAGGAGGAGATGGACGCCGGAACAGGCTTAGCTCACAGCTAAAATAGCCTAATCCATGACGACGACGACGAGAAAAATTATTAAAATTAATGACATTATTTGTTGAGACTGCACATGAAAGATTATTCTTCCGTCTTGTCTGGAATATCATTATGATTTGCATCTGGTTCTTCCAAAATGAAATCTACTGATGAGTAGAGAAACGATGGTCCTTTCCAATATAAGCTATCATTTAAAATTTCTGAAGGAAGAAACCCTCTCGTTAAGAAATCAGCAGGATTGTCTTCGCTCCTGACATGTTCCAAGAATTTGTCTCAGTATTGTCTTGTATCTTGGATACTCGATTTGCAATGAATGTTGACCAATGAGATGAAGGTGCTCTTATCCACGTTAATGTAATAGTTGAATCAGAGTCATAGGTGATGGAATCTATGTGAATTTGTAAAGCAATCACAATTTTCTTATACAATTCTGACCATAGCAAAGCTCCACACAATTCGAGTCTTGGCAAAGATGTTTTCTTCAGCAGTGCAACGCGTGATTTAGAACTAACTAAATTTACTGTGATATTACCATCAGTATCAACTGACTTGATGTAAATACAGGCACCATATGCAGATTCTGATGCATCTGAAAATCCACGTATCTCAATTCTAGTAACATGTTTCTCTTTAGGTAGAATATTTCATTGAATAACTATTTGTGATATTGACTGCAACAATTCTTGAAAGCTAATCCACTGTTTTAGTAATTCTTCAGGAACCTCTTCATCCCAACCAATCTTATAACTCCACAGTTGTTAGATGATTACCTTGCCCTCACGATCACTGGTCCAATAAGCCCCATTGGATCAAAACTTTTTCCTTTAGCTGATAAAATTGTGCGTTTTGTATGTTTCACACTCGTCTTGTTTTGTAAATGTGTATTGTTTTGGGTTCCAAATAAGACCAAGAGTACTCAGAGTTTCATCGTTATTGATCATGAAACAATGCAAACTGTTGACTTATGGACAGCCTGCATGCGATATCTGTTTTTATACTAGCCTACCCTTCACACTGAAACAATAATAAAGTATTTCCCTTTCAACGTATTCTATTTCTGTAAAAGTTATTAGTTGTGTTGAAGAATTCTCTACAAAAAAAATACAATAATGACCGGTTTCAGACATATAGTAACTTCATTGCAACAAGTTTTATTGCCCACTGCACAACCCATTTCTATAGCCACTGAAGTGAAGAAATTTCATAACTGTATCACAATATGAAAACAATTTATGTGATTCTTAACAAAAAAAATTGTTAATTAATTTACAGGAAGCGACTCAGTCTGAAGAAAGAACATACAGTGAAATTTGTGAAGGTGAAGATTTAGGAGGCGGAAAAATACAGTTGAAAACATTTTCATTATCTGGTCGAGATAAACTGGAATTTGTTAAAGAATTGAAAGAGGTAAATTGTTGTTCTATTGAATTTTTTTTAGTATTGTAATTTTACTTTTTTTAATAGAAATTTTTTCTCTTGTATAGGGCCAGTTTTAGACCACGCAAGGTGATTTAAGATGTTTTTGAAAGTTCTTTTTGCAGCCCGTTTTCTTGCATTTCGCTTATCGTAGAATTTTCTTCTGTTTAACCAATGTTTTGTTTTTGCTTTTCATGGAAACCCTTAAAATTCGTAATTAGTTGTCTGAATTTGTTTTGGTTCATTAAGTTTTTCTTGGATTATTCCGGTTTTCTGAACATCCTTTCTGATTTCTTTAAACCATTCATCCGACACGTTAGGTCTAATGTTTAGTGTCTTAAACATTTGTTTTGTCAACTGGTTGTCATCCATTCTATACAGGTGTTCTTAAAACTTTAGTCTTATTTTTCTAATCGTTCATTTTCCATGTGTAGTTCTTCTCAACCTCGTAACCTGTATTGTACGTCTACTATCTTGCGGATGATCTTTCTCTCAAGTTTCTCTGCTTTTAGACCAGCCTTCCAGTCAATTCTAAGGAACTCACTTGCATACAAAGGTGAGTTCCTCGAAGTGCATCGATTATCTGTCCTCATCTGTTGTTATTTGCTTCCGTTTCGCTGGGCTTTGTTTGTATTATCTCCCCAAGGTACTTGAAGCTATTAAATTTCCCCATTTTCTGTATTTTGTCCTCAGGTGAAGCGAGGATGTTTTGATGATTTTTTTTCTATTTAATAATATGCTAACAATATTTCATCATCATCGTCTGTCAAGGATTAACCCTTGCTAACCAGTAGGCCCAATATTACTCATTCGTCATCATCTTTCTTTAAACTCAATTATCTCCGCAACTATTCATTATTTTCTAACAGGTTTAGTTTTATTAGAAGAGACTTTTTTCTTCTTTCATTTGATGTATCTTGCATATTTGTACGATGAAAATTGTCAACGTGGTGTTACACAAAATAAAGAGATATTTTTTGAAGGGCCAGTACTAAAATTTGGATGTTTTATCCATAACTTTTCAACAAATAAAGGTCTTTGTTCGGGAATATCATCAGTTAGCTTTAAATGTAACAATCTAAATCAATAAATAAGAAGTGCCGGCGACAAATTTTATGACCCTAAAATCGAACAAAGAAGGTTAACACTACCCGTCTCGCCTGTCTCTCCGTTAAACCTTACAATTAGCCTCAAAATAAACGATAACATATTTTGATTTATGCTATCCTGTTAAGAAAGGGATAATACACAAAACAACATGCGGAAAAGAGATAGAACTTTCATAGAAGAGAAGTAAATAAAAATTGAAAAGACACCGCATTATTTTGAGGTGATGTTTTCCCGCATTTTTTTCATCCAGCACGTTACGTGGTTGAACAAAAAGTATGATATCTTTTGAATGCGTCTATCAATTTGCAATATCTAAACATTATTATTTTTTCAATGAATTGAATGTATATAGCTAAATTAGAATTAGCTAATTAGAATGTATATAGCTAAACATAAGTTTTTGTAATTTTTAGTGATTTAGTGACACTTTTTCATATGTAAATTGATATTACTAAAACAAAATATTTTTTCTTAATTTTCAATTTTTATTCAAGTCGTAAATGAAAATGGAAAAATTTGGTTCACATGTTCTAATAACAAATTCTTTATAAATAAATAGTAATTTTTTGAAATTTTAGGAATGAAACTAAACGAAATAAAGAGTTTTTATTAGGTGTAAAATGACAGTCTGCGTGATCGTTAAAATCTCCATTCTCGTCGGGTTAAGGTCAGTGTTCTGTTCTGGCATCCATCTCTTTTTAGGTCTTCCATCGTCTCGCTTCCCTCTAGGTTTATGCTTACATGCTTGTAAAGGAATATTTGTTTTTAATTCATTATTCATTGTTTTTAATATTGTTATTTATTTTAATTCGTGGTGGGGAAATTAATCCACCCAACTATGGTTTCCCATGTTCAAGGGTAGATCAGTTCAGTCCTTCTTTGTCCATTACACTACTGCAACTATTGTACTATGGTAATCTATTAGTTTGTTAGTAATTACAACTACATCTTAGTTACCTAAATACTAATTAAACTACTCAGACATTTTTATTATAAAAATAATATGCTGTTATGTAATTACATGTACAAATGTAAAACAAACAATATAATATGCAAAACAAAAGAATTTATTTAAAAATAGAAAACAAATTGAAACCGGTAGCTGAGCTCATAAAACTATGTTTCCTGGAGTAACCATTTTTTCTATAGCACCTCTCCCTACTTCCAATAGCCAAATGGTTACTGCTTTTTTTATACCTTATGATGTCGGGCATATTTTTAATTTGCAGGGGGAGCAGATTGAGCAGTTTGGGCACTAAATAGTAGAAATGCCTTTGGTATAAAGTTTTTGAGGCCTAGTGTAAAAGTAAGAGATCCTTGTTCCTGGTATTATAATGGTGTGCTCTTATAATAAAATCGTTTATATTTTTATACGCGAAAATGAGAACTTCTCTACTAAGGATGGTATAATGTATTATTGTTGGATGGTCGATGGTTTCCTTTAAAAGTTGGCATCTCTGCTATTGTCCTATGAATATGCAAAGAATATTTATTGTTAAAAATAACAACTTTAAAATTGTATTTGAAGTTGTTGGATTGATAGTTTTTTTAAAGGGTTTCAAAAAATCTTGTGTTGGTGCTTTAGAATTTTTCCTTACGATAAAATTTCTCGTAAATTTTTCAGCAAACTGTTGATGGTGGCAATGACGTTAAATGTGATGATGATAATGATGTTCAATTTACCATGGAAAAATCAGACACGCTTCCACAGCCAGTTATGTCATATGAAATTGAAATCAAAGAGGAACCTTTGTCTGATGTTGAGCAGTGTCAGGATTCGCAGGTAATTCATCATCTTTCATTTTTATTTTCTCTTGCCCTATATGAATGTGTTTAGGAAAGGAAAGTATTGTTTTCATGTCAATTTTTTGAAATCAAGTTTTGACCGGATCTATACGTTTTCAGACCCCCTGAACCCAATAAAACATGTTTTTAGCAATTGGTCTGTGTGTGTTTGTGTGAACAGAATATCTCAAGAACGGAACATCGTACGAACTTGAAACTTAAAACTTAAGTTACATACCACTAACGGACCCGACACGAATATTTTTATCAAAATCGATCAACCGAAAGTAGTAGTTTATTCGTGTCATTTTTCACTTTTTTGCAATTTTCTTAAAAACTGGTCCTACGATTTTTTCTGGTTCATGATATTTTTTTATACTCTACAAGATAGGGTAGGTGTCATGTTTGCTGAAATTCTTGGTAAGGTTGTTTACGCGTAAATTGTTTTTTAAGATTATGGCTTCAATATGCATTTTAGTGTAAAAATTTATATAATAGAAAATTTAAAATCCTACAGCTTTTATTTGTAACATTTTTTTGTATAACGCTTAGTTTAGCGGTAATAAACGATTTTCTGTTTTTTTCTCACGAAAACGTGTGAAAAATCAATATTTTTAAGATTTCAGCCTTAGTATGTGTTTTACGACAAAAGTGTATACAATCAATTTTATAGGAAATAAATGATCTACAACTTTTATTTAGAGCATTTTTCTCTACAGAGCCTAGTTTAGCGTGAAAGAGTGATTTTCCATATTTTTAAGCCAAACTGAGGTTGATTTTCATTTTGCGTCTTTCACTCATGATTAAAATAAGGTTATGTTTTTGAGGTTAGTTTTTTGTTTGTTTCTAATGTTTTATTACTAATGTTAGGTTATATTGGTCATTATTTGCATTGGCAAGAGAAAGTTGAGTGTTTCACACCAGATTTTTTTTTTTAAATTTAGATTATCACAACTATTTAATGCTTGTGGCTTTTATTGACATATTTTCTACCTGCGTAAGTAGAGTTTTGTTCAATCAATTCAGTGTTGTGATTGTGGATATTTAAATTTTGTAAAAATTTATTTTGCTTTTCATATATAGTACCTTGACAATTCGGCCCTCGAAAATGCAGACCCTCCAGTAATCCGGCCCGATTCTAAATTTTTTTTTTGTTTAAAGTCTGGTTGTTTGTTCTGCAATTACTGCTAATGCAGACGGTGAAGGATGAAATGATTTTTCGTAACGTATGAAAATATGCCATGCCTGAATGGGATTCGAACCCAAGACCGCATGATGAGAGGCAAGCATGTTACCAACTACGCCAATGCGGCCTGTCCCCGCCCGATTCTAAAAGTTGTAGTTTTAAGAGAAAAACTGATAATAAATAGTAGATACAATTTTACACATTCTGTATTTATAGTCAATTAGTACATTACAAATGGGACTCATTCAAATGGGACTACGGTCAGGAAGTTAAAGTGCGTATCGAGCAAGCCAGAGCGGTGTTCACGAAACTAAAACATCTATTGTGCCAGCGTGATCTTAGTCTCAACACGAGGCTCCGAATTCTGAGGTGCTACGTACTTCCTGTACTTCTTTACGGGCAGGAAGGATGGACACTAACGAAACTTGTAGAAAGGAGGCTGGAGGCGTTTGAGATGTGGCTATACCGCCGCATGCTCCGTATATCGTGGACCGACAGAGTACGAAACACGGACGTACTGACTCGGATGGGCAAGGAGATGGAACTGCTATACGACATCAAGCGACGAAACTGCAGTACTTCGGCCATGTTCTTCGAAACGGGAAATACAGACTTCTTCAGCTGATAATGGAAGGAAAGATAGCAGGAAAGCGCCGGCCGGGCAGAAGGAAAGCGTCCTGGATGAAGAATTTGAGAGATTGGTTTGGTCTCAACTCCATGTCACTGTTCCGAGCAGCTGTTTCGAAAGTTAGAATAGCAATGATGATCGCCAACCTCCGACGCGGAGACGGCACTTGAAGAAGAAGAAGTACATTACAAAATAGAATTGTATTGTATAGTAATTATTAATCACTCGAAATGCAAAGATTAATTAATTAATCATGCAAAGATTTAAAATTTGCTGTAGCAATTTGTAGTTTGTTGTGTTGGATTTAATTTACTTTTCAAATAAAGAGTTACTGTATTAAACAAAACGCGTAATTATTAAAAACCTCCAACTCTTAAGATTTTATTGTAAATGAATGTACAGTGACCTTTTTACTCTAAACGTGAAATTACTGTATTTAGGTTTTAGTAATTGAAGGAGCCAGTTTTAAGAAGTGCCTACAAACCCAGTACATGAACAGCAATGCTTGCTGTTAACTTTTTAGAGGAGCTATAAGGGGTCTCAAATTCATTACATTTTAAACGGTCTGTCGATGGTCAGGCTTTTTTGTAAATCCAGCCTACAGGCTGCCCATTAAAGCCGGATTATCGAGGTCTTACTGTACTATCTTTTAAAAAAATGTACAAAGAAGGAACTGGTAGTGATTGAAACGCCTTAAATAATGGTCTGCATGAGGTTAGCGATTTTTGGGCCCATCATACACCAAATTTTTTTTCTGAATTTTAAAAACTTTCCATATTACTCTATAATGAATTACCCCGAACTAATATGGTATATCAAATGTTTAGTTCATCAGCCGAAAGGCTGGTTTGAACCTTAAGAAGCTTTACTAAGTCAAAAAAGGAGTGAGGTGGTTTACCAACGCCTTCCTCACGGAGTGGAAAAGTATGCTTATCAGCTTGCCTGGCCCTCTAAAAAGCATCTACTCTCCATCCTGCAAATGACACCTTCACTTCATTCACCACAGGATCTGGCTATAAAATGAAATTCATTACTCTGAGAGGAGATAACTGTTATAGTCACTTGAGTCACGAGTTTACCCTTGTTTGCAACAAGGAGTAAAGGGGGGAAAGCACCAGTGTGCATGCGCGACTGTTTTAATTTCAGTACGACAAACATAACCTATATTATACCTAGAGCATATATACAGTATACCGCTGAACCTTTTGTAGGTTAACTGTACGAATATAACTGTTCGTTACCGTAAACAGAAATGTCGGTTTCTTGATAACGTGGTCGAACTATTTTCAGTGCTGAACGAAATCTAATATGCGATGTATTAAAATGTTGTGAAGTTGAAGCTAAATAAAAATGCCTGTCCGTGCCTCTTAACAAAAGCCGTGAGCTAGCGGCTAACTAGGTACTGTGATGTTTCTCGTTCCACAATTGAAAAATAAAGAAGGAAATTAAGGACATGAAAAAGCTATTCTTTAACAGTTTTGTTGACATCTGGTAATAAAAAGAAAACTGTTAGGTAGATACTAGAGAGACTGGTAATGAAAACGTTTGTGAAAGCAATAGTAAAGAAGGCGATTCATTCGTAATTAGAGTAAATCAAACATTTCTAGTTAAGTAATTAAGCCATAGACAATATTACAGGTCACATTTATTTCTTATAAGGTTTATGAAGAAAACATTTTCTCGGAATAAATTACAGCTTAAAAAATGTATGTAGAAACTGCACGGTAGTGAAATGTACAAGTAGTGTCTCACTGTTGAAGATGGCAGCACTGCAAATATTTCAATTCCCTTCCTCACAGCCTATACATACGCAAAAGGCAATCTCGTGAATTCAGTATTTATACTAATGTTTTTTAGTGCTCTACCTCTTCTGTTCTTAAATACTCCAGTCATTTAATCGGCTGTCCTTTGATAAGAAACAGAACATTGTTTTGTACCCCTGGAACTAACAGATCAAATGTAAATAACACTTCACTGCCTGTTGTGGGCATGACTTTACTGTGTTTTTATTATTTCAGTTTTTCTTGTTTTAGGACAATTATAGTTGGGAAGCTGGTGAGCCAACAGGAGATGTTAATCAGGTAAATTTTAGAAATCTAATAGTTTGTCTAATAATGTATGTGTTAATATCAGAAAGTTGAATACCGGAGAATTGAAGGGGTCGGGAGAAGACAGTGCTAACCCACATCAACATAATTTTATGCAATGCATTTTAAAAGTTTTCTGAAATCTACTAATCATGTTTTTGAATTTTTTGTTAAACATTTATTTTTTCTGTTAATCTGGGTTCGTAAGATCGTAAATATGGCATCCTGTTTAAAACGTGCTGAACATTTTATTTATACAGAACTTTTTAGAAAAATCTTGTGTGAAAGTTTGTGGGTTAGCACTTTCTTCTCCCGACCCCTTCAATTCTCCCCAATAAAACATTGTATAAAGAGATAGAACCTGTAACCAGCACTGTCAGGAAACCCCGAATTTCCTTCGTAGGACATTTAATTTGAACACCTTGAAACGGATTTTGTCGAGACAAATTGTAGAAAAACTGTAGCAGAGTAAAAGTAATATTAACCCATTCCCTTACTAATTAAACAAAAATTTACCAAAAAAAAAAACAAATTAGTCATACATCTATTTTTACTTTATCTTACCTATATGAATATATAAGTTTTTATTTTATTAAACATCCTATGTAGGATTTTTAAACAGCCGTATTATTTAAAATTGAAATATATATTTTCTAACCACCAGAATACGGTAACATAAAACACTTACCAATGTTTATAGCGCTTTCGTGTATCTTGTACACATCTTCAGTAAATTAAAATTTATTACAAGTCAAAATTTAAAACTTCCTGCTCCTACCATGGTAGATAAGGAATATATAAGTATACCTTATCTATATAATATATTTATTAAATAAATAAATAAATAAATAAATAAGAAGGCAAGTATTATTTTCATGTTGATTTTTTGAAATAGAGTTTTCACAGGATCTACTTGTTTTCAGACCCCCTGATCCCAAAAAAACATGTTTTTAGCAGTTTTTGTGTGTGTGTGTGTGACAACAAAATATCTGAAGAACGGAACATTGTATGAAGTTGAAACTTGAAACTTAAGTTAAGTACTACTAGAGGACCCGACACGAACATTTTCATCAAAATCAGTCCACTGGAAGTAGTAGTTAATTCGTGTCATTTTTCACTTTTCTGCAATTTTCTCATAAACGGCTCCTATGATTTTTTTAAAAATCGCTTCATTTACTCATTTTTTTATGCTCTACAAGATAGGGTAGGCACAATCGTCTGCTGAAATTCTTGTGGAGGTTTTCTCGGAAAATAAAATCATTTTTTTAAGATTGTGATTTAAATATGCATTTTAGGGCAAAAATTCTTATGATAAATATTGTAGAGAATTTAAAATCCTACAACTTTAATTCAAACATTTTTTTGTATAACTCTTAAATTAGTAATAATTAGTGATTTTCTGTTTTTTCTCAGGGAAACGTAAAAAAATCGATTTTTTTAAGATTTCAGCCTTACGCATTTTACGACAAAAGTTTATGTAATCAAATTTATAGAAAATTAAAATTTCTACAATTTTTTATTCAAAGCATTTTTCTCTACAGGGCCTGTTTTAGCGTAAAAGAGTGATTTTCTGTATTTTTAAGCCAAACTTAAGTTGATATTCATTTTGCGTCCTTCACTCACGATTAAAATTAGGTTATGTTATTGATGTTAGTTAGTTGGTTTGTTTCTAATGTTTCATTACCAATGTTAGGTTATATTGTTATTTATTTGCTTTGGCAAGAGAAGTTGTGTGAGTATTTCACACCAAATTTTTGTACAAGTGGTGAGTTCCTCAAAGTGCATCGGCAATCAGACAGTTTTAAAATATTAAGTTTGAAATGCTAAATCGATTTATTTCACATGTTGCAGATTGGAGATGATAACGTACCGGCTGATGCATCTGCAGAAAAAAATCAGGAGGACTCAGAAGACATTGATGCTGCTTTGGAGGAAGAAGCAGAGGAGGAAGAAGAGGAGGACGATGAAGGATCGGAAGAGGATGAAGAAGACGATGATGTTTCGGAAGGAAATGATAAAAATGTTAGGTGGCGGGATCGTCCATGTAAAATCTGCGGTAAAGTTGACTGCAAAGGCCATTCCACTGGTCATTTGAACAAAAAGGCATTTGTTTGTATAGTCTGCGACGATATTTTTGAGTCGCAAGAATTATTGGACCGTCATTCTAGAATACATAAACAAAAGAATAGTAAAAGTTTAACAGCTCGAGAACAAATGTACCATCAACAAAAAGAACTGACTTGTAAAGTTTGTAAAAAAGTATTAGCGACTAGATTGACACTGAAAGAACACATGTTGATCCATACCGGTGAAAAACCACACGTTTGTATGCTGTGCGGTCGAACGTTCAGGCATAAAGCAAATCTCGTTGTACATATCAATGCTCATACGATCGTTCGCACTTTTGAATGTCCGATGTGCCCGGAAACGTTCAGCATGCGAGTCGATTTAGAAGATCACAAAAAAACGCATACCGATCAACAACATACCTGTAGTATATGCAAAGATTCGTTCCAGTCGAAACGAGCGCTTTGGACACATCAACAAATACACAATAAGCGAACGCAGCGGAAAAAAAGGCGGTCAGGAAGAAAAACAGGGTTGCCGTGTCGGCTTTGTGGAAAGGTAAATGATTTCACTTGTTTTAATCCATGTTAAAATTTTAATAAGGAAAGACTGAGGTAAAAATACTTAGGTCATCAGCCGAAAAGCTGGTTTGAACCTTCAGAGGCTTTATTAAAGAAAACTAGGAGTGAGGAGCTTTACCATACCTTTCTCACCGAGAAGAAAAGTACGCTTATCAGCATTCTCGGTCCTCTGAAAAGCATCTACTTTCCACCCTGTAAATAACACCTTCACTTCATTCACCACGGGTTCTGGCTGTTATATGAAAATCATTACTCTCAGAATTTAGATAACTCTTGACTAAACTTTATGTCAGCTAAGCTGAGACTTTATCAAAACAGTTTTAACCCTTAGGAAATGGACTGTTTCTCGTAAAACAGAAGAATTGCAAAAATCAAAACGCGCTCTCAAAACAACTGTTTTATCTAACGTCATTACTGATGAAAAATTCTGAAAAAATTACAGTTGATTTATATAATACGTACGCGCCTTTCGAGTATGATTACAAGAAAATTGCTTCATAATTCTTTGTGTTTAGGCGAGCAAAATTTTCATCCGTGAAAATTTGTGTGTTTACTTTAAATTTGTTTACTATAACAGGCTTAAATTTCAGCAAAAAAAAATTATAAAACGTTTTGTAATTTTACATTCTTTACGGTGACGTCACAGATCCATTATTATATTTCGGTTACAGCTGTAAGCAAATCAATGTAAGAAATTCTTTTCTGTACGCTGACGTTTTTTGAACAATTCTGTACGTGCCGTAAGAGGGAATCTGCTACAATTCCCCTGCAACCTTGTAAAGTTTGACTCGGTGATAAACCCCCTCCTGAGCAGTAAAATGAACTTGTCTAGGGCAAATTCCGTAACAGAATCGTCATAGCTTCAACACAAACTAAAGAATATACATGTACGTTGACTTACACATGAGCTGCACAGACTTCCATTCAAAACAACAATCAATGCTACCAACATACTATAGAGAGAATAAAAAATTTCCCTTTTATGATATTCTATTTCTGAAAACACTGCCAGATGCGTTAAAGAATTCCCTACAAGAAAAGTGCAATGTTTACCGGTCTCCGATTTATACTGACCTTGCAGAAGCCCCACTCACAATTCATTCAGCATCACCTAAAACTTAGATCAACAGTGTGAACAGAGTTAAAGAAAATTATTGTGTAGCGCAATCTATGAAAAAAAGTTATTTGTTATACAGGAAATTTACTCAGGAACTTAAGTACCACTACAGGACCCAACACGAACATATAAATCCAAATCAGTCAAACGAAAGTCGTGGTTTATTCATGCAATTTCTCAAAAAATAGACTTGTACAATTTTTTTTTAATCTCATTTACTACGTTTTTTTATGTCCTTCAAGATAGTGTTAGCGCCATGTCTGTTGAGATTCTTGGGGACCTATGCTCTCCAAAAACATTTTTTTATAAAGATTACGTGGCCTTTATATGAATTTTAGGGTTTTAAAATCCTACAACTTTTCTTTTAAATATTTTTTTCATAGAACACTTAGTTTACTTCTCGATATGGTCAGAAATCATTTGAGCCACTTTCAATACCAGTTGTGTAATGCTAAATTTTATTTTAAGTCAATAAATTTAAAATTCCTTTAATAAGTGACGACATATCTCATGAATGTTAATTAGCGGTATAATCAAAATTCAAAATCGGTATAAAATAAAAAATGAAATTTTTAAGATAACTGTTTTAGGATGCATTTTACAACAAGTGTATGAATTCAGAGTTAAAGGAAGTACTGAAATTCCCAACTTTTACTTCAAGCATTTTTTTTCTATATACCTTATAGTCCAATTCACGAAAGAAAACACCTGTGTTTAAACAGCAATATTTTTTGAACCATTGTATGTAACAACAATTATGATACGAGTTACGTTCGTAAAGTAAGTTCCGTTTTAAAATAAAAAAAGAACAAGTACAGATACAACAATGAAATTTATTTCATAAAAATCTACAACTCTTAAACTATTTTTTGACATAACTCCCGTGATTTTCCAGGCATTTGTCATAGCGTGGTACAAGCTTTTGTATACCCTCTTCATAGAAAGCTGCCGCCTGTGTAGTCAACCAAGAGGTATCATTTTCTTTCAGCTCTTCATCGCTGTTCAACTGCTGAGAGCCAAGGAAAGACTTCAGATGCAGAAAAAAATGAAAGTCGCTAGGAGCGAGCTCAGGACTGTACGGAGGACCCCTGAAACCAAACGGAAATCCATGGAATGGGGACACACTTCATCCCCAGCCAAAGTTAAATCAAAACAAATCTTGACCTCTCATGTGTACAGTGTTTTGGGACAGAAAAGGAATTTTACTGATTGATTTTTTGCCGCAAGGTCAAACAATCAATGAAGAAGTTTACTGCGAGACTCTCAAGAAACTGCGCCCCGCAATACAGAACAAGCGCCACAGAATGCTCATGAAAGGGGTTTTCATTCATGACAATGCCCAACCACACACTGCGAATGAGACAGAAAGACTCCTTCAGGACTTTGGCTAGGACTTGTTCGACCATCCAGCGTACAGCCCTGACTTCGCTCCTAGCGACTTTCATTTGTTTGTGCATCTGAAGTCTTTCCTTGGCGGTCAGCAGTTAAACAGCGATGAAGAGCTGAAAGAACATGTTACCTCTTGGTTGACTACACAGGCGACAGCATTCTATGAAGAGGGCATACAAAAGCTTGTACCACGCTATGACAAATGCCTGGAAAATCATGGGAGTTATGTGGAAAAGTAGTTTAGGAGTTGTAGATTTTTATGAAATAAATTTCATTGTTGTATCTGAACTTGTTCTTTTTTTATTTCAAAACTGAACTTTTTTTATGAATGTACCTGGTACATCAAATTAAAGCTTGTTTTATTGTTGGTTACATACACAAACATTTTCGGAAATTAATAGTGTATTAAATATAACGAATTATGCATAAAAAGTACCCTGTTTTGAACCACTTTTCCAGTATACCCAACTTTTGAAGGCTTTATAACGTTGTTAGCGTCTTTCTCTCATGATTAAGATTTGATTATGTTTTTCATTTTACATGTTCACTAATAATTAAACACAGGTTATATTATTCATTATTTACATTGGCAAGAGAAAGTCATGTAAGTGTTTCATGCCAATTTTTACTTTCTCTTGCCTGTATGAATATATAGGAAGGAAAGTATTGTTTTCATGTCGATTGTTCGAAATTGAGTTTTCACCGTATTTACACATTTTTAGACCACCTGACCCAAAGATATGTTTTTAGCGATTGGTCTATGTGTGCGTTTGTGAACAGAATGTTTCAAGAACGGAACATTGTATGAAGTTGAAACTTGAAACTTAAGTTAGGTGCTACTAGAGGATCTGACACGAACATTTTCATCAAAATCAGTCAACCGATGTAGTAGTTTATTCGTGTCATTTTTCACTTTTTTCCGATTTTCTCAAAAACGGCTCCTATGATTTTTTAAAAATTGCTTCATTTACAAAAATTTTTATGCTCTACAATATAGGGTAGGTGCCATGTCTGCTGAAATTCTTGGTGTGCGATGCGGTAATCAAATTTTTGTATGATTCCTACATTCTGCTTAATTTCGTTAAGGCAGTTGGATCTAATACAACCAGGAAACAGAAGACGCGATGTGGCTTCGACGCGCACATTAGGCGTAATGCTTGGCTCGTTAGTGAATAGGTAATTTTGGATATTGGATAGGAACATACACATGGGATAAAACTGCAATTAGTGATAATTTTAGCAGTACTTACTCGATTTTGAGTGCGTAGGTTTCCCAGGATGCTTCGGCTCGGTAACGACATTGTACGAAGACACTAAAACGTTTGATAAGATCTGTACAGATTTCACACAATAAACAAGTCACAAAAGGCACGTTAACAATAGAAATAAAGCACTGCTAACACTTGAGTAATTGCAGTTAGGATAAGGGTTTACAGGTTCACAACACGGAGTAACACAAATTTCACAAGGTCCGGTAATGAGTTGAATGAAATTCAACATGAATAGTTCGTTGGTTAATTGCACGCGCGTTTTACACTGCATAGCTCGTTATTTGGGGCCGTAATTAAAGTATTAACGGCAACATGGTATTGGAATGTCCAATGCGTTATATGAAAATGACGCCAGCACAAGCGGGCTGATAGCGTCCGTTGAGACCGTGGTGCGCTACACGACCGACCCGTTCGGAAGATTGACTTTCAGTGAGAGAATCAGGAAGGAAGGAACAATGGCGAAGTGAGAGCCAGAAATTAGTTGAATTTTGCTATTGGCGGAGAGCGAGCCACGTGAGCGAGGATCACACATGCGTAGAACTAATTAGTGAGGTAATCAATGCAGAATCAATATTAGGGATTTAAACGAGCGGGAAGATCCTATTCTAGAATGATCGACGGCGCGGGGTATTTGAACTTATTGCAATACTGAACACTTGGGGAGGCTGTTTTCTCATTAAAAAACTGTTTTTTTAAGATTGTGACTTTAATATTCATTTTACCGCAAAAATGTCTCGTGTATAAGTTGTAGAGAATTTAAAATTTTACAACTTTAGTTCAAACATTTTTGTTGTATAATGCTTAGTTTAGCGGTAATTAGCGATTTTCTATTTTTTCTTTAGAAAACATGTAAAAAATAGATTTTTTAAAGATTTCAGCCATTTTATGTTAAAAAAGTATAATAAGATTTATAGGAAATTTAAAGATCTACAACTTTTATTTAGAGAATTTTTCTGTACAGAGCCTAGTTTAGCGTGAAAGAGTGATTTTCAGTATTTTTAAGCCAAACTGATGTTGATTTTCATTTTGCATTTTTCACTCGTGATTAAAATAAGGTTATTAATGATAAATAAAATTATTTGTTTGAGGTTCGTTTTTTGTTTATTTCTAATGTTTTATTTTATTGTTAATTATTTGCATTGGCAAGAGAAAATTTTGTGAGTGTTTCACACCAGATTATTTTATGTTTCAGATGCTATCAACAAAAAATACATTAAAGGAACATATGATGATCCATTCAGGTGAAAAACCACACGAATGTCTTCTGTGCGGTAAAACAATACGACATAAAGCGAACTTCATAATCCATGTACAATCGCATAGTAACAGTGAAGTGTTTTCCTGTGATTTGTGTGATTTAGAATTTTCAAAGAAAAATGATCTAAGACATCATAAATCGGAATCGCATGGTAGTAAATCGTTCAGTTGTATCCTTTGCGGTGCCGTGTTTCGTAAAGAGGAAAGTCTGATGCATCATGTCGAAAGTAGGCACGGCGATAATCCAAGTTCCAAAACGGAAAACGAAGAAGAGTTTGAAGAATTAGGTAATGCGTTTCAACCGCATATGTTAGAAGGCCTTGGTTAATAATTTTTGTGTAATTTATTAATAAATATTTTTAACAATGTAAGTGTTTAATTGTTAACCAGGTATAGTTACTTGAGTCACAAGTTTGCCTTTGGTTTTAACGAGTGGTAAAAGGTGAAAGCATTAGTGCGCATACACGACTGCTTTGGTATCAGTTCGCCAACACAACTATGTAAACTATAGTTAGAGGACACACGTAGTGTCGTGGAACCTTTTGTAGGTTAACTGTATGAATATTACTGTTTATTAGGTACTGTAAATGGAAATATCGGTTTCTCGAAAATGCGGTCAAACTTTTTATAGCGCTGATCGAAATCTAATAAGCAACGTAATAAAATGCGGTTAAGTTGATGCTAAACAAAATTACCTTTTCGTGCCTCTTAACCCTATCTGTGGCAATGGTAACGCCTAGAATTGGCAAGTACTTTTTACTCATGTTGCAGCTGGTGTTTCAAAAATATGTTAAAAAATCAATTCTCATTAAATATACAAGAAATAGTACATCAAATTAAACAGAAAATTCCAAATTTTAATACAGTGTATGTAAAGGTAACTTACTTTGATATATTTTAGTAGCTGTTTTCGCATTTTCACAAAAACCGAAAACCGTTTTACAAAGTTTTCATTTAATTTTTAAACCTATCCAAGACACTAACACTAATTTCATTATATACAAATTTGTTTACTATTTTATGTCGATGAGAGTAGAAGAAAAAAAGTTCACTCTTGTTGCACCAGAAAAGAATTAACCATATTTTTTTGCATGTGGTGCCATACACAAAAATCAGACTCCTCATCAACACATTGTAATAAATCGTTTATTTTGTCATCATTCAAACTGATATTTTCATTACACATTTTTAACACACAAAATAAACAATAAACACGCTAAAACTAATTACAACTCATGCTAAAACACAATTAAATGTGCAGAAAACTTAGACGATAAAACGTAAACAAACAATATCTCTTTCTTTCGCATAACACCACATCGTCAGTTTTTTTTTCGTATAAATATGGAAGATACATCAAATGAAAGCGGAGAAAATTCTCTATCCAATAAAACTAAACCCGTTGGAAAATAATGAATAGTTGTGGAAAAAATTGAGTTTAAAGAAAGGTGACGATACATGCATGATTTCTGGCTTCCAGGTTAGCAAGGGTTAAAGGCAATGGGGTTTAGGTGGAAAAAGTGTCAAGTCACAAAGAAGTATATTAATTGAAAGGCAACATGTGGTTAAAGTTCCGCGATATATTGTATATGCTCTGGATATAGTTTAAGTTGTTTTGTTGTACTAAAATTAAAACAGTCGCGCATGCACACTGATGCTTTTCCCTTTTTCCCCTGATGCAAACAAAGGCAAACTAGTGACTTGAATAACTATGCTTTTACTTAGATCTAAACTAAACTGTACAGCATTTTTCTGTTGCTTGACACAAACATTAACAACTCACTGCCGAACACACATTTTAATGTAAAATTTTTTAATATCCTGTGCAACTGAAAAAAACTGTTCATATTTACAACATTTATTTATTTGTCCCGGGTTCGATTCCCGGTCAGGTGTGGCATTTTTTCATCACTCATCTTCATCTATCATCCTTCTCACCGTCTGCATTAGCAGCAATTGTAAAACTTTCAGACGTGAAACAAACAAAAATAAAATCTGGTGTGAAACACTCGCACGACTTTCTCTTGCCAATGCTTATAATGAACCCTAACATTAGTAATAAAACTTAGAAATAAACAAAAAACTAACCCCAATAAACATAAACTAATTTTAATCATGAGTGAACGACTCAAAATGAAATTAACCTCAGTCTGGCTTAAAAATACGGAAAATAGCTCTTTCACGCTAAACTAGGCTCTGTAGAGAAAAATGCTCTATATAAAAGTTGGATGTCTTTTAATTTCCTATAAATTTAATTATATACACTTTTGTCGTAGAATGCATACTGAGGCTGAAATCTTTAAAAAATAGATTTTTTTTACACGTTTTCATGAAAAAACCCCAAGAAAAACACTAATTACCGCTAAACTAAGCGTATACAAAAAAATGTTTGAATTAAAAGTTGTAGGTTTTTAAATTCTTTTTAACTTTTATTATATACATATTTGTGCTAAAATGCATATTAAAGTTACAATTTTAAAAACCAATTTTTTTTTATGTAAAAACAGCCTCCCTAAGAATTTCAGCAGACATGGCGCCTACCTCATCTTGTAGAGTATAAAAAATTTAGTAAATGAGGTGATTTTTAAAAAAATCGTAGGAGCGGTTTTTTGATAAAATCGCAAAAAACTGGAAAATGACACGAATAAACTACTACTTCTGGTGGACCAATTTTGATGAAAATGTTCATGTCTGGTCCTCTAGTGGTATCTAACTTAAGTTTCAAATTCGTTTGATGTTCCGTTCTTGAGATATTCTGTTTACACACACAGACCAATTGCTAAAAACATGTTTTTTGGGTTCAGGGGGTCTGAAAACTTGTAGATCCGATGAAAACTCAATTTCAAAAAAATATTATGAAAACAATATTTTCCTTATTATGTATTCATATAGGCAAGAGAAAGTAAAAATTGTTTTGCAATGTCTTTTATGTTGGGAATGCGACGGTCAGAATAAAAGGTGTTGTTTCTTATACAAAGGTGCTTCAGTAGTGAGTCTTAATTATCTAGATTGGATCACGTGGAGTTTGTTTAAATTTGATTTAAGCAGTTGTTTTAAATACCGGGATATTGTACATTCAGAGTTGTTTCAACAAAGCATTGTATAGTTACGTGAATCACGAGTTTGCCTTTGTTTACAATGAGGAGTAAAGGGGGAAAAGCAGGCGCATGCACGACGGATTTGGTATCAGTCCGCTACAACAACGTAAACTATATTTAGAGAACATACAGTGTTAAGCCCAGCCTGAACTGGAGCTAGGAATTTGATGTAACCTTATTAATAATTTATTTAATGTGGTACATTTTCCGGAGAACCAGGGTGAGTGATTATGGTCTTCACCCGAGACCGAAGAATTAGAAATCACACGAGGCATGAAGTGATGCGGTAAATGTAAATAAAAGAGAGGAAAACTAGGATAGAGACGTACAATTAGCATAAGGAAGAAAATGACAAGTGAAACCAACTTAAATAAGATGTACAAATAACTACTTACTAGAAGTTGCAGCATAGAAGAACAACGTATCCTTTGAAGCAGGAACGTAAGCCGGTTAATTGATGAAAGTCTGGAAATCGTCACGAAGCAGCAAAAAACACTGAAGCCTTGATGCATAGAACACAACACACAGAGTCCGAAATCATCCAGTCGAATTAAAGCCTGAATTATCATCAATAGAGTCCATAGCCTTGGTAGCGTCCCATAGACTAACAGCTAGAAACGGCACATGCACACCTATTCAAGATCAGTTCACTAGCGAGGAGGAAGCAGGAAAGAGCAAGTCGTTTGGGGGGGGGGGGGGGGGTGAGATGATGCAGGAGATGACATAGTACGGTGGAATATAGAATGACAGCAAAATTGGAATTAATAGATGAAATTAAAGAGTGCCAAGGCGCGTGCATTTCAATATCAGCACGCAGCGACGAAACACTACTTAACTGGGCAAAAATGCCCTAACACAGTACATCGCGCAATGTTTTGTAGGTTCACTGTACGAATATAACTGTAATTGGATTTAATAGATGAAATTAAGAGCGCCGAGGCGCATGCATTTGAATATCAGCACGCAGTGACGAAACACTAGTTAACCCAGGCAAAAATGCCCTAACACAGTACATCGTGCAACCTTTTGTAGGTTAACTGTACGAATATAACTGTTTGTTACCGTAATCTGAAATGTTAGTTTCTCGAAAACATGGGCAGACTATTCACAGTGCTAATTGAAAACTAATATGCAGTGTAATAATGCTGTGAAGTTGAAGCTAAACAAAAATGCCTTTCCTTGCCTCTTAACAAAAGCCATGAGCGAATGGCTAACCATTGTAATGTTTCTCTTTCCACAATTTGAATAATAAAGAAACAAATTAAAGACATGAAGAATCTATTCTTCAACAGATTTGTCGACACCTGGTAAAAAAAGGAAATGGTTATGTGCTTAAGATACTATTAAAACTGATAGTGAAGATGGTGGTGACAGCGATAGTAAAGAAGGCGATGCGTTCGTAGAAAATTTTGTTCCAATGGAATAAGGTAGCTGGTAATTACAGTAAATAAACATTTCTAGTCATCTAATTAAGCTATAGGCAATATTACAGGTCACATTTATAAGTGACATCTTATAAGGTTTTTGAAGAAAACATTTTCTCGGAATAAACCACAGCTTACAAAATGTATGTATAGACTGGATGGTAGTGAAATGTACAAGTAGTTGTTGAGGTTGGCAGCACTATAAAATTTTCACTTTCCTTCCTCACAGCCCAGCCATACACAAAAGGCAATCTTGTGACTTCAGTATCTATGTATAAATGTTTTCTCCTTTGGTAGACAAGAACAAGATTTTAAGTAGGAGGAACAAACATCTGAGGTGATTTATTTAGTAATAAATGTTTGTGCTTGAGGTGTTCAATCCACGTGTTGCATGTCTAACCTAACCACAATTCTAGGTGCTTCACTTTGTTACCAGTTGGTATGTTGGCCGTACCTAGGGTTGCCGATAACAGTCTCTACGGAGAGTGTAGGTGGCTTGAACAGACTTTCCAGAAATGACCTTTATCCTCCACTTCTTAACCCATTTGTCCAGTTTGTTCAGATATTGTTTAACTTTCTGCTGTTTCACCTCTTGCTATAATGGTAGTATCATCTGCAAGCGTTGCAATAAGTGGCCTGGTACTAACAGATAGAGTGCAAATAATTTAACACTCCACCTGTCTGTTATGGGCATACTCAAAGAGTAAGCTTACTTGAACCCCAACCATCAAAGTACATTGGTAACCACTGTCTAGTATCCTAATTCTTATAAAAGTAACTACCTTTTCTAGGATTTAAATCAGGAACTTTCATCTCTGAAAATCAGCTGTTAAACAACTTAAGTCACAACGACGACTTTACCACTGGTCAAATCTAATGGGTCAAAATTATTAACTATAAAACAAATTGTAAAATAGACTAAACAGCTGATCTCTACAAGATAAGTTTCTGTATCTTTGAAGAAAATAAGCTGTGGAATACTAATACTTGATAAAGGCATACAAGCCCAAAGGCCTGGCATGCTCATGAGCATACTTTTCCACTCAAAGAGGAAGGCAACTGTAACCCAACTCATTCCTCGTTTTACTTAGTAAAGCCTCTATAGAAGTTAAAACCAGCATTTCGGCTGATGACCTAAACAACGTGTCCTTTAAACATTTATCAATTAAAATTTGGAACCCACCGGGTTGTTACAGAGGTAAAGTCGTCGCCGTGATTCAGCTGATTCTGAGACTAAGGTTCCTGATCAAATCCTAGTATAGTCACTTGAGTCACGAGTTTGCCCTTGTTTGCAACGAGGGGGAAAGTATCAGTGCGCATGTGCGACTGCTTTAATTTCAGTACGACAAACATAACAACTTATACTATACCCAGAGCATATACAGTATATCTCGGAACCTGTTGTAGGTTAACTGTACGAATATAACTGTTTGTTACCGTAAACAAAATTGTCGGTTTCTCGGAAACGTGGTCGAACTATTCACAGTGCTGAATGCAATGTAATAAAATGTTGCGAAGTTTAAGCTAAACAAAAATGCCTATCCGTGCCTCTTAACAAAAGCCGTGAGCAAGCTGCTAACTTCTTTGATGTTTCTTTTTCCACAATTCGAAAAATAAAGAAGGAAATTAAGGACGTGAAGAACCTATTCTTTAATAGTTTTGTTGACACCTGGTAAAAAAAGAAAACGGTTAGGTAGATACTAGAGAGACTGATAATGAAAACGCCGATGACAGCAATAGTAAAGAAGGTGATTCATTCGAATTACAGTAAATCAAACATTTCTAGTCATGTAATTAAGCTATAGGCAATATTACTGGTTATATTTATTTCATATAAGGTTTATGAGCAAAACATTTTCTTGGAATAAACCATAGCTTACAAAATGTATCTAGAAACTGCACGGTAGTGAAATGTACGAGTAGTGTCTCACTGTTGAGGTTGGCAGCACTACAAATATTTCAACCTTCCTCACAGCCTATACATACGCAAAAGGCAATCTCGTGACTTCAGTATCTATAAAGGTAGTTACTTTTATACGGATTTGATTTGACTGCGGTTACCGGTGTTTTTGGATGGTTGGGTTCTCAATTAACCATACTCTTTCAGTCTGTACAAGACTACACCTCACTTACACATAATCCTCATCTCATTGGGTAATGGGGTTGCTTATTGTTCTGAACTGAAAAATTGCAACGTACATATTAGGGATAAAGAAATTTAAAAAAAATTAGTTCATCAGTATTGTGGATCACATTAAGTCTTCGATTTATTAAGTAAATTGTGATTTTCAGTTCCTGTGGATTTTAATTCTTAATTCGTAAAAATATATTGTCGGCTCAAAGATTTTTATATCATGTCTGGAAAACTACGTTTCAGTATGTTGACAGATAGATTTATGTACAATATTTTTATTTTGATACTATATTATATTGGTACATGAATAAATGTTTATTATTGTTAAATGTTCTTGTTTGATTTTATTCAATATCCATGAATTTTCAAAGTTGCGTGAAATGCTCATTGTGGTTTCAAATAATTTTATTTCTGTTATATGAGGGTGAATAAAATACAAACGGAATTTATTTTTAAAAAAAATTCATTGATAAACAAGAGGCACTTATAATTTATTTTTCCATATTTGAGGTTTGGCTATTAAATAACGAGACTGACATAAAAAATTTTGTTTTAATTTTATACCTACTCACTTATTGTCACCTTCTATATAAATTACTTCTCTATCCCTACAACGCTCTATGCAAATTTTCCATGTTGGAAACAGTGCTGGAAGTCATCTTCTGTCAGCTCCTTCAGGATACTTGCCGCTTTCTCTTTTACAGCTTCCACAGGCTCAAATCTTATCCCTTTAATGCAGATTTCACGTTGGGGGAACAGGTAGAAGTCACATGGTGCAAGATCTGGTGAATAAGGTGGATATAATAACATGTGATGAAATGTGGTTTTTTACTTATGATCCGGAAACGAAGCACCAATCCATGCACTGGAAGAGCCGAACTTCACCGAGAGCCAAAACAGCTTGAATGAGCAAGTCAAAATTTAAAGCAATGATGATTGTATTTTTTGATATCCATGGGATTGTGTACCTTCACTGGGTTCCTGAAGGTCAAACAATTAATCAATATTACTACCTTGAGGTACTTTCTAAACTACGTCAAAGAGTAAGGGAAAAACGCCCTGAAATGTGGAAGAACAAATCATGGATTCTCCACCAAGACAATATGCCAGCTCATTCCGCGTTATCTGTCAAGAGGTTCCTAGCCAAGTACAGCATCTCAGTGTTAGAACATCCACCTTATTCACCAAATTTTGCACCATGTGACTTCTACCTATTCCGTTAAGTGAAATCTGCATGGAAAGGGACAAGATTTGAGTCTGTGGAAGCTGTAAAAGAGAATGCGGCATGTGTCCTGAAGGAGCTGACAGAAGATGACTTCCAGCACTGTTTCCTACAATGGAAAATTCACATCAAGCGTTTTAGGGAGAGAGAAGGAGTGTATATTGAAGGTGACAATAAGTGATGTATAAAATAAAAACAAAATTTTTTACGTCAGTCTTGTTATTTAATAGCCACACGTTGTAGTTTCCCACTTTAGAAATATATTTTTTCCTCGTGAGAAGGGTTTGTTGTCGCAGCATTGTAGAATAAACAATGTTGTGTCAGTACCCAATTGCACTCAAATTCCTCCATGCCTTTGTTGTCTTTAAATCGTTGCCCTCCTAGATCTTCTTTAATTGGTCCAAACAAATGGAAGTCGCAAGGCGATAAGTCCGGGCTGTAAGGAACATGATCAAGTGTGATCCAGTGCATTTTCTTGTAGTTTGTAGACCGTTAGAGCTGCAGTATGGGGCCTAGCATTATCGTGTAGGAGGATGACCTCTTGAATCAGTTCATCTCAACTTATGCAGCGATGTGAATCCCTCACCTCGTTAAACTGGTCGTAGTGTTGTTAGGAGCATTGATTGTGTGTCACTCATGCAAAAAATCAATGAAATAGCGCAGAATGCGCTACTAATCGGAAAAACCTTGCGTATTTCTTATAATAAATTTCACTAACCTTTTTAAACTGCTTTGATTTTTGCTATCTGTCACTTACATTTGTGTTTTGGTGGATCCACCATCATCAGAGTACATACGCAGTGTCATTTGAAAATGAAAATTTTTAAAATTAAAATTTGTAGAAGATATTACAGTTTTATATTGAAGATGTAATATCTTCTACAGATTTTAAATAAAAAAATTTTTAGTTTCAAATGATATTTTGTATATCTCTGAAGCTGGATCCACCGAAACACGCCTAAGTGACAGATGTAGAAATCAAAGCAGTTCGAAAAGGTTAGTGAAATTTTTTTATGAAATGGAATTGATTTCAAGCTGCAGGATGGATTATAAAGATTTATTTTTGAATCTTTACTGATAATGTGTGTAAAACGAAATACCTTTTTACAGAATTTAAATGTCCACAACCGCTACACAAGAAACAGAATTGATTACTAATCACAACACTAAATTGTTTGATGGATGACACTTTTATTGAAGTAATCAAGTAAGCAGTAATAAATTTTTGGTAAGTAATGAATTTTATTCATATTGTTAAAATTTAGACTTAAGTTTTATCTTGACTAGTCCTATACTCCCTTTTGAAATCTCCTGGATGTAGTTATAAAAATCTTGTGTGGAACACATGATTTTCTCTTGCCGGTGTAATATTTGTTTAATCATGAGTGAATGACGCAAAATGAAAATTAACCGCTGTCAAACATAAAATATGGAAAATCACTAATTGACACTAACTTTGTAGAAGAAAATGCTTTAACCCTTTCACTGCCACCATTATTTTCATTACATGATTTCATGTGCCGATTTATAATCTACAATTTTTTATTGTACAGGGACTGGCAGAAAAAGTGGATGGTTTTTGATCTGACTGTACATCATAAAAATGTGAGTGGGGAGAACCAGGTCAATGACTTTCATTCCCCGGCTCAATGCCATTACAGTTGCAATGGAGTCGTGGAACGCACAACATCATGCTTTCATCGTACAGACTTACTTTAGTAATGGTTACTCGGTAGTCAAAACCCAGCTTTTGTTCCGTACAAAGTTTGGAGTAAGTAGACACAGTAGAGTTCCCAGTCACAATGCAATAATGCGTTGGGTTAAAAATTTTAGAGAAACTGTTTCATCTTTAAAACAGACACCTACAGGCTGTCCACATAGCGTTCATACTCCCGAAAACACAGATGCTTTGCGATTGTCAGTAGCCAGAAGTTCACGTCGCCCTGCTGCACATCACGCAGCTGTGCTAGGAATATCAGATCTGAGTGTTCAAAGAATTTTGCGTTAGGATTTTCATTTTCATCCGTATAAAATCGTAACTGTTCAAGAACTAAGCCAACATGATTTCCAAAATGGAAGAGAGTGTGCACAATCAATTCTGAACATTTTAACTAACGATTCAATTATCATAATGTCAGATGAGGCCCATTTTCACCTGTCTGGTTATTTAAATAAACAAAATTTTCGGTACTTGGGCGGCAGAAAATCCTCGTAGCCTTCACGAAAAACCACTTCATTGTGAGCATGTGACAGTTTGGTGTGCAGTGGCTAAATTCAGAGTGATAGGTCCATATTTTTACGAAGAGAATGGTCGAGCAGTTTCGATCACTTCAAGTCGTTATGTCGAAATGCTAAATAATTTCCTTTTACCAGAGTTTCAACGTCGTGAAGTTGACACTGCAATTGTTTGGTTCCAACAAGATGGGGCTACTACTCACACTGCCTGAGTGTCAACGAATGTGTTACAACAAATGTTTCCAGAACACATGATTTCAAGAAATGGTGACCTTTCATGGCCTGCTCGCACCCCAGATCTTTCGGTATGTGACTTTTTTCTTTAGGGGTATTTGAAATCGAAAGTGTATGTCATAAAGCCTTGAACAACTGAAGATCTGAAGCTAGCAATTCGAAACGAAATAGCGGCGATACCGAGCGACATGATAGTGAAGCCAATGGATAATTTTCAAGTACGATTACATGAATGCGTGCAGAATGAGAGTCATCACTTGACTGACATAATTTTTAAAACAAAGTAAGTGAATTTTAGAATTTAAGTGCTTTAATAAAAAAAATGGCAAGAAATGATGTTTCAAATCTATTAATAATTTTTTTTTACATCTTATTTCTGATTTATTTTATTCATTTCAAAACCATCCACTTTTTCTGCTGGTACGTGTATTTACTCTAAATATACATACAAAGTGCAAGATTTTTGCGAAAGCAGCGATTTACTAAAAAAAAGAAGAATAGAATGTTTACTCTGTGCCGAGGTCAAAATAGTTACGATAAGTTCACTGCTTGCTTTTAAAAAGAGATATGAGAGCGGGCTACGCAGACCTGAAGCATATATGGAACCGGCACAGAGAAAACGCACCCGACTCCGAAGGGTGTTCGGACCCGGCAGTGAAAGGGTTAAATCAAAGTTGTAGGTTTTTTAATTTCCTTTAACTTTGATTGTATACATTTTTGGCGTTAAATGCATACCAAGGCAAAAATCTTAAAAAATCCCATTTTTACATTTTTACTGATTTTGATGAATAAAGATACAGAAAATCAGTAATTGTCTCTAAAGTAGGATCTGTAGTGAAAAATTTTTACATTAAAAGTTGTAGAATTTTTAATTTCCTGTAACTTTGATTATATATATACAATAGATTCCGCATACTTGAATCACTGTATAATTGAATCAGCCACATTATTGAATCAAATTTCCAAGTCCTAATTCATTTATATAATGTGCCAAAAGAATTTCTCCTATTATTAGAATCATAGTTTCGTTTTATTGAATCATGTTTCTGGGAATTCCAAGCCTTTAAAACTGGTCATTAGTACCTAATTAACGGATGTTATGTAGGTATTATGTACGGTGTTATGTATGGCAACGAGTGGGCCTCGATGATCGCGACATAAGAATTATCGCCAACCTATATTGGAACCAATGTGCCAAGGTGCGAGTGGGAGAGGAGCTGTCGGAGGAAGTGCAAATCCGCCGTGGGGTTAGACAGGGATGCGTGCTCTCACCGATGCTCTTCAACTTATATTCGGAGGCCATTTTGTCGGAAGCTTTGGATGGATGCAGAGAAGGCATTATAGTGAATGGAGAGGGCATCAACAACCTGAGATATGCCAACGATACAGCGCTGATTGCAGATAGCGAGGAAGATCTCCAAGTGTTGCTGGAACGCGTCAACACAATTAGCAATGCATACGGACTACGGATGAATATACGTAAAACCAAGCTCATGGTGATCGGTGAAGAGGCGGTCAACGCAGGAATCACACTCGCTGGCTCCGCCATTGAACGGGTGCACACGTACAAATACCTTGGGTGCTACATAAATGACAAATGGGACTACGGTCAGGAAGTTAAAGCGCGTATCGAGCAAGCCAAAGCAGTGTTCACGAAACTAAAACACCTATTGTGCCAACATGATCTTAGTCTCAACACGAGGCTCCGAATTCTGAGGTGCTACGTACTTCCTGTACTTCTTTACGGGCAGGAAGGATGGACACTAACGAAACTTCTAGAAAGGAGGCTGGAGGCGTTTGAGATGTGGCTATACCGCCGCATGCTCCGTATATCGTGGACCGACAGAGTACGAAACACGGACGTACTGACTCGGATGGGCAAGGAGATGGAACTGCTATACGACATCAAGCGACGAAAACTGCAGTACTTCGGCCATGTTATTCGAAACGGGAAATACAGACTTCTTTAGCTGATAATGGAAGGAAAGATAGCAGGAAAGCGCCGGCCGGGCAGAAGGAAAGCGTCCTGGCTGAAGAATTTGAGAGATTGGTTTGGTCTCAACTCCACGTCACTGTTCCGAGCAGCTGTTTCGAAAGTTAGAATAGCAATGATGATCGCCAACCTCCGACGCGGAGACGGCACTTGAAGAAGAAGATGTAGGTATTAGAAGAGTATTATTGGCAGTTTTGAAAGATTTCTGATGGGTTATACCCTGATACTGAATACGCACAATGGTAAAATGACCTGACATTTCACTTGCTCGTTGCCCAGCCTGAGAATGTCCCGAGCTTGTCATCAACACTATACTATACATACGAGGGATGCCTTTTATATTTCGGGAATAGAAAACAAAAAAACAAATTAATCAATGTAAATGGCTTTATTGTTTTTAAAAATATTCTCCATTATGAACAATACATTTTTTCATGCGCTTGAACCAATTTTCGAAGCACTTGTTCCACTCCGATTGAGGTACCTCCAAAATGTGCTTTTTGAATGCATCAACTGCTTCTTTAGGCGTCGAAAGAAGTTGTTAATTTTCGACTGTCTTAATTTATTTTTGATGAGCGGGAATAAGAAGAAGTAAGGGTGCCAAATCAGGTATGTATGGCGGATGCTCCATCAATTCAATTTTTTATTTCTCAAAAAGCTCATTGTTTCAGCCGACGTGTGAGAGCTCGCATTGTCCTGGTGGAGAATGATTCGTCTTCCGGGGTTGGTTTCCCTTATTTTTCCAAAAACTTCTGGCCAACAAATGGTTGTGTACCACTCAGAATTGACCAACCGTTCCACTAGTGGTACAGTTGCCACATGCCCGGTTTTTCCAAAAAAAAGCGACCATTTGCTTTTGGAGGTGCTTCGTGCACGAACAACTTTTGAGGGATTCGGCTCGTCTTGAAAGACCCATACGGTTGACTGCTATTTAGTTTCAGGTTCATTGGCATCTATCCATGATTCGTCACCCGTGATGATGTCATAAACGTGTTTTGAAGCACTGCTATTGTATTTCGTGAGCATTTCTTTCCACCAATTGATACGAGCCTTTTTCTGAGCGATTGTCAAATTATGGGGAATCCAATGTGAACAAATCTTCCTGGTACCTAAATGTTCATCCAATATTGACTGTATGCTGGACCCACTAATGCCCAAGGATGCCGTAATCTCACGATATCTTATATGACGATCTTGCATAATCAGTTCACGCACAGCATCAACATTTTCTTGAACAATAACCGATTTTGGACGACTTTCGCGAAATTCATCACTGAGCAAACCACGGCCACGATTGAATTCCGTATACCACCGATATACAGTGGTTTTCGATGGTGCTTCATCGTCAAAAGTCGAATTAAGTTCATTGGTGCACTGTTGTTGAGATAATTCATGTTGGAAGTTGTAAAAAATAATTGCATGAAAATTTTCACGACTTAACTCCATTTTTTGACCGAGATAACAAATTTCTAGTCACTACTAAACAACACAACAATGGACTGTATGAGCGAAACAGAGTGTAATCTATCGAATAAAAGTCGAACTTTAAGATAACGATATTGGCTAACAGATTGCAGCACCAGTATTGTCCATTCCCGAATTATTAAAGGCAACCCTCGTACTGTTTGTGTCACATCTGGTGTCCCTGTCGGCTCCCCCTCTCTAACCCCTGATGCCGACCGCAGAGATTCCTGAAACTGTGTTAGTGACTTTTGTATTAGTTCACTTATGGACGCAGTCGGTCTAACGTTCTTTCAAAGTGTTTCTGTACTGTACTTTATGCACTTGTTTGATTTTCACGTAAACTTTGTAGTTACAGCTTGTGTGTGTATATCGGTTTTTTTTTATGCTCGTGTTGTAACAACATACTCGTATTAAAAGCAGCGTTTCTGACACTTTCGGAAAGTATTGACTTATTGAATCAGCCAGCTAATTGAATCAAATTTTGCTTTCCAAACATGATTCTAATAAGCGGAACCCGCTGTACATTTGTATATATATGTCGTAAAAAGCATACTAAGACTGAAATCTTGAAAAATCCTATTTTTTTAATAGATTTTGATGAAAATAAACAAAATTATTAATTGCTGCTAAACCATTATAACCGTTATAAAAAGTGTTTGAAATTAAAGTTGTAGGTTTTTAAATTTTCTACAACTTTGATTATACACTTATGCTCTAAAATGCATATTAGGGCTGCAATCTTAAAAAAACGACATTTTTTCTATGAGAGCACAGCCTCCTCAAGAATTTCAGCTTACCCTCTCATGTAAAGCAAAAAATGTAGTAAATGAGATGATTTAAAAAAAAAATAAACAGGAGCTGTTTTTGAGAAAGTAGCAAAAATGTGAAAAATGACACGAATAAACTACTACTTCCCGTTGACCGATTTTGATGAAAATGTTCATGTTGGGTCCTCTAGTAGTACCTAACTTAAATTTCAAGTTTCAACTTCTTACAATGTTCCGTTCTGAGATATTTTGTTCACAAGGACCAACCACTTAAAACATGTTTTTTTCGGTGCAGGGGGTCTGAAAAAGTGTATATCTGATGAAAAATCGACATGGAAACAATACTTTCCTTCCTATATATTTATATAGACAAGAGAAAGTTAAAATTTAAAAAAATAGGCCAAGAGAAAGTAAAAATTTACTTCTTACCCCTGGGATAAAATTATATATTGTGTAACAATGTACGTATTTTACAAGTACATTTTTCTGTACACATAGTTCCACGTAAGTAGAGTGAAAAAATTAAAATTTATATTGCAGTAGTTAAAATGACCTTATGAACTTATTAAATGATAACCGTGTTGTTATTTGTATTAATTTGACAATGAAATCAGAATATTTTATCAAATTTTATTAGTTTATTCATCAGTGTATTAATAAATGCCTTAAATTACACATTACCAGTATTAATTTTATGTTAACAGAGTTGCATGATTAAAAATTTTAAGAATATTTGATTAAATTTTTAAAATGTTAGGTAACGTGAAAAATTGTAATTTAAAACAATTGTGGTTATACTCGATTAAATTACATAATTCTAATATTAAATATGGTTTAAATAATAGTGTTGGAGGGTTAAGATATTTTTCAAATTCTTTAAAAATTTGTAGTAGTTCTAAACTGGATGAATTATTTCCGAAAATTAATCAATTTGCTTCAAGACATATTGGACCTAGAGAACAAGATCAGACTTCTATGTTGGATTTATTAGGTTTTAAGGTATGTATTATATTTTTTTAACAGACAGGGGAGTGGTAAATTATTTGAACTCAATCTGTTAGTTCCAGGGCTACAAAAAGAATTTATGTTTTTTTACTTTCTCTTGCCTTTATAAATATATAGGAAGGAGAGTATTTTTTTCATGTCAATTTTTTGAAATCAAGTTTTCACCAGATATACACGTTTTCAGACCCCCTGAACGCCAAAAACATGTTTTTAGCGATTGGTCCGTGTGTGTGTGTGTGTGTGTGTGAACAGAATATCTCAAGAACGAAACATCGTATGAACTTGAAACTCAAGTTACATACTATGACCGGACCCGACACAAACATTTTCATCAAAATCGGTCAACCAGAAGTTTATTTGTGTCATTTTCACTTTTTTGCGATTTTTAAAAAACGGCTCCTAACATTTTTTTAAAAATTGCCTTATTTACTACATTTTTTATGCTCTACAAGGTAGGGTAGGTCCCATATATGTTGAAATTTTTAGGAAGACTGTTTTTTGGCAAAAAAATTGTTTTTTTTTTTTAAGATTGCGGCTTCAACATGTATTTAAACGCAAAAATGTATATAATAAAAGTTGTAGAGAATTGAAAAACCTACAACTTCTAATTGAAACATTTTTTTTATATAACGCTTAATTTAGGCTGTAATTAGTGATTTTCTGTTTTTTTCACGAAAATGTGTAAAAAAATCGATTTTGTTAAATTTTAGCCTTAGCACAATAACAACTTGTTTTCACATTTTACCACAAAAGTGTATAATCAAATTTATAGGAAATCGAAAGATCTACAACTTTTATTTAAAGCATTTTTCTCTACAGAGCCTAGTTTAGCGTGAAAGAGTGATTTTCCGTATCTTTAAGCCAAAGTGAGGTTGATTTTCATTTTGCGTCTTTCACTCATGATTAAAATTAGTTTATGTTTATTGAGGTGAGTTTTTGTTTATTTTAAATATTTTATTACTAATGTTAGGTTTATTGTTAATTATTTGCATTGGCAAGAGAAAGTTGTGTGAGTATTTCACACCAGATTTTTTTCTGCTCTTAACAGGCTGGTGGAGTGTTAAATTATTTGAACTCAATCTGTTAGTTCCAGGGCTACAAAAAATATTCATGTTTTTTACTTTCTCTTACCTGTATGAACACACACACACACATATATATATATATATATATGTAAATATGGGAAGGAAAGTATTGTTTTCATGTCGATTTTTTTAATTGGAGTTTTCACGGATCTACACATTTTCAGAACTTCTGAACCCAAAAAACATATTTTCAGTGATTGGTCTGTATGTGTGTGTGTGTGTGTGTGTGTGTTTGTGTGTGTGTATGTGAACAAAATATCTCTAGAATGAAATATTGTACAATTTTTAAAGTTGTTAATTTAAGTTAGGTACCACATAGGGATCTGACACGAACATTTTCATCAAAATTGGCCAACCAAAAGTAGCTGTTTATTCGTGCAATTTTCTCAAAAACGGCTCATACAATTTTGTTAAAATTAGCTCATTTACTTTATTTTTTATTCTCTCCAAGATAAGGTAAGCATGTCTGCTGAAATTCATACAGGGCAAAAAAAATTTTTTGTTATTCCGACCTTAAAATGTATTTTAGAGCAAAAAAGTATATAACAAAAATTGTAGAGCAATAAAAAACCTGCAACTTCTATTTATATTTTTTTTTGTACAACACTTACTTTAGAGGCAATTAGTGATTTTCCATATATTTTTAATCAAAATCTGTAAAAAAAATTTTTTAGTATTGCTGCCTTAGTAGGGATTTTATGACAAATACGTATAATTAAAGTTACAGGAAATAAAAAAATTTACAAATTTTATTTCTAGAATTTTCTTCTACAGATTAATTTAGTGTCAATTAGTGGTTTTTCGCATTTTTAAGTCAAACAGATGTTAATTTTTATTTTGCATCATTCACTCATGATTAAATGGAGGTTATATTGTTCATAATCTACATTGGCAAGAGAAAGTCATGTGAGTGTTGTAACATCAGAATATTTTCTTCGACCATGCCTGTTCTGGTCCATGTGATCATAAAAATGACTGACCATCTTCTCCAAGGTCTAACCATACCCTACTTCCCTCGGGTCTGTAGTCTTCAGTTGATCCAGGAGGATACCTCCTGGGAGCTTCCAATGGACATGTTCCTTTTGTAATTGGTGATTTTAGTATTCAATGCTTGGACTTCCAGTTTTTTTCGAATACCTTCATTTTAAAGTCTATCTCATCTGAAACAGTGCTAAGGAAACTAATTTTTCCTGCCTACAGTGTGCTTTCATCTCTCTATATCTCTCTTTTCTTAATATCAAAAATTAAAAAAAATAGTTCTGTTTTTTATCACATGGTTAGCCAATTATATGACTGAAGTATTTAATAACAGAAGTGGTAGAGGTGTTAAAGACTCAACTATTTTTCAAAGTTGATGAGCTCTGAACGTATGCATTGCTCTGTATCCACTTCATAGCTAGCCAATGACTTACCACCAACGTTGCCAATACTTGCTCTCGTAGCTCTGTTATATCGTCAGCCATTTATTTGGTCTTTTAATAACAATTATAACCTATAAACATACAACCAGCTGATTATATTACAAAGTATTGCATGTTAATGCGCTCTATAATCGATGTGTTCAGTACGATATGCAAGACATAAGTGAACTACTGCAGCTCTTGTATGTATGCACGCATAATGTTTGTCAAGCTGATACATTAGTACAATCTGACAACACTGTCAAATGTTCTGATTGGTTTAAATGTGTGGAACAGCAGAGCTCATCAACCATGAAAAACATTATAGTCACAGTTATCTCCTCTAAGAGTAATGAATTTCATTATACAGCCAGACCCTGTGGTGAATAAAGTGAAGGTATTATTTGCAGTGTAGAAGGTAGATGGTTTTATAGAGGGCCTGCATGCTGATAAGCATACTTTTCACTCTTTCAGCTGATGACCTAAACATTTTACTATGAAGTACAAGAATATTACAAAATGAAAATAGGTTTGCTAACAAGACTATTAAAAAAAACAGACTGCACTGTGAGTAAACAAGTTTTACTTCAACATGATTTTATTGTTTTGCCAACTCCTTAGCAAACAAGTTATGTAATCTAGTCATAAATCTAGCTCATAAATTACTTTTTATTGTGTAAGAATGTTATTGACATTAGAATTGAATAAGGAGTCATAAAAATATAGAGTATTTTATTATGGACTACTGTAGTACAAATCTGAATAAAAACAAAATTGATTAAAGAACAATCTGTTTTTTTTTTCTAAATAAACAAAAAAGTTTAACAAATATTTTTCTGTACTATATTAAAAACAATTATTTTTCAAAATTTCTATTTTGAAATTGTTATTCCAGTTTCTACTAGAATTAGAAAAATATAATTGCTAAAATTGTAAAGAAATAAACTTAATTTGGCTACCTTTATGGTAAAGTGGTTAGTGTGTTAGACTAAAAAATAAATCTTGTGTGAAACACACAACTTCCTCTTGCCAATGTAAATAATTTGCAATATAACCTAACATTAGTAATAAAACATTAGAAATAAACAAAAACACTAACCTCAATGAACATAACCTAATTTTAATCATGAGTGAAAGACGCAAAATGAAAATCAACCTCAGTTTGGCTTAAAAATACGTAAAATCACTCTTTCACGCTAAACTAGGCTCTGTAAAGAAAAATGCTTTAAATAAAAGTTGTGTATCTTTTAATTTCCTATAAATTTGATTATATACACGTTTGTCGTAAATTGCATACAAAGGCTGAAATCGTAAAGAAATTGATTTTTTTACACGTTTTCGTGAGAAAAGTTCCTCCTGCAACTTAGTTTCGAAATTCGTGTCATTGTTTCACGGTTTCGTGAAACAGAAAATTGCTAATTACCGCTAAACTAAGCGTTATACAAAAAATATATGAAATAAAAGTTGTAGGATTTTAAATTGTCTACAACTTTTAGTAGGCCTATGTACACTTTTGCGCTAAAATGCATATTAAAGCCACAATCTGAAAAAAAAACATTTTTTTACGCAAAAACAGCCTCTCCAAGAATTTCAGCAGACATGGCGCCTACTCTAGCCGTTTTTGAGAAAATTGAAAAAAAGTGAAAAATTGCACGAATAAACTACTACTTCCGGTTGACCG
Source organism: Catonia carolina (assembly GCA_035578175.1). Lineage (NCBI taxonomy): Eukaryota > Metazoa > Arthropoda > Insecta > Hemiptera > Achilidae > Catonia > Catonia carolina. The sequence continues at coordinate 8,253,229 of JAQMRL010000014.1, read as the reverse complement.
ATTTTGATGAAATTGTTCGTGTCGGGTCCGGTAGTAGTACCTATGTAACTTAAGTTTCAAGTTCGTACGATGTTCCGTTCCTGAGATATTCTGTCCACACGCGCGCGCGCGCGCACACACACACACACACACACACACAGACCAATCGCTAATACATGTTTTTGGGTTCAGGAGGTCTGAAAACGTGTGCCGGTGAAAATTCGATTTCGAAAAATCTACATGAAAATAATACTTTCCTTCCTATGTATTCATATAGGCAAGAGAAAGTAAAAAACAGATTTGAATATAAGGTAGGGTTTTAAAATTTGACTATGGTACAGAATGTCTTTAAAAGTTATGGTATAGCTAGCTAAATATAAAACAAAATGTTTTTATAGACATAGGTTCGGAAATGTTCATTAGCGAGTTACGTCTGGCGAAAGATTTCGCCCAGAATCAGTAGCCTAACCCCGGTGAAACGAGGCCGCACTGAAAAATTTAAGGCTTTAATTAAGAAGGAAACATGTATCTTATGGTTTTTAACCCGAAAAATTCAACAAAACAGGGCTCAGAACTCAATCTCTCATATCCAAACGTACATTTTTCTGGACGTAAGTTTTTATGAACGATTTTTCATATATTTATTAAGTTATACAATACCTTCGTAGACACTGAACATTTGTTTTAAAGTCACTCTGTATATCTGAAAATCGTTGGTAATTGCTAAACTTTTGATAAATTTCTAAATAAATAAAGAAAAAACTTAAAACGTATATGATGGGCTCAAATTAAAATTACTACCTAATTATAGTTTACAAATAATTTCATTAGCTTAAAATATTGTAGGTAGGTCTACTATATCACAGTCTGATCATTCAGACAACAGTGCCACGAAAAATCCTCTAAAAAATATATCCTTTATCCCAGTTCTGAGATTAAATAAGAATACTGTCTTTGCAGAAAACATTAAAATCGCATGACGATTACAAAATTTATTAGATGAGGCACAGTATGTTGTTATCTGCTCATGGATGACGTTTTGCGTTTCACCCCACCAATTTCCTTGGTAACTACGAGGGTAGGCTGATAAGTAATGCACACATGCTTGTAGAAGACGAACAAAAAGAAATAGCAAGATGGGGTAAATAACAAATTAAAGTACAAATCTTAACCTACCAAATTATCTATTTATTTTTCAATATAGTCACCGTTAAGCGTTACACATTTCTCCCAACGTTTAACAAGTTTTTTCATTCCGTCACTGAAAAATTCTTCCGACTTTCCTCGAACCCAGGACGCAATAGCTGCCTTCACCTCATTGTCCGAGCTGTAATGATTACCCTTAAGGTCTCTCTTCAGTAGAGGAAAAAAATAAAAATCGCAAGGCGCAAGGTCGGGAGAATACGGAGGGTGTAAAATTGGTTGAAACTTCAGGTTTCTCAGAGCCTCTCCAGTTGCACGCGAAGTGTGTGGACGAGCATTGTCGTGTTGCAAAATTATTGGCGCCAGGTTGCCTCTAACACGACAAACTCGACGTCGGAGGTGTTTCAGAGTCTGTATATACTGAGCAGAATTTACCGTTGCCCCTCGTTCCAGATAATCAGTCACATAAACTCGGCGAGCATCCCAAAACACAGTCAAAAGAATTTTTTTTGCGGACGGTTGTGTTTTGAACTTTTTCACAACAGGAGAATGTGGATGACGATATTCAGCGCTCTGCCTTTTTTCTTCGGGATCGTAATGATGAACCCATGACTCGTCCCCCGTCACAATATTCAAAAGAAAGTCGTCTCCTTCGTCACGGTAGCGCTTCAAAAGTTGTTCACAGCATTCCAATCGACGCTGTTTATTCTCGTCTGTCAGACGGCGTGGTACCCATCGTGCACAGATTTTACGGTATCCCAATTGTTCAATAATGAAGCCAACACGTTCCTTAGATATTCCAATTTGGTTTGCGATACGCTGTTGAGTGATTCGCCGGTCATTTTGAATCAAATCATCGATGAGTTTGCGACGATTATCGTCTGAGGCAGTGATTGGTCGTCCACTGCGTGTTTTGTCAACAATTAAGGCTTTTCCAGGTTGGCAATCACGAAATTTTATTACCCAACGATTCACAGTAGACCTATCAACAGTATCGTCACAATAAACAGCCTTTAAACGACGATAAATCTCACTAGGATTCACTTTCTCAGCAGTTAAAAATTCGATAACAGCGCGTTGTTTAATTCTCGTTGACATAGCACCAGAACACGACGCCATACTTCCACTACTCAAAACAAACTGAATGAAAGCAACGCCTTCAAACTGCGCAGGCTTGTAGAGGAGAAATAGTACTTCCACATGCCACCAGGCGCGCTACTGAAGTTTATTTAGTTGTCTTCTACAAGCATGTGTGCATTACTTATCAGCCTACCCTCGTACGTTAAGGGTTCAACCGCAAAATAGTAAAGGTAGCTTTCTCAAACAAATATGAATGACTCATGGCATTTTAAAATAATTGTACTTTATTTTACTTTAATGTGGTATAGAATGTGTCATTTACTAAATATTCTGATAAAATTAGGTACGCTTACAACAAAAATATTATAAAAGTTTTCATAACTGTTAACATTGTTCATGAAAATATTATGTCCCTATAGGGACAAAAAACCTTGTAAGTAAATACAGTTTATACACTTGAACTATTTATAGTTGTTTTTATCAAAAATTTACCATAACAAATGAATTATTATTGTTTAGTGATACAAATAACTAATTTTCTTTGTTGTGTAATTCATATTTTTATGTTGAGATTTTTACTAAAAGTAAATTACTGTTAACTTTGTGTGTTAACGAACTGTTAAAATCCGGCTTCGAGATGCCGGCAGGTAGGTTTCATTCAGCACATGTGGTGTTCATATTAACATCTCCAGCATGTATTACGTCGCAAGTGATTTTGATGTTTTGGCACATCTTTTACCCAGTTATGTGCCGCCGTTGTTTTTATTCCACGCATTATCAGTGTTTATAAGACCAATAAAAGGTGCGCTAGAACAGGTTTTTTAAACAAATAAATGGTTAAATAACAGTAAAAAATAAAATTCCTGAAAATTTGGTTATGTATGGGTTTGTAAAATGTTAAATTGTGTAATTTATTTCAGATAAAAATAATATTGTAAATTACAAGTCATGTATATTTGTGAAACTCCTATAGTTTTCTGTTTACACTATTTCAGAAAAATAATTAAATGACAATTTAGGTTATGTGTAAATTTGTAAACAGTTACGTACATTTTTTATGTGCCTAATTTCAGATAAAATTAATAATATTATTATTGTTTTCAGTCTTTAGATGAATTGAGCAATAAAGCTGTTCCTCCAAATATACTTTTGAAACGAGCATTGGATATGAATGAACCATTAGGTAAGATGTTAAGAATTATTTTTAGTTCTTATTAACTTATTTTTTGTCATCAGTCTCTCGACTAGTTTGATGCAGTTCTATAATATTCTATTCTTCTATTTGAATCAGTAATTTCAGAAAGCCCATAAGTCAAAATTTTACATTTTTTTCTGAAATACATTTTAGAACTAACTGAATGTAAACCCACCATTTGTATAAAAATCACATTAGTATGACTTTCCATAAGTAGAATCGCTAAATGCAGAAAGGCCTCATATCCAATTTTTTTGAAAAATTACTTTTTTTATGTGTCTGTTTCCTTCTATGAAAACGCACATTTCTGTACAAAAAAGCCTCATCTACACTCAATAGTAATGTTATAATTTAACTGAAAAATTTTCATTAATTGCATAAGGGCCTCATATCCAGAAGATGTGACCTTTCTGCAGTTAACTGAGATCAGCTGATCTGAAAAGCTGATTCCTTATATAAGCTCCTTTGTGATTAGTAGTGTCCTTTGTGGCTTGCTTTTTCTATTCTTGTTTTATTAAAAGGCTTTTAAATTGAAAAAATGAGTTCAAGTAATGAAGAAATTCCAGTAAAAAGAAAGAAAGGAATTAGGCGTATAGAAATGGTTGTACCAAAGAAACACTAATGGACCTGAAGAAAAATTTTTAGTCAAAATATCATTATTTTGAATTTAATCATGCTCATCCAAGAATCGTTACTGTTTCATAATTTATTGATGGGTTTGTTGGTTTTAATTTAAAAAAAGCTAATGCTGATGTGAATCTGAAATGTTTTAACAAAAAATTGTTTTTAAGGTGAGTATGACTTAATTAAGAAAATCAGAGAAATAGCTGAACTTAATCAGATTTGGAGATCATACATTGGGATGGGCTATCATAATTGTTGCGTTCCACACACCATAATGAGGAATATATTTGAAAATCCTGGCTGGTAAGTATTTTAAATTTTGTAAAAAATATTTTTACCATAACAGGCAGGTGGAGTGTAAATTATTTGCACTGTCTGCTAGTTTCAGGGCTACATGTTTCATCATAAGCTTAAAGTTTTAGGGAATATTATAGGAATTATTAATTCCTGACAATATTGTTGTGTTTTGTCATATCTCTATTTTATATAATGAATTTATATAATAATTTCATTAACCTTCTTTTTAAACTGCGTCACCTTTATTTTTATTCTTACTTACACGTGTTTCGGTGGATCCACCATCATCAGAGTAAATAAAAAGATTGAAACTAAAAAAAATTTTTATCTCACTTATTTAAAATTTACAGAAGATGATACATCTGCAGTCATTTGTATAAAACTGATTTTAAATTAATTTATTTTAATTTATCCCTTCTCATATTTACTGTAGATAGCAGCAGCAATCAATATCACTTCATCATTCCTAAATTTGACCTGTTTAATCAAAATGTCCTGCTTTTGCTCTTTTAAATATTTTATTAGATAATGAAATAAGAATAATAAAATTCATAGCGCAAAAAAATGGATGTCATGAGAAATAAATAAATAAAATTAAAAACAAACTATATTTTAAAAATACATAAAAACCACCCTTAAATTAGACAATAAAACAAAACAAAAACCATTTATTTTATTAAAATACAATAAAACTATAATAATAAATTGTATGTACGTTTTATTTAACATTTTAATATAATAGAACAATGTAATATAAAAAATAAAAATAAAATTGAAAAATACGTGATGTTCCATGTTTATAAATATTTAAAAGAGCAAATGCAGGACATTTTGAATGAACAGGTCAAATTTAGGAATGATGAAGTGATATTGACTGCTGCTGCTATCTACAGTAAATATGAGAAGGGATAAATTAAAATAAATTAATTTTAAATTAGTTTTATACAAATGACTGCAGATGTTTCATCTTCTGTAAATTTCAATTAAGTGAGATAAAATTTTTTTTAGTTTCATTTTTTTTATTTACTCTGGTGATGGTGGATCCACCGAAACTTGTGTAAGTAAGAATAAAAATAAAATAAAGGTGACGCAGTTTAAAAAGAAGGTTAGTGAAATTATTATGTAAATTCATTATATAAAATAGGAATAATTTTAAACTGCAGGATGCATTATAAAGATTTATTTTGTCATAGCATAAAATTATACAATGAAGAGTCAGTTATCCAAACTAATTGGGGCCAGAGTGGTTCGGATAATCAAACATGTTAATTACTGTAATTTGATACACTGTACTGTAACAATGTGATATAACATAAATGTTTAATAGGTTAATAAAGGCTAACATAAACTTTACTGAAATAAACAACACTAATTTATTACATATATTGCCAGTTTAGAGCACTAAAGATTATACAAAGAAATAGAAAAATACAGAATTTCAAAACTGAATAAATTAATGAAATAAACTACAGTAAAATCCTTTATGAAATTTTTTTTAACACTTTTATTGCTTGAGTCTCAGCTCTGTGTAGTTGGAAGGAATGCAGTGAGTTGTTATAGTAGTGGGAGAATTAATGAGTGTTAGTAGTGTTTCACAGCTGATGGCATTTGTAGCGGTAGCGTGTACTAACTAGACAAAAAATATTCTTATCATCCGGCGCATTAATTTAACAAATGGCTACTGGGTTATTAACTTGGTCGGATTCATAATATTTAACTTACCAATTCATATCAAAATATGTAAATAAATAAATGTAATAAATACAAACAAATATGTTAAATACGGAAAGTTTGAAAACGAATGTTTTGTATCAGAGTAATACAACAATCCTTCTCCCAGCATGCATCACTCATTCATTATACCTCACCCATACCCGTCACCCTGCAACTACGAGGGCGGTTCAGAAAGTAAGTTTCTTTGTCGGCTAGTTGGCGAACGGGTGGGGGTAGCGGCATGATCCGAGTAGCGCTGTGTGGCTCCGTTTAGTGCGCGTCTGGCAGTGCCGCTGTGAAGGTCGTGACGTTATTTGTTGTGCTGCAACCTTGCTTTCAAAATGGCCGCCATTATCGAGTCTCCCGCCGACTGTGAAGTACGTTCGGTTATCCGATTCATGTGGGCAAAACAAATGCCACCAGTGGAAATTCATCGTGAGTTGTGTTCGGTATATGGAGAAAACATAATGAGTTACACTGCCGTGAGAAAATGGTGCCAATTGTTTAATGATGGACGCACAAATGTCCACGATGAAAAGCGATCTGGCCGACCATCTGTCATTACTGACGACCTTGTTGCGAGCATTGACCACAAGATTAGGGAAAATCGCAGATTCACGATTACAGAACTTTCTGAGTTTTTTCCTAACATCTCAAGAACTCTAGTGTATGAGATAGTGACACAGAGACTTGGTTTTCACAAATTTTGTGCTCGTTGGGTCCCTAAACTTTTGACTGATGAGCACAAAAAGAAGAGAATGGGATCCGCTTTAACCTTTCTTTCGCGCTACCATGAAGAAGGTGAAGAATTCCTTAGTCAGATTGTGACAGGTGACGAGACATGGGTCTCCTATGTGAATACCTAACAAAAGAGACAATCGATGGAATGGGGTCACACGTCATCGCCAAGAAAACCCGTGAAATGTCGCCAAACATTTTCGACAAGAAAACTTATGGCAACAGTGTTTTGGGACAAAAAAGGGATTATTCTAGTGGAATTCATGGAAAGAGGGACAACCATAAACGCTGCAGTCTATTCTGACACTCTCAAAAAACTGAGAAGGGCTATACAGAATCGTACGCGGGGAATGTTGACTTCGGGCATTGTTCTCCTGCATGACAATGCGCGGCCGCATACAGCTGCCCGAACTCAGGACCTTTTGAACAGTTTTGGCTGGGACATCTTTGAACATCCCCCCTACAGTCCAGATTTGGCGCCCAGCAATTTTCACCTTTTTCCCAATATGAAGAAATGGCTGGGATCTCAGCGCTTTACAGACGACGAAGAACTGAAAAACTCCGTTAGCGGCTGGTTACGTGCACAGGCGGCAGACTTCTACGCGGCGGGTATTGCGAAGCTCGTAACCAGATATGATAAGTGTTTAAATAATTTTGGTAATTATGTTGAAAAAAAGTGTAAGAGTTGCTCTTTAAAATGTGTGTAATAAAAAATCTGTAAGTATATTCTGCATTTTTTTATTAACCAAAGAAACTTACTTTCTGAACAGCCCTCGTACATGGAGCTTGGAGCCGCACAATACATACAGAGTGATTTTTTTAGTCCTGTTACCCAATTGTTAATGTCTGGTAATTTTTTTTTTCTAAGAAAGGGAAGTTTTGTTCCACGAAGTTGGTAGCCCTGCTCACGTGGTATAGATAGCAGCAGTGTGAGTTGATTCTCTTTAAACTGTGTAAAAGTTTGTGCTGTTTCCGTTTCAGTTGTAGAAAATTAAAAATCCAACAACTTTTATTCCAAACATTTTTTTGTATAACATTTAGTTTAGCGGTAATTAGTGATTTCTGGGTTTTTTTTCACAAAAAAGTGTAAAAAATTCGATTTTTTTATTTAAAGATTTCAACCTTAGTGTACATTTTACAACAAAGTGTATATAATCAGATTTACAGGAAATTAAAAGATCTACAACTTTTATTTAGAGAATTTTTCTCTACAGAGCCTAGTTTAGCGTGAAAGAGTGATTTTCTGTAAAGCCAAACTGAGGTAAATTTTCATTTTGCATCTTTCACTCATGATTAAAAAAAGGTTATGTTTTTTGAGGTTAGTTTTTGTTTATTTCTAATGTTTTATTACTAATGTTAGGTTATATTGTTAATTGTTTGCATTGGCAAGAGAAAGTTGTGTGTGTTTCACACCAGATTTTTTTCTATCAATGGCGGTTCGGATGACTGACATTTGGATAATCGATGCTCCTGTGTAATTAAAATTATTATAATTATTTCAGGACTACTCAGTACACTCCGTATCAACCAGAAGTGGCTCAAGGAAGATTAGAAGGTCTTCTCAATTATCAAACGATGGTTTGTGACTTAACCGGTATGGAAGTTGCTAACGCATCTTTATTAGATGAAGGGACTGCAGCAGCTGAAGCTCTTGGTTTAGCTCACAGGTAATGTTATATTTTGTTTTACCATTATTTAACCCTTGCTAACCGGGAAGCCAGAAATCACGTATGCATCATCACTGTTCTTTAAACTCAGTTTCCTTTGCAACTGTTCATCATTTTCCAATGGGTTTAGTTTTATTGGATAGAGAATTTTCTCTTCTTTCATTTGATGTATCTTGTATATTTGTATGATGAAAATTGACGACGTGGTGATACACAAAAGAAAGAGATTTTTTTTTGACGACCCAGTACTAAAATTTGAACATTTTCATCCGTAAGTTTTCAACAAAAAAAGGTATTTATTTGGGAATGACATCATCAGTTAGCTTTAAATGTAACAATCGAAATCAATAAATTAGAAGTGCCAGCAACAAATTTTATGACTAAAATCGAACAAAGAAGGTTAACACTACCTGTCTCGCCTATCCCTCGGTTAAACCTTGCAAGTAGCATAAAAATAAACGATATATTTTTATTTATGCTATCATGTTTAGAAAAGGAATACACAAAACAACGTGCAGAAAAGAGATAGAAACTTTCATAGAAGAGGAGTAAATAAAAACTGAAAAGAAACAACATTATTTTGAGGCGATTTTTTTCATCCAGCACATTACTTTGTTGAACAAAAAGTGTGATATCTTTTGAACGTGTCTATCAATTTGCAATATCTAAATGTTATTATTTTTACAATCAATTGCTTTATTTATGTATATAGCTAAACATATTTTTTTGTATTTTTTAGTGATTTAGTGTCATTTTTTTGTATGTAAATTGATATTTCGAAAAACAATTTATTTTTAATTTTTATTTTGGTCAAATGAAATCGGAAAAATTTGGTTCAAATGTTTTCTTATAACAAATTCTTTATAAATAAATGGTAATTTTTTGAAATTTTTAGGAATGAAACTGAATGAAGTAAAAGAGTTTTTATTAGGTGTAAAATGACAGTCCTCGTGATCGTTAAAATCTCCGTTTTCGTCAGGTTAACCCTTTAACATGTTTTGCTGTAATATTAAGTCTCGTACAAGCATGAACATAACACCATGGCGAACATTGTCGCGTATCATTTCCAGCTAAACATGTTTGCAGTGTTGTTGTGGACGATGTTACACAGTGTTGAACAGGGAGCGGTGAACAGAACATCCTTGCGTAACATTATGCCGTCCCATCAGTTTATTTACCATTTACCGTCCAAACATGCGAACACATGGTGTAACTTTCTTCTTTGATTTGACGGGGTAATACCGAAAACTGATGGGATGCAGTGATATTACGATGTTGTGTTACACTGTGTAACATTTTTCGCAAACATGTTCGCCACAATGGTATGCGATAGTGTTACGATACGATGTTTTATTGGCATGTCTATACGCAGGTTTACACTACCAAATGCTTGTCATAATATTACGTATTCTGTCATTCAATCATATGCTGCCCTCTAACAGTCTCAGTTTGTACTTAATGTGAATTAACTAAATGCAGTATCGTTAATATATGATTAATTTTGCCATAAATGTAGTATTTCACAAGATCATATGAAGTTTATTTTGTAACATGTTTTGAAAGTTTCTTATGCCCGTTGTTTCTGCCTGTTAGCTGTACCTTTGTTTGTCTGATTGTTTATTTAGTTAGTCCATGTTGTTATTGTATTTTGTTTATTTTTTAGTGAGTTCTTAGTATTCTTGTGTTAATAGTTAGTTTATACCATGGTAAATAGAAGAGACGGTAAGGGTCACGTTAGGATGTGCAGTAGCTGATGACGTCATCGGTGCTTAATAACACGGCCAGCTGTTTGTATTATTTTGGTATTTGTGAATGTTGTCAGTCCGTCTAATTAGCAACTAACGTTATTGTGTAAAATCTTTGTGCAATTAGTTTAATCTACTATATTATTGAACTTACCAGTAAATATTTAAGCTTTCTAATAGTTATTATGTATTTAATTTTTTTTTGTTATTTCTTATACCGAGTGTGGCATAAGTCACTACCCCAAACGTTTGGATTGCAAGGGTATGAGCATTACAGCTAATTAACTGCTGGTATTTCATGAATCCTTTAATAAAATTAATAAAAGTAGTGATAATAAATTGATTGATATGTGTGTGTTGTAACTCAACTGCTCTAAGTGTCCACCATTATTCTCGATGCACTTTAAAGCACCTTTGGCTACTGATTTATATACATATATTTTCACTCAGCTGTGAGTTATCCCCAAAAACGATTGAAACTCTTTTTTCAAATAACTCTTTAAAATGTTCCATATTTTCTGGTTTGGTCGTGAAAACCTTGTCTTTTAAATATCCTATACGGCAAAATCACACAGCATAAAATCTGGTGACCGTGCGGGCCATTCAAAAGTACCGCTTCTGCCTACCCTGTCATTGAAATGTTCATTCAGGAATTCTCGAACGATTAAACCATAATGAGAAGCCGTACCATCTTGTTGCCAGATAAAATGATGCCAAATACCCTCAAAAATAGGACTATTTTTTAGTTTAATCATAACTTCTTCAGCATATTTGTGTATTTTCTGAGATTACAGTACCTTCAAAGAAATGAGGACCTATCACACCAATGCTTAAATACTCTCTATTGAACTGACAGTTTTCTACTAATAATGAAAGACGTCATTGACTGTAACTAACGAATGGGGTGAGTATCAAGGGTAGCAACTAACACTGAGAACTGAAATGGCAGATCTGTAAACATGCTGGCGTTCAAGGTCACCATCACTACCTCAGTGTGTGAACAAGTAATTTTTCTAGCGGCGGGTAGCGACTTACGCTCCACACAGTATTTAATACGTCTTTATTGAAGACGTCAAATGATCGCTGTGGAGAATTCGAAGACGTCAAATGATTGGATCCGGAAAATAGAATAGTTTTGTAACGACGCCAATTGTTTATTATGTGTGTTTTAACTGAACTGCTCAAAGTGTCCACCATTATTCTCGATGCACTTCAAAGCACGTTTGGCTACTGATTTATATACATATCTTTTCACTCAGCTGTGAGTTATCCCCAGCAGCAAAAGTGTTAACCGCCAAACAGAATATTGTCTGAGGAAGAAAGCGCTGAACTGCATAAAAGAACTACTGTAGTATTATATATTGTAATTTGTTGCATTTGTGATTTCAAAACAATTGTTTTCTATTTCTAGGCATAACAAAAGGCGTAAGTTATTTCTGTCGAAAAGTTTACATCCGCAAACGATAAGTGTTGTACAAACCAGAGCCGATTCATTAGGATTAACAGTCGAAATTGGTGATGTCCATGAGGTGGATTTTTCAAATCGTGATATTGCCGGAATTTTATTTCAATATCCTGACACTGAAGGCCGTATTGAAGATATTTCTGATATTGTACAAAATGCACATTCTCATGGAGTAAGTACTTATATGAGATTTTTTTTTGTATGTAAATTATTTATTATTTAGGTTCAGGAAGTGATTATAAGCTAAACTAGGTATATGTGCAACGGATATCTCCAAAAGCCTATTCTCATGAAGCTAGTACTAGCAAAATAGTGTAATGAGAATGAACAACTAGCAGCTAGTTCAGTTAAAGCACTAGTGACTTTGAACATGTTTGATTTTACTTGTGCTAGTAGGGGAGTAAAAGTCACTTGATTGACGAGCGCTAGTAAACTAGCTCTATGTGAACGTTCGGAAATGTTCTGTACTGAATTCACTGAGTCTATACTCTATTTCACGTTCAGAATGCAGTACAGCTCTTATGAGAATCCGTTGTGTTATCAGGCGTACGGAAAACATCAGCCCTCCTTCGCCGACATCACCCGAAGTCACGGGCAAAAATATTTGAAGTTTCGCTTACCATGCTCCTAACAAGCTCATTTTTAATCAAAAAATTTTGAAAAAAATACTTTCACTTCCTAATGAATCGTATTTTATTAAGCTGTAAATGTTATTATTATACTCTGATATTTAGAGAAGAGACCAAAGATACGTATAAGAGAAAGGGGTATCACATATCTCTCTCTTCATCACCCTCACTGTCGGACCAGGGGAGTTTTATTACCATCTTTAGACCTTTCCGAGATACTAATAACTGTTATTCAAACAAGATTTAAAGATTTGCCAAGATTTAAACAATAAATATTTTTTATTTTAAATTAATTAATGGACAATAAAATTGATAAACAATTCCAGTACTATAATAATTGGTCGGTACCTGATCTTTAAAAACAAATATTTTACCAAAAATAAAAACAAAATTTTACTGCCAAATATTCTTGGGCGTCCTTTATTTCACGTTTTCATCAAAAGGGGAAATCTTGGTGTCACTTAAAAATTCACTACAGACAAACGGCTGGATCCACACAGTGATAAGGCTTCATATACTGGCTCAGGAAGGGTTTCTTTACGAGAGCCTATCGCTGAGAACTTGTTCCCTCACCATCACTCCCCTCAATAGCCCAAGTCTTGTTATGTTTGGGTGTGATTTTATGGTAGGTGTGCTGATTTATTGTTTAAATGGGGCAAAATACCATCGCCTTTATGTGAGTGTGGTCAAAGACAAACTATTGATCACATAGTGAAAGAGTGCAGAATAACTGCCTTTAGAGGAGGGACAAGAGCGGATTTCCTGATGGCAACTCCAGAATCAATAGCCTACTTGGACAGACTGGATGTCTGTATATAGACTTAAGCATGTTTTTATAATTACGTACTGTATGTACATATTTTTTATGTTTTTTTTTATGACTATTTGTTTCCCAAACAATCATTAATGTTATTTCCCATCTTTATAGACAAAGGGTCATATTTGATCCCAATATATAACAATTATGATGCTGATTTTTAAATGTCTTGAAAAGCCATACGCTAAATAAATAAATAATTATTTGCTAAAGATAGAGTAAGCACTCTGTGAACACTGATTGCAGATCACCGTTTTCAGATTGCTGGATATTTTCGATTCATGCTAGTGAGTGCACGAAATGGAAGCATGTATTGTGTGGTTCCTAGCTCCGTGTAGTTGTGGGGTGAAGGGTATGAGCGAGGTATATTGAATGTGTGACGCATGCTGGGAATGATTGTTGTATTACTTTGATACAAAACATTAGTTTTCAAACTTTCCGTATTTAACATTTATATTTATTACATTTATTTTTTTATTTACATATTTCGATATAAATTGGTAAGTTAAATATTATGAATCTGACCAAACTAATAACCCGGTAGGTATTTGTTAAATTAATGCGCTGGATGATAAGAATATTTTTTTAGTCTAGTTAGTACATGCTACCACTACAAATGCAGTAGCAGTGAAACTTTACTAACACTCATTCATTCTCCCACTACTATAACAACGCACTGCATTCCTTCCAACTACATGGAGCTGTGACTCAAGCAATATATACACGCTTAAATCTTCATTAAGTTGTTTGTATTTGAAGATGAGTTTCAGTAGCAGTTGTGATGATGAATTATTTCTTATCGAAAACGTTTATACAAAATTGTTATCTTTTAAAGACGATAGTGATAGTGAATTAAATAAGAACAGTAAATTGTACGGAGAGTATAATATCTTTATTCCTAATTAAAAGAAGTTAAAGACAGGTTTTTTAAACACATGAGAATGACTCTAGAAACGGTTAATTTCATATTTTTAAAACTAGAACTTTGCTAACAAAAACAATGGTGCAACTTGCACAAGCAACCTATCAGTAGAGCAGCATGCAGGATTATACAAAACATACCCATGAGTTGATTTGCTTGGGGGATCAGTGTGCAGATTCCCTCACCAGTGTTCACTGTAAGACGTCTGATTGAAATAATGGGTGTTCTATTAAGGACGCAACCCTGATTATAAGAAGAGAAGTAATACATCGGTAAATTTTTTGTCCCCCAATCGGTATGTTGGCAACAGTGTACTCAAGACCAACTACCTCAGACAGTTAAAATCTTCCAGTCAAGCATTAGTGTGGTGACAGCAGTCGTTTTGTTATATTGTGTTCAGCAATGGTTTTTTCCAAGGAAGAACGCATGTTTATTGTAGAGACTTACATAGTGAGTAAATCTTACAAATGCAATGCCAACGCGATAAGGATGGAAATGTAACTTTTTCGTAGCTCTGAAAACAGTAGTTAATGTTAGCCCAGCTTGCGATGATAATCTTCTAAGCGATTTTTTAGGTGATTGAGTCAAACGATTTTTCAAATCTTCGAGAACTTCCGCGGTTAACTTTGTTGGCTGGTGAGGTGGTTTCTCATCGAGTACACTCCCAGTTCTACGGAATTTATTTATCAAACGCAATATTGACAATTTATTTGGAACGGCAGAACGGGGAAATTTCAACTGAAACTTATCTTGCACACATTTGTAAGAGTTACTCGCTTTGTAAGTCTCTACAATAAACACGCGTCCTTCCTTGGAAAAAATCATTGCTGATACAATATAACGAAACGACTGCTGTCACTACACTAATGCTTGACTGGAACATTTTAACTGTCTTAGGTAGTTGGCCTTGAGTACACTGTTGCCAACATACCGATTGGGGGACAGAAAATATACCGATGTATTATTTCTATCTAATTATAATCAGGGTTGCGTCCTTAATAAAACACCCGTTACAATGACATATTCTGTTAGCAACCTGTTTTATTTCTTGTAAGCAACCTGTGGCCAGCGTTCTGTGTACTTACCCATAGATTGAGTAGTGCGTGTTCATTTATTATAATAAACAGCTAATTCTAAAGTGCAATTGAATTACTTATAAATGCAACTTATTCTTTGTAACCAGCATCGGCTGTGTACAGGGTTCTTTATGAAAGTAATGTAATGCGCATTTTCTATGAAAAATAGATTTATTGATCGTACTGGTATAAACGCTTAAAATTCTTTGAAATACTCTCCCCCTGCATCAATACACTTGTGAAGACGTGTCTGCCACGTCTGGAAGGCACCCTGAAATTCCTCAACAGGTATGTCTGTTAGGAACCTTGTAACATGCTTTTGAATGTTTTCCACGGATGCACAATGCTTTCTTTTCAGTCGGGGAAACCCAAAAAAAAGTTGCATGGAGCCAAGTTGGGACTGTAAGGGGGCTGTGGGACCACCAAGGTGTTGCTTCGGGCCAGGAAGTTGGTCTTCCGTCAATACATTCGGACCAAGCTTCGCGCGGACCTTGTGCATTTGCAAATCGTCACTCACTATCTCATGTACCGCAAATGTGGATATGTTTAGGTTGTCAGTGATGTGCTGGATGCTCAATCGATAATCGGAACGCAAAACTTTGTGCACACGATTCACGATGTCATCGGTTCTTGCCGTTGTTGGGCGTCCAGAGCGGGGTTTGTCTCCATGTGACGCCTAGTGCCAACTCCCGGATTGTGACCTTGTAAATACAATTGTCCTTAAAGGCCTCTTGAAGCATTTGGAATGTTTCAGTGCATTCTTTTTAAGCCGTTCGCAAAACTTGATGACATATTGCTGTTAATGCGAACGCTTCATCGCGCTTTGTTACAAAGTTGAAAAACACTTCACGCGGCCTTGGGTTTGGGTCATCATGTGGTTTTGGGTTCGAATCCTATTCAGGCACGGCATATTTTCATACATTACAAAAAATCATTTCATCCTTCACTGTTTACATTAGCAGTAATTGCAGAACAGTCGGACATTAAGGGGAGACTGTTTGATGGTTTTGACTGAAAATTTTGATTTTCAGTTTTTTATGTTTTTCAATAGTTTAGACGTAGATCTACCACAAAAACATTAAATTACGACAAAAAATTATTTTAATGAAAAAATTTGAAGTTTTTATCAGTTTATTTATCAGGTTTATCCTAAACAAATTAACATGTCGCCAAGACATTGCTTGTTTTAGTGCAAAAAGAAATTTAGTTTCTTTTTAATATCTGCTCCACTATTTTTAATATTCTCCGCTGTTGGTGCAACTTTCTAACCAACTGTTGATGGGAAATTAAACTTGTTTGTGTACATTTTGTTTCTCATTTGTGCCTTTTCCTGTAAATTTATATTTTTACCACTTAAGTACATTTTTCTCAAAAACCATTTAACCTACCTGGCTACAATTTTTACCAGTTAATTATCATGTACATGCACATTCACCGACATTGTTTTTACTTCCTCTGGTGCTCAAAAAATTGTAATACACAAAAAACGTAGAAAAAAAT
Source organism: Catonia carolina (assembly GCA_035578175.1). NCBI lineage: Eukaryota > Metazoa > Arthropoda > Insecta > Hemiptera > Achilidae > Catonia > Catonia carolina. Next base: position 8,236,639 of record JAQMRL010000014.1, on the reverse strand, counting down.
TGTAAAAATTTTATGTTATTCGTTATTCTTTTAAAAACTTTATGGTCCAAATAAATAAAAACTTTATGGTCCATAAATAAAAAGTTATAAGTGTGTGAAGTTACATTTTCGTATCTTTCACCAATCCTATGAAAAAGGTACCTAAAAATAGCAAATTTAACATTGCTGGGATACAAAGTACAGTCTCCCCTTAAACCAAAAAAAAACTTCATGCCGAGACATGTCTTTCCGGTTTTACTGGTCTGTGATGGATAGTCGCATCACAATAAAATCATTTGCATTACTTTCATAATGGACCCTGTATTTTTTTATAACATATAAACAGTTTTATTTTTTTACAAAAATATTGTATGCTGTTTGTTTTATTAACATCAGAACTGAAGTTGTAGCCCCATTAATAAATACGTAGCAACAAAGTTCAAATACTGTAAAAAAAAAAAAAATGTTATTTAATTATTTTTTATTATTTTATTTTATTTTATTTTTGATTTAGAAACAGGAATAAATATAATTAAAATTAAAGTTTACTCTAAAAGACCTCTGAATTAGTTGGTGATCATTACATGATCAGTGTGTAAGGATCATGAATAAATTTAGGTCCTAAGTAGATGGTTCTTACTGCATCAATGGTTGAACCATAAAAGGCGACACCCAATAAACTACACAAAATTAAAGGAGATTGCGGTAATGGGGGTCACGTATCAGAAAACTACTGTATTAAACTTCGTTCTGTAGAGAAAAATTCTTAAAATTAAAGTTGTAGGTTTTTTAATTTCCTATAACTTTTTTTTACTTTATTTAATCGCATCAACAGCTCGGCCATTAGAGACTATGGTGGGATATGAACAGTGGGCCTTTACGTTGTGAAAATTTCCAGACCCTGGCTGGGTATCAAACCCGGGATCTCTGTATGGTAGGCTAGCGCGCTACCACTACACTACAGAGGCAGCCCTTACACTTGTGTCGTAAAATACATACTAAGGCCGCAAGATTAAAAAATCCGATTCTTTTACTGATTTTGATGAAAAAATACCAGAAAGTGACTAATTGCCAATAAACTAAGCGTTCTACTAAAAAATATTGTAGATTTTTAAATTGTCTGCAACTGTTATTATGTACCTTATTACCTTAAAATGCATTTTAAGGCCGCAATCTTAAAAGAAAACAATTTTTTTCTACAAAAGCACAGGTCCCCCCATGAATTTCAGTGGACATGACATTTACCCTATCTTCTAGAGAATTACTTATGACTGACAAAATTGTGGAAAAAAAATCGAATATGTGCTCCGTGACGATCGCAGAATGACTGTGAATGAACTTTCTGCGATGTTTCTACAAATCTTCAGTTCTCTACTACACGAAACCATCACAGAAAGCCTCGGATATCGGAAACTATCCGCGAGGTGGGTCCCAAAACAGCTCAGAGACCAATACAAGTTGATAAAACTTAGGTTGCACACTACGCGCCTGAAACCAAAAGACAGTCTCAACAGTGGCGTCACACCTTTTCACCCTCCGCCAAAAAGTTCAAAACCACAATCAGCCAAGAAAGTCATGGTATCCGTGTTTTGGGACTGTCAAGGAATAATAATAATTGAATATATGCCTCAAAGGGAGACCATAAACTCTGCAAGATACTATGAGACCCTAAAAAAATTGCGGAGGGCGATTCAGAACAAGAAAAGAGGCATGCTGGCAAAAGGAGTCTGCCTGCTGCACGACAATGTCAGACCACATACGACCAACGCCACGAAGGAACTGCTCGCCTCGTTTAAATGGGATGTCCTGAACAATCCCGCGCATTCCCCTGACCTAGCACCTTCAGATTACTAACTCTTTACCTCCCTGAAGCTGCAAATGGTGGAAAAATGTTTTCAACCAATGAGGAGGTAAAGGAGGAGGTGAAGAAGTGGACGAAAGGGTTGGCGGGAAACTACTTTGAGTAGGGCATAAAAAAATTGATACCCCACTTCACCACCTGCATTGAAAAGAATGGCGACTATGTAGAAAAATAGCTTACATATAAACTAAAGTAACCATGTAATTTTTTTGTTCATAAAAAATTTTTTGTAACCTACAAAAATTCAGTACACTTACTTTCTGGATATGCCTTGTAAATTTAAAGCTGATTTTTAAAAAAATTGTAGGAGCCGTTTTTGAGAAAATCGCACGAACTAACTACTTATTCCAGTTACCGATTTTGATGAAAATGTTCATGTTGGGTCCTCTAGTAAGTCCTAATATAAGTTTCAAGTTCCAATATTGTATGACGTTCCGTTCTTGAGATATTTTTTTCTTATACACACGTGCGTGTATGCACACACACACACGCACGCACGCACGCACGCACGCACGCACGCGCGCGCGCGCGCACACACACACACACACACACACACACACACACACACACACAGGCCAATTGCTAAAAACATTTCTTTTAGGTTCAAAGGGTCTGAAAACGTGGATATCCGATGAAAACTCGATTTCGAAAAATCGACATGACACAATACTTTCCTTCCATGTATTCATATAGGCAAGAGAAAGTAAAAATAGTATCAGGTATGTCATAAAAAAGTTTTGTTTGGCTAAATAAGAAAATTTTAAAATAAAGAAAAAACTTTCTTTTACTTTCTGAACGACCCTCGTAGAATTGAAGATAATTAAATTTTTACCAATAATACCAGATGTGAAGTTTGAAATTGTACTTACAGAGGTTATCAGAGATTTCCCAATTTCAAAGAAACCATCAGCATTTATGGTTGTATTAACGGTGATTTCATGTATGAAATGGTCCACCTGCAATGAGAAAAACCATAAAATATTTCACAAAATCTACTTCCAATCTGGTTGTTGTTTAGGTCAACAGCCGAAAGGCTGGTTTGAACCTCTAGAGGCTTAACTAAGTAAAACGAGGAGTCAGGTAGTTTACAATTGCCATTCTCACTGAGTGGAAAAATATGCTTATCAACATATGAGGCCCTCTGAAAAGCATTTACTTTCCACCCTGCAAATGACACTTTCACTTCATTTACCACAGGGTCTGGATGTACAAAGTTTGATCAAAAAATAATGGGAATTTTTGATCCATTCCTATTGTTATTTATATGACATTTGTAATTTTATGAAAGCACGGTAGTTTGTGAACACGTGCATACAAAAAACAAATAAGAAAAGATAACATAAAGCATTGTAATGGGAATGAGAACAAGTATCTGAAAATTATTTATACCCTTTTAAGGTTATTTTCAACTCAAGCGGCATTGATAGAAGGATAATTATTGAATAAAATACCTACTCGTACCATTAAAGCTTTTAAACACATTTTTAACTTTATTTTTAGATGAGTTAAGGTCCTTACATGGTTTTCTTCAAAAGCTTGGCCATTCAACGGTACCATAATATTCACAAGTCAGTAGAAAAATTCTCACTCACCGTATTGTGTTTCTAAATAGCTAACATTTTTCCGTGTACATTGATCTTCACTATTACACAAACTGTTGAGTACTTACACACTCGTCATCTAACAACCATACATGGGCTATCCGGCTTAGAAGGGGTAATGTGGTGGGAATGTAGGGTAACTAAGAGCAGGTGTTTAACTGTGTAAAACTAAAACCAGACCATTCTGATCTCTTATCAGGAGTCATTGTGTGCCCCCGAAAAACTGTCAATATTATCTAGTTCATAAAGTGGTTGGGACATAGCGGAAGATGAAGTAAATTCTATCAAAGCCACCTACTTTGTGATGTTACATGGTCACCTTTTCAGTATCTGTGCATGATAAAATGCCGCTTAACCCTTTATTAATTTTAAATTATGACAATAATTTTTACTTTTCTTGCCCTAATTGAATATTTGTTGATTAGGTCAACAGCCGAAAGGCTGGTTTGAACCTCTAGAGGTCTTAATAAGTTAAAACGAGGAGTGAGGTGGTTTACCATTGCCTTCCTCGCTGAGTTGAAAGAGTATACTTATCAGCATGCCAGGCCCTTTAAAAACACCCACTTTCCTCTGTGCGAATGACATCTTCACTTCATTCACAATGGCTGGTTGTATAATGAAATTAATTACCCTCAGAGGAGATAACTCTGACTAGTGTCTTTTACACCTCTATCTCTTCTGTTCTTTAATAGTTCAGTCGTATAATTGTTGACTATGTGATAAGAAACTGAACTATTTTTTGTAGCCCTGAAACCAGCAGATCGAGTGCAATTAATTTAACCCTCCACTTGTCCGTTATGGGCAATTGAATACTTAAAGAAGAAAGTATAGTTTTCATGTCAATTTTTTAAAATAGAGATTTGCTTAAACTATGCAATGCTGTGAAGGTGACGCTAAACAAAAATACCTTTCCATGCCTCTTAAAAGCCGTGAGCGAGCGGCTTACTACTGTGATGTTTCTCTTTCCACAATTTGAAATGTAAAGAAGGAAATGAAAGACAGTAAAGAAGCTAATTCATCATCAACAGTTTTTTATGACTCCTTGCAGAAAAGGAAACGGTTATATCAATAAGAAAGTAATGCCGACCGATTTGTTAAATATTATTACCGGTTTTGAAAGAAAGATAAAATTTTAGTTGAAAACTTTGTACGTTAAGAAAAATTTTTAAAGAAAATGGGGTTTAAGTTGGAAAAATTTCAGTCACAACAAAGTATATTAAATGAAAAGTGACATGTGGTTAACATGTGACATGTGGTACAATTGCATGGTAGTAAAATAGTTTCTCATTGTTGAGGTTGGCAGCACTGTCAGATTTCTCGTCCCTTCCTCACAGCCCATCCATACGCAAATGGCATTCTTGTGACTCATTTTCTATACCTGATATTGTTGGTCAGTGTCCAGGTCCTCATTGGCCATTTTAAACAGAGTCTCAAGGATCTTTTGTTTCTGAAACAAAGCCATTAATTAATTTTAAAATTGTATATCTTGATTTTTTTTGATCACGAGGGAGGACCTAAAAGTAATGTGATTCGGGTTATGGAGGGGAGCGATAGTGGGCTCTTGTGGATAACGCCTTGTCACTGTGAGTCCACTCTGTAAGAAATTACACTGTCACTGTATGAAACTGAAGAAAAAACCTACCGTCACTGTTGCCCCTTTTGATTAGGTATTGTGCTGGGCTCCCGGTTATCAAAGCTTCCGACTTAGCGACAGAGGGAAGCCACCAGTAGTTCCAACAAGGGCGGTAGGCCTGTGTCGGCACTGCAGAGGGCTTGTAATTGTCCCTACTGCTACTGGAGACTATATAAAGAGCGCTCCACTGAGCCCAAAGTGATTCCAATCCACTCAACAGCAGACGAGACATCCACCATCGGCAAACGGCTACCGGACTTCGACGAAGACTCATTGACGACCCTGCAAGAGAGAAGATGATACTTCCACTTGCTGACCCGACACCATAAGCCGTCAACCGGGATTGTTATCGGTCCCTCTACTGAACCTTGCGCCCACCGTATCCAACGAAGCAGCCATCAACGCACTACTGCAAGGGAAGAAGATGATGTCTCCGCTGGATGACGACACGTGCTGTCGCCCACCTCCTCGACCTCCACAACAACTATGACCGACTCTTCTCGCCAAGATGACCACCGCTGAAACGACCTTTTTAAGAACCAGAAACAATTAAGATTTCCCCACGCTGCATAATATTGCCATCCGGCGACACTACTTAAGAAAGCTACTTTTAAAAACTTAATCCTTTTTATTTTCTCTTGCCTATATGAATACATAGGAAGGAAAGTATTGTTTTCATATCGAGTTTTCGAAATCATGTTTTCACCAGATCTACACGTTTTCAGACTCCCTGAACCCAAAAAACATGTTTTTAGCGATTGGTCTGTTTGTGTGCGCGCGTGCGTGTGTGTATGTGTGTGTGTGTGTGTGTGTGTGTGTGTGTGTGTGTGTGTGTGTGTGTGTGTGTGTGTGTGTGTGTGTGTGTGTGTGTGTGTGTGTGTGTGTGTGTGTGTGTGTGTGTGTGTGTGTGTGTGTGTGTGTGTGTGTGTGAACAGAATATCTCAGTAACGGAACATCGTACGAACTTGAAACTTAAAACTTAAGTTACATACCACTACCGGACCCGACATGAACATTTTCATCAAAATTGGTCAACCGGAAGTAGTAGTTTATTTGAATAATTTTACACTTTTTTGCAATTTTCTCAAAAACTGGTCCTACGACTTTTTTTAAAAATCGCCTGGTTTACTAAAGTTTTTATGCTCTACAAGAAAGGGTAGGCTCCATGTTTGCTGAAATTCTTGGTGAGGCTGTTTTCACGTAAAAAATTGTTTTTTTAAGATTACGGCTTAAATATGCATTTTAGTGCAAAAATTTATTTAATATAAAATGTAGAGAATTAAAAATCCTACAACTTTTATTTCAAACCTTTTTTTGTATAATGCTTAGTTTAGCGGTAATTAGCGATTTTATGTTTTTTTCTCATGAAAACATGTGAAAAATCGATTTTTTAAAGATTTCAGCCTTAGTATGACAATTAGTATGACGGCCATTTTATGACAAAAGTGTATATAATCAAATTTATAGGAAATTAAAAGATATACAACTTTTATTGAAAGCATTTTTCTTTACAGAGCCTAGTTTAGCGTGAAAGAGTGATTTTCCGTATTTTTAAGCCAAACTGTGGTGATTTTCATTTTGCATCTTTCACTTATCATTAAAATAAGGTTATGTTTTTTGAAGTTAGTTTTTTGTTTATTTCTAATGTTTTATTACTAATGTTAGGTTACATTGTTCATTATTTACATTGGTAAGAGAAAGTCGTGTGAGTGTTTCACACCAGATTTTTTTATAGTGGTAATTAGCGATGTATGTTTTTTCTTCACAAAAATGTGTAAAAAATCAATTTTTTAAGATTTTAGCCTTAGTATGCATTTTACGACAAAAGTGTAGCCTATATAATCAAATTTATAGGAAATTAAAAGATCTACGACTTTTATTAAAAGCATTTTTCTCTACTGAGCCTAGTTTAGCATGAAAGAGTGATTTTCGTATTTTTAAGCTATACTGAAGGTGATTTTCATTCTGTGTCTTTCACTCATGATTAAATTAGGTTATGTTTATTGAGGTTAGTTTTTTTTTGTTTATTTTTAATGTTTTATTACTAATGTTAGGTTATGTTATTTGTTAATTATTTGCATTGGCAAGATAAAGTCTTGTGAGTGTTCCACACCAGATTTTTTTGGGGTATAATTTGAAAGAGATAGTTTTGACAGCTTGTACCTTCGAAATGGTTTATCTGATCAAAATCAGACTTAGCAGAAACGTTTTTATCATAATGTTTTTAAATTTCATAGTGATGTTCAAACTTGTGGGACCGATAGTTTTTATCAATAGCAATTTTTATGCAAATTTGTTATCTCTTGTTGTGATACACTCAAAAACATCATGGGGAAAAGATATTTTTTGGTGGTAATTTTTAAAAATTGTTATCTGCCATTATTCTTTGTCAGTCACCCCCAGATGTCAAATACTTTAACCTCTTATAGGTCATTGGTAAGTATACTTACCACTGGCAATAAGGTCGAGTTTATTTAAGAATAAGCTAGAATTTTTTTTCTATGCAGTTTTTGGATTTTTATGGTGTTATAGATGTTCTCTGGTAAGTAGGCTATCCTTATATTGAAATTTGCGCGCAGCGACCATTTGCTTCATGAGTTACACGAATGTGGTAAGGATTCACACCAGTGTACGTTACCGTGTTGTTTTGTTGTGTTGTTTTGTTGTCACTTTTGTACAATGCTTAGAAAATTTGAGTTTTTTTTATGAGAAAGCAAGCATTCATGTTAATATAAAGTTAAGATAAGTTATTCTACACATTTTCTGTTTACATAATTAATGTAAACATACTCCTTAAATTTTACAACGTGTACTTACTTTTTGTTTTATAGATTCACATAAGAATACCATAATCAAAATAATTATTAAACTTGCATGAACGGACACAATTACTTTAAATTGAATGCCTTTGGTTAATAAATGTAAAGCCATTAAAATATGTAAACATCTGAATTGTACATCTGTGCCAGGTAGTACATTAATTAATTTCAAACATTTCATCAATTTTTGATACGCGATCCGATAATTTTCCAAATTGTTCCGTGTCGGTATTTCTCGATCACCATTATTTTGTGGTATGGATTGTTTTATTAACAAAAATAATGTATCAAATTGTATCATCAATTGATACATAATAAATATGAAACTCATGGATCTGATTTGAAGCATCGGGTAGACAATGAAAGCTTTAATTAATTTCAATCCAGTCATTTTAGTTGGCCATCTATTGAAACTAATTAACAGAATAGCAAATACCCAAATTACACAATTTATTTTTTTAATTGATGCACCATTTTTAATCTCCATCAGAAAATTAGAAATATATCGGTCGTACTGATGAAGAGATTCAACCAAAACCAAACTATTCCTCATGTTCAGTAATATACTTAATGAGTGATACATTAATGTCATGTTGAACAATGCAATGTAAATTTTATCAGCAATTTTAACGTTATAGGTTTCTTCTACCGTAGTTGCATAGTCCCAAACTATAATACATGTTAAAAACAGCAAAATACATGTCGTGAAACTACAAATTTTGTATTCAATTTTTTTAGATTCTTTTAGGTCGATGTTTGATGGTATTATACATGCTAATTTTAAGATATATTTGAGTTGACGTAAATCATCGCCGATCGAATTTGAATCTACATAAATATATTTTGATATGATTTTTATCATATACAATTTGAAATTTTTTAATATGTCCATCGTAATGTTTTATGGTCTTACAACGTAATATGAATTTTGTTCCTTGAATAAATTTAATTTTAAATAATATGAATATGTATATAATATTCCATTATAATAAATTTAATATTATGTATTATTGATATTTTAAAATGATTAAAAGTGCATTTGCATAAATTATTATTTTTATTAATATAATAGTGGCTGTGCTTTTTAATTAATGAGAATAATATTGTGACACTTATCGCTAAGGTCCGTTTCGAGACAAATATATGTATGTGTATTAAATAATTAATACACTAAAGTTTACAATTACAAATATTTATTACAACTAAAAAGTTTACAAAATAAATAATAAGCTAATTATAATGAATAGTGGATAATTTACTTAGTCCTACTTACAATCAATTATATAGAATACACTTACAAATTGAAACTGAATAGACAATGCATACACACAAAGACAGTATAACAATAGTTGACCAACACAATGCCCGGAACGTCCCTGCACTACGCACCGATAGCCACTCGCCAAAGATCAAACGAATACTAACTAACTGACCGCGCTCGGGGTTCTATTTATATAAGCGGTTCAAAGAATCTTCCCGAAAGACACCAAAATTTGATATAAAAGTCCTTTCTAGAGAAGTCTTATTTAATGTAAACAGGTAATCAACCGACCCTTCATAAATAGTTGTACTACAAAGACCTTATCATACACAATAGCGCAGTCCTTTCAAACAACTTTCATGAGTAGGCATCCCTTTATAGCCAACCCTATTGTTACTTTTTCACTCTATTATCTACTCTTTACCATTTTATGAATTAAGTACTAGAAATTTAGCGAACCATGCCCTTCTTTGATATTGTCACAATATTATAAATGAATATTTTTATTAAATATTAAATAATATTATTATTAAATATTTACGCTACATTATTTCTATTTTTCAAAGTTGATGGCTCTGAACGTACACATTGCCTCCTACCCTCTTAACCCTTTCAGTACCAACGTCCGGAAAACAGGACGTCCATATATTTTGCGCAGGGACAATATCCGGTTTACCGCACGTCCGTAAGTTATGCATAAAGTGTCAATGCCTGGATAAACGAACATTTACAAAAAAACTTTTAAACAAAAATTTATGGAATAATGTATTTTGAAACCACCTCTGTGGCGTATTGACTAGCTGTTACGTGTATGATGGGAGTCAACCACCTTACCTTATGCAGATCACTATTTAAAGAGCTGCAATTGCTCACAGTTCCTTCTTTGTACATTTTTGAAGTGATAATGTACGTGAAACAAAATACCTTTTTACAGAATTTTAGATGTTCACAACCACTATACAAGAAACAGAATCGATTATTATGTTGCTAAGCACAACACTAAATTGTTTGAATAAAAACCAACTAATGCAGGTAGAAAATACATCAATAAATTGCCACAAAGTTTAAAAAGTTGCGACAATTTAAGTCATTTTAAAAAAAGCCAAAACAATATTTGATTGATGAAACATTTTACAGTGTGCACGAATTCCTTTCTAAATAGTTTTGGTTGGAAAGTATTTAACTTCTAATTAAACAAATATTGTGTACTATTTGATACAAAGGGGTTTATGACAAGCCTACTGAGTTAAGCAGTAGCGGAAAAAATTATTGGTAAGTGATGAATTTATAATCAAACACAATTGTGTTTGACTTCTTAATTTTAAATTTGGTGTGATATTTGATACAATGGGGTTCATGACAAGCCTACTGAAGCAAGCAGTAGCAGAAACAAATTTTGGTGGTAAGTGATGATGAATTTATCAGTGTGATAACTTTTTTGTTTATCAATTTTATCTGGACATATCCTATACTCCCTTTGGAGTCTCCTGGATGAAAAAAAGCACGCTAGCCTGCAAAGCGAAAGGTCCCGGGTTCGATTCCCGGCTAGGGTCTGGAAATTTTAACACGTTAAAACCACCGTTAAGGCACCAAAACCCACAGTAGATGCTAATGACCAAGCTGTCGATGCGACTTTAAATAAACTAAAAAAACTATTTTGAATATATTTAGTGTTAGAACGATTTCTGTTTTTTATGAACATAATAAAAATTAATTTTTAATAGGAAATTTTATTTTTCTGTAACGTTGAAATTTTATTTGGCAATGGCAGACTTACACCTGCAAGTTTTCTAAATAAGGGCTGGTACTTTCTGTTCTTATTCAAATTAAATGGCTTTAGATCAAACTTTTAAATATTTTTCGGCACTGAAAGGGTTAGTAGCTATCAAATGACACTACTTTTTTTCCCAAATTCCGACTTAATTTCTTAACTTCGAAGTTTGGGCCATTTCCGGTCCAAACCGGAACTTCAAACCCACTATTCTATTTGTGTAAATTACGAATCCGGAAACCGTTTCTTGCAAACTCATAGAGTATTTGACATCTGGGTGTGACAGACGGGCAAAGGAAAATGATGTATGAAATTTTTTTAAATTGCCACCAAAAACCAGATCGAACCATGGATGAAACGTTACATAATTAACCCTTATGAAACGGACTATTTCTCGTTAAACAGAAGAATTGCGAAAATCAAAACGCGCTCTCAAAACAAATGTTTTTTTAACGTCATTACTGATGAAAAATTCTGAAAAAATTACAGTTGATTCATATAATGCGTACGCGCCTTTTGAATATAATTACAAGAAAATCGCTTCATAATTCTTTGCGTTTAGGCGAGCAAAATTTTCAACCGTGAAAATTTTTTTGTTTACTTAAGATTTTTTACTATTACAGGCTTAAATTTCAGTTTAGCAAAAAATTTATAAGACATGCTTTGTAGACAAGAGTTGACTGAATAAAATTACATTTAATGTAATTTTTCATTTAGGTTTCCATAAATATTTGATAGAGTTATAAACTTTTCAAAATTAATCTAATTTTCTTATCTCATGTAAACTATCGGCGAATCAAGTGACGTAAAATATTTTTTATATAAGCTATTTTACGACAAAATTCTAAATAATAAATAAAAGTTAGTACAGTGAAGAAACATATCTAACTGCTACGCGATTCAAAGAACGAAGCGAAAAATGTAGATAGCATATAGGCGATAGAATGCAAGGGGTAATATTTGTACATTCTTTTATGGTGACGTCACAGAGCCACTATCATACTTAGGGTAAAGCTATAAGCAACCGTATGTAGGAAATTTTTTTGTCTGCAACAACTTAGTTCGAACAATTCTGTAGGTTGTATAAGAGGGAAGCTGTTATGTTTTCCTTTGTAGCAAAGCTATGAGTACAAAGAGCCATATTTTTGACCTGAGTGAGATAAACCCCCTCCTGAACAGTAAAATGAACTCGTCGACCCATGTTGTTTAGGTCATCAGCCAAAAGGCTGGTTTGAACCTCTAGAGGTTTTACTAAGTAAAACGAGGAGTAAGGTGGTTTACCATTGCCTTCCTCACTGAATAGAAAAGTAACGCTTATCAGCATGCCGGGCCCTCTGAAAAGCACATATTTTCCACTCTGTAAATGACACCTTCGCTTCATTCACCACAGGGTCTGGCTGTATAGTGAAATTCATTACTTACAGAGGATAAAACTCTGATTAGTGTCTTTAACACCTCTACCTCTTCTGTTCTTAAATGATTCAGTCATTTTATTGGCTGACCATATGATAAGAAACAGAACTATTTATTTTAGCCCTGCAACGAACAGATTGAGTGTAAATAATTTGACACTCCACCTGTCTGTTATGGGCAAATCGTCGACCCATATCAAGGGCAAATTTCGTCATAGAAAATACACAGCTTCAACACAAACTAAAGATATTGAATGTACGTTGGATTTACACAAGCTGTACGCACTTCCATCACAACATACGTCTTATTCCCTAACCATCAATGCCACCAACACACTAAAGAGAGAATAAAAAATTTCCCTCTTATGATATTCTATTTCTAAAAACATGATAGATGCGTTAAAGAATTCCCTACAAGAGAAGTGTAATATTTACCGGTCTCCAATTTATACTGACCTTGCAGAAGCACGTATTATCGCCCCACCAACAATCTATTTAACATCACCTAAAATTAGATCACCAGTGTGAACCAGGTTAATGTAAACATACGAGGGTGGTCTGAAAAGTTTCTGACCTCAACTTGAAGATGGCAGCACTCGTAAATAAAAGCTAGTGAATTCGTTGTCCTTCTGCTGACAGTTACTCACCAAAGTTTCAGCCATTTTGTGAAAATGGACAAAATCAAGTATCGAGCTGTCATTGAAGATAATCGATTAAAATAACTCCATGACTATCCCAAAAAACAGTCGCCATCACTTTCCCAGCCGAAAAAACAGTGTTTGCTTTTTGTTTGAGCCAGTTCCCTCTTTGCAGTCTACTGTTTGGACTGTATTTTTGTTTCGGGCGTATAATGGTGTATCCAAGTTTCATCTGCAGTAATTAATCGGCGCCAACAGAGCGTTGGAAATGTTCATTCGAACATTTTTTTGGTCTAACATGAGCAAACGCGGCACCAATGCGAGGACAGCTTTCTCATGCTTACATGTTGATTTAATATGGGACAACACGGTCTTTTGACATCTTTATAACCTCCGCTATCTCTCTCACTTTAATTCGGCGGTCGTCTAGCACCATTTGGTGAATTTTGGCGATGTTTTCATCGGTAGTTGCAATTTTTGAACATCCCGAACGTTCATCGTCTCCCAAGCTCTTACACCCACGTTTAAATTCAGCTGCCCAAAATTTCACTGTGGTAAATAATGGTGCAGAGTCCCCATACACAGAATCCGACTCATCTTTAATTTGCGTAGGCGTATTGCATTTCAAAAAAAAATAGGAAAACCCATTACAGGAGCATACTACGAATCATTACTTGACAAGCTAAAGGCAGAACTTGCAGAAAAAGAAAATACTGTTTCACCAAGACAACGCACCGTCTCACACCTCAGCGATTGCCATGGCGAAAATCCACGAATTACGGTTTGAACTGCTTGATCATTCGCCTTACTCACCAGATCTAGCCCCAAGCGACTTCTTTTTGTACTCTCATCTAAAAATTGTCCTCGGAGGACAGAGATTTTCGTCAAATAAAGAGGCAATCACCTTCGTGAACAACTATTTTGCAGAGAAAAACGCCGAGAACTATTTGGACGGGTTACAGAGATGGGAGCATTGCTGGGAGAAGTGTGCAGAGTTACAAGGAGATTATGTTGAAAAATATAAAAAAAATTTCAGAAAAAATGTCTTGTTATCTTTGTTAGGTCGAAACATTTTCAGACCACCCTCGTACGCCTTAAATTTTACAACGTGTACTTACTTTTTGTTTTATGGATTCACACAAGAATACGATGACCAAACTAGTTATAATACTTGCAGAAGTTGACAAAGCTACTCTCAATTGTATGTCTTGGGTTAATAAATAGTGTATAGCCATTAAAATATGTAGAAATTTATATTGTAAATCCATGCCAGGTAGTACATTAATTAATTTCAAACATTTCATCAATTTTTGATACGCGATTCGATACTTTTCCAAATCGTTTCGTGTCGGTAATTCTCGATCACCGTTGTTTTGTGGTGCGGATTGTTTTATTAACAGAAATAATGTATCAAATTGTATCATCAGTTGATACACGAAAAATATGAAACTCGTGGATCTGATTTGAATCATCGGGTAAAAAATGAAACCTTTAATTAATTTTGATCCAGTCATTTTAGCTGACCATTTTGTGAAACTAATTAACAGAATAGCGAATACCCAAAATACACAATTAATTTTTTTAATTGATGTGCCATCTTTAATCTCTTTCAGACAATTAGAAATGTATCAATCGTACCAATGGAAAGATTCAATCAAAACCAAAATGTTCCTTGTATTCAATAATATGCTTAATGAGCGATACATTAATGTTATGTTGAACAATGCAATGTAAATTTTATTAGCAATCTTAAAGTTTTTGGTTTCTTCTGCCATAGTGGCATAGTCCCAAACCATAATACTTGTTATAAACAGCAAAAAACATGTCGTGAAGCTACAAATTTTGTATTTAATTTTTTTAGTTTCTTTTAGATCGATGTTTGATGGTATTACACATGCTAATTTTAAGATATATTTGAGTCGACGTAAATCATCGCCGATCGAATTTGAATCAACATAAATACATTTTGATATAATTTTTATCATGCACAATTTGAAATTTTTTAATATGTCCATCGTAATGTTTTATGGTCTTACAACATAATACAAATTCTGTTCCGTGAATATTATAATTCTAAATTAAATTAATATGTTACATTTTAATAGTTTTAATAGTATTATTATTGATATTTTAAAATGATTAAAAGTGCATTTTAATTTTTTTTTTTTGTTTAACGTCCGACTGTTCTGCAATTACTGCTAATGCAGACAGTGAATGATGAAATGTTTTTTGTATCATATGAAAATATGCCGGGCCTGAATGGGATTCGAACCAAGTTTTTTTATAAAATAAATATCATAAACTTTTTATTTATTTATTTATTTAAGGTCGCATCGACTATGACGTCATTAGCGACCATGTTACATATAAATACATGTAGTAAAAAATGTCCAAAGAAGACATAAACAAACACAATTAGGTCATAAATAAAACATTATGAAAAATTAGATAAGTTCAATTAAAATTTAGACAACAGAAAAATAAAAAGTAGACTGACACAATGAAAAATAACATATGCGATTTTACAATTATATCAAATCTGAAATCTTGTGAAATTTAAAAAAATATGTATTGTGTTTTGAACCGCTACTTTGTCTACTAAATTAAGTGCTAAAATGTAGTTAATTTTGAATAGTGTTCGTGTGGATTGTGTAGTTTGGCAGTCTGTGATGATGTGTTTGATTGTAAGTGGCATGTTGCAATGTGTACAATGTTGTGGTTCTTCTTTCTCCAGTAAATGTTTGTGTGCGAGTGTAGAGTGTCCAATGCGTAATCAGTTGGTAGTTATATCCCCCCCCCCCCAGTTAGTAGTTTAACCCCCTGATACTATGCATAATCACTCTACTACGGTGAAAAGAGCCGCCAATTGAACTTGATAAACTGATAAGAAATTAAAAGGCCGGTGATGCCAAATTCGCCCCTTCCCGTTTCCCTAATTTGAAAATCTAAATCTTGCCCCTCATGATTTTAAAATTCCCACATAACATTCAAAATTTCTCCAACAAGTAAAGTACGCAACGTGCCTCCTCCCACCCCGTGTCAACAGAATTCCCACATCAAAATAAAAAAGCCACTGAAAGAAACAAAAATACAAAAGAGCCGCTCCTAATTTCACTTGTCCCTTATAAATTATTGCCACTCACCAATAAAATTCTTAAATTCTTAAATTACCTCCACTAACGTCCCACTCTCAATCCCCCAAGAAACAGAATCCAATTTCCTAATTTAATTTATAAAATTCTCCCTGAATTTCCCGAGGTTGCAATTACTCTGTAAAATTATTCCCCGAGCCACCAGGTGTTTCTTAACACGATGTCGCCATCTTAGCCTTCTTTTGCCACCAGGTGTTTCTTAACACGATGTCGCCATCTTAGCCTTCTTTTGCCACCAGATGTTTCTTAACAATTCCTGTTGTTAATATGTTGAAGTAGGTTGGATATATGCTCCATAATTGGCTGTGAAATTTCGTCAGCCTGCAAGCCTTTAACCACACTTATCGAATCTGTAAATATTGTGAACTTTTCGCCCGTTCTTGTGGCTAGGAGTTTTAAACTGCGATATATAGCATATGCTTCGCAAAAGAAGACAGAACAAACATTATTTAAATGGTTTTGAATGGTACCGTTAGGAAAGACATCTGCACAACCACCGCCTTCTGGTGATCGAGAGCCATCCGTGTAAATATGAATATTGTTCGTGTATTTTGATGATAGTTCATTAAACAGTTGATGGTATATCTTAGGGTTAGCTAAGTTTTTCGAAAGATGAGCCATGGATAAATCCAGCAAAAAAGGTTTCGACAGCCAAGGAGGTTCAACGGAAGGTTGACGATCAGAAACAGATGTAAACTTGAATGAGAATAAACTTTTTTATTTATTTTAATTTCATTAGAAGTAAATGGTATGGCAGTCTGCCATTACTTTCTCATTAATCTTTTAAGAACTTATAGATTTGTCATGATTGAGCCAAACTAAAATTAGCTCATGATAAACATTATTAAACTTTTATTATTTTGTTTTAAACTATACTATTGTAAACAGCACAGAGGTCAAACAACAGTGGATTTTTGAGGTCTTACAGTTTTTTACTCCTCCGTCAGACAAATTATTTATTGTTCAAAGTAAATGAACAGATTATAATGTAGCAGTGTATAAAACAAAACATACAGAAAGTTGGGGATTCTATTATCTAGTGAGTAAAATAACAAGGAATGGTAGAAGCACAAGTGATATCAAAGTAGGATTGCTCAAGCTTGAAAAGCCTTTGAAACAGCTTACTGACTACAAACATTGACTTACATATTAGGAAAAATTTCTTAAAACAGCAGTTTGGAGTGTAGCATTATACGGCAGTGAAACATGGGTGATAGGGGCTATAGAAAGGAAGAGGAGAGATGCTTTTGAAATGTTGTGTTATAGGAAGATGTTAAAGATTAGGTGGGTGGACAAATTAAGTAATTTAGAGGTTTTTAGACGAGTCGATGAAAAAAGAAATATATGGAAAGATCTTACCAGAATAAAGGATATTCTAGTGGTGTATATCTTAATAAATCCAAGTTTGGTCTGTCAATAATGGAGGGTAATATTGAGGGAGTGAATTTTAGGGGGAGACAAAGGTTAGAATATAGCTATAAAAAAAATTACAAGAGATGTTGGGTGTTACAGGTTTGTAGATATGAAGCGACTTACGCAAGATAAAACATCTTGAAGAACTGCACCAAACCAGTCGAGAGACTGATGACAAAAAAAACATTAAGTTATGTTTTTCATATTGCATTGTAACTAATGATTAGGTCATAAATGTATAGTTGACTCGTGATAATCTGACAGTTACGGGACCAAGAGGTTATCGGAATATCAGAAATGTCAGATTACCAATTGATTTTTTTTTCTCATCATGCGGTCCTGGGTTCGAATCCCACTCGGGCACGGCATATTTTCATACGTTACAAAAATCATTTCATCCTTCACCGTCTGCATTAGCAGTAATTGCACAACAGTCGGACGTTAAACAAAAAAAACAAAAAAAAAAAAAATTGATTTTTTTAAAACTGAATTTTGACTTCTAAGGCAATGAAAATTTGCTTCTGTTGTTATGTACACTGGGTGTCCCACGGATTTTGAGCCATACGGAAATAGCTTTGATTTTCATTAGTTTGTTAATATTTTCTTCCCATGAATAAATGAAGACTTGTTGTAATCAGGATTCATTAGAAAATGTTTACACCTTTTAAAAAATATCAATTTTTTGATATCAATTATCTGATACATCAATTATAAATATCAATTTTTTGATACATTTAAAGGTGCGGTTTCGTTTGTGCGATCGTCGCATGCGACGCATAGGTTGGGTAGTTTCGTTTGTGCAGTGTAACGTGCGATCCAACTGCACGTCCGGGTTATCCGAAACGTTAAAAAATACTCAGTATTTTTAATGTAATTTTTCTACAAATAACTGTAATAAAAACTGTCAATTGTTTTACTGTACCAAAATACTGTTTAAGCAAACTAAACTGTAAATTATAGCTCGTAAAGTATGCCTACATGACATTTAGTACTGCAGACAGGATTTTTACCGATAAGATGAGTATTTTCCTTGGAGCGCCTACTACTACTAGTAGTAGTAGGTCTACTACTACTAGGCCTACTGTTTATTTTGGCTACTTCACCTTTGCTGCAAAAAGTCAATTAGTACTGTATTGTGTTTGAATGGGTACGGTAGTGTCTTGGCCTTAATGTAGTTTTCATTTCGTTTTGTGGCTAATTATTTTTATGTACTGGTAGTGGAAGTGAAATGATATTTAACAATGTCGTGTAAATGTAAACGCGTGGTCAAAACTATCAAAGCCACGCCCACTGATGTACTTTAAGTTTAACGTTGGCAGTACATTCCAGTAAGGAAACGAATGGAAAAAAAATAAATCTGACATTTCAAAAAAAAAAGAATATTTTTTTACGATAAAACACCATTTTCTTGTTATTTAAAAAATCTGGCTTATCCGAAATCGGCTCACCCCAATTATTTCGGATTACTGGGAGTTTACTGTATCTATTAGACGATGATAGCAAGTTTGAAGGATCAAATAATTGTAGTTTTTCTGCAGCTAACTCAATGAGTTTTGCGTCATCGTCTTTGGAAAAACTCATTTTCAACTTCCAGACGCATACGACTACTGCAGGTGACTGGTTCCCAAAGCAGTAGATGCAGCCGACGCATGCGGTCTCTTGCGTCGGACGCATAAACGAAACTACTTCTTAAGAAATCCATTTGATGAGTTAAGGCAGTAACGCATGCAGTGGCTGCATGCGTTGATCGCACAAACGAAACCGCTCCTTTAAGCTGTATTTTAGTTTAAATACAGAAATACATAAATTTGTAACCATTTTCTATTTAAGTATTGTAAATTTTATCCATTTTTCGCATTGTGTGTTTGGAGTAATGGTAACGTTCCGTTATGAAGACGTAAAGATAGGTGGATTGAATACATCTGCGGTGAAATTTTTTTATTGTTAAAAATATATTGGAAATATAAAAAAAAATTATTTTTTTTAATATTGACAAATTGTTTTATCATTTAAAATTATTTGCTTAAAATTTGTTGTAAAATTTGGAAGCAAATTCAGTTGGTATTATTTTGAATACTTAACAATATATTTCCTTCAGCAACATTTAATTTTCAGAGACAGCTGATTGTTGCAATAATATTATAGCCTGATTTTCGTAAGGAGAGCGCTGGGCAAAACGTACCTACGTCTGCATTAGTATAGTCTTGTATGTACTGCAATAGTGCAGCGTGTGTGTGTAACAATGGAATAGCATACCTACAAAATACAATGGGTGTTGTCAATTTTAAACAACACTCTGACTGTACATCTAACTGTAGGTCGGAGGGGTATACAGGGTCCAATTCAAGTATGCGAAACCCAGCGCTCACAGCAACTGGCTTGGCCTTTACCGCTAAACTAAGCGTTATACAAAAAATGTTTGAATTAAATGTAGGATTTTAAATTCTCTATAACTTTTATTATATAGGTAGGCTACATTTTTGCGCAAAAATGCATATTAAAGTTGCAATCTTTTTATGAGAAAACAACGTCCCCCAGCATTTCAGGAGAAATTGCGCCTGCCCTATCTTGTAGAAAATAAAAATTTTAGTAAATGAGGTGATTTAAAAAAAAATCGTAGGAGCGTTTTTGAGAAAATCGCAAAAAGTGTAAAATTACACGAATAAACTACTACTTCCAGTTGACCGATTTTGATGAAAATTTTCGTGTTGGGTCCGGTAATAGTGTCTAACATAAGTTTCAAGTTCATACGAGGTTCCGTTCTTGAGATATTCTGTTCACACACACACACACACACACACACACACACGCGCGCACACACACACACACGTGGTAGTGGTGCCAAACTTAAGTTTCAAGTTCGTACGATGTTCTTGAGATATTCTGTTCACACACAGACACATACACAGACCAATCGCTAAACTCATGGTTTTTGGGTTCAGGGTGTCTGAAAACGTGTAGATCCGGTGAAAACTTGATTTCGAAAAATCGACATGAAAACAATACCTACTTTCCTTTCTATATATTCATATAGGCAAGAGAAAGTAAAAAAATGTAAAAGTATGCCTGCAGATAACAAAACAACCAGACTCGATAAACATTGGTTATAGTACACTCATGAAATCACAAAAACTGATGAGAAGTATGGAATTACGAACGTTCTATGCACGTATGACAAATGACAACTAACCATAAGTTGCAAGGAGACTATACAGCTTGTAAGGTTGGGCATAACTAGTGGATATGACTCGCTGAAATTTGTGCAATGACTATTATTGTAGCCTATACATTGCACTGTAAATAACATCTCTGTTATGACCGATGTGTGATTACTGTTGTTCATTTGTCGCAATGTGTACTACCTCTTTCCTGCCCATTATCTTATCTTGCCCCTTAGAACCACGTGTTGTTGGTCGCTGGACTGTAATGGTTTTAATAAAACATATATTGTACATACATCAGATAGGCCCCAATAAGCGGCATTATGGACCGAATAAACTGAAACCTTATCAATGTAAAATCCAGTTCTGTTTTTGCCATTAAAGAACTGTCCCAAAAATTAGCTGCCCCAATTAACTAGTGGACCAATTATCTGAAACCAACTGGATTTACGGTGAAAACTCGATTTCTTAAAATGTACATAAAAACAATACTTTCCTTCCGATTTATTCATGAAGGCATACGAAAGTAAAAATTTCCACCGATAACTAGATCGTAATGAACGTTGGGTGATACGGTACATTATTAATGTAAACAAATAGCTTAAATTTTACAACGTGTGCTTACTTTATGTTTTACGGATTCACATGTAAGTACCATGACCAAAGTACTTATAATACTTGCAAAAGTAGACACGATCACTCTCAATGACCAGCCTTGGGTTAATAAATGTACACAGATTAAAAAATGTATACATTTAAATTGTATATCGGTGCCATGTAATCCATTAATTAATTTTAAACATTTCATCAATTGTTGATAGGCAATCCGATAATTTTCCAAATTTTTTTGTGTCTTGAATTCTAGATCACCAATATTTTGTGGTACCGATTGTTTTAATAACAGAATTAATGTATCTAATTGTATCATTAATTGATACATTAAAAATATAAAAATTATGAGTCTCAATTCAAGCATCGGGAAGAAAATTAAACCTTTAATTAATTTTAATCCAGTAATTTTAGGTGGCCATCTTGTGAAACAAATTACCATGCTAGCAAATACCCAAATTACACAATTAATTTTTTTAATTGATGCGCCACTTTTAATCTCCTTCAGACAATTAGAAATACTTCGGTCGTACCGGTGGAGACATTTAATCAAAACCATACTATTCCTGATATTCCGTAATATACTTAATGAGGAATACATTAGTGTTATATTGTACAATGATATGTAAACTTTATCGGCAATCTTAAAGTTTTTGGTTTCTTCTATCATATTTGGAGAGTCACTAGCTATAATACATGTTACAAATAGCAAAATGCATGTCGTAAAACTACAAATTTGGTATTGAATTTTTTCAGATTCTTTTAGATCGATGTTTGATGGTATTACACATGCTAATTTTAAGATATATTTGAGTTGACGTAAATCATCAACGATCGAATTTGAATCAACATAAATACATTTTGATATGTACAATTTGAAATTTTTTAATGTGTCCATCGTAATTTTTTATGGTCTTACAACATAATATGAATTTTGTTCCGTGAATATTATAATTCTAAATAAAATTAATATGTTTATAATATTATATTATAATAAATTAAAAAGTGTTATTATTGATATTTTAAAATTATTAAAAGTGCATTTTAATGGCAAAGATGTTATATAAATAAACATTTTACATTATTTGAATTACTAGTTTTTTATGAAATAAGTATCATATACTTTTTTATTTATTTTAATTTCATTAGAGATAAGTGGTGTGGGAGGCTGACTTTACTTCTCGTTAATCTTGAAAAATGTTTTATAGTTATCCCTTGGTATCCGCTAGTTTAGCATCCGCGGGTTTCGGTTATCCGCGGACTTTGTCCGTGGGCCTGAAACCGTAAAATAGGTACGTAATCTCACGTTGTGTACACGGTACTTGGTGGGAGGTGGGGAAGTCATACAATTCTGAAAACATGTGTCACGCTACGTGTTTGAAATGTTATAATTTCAAACACCAGTGGAGGATGAAATTTTAGAAATTTTTCACAACGTGAAGGGTGAGGGTCTTGATCAAATCGACCACCAGGACATAGAAGAAATGATACAAAGCCATGACCAGGAACTAACAGTAGAGGAGTTGGAGGAACTGATGACAGCCCAAAATGAGATAGCCAAGCAGCCTAAAAGGAAGATCCTGACAATCCTGAAACGAAGCCAAACATTTCCCCACAAACCATCAACGAGGTCCTCAGTATGGCAACGCAGCTCGCTGATTATGTGTTAGAGACAGATCCCATAATGGAAAGGGCCTTCAATTTAAAAGAGGACTCCAGGATTTGATGATACCATACGAAGAAGTTCACAAGGAGTTTGAAAAGAAGAAGAAGCAAACAGTCATAACTAACTATTTTAAAGCAACTTAAATTTTTTTTACGTACAGTACTGTATTTATTAAATATTCATAGATTATAATAATGGTAAAATGTTCCTAAAACAATTAAACACTTCAAATGACTGCAGGACTTTTCCTTCAGAATCTAACCCCTATCTTTTCGTTCATATAAGGTAACTTTTTTCGCGGTTTTAGGAACTGCGGTAACCCCCGCGGAAACCGAAGGGTTACTGCAGTTTATTATAATTATTGGGCCAAACTAAAATTAGCCCATATTAATAAAATTATTTAAACTTTTATTATCATTTTTAAAAACTATACTATCGTAAGTAATATCACAGAGGTAAAACATAAATGTTTTACTTCCTACAGTTTTTAACTCTTCCGTCAGACAAATTATTTATTGTTCAAAAAAAATGAACAGAATAAAAAATATGCTGTGAACACTAACACGACTTTCTCTTGCCAATCCAAATAATTAACAATATTATCTCTAACATTAGTATTAAAACATTTGAAATAAACAAAAAATTAATCTCAAAAAACTTAACCTAAATTTAATCATGAGTGAAAGACGCAATATGAAAATCAACTTCAGTTTGTCTTAAAAATACGGAAAACCACTCTTTCACTCTAAACTAGGCTCTGTAGACAAAATGCTGTAAATAAAAGTAGTAGGTCTTTTAATTTCCTATAAATTTGATTATACACTTTTGTTGTAAAATGCATACTAGGGCTAAAATCTAAAAAAAAAAACAATTTTATTACAAATTTCATGAAAAAAAAACAGAAAATCGCTAATTACCGCTAAACTAAGCGTTATACAAAAACTGTTTGAAATAATGTTGTAGGTTTTTAAATTCTCTACAACCTTTTTATATACATTTTTGCATTAAAATGCATGTTAAAGCTACAATCCTAAAAAAAACAGTTTTTTACGAGAAAACAGCCTCTCTAAAAATTTCAGGAGACATGGCGCCTACCCTATCATGTAGAGCCTAAAAAATGTTGTAAATAAGGTGATTTTAAAAAAATCGTAGGAGCTGTTTTTGAGAAAATTGCAAAAAAATTATAAATAACAGGAATAAATTCCTATTTCCGGTTGACCGATTTTGAAGAAAATGTTCATGTCGGGTTTGGTAGTAGTATCGAACTTAAGTTTCAAGTTCGTACGATGTTCCGTTCTTGAGATATTCTGTTCACACACAGACACATACACAGACCAATCGCTAAACTCATGGTTTTTGGGTTCAGGGTGTCTGAAAACGTGTAGATCCGGTGAAAACTTGATTTCGAAAAATCGACATGAAAACAATACCTACTTTCCTTTCTATATATTCATATAGGCAAGAGAAAGTAAAAAAATGTAAAAGTATGCCGGCAGATAACAAAACAACCAGACTCGATAAACATTGGTTATAGTACACTCATGAAATCACAAAAACTGATGAGAAGTATGGAATTACGAACGTTCTATGCACGTATGACAAATGACAACTAACCATAAGTTGCAAGGAGACTATACAGCTTGTAAGGTTGGGCATAACTAGTGGATATGACTCGCTGAAATTTGTGCAATGACTATTATTGTAGCCTATACATTGCACTGTAAATAACATCTCTGTTATGACCGATGTGTGATTACTGTTGTTCATTTGTCGCAATGTGTACTACCTCTTTCCTGCCCATTATCTTATCTTGCCCCTTAGAACCACGTGTTGTTGGTCGCTGGACTGTAATGGTTTTAATAAAACATATATTGTACATACATCAGATAGGCCCCAATAAGCGGCATTATGGACCGAATAAACTGAAACCTTATCAATGTAAAATCCAGTTCTGTTTTTGCCATTAAAGAACTGTCCCAAAAATTAGCTGCCCCAATTAACTAGTGGACCAATTATCTGAAACCAACTGGATTTACGGTGAAAACTCGATTTCTTAAAATGTACATAAAAACAATACTTTCCTTCCGATTTATTCATGAAGGCATACGAAAGTAAAAATTTCCACCGATAACTAGATCGTAATGAACGTTGGGTGATACGGTACATTATTAATGTAAACAAATAGCTTAAATTTTACAACGTGTGCTTACTTTATGTTTTACGGATTCACATGTAAGTACCATGACCAAAGTACTTATAATACTTGCAAAAGTAGACACGATCACTCTCAATGACCAGCCTTGGGTTAATAAATGTACACAGATTAAAAAATGTATACATTTAAATTGTATATCGGTGCCATGTAATCCATTAATTAATTTTAAACATTTCATCAATTGTTGATAGGCAATCCGATAATTTTCCAAATTTTTTTGTGTCTTGAATTCTAGATCACCAATATTTTGTGGTACCGATTGTTTTAATAACAGAATTAATGTATCTAATTGTATCATTAATTGATACATTAAAAATATAAAAATTATGAGTCTCAATTCAAGCATCGGGAAGAAAATTAAACCTTTAATTAATTTTAATCCAGTAATTTTAGGTGGCCATCTTGTGAAACAAATTACCATGCTAGCAAATACCCAAATTACACAATTAATTTTTTTAATTGATGCGCCACTTTTAATCTCCTTCAGACAATTAGAAATACTTCGGTCGTACCGGTGGAGACATTTAATCAAAACCATACTATTCCTGATATTCCGTAATATACTTAATGAGGAATACATTAGTGTTATATTGTACAATGATATGTAAACTTTATCGGCAATCTTAAAGTTTTTGGTTTCTTCTATCATATTTGGAGAGTCACTAGCTATAATACATGTTACAAATAGCAAAATGCATGTCGTAAAACTACAAATTTGGTATTGAATTTTTTCAGATTCTTTTAGATCGATGTTTGATGGTATTACACATGCTAATTTTAAGATATATTTGAGTTGACGTAAATCATCAACGATCGAATTTGAATCAACATAAATACATTTTGATATGTACAATTTGAAATTTTTTAATGTGTCCATCGTAATTTTTTATGGTCTTACAACATAATATGAATTTTGTTCCGTGAATATTATAATTCTAAATAAAATTAATATGTTTATAATATTATATTATAATAAATTAAAAAGTGTTATTATTGATATTTTAAAATTATTAAAAGTGCATTTTAATGGCAAAGATGTTATATAAATAAACATTTTACATTATTTGAATTACTAGTTTTTTATGAAATAAGTATCATATACTTTTTTATTTATTTTAATTTCATTAGAGATAAGTGGTGTGGGAGGCTGACTTTACTTCTCGTTAATCTTGAAAAATGTTTTATAGTTATCCCTTGGTATCCGCTAGTTTAGCATCCGCGGGTTTCGGTTATCCGCGGACTTTGTCCGTGGGCCTGAAACCGTAAAATAGGTACGTAATCTCACGTTGTGTACACGGTACTTGGTGGGAGGTGGGGAAGTCATACAATTCTGAAAACATGTGTCACGCTACGTGTTTGAAATGTTATAATTTCAAACACCAGTGGAGGATGAAATTTTAGAAATTTTTCACAACGTGAAGGGTGAGGGTCTTGATCAAATCGACCACCAGGACATAGAAGAAATGATACAAAGCCATGACCAGGAACTAACAGTAGAGGAGTTGGAGGAACTGATGACAGCCCAAAATGAGATAGCCAAGCAGCCTAAAAGGAAGATCCTGACAATCCTGAAACGAAGCCAAACATTTCCCCACAAACCATCAACGAGGTCCTCAGTATGGCAACGCAGCTCGCTGATTATGTGTTAGAGACAGATCCCATAATGGAAAGGGCCTTCAATTTAAAAGAGGACTCCAGGATTTGATGATACCATACGAAGAAGTTCACAAGGAGTTTGAAAAGAAGAAGAAGCAAACAGTCATAACTAACTATTTTAAAGCAACTTAAATTTTTTTTACGTACAGTACTGTATTTATTAAATATTCATAGATTATAATAATGGTAAAATGTTCCTAAAACAATTAAACACTTCAAATGACTGCAGGACTTTTCCTTCAGAATCTAACCCCTATCTTTTCGTTCATATAAGGTAACTTTTTTCGCGGTTTTAGGAACTGCGGTAACCCCCGCGGAAACCGAAGGGTTACTGCAGTTTATTATAATTATTGGGCCAAACTAAAATTAGCCCATATTAATAAAATTATTTAAACTTTTATTATCATTTTTAAAAACTATACTATCGTAAGTAATATCACAGAGGTAAAACATAAATGTTTTACTTCCTACAGTTTTTAACTCTTCCGTCAGACAAATTATTTATTGTTCAAAAAAAATGAACAGAATAAAAAATATGCTGTGAACACTAACACGACTTTCTCTTGCCAATCCAAATAATTAACAATATTATCTCTAACATTAGTATTAAAACATTTGAAATAAACAAAAAATTAATCTCAAAAAACTTAACCTAAATTTAATCATGAGTGAAAGACGCAATATGAAAATCAACTTCAGTTTGTCTTAAAAATACGGAAAACCACTCTTTCACTCTAAACTAGGCTCTGTAGACAAAATGCTGTAAATAAAAGTAGTAGGTCTTTTAATTTCCTATAAATTTGATTATACACTTTTGTTGTAAAATGCATACTAGGGCTAAAATCTAAAAAAAAAAACAATTTTATTACAAATTTCATGAAAAAAAAACAGAAAATCGCTAATTACCGCTAAACTAAGCGTTATACAAAAACTGTTTGAAATAATGTTGTAGGTTTTTAAATTCTCTACAACCTTTTTATATACATTTTTGCATTAAAATGCATGTTAAAGCTACAATCCTAAAAAAAACAGTTTTTTACGAGAAAACAGCCTCTCTAAAAATTTCAGGAGACATGGCGCCTACCCTATCATGTAGAGCCTAAAAAATGTTGTAAATAAGGTGATTTTAAAAAAATCGTAGGAGCTGTTTTTGAGAAAATTGCAAAAAAATTATAAATAACAGGAATAAATTCCTATTTCCGGTTGACCGATTTTGAAGAAAATGTTCATGTCGGGTTTGGTAGTAGTATCGAACTTAAGTTTCAAGTTCGTACGATGTTCCGTTCTTGAGATATTCTGTTCACACACAGACACATACACAGACCAATCGCTAAACTCATGGTTTTTGGGTTCAGGGTGTCTGAAAACGTGTAGATCCGGTGAAAACTTGATTTCGAAAAATCGACATGAAAACAATACCTACTTTCCTTTCTATATATTCATATAGGCAAGAGAAAGTAAAAAAATGTAAAAGTATGCCGGCAGATAACAAAACAACCAGACTCGATAAACATTGGTTATAGTACACTCATGAAATCACAAAAACTGATGAGAAGTATGGAATTACGAACGTTCTATGCACGTATGACAAATGACAACTAACCATAAGTTGCAAGGAGACTATACAGCTTGTAAGGTTGGGCATAACTAGTGGATATGACTCGCTGAAATTTGTGCAATGACTATTATTGTAGCCTATACATTGCACTGTAAATAACATCTCTGTTATGACCGATGTGTGATTACTGTTGTTCATTTGTCGCAATGTGTACTACCTCTTTCCTGCCCATTATCTTATCTTGCCCCTTAGAACCACGTGTTGTTGGTCGCTGGACTGTAATGGTTTTAATAAAACATATATTGTACATACATCAGATAGGCCCCAATAAGCGGCATTATGGACCGAATAAACTGAAACCTTATCAATGTAAAATCCAGTTCTGTTTTTGCCATTAAAGAACTGTCCCAAAAATTAGCTGCCCCAATTAACTAGTGGACCAATTATCTGAAACCAACTGGATTTACGGTGAAAACTCGATTTCTTAAAATGTACATAAAAACAATACTTTCCTTCCGATTTATTCATGAAGGCATACGAAAGTAAAAATTTCCACCGATAACTAGATCGTAATGAACGTTGGGTGATACGGTACATTATTAATGTAAACAAATAGCTTAAATTTTACAACGTGTGCTTACTTTATGTTTTACGGATTCACATGTAAGTACCATGACCAAAGTACTTATAATACTTGCAAAAGTAGACACGATCACTCTCAATGACCAGCCTTGGGTTAATAAATGTACACAGATTAAAAAATGTATACATTTAAATTGTATATCGGTGCCATGTAATCCATTAATTAATTTTAAACATTTCATCAATTGTTGATAGGCAATCCGATAATTTTCCAAATTTTTTTGTGTCTTGAATTCTAGATCACCAATATTTTGTGGTACCGATTGTTTTAATAACAGAATTAATGTATCTAATTGTATCATTAATTGATACATTAAAAATATAAAAATTATGAGTCTCAATTCAAGCATCGGGAAGAAAATTAAACCTTTAATTAATTTTAATCCAGTAATTTTAGGTGGCCATCTTGTGAAACAAATTACCATGCTAGCAAATACCCAAATTACACAATTAATTTTTTTAATTGATGCGCCACTTTTAATCTCCTTCAGACAATTAGAAATACTTCGGTCGTACCGGTGGAGACATTTAATCAAAACCATACTATTCCTGATATTCCGTAATATACTTAATGAGGAATACATTAGTGTTATGTTGAACAATGCCACGTAAACTTTACCAGCAATCTTTAAGTTTTTGGTTTCTTCTATCATATTTCGAGAGTCATTAGCTATTATACATGTTACAAATAGCAAAATGCATGTCGTAAAACTACAAATTTGGTATTGAATTTTTTCAGATTCTTTTAGATCGATGTTTGATGGTATTACACATGCTAATTTTAAGATATATTTAAACTGACGTAAATCATCAACGATCGAATTTGAATCAACATAAATACATTTTGATATGATTTTTGTCATGTACAATTTGAAATTTTTCAATGTGTCCATCTTAAGTTTTTATGGTCTTACAACATAATATGAATTTTGTTCCGTGAATATTATAATTCTAAATAAAATTAATATTTTATAATATTATATTATAATAAATTAAAAAGTGTTATTATTGGTATTTTAAAATTATTAAAAGTGCATTTTAATGGCAAAGATGTTATATAAATAAACATTTTACATTATTTGAATTACTAGTTTTTTATGGAATAGGTATCATATACTTTTTTATTTATTTTAATTTCATTAGAGATAAGTGGTGTGGGAGGCTGACTTTACTTCTCGTTAATCTTGAAAAATGTTAAACAGTAATCCCTTGGTATCCGCTGGTTTAGCATCCGCAGGTTTCGGTTATCCGCGGACTTTGTCCGTGGGCCTGAAATCGTAAAATAGGTACGTAATCTCACGTTGTGTACACGGTACTTGGTGGGAGGTGGGGAAGTCATACAATTCTGAAAACATGTGTCACGCTACGTGTTTGAAATATTATAATTTCAAACACCAGTGGAGGATGAAATTTTAGAAATCTTTCACAACGTGAAGGGTGAGGGTTTTGATCAAATCGACCACCAGAACATAGAAGAATGATACAAAGCCATGACCAGGAACTAACAGTGGAGGAGTTGGAGGAACTGATGACAGCCCAAAATGAGATAGCCAAGCAGCCTAAAAGGAAGATCCTGACGATCCTGAAACGAAGCCAAACATTTCCCCACAAACCATCAACGAGATCCTCAGTATGGCAACGCAGCTCGCTGATTATGTGTTAGAGACAGATCCCGTAATGGAAAGAGCCTTCAATTTAAAAGAGGACTCCAGGATTTGATGATACCATACGAAGAAGTTCACAAGGAGTTTGAAAAGAAGAAGAAGCAAACAGCCATAACTAACTATTTTAAAGCAACTTAAATTTTTTATACGTACAGTACTGTATTTATTAAATATTCATAGATTATAATAATGGTAAAATGTTCCTAAAACAATTAAACACTTCAAATGACTGCAGGACTTTTCCTTCAGAATCTAACCCCTATCTTTTCGTTCATATATGGTAACTTTTTTCGCGGTTTTAGGAACTGCGGTAACCCCCGCGGAAACCGAAGGGTTACTGCAGTTTATTATAATTATTGGGCCAAACTAAAATTAGCCCATATTAATAAAATTATTTAAACTTTTATTATCATTTTTTAAAAACTATACTATCGTAAATAATATCACAGAGGTAAAACATTGATGTTTTACTTCCTACAGTTTTTAACTCTTCCGTCAGACAAATTATTTATTGTTCAAAAAGAATGAACAGAATAAAGAATATGCTGTGAACACTAACACGACTTTCTCTTGCCAATCCATGTAACGTCTAGGCTGAATTCGTTACATTTTTAGTACATTTTATATTCTGGCGCTGATCTTATTCTATTGATTCACTTCGATTTTAATTACCGTAAGCTGATGCGATCTGGCGGTTTTTCGTTGTACTTGCTGAACTTATTCTTGTCCATTTCTGTAATTGCATTAATGTATCGTCTTTTCCTTGTAGGATTGTCAGAACTAGTTTGATTGTCAAAATGTACGGATGTTATTTCAATCATTGAAACGGCGTGTCCGATTTTATATTTTATTCTTTTTGCAAAAAAGAATTTTGTTAACTTTTAGTTGTGGCTGTTCGGTTGTGTTTTTTTTTATTCTGTAAAAATGATTCTTGTAACGTTATTTATTTGCTGGTTTTATTTATTTCATCTGTGTTCCGTATTATTTTTATAGTCTTTTCCGGATCGTTTTTTTGTCGTTAAAAGAATATAAGTAAATTTATTCACGTCAACCAGTATGAAATTACTTCGAGTCTTGAATATGAAATTGGGTTCGAGTCTTGAATTGTTCAAGTCCAGGACTATTCGATTTTGAATTATTCAATTGTAGAACCATCCGTCTGGACAGCCTTGGTTTCCGACGCTAAATCCATCCAATTCGATTCCCGGATCAGGAAATTTTGTTTGCCAGTGACTAACTTCATTCCTGTTGAAGTTATTCGCTTTACTTGCAATAATGCCGTTTGTTCGGTCACACAACCTTTGATTGAAGGGCCTACGGATTTATTTTCACCTTACTAAGTACTAGCGAATTTCAGGGAAGTGTTTTATCTGCAATCCGGTATGTGTTTTTTATATTATTGGTATTTATTTTGGGATAACTTTTATTGTTGCGTCAATCCTTGTTGAAGCGTGTCCGGAAATTGTTCTAGAAATAAACATGTACAGATGTGGAAAAATCTTAATGAATGGACTTGTTTCAATTAATTTTGTGTTTTAAAAAAAATAACATTTTGAATTGTTTTCTATTTCTTTAAAATTTTTTTTCTAATAATTTTACATAACTTAAATTTTCATGGATTCTTGTAAACATTCAAAAAATTATATGTAGTTTAATGTTTATTAATTTTTTTATATTTTGTGTAAAATGCTGCCATGGTAAGCTATAATTATTAAAGAAAATTTAAAATTTTTGATCTCTTAAAACTTTGGTTACTAAGTAAATCTATTTAAATTTGTTTTTTTTGTCTAATTTGCTATTTACTGTTAATAATTACTTATTCATGTGTAACTTTGTTTTTTTTTAAATATCAATGTTGGTCCATTCATTCTGAAAATATTTATTTATTTTGATATCGCACCATTCAATTATTTTTTATACTATTGTTTTTTTATTTTGGTAATTATACTCCTATGCAACAACAAACTGAGTCTTTTGTGATTTTCGCTTCCGTTTTTTTGTCAACCCCCTACTGCCAACCTATCGACGTGGATAGAGGGAGGGTTACATCCACATAATTAACAATATTATCTCTAACATTAGTATTAAAACATTTGAAATAAACAAAAAATTAACCTCAAAAAACTTAACCTAAATTTAATCATGAGTGAAAGACGCAATATGAAAATCAACTTCAGTTTGTCTAAAAAATACGGAAAACCACTCTTTCACTCTAAACTAGGCTCTGTAGACAAAATGCTCTAAATAAAAGTAGTAGGTCTTTTAATTTCCTATAAATTTGATTATACACTTTTGTTGTAAAATGCATACTAGGGCTGAAATCTAAAAAAAAACAATTTTTTTACAAATTTCGTGAAAAAAACAGAAAATCGCTAATTACCGCTGAACTAAGCGTTATACAAAAACTGTTTGAAATAATACTAGTTGTAGGTTTTTAAATTCTCTACAGCTTTTTTTTATACATTTTTTGCAGTAAAATGCATGTTAAAGCTACAATCCTAAAAAAACAGTTTTTTACGAGAAAACAGCCTCTCTAAAAATTTCAGGAGACATGGCGCCCACCCTATCATGTAGAGCCTAAAAAATGTTGTAAATAAGGTGATTTTAAAAAAAATCATAGGAGCTGTTTTTGAGAAAATTGCAAAAAAGTTATAAATAACAGGAATAAATTCCTATTTCCGGTTGACCGATTTTGAAAAAAATGTTCATGTCGGGTTTGGTAGTAGTATCGAACTTAAGTTTCAAGTTCGTACGATGTTCCGTTCTTGAGATATTCTGTTCACACACTCACCATTAGCTAAAAACATGTTTCTTTTGGGTTCAGGGGATCTGAAAACTTGTAGATCCTGTGAGAACTCAATTTCAAAAAATCTACATAAAAACAATACTTTCCTTCCTATTTATTCATGTAGGCAAGAGAAAGTAAAAATTTCCACCAATAACTAGATCGCAAAGAATGTTGGATGAAATACTACATTATTAATGTAAACAAATAGCTTAAATTTTACGTGTACTTACTTTTTGTTTACGGATTCACATGTAAGTACCAATACCAAAGTACTTATAATACTTGCAAAAGTAGACAAAATTACTTTCATTTGCCTGCCGTGGATTAATAAATGTACAGAGAATAAAATATTTAGACATTTAAATTGTATATTGTTGCCATGTAGTCCGTTAATTAATTTTAAACATTTCAGCAATTGTTGATAGGCAATTCGACAATTTTCCAAATTTTTTTGTGTCGTTAATTCTAGATCACCAATATTTTGTGGTACCGATTGTTTTAATAACAGAATTAATGTATCTAATTGTATCATCAATTGATACTTGAAAAATATAAAAATTATGAATCTTATTTCAAGCATCGGGAACAAAATAAAAACTTTAATACATTTTAATCCAGTAATTTTAGGCGGCCATCTTGTGAAACAAATTACCATGCTAGCAAAACCCAAATTACACAATTTATTTTTTTAATTGATGTGCCATTTTTAATCTCCTTCAGACAATTAGAAATATTTCGGTTGTACCGGTGGAGAGACAAAACCAAACTGTTTCTCATATTCAGTAATATACTTAATGAGCAATACATAAATGTTATGTCGAACAATTGAGATGTAAACTTTATCAGCGATCTTAAATGTTTCGTTTCTTCTCTCATAGTTGAATAGTCGCAAGCTATTATACATGTTACAATTAGCAAAATGCATGTCATAAAACTACAAATTTGGTATTGAATTTTTTCAGATTCTTTAAGATCGATGTTTGATGGTATTACACATGCTAATTTTAAGATATATTTGAGTCGATGTAAATCATCGCCGATCGAATTTGAATCAACATAAATACATTTTGATATAATTTTTTTTTTTTATTTTTTATTTAACGTCGCATCAACTACAAGGTCATTAGCGACGACGTTGGGGTGTAACTGTGTGTGATGAGGATGAAATGATTTTTTGTAACGTATGAAAATATGCCATGCCTGAGTGGGATTCGAACCCAGGACCGCATGATGAGAGGCGAGCACGTTACCAACTGCGCCAATGCGGCCGGCGATATGATTTTTATCATGTACAATTTGAAATTTTTTAATGTGTCCATCGTAATTTTTTATGGTCTTACAACTTAATATGAATTCTGTTCCGTGAATATTATAATTCTAAATAAAATTAATATGTTTATAATATTATATTACAATAAATTAAAAAGTATTATTATTGATATTTTAAAATTTATTAAAAGTGCATTTTAATGGCAATGATGTTATATAAATAAACATTTTACATTATTTTTTTAAAAATTTCATTAGAGATAAGTGATATGGGAGACTGTCATTACTTTCCCGTTAATTTTAAAATGTTATAATTTGTTGTAATTTTAGAGCCAAACTAAAATTAGCCCATGTTAATAATTATTTAAACTTTTAATATCATTTTTTAAAAACTATACTATCGTAAATATCACAAATTTAAAAAAATAATGTTTTACTTCCTACAGTTTTTAACTCTTCCATCAGACAAATTATTTATTGCTCAAAGTAAATGAACAGATTTTAGTGTAGTAGTGTATAAAAAACAAACAAAAAAAATCTGGTATGAACAATCCCACGACTTTCTCTTGCCAATGCAAATAATGAACAATAATACCTTACATTGTTAATAAAACATTAGAAATAAACAAAAAAACTATCCTCAAAACACATAACTTAAATTTAAACATAAGTGAAAGACGCGAAATGAAAATCAACGTCAGTTTGGCTTAAAAATACAGAAAATCACTCTTTTACTCTAACCTAGAGTCTGTAGTGAAAAATGCTCTAAATAAAAATCGTAGATTTGTTAATTTCGTATAAATTTGAATATACACTTTTGTCCTTAAATGCATAGTAGCCTAAGGCTAAAATCTAAAAAAAAATCAATTTTTTTACACATTTTCGTGAAAAAAACCCAGAAAATCGCCAAATACCGCTAAACTAAGCGTTACACATAAAATGTTAGAAATAAAAGTTGTAGGTTTTTATATTCTTTACAACTTTTATTACAAATTTTTTCCGCTATAATGCATATTAAAGCTGCAATCGTAAAAAATGTAATTTTTAAATGAGAAAACAGCCTCTCTAAGAATTTCAGCAGATGTGGCGCCTACCCTATCTTGTTACGGCCTAAAATATGTAAATTAGGTGATTTTAAAAAGTGGTAAGAGCTGTTTTTGAGAAAATTGCAAAAAAATTGAAAAATGACATGAACTAACTACTACTTCCAGTTCACCGATTTTGATGAAAATGTTTGTGTTGGGTGCAGTAGTAGTATCTAACATAAGTTACAAGTTCGAAGATTATGTTCCGTTTTTGAGATATTCAGTTCACGTACGCATACGCACGCACGCGCGCGCGCGCGCGCGCACACACACACACACACACACGAACACTGACACAAAAATCAGACCATTTGCGGTAAACGTTTTTTTTGGTTCAGTGGCTCTGAACCGTTGTAGATCCGGTGAAAACTCCATTTCAAAAAATCTACTTGAAAACAATACTTTCCTTCCTATTTATTCATGTTGGCATAAGAAAGTTAAAATTTCCACCGATAACTAGATCGTAATGAACGTTGGGTGATACGCTGCATTATTAATGTAAAGAAATGGCTTAAATTTTACAACGTGAACTTACTTTTTGTTTTATGGATTCACATGTAAGTACCATGACCAAAGTACTTAAAACACTTGCAAAAGTGGAAACAATCACTCCTAATGGGCTGCCATGGGTTAATAATTGTACAGAGACGAAAAAATGTATACATTTAAATTGTATATCGGTGCCATGTAATCCATTCATTAATTTCAAACATGTCATCAATTGTTGATAGGCAATCCGATAATTTTCCAAATTTTTTCGTGTCGTTAATTGTAGATCACCGATATTTTGTGGTACCAATTGTTTTAATAACAGAATTAATGTATCTAATTGTATCATCAATTGATACATGAAAAATATAAAAATTATGAGTCTCATTTCAAGCATCGGGAACAAAATTAAACCTTTAATTAATTTTAATCCAGTAATTTTAGGTGGCCAACTTGTGAAACAAATTACCATGCTAGCAAATACCCAAATTCTACAATTTATTTTTTTTATTAATGCGCCATTTTTAATATCATTTAGACAATTAGAAATATTTTGGTCGTACCGGTGGAGAGATTCAATCAAAACCAAACTGTTTCTCATATTCAGTAATATACTTAATGAACAATACATTAATGTTATGTGGAACAATGCAATGTAAATTTTATCAGCAATCTTAAAGTTTTTGGTTTCTTCTCTTATATTTGGACAGTCGCAAGCTATAATACATGTTATAAACAGCAAAATACATGTCGTAAAACTACAAATTCTGTTTTGAATTTTTTTAGTTTCTTTTAGATCGATGTTTGATGGTATTACACATGCTAATTTTAATATATATTTGAGTCGACCTAAATCATCGCCGATCGAATTTGAATCAACATAAATACATTTTGATATGATTTTTGTCATGTACAATTTGAAATTTTTTATACTGTCCATCGTAATTTTTTATGGTCTAACAACATACAGTAATATGAATTTTGTTCCATGAATATTATAATTCTAAATTAAATTAGTATGTTTGTAATTTTATATTATAATAAATTTGAAATTATTATTGATATATTAAAGTAATGAAAAGTGCATTTTAATGGCAATAATGTAAAATAAATATACATTATTTTATTTATTTTAATTTCATTAGAGATAATTGGTATAGGAGACTGCCATTACTTTCTCGTTAATATTAAAATGTTATAATTTGTTGTAATTTTTGAGCCAAACTAAACTTACCCCATGTTAATAATTATTTAAACTTTAATTATCATTTTTTAAAAACTATAGTATCTCATATAATATCACATAGGTAAAACATTAATGTTTTACTTCCTACAGTTTTTAACTCTTCTGTCAGACAAATTATATATTGCTCAAAATGAATGAACAGATTATAATGTAGTAGTGTATAAAAACAAACAAATAATCTGGTGTGAACACTCCCAAGACTTTCTCTTGGCAATGCAAATAATAAACAATAATACCCAACATTGGTAATAAAACATTAGAAATAAACACAAAAACTATCCTCAAAACACACAACCTAATTTTTAGACATGAGTGAAAGAAATAAAGTGAAAATCAACGTCAGTTTGGCTTAAAAATACAGAAAATCACTCTTTTACTCTAACCTAGAGTCTGTAGTAAAAAATGCTCTAAATAAAAATTGCAGATTTGTTAATTTCGTATAAATCTGATTATACACTTTTGTCTTATAATGCATAGTAGCCTAAGGCTAAAATCTAAAAAAAAATCAATTTTTTTACACATTTTTGGGAAAGAAACCAGAAAATCGCTAATTACCGCTAAATTAAGTGTTACACAAAAAATGTTAGAAATAAAAGTTGTAGGTTTTTAAATTCTCTACAACTTTTAATATAAAATTTTTTTCGCTATAATGCACATTATTAAAGCTACAATCCTAAAAAACCATTTTTTTTTACGAAAACAGCCTTCCTAAGAATTTCAGCAGACATGGCGCGCATACCCTATCATGTAGACCCTAAAAAATGTCGTGAATAATGTGATTTTTAAAAAATGGTAAGAGCTGTTTTTGAGAAAATCGGAAAAAAGGTGAAAAATTCACGAACAAACTATTACTCGTGGTTGACCGATTTTGATGAAAATGTTCGTGTTGGGTCCAGTACTAGTATCTAACTTAAGTTTCAAGTTCGACGATTATGTTCCGTTTTCGAGATATTCTGTTCACGTGCATACACACAAACACACACACACACACACACACGCGCGCGCGCGCGCGCGCGCGCGCGCGAACACTGACACAAAAAACAGACCAACCGCTGTAAATGTTTTTTTTTTGTTCAGGGGTTCTGAACCCTTGTAGATCCGGTGAAAACTCGATTTCAAAAAATCTACTTGAAAACAATACTTCCTTCCTATTTATTCATGTAGGCATAACAAAGTAAAAATTTCCACCGGTAACTAGATCGTAATGAACGTTGGGTGATACGCTACATTATTAATGTAAACAAATTGCTTAAATTTTACAACGTGTACTTACTTTTTGTTTTATGGATTCACATGTAAGTACCAATACCAACGTACTTATAATACTTGCAAAAGTAGACACGATCACTTGCCATGGCCTGCCTTGGGTAAATAAATGTACAGAGATAAAAAAATTTAGACATTTAAATTGTATATCGGTGCCATATAGTCCGTTAATTATTTTTAAACATTTCATCAATTGTTGATAGGCAAGCCGATAATTTTCCAAATTTTTCCGTGTCTTGAATTCTAGATCACCGATATTTTGTGGTACTGATTGTTTTAATAACAGAATTAATGTATCTAATTGTATCATCAATTGATAAATGAAAAATATAAAAATTATGAGTCTCATTTCAAGCATCGGGAACAAAATTAAACCTTTAATTAATTTTAATCCAGTAATTGTAAGTGGCCATCTAGTGAAACAAATTACGATGCTAGCAAATACCCAAATTACACAATTTATTTTTTTAATTGATGCGCCATTTTTAATCGCCTTCAGACAATTAGAAATATTTTGGTCGTACCGGTGGAGAGATTCAATCAAAACCAAACTACTTCTCATATTCTGTAATATACTTAATGAACAATTCATTGATGTTATATTGTACAATGACATGTAAACTTTATCAGCAATTTTAAAGCTTTTCGTTTCTTCTGTCATAACTGGATAGTCGCAAGCTATAATACATGTTACAAATAGCAAAAGACATGTCGTTAAACTGCAAATTCTGTTTTGAATTTTTTTAGTTTCTTTTAGATCGATGTTCGATGGTATAACACATGCTAATTTTAAGATATATTTGAGTCGACGTAAATCATCTACGATCGAATTTGAATCAACATAAATACGTTTTGATATGATTTTTGTCATGTACAATTTGAAATTTTTTATAATGTCCATCGTATTTTTTATGGTCTTACAACATAATACGAATTGTGTTCCGTGAATATTATAATTCTAAATTAAATTAGTATTTATAATTTTATATTATAATAAATTTGAAATTATTATTGATATTTTAAAATAATGAAAAGTGCATTTTAGTGGCAATAATGTTTTATAAATAAACATTTTACTTTTTTTTATTTATTTTAATTTCATTAGAGATAATTGGTATGGGAGACTGCCATTACTTTCTCGTTAATTTTAAAAAGTTATAATATGTTGTAATTTTTGTGCCAAACTGATATTAGCCTATGTTAATAATTATTTAAACTTTAATTATCATTTTTTTAAAACTATACTATCATAAATAATATCACAGAGGTAAAACAATAATGTTTTACTTCCTACAGTTTTTAACTTTTCCGTCAGCCAATTTATTTATTGCTCAAAATAAATGAACAGATTATAGTGTAGTAGTGTATAAAAAACAAACAAATAGTCTGGTGTCAACACTCCCATGACTGTCTCTTGCCAATACAAATAATGAACAATAATACCTAACATTGGTAATAAAACATTAGAAAAAACACAAAAACTATCCTCACAACGCACAACCTAATTTTAAACATGAGTGAAAGACGCGAAGTGAAAATCAAGGTCAGTTTGGCTTAAAAATACAGAAAACCACTCTTTTACTCTAAACTAGATTCTGTAGTGAAAAATGCTCTAAATAAAAGTTGCTAAACTAAGCGTTACACAAAAATGTTAGAAATAATAGTTGTAGGTTTTTAAATTCTCTACAACTTTTATTATAAAATTTTTTGCCCTAATGCATATATTATATTATATATAATATAATATATTAAATATAATAATAATATATTAAATATAATATATTTATATTTTTTTTAATAATGCATATTAAAGCTATAATCCTAAAAAAGCCATTTTTTTTGACCACCGCTTAAAGGGCCATTTTCAGGGCCACCAAATTAATAAGGTTTGCCACTTAATGTCGCCATCCGGTGACACCACCAAAATTAGATCGTAAAGAACGTTGGGTGATACGCTGCATTATTAATGTAAAGAAATAGCTTAAATTTTACAACGTAAACTTACTTTTTGTTTTATGGATTCACATGTAAGTACCATGACCAAAGTACTTATAATACTTCCAAAAGTAGACACGATCACTCTCAATGACCAGCCTTGGGTTAATAAATGTACACAGATTAAAAAATGTATACATTTAAATTGTATATCGGTGCCATGTAATCCATTAATTAATTTTAAACATTTCACCAATTGTTGATAGGCAATCCGATAATTTTCCAAATTTTTTCGTGTCGTTAATTCTAGATCACCAATATTTTATGGTACCGATTGTTTTAATAACAGAAACAATGTATCTAATTGTATCATCAATTGATACATGAAAAATATAAAAATTATGAGTCTCATTTCAAGCATCGGGAAGAAAATTAAACCTTTAATTAATTTTAATCCAGTAATTTTAGGTGGCCATCTTGTGAAACAAATTACCATGCTAGCAAATACCCAAATTATACAATTTATTTTTTTAATTAATGCGCCATTTTTAATATCATTTAGACAATTAGAAATATTTTAGTCGTACCGGTGGAGAGATTCAATCAAAACCAAACTGTTTCTCATATTCAGTAATATACTTAATGAACAATACATTAATGTTATGTGGAACAATGCAATGTAAATTTTATCTGCAATCTTAAAGTTTTTGGTTTCTTCTCTAATATTAGCACATCTTATAATTATTTAAACTTTAATTATCAATTTTTTAAAACTATACTATCATAAATAATATCACAGAGGTAAAACATTAATGTTTTACTTCCTACAGTTTTTAACTCTTCCATCAGACAAATTATTTATTGTTCAAAATGAATGAACAGAATATAATGTAGTAGTGTATAGAAAACATAACAAAAAATATATGGAGTGAACACTCACACGACTTTCTCTTGGCAATGCAAATAATGAACAATATTACCTAACATTTGTAATAAAATATTGGAAATAAACAAAAAAACTAACTCAAAAAACTTAACTGAAATTTAATCGTTAGTGAAAGACGCAAAATGAAAATCAACCTCAGTTTGGCTTAAAAATACGGAAAACCACTCTTTCACTCTAAACTAGGCTCTGTAGACAAAAATGCTGAAAATGAAAGTTGTAGATCTTTTAATTTCGTATAAATTTGATTAACACTTTTGTTGTAAAATGCATACTAAGGCTGAAATCTAAAAAAAATCAATTTTTTACACATTTTGTGAAAAAAAAAAACAGAAAGTCGCTAATAACCGCTAAACTAAGCATTATACGAAAACTGCTTGAAATAATAGTTGTAGGTTTTTAAATTCTCTACAAATTTTTTTTATACATTTTGCGTTAAAATGCATATTAAAGCTACAATCCTAAAAAAACATTTTTTATGAGAAAACAGCCTCCCTAAGAATTTTAGCAAACATGGTGCCTACCCTATCTTGTAGAGCGCCTAAAAAATGTTGTTAATAAGGCGATTTAAAAAAAAAATCGTAGGAGCCATTTTTGAGAAAATTGCAAAAAAGTGAAAAATTTCTCAAATAAACTACAACTTCCGGTTGACCGATTTTAATAAAAATGTTTTTGTCGGGTTTGGTAGTAGTATCTAACTTAAGTTTCAAGTTTGTACGATGTTCTGTTCTTGAGATATTCTGTTTACACACACACACACACAGACCAATCGCTAAAAACATGTTTTTGGGGTCAGGGGGTCTGAAAATGTGTAGATCCGGTGAAAACTAGATTTCGAAAAATCGACATAAAACAATACTTCCCTTCCTATAATT
This sequence comes from Catonia carolina, assembly GCA_035578175.1. Lineage (NCBI taxonomy): Eukaryota > Metazoa > Arthropoda > Insecta > Hemiptera > Achilidae > Catonia > Catonia carolina. The sequence continues at coordinate 8,194,032 of JAQMRL010000014.1, read as the reverse complement.
AGGCAATAGGAAGTAAAAATACATCTCGTACATAGGTTTATATTTTGTATTTACGGATTAAAAAAATCTGTAATAGTTTTTTTTACATAAACAGTTAGTTATCGCTTTTTCTTTAATATTTTTTAACATTAAAATATTCTCTTGGTCGAGGGAACTTGACCAAGAGAATTCTCACCAACGTATCAAAGTGTTTGCTGCCGACATAACTTCGTCGCAAGTGATTGTGCATTTCACCTCTATAGCCTCCTGTATCGGATGGTTGTCTACAAATTGAGTCGTGATTTCCCGGATTATCTCCACTTCTGTCTGTTCAGAACCATTAGTTATCATCTAATACTTATGTTTTTAAGTATTCTGGAGATTCTTGTGGTATGTTAATTTCATCACAAAGTGCAGGCGCAGCCTTGGAAACATCGTTGATTGCTTCAGATTGGTTATTTGTTATTTCTGTCGTCTTTCTTTGGAAGGAATGGGTTGTCTGGCATTATCTAACATTATAAGTGCCTGTTGCGACAAGTCACAACAAGTGTGTGCTTGTCTGTTTCTACAGCTAGGGCAGTGATATCATCCGACATGACAGACTATCAAACGTCGTATTATTGCAAATCACCTACTTTGTCAAGAGAAAGTCGTAGCAGTTTAGTCTGGTTTTGTTATTGATAAAAATCAAATTCAATATCTTGTATTTGTTTTTTACTTAGCTACTTAATTTTACATCATACATCAATTTTCTCAGAAATTTATCTTCTACGTGTTGGAATTTAAAAAAAAATTAATGATATAATTCAGCACTTAACAAAGTTATTTGACGTTTAACCTAAAAAAGTGATATTTATGCCTTTATCTTTGTGGTCCCTTCAAAGAAGGGACCACATTTCATTTCATTTTTTTTAAATCCCTTTCAGGAGACAATTGGTTGCATGGCTAAAGGAAATTTTTTCTAGAGAAAAGAAGTCGGCCCTGAAAAGCAATATTGCGACTTCTCTTAACTCGGGGTTTTCCTTCCTCATAATGGGATAAAGACCATTTAGCTTTCGCAAGAAAGCTAAGAAAAAAGCTAATTAAGAAAGCTATTCTTCAAGAGGAATCAAATGACACCATTTTTGTTTCCGAATTCCGACATTGGTTTATTGATTTCCAGTTTTGGGACATTCCAGTCAAAACCAAAAATTTAAACCCAATGATTTCTGTATCTAATCTTGAAGAGGAATCAAATGACGCAATTTTTTTTTAAATTGTTACTTTGAATTATTGACTTCCAGTTTTGGGCCACTTCCGGTTGAAACCAGAATTTAAAACCCAATCCAGGCCTACTAACTTTTTGTGTAGATTACGAATCCGAAAACCGTTTGTAGCTATCTCGTGCAGTTTGTGACTTTGATTTCGTGACTTTTAGTTTTGGGCTACTTCGGTCAAAATTAATACTTCAAACCCAATCCAGGCCCACTAACTTTTTGGGTACATTACGTATCTGAAAACCGTATTCGCTATACCGCTATCTCTTGTAGTTTTTGACATCTGGGTGTGACAGACGGACTAAAGAAAATTATAGATAACAATTTCAAAATTGCCATCTATAACCAGATCGGGATGAACCACAAAATTAACACTACATTATTAATGTAAATATACGAGGTGTGGCTATTAAATAACAAGACTGACGTAAAACATTTTTGTTTTACACATAATCACTTATTGTCACCTTCAATATACACTCCTCCTCTATCCCTACAACGCTCCATGCGAATTTTCCATTGTTGGTAACAGTGCCTGACAGTCATCTTCTGTCAGCTCCTTTAGGACACGTGCTGCTTTCTCTTTTACAGCTTCCAGACTCAAATGCCTTTTAATGCAGATTTCACCTTAGGAAACAGGTAGAAGATAATAACATGTGATAAAACGTGGTTTTTTTACTTATTATCTGGAAACGAAGCGCCATTCCATGTACTGGAAGAGCGGAACTTCATCGAGAGCCAAAAAAGCTCAAATGAGCAAGTCAAAATTTAAAGCAATGATGATTGTTTTTTTTATATCCATGGGATTGTGTGCCTTACTGAGTTGCTGAAGATCAAACAATTAATCAATATTACTACCCTGAGGTACTTTCTAAACTATGTCAAAGAGTAAGGAAAAAACGCCCCGAAATGTGCAAGGACAAATCATGGGTTCTCCACCAAGACAATGCGCCAGCTCATTCCGTGTTATCTGTTAAGAGGTTCCTAGTGTTTCCTCAGTGTTAGAACATCAACCTTATTCACCAGATCTTGCACCATGTGACTTCTACCTGTTCCCTAAGGTGAAATCTGCATTAAAAGAGACAAGATTTAAATCTGTGGAAGCTGTAAAAGAGAAAGCGGCACGGGTCCTGAAGGAGCTGACAGAAGACGACTTCCAGCACTGTTTCCAACAATGGAAAATTCGCATGGAGCGTTGTAGGGATAGAGAAGGAGTGTATATTAAAGGTGACAATAAGTGATTATGTATAAAATTAAAATTAAATTTTTTACAACGTCAGTCTCATTATTTAATAGCCACACCTAGTAGTCCTTAAATTTTAAGTGTACTTACTTTTTGTTTTACGGATTCACCTAAAAATACCATGATCAAAATAGTTATTATACTTGCATGAATGGACACAATTACGTTCAATTGAATACGTTGGGTTAATAAATGTACAGCGATTAAAATATGTACACATTTATATAGTACATCCGTGCCATGTAATCCGTTAATTAATTTCAAGCATTTCATCAATTGTTGATACGCAATTCGATAATCTTCCAAATTGTTTCGGGTCATTAATTGTCGATCTTCATTATTTTGTGGTACGGATTGTTTTAATAACAGAAATAATGTATCAAATTGTACCATCAATTGGTAAATGAAAAATATGAAAATCATCAATCTTGTTTCAAGCATCGGGTAAAAAATTAAACCTCTAATTAAATGTAATCCAGTCGCATTAGCTGGCCATCTAGTCAAACTAACTACCAGAATTGCCAATACCCAAATTACACAATTAATTTTTTTTCATTGGTGCGCCATTTTTAATTTTCTTAGAAATATATTGGTCGTAGTAATGGATAGATTCAATCAAGGTCAAACTGTTCTTCACGTTTTGTAACGTAATGAGTAAGATGTACATTAATGTTGTGCTGTACAATACCATGTAAATTTTATTTGCAATCTTAACTGTTTTGGATTCTTCTACCATAGTTGCATTGTTCCAAACCATAAAACATGTTAAAAACAGCAAAATGCATGTCGTAAAACTACAAATTCTGTATTGAATTTTTTTAGTTTCTTTTAGATCGATGTTTGATGGTATTACACATGCTAATTTTAAGATGTATTTGAGTTGACGTAAATCATCAACGATCGAATTCAAATCAACATAAATACATTTTGATATGATTTTTATGATGTACAATTTGAATTTTTTTAATATGTCCATCGTAAGTTTTTATGGTCTTACAACACAATATGAATTTTGTTCAATGAATATTATAATTCTAAATAAAATTATTATTATTATTATTGATATTTTAAAATAATGTAAAGTGCATTTTAATGGCAATGATGTTATATAAATAAACATTTTACATTATTTATTTTAATTTAATTTGAGATAAGTGGTACGGGAGACTGCCATTACTTTCTTGTTAATTCTATTTCACGTGCTAATTTTAAGATATATTTGAGTCAACGTAAATCAATATCAATCGAATTTAAATGAACAAAAATACATTTTGATATGATTTTTATCATGAACAATTTGAATTTTTTATAACATGTTCATCGTAATTTTTATGGTCTTGCAACATTATATGGATTATGTTCTTTGAAAATATAATTCTAAATACAATTAATATGAATATAAGATTCTATTATAATAAATTTAAGTGTGTGTATTATTGATATTTTTAAAATGATTAAAAGTGCATTTACATATAAATTACCTATATTACTTATAAATTAATGTTTTGTTTTTGCACATTTTAATGGGAATGATGCTATAAATGATCAATTTACATGATTAAAATATTCATTTTATATTATTTTATTTACTAGTTTCTTATGAAATAAGTACTAACTTTTTTATTTATATTATTTTCATTAGACGGAAGTGGTATAACAGACTACCATCATTTTCTTGTCAATCTTTTATGTGCATTTGTAGATTTTACCTAATTATTGAGCCAAGCTAAATCCCTCTTGAACAGTCTATGACTGTTAAATACAGTTGTAAACTTCTCCATACTAAACTTCGTTGTTTAGGTCATCACCCGAAAGGCTGGTTTGAACCTGTAGAGGTTTTACTAAGTAAAACGAGGAGTGAGATGGTTTACCATTGCTTTCCTCACTGAGTGGAAAATTACACTTATCAGCATGCCGGGCCCTCTGAAAAGCACGTATTTTCCACTCTGCAAATGACACCTTCACTTCATTCACCACAGGGTCTGGCTGTATAATGAAATTCATTTCTTTCAGAGGAGATAACTCTGATTAGTGTCTTTTACACCTCTACCTCTTCTGTTCTTAAATGATTCAGTCATTTAATTGGCTGACCATGTGATAAGAAACAGAACTATTTATTTCAACCCTGCAACGAACAAGCATCATTCTTTCTATTTAAGGGGAGTTGGGAGTTCGAAAATTTTATTTTTTGAACTTTTCTTTGGTTTTATACATTGTATAATATTTCAAAATCTTATGGTTAATTTGATGTATTTACTATTGTTGTACGACGTACCTTTCAATTTTTAATGGTTTTTTTTTAATTTGTGCTACAAATAGACTTTTCTCCAGTATACGAGGTGTGGCTATTAAATAACGAGACTGACGTAAAAAATTTAATTTTAATTTTAAATATAATCACTTATTATCACCTTCAATATACACTCCTTCTCTATCCCTACAATGCTCCATGCAAATTTTCCATTGTTGGAAACAGTGCTGGAAGTCATCTTCTATCAGCTCCTTCAGGACACGTGCCGCTCAAAAATGTTTGAAATGAAGCTCGCAAAAATGTTTGTACTGACACTTTGTACGTGATTGAAAATGACCCAAATTTTTTGGAAACGATTATAACATGTGGTGAAATGTGGTTTTTTTATTTATGATCCGGAAACGAAGCGCCAATCCATGCACTGGAAGAGCTGAACTTCACTGAGAGCTAAAAAAGCTCGAATGAGCAAGTCAAAATTTAAAGCAGTTATGATTGTTTTTGTTATATCCATGGGATTGTGTACCTTCACTGGGTTCCTGAAGGTTAAACAATTAATCAATATTATTACCTTGAGGTACTTTCTAAACTAAATCTGCATTAAAAAGGACAAGATTTGAGTCTGTGGAAGCTGTAAAAGAGAAAGCGGCACGTGTCCTGAAGAAGCTGACAGAAGATGACTTCCAGCACTGTTTCCAACAATGGAAATTTCGCATGGAGCATAGTAGGGATAGAAAAGGAGTGTTTATTGAAGGTGACAATAAGCGATTATGAATAAAATAAAAATAACATTTTTTACAATGTCAGTCTCGTTATTTAATAGCCATACCTCGTATGTGACATTAAGTAGAATTTTTTGCTGTAAATTAGGTTAGAACTAAGCTAGCGTGTGACTAATGCATCCCACTAATTAAACAAACTAATTTGTCACAGTCCCATACAATATTTAAAAATTCCCTCAGTTATTTCTAATTTTTCCCCAAGTATAAAAGCTGTCCACTCCCCCCCCCACCAGAAAATCACACAAAAAAGAAAAAAAAGGCCACTGAAAAATATAATAAAAATTAAGCTAAAGAGCCGCCATTCCCTCATTTCACTTGTCCCACAATATTAATTAATTGCCACAACCCAATAAATTTTATAATTCCCTTCACTTTAATGACTTCCCATTCCTCCATGAACCCGAATCCTATTAATTACCTAAAACTAATAAAATTCCCCCGAATTCCGCCAAGGTTACATTTATTCCGCGACTTTGTTCACCAAGCAACAAGGTGTTTCTTAATACAATGTCACCATCACAGGGCTTCCTAGCCCTCTCAACCAGGATTCAGGGTGTGATGATTGTTGTTTTGAATTGTTTAGAACTTGTAGTGCCTAGTAGTTATCAAGACAGTCACAGAATTTTGTGAGTAAGGCCACATCTAGGGCCTTGACACTACTCCATTTAGTGACTGATGACCCCTTTTTACCAGGTTCCTTTGAATTCTGCAGATAAATTTCTATTGTCATAATCAGTCTATTTTCCTACCGTGTAATTGTTTAATACAGACTTTGTAATATTTTTTACTTGTTATTTTCCAGTGTATTAAATGTATTTTTAGTTGTAAATATGAATGAATTTAGTGATTTTTACGAATAACCTGGTAAATAGATTCCGAACAGCAAACCGTCATTATCAAAAGAAAGACCTTAAAAAACAATGTACGAGTAAATAAATAATCAGTAATGTTTATAAGTTCTTTAGAAATTTGGCCAACAATCCTGAAGCAAGGACAAAATTAAATTTCTATTTTTTACTTTCTCTTGCCTATATGAATATATAGGAAAGAAAGTATTGTTTTCATGTCAATTTTTCGAAATCGAGTTTTCACTGGATCTACACGTTTTCAGATCCCCTGAACCTAAAAAAAAGGTTTTTAGCGATTGGTCTGCGAGTGTGGTGTGTGTATATATACAGAATATCTCAAGAACGGAACATCGTACGAACTTGAAACTTGAAACTTAAGTTACATAAACTACTGGACCCGACACGAACATTTTCATTAAAATCAATCAACCAGAAGTAGTAGTTTATTCATGTAATTTTTCACTTTTTTGTGATTTTCTCAAAAACTGGTCCTACGATTTTTTTAAAAATCGCTTGCGTTACTAAATTTTTTATGCTCTCCAAGATAGGGTTGGCGCCATGTTTGCTGAAATTTTTGGTGAGGCTGTTTTCACGTGAAAAAATTGTTTTTTTAAGATTGCGGCTGTAATATGCATTTAGCGCAAAAATTTATATAATAAAAGTTGTAGAGAATTTAATATCCTACAACTTTTATTTCAAAAATTTTACTTTCTCTTGCCTATTGAATATATATAGGAAGGAAAGTATTGTTTTCATGTCAATTTTTCGAAATCGAGTTTTCACCGGATCTACACGTTTTCAGACCCCCTGAACCCAAAAAACATGTTTTTAGTGATTAGTCTGTGTGTGTGTGTGTGTGTACAGAATATTTCTAGATCGGAACATTGTACAAACTTGAAACTTAAAACTTAAGTTACATACCACTACCGGACCTGACGCAGACATTTTCATCAAAGTCGGTCAACCGGAAGTAGTAGTTTATTCGTGTAATTTTTCACGATTTTCTCAAACCTGGTCCTACGATTTTTTTTAAATCGCCTCGTTTACTAAATTTGTTATGCTCTACAAGATATGGTAGGCGCCATGTTTGCTGAAATTCTTGGTGAGGCTGTTTTCACGTAAAAAATTTGTTTTTTTAAGATTGTGGCTGTAATATGCATTTTAGCGCAAAAATTTACGTAATAAAAGTCGTAGAGAATTAAAAATCCTACAACTTTTATTCCAAACATTTTTTGTATAACGCTTAGTTTAGCGGTAATTAGCGATTTTCTGTTTTTTTCTCACGAAAACGTGAGAAAAATCGATTTTTTAAACATTTTGGCCTTAGTATGCATTTTATCAAATCACAAAAGGAGGTTATACACTTGGATGATGCCAGGTGACAAGGGAAGATACCAAATAGATTACATAATGGTTAGACAAAGATTCAGAAACCAGATTATGAACTGTAAAGCCTATCCAGGTGCAGACATAGGGAGTGATCATAACTTAGTAGTAATGGATAGCAGGCTTAAACTTAAAAAACTGAAGAAGGGACAGGGAAATGCTAGGTGGGATGTAGACAAACTAAGAGAACAAGACAACCAGGTAGGTTTCCAGGAGAGTATTCAAAAAGGGATAGAAGAAAGAGGTAATGACACAGGAAATGTAGAGGAGGAGTGGATAAACTTCAAGGAGGTGATAGTGAAAGCAGCGGAAGAATGGTTAGGACATATAAAAGAAGAGGTAGGAAACCGTGGATTACTAATGATATTTTAGAACTGATGGATGAGCGAAGAAAATATAAAAACGCAAAGGACGAGAGAGGTAAAAGGCAATATTGCTACTTGAGAAATACCATAAACAAAAGGTGTAAGAAAGCGAAGGAAGAGTGGATCAGAGCGAAATGTACGGACATTGAAAGTAAAATGGCAGTTGGTAAAGTGGACGCAGCTTATAGAAAAATAAGGGAAAACTTTGGAGAACGAAAGATGAAAGCTGTTAATTTACAAAGCGCAGGTGGTAAACCATTGTTGAATGGCCAAGAGAGAGCTGAAAGATGGAAGGAATACGTAAATCAACTCTACATGGGGAAAGAATTAGAATATGATGCGATAGAACAAGAAACTGATGTTGAAGAAGATCAAAAAGGGGACGCTATACTACGAGAAGAATTCGATCGGGCACTTAAGGATATGAATATGAATAAGACACCAGGAATAGATAACATACCATTGGAATTATTATTACGATGTGGCAAAGTTGCTCAAAACAAATTATACAAACTTGTGTGCAGAATGTATGAGAGTGGAGAGGTACCATCGGACTTTAAAAAAAATATTATGATTCCAATACCAAAAAAGTCAGGAGCGGAGAAGTGTGAACATTACAGAACCATCAGCCTAACATGCCATGCATCTAAGATACTGACAAGAATTATATACAGGAGAATAGAACACCGAGTAGAAGAAGTATTGGACGATGACCAATTTGGATTTAGAAGGAGAATGGGAACTCGAGATGCAATATTGGCTCTGAGACTGATTATTGAGAAAAGGATACAGAAAAATAAAACTACTTTTATGGCATTTGTAGATTTAGAGAAAGCATTTGACAATCTGGACTGGAGTAAAATGTTTAAAACTTTGAAAAGGCTAGGAATTAAATACAAAGAAAGGAAAGTTATCTACAGTCTGTATAAGAATCAAACGGCTGTTTTGAGAATCGAGGGGTACGAAAAAGAGGCTGCTGTAAGAAAAGGTGTACGACAAGGTTGTTCTTTGTCACCACTACTTTTTAACTTGTATATAGAAGAGGCTATAAATGAAGTGAAGGAGAAATTTGACGTAGGAATAAAAATTCAAGGAGAAACAATAAAAATGTTGAGATTCGCCGATGATATAGTAGTATTAGCCAAGGCAAAGAATGAACTAGAGGATGCCTTAAATGGAATGGATGAGATCTTGAGGAAGGATTACTTCATGAAAATTAATAAGAACAAAACGAAAGTGTTGTGCAGCAGCAAGAGTGGTTTAGAAGAGATGGGAAATTTAAAAGTAGGCAACGAGAACATACAGGAAGTTGGGGAATTCTGCTATCTAGGGAGTAAAATAACAAAGGATGGTAGAAGCACGAGTGATATCAAGAGTAGAATTGCTCAAGCTAGAAAAGCCTTTGAAATGAAAAACAGCTTACTGACTACAAACATTGATTTACAGATCAGGAAAAATTTCTTAAAACATTATGTTTGGAGTGTAGCATTATACGGAAGTGAAACGTGGGTGATAGGGGCTGTAGAACGGAAGAGGATAGAAGCTTTTGAAATGTGGTGTTATAGGAAAATGTTAAAGATTAGGTGGGTGGACAAAATAAGTAATTTAGAGGTTCTTAGGCGAGTGGATGAAAAAAGAAGTATATGGAAGCATCTTACCAAAAGAAGGGATAGGCTAGTGGGGCATATCCTAAGACATCCAGGTATTGGGCTATCAATAATGGAGGGTAACATTGAGGGAGTAAATTGTAGAGGGAGGCAAAGATTAGAATATATAAAGCAAATTACAAAAGATGTAGGGTGTTACAGGTATGTAGATATGAAACGACTTGCGCAAGATAGAACAGGTTGGAGAGCTGCATCAAACCAGTCGAGAGACTGATGACAAAAAAAAAAAAATGCATTTTATGACAAATGTATAAAGAATAGTATGTATAATAGAATTTATAGTAAATTAAAAGATGTACAACTTTTATTTAAAGCATTTTTCTCTACAGAACCTAGTTAAGCGTGAAAGAGTGATTTTCCGTATTTTTTAGTTAAACTGAGGTTGACTTTCATTTTGCGTCTTTCACTCATGATTAAAATTTGGTTATGTCTATGGAGGTTAGTTTTTGTTATTTCTAATGTTTTATTACTAATGTTAGGTTGTATTGTAAATTATTTGCCTTGGCAAGAGAAAGCTGTTGAGTGTTTCACACCAGATTTTTATATAATAAAAAAACCTTACATTAAAATGGATTCTGCTGCTTTGATGCTAACAGTTAATGGGAAAAAGTGTCAGCACTTGCAGTACTTGCAAATTAACATAACGTTAATGAAAGTAGAGAAGTGGATGTATTTATTCAAAATAATAGTTTAGAGCATGTAGAAACAGTGAAGTTCCTGAGAGTATTTCTAGATAGATTTTTGTCTAGGGACTTCTATACTAATCAAGTTTGTAGTAAAATATCATCTGGGGTATTTGCACTAAAACAAATTGCCAGATTAAATGATAAAAAAAATTACTAATGGCAGCTTATCATGACCTTATTTTGTCTCATATCCGTTATGGTATCTTAGTATGGGGTAATTCTAGCATGGGTAATATGAATAGGGTTTTTAAAATTCAAAAGAAAGCTATTAGGTGTATAGTGGGAGCTAACCAGCTAAACTCATGCAGGCCACTATTTAAGGAGCTTAAATTGCTTACAGTTCCCTCTCTCTACATTTTTGAGGTGATTATGTATGTTAGGCAAAATATTTTATGCAGAATTTAATGTTCACAATCATAACACGAGAAACAGAAATGATTATTATGTGGCTAATCACTCCACAAAATTGTTTGAACAAAAACCTACTTATGCAGGGAGAAAATTTATGAATAAATTATCCCAATTTTTTAAATGTGAGGATTTGCATTCCTTTAAAAATAATCTGAAAAATTACTTGACCGGTGAAACTTTTTAAAGCGTACAAGAATTTCTTTCTTGATAGTAGTGATACATTGTGTGATTCTTATATGTATTTCAGGTGTTATAGCTGACATGTCCTGTACTCCTCCTGGAGTCTCCAGGGCGCAAAAAAAATAAAATAAAAAACTTAAATAATTATAATTTATTTTATTATTTATTTTTCAGACATTAACTGTATGTGCAACAGATCTTTTAGCTTTGTGCTTAATTCGACCTCCGAGTGAATTTGACTTCGATATAGTTGTTGGAAGTTCACAAAGATTTGGTGTTCCATTAGGATATGGAGGACCACATGCTGGATTTTTTGCTTCCAGACAATCATTAGTACGTCTTATGCCTGGTAGAATGATTGGAATAACTCGGTAATTGTATATGTTTATTACTTAATTTATAAATGATTTGTTTTGCCTGTAACGGCCAGGTAAAGTGTTAAATTATATGCATTCGATCTGCTATTTACAGGGCTACAAAAAATTTCTGTTTCTTTTGGTAGCGCCGATTCGAGCGTGGTGCGGTGCGTTTGTCCCCAAGCGGAGACAAAAACGAAAGTGGCGGTGCACTACCATAAAAGCTGTAGACCAACTGTCTCCGGCATGTACTGGCAAGCGAGTGTGGTCAGCTGTTACGACACAAACGACAGTGGCGCCCTCAACCCTTCAACTATAAACTCAAATTGTGGCGCAACCATTTATCATATGATCCCCCGATTATATGACTGAAGCATTTAAGAACAGAAGAGGTAGAAGTGTAGAAGACGCTGGTCACAGTTGTCTCCAATGAGAGTAATGAATTTCATTGTACAGCCCGACCCTGTGGTGAATGAAATGAAGGTTTCATTTCAAGTGTGGAAAGTAAATGCTTTTCAGAGAGCCTGGCATGGTGATAAGCATACTTTTTCACTCAAAGTTTTGATTGATTTCAAATACTTTTTTTTTTATAACACTTAGTTTAGCGGTAATTAGTAGTAATATTCTGTTTTCTTTTCATGAAAGTAAAAAAAAATCGATATTTTAAGATTTTGGCCCCATAGTATCCATTTTACAAAAAAATGCATATATTCAAATTAATAGGAAATTAAAAGATCTACAACTTTTATTTCGAGCATTTTTCTCTACAGAACCTAGTTTATCTTGAAAGATTGATTTTCTGTATTTGTAAGCCAAACAAGTTAATTTTAATTGAGGTTATATTGTTAGTTATTTGCATTGGCAAGAGAAGGTTGTGTGAGTGTTTCACACCAGATTTTTCTTATAAGGTTTATGAAGAAAACATTTTCTCGGCAATAAACCACAGTTTACAAAATGTATGTAGTTACTGCACAGTAGTGAAATGTAGCGTCTGAGGCCGGGCGTATACTGAAGGGCAGGTGGTGCATTTCAGGACAGGCAAGGCTGGAGCGAAAACCATGCGGCCATTGTTGCCTGTAGCGTGCCATATATTGGGAGACAGACATGTGTGGCACAACAACATGTCTGTGTTGAACAACCATAGTTTGTAGTCAAGGCACAGTTTTATTGCACGCGTTGAGCAGGAAACATGCCGATTCAAGAGAAGTTAATTGAACTTGTGCGTACCGAAACCATATTGTATGATATCAATCATACTGATTACATGAAAACCTGTTCCATTTAAACCTAGCGTAATTCTTGAATATAGTATCGTCAAACTCTTGTGTTAACTCGAACTCGTCATGCGTTTTAGGGTTTTCATAAAATCACTTTAACACAAACTTTTCTCCCTTCGCTTTGAAATACAATACAGTAAAATTAATAAATCTTTATAATGCATCCTGCAGTTTTAAATATTTCTATTTCATATAATGAATTAATACAATAATTTCACTAACCTTCTTTTTAAACTGCGTCACCTTTATTTTAATTTTCACTTACACGTGTTTCAGTGGATCCACCATCATCAGAGTAAATAACATATAATTGAAACTAAAAACATTATTTATTAAAAATCTATAGAAGATGATACATCTTCAGTCACTTGTATAAAACTGATTTAAAATTCATTTTTTTTTTTTTTTTTTTTTTTTTTTTTTTTTTTTAAATAAATGAATTTTAAATCAGTTTTATACAAGTGACTGAAGATGTATCATCTTCTATAGATTTTTAATAAATAATGTTTTTAGTTTCAATTATATGTTATTTACTCTGATGATGGTGGGTCCACCGAAACACGTGTAAGTGAAAATTAAAATAAAGGTGACGCAGTTTAAAAAGAAGGTTAGTAAAATTAATTCTTCTATACTGGAATCGAACAAATCCGATTGTTAAGGTATTTGCACCCTGGGTAATTCGCTTTTATTGCCCATGTACTGATATCTAATTGTTCGCGCCCTGTGCCTTCTGTTGTATCTAGGTTCAATTATGATCTGCACTATTTTGACTGCGTGATGCAGTATTATGCCACCTTTACATAATTTTCATCCCCACCTAATCCTGTCTCTTCCGCATCCTTCTCACTCACTGTGCGTCTTGGCTTACAAGTATTCGTTTGGTTATTTCTCTTGTCTCGGCCTCCAATAGCCGATAATAATAATAATTAATAATTTAGAGATAACTTTTGTATTTATGTGCTTTAATCGATTTGTTCATATACATTTATAAGTGTTTTGTGCTAGCTAGCAAAGTTTTCAGTGTCCTACGGGCTTCATTTATGTTAACTACCCTTCAATCAACAATCACTGTTCGTGCTACGTTCTGCTCCTGTAAGTAACCATTCAAACTTACATTATAGTAAGTTAATCCGCTCAGTGATCTTAGTTTGTTCCTTGTTTCTGTTCATTATTTTGCATTCCGTTCAATCCTGTCTTGTCCATACATTTCTTCCGCTTGTGTCGATACCTAACCGCTTGGTTGTAAGCGAGACCATTCTAAACACGTGCTGCTCTTCCACAGATATTACGAAATTAAGTGGGTTATTAAAAAGGTTTTATTGAATTCCAAGTCTAGCTCAGGCTGGGCTTAACACCGATACTAACATATCACTGACTTAAATGATCCATCACGTTAAATGGCCAAACGAACTAATTTCTGAACCTGAAAAAAATATTTGCCTGTCCTGCGTCTCCAGTATACACTAGGAGAAATGTTTGCTCTGCCCTGTACAAGACCGTCTTGAACACACTGTGCCACCTGCACTCCAGTACACGCCTGGCCCTACTTTTGAGGGTAGGAGCAAATTTTCCCTTCTTTTCTTCTCAGCCCATCCATTGCCAAAGGCATTCTCATGACTGAAGTATCTATAGTGTATATTTTGTTAGTAGTTCAGAGTTGTTTCTTGCCACATAATCAATAATTTTGTTTTATTTCTAGTGATGCAAATGGACATGACGCTTATAGGCTGGCTCTTCAAACACGTGAGCAACATATCCGAAGAGATAAGGCAACTAGTAACATTTGTACGGCTCAAGCATTATTAGCAAATATGGCAGCCATGTTTGCTGTATACCATGGACCAAAAGGACTTAAGGATATCGCTACGAGAGTCCATAATTTTACTTTGTTACTTTCAGCAGGTAATCATTTAATTATTGCTCTATAAGTTTGTTAACAATAATAGTAGGATATTGGCAAGATAAATTGAGCGCTGATTTGCGCATGCACAGTTAACACATTCCCCGCACAGCGTGTAAAAGTATGGCTATTATAAAGCATCGAGCACACTGGATACGTTCCGTTAGGTCACGTCTCTATACAGCTCGAAAACATGACCTGACAGAACGGTGTAAAGGCACACACCAAATGCGTCTCTTTCAGTTATGTTGGTGACTTGTGTTGCTCTCTCTTTGTTTGAAACTATAGTTTATAACTATATAAATTAAGCGCTGATTTGCGCATGCACAGTTAACACATTCCCTGCTTAGCGTGTAAAAGTATGGCCATTACAAAGCATCCAGCACACTGGATACGTTCCGTTACGTCAAGTTTCTATACAGCTCGAAAACGTGACCTGACAGAACGGTGTAAAGGCACACATCAAATGCGTCTTTCAGTTATGTTGGTGACTTGTGTTGCCCTCTCTTTGTTTGAAACTATAGTGATAAGTTGTTACGCCGCAGTTTTTTTTCTAACATCTGAGAATATTTACAATCAGTTTTTAAAAAACAAAACTATAAGTAAATAACATAAAAGTGTTCTCATGATGAAGACAATACCCAATGGTATTGCTTCGAAAAAAAACAAAATTATAATTTTTGAAAACATTAACTAGATAAAACATGAATAACAGTAATAGAAAAGGTAACAAAATTAATAGCAGTGGTAGTTGAATGCGTAGAGGAAGAAGATGATGTTGACGATGTTGATATGAAATACAGTTATTTACAATGTAGGTTAGTTGGTAAATCTAAATGGAAGGTCAAGGAATTTTATTCATTTTATTCGTATTTCATCTTCGCTTTTATCAAGTAAATTAAGCGCCAAAGAATTTGGGTGATCTGATAATTTTACTTGATATTTAGAACTTAGCTGCGTAATTTCTTCTTTCACAGTGTTGACTCGTAAGTCCCTATGCAACGCATCATTTGTCACATTCCATGGAGCATTCGTTATTATATGTAAAACTTTCGACTAGAATCATTGGATAATAGCAAGATTCGATTTCGCAGCTGATCCCCAAAGCGATGACCAATAAGTCCACAGCGGTTTCAATATCACTTTGTAAAGTTGGAGCTTGCTCTCTTATGACAGCTGTGAACGTTTGTTCATCATCTAGTACAAATCTCTCAGCTTCAATCCTAGTCTTTTACGTGTGTTCCATATATGTTTCAACCATGTAAGCTGTCGATCTGATCTAAGTGCATACTTTACTTCATCTGACTGAGAAACTGGTCTTTCATTTATTCGTATCGGTGGACATGTGTCTTTCCTCAAAGTAAACGTAATATGTCTCGATTTGTCGTCATATATCTTAATTTTTCATTTCTTACACCAGTTCTCAACTACACTCAGATGGTGTTGTAGTATTTTAGTAGCCCCAACGGTAGAGTCATCTGTTGCTAATAGAGCTGTGTCATCAGCAAAAGTGGCGATAATTGTGTTATTGCTCACCAGTAGGTTAGAAGTATATAAAGTATAAAGTAAAATTAATTAAAGTATAAGTATAAGTATTAAAGTATAAATAAGCAGTTTTTAAAGTTAATTTTGTTACTTTGCTTAATTGGAATTTTACCATGGACCTTTCTTCCGATGAGGAACTCCTTGTAATAGCGAGTATTGCAGATGAGGAAGAGACCTTCCTCAGGTAGTCAAAATTTTTTAAATACTTTCAGATAAGTTTGCAAAATTTTTTTTGAATTGCTTAACTTGCTGCCCCAACTACAAAACAGCAAGATACAAATTTCAGACGTATTCCAGAAGATGAAAGATTGGCGATCACCCTGAAGTAAATAAACGTGCTTTAAACTAATTAATAATTAACCAAAAAAATATTATTAAGCATTATTATATTAAGATAGATGATCAAAATTATATTTTTTTGTAATATTTTGAAATATTCAGTAGAATTATTAGACATGGATAAAAATGGATAAAAATTAGGTAAATATTTGTTTATTTTTTTATTTTAAAGTCTGTTCCAATGTTGGGTTTTCTTGAAAAGCGCATTCTTCTAAGCGTGGCTTCCTTTCGTTTGGCCCACATTTTCTTAAAACGTTCCGATCTCTGTTTCCGGTCTTCATCGGTAAACACCCTGTTGTACACTCTTCTGGTTTTTGGTTCGAATGTTACCATATTAGTCTTGACTAGTTGGTTGTACTTAGCTGATTTTGTTAGCAGGTCTTGTTTAGGGATTCCAAGTTCCTCCACATCCCGCTGTACCTCCTTCAGCCACCTAGGTCTAGGTTTCGACACCTTATTCTAAAAATGGTTGATTATCCGGTTCACAAGTCTGTACTTTTCGGCTCTGAGTATGTGTTCTAGGAATGATATTCTTTTTTTTTCTAAAGTTATGTGTTAGTGGGGGGGTTAGTTTATAGATTTCTTTGTTTGGGATTAACCGCCACTGTCATTCCACCATAATTATTGTTTTTATAAATATATAATTATTTTAATTTTATTAAACATTATTTCCTTGTTTGCATGTACTAAATAATTTAATGAACAGCTAAACTAAACAAAATTATACATAATATTCACCTCAAGAGGATTACATTATCGAGATATCTTTTGTCTCACATAGAGAGATCATTAATTGTTAATAACTATATCACACGTGACTTACAGCTGAAATTATAACCGAAAGTTCAGTGATCAGCCTCCAGAGTGGATGAGCACTAAAAGAAGAAGAAGAATAAAAATCTAGTGTGAAACACTCACACATCTTTCTCTTGCCAATGCAAATAATGAACAATATAACCTAACATTAGAAATAAACAAAAAACTAACCTCAAGAACATAACCTTATTTTAATCATGAGTGAAAGACGCAAAACAAAAATCGACCTTGGTTTGGCTTAAAAATACAGAAAATCACTCTTTCATGCTAAAATAAGCTCTGTAGAGAAAAATGCTTTAAATAAAAGTTGTAGATCTTTTAATTTTCTATACATTTTATTATATACATTTTTGTCGTAAAATGCATACTAAGGCTGAAATCTTAAAAAAAATCGATTTTTCACACGTTTTCATGAGAAAAAAAAAACAAAATCACTAATTACCGCTAAACTAAGCGTTATACAAAAAATGTTTGCAAAAGTTGTAGGATTTTAAATTCTCTACAAATTTTTTTTATGTACATTTTTGAGCTAAAATGCATGTTAAAGCCGCAATTTTGAAAAAAGCATTTTTTACAAGAAAACAACCTCTCCAAGAATTTCAGCAGGTATGGCGCCTACCTAATCTTGTAAAGCATAAAAAAATGTAGTAATTGAGGCGATTTAAAAAAAATGTAGCTGTTTTTGAGAGAATTGCAAAAAAGTGAAAAGTGACACGAATAAACTACTACTTCCGGTTGACCGATTTTGATGAAAATGTTCGTGTCGGGTCCTCTAGGGGTATCTAACTTAGGTTTCAAGTTTCAATTTTGTTGGATGTTCCGTTCCGCACACACAGACCAATTGCTGAAAACATGTTTTTTGGGTTCAGGGGTCTGAAAACATGTAGATTCGGTGAAAACTCGACATGAAACAATACTTTCCTTCCTATATATTCATATAGGGAAGAGAAAGTAAAAATTGGTACTTCTTAATTTGAAAAATTATATTTATAATCCTTATCTTATATTATATTATAATATAATATTATCTTATCTTATATTATATTTATAATCCTATCTTTTCTGTACTATAAAACTTATTTTTTCAGGGTTGAAAGAATCTGGTAACACCATTTGTTATAAACATTTCTTTGACACGATTCTTGTGAAACCATTTATGAGCCAATCAGAAATATTGGAAAGAGCATCATCAAAAAAAATTAACCTTCGGTTTTACAGAAATGGTTCGGTAAGTAATAATCTAAACTACTATACAAAAGATCTCAGTACTTTTTTTGTTTCCGATCTTGCTTTTCGCTGTTCGTCTGTCAACTGCACAACTCTTGTCACTTTGTCCATTTTAAACCATTTTGTGTTTAAAAGTTTATTTATCATTGGTTTATTCATTGCGTCTTCAGTTGTCAGTCCAATTTTTTCTATAATAGTACTGTGATAAAACCAGTGTGTTTGTACACGAGGGGTTGCCTTAGAATGATCGGGAATGCTGGTCTAAGAGATACAGAGAAATTCGAGAGAAATTTTCTCCACAAGATATAGGCTCACAGATCATAGACAGGCAATATAGGTTATGAGGTTGAGAAGGAACTGTACAAGAAAATTGAATGAATAATGGAACCGATTAAAAAAAGAAGAAAACAATTTTTTGGCCATCTGTATAGAATAGATAACAATCGGTTTGTTAAACAAATTTTTAAGACACTAAACAATAGACTTAGGGCGGGTTCAGATGGCCACCTATCGCAGTGGTAAATCGACACCACACACCACTGACAGGTGTGGCAATCGCGTGAAATAGTTCACATGCTGTTGTTCAAAATTGCGATCTTCATAATTTTTATTGCGATTTTTCAATAACAGTTCAACTTTCTTGGTGTTTTTCTGCAGCCTCAATTCCTTCATATTCATTGCTACACAAACTTCTTCCCATACCTTGTTTTTAAGATGTTTATTTGCGTAGTGAGGAGATTCAAAGTCCCAAAAGGCAGGCCTCTGCTCAAGCTCAATTATAAACCTTTCCGTATCAAACTCAGAAATTTCAAAAGTAATTGGTAACTATGAACAATAAACTATAAAATATATAAAAATTATACTGATGTTCCATTCACTGAAGCCGTTCTCAAAGCTTGCGAATGTGGTACTAAGCTAGGCGGGAGTCGGTTGCAGAAGTCAGTGGTACCACTAGCGTAGGGTAAAAAACGCATACCACGCATCGCATTGTCATGTGAAGTAGTGGGTGCCACTGCCATAGTGCACAATAGTATTTGGCAGCGCTGCATCCGTATTACGACAGGCGTGCGATTAGTGGTAACAACTTACCACTGCGATAGTCGGGCATCTGAACCAGGCAAGCAGGTGTCGGGTAAATAATTTAAAGAAGTTAGAAAGGATATTGAGAAAACTGGAATAAACAGAGAAACTTTATTAAGCAAACCAAATTCAGAAAACTAATTATGGATTTTAAGGGCTTCGATAAAGAGAAAAAACACCGGGTGGACAGAAGAAAGGAGAAAACCCTACAGTGAGCGAATGCTGAGAATGAGGGCTGCAAAAAGAGCTGCCAGATACGTCTGAAGTGACCTCACAAGGTCTAAAAAGTGGTCCTACACTAGGGGAAAAACTGGATGGAAATTTTAAGTTGAAATTTCCTTTGTAAAAACTAAAGCTGTTAATTTTTTAAGCACTTTGACGAAGTAGAGGTATATTAGTACACTATATCAAAACCAACAACCACCCGAACAAAAATTTTTCTTATGCCACTGCTGTCTTCTTCAGTTCTGAAATTATCAGGATGTGATCCATCAACTAATGCAATGTATGAATGACTACGCGGAATTGTTTATCTTCAGAAATCTGGTAGCGTGAAAATCAGTAATATATTTGCGTAAATATTTAACATAATTTTCTGTAATCGTCACTAATAGTTTTTAAAAAAGTAAATAGTGACACCTTGAGTTGTCGAAGAATACTTGAAATTGTCTTCGACTAACTGTTTTAAAATATTGCACAGCGGTAATTTACTTTTGACTTCAAGAAAATCGGCGGTGCTGTTGATTGTTCATCTAACTTTTATCGCTGTCTGAGTTGCTGTTAAAATAATATTAGAAAGTACGAAATATACCGGGTGATTCAGAACTATATGGTAATCTCTCGGTAACTTATTCAATAGCTAAAAATAAGAAAAAATGTTTGACAAACATAGGCCCGAAAACGCTTCATTAGCAGGTTATACAGGGTCAAAGATTTCGCCGAGAATTGAATACCCTCGGTGAAATGAGACCATATAGACGTTTTTAAGGCTGTAATAAAGAGACAAATTGATAGTTTCTTACGTATTTTCACCTGATAAATTGAATAAATTTGGTCCCAGTAATGTACCTTCAGCAGTTTTAAAGATCTCACTTAAAATAACAGAATTTGGGGCTAATACACATTTTTGTCTTTAACGTGAAACTACTTTTGTAAATGGTAAATTAAGATGTACATTTTTTTTAATTAGATTTGTAGAAAATATAACTCTGAAAAGATTCAAGTTAATAAAAAATTGAATACTTGATACTGAAATTCAACTTTATTTTAAAAACAAAACTAATGTAATTGCAAAAAAATTTAACTGCATTAAATAATAATTTGTACTTCAGTATTTTAGCAACTAATTTGTTATTAATGTACAAATAGACGTTATTGTAAAATACATTGATGTTATATAATATTTAAATATGCTTATTTTTCCTTTGTTTCAATTTCTTATCTAATTTATAAAAAAAGGCTAATTGTTTTCGTTAGAATCTTGCTAGAAGGTAACATCATTCCCCTCCTGGAATAAGACCACTGAATCGAATTGTCAACCCTAGTACCATATTTCCATCCCTCTTCTCTCATGACCTCGCACTTTTCTCTCCAATGCCATGTCTAACTCCATATTTTAATCCTCTTCTTTCTTTTTGATTTTTGTTTAGTTCTTCTATCTAATTTCATCCTCCTGGAAATGTTACAGAGTTGAATTGATGCTTGCAATTTTTGTAGTTCATCTTCTTGTTCTAAATCTTCTTGGCACTGGATGGCAGGTTGATGGCTGATGGCCGGATGAAAATCTATTGCTGGACTAGGTTTAACCAATCCAATCCCTATACATATAGATAACCCTCCAACCTACTTCTATATGTACAGTGTTGAATCCTAAAACCAGGCTAGAGAATGATATCACCCTCGTAACAAGATTATGTTTAAGAATTGAATGTCAGACAAATTTTGTTAATAAATTGTGAAATATTATTGCAAAATTTCATAAAATTACAAAATATTGCTTCACCTATCAAGATACAAAATTTAAATGAAATATTTTTAGTTACCTTAGAAACTACATTAATATTTTTAAACCCTATTGTTATTTAGATTTAATTAGAATTTACACTTTTAAAAGAACTGAGAGTGTTTTTTTTCTCTAGTACAGGTCTAAATTTGAGACTATGTTAGGTGACTTTATACGTTTCTGGAAGCTCTTTTTGCAACCCATATTCTCAGCATTCGCTCACTGTAGGGTTTTCTCCTTTCTTCTGTCCACCTAGTGTTCTGTTTTTGTTGTTCATAGAAGCCCTTAAAGTCCATAGTTAGTTACCTTGGTAAATTAAGGTGTATTTTTTCTTAATTAGATTTGTAGCAAAATTAATTCTGAAAAGATTCATGTAAATCACTTAAGAAAAAGTTGAATGTTAGATATATAAATTTAACTTTATTTAAAAACAAAAACCTAATTGTGAAAAAAAACTGCATGAAATACTAATTTTGTCCATAGTTTGGAAATAACAGCTGATTTGTTCATTTAATACTGAAGATTTACATAAAATTAATGAACTTCAGTTTAAAAACTAGTTATTAGTTACCTACAAAAGGTGCTCAAAGTGGCCCCTGTTCTGATCAATACACAATTTCGGCTTAAAATGGCCACCACGGTCTTCTGACCTCACGCTATCATACTTCTTTTTATGGAATTGGATGAAGTCAGTTGTTTATTCAAAACAAAATAACACACGAGAAGAGTAAAGGAATCGCATAATATAAGCGGCAGAAAGTAATAAGAATACTCTTAACGTTACGAGATGCGCTAGAAAAGCATGTCGTTGAGCGAAAATTGTGTATTGAAAAAAAATGAGGGCTACTGTGAGAATCTTTTTCAGGGAACTAATAACTAGTTTTTAAACTGAAATTGATTAATTTTATGTAAATCTATAGTATTGAATGAACAATCAGCTGTTATTTCCAAACTATGGACAAAATTAGTATTTCACGCAGTTAAAAATGTTTTTCACAATCTCGTTTGTTTTGTTTTCAAATAAAGTTAAATTTTAATATCTAGTATTCAATTTTTTTAAGTAATTTACATGAATCTTTTCAGAATTATATTTTCTACAAATCTAATTAATAAAAATATACACCTTAATGTACCATTTACAAAAGTAGTTTCATGTTAAAGACAAAAATGTGTTTTTAGCCCCAATTCTGGTATTTTATGTGAGATATCTTTAAAACTGCTGAAGGAACATTACTGGGACCAAATTTATTAAATTTATCAGGTGAAAATATGTAAGAAACTATTAATTTGTCTCTTTATTACAGCTTTAAAAATTATATGGTCTCATTTCACCGAGGGTACTGAATTCTCAGCGAAATCTTTGACCCTGTATAACTCGCTAACGAAGCATTTTCAGGCCTATGTTTGTATGAACTTATTTTTTTAATTTTTAGCTATAGAATGAGCTATTGAGAGAATGTCATATAGTTCTGAATCACTCTGTATATTGCAAACAGGAATTTTGTTTTCATAAGAAATTGAATTTTTTAGCTTTGAATCGTTCGGGTGTCCTTTTCTAGTATTTTATCAAGAGAAAATCGTTAGTTTTAGGTTTGTGTAATATTTGTCTCCATTTTGTGTTATTGGAAATGTATTTATCTGAATTTTTTTTTGGTGATGTTATTCGAATTCAAGTTAGTTTGGTTATTCTCGATAGTTGTTCACTGCTCATAACCAACGCTGTTACTTGATTGTATAGCAGCCTTACTTAAAACAAACACAATTATGTTCGTTGATCTTTTCTTGGAATAGTTTAAAACATAAAGTAAACTAATTCTAGTGAACACAATGAAACTCTATACCAGAAGACATTTTTTTAAAGAAATTCAATATTTAGTACATTTAATAATAAATAATGATCGAACAAAAAAATATAATGTTGATTTATAACTATTGCCAATACTCACTTTATAACATAAATAGTACTAATAGTAATTAGCTATATCGCAGTTGAAAAGGCGCGATAAGCCAGCAGTACAGTGGTGTTCATTTGTACAAAATATACGCTGGACGCAGCAACCACTCAGTTTGGATGGAGTTTATAATGCTGGTGAAATAAAACTAATTTTTCTCATTCTTATAATTCATGTTATACGTGAATACTTGGCGAAATTCAAAATGGATAGGGGCTGCACCCCTATATATGTTTTCATAATTTAATATATGTAGCTCCTTCAGGTGGATGCCACAGAGTAGGGAATCCGAAAAGACGTCACAACGATGGTGAGATATATATGTATATATACAAGGGGGTACCCAAAAGTAACCGGAATAGCATTGCCGTGGGTGGTGCTTGTGTGGTACGCATTTCTGCTACACAGACGTGTATAGCGCAACTCATTGCGAGTTCAATGTTCATTTGCAGTGATAATTTTTGCTAGCGCTGTTTTGTTCTTATTTAGTTTTTTATGATGGCAAGTTTAAGTGAACAACGTGTAGCTGTAAAATTTTGTTTTCTAGTCCATAGAAGTGCTGCTGAAACTGTTTTAATGTTGAAAACAGCTTACAAAGATGATGCTATGGGAAAATCTCAAGTATACGAGTGGTTTTCTCGATTTAAAGATGGCGACATGTCCATTGATGACAAATCTTGTTCTGGACGTCCATCAACTGCCTGAATCTATGAAAATGTTTAAAAAATTTGAAAGCGTGTGCTCTCAGACCGTTGACTGACAATTTGGAAGTTTTAAGAAGATTGGGCAACAGTGTTCATCAAAAAAGATGTGATTTGTGGCAGACAGGAGACTGGTTCTTCCACCACAACAATGCACCTGCACACATAACCATCTCGGTGAAAGAGTTTTTGACTAAAAATGGCATGGTTCCACTGCCCCTTGCACCTTACTTGCCTGACCTGGCTCCGTGCGACTTTTTCTTATATCAACGCATGAAAAGGAACATTAAAGGACACCGATTTGACAACATTGAAGCGGTCAAGAAAAAAACAAGGGAGGAGCTGTCAGCCATTTCTAAAGATGACTGCAAAAAATGTTTCGAACAGTGGAAGCACCGGCGGGATAAATGTATTAGTTGTAATGGAGAGTATTTTGAAGGGGATAAGGTTGATTTATAAAAAAATTGAAAATAAATAGCTTTTGAAAAATAATTCCGTTGTCTTTTGGGTACCCTCGTATATCATCTCATACCATTTCATACGCTCAAGCCAAGCCTTAGGCTTCATCACTCAAAAAGTAGAAAAATAAAAAATAAAATAAAAATGTAATTTTAGACAATATTCTGTAGACAAATGATTTGTATAATATTTTAGGTTGGAATTTCACTAGATGAAACAGTTTCATTTGATGACATAAAAGATTTACTTTGGATATTCGGTTCTAACACATCACTGGATGAGGTAAGTTACAATTGTTCATAGTATATAATTAGTGTTACTGTTTTGGGTTTTCCCCCCAAAAATTCCTGGTTTCTTTCAACATGTCGAGGAAATTGTCCTGGCTTTAGGAGTGTCTGGATTTGAGAAAAGTAAATGTCCAGGATTTTGGTTTTTGTTAAAAAATTTGAATGGAATGGTGTCACTCTGTATTAAAATCAGTCCTCAAAGAGCTAAGAATGTGCCGTTAATGAGAGTTTTTAATCGCTGTTGACAAGATGGAGATGATTTGTTTTCTCACATTGTTACAGGCAACGAGATGTGGATTTTGTACACCAACGCAGAATATAAACATTAGTCAAATGCAGCAATACCATTCAAATTCCCAAACCAAAAATGTTTCAGCAATCTCCGTACTCGAGTCAAAAAATGATGGCTACCATTTTTACTTTCTCTTGCCTACATGAATATGTAGGAAAGAAAGTATTGTTTTCATGTCGATTTTCGAAATCGAATTTTCACCGGATTTGCATGTTTTCAGACCTCCTGAACCCAAAAAACATGTTTTTAGCGATTGATCTGTGCGTGCGTGCGTGTGTGCGTGTCTGGGTGTGTGTGAGTGAACAGAATATCTTAAGAACGGAACATCGTATAAAATTGAAACTTATAACTTAAGTTAGATACCGCTAGAGGACCAGACACGAACAGTTTCATCAAAATCAGCCAACCAGAAGTAGTAGTTTATTCATGACATTTTTCACTTCTTTGCAATTTTCTTAAAAACTGCTATGATTTTTTTTAAATCACCTCATTTACTAAATTTTTTATGCTCTACAACAGGGGTCTCCAAACTACGGCCCGCGGGCCACATCCGGCCCGCGAACAGATTTTTTCCGGCCCGCGGAAAGCTAGCATACTGAAAAAAATTTTTATTTGATAATATATTTCCTTTTAAGCATTTTTACCATTAAATATGAGTACAGTAGTCGTCTCTCACTTGCCACTTCTTTTCTCAATAAGTATAAAACTAGCTGTAAAAAAGTAGTGATCAACCATTGTTTGACCCTAAATGGGCTGAAATTTTAAGTGGCAAACAAATGCAATCTTCTCACTAAAAAATAATTGTTCCTTTTAAGCTTTACACTTGTTGTAAACTCATGTATTGTCAGGTTTTCTTTAAAATTCAATGAAGTACATTTTGTAGTAAATTGAAAAGATTTGGTTTTGTATCATCCTGTGTTTTCATTAAGCCTACTTGAAAACTCCTTTTACAGAACAAATATTATTTTATAGCAAATATAGTTATTTGTTTGGTCACAGCTTTTTTTTACAATCACATATAGAATTTTAGTTAGCCAACAACAAAGATATTATAAGAAAATACAGCAACTTAAAAAACTAAGCAAGAAAATCTCAAAAACCACCACTGAGCTCTTAATTAAAAAAAACTTCGAGGGTGTATGGGGGGGGGGGCTAGACTTTCTGCCCTGAAATATTGCTGGCCCGCCTTTCCACCAAAAATTTACAATGTGGCCCTTGAGTAAAAAACGTTGGAGACCCCTGCTCTACAAGATAGGGTATGCGCCATGTCTGCTGAAATTCTTGGGGAGGTTGTTTTCTCGTAAAAATTTTGTTTTAAGATTGCGACTTTAATATGCATTTTAGCGCAAAAATTTATTAACAAAAGTTGTAGAGAATTTAAAAACCTACAACTTTACCTTTAAACATTTTTTTTGAAAAACGCTCAGTTTTGCAGTAATTAGCGATTTTCTGTTTTTTTTTTCATGAAAATGTGTACAAAAAAATTGATTTTTTTTAGATTTCAGCATTTTACGACAAAAGTGTGTTATAATCAAATTTGTAGGAAATTAAAATAAAAGATCTACAACTTTTATTTAAAGCATTTTTCTCTACAGAGCCTAGTTTAGCGTGAAAGATAGTAGAGATAGTAGAGCGTTAGTGATGTTACGTATTTTTAGGCAAACTGTGGTTGATTTTCATTTTGCGTCTTTCACTCATGATTAAAGTTAGATTATGTTTATTGATGTTAGTTTTTTGTTTATTTCTAATCTTTAATGTTTTATTACTAATTTTGGGTTATATTGTTCATTATTTGCATTGGCAAGAGAAAATTGTGTGAGTGTTTCACACCAGATATTTTGGGTTGAAATGGGCATAATTTTGGTTGATTTCATGGAATGTTGGTCAACATTACAGCTGATGTGTACTGTGAAACACTTCCCTACCTGAGACATGCGATCCAAAATCGACATCACGGGAAACTGTCGTCCGCTATAATGTTACTTCACAACAATGCGAGTCCTCACACCACTGCCATAATGAAGAAAATTCAAGATTTTTGTTGGGGACTTTTTAATCACCCTCCATACAGTCCCGACCTTGCACCCAGCGACTACTTCCTTGTATTGTATTTGAAAAAGTGGCATGGACAAAAGTTTAAAAACAATTTGGAACTCAAGACTGCCGTTGTCAACTTGTTCAATTTTCGGGGCAATTTTTTGTGCAGAAGAGTTACGAAAGTATTTAAAACTGAATACCGAATATATGAAAAAGTAATATGGTAATATAAATAAACTAAAACTGTCAATAAAAACCTTTTCTCACGAGATTATTTTTTTTAATGACCGAACAGCACTTACTTTAAGAAAAAAGATTTTTATTTCAACTCTAGTTTTAGAATTTGTAATATAAAATATTTTAATAACTACCACTAATGTTTTGGTATTTTATTTTTTCAGTTTGTTAATGAAGATCTAATTAATAACAGTATTTTAAAAAGTGAATTTAAAAGAACTTCGCCATTTTTGACACATCCTGTATTTAATACGTATCATTCTGAGACTAGAATCGTCAGGTACATGAAATCATTGGAGAATAAAGATGTATCCTTAGTACACTCAATGATACCTTTGGTAAATACCAAGTATTTATATTTAATTTCATATAATTATTTTAATGTGTCTTATTACTTTCTCTTGCCTATATGAATATGTAGGAAGGAAAGTATTGTTTTCATGTCGATTTTTCGAAATCGAGTTTTCACCGGATCTACACGTTTTCAGACTCCCTGAACCCAAAAAAATATGTTTTTAGCGATTGGTCTGTGTGTGAACAGAATATCTCAAGAACAGAATATCATACAAACTTGAAACTTAAGTTAGATACCACTAGAGGACCCGACACGAAAATTTTCATCAAAATCGCTCAACCGGAAGTAGTAGTTTATTCGTGTAATTTTTCACTTTTTTTGCAATTTTCTCAAAAACGGTTCATGATTTTTTTTAAATTGCCTCATGTATAGCTACGCCCGTGTAACAACTGGGCTGAATGACCGTTACAAACAATGGGAAAGAAAGGAGTAGAGGTATTTTATGACTGCAGTTCGTGTGTTCCTAAAAACATTGTCTCTGCTCCGCTATTAACACATTCCGCCTTCCATTGTTGTTGTCGCTGTCTTGTCAGTGCTATCCTAGCTGTTGATAGTTGTAGTTGCGTCTCTCTTTTTCTTCTGCCATTTAGATTTTTGTAAACTGTTCGCCAATTACGGTGGCATGTAGGGAGGTAGCGAGACAGAGAGAGAATGTGTTGCGTCTGCCATTCCCCTCAACTCATTTCAATCAGTGCACGGTATTCAACCGCAATAGTGACACTACGCGATACGGTAGGGCACTCTGCTGGCCAGTTTCGTTCACTGCACTCTAACAAGCTCATTTTTCATCAAAAAATTCTGGAAAAATTGCTTTTGCTTCCTAATGAATCTTATTTTATTACACTATAAGTTTTTTATTATACTCATCAGAGTATAATAAAAAACTTATATATCAACTTAACTTGTATATCAAAACTTATATATCAGAGAAAACTTATATATAAACTTAAATATCAATTTAGATAAGATACGCTCGTACAAAGTTAGACGTTTAAATCTCATCGCATTTTTTTGCGTATTACGTAGGCTAATATACCTTCTTTTCCAGGACGATATAATATGCGTTTTATTATTTTGTTATAAATTATAAAATTTTATCTGTAATTTGATATTTGTTGGGCAGAAACAGAAATAATAAATGAGCTTGAAAAAATCACTTTTTGAAGGGAAGTCAAAGATAGACCATCGTGTCTGGTGTCTCCTTCCTGTTAGTATTCCAAGAAGCTGAATCATTTTTTATAGCAGTGAACTTTATACCAAACATACGTCAATTTTTAGAAGTCAACTACGCATGCACAATATCAATTGTATGAAAATTTAACAAAAAGAACGGGATAGTAAATATAACAGAAAGAGGGTATGACGTCTCCCTCTCTTTTGGGCCTGTCAAAATGTATGGTAGGTACATCATTTAGAAAAAAACTTATTGTCTATTACCCCAAATTGAATCGCAGACATTTTTCCCCGTATTTTGTGCGCGCGCAACTAATTTTGACGGGGTGCGGGTTTCGAAAGCTGCACAAATGTCAAAACGATAACCGCACGAACAGAACACAACGAGTAGTGAGTACTACTTTAGAGGCAGCCTGTATTAGGCTACGATGCTCTGGTGGGGGAGCTACTTACTGTGCATGTGCGGCCTGCACGCCACCGTAGTTGGTTATAGTTATACCTATAGTAGTTATTTTTTTCAAATTTCAGTTAAGTTGTAGCTTACATTTTCTTACAAATTTAGTTACTTACTTTTACTTTACTATATGGGCGTTCAGGCCTCTGCAGCCCCTCCTCACCGCGACCTAAAAGATCTTTTGTGATTGCCCCTATTCCTTATTTATGCAAGACCCACACTTTCAATAAAGCGCAGGATCTGCCTAGGATCTAGTGCACTTACCTGAGAAGGTGTTAACACATCCTTACCCATCAGCGCTCTTCTTTTGCAGCCAACCACTTTGCAACTGCATAAAATGTGCTCAGCCTTCTCTTCTGCCTCATGACAGAATCTACACAGGCTCTCTTCAGCAACTCCTATCTTGGATAAATGATACCCAAGATTACAGTGACCAGTCATCAGGCCCACTACCCTCCTCAGGTCCTGTCTTCCTAGTCTATTGTATATCCCAGCCTTCCTGCTGGAATAGGCAATGAATTTCTTTGCCTGTTCACAGCCTGTCACCTTATTCCAATAGGAGGTTTTAGCCTCCTCTTCCCAGGCCCTAACTATACCTCTATAATAGCCCTCACCAATTCCACAGAATGGCTCTGGGCCTATGAAGTGAGAGGCTGCACCTTTCTTTGCTAAGGCATCCGCTCTCTCATTTCCAGGCACTCCCTGGTGCCCCGGCACCCAACGCAGCGTCACAACGTTACGCCTGGCCACGGCATTCAAAACTTCCCGACAATCATAGGCCAATCGCGACTCAAAAGTACAGGAACTCATAGCCTTGATGGCCGCCTGACTATCGGACAAAATATAAATGTGCGACCCACTGAGGCGCCTTTCAATACACCTCTCCGCACAGACCTTAATGGCCAATATTTCAGCTTGGAAGATGGTTATGTTACACCCAAGGGCCAGGGATACAAATTTAGTTAAGTTATTTATTTATTTAGGTATATTTAGATTTATTTTATCATTTAGATTTACTTAGTTTATTTATTTAGATAACTTTCTTATTAATTAGCATTATTAGTTATTAGTAATATATTAGTTATTAGCATTAATAGTTTATAATTAGTATTCGGATATTAATTAAATTAATAATCCTACAACTCCCATCCTTCCCATTTCTTTAGAAAATAAAATTAATAATAACAGAAAAATATAATTGCACCTTATATGTATCAGGCAAAGAATGTATATGAATTAGAAAATAAAATAGATAAAAACAGCAAATATATAATTTAATTGTATCAAACAAAACAAAAATGTATAACAATAACAAAGAAGAGCATGATTTTAACATATTCGTGCATGTGTGTGTGTGTGTGGTCTGTAGTGTGGGTATTGCTTCTTTTCAATTCTTGGAAATAGATAGAGCGAGAGAGCATGGAGGATGATGAAGAGCGGTGTACGGAAGGGTAAATCGAGTTGCGATAAATGTTTTTGGTCATGGTAGTATACTAATGCTATGACGTTGCACATCCCGGCCGTTATGTGGGCATACCTATACTACATTTTTTATGCTCTATGAGAAAAGGTAGGCACCATGTCTGCTGAATTTCTTGGGAAGGCTGTGCTCATGTAGAGAGAAATGGTTTTTTTAAGATTGCAGCCTTAATAATATGTATTTCAGCACAAAAGTATGATAATTAAAGTTGTAGAAAATTTAAAACTCTTATGACGTTTATTTCAAATATTCTTTTAATAAAGCGTAGTTTTGTTATGTTCTGTTAATTTTTTCATGAAAATCTGTAAAAAAACAATGGATTTTTTAACCTTTTGAGGACTACGCACGGTTTTGGTACCAAAAACTACAAACGTACTAGTTAGTACATTTGCTTCATTTTTTGTACTAATACATGTAAATACATGTATTATTATGTAGGCTTTACTCGATGGAGAAAGCATTTATGCATTAACCTTGTTAATGAGTTCAGAAAATTTGTATTATTGTGTTAGCTTCTTGCCACCATTTGTTTACTAATATAGAATTTTTCTTTCCCTGAAAAATAAACGTTTAAAATAAAACAAATATATGAGTATGTACACATTTGTTTTATTTCAAACGTTTCGTTTATTTTATAAAAATACGAGTGGAAATGGTTGGATTTAGTGGCAAGCGTCTCTGGGATGAAGAAATATTACAGTAGCTTTACGAAATATATTTAGTTCCAGGGATGGAGAGTGGAGAAAAGTAGGTGAATAATAAAAACGGGAAGAAGAAATAAATGAATAATCTCAAAAGAACTCAAACTGTGGGCTAAGTTCTAGGTTGAAAAACATAGTCCTCAAAAGGTTAAGGTATCAATCTTAGTATGCATTTTACAACAAAAGTGTATATAATCATATTTATAGGAAATTAAAAGATTTACAACTTTTATTTTAAGCATCTCTACAGAGCCTAGTTTAGCGTGAAAGACTGATTTTCCGTATTAATTTGCCAAATTAAGTTGTGTGAGTGTTTCACATCAAATTTTTTGTATTTTGTAAACCCCCGAAAATAAAAATTCGTCCGTTAATTCAGGTTGTGTCATTTTTCATACATTGTCGTAAAATATTACATTAAGACTTAATGTAATATTCTTAATGTTGTACCGTATAACAAAAACTAACACATAACTAAAAATGTGACAGTTCTTGTTTAAATATGGTTCACTTTCAACACAATTCCGCCGCCTCTCGAAATGAGCTGTTTTCTTGATAAAACATTCTAGAAATAGCTATTAAAACCAAAAACTTTAAATATGTCACTTTTTTTATTAATCTACGCAATCACGGACTCGGTGTTAAAACTCAAAGTGATTTTATGACGCTTGATATGTCACGGAAAACTATTACGTGGAAGAAAAGTGACACTAGTACGCTCTACTGTTGAGACCAGTAAATAAAGCTGTGACATTTTTTCTGATAAAAATATATATTATGATATTTGCAAATGATATCTATCAATATCAAACTCGAAATCATGTTTTTTTGAGTTGTGACACTTTTCTTGTGGACTAACGATATTATCTAAGTATTAAAAATAAAAATGTAGCCATATAGATTTTATTTAAAATTATTTTTCTGCCCATAATGGGCAGGTGAAATGTTAAATTATTTGCACTCTATTGGCTAGTTCAAGGACTACAAAAAATAGTTCTGTTTCTTATCACTTGATCAGCCAATTATATGTCTGTAGGATTTAAGAACAGAAGAGATACAGGTGTAAAAGACACTAGTCACAGTTATCTTCTATGAGAGTAATGAATTCCATCATTATTTATCCAGACCCTATGGTGAATGAAGTGTCAAGGTGTCATTTGCAAGGTGCTTTTCAGAGGGCTAGGCATGCTGATGTGCATCCGTAATTATCTACTCAATGAGGAAGGCAATGGTAAACCACCTCACTCCTTGTCCAGCCTTTTGACTGATCACCTAAACAACATTAAATTATTAAGATTGTTGATATGAAAATTTTTATTGGGTTTTTTCATTCATCAGGGATCATGCACAATGAAACTAAATAGCACAACTGAAATGATGCCTTGTAGTTTCAAGGAATTTACTGATTTACATCCATTTGTACCAAGAGAACAAGCTAAAGGTTACCAGTTAATGTTCAATGAACTGGAAAAAGATCTTTGTGAAATAACTGGATATGACAAAATATCGTTTCAGCCTAACAGGTAAACCTCATTTTAGTTTTTCCAAGTACATTTTTTTATGAATTTTATTCATTATAGAGCTATTAGGGTTTGACGCTGAAATTAAGCAGTAATCTATCTTAAATTATATTTAGTTTTTCGGGTAGATCAGGTAGCGTTTAAAGTGCCTGCTAACAGGGCTGCAGTATGGTAAATTGAATGAAAATTGTAGCAGAAAGGGTATACGAGCTGTGGCTATTAAATAACGAGACTGACATAAAAAATTTAATTTTAATTTTATACATAACCACTTATTGTCACCTTCCTACCTTTATACACCACCTTTATATACACTCCTTCTCTATCCCTACAACGCTCCATGCGAATTTTCCATTTTTGGAAACAGTGCTGGAAGTCATCTTCTGTCAGCTCCTTCAGGACACGTGCCACTTTCTCTTTTACAGCTTCCAAAAACTCAAATCTTGTCCCTTTTAATGCAGATTTCACCTTAGGGAACAGGTAGAAGTGACATGGTGCAAGATCTGGGGTGAATAATGTGGATGTTCTAACACTGAGATGCTGTACTTGGCTAGGAACCTCTTGACAGATAACGCGGAATGAGCTGGCGCATTGTCTTGGTTGAGAACCCATGATTTGTCCTTCCACATTTTGGAGCGTTATTTCCTTACTCTTTGAAGTAGTTTAGAAAGTACCACAAGTTAGTAATATTGATTAATTGTTTGACCTTCAGGAACCCAGTGAAGGTACGCAATTCCACGGATATAAAAAAAAAACAACCATCATTGCTTTAAATCCGTGCTCTCCGTGAAGTTCGGCTCTTCCAGTGCATGGATTGGTGCTTCGTTTCTGGATCACGAGTAAAAAAACCATGTTTCGTCACATGTTATTATCGTTTCCAAAAAATTTGGGTCATTTTCAATCGCGTACAAAGTGTCAGTACAAAAATTTTTTGTGAGCTTCATTTCAAACATTTTTGAGCGGCACATGTCTTGAAGGAGCTGACAGAAGATGACTTCCAGCACTGTTTCCAACAATGGAAAATTTGCATGGAGTGTTGTAGGGATAGGGAAGGAGTGTATATTGAAGGTGACAATAAGTGATTCTGTATAAAATAAAAATAAATTTTTTTATGTCAGTCTCGTTATTTAATAGCCACACCTCGTTTTTAAGACGCTAGAAAATGTTTAATACACTTCCGTGTTTTGTAATTTATAAGAATAAAATAACAAAAATCAAGCTTTAAAACAAGACATACCAGAAATATTTTTGTTATTTACTTTGTGAGAAACATGGTTCCAAACATTGGGCTTCATCTTTCATTTTACAAACTATAGTCACAGTTATTTCCTCTTAGAGTAATCAATTTCATTATTATACAGCTGAATCCTGTGGTGAATGAAGTGAAAAGTGTCATTTACAGGATGGAAAGTAGATTTTCTTCGGAGGGCCTGGCATGCTGGTTAGCATACTTTTCCACTCAGTGAGTGTTGGCAATGGTAAATCACCTCACTCCTTATTTTACTTAGTATAGCTTCTAGAAGCTCAAACCAGCCTTTCAGCTGATGATCTAAACAAAACAAATAATTCTGAATTTATTTCTTTTCTCAGTGGGGCTCAAGGGGAATATGCAGGTCTTAGAGCAATACAGGCGTATCATGCATCACAAGGTGAAATCCAAAGAGATGTCTGTTTGATTCCGGTGTCTGCTCATGGAACTAATCCAGCTTCTGCTCAAATGGCTGGTATGGTCGTTGAACCTGTATCAGTTACTAAAGATGGAAGTATTGAAATTCAACATTTAAAAGAAAAAGTGAGTATCAGTCTGCATTTTTTTTGTTTGAAAAATTATGACGCCATTCCAAAATAAATCCTTATAATGCATCCTGCAGCTTGAAACTAATTCTATTCCATTTAATAAATTCCACTAACTTTTTTTTAAGCTACCAAACGATATAATATACTCTGATGATGGTGGATCCACCGAAACACATGTAAGTGATAAATAAAAAATAAAGGTAGCTTAAGAAAAGGTTAATGACTTAATTATCTAAATTTAATAATAAGCAATAGGACCATTAAGGGGTTCTGTCATTAACTGGAAGGAGACCCCTTAATTCTGTTTACAAAAGGATTAAGGGAACCGGCCGGGATAGAAGGCTAGTGTCCTATCCATACATTCATGTTGTATGGCCTTTTAGCTCATCAGCATGATGACAGTCTCAGGTGAACGGAACTGAAAGGGCTACCCATCCCATCCTGGCAGATGGTGGCTTGTGGCATTCAGTTTGCCAAGCAAAAATCTGAAAGCAACTATAAACTACAACTTTTTACTTTCTCTTGCCTGTATGAATAGATAGGAAGGAAAGTATTATTTTTATGTAGATTTTAAGAAATCGAGTTTTCACTGGATCTACACATTTTTAGACCCCCCTGAACCCAAAAAACGTGTTTTTAGCAATTGGTGTGTGTGTGTGTGTGTGTTTTTGTGAAGCATGAACAGAATATCTCAAGAACGGAACATTGTACGAACTTAAAACTTGTTAAATACTACTTTCTCTTTTTCATTTTCTTGCGAATTTCTCAAAAAAGGCACCTGCGATTTTTTTTTAAATCGCCTGAATTACTACGCTTTACAAGATAGGGTAGGCGCCATGTCTGCTGAAATTCTAGGAGTGGCTGTTTTCAGGTAAAAAATTGTTTGTTTAAGATTGCGGCTTTAATTTGCATTTTAGCGCAACATGTTTATAATAAAAGTTCTATAGAATTTAAAATTTTACTACTTTTATTTCAAACATTTTTTTGTATAACACTTAGTTTAGCAGTAATAGCGATTTTTTTGTTTTTTTTTCTCTTGAAAATGTCTAAAAACATCATGTTTTAAGATTTCAGCTTTAGTATGCATTTTACGACAAAAGAATATATATATTATAATCAAATTTATAGGAAGTTAAAAGATCTACTACTTTTATTTAGAGCATTTTTCTCTATAAAGCCTAGTTTAGCATGAAAGAGAGATTTTCTGTATTTTTAAGCCAAACTGAGATTGTTTTTTATTTTGCATCTTTCACTCATGATTAAAATTAGGTTATGTTTATTGACGTTAGTTTTTTTGTTTAACTCTAATGTTTTATTACTAATGGTAGGCTATATTGTTCATAATTTGCTTTGGCAAGAGAAAGTTGTTTGAGTGTTTCACACCAGATTTTTCTGTTTAACTAAAATTATCGTGGGGAAACTCCCTCATGAATGATTCTGGTTAGGCTTACTTGGTATAAGCAGGTCTTCAAGAGCTTAGAGAACTTCAAGAATTTCAAAATATGAAACAACTTGGGCGAGATAGAACTGCTTGGAGAACTGTACCAAACCAGTCAAGAGGCTGATGTTAAAAAAAGTAATTTTTCAAAATTTATTTATTGAAATTATTAAATTTTAATCATTTAATTACTATTAAAAAAAATTTTAAATTAATTATTGACTCACCGGGTTGGTCTAAATGTAAAGTTATTGTCTTGAGTCAGTTGTTCAGCAGCTGATTTCCAGAGACGAAGGTTCGTGGTTCAAATCCTAGTAAAGGTAGTTACTTTTATATTGAATAATAGACAGTGGTTGTTGGTGTACTTTGATGGTTGGGGTTCAATTAACCATACTCTCTGAGTATGTGTACAAGACTACACCTTATTTACATGTCATACACATCATCAATAAGCAACCACATGACCCAATGAGATCAGGTAAATGTGGGAGAATTGCATTACATAATGCTGTATTACCGCAGTGTTGTAAACGAAATTTACTCTTTTTCATTTCATAAAGTGAAGCTCGCATTAGCATGAATTACAAGTTAAAAACTTTTGGGTAAATTAGGAAAGAATACTCTTTAAAACTATCTAAAAATTATAAAAATCGGTTTGGTAGAACTATGTATTTAGGAGTTAATAGGATTCCCATTTAAAATACGAGGTGTGATTAAAAAGTAAGGTGACTTTTCATTTTTATAAAAAAATATTCATTTATTTATCCAAAATTATGTTATCCCCTTCAAAATAATCTCCCTCTGATACAATGCACTTGTGCCAGCGCTTTTTCTAATCATCAAAATATTTCTGAAATGCACTTTTGGGTATTGCCTTGAGCTCCTCCAGCGATGCAACCTTAATCTACAAAGAAAAGCCTGGGCTCCACTTGGATGATTGGGCTTTGGTTTCAACATCATAACCATAGACCCATGTTTCGTCACCAGTGTAATATTTTACCAGAAAAACGAGTTTTTCATTTCTTTGGTAAAATATTAATATCCGTTTCATTTCTGAATGATTTTATTCTTGCAAAATTAAATATTTCTTTTTTATTCATTCTAGATATTCTTCATGTTTTTATTCTTTATTATTTCATAAAACGTTTCTAGGCCTTATTTCATTCTTTATCGCTAAAGCAGTCATGTAGGCTAGTGGAATTCGATGATTCTGCATTCAACTTCCGTTGGTCACTCGTCCTCCGCTTCCCCCCTTGTCCCGCGCTTGCATTCCACATAGCTTTTCCCTTCTTCTTTCCGTTAGAAAGAGAAATTACACGTGTTCCTCGCTCTCTCTCTTTCTCGTTGCTCAATTACCTTAGGAGTGGGGATGTCTTTTCCTTCGCTATGCCAACGCGCCTTTTCTCTTGTCTTGTGTTGGCTGTCTTTGAATCCGCACCTATTGAATCCAGGTAACTTTAATTTTTTTATCATGTTTTATAAAAAATTCCTAAATTTTAAGCCCCCTTAATTTTTTTATTAAATAATATTGTTTGGTGGAAACTGAAAAATATGGGGTAGTTATTTTAACAAATATACATATATTCTTTTTAATTTATTCATTATGGGTTTTTAAATTCATTTTTCCAGAGAGGAATTTTGTATGCATGAGATCCCACGTGGCGTAAAGTGTTTTCATCTCCTTAAGAGTTTCATTTAATAAAATCTTCATTTCACTTAAATTTTATTTTCGATTATCGTCTTCCAGTATATTTTTTCCGTTTTATTTTTTTTTTGTTTTTGGCTTCATGAATATTTTTAATCAATGTAACTTTCTCTGGTGTTTTGTTCATTCGTTGTTTTGTTACAATTGTTCAGTGTCCATTTTTTTGTATTTTTTTTTGTTAGCACATTTGTTTAAATAAAAGTCCAATTGTTTTTCGTTTAAAATTATTACGTTTCTTTGCCAAATAAATGTGCAGTGTTTGATTTCATTTTTCTTGTATTGTAGTTTTTTTATATCGATCCACGTGTGAACTCATGCGTACAGAATTTTTTCCCTGGACAAAATCCGTATTCATTATCACATTCAAATATTTTTAATTCTGTTTAATCATGCTACAAATAAATTTAAATTTGGAATTTAATCTGAGGCTTAATTAACTAGGATTTAAGACACGACGCACAAGAACCGTGAAGTTTTTTTTTTGTATTTATTTCCATTTATCACTAAGGTAGATTTATTTTTTTTTTTTTGCTTCACGTATAAATATATTTTTTTACATAATTTTTTTTGTATTTAATGAAGGAATTTCATTACTGCAATTCTTTCATCTCAGTTTTTTTTTTATTTTACCATTTTGAAAAACTCTAATGGTCTATTTGTATACTATAGAGTTTTTTCATTTATCTCCGCTTAAGCTTTGCTGGGCTAATAATTCGGCTAACTCTTTCCCTAATAATTTTGTTTGTACGTCTGTTTGAGAACCGATAGCTAAGCGATTTTTCCTAGTATAAGTTCAGGTAGTTAGTTCTTGTTTTATAATGTTTTTTTTTATAAAATTTTTTTCAAAATTCTTTCTGAGTATTAAAAAGGCACATTTTTCTTTCCAAATTTTTGATTTAATTTCTAAGTCCTTAAGATCTTGTTGTGTGTTTGTTTTGTTTGAAGAATTAATTAAATTTTATAAATTAATGCTATGAATTAAAGATTAAATTTTTTTGAAATTAAATTTATAACTAATAAAAAAATTAAGTAATCTGTTAAATTCTTTTTTTGAAAGGGAAACGCGTGGTTATGGATTTTCAAACAGAGGTTTAAACAACATTTTTTTAATTAGTTTTAAGATGGGTTTTGTTCATACATATTTATCTTTCTAAGTTTCATTTTTTTTTTGATTCATTATAAGTGCAAATTGATTTGTTTTTATTTTATCTCTTGTTCTCAGGAATGAGAAATTAACGTTTTTTTTTTGTTTTTGTAAAAGAAAATTTCTATTTTTTTTGTTTACAAAGATTTTGTTAACATCTTTGTTGGAATTATATTTCATTATGTTTGAATTAAAGTAGTTTGTTTTAAATTCATTTTTGGGTGTCAGATTATAATTTATTTTTCTACCATTTGAACTGGCATAGATTTTCTACAATCTCACCCTCGCAGTACTTAGAGCGAGACTTGTCTATCATTTGAGCTAC
Source organism: Catonia carolina (assembly GCA_035578175.1). Taxonomy (NCBI): domain Eukaryota; kingdom Metazoa; phylum Arthropoda; class Insecta; order Hemiptera; family Achilidae; genus Catonia; species Catonia carolina. The sequence goes on along the minus strand of JAQMRL010000014.1, from coordinate 8,154,385 downwards.
GTTGGTTGTTTTTTTACTGGGATTTTCCACAATCCCTGGGTCCAGTTTCAGTTCCTGGCTGGGCTCAAAAAATATCGTGGATGGTGGATTTGCCCCCATGGTTATTTGAGTTTCAGCGTCTTCGTGGGGTGAGCCGTTTTCCCTTTTTATCCGGTTTCGGGGCGGGCCACTTTTGAAGTTCTCCCGGTGGAGAATTACAACAGTGTTTCGTCCGCTCCGAAGTCTGGAGAAGGGGAGGGTTCGGTTTTTCGCCGCGAGGCGTTGTGACTTAAATAAAATTTTTAGTTGTTTTAACTAAAAATAAGCTGTGTCGTTTCGACACACTACAAGTTTTAGTGGAAGCTTCGTTTTTCCACTACAAAATTTGGTGCAGGTCGCCGTGCTTTATGTAACTTCATATTTTCCACTACAAATTTGGTGGAGGTCGCCTCTCTTTCGAGGTACTTACATCATCTTTCCACTACACCAGTTATAACCCTTTTGAGCAGATCAGGATCATCATTGACGTCGTTCAACATGTCTTGGGCGATGTTCATGCGACGCTGTTTCTGATCAAAATTAAGCAGTTTTGGAACGAATTTCGTTGACACACTTGTCATACCCAAAACATCCATTAAAATTGATTGGCATGAGCCAAACGATATGTTAAGATCATCAGCTATTTTTCTAATCGTTATTTGACAATTTTTCAACACCATTTCTTTAACTTGCTGAACATTTTCGTCAGTTTTTGACATGCTGGGGCGTCCAGAGCGAGGTTCACCGTTAACATTTTCTCGGCCCTCTTGGAATAACTTATACCATTTAAAAACATTTTTTTTGCTCAAAGTTGACTCACTATACGCCACTGTTAACATTTCAAGAGTTTTTGAACAATTAACACCATTTTTTACACTCTGCTCCATTATTTTCAACAGCAAAAAATCGCCGAGCACGCAAACACGAGTCTAACCTTTATGCCTCTCACATAAAAACAACACGTGCTATATATAGTCAAAACTTTGAACATATCATCGTGACGAGTGTACCAGCTCAACAAAAAAAAAATTTTGAGAGTGTACAGAGCGCGCGATTTCAAAAAGTCACCTTACTTTTTGATCACACCTCGTACATTGGAAGCCATTTTGCATTTTAAATATATCGATTATTTTATTATAATTTTTTTATTTATTACTTTATTTTGTTTTAGCTGGATAAATTTGGTAAAAGAGTGTCTTGTATAATGATAACCTATCCATCTACTTTTGGTGTGTTTGAAGACAACATTGCTGATATTTGTCAAATGGTTCATAATTATGGAGGACAGGTAATAGCTGTTTTTTTTTAACTTTCTCTTCCCCAATATGAGTATATAGGCCCTATATATCCTATATGAACGTTTAGGGGAGGAAAGTAGGTATTGTTTTTGTCAATTTTTAGAAATCAAGTTTTCATTGGATATACAGGTGCAACATTTCATATCCGGACATATCTCCAAACAAATTTTTTAATTTTGGTTAGCGAAATAGTTAGGGATGAGAAAGTAAAAGTTGCAGCTGGAATGTTGTTTTTCATATTGTTAGTCAGATATCAGAGCTTGTAAAAAATGTGCTTAGATGTGAAGAAATCAATGACGACAAAGTCAATTTTTTTGGTTTTATGTCTGAATGTTTTGCAGTTGGTGCTAATGCAGATGGTGAGAAGGTTGATAAAAACCAAAACTTTAAAAACCAAAACTTAAAACTTAAAAACCAAAACAAGACAAGAGATGAAAAAATGCCAGACCTAATCGGGATTTGAACCCGGGATCCCGGCGTAGAAGTCAGTTGCACTAATACGCCAACGGGCCGGCCAACGATGAAGTCAAGAAGTGGTTAAGTGAAGATGAAGTTAACAAAATTACAGACAGTTACATCGTAGGAATGTTGTACAATATCAATAAGAAAATCTCTTAACCCGAAGAGGTTGGCAACAAGCCTATAATGAGTCACTCTTTCGGTTCAGTACCATCGAATCTCTGATCAGTTATGTTCAACATCAAGATAAAACATGTGAAACTGAAGTAATGCCATCAAGAAGATTAAGGGAGATGGTTTTCAAAAAAAACCGTGTGTAACAGACGAAAATCACAAACTTTTTCAAGTATTGTATCTACTGATGTAGGCATACTATAAGTAAACAATTTTAAACCAGTTTTACTTTTTGTATATTAAATAGTACCTATTTAATGGTGTACAATTACAAATGTTAAACCAATTTAAATTTCTAAAATTACATTCAACAACAAAAGTGTCCATTATTTCTGGCCCTCTAGTGGTTTACAAATGACGTAATGATGTCCGGATTTTTCCATATCCGGATCGGTCGGTTGCCATCATATTAGTATGGATGTGATAGGTTTTACTAGACATTTTTTCAGGCCCCTGAACTCAAAAAACATGTTTTTCGTGATTGTCCTGTGTGCGTGCGTGTGTACGCGCGCGCGTTTGCGTGCGTGCATGTGCTCGTGTGTGTATGTAGAACAAAAGATTTCAAGAATGGAATAGTAAGTAAATTACATAAATTAAAATTAATAAATTAAATAAAATCATTACTAAAAATATCTATAAATAAAATAAATTACACAGCTGTGTTATTTTTCTAATATGCTATAACAGTTTATATAAAGATGTTTGAAACACTACAAAATGGTCATACTACCAAAGATAATGTATGGGTGCGAAACTTTATTCAAATTAAACCAGGAAAACAGAATAGAGAAAATCTAAAAACTTGAAAGGAGGATCCTTAGGACCTGAATCGGAAAGAGACACCAAGTAGATGGAGAATGGAGATTACTACCAAATGAACAGATCTACCGGGAGACCGAATCGGTAATAGAAATGATGAGGAAAAAAGAATATCCTTCTTTGGACATATAATCAGAACACCCAAAGATAGAATCACAAACCAAATAGTCAGAAAACTCTACCAGAAAAAGACAGAAGTAATGTGGTTAAGAGAAATCAAGAAAGATATGGAAGAATTAAGCATCACCTTAAAGATCTAGAAAATAAAACTGAAACTATTAAAAGATAAAAATATTAGATTCCGAGGAAAATTAGGTAAAAGAGGAAGCAGGAAAGTGATCTTTTCGGAAGCAGAAAGGCTAGAATGAAATCATTTCATTTGCTAGAATGAAAGAATACTGGAGGAAAATAAAAAAAAAGAACCAGAAGAGAGTGCCTAGAAACTGACTCAAGTGATCCACTGCGGTCTCAAAAGAAAAAAAAAGATGTTTGATTTATATTTATTTTATTTTCATTTCAGGTATATTTGGATGGGGCCAATATGAATGCACAAGTCGGATTATGTCGCCCCGGTGACTATGGATCAGATGTGTCGCATCTGAATCTTCATAAAACATTTTGTATCCCTCATGGTGGTGGAGGCCCTGGCATGGGACCAATTGCTGTGTAAGTTTGTGTTTTTGTTTATTTGATAACTTATTTAAAACGTATCCTGTGTTAGAGGTAATACATTTCCATAACAACTCTGAGATTTGCATTTGGTCTGGTGTGTGTGTGAGTACTGGCTTATTTCTCTATGATGCTAGTTTACTAGCACAAAGGTGACAGTTCCCACAGAGCTATGTAATTAATGCCAGTGCACTGAAGACGTACATTTATTTATTTATTTATTTACAACAATATAAAGGCTAACAGAATTTTTCCATATAAGCCTTATTGACATAAAAAATTTACATATTTACAGAACAATATTTGCTTATAACCATTTTATTTACATAATATACATGCTAATACACTTTTTGTCTCTTTTTCTCATAAAAATAAAATAATGTTTCAATAAAATTACTTACTACAATAATAAATTAATAAGAAAAAAAACAAAAATTCCTACAAAAAATTTAGCAAAACTTGATCAAAAATAATATTATTTATTTATAAATTAATAAAAGGAAAAGGAAAAAGAAACAATAGAAAAAAGAAAGAAGAAAAGGAAGAAAGAAAGAGAAAGATGTGAGTCTGCTCTGTGAATTTATGTCATTTATTTATTGGTTGGTGAGCGCCTGATAACATTTAATTTTATCTCATATCAGGTATGCCATACTGAAGGGTGATTCAAAAAGAGCGCCGGTTTTTAAACGGCTGGTAAATTTTTGTTTATCGGTTGGCAACATTGTTTGACCTCATTTCTATTTTGGAGAACATTCCGATTGACGATTCAGTTGTAGTTTCTCTTGTTCGCAGTGTAGTACTCTCGCAGTCTGTGTCTAACCATGGAGAAGTTTACTATTGCGCAACGAGTGTTAATCGTCGAAACATTTTACCAGAGTGGAGAGAGTTATGCGGCTACTGTCAGGTGACTTCGCGGTACTCTAGGACGTAATGAAGCACCGAATGAATCAACAGTTCGCAGGCTCATGAAAAAGATTTTTGAGACGAGTTCAACAGTCGACGACCTTAAAAGTTCTGGACGTCGTCGTTCTGGCCAAACTGAGCAGAACATTGCGTTGGTTCGTGACAGTGTGGCTGTTAGCCCAGCAAAATCAATACGTCGCCGTTCTCAACAATTGGGTTTAAGATGTTCTTCTGTACGGAGAATTCTTCGATACGATCTCCAATATCACCCGTATAAAATTCAGTTGACGCAACATTTGAAAGTGGCAGACCACCAGAAGAGACGACAGTTTGTTGACTGGGTATTGAGAAAACGGCAGGATGATGACACCTTCGCAAACAAAATCATTTTCAGTGATGAGGCGCACTTCCACTTAAACGGTTTTGTTAATAAACAGAACTGCAGTATGTGGGGTTTAGAAAATCCTCGCGTGGTTAATGAAAGGGAAATGTATGCACAGCGAGTGACAGTTTGTGCGGCTTTTGGACGGGCGGTGTCATCAGCCCTTACTTTTTTGAAAATCAAGAAGGACAAGCCGTGACAGTAAATGGAGACCGATACCGTACGATGATTAGGGAGTTTTTGTGGCGTCATTTGGATGGAATGGACATTGACGAGTTGTGGTTTCAGCAGGATGGTGCCACCTGTCACGCTGCACGAGAAACAATGTTGTTGCTCCGTGAACGGTTCCAGGATCGCATCATTTCTCGTAATTCCGACCATCAATGGCTACCAAGGTCGTGTGACTTGACGCCTTGTGACTTTCCTCTTTGGGGTCATCTGAAGTCATTGGTGTATGCCAATAAACCCCGAAACATCAATGACTTGAAGGAGGAAATTCGACGGGTTATCAGGCAAATGGAAGTCGAAACTTGTCGTGCAGTAATATCCAATTTCATGGACAGAGTTAATGCGTGCCAGCGCAGTAGAGGAGGACACATGCATGACATCATTTTTCATACATAAAATCGGAAGGAAAGATGAACTTGTTGATGTATTTATTTTCAGTTTTTCAATAAAATAAATCTTTTAATTTGATATATCAAAACCGGCGCTCTTTTTGAATCACCCTATAGTATGGGGTAATTCATCACAGGGTAACATAGAAAGAGTTTTTAAAATACAGAAAAAAGCTGTTAGGTGTATGATGGGAGTCAACCACCTTGCCTCATGCAGATCACTATTTAAAGAGCTGCAATTGCTCACAGTTCCTTCTTTGTACATTTTTGAAGTGATAATGTACGTAAAGAAAAATACCTTTTTACAGAATTTAGATGTTCACAACCACTACACAAGAAACAGAATCGATTATTATGTTGCTAATCACAACACTAAATTGTTTGAACAAAAACCAACTTATGCAGGTAGAAAATACTTCAATAAATTGCCACAAGGTTTAAAAAGTTGTGACAATTTAAGTCATTTTAAAAAAAAGCTAAAACAGTATTTGATTGATGAAACATTTTATAGTGTGCACGAATTCTTTTTAAATAGTTTTTGGTTGAAAAGTATTTAACTTGTAATTAAACAAATATTGTGTACTATTTGATACAAAGGGGTTCATGACAAGCCTACTGAGTTAAGCAGTAGCAGGAAAAAATTATTGGTAAGTGATGAATTTATCATTGTTTGATTTTTTTTTTAATTTTAATTTTGTGTGATATTTGATTCAATGGGGTTCATGACAAGCCTACTGAAGTAAGCAGTAGCAAAAACAATTTTCTGGTGGTAAGTGATGAATTTATCATTAGTGATAAACTTTCAGTTTATCAGTTTTATTTGACATGTCCTATACTCCCTTTGGAGTCTCCTGGATGCAAGTAATAATAAAAATCTGGTGTGAAACACTCACACAACTTTCTCTTGCCAATGCAAATAATTAACAATAAACCTAACATTAGTATTAAAACATTAGAAATGAACAAAAACTAACCTCAAAAACATAACCTTATTTTAATCATGAGTGAATGACGCAAAATGACAATCGAACTCAGTTTGGCTTAAAAATACGGAAAATCACGCTTTCACGCTAAACTAGGCTCTGTAGAGAAAAATGCTCTAAACAAAAGTTGTAGATCTTTTAATTTTCTATAAATTTAATTCTATACACTTTTGTCGTAAAATGCATACTAAGACCGAAATGTTAAAAAAATCGATTTTTCTCACGTTTTCGTGAGAAAAAAAACAGAAAACCGCAAATTACCGCTAAACTAAGCGTTATACAAAAAAATGTTTGAAACAGAAGTTGTAGGTTTTTAAATTCTCTACAACTTTTATTATATAAGTTTTTGCGCTAAAATTTATATTAAAGCCGTAATCTTAAAAAAACAACGTTTTTACGTGAAAACAGCCTCACCGAGAATTTCAGCAAACATGGCGCCTACCCTATCTTGTAGAGAATAAAAAATTGAGTAAAATAGGCGATTTTAAAAAAAATCGTAGGACCAGTTTTTGAGAAAATCGCAAAAAACTGAAAAATTATACGAATAAACTACTACTTCCGGTTGACCGATTTTGATGAAAATGTTCGTGTCGCGTCCGGTAGTGGTATGTAACTTAAGTTTCAAGTTTCAAGTTCGTACGATGTTCCGTTCTTGAGATATTCTGTTCACACACAGACACACACACAGACCAATCGCTAAAAACATGTTTTTTGGGTTCAGGGGGTCTGAAAACGTATAGATCCGGTGAAAACTCGATTTCGAAAAATCGACATGAAAACAATACTTTCCTTCCTATATATTCATATAGGCAAGAGAAAGTAAAAAAATAAAAAAAAATTTTGATGAGAATTGTTTGTAATTTCAAAAAAAGGATTGAGTTCCAGATTAAATTTATTAAAAAAGGATAACGTCTGTATTAAGAAAGTATTGCTGTATTGCACAGTGTTCACTTTAAGCAAATAAATACATGAGATGTGTTGCGTATTGCTGTACAAAGTAGGCTAAATGTTACGTAATAAATTATGTCTTCTGTTGGTGTAAATCGTTAAACTTTAAAACAAATCTTTAGGATGGAAGTGAACAAAACATGCCGGAGAAAGCTGAAAAAGAAAAAACTGCAGTGAGTGAGTCTTTAGAAGAGGAAAGTTTGGGGCTTCTTCAAAACTTTTGAAGGAACTCGCTTTAGAAGATCCAAGTTTCTTACAGATGAGTGACTTAAAATTTTGAATTAACGCTTTCACTGCTGATCTCGTCGAAAAAGAAAATAACTGCAGTGAGTGAGTCTTTAGAAGAGGAAAGTTTGGGGCTTCTTCAAAATTTGTGAGGGAACTCGTTTTAGAAGATCCAAGTTTCTTGCGAATGAGTGACTTAACACTTTCACTGTTGATCCCATTAATCGACGTCGTCACAAAACTTTTCTGTTTTGCGAATCCCGTCATTTGACGTCTTCGGATTCCTTGCATTGTATTAGTAATTGAACGTCTATGGATGGCATTTCTTGTGTTACAAACATTATTTTAAAGTTTTAGTTATAAAATACACCTCTAAAGCGCTTATTGAAAGTTTTATTTCCTGTCTGTTGTTATTTTAACGTATGTTTATTAAGCGTATGTTTATTAAGTGTATGTTTATTAAGCGTATGTTTATTAACGTATGTTTATAACCCACAATTTGTGTTCTACAACGCTTGTGTTGTTTGTCGTTTTGCAACATGTCATTGAGTGATGATGAAAGTATTATTATTATAATGTATTGTGACAATATCAAAGAGGAGTATGGTTCGAGAAATTTCTAGTACTTAATTCATAAAATGTTAAATAGTAAATAATAGAGTGACAAAGTAACAATAGGGTTAGTTATAAAAGAATATTTAAAAAGGACCGTGTATAATAAGGTAGGGTCTTTGCTGTATAGGTAACTATTTGTGTCACACCTTTTATTCTATTGTGACTTGTTTACAATAGTTAAGATTTTTCCAGTACTAATAAAAAAGGGTTTTTTTTACTTTATTATTTGCATCGAAATTCTCTGTTTTTCTAGAATATCCCTTTGATCTACCTATTTAAAGCGACCCTCGAGTGCGGTCAGTGAGTTAGTATTCGTTTGATCTTTGACGAGTGTTTATTGCGTGCTATCGGTGTGCTAGATCAGGTCAATGGTTCCGAGACATTGTGTCGGTCAACTGTTGTTGTACAGTATGTTGTGTGTGTGCGTTTTGAATAGTTTTTGTGTATGTGCATTCTGTTTAATTGTTTGTAAGTAGTACTAAGTAAATTATTTAAGTTATTTATCGTATTACTTTATTGTAATTAGTTTATTATTTAATTTGTAAATCTTTTAGTTGTAAAAAATACTTGTAATTTTAAACTTTAGTTTATTAATTATTTAATTACCTTGATCCCGAAACGGACCTTAGCAATAAGTGTCACAATATTATCATTATTATAATATAATAATATCATTTTAGTTGTAAGTAGGTTTTATAATCGTGTATTTTTAGTGTAATACAATATAATTAGGCCGCCTCTGTAGCGTAGTGGTAGTGCACTACGGAGTTCACCGGTTTGATTCCCAGCTAGGGTCTCGAAATTTCCCAAGTTAAATCCCACCCATATTCGCTAATAACTGAGTTGTGTATGCAACTTTTAAAGAATGAACTAAAAAAACCAATATAGCCATAATTAAATCAAGTTTTAATATTTCTAGTTTGGTTCAATTCTTGTTTTTTTCTGTAAAAGTGGTTCTATTTGTTAGCATATCTTGAAGCACAAAAAGTATTTAGGTTAATAACAAATAATGCATGTTAAAGAAAAAAATCATAGCTTTAAATTGAGGTAAGTGACAATGAAATTGGTTCAAAAATGAAATTAAAATAATATCTTGAAAAAAGTCATAAATGGCCAGTATGGTACATAAGTATTGAATTTTTAACTCACAGCAGTGAAAGTGTTAAATTATTATTCCACTTTGGCTGTCTTTTTCGCCTGACAACTTCACCCCCAACACTACACATCTGCTCCTGAAAACAGCTTACTAGCAACTAGCAACGTTCACAATGACAAAACAAAAGTTGACAATGAATATCAGAAGGTCGCACATTTTTTGCGTTGAGAAATCTAATCACTACCCTAACTTCACAATTGGCATTCTCTGTAGCAACATGTAACCGCATAAACAGCAGGCATACAACTGAAATCATTATATGTTGTCTGGTGGCCACTCTACGCCAGTGCGCCATGCAGCACTACGGGTACTTCTTTCCGAATGCCTCAGTAGATTGTTTACAGTATTCTATTTTGTTTTTACAGGAAATCTCACTTAGCTCCATTCTTACCCAATCATCCTGTAGTCGATTTAAATGGTGAAGAGAATTCACAAAGTTTTGGTGCAGTAAGTGCAGCTCCTTTTGGTTCATCAGCTATTCTGCCTATATCTTGGGCTTATATAAAGGTAACTAATAACCATTTTTTATTTGTATGGGCATTAAAAGAATGCATGTGTTAAGAATTAAAGATTACGGGTAGAACTTGTAGACGGGAGCTCACTTGATTGCTAGCGTAAGGAATTTGGTTGGAGAGGTTTGTTTGTACGATTCCCCTTCTCCTATAACCTAGTAGTAGTATAGTCACTTGAGTCACGAGTTTGCCCTTGTTTGCAACGAGGGGTAAAGGGGGGAAGCATCAGTACACATGCACGACTGCTTTAATTTCAGTACGACAAACATAAAAACTTATTCTATACCCAGAGCATATACAGTATATCGCGGAACCTTTTGTAGGTTAACTGTACGAATATAACTGTTTGTTACCGAAAACACAAACGTCGGTTTCTTGAAAACGTGGTTGAACTATTCAGTGCTGAATGCAATGTAATAAAATGTTGTGAAGTTAAACCTAAACAAAAATGCCTGTCTGTGCCTCTTAACAAAGCCGTGAGCGAGCGGCTAACTACTGTGATGTTTCTCTTTCCACAATTCGATAAATAAAGAAGGAAATTAAGAACAGGAAGAAGCTATTCTTTAACAGTTTTGTTGACACCTGGTAAAAAAGAAAACGGTTAGTTATATTCTAGAGAGACTGATAATTAAAACGCTGATGTCAGCAATAATGAAGAAGGTGATTCATTCGTAATTACAGTAAATCAAACATTTCTAGTCATGTAATTAAGCTCTAGGCAATATTACAGGTCATATTTATTTCTTATAAGGTTTATGAAGAAGACATGACAACATCACGTCTCACTGTCGCCAGTCCCCCTTGCACTAGCAAACAAGTCGGCTCCCTACTATAAGTGAAAAATCTGTTGTGAAACACTCACATGAATTTCTCTTGCCAATGGAAATAATGAAAAATGTAACCTAACAGTAATAAAATATTAGAAATAAACAAAAAACAACCTTATTTTAATCATGAGTGAATGATGCAAAATGAAAACCATTAATTTTGCTTAAAAATACGGAAATTCACTTTTTGATGCTAAAGTAGGCTCTGTAGAGAAAAATGCTGTAAATAAAAGTTGCAGATCTTTGAATTTGCTATAAATTTTATTATATACACTTTTATCGTAAAATGTCAACTTCCGGTTGACCGATTTTGATAAAAATGTTCGTGTCAGGTCCTCTAGTGGTACTTAACTTTAGTTTCAAATTTCAACTTCATATGTTGTTACTTTCTTGATATATTTTGTTCACACACTATGCTATTTTCATTTAAAAGAGTTCAGTTCCCTATTAAGGTATCCTTCGCTGTAAGCATTGAAGTCATTGGCTTAATTTGCACAAATAATGTTTTTCGCACAGACAGTTATTTATGAGTCTGTCAAGAACTGGTAGTTTTTGCGATCAATACATTTTAATGATGACTGGAAACAAAACAAAGTATGTTGTGAATGAGGAGATATTTATAAATATTGTTCGCATTTTAACCAATGAAAATGTTATGGAGCTTTCAATTGGGAAAAATACTGTTTTCAGCAGAAACAGTTAGTTAAACAGTGAAAACTTTTTTATAGCCTTTCACCCATGGGAAGCCAAGGGGGAGGTTCGCTATTTATTTAGTTCCACTTTATTGTAGGTACATTTTTACTTTCTCTTACCTATATGAATGTATAGGAAGGAAAGTATTGTTTTCATGTCAATTTTTCAAAAGCGAGTTTTCACCGGATCTACATGTTTTCAGACCCCCTTAACCCAAAAAACATGTTTTTAGCAATTGGTCTGTGTGTTTAGGTGTGTGTGTATACAGAATATCTGAAGAACAAAACATCGTATGAACTTGAAACTTGAAACTTAAGTAACATACCACTACCAGACCCGACACGAACATTTTCATCAAAATTGGTCAACCAGAAGTAGTAGTTTATTGGTGTAATTTTTCACTTTTTTGCGATTTTCTCAAAAACTGGTCTTACGATTTTTTTAAAATCGTCAGGTTTAGTAAATTTTTTATGCTCTACAAGATAGGGTAGGCGCCATTTTTGCTGAAATTCTTGGTCAGGCTGTTTTCATGTAAAAAAATTGTTTTTTTTAAGATTGCGGCTTCAATGTGCATTTTAGTGCAAAAATTATGTAATGAAAGTTGTAGTGAATTGAAAATCCTACAACTTTTAATTCAAACATTTTTTTGTATAATGCTTAGTTTAGCGGTCATTAGTGATATTCTGGTTTTTTCTCACAAATACGTGTAAAAAATCAATTTTTTTAAGATTTCAGCCTTAGTGACATTTTACGACAAAAGTGTATATAATCAAATTTATAAAAAATTAAAAGATCTTCAACTTTTATTTATAGCATTTTTCTCTACAGAGCCTAGTTTAGCGTGAAAGAGTGATTTTCCGTATTTTTAAGCCAAACTGAAGTTGATTTTCATTGTGCGTCTTTCACTCATGATTAAAATTAGGTTATGTTTATTGAGGTTAGTTTTTTGTTTATTTTATATATAGTGGCGACTATTTACAACACTATGGGTCGTTTGTCGCAGTCAAAACGCCATTTTTGCTTGTCTTGCCATGACTTCTCCTCTATGTGTCTTCTTTCCATGGCTCTGTCAATACCTTCCATCCATCTCCCTCTCAAAATGTTCAAAATGTTTATTTTGAATGTTTTATTACTAATGTTAGGTTCATTGTTAATTATTTGCATTGGCAAAAGAAAGTTTTGTCAGTGTTTCACACCAGATTTTTTTTAGTTGACAAAGCAAAGCGAGTGTAAGTCCGTTAATTGTTTAAAACGATTAAATTTTTCATTAATTTATTTTACAGATGATGGGTTCAAAAGGACTTCGCAAAGCAACTCAAATTGCAATTCTCAATGCGAATTACATGAGTAATTACTTAAAAGAACATTATAAAACTTTATATAAAAGTCCTCACACAGGTCTTGTTGCACATGAATTTATTATCGACGTAAGAGATTTCAAAAAGACTGCAAATATTGAAGCTGTTGATATAGCTAAAAGGCTAATGGATTATGGTAATTATATGACATTTTAATTTAAAAAATTTGTTTATCTATATAAATTAATTTTGCCTGTAACTGGCAAGTGGAGTTTAAATTATTAGCATTCGATCTGCTAGTTCCAAGTCTACAAATAATAGTTCTGTTTCTTATCACATGCTCAGCCAATTATATAACTGAAGCATTTAAGAACAGAAGAGTTAGAGTTGTAAAAGGCACTATTCAGTTATCTGCTCTGAAAGTAATGAATTTCATTATACAGCCAGACCCTGTGGTGAATGAAGTGAAGGTGTCATGTACATGGTGGAAAGTGGATGTTTGGCATACTGATAAGCATACTTTTCCCCTCATTCTTTCTCACTCCTTGATTTACTTAGTAAAGCCTCTTGAGGTTCAAACCAGCCTTTCGGCTGATCACCTGAACTACACAAATAAAATTGTGATTTTGTCTGTACAATTTTTTAAAATGCCGGAATTTCTGTTTCTAAACGAAATTTACAAAGTAAACACTAAAAATAAGTTGAGCTGAATTTTTGTCTGTTTGTATTGTTGCCAATCGGGGCCGACTGCACGTTGCCAAGCCTCGCCTTGCAGGATGATTGGCCCTGAAAAGGGCCGTTTCTTCTGTAAACAGTGTTGCTGTTGGTGGTGGCCGGACGCGTTGAGCTGGCAGTTCAGCGCAGTGTCCGAAGGGTAACGGCTCGGCTACCGGGTTCAGACCTAGCCTTCTTTCAGCAGCAGTTGGGTTCCCACTGCAGCGTGGCAGTGGTGGCCCCAAGAGCCCCGCAGTGTCGGGTCGGCGTAGGCCATCCACCAATAGCGCGGCCGAGGCGGTTCCTTCCTAGCCTGTGCCGGACTCACTCTTCACCGTTGTGTCTGCTGGCACACACGAGCTTTCTTCGGCTTACTGGGGCGGGGATGAGGTGCCCGCCACCAGTAGTGTCGACCAGGGATGGCTGCATCCGGTCTTGTCTCTGCTGGGCTGGGCTTCCTCTTCTTCTTTTATTCCTTCCTCCGAGTTCAAAACACCTGTTTATAAACCCTGCCGGTGAGTCCACTTCAAGTCAGCGGGGGGTAGGTACTGCTTGCTGCGCATTGGTAGCATTCTCTGTGGCAGGCTCCAGGACTGTCTGTAGGCGACAATATTAGTAGGGCAGTTGGCGACAGTATGTTACGGCATCAGGCTAGAATCGCTGAACCAAATTCAATTAATTTTGTTAAAATCTGTAATAATTTCAGTACACCGGCAATTTATGGTACTTATAAGTGTGTCTTGTTTCAGGATTTCATGCACCTACAATGTCTTGGCCTGTACCTGGTACGCTCATGATTGAACCAACTGAATCTGAAGATAAGGACGAATTGGATAGGTTTTGTCAAGCATTAATTAGTAAGTAATTTTTCACTTCTCCTCTTTCATTTTACTCCAATAATTAAAATACATCTCTCATAGCCTCCATTCATTGGTATCTAACTGAAAATTTTTTCTATGAGGGCAGTTCAGAAAGTAACCTCCGTTTTTTTTTTTGTAAAAAAAAATTTACATAGAAAAAGTATTTTATTTATTTATTTTATTTAATTGTTTGCAACAGGCCGACTACGGCCCAATTACAGAAACAATGTATTTTCATTACAGAGCAAAAGACAATATAAAAGTAAAGAGAAAAGAAAAGAAGAGAAAAATACTAACAAAAATAGTCAATAATGCAAACAGAATTAAATACACCTAAAACAGTATTATACACATAGATTTAACAAATAATTTACTGATCAATAATCATGATAGAGGTCCAAACCAAAAAGAAAATTAACACACACATAATGTGGAATTGCTTGAAAACTTACATCTTGAAAGACTTAAGACTCTTTGAAAAACTTGAAAGACTTTTGGCTGACCAATACGATGCTCGGCTCTGACAAAATGGATCTATTGTCGCAATTCTGTTCATATTATAATTAACTATCATAAAGTTAACCGACGAATATAATTAGTGGAGCTGCGTAATTAGTGGAGAAAGATTTGTGATAAATCATATTTTTGGAACGGTTATAAAAACTTGGGATGCGAAAAGGGATTTTTCCGAGCGTATAAGGATCATTTATTTCACCACACAATAATTTTTTCAAATACCGTAGTGAAGCTAATCTACACCTATTTTCCAGTGTTAGCATTTGAAAGGTGCCTAGTAAAGTATTTATAACATATACCTTAAAAATACAGTTTTTTTACTTTCTCGTGCCTATTTGAATATAGGGCCTATAGGAAAGAAAGTATTGTTTCATGTCGATTTTTTGAAATCAAGTATTCACCGAATCTACTTGTTTTCAGACCCTCTGAACCCAAAAAACATGTTTTTAGCGATTGGTCTGTGTGTGTGTGTGCGCGCGCGCGTGCGCGTGTGTGTGTGTATGAGAGAACAGAATATCTCAAGAACGGAACATCCTATGAAGTTGAAACTTGAACATTTTCATCAAAATCGATCAACTGGAAGTAGTAGTTAATTCATATTGTCATTTTCCACTTTTTTGCGATTTTCTCAAAACCAGCTCCTATGATTTTTTTATACTCGCTTTATTTTCTTAATATTTTATGCTCTACTAGATAGGGTAGGTGCCATGTCTGCTGAAGTTCTTGGAGAGGTTGTTTTCTCGTAAAAAAATTGTATTTTAAGATTTTTGACTTTAATATTCATTTTAGCGCAAAAGTGTATATAACAAAAGTTGTAGAGAATTAAAATCCTACAGCATTTATTTCAAACATTTTTTTGTATAAGGCTTAGTCAGCGGTAATAATTAGCGATTTTCTGTTTTTTCTCATGAAAATGTGTAAAAAATTGATTTTTTTAAAGATTTCAGTCTTAGCAAGCATTTTATGGCAAAAGTGTATATAATCAAATTTATAGGAAATTTAAAAGATCTACAACTTTTATTTAGAACATTACTCTCTACAAAGCCTAGTTTAGCGTGAAAGAGTGATTTTCCGTATTTTAAAGCCAAACTGAGGTTGATTTTCATTTTGCGTCCTTCACTCATGATTATAATAAGGTTATGCTTTTTGAGATTATTTTTTTGTTTATTTCTAATGTTTATTAGAATATGTTTATTAGGTTATACTGTCCATTATTTGTATTGGCAAGAGAAAGTCGTGTGTTTCACACTAGAATTTTTTTACTTTTTGTCAACAGTCACCACAAAAATTTAAGCATTTGTCATAGCGTATCAATAATTTACAGATTCCTTCTTCATGGAATTCAGCCGCTTGGGCTTATGTAGCCCATCTTTCATGATATTTAGAAATTTTTCATTGTTATCAAAGTGCTGCGGCATTAGCCACTTCTTTCTGTGATTGAAGATATGAAAATCACTTGGCAACATGTCAGGGCTGTAAAAGAGATAATCAAAAACGTCCCAACTGAATTGTTTCAAAAGCTCTTTGAGTTTTTCGAGCACTGTAAAGACAAGCATTGTCATGAAAAAAAATCTGGTGTGAAGCACTTACATAACTTTCTCTTGCCAATGCAAATAATTAACAATATAACCTAACATTAGTAATAAAACATTAGAATAAAACAAATGAACTAACCTCAAAAAACCATAACCTATTTTAATCATGAGTAAAAGACGCAAAATGAAAATCAACCTCAGTTTGGCTTAAAAATACAGAAAATCACTCTTTCATGCTAAACTAGGCTCTGTAGAGAAAAATGCTGTAAATAAAATGTTATAGATCTTTTAATTTCCTGTATGTTTGATTATTTACACTTTTGTTGTAAAATGCATATTTAAGTCATAATCTTAAAAAAAAATTGTTTTACGAGAAAACAGTCTCCCCAAGAATTTTGGCAGACATGGTGCCTACCCTATCTTGTAGCGCATAAAACATTTAGTAAATGAGGCGATTTTATAAAAAAATCGTAGGAGCTGTTTTTAAAATATTGCAAAAAAGTGAAAAATGACACGAATAAACTACTACTTCCGGTTGACTGATTTTGATTAAGATGTTTGTGTCAGGTCCTCTAGTGGTATCGAAATTAAGTTTCAAGTTTGTACGATTTTCTGTTCTTCAGATATTCTGTTCACACACACACACACACACACATGCACGCGCGCGTACGCACCAATCGCTAAAAACATGTTTTTTTGGTTCAGGGGGTCTAAAAACATGTAGATTTGGTGAATATTTGATTTTGAAAAATCAACATGAAAACAATACTTTCTTTCCTACATATTCATATAACCAAGGGAAAGTAAAAACACTGGTTATCAACATACTGTGATGTTTGTTTTGAATGGCTCGCTTTTAAGTTTTTTTTGAGTTTCCCGTAGACATCTGAAGTGGTCATTGTACCACGTTCTATAAATTCAACCAGCAAAAGTCCTGTGGCAACCCAAAAAATTGTAGCCATAACCTTCCCTAATGACAAAGTTTGGCGGGCTTTCTTCGACTCAGCATTTGTTTGCGTTTGAATCTGTTTTGAGAATCGAGAAATATTATTATCAACACATCTTTAGAATAAGCATTCAATAACTTCAAAATTCTTATCACATGGTCAGCCAATTAAATGACTGAATCATTTAAGAACAGAAGAGGTAGAGGTGTAAAAGACACTAATCAGAGTTATCTCCTCTGAAAGTAATGAATTTCATTATACAGCCAGACCCTGTGGTGAATGAAGTGAAGGTGTCATTTGCAGAGTGGAAAATTTGTGCTTTTCAGAGGGCCCGGCATGCTGATAAGCATACTTTTCCACTCAGTGAGGAAGGCAATGGTAAACCACCTCACTCCTCGTTTTACTTAGTAAAACCTCTACGGGTTCAAACCAGCCTTTCAGCTGATGACCTAAACAACACAACTTCAAAATGGAGGGGTCAATTGTAGAATTACAGAGCAGTGTGACAGATTGATCCCAACATTGTTCTTGTTTTAATGGCTGTATCCAAATCTTTTATTTCTTCAGCTATTCTGTTTCATTAAACCTTACTTCCCATCTTCTCTATTATTTAAGACTGATGTTTTAGTTTTGTAACAACAGTAGGCGTTGATATTTATGTAATGTGTTCTGAATTTTTTAATGAATCCGAGTAAAATGTTTCTGAAGGGAAAATGAAATTATAAAAATCGCTTTCATGAGATCTCGTAGCTGGTGGCAAATTTATTTAACACTTTCGAGACGACAACTGTACGTGATTCGGCCTTAATGATATACACCGGGTGACAGCTAACATTTGTCATACGAGCACAGCACTATACATCCCTAGACGGCACATTGATGAATCATACGACCCTGCGGAGAATGAAAGCGATGTTGATATAAGTTTCATATAACATTTTTCAGAAATGTGTAAATTAGAGTAATTTTAAATAGTATTATTTTATAAATAACTTAATAATTGACTTAAACAAAATATATGGTTAAAAAGAGGGAATTTCAAACTTTATTTTCATAAAATACCCTTGTTGATAAGAACTGAAGTGACTGCACACTGATTTTTTGAAAAAGTTGAAAAAACGTCAGTCTACAGTGCAAGATACGTATAATTTACGAGGGGGTACCCAAAAGAAACCGGAATTATTTTTTAAAACTATTTATTTTTAATTTTTTTACAAAAGAACCTTATCCCCTTCAAAATACTCTCCATTACAACTAATACATTTGTCCCACCGGTGCTTCCACTGTTCAAAACATTTTTTGTACTCCTCTTCAGTGATGGCTGCCAGCTCATCCGTCGTTTTTTTCTTGACATCATCAACGTTGTTAAATCGGAGACCTTTCATGCCCCTTTTCATGCGCGGGAACAAGAAAAAATCACACGGAGCCAGATCGGGTGAGTACGGTGCGTGTGGTAGCAAAACCATGCCGTTTTTCGCCAAAAACTGGGTAACCGAGATTGCCGTGTGTGCAGGCGCGTTGTCGTGGTGGAAAAACCAGTCCCCTGTCTGCCACAAATTAGGTCTTTTACGACGAATGCTGTTTCGTAGCCTTCTTAACACTTCAAGATAAAAAGCTTGATTTACCGTCTGGCCTGGTGGAACGAACTCTGAATGGACAATTCCCCTCACATCAAAAAAACAAATCAGCATTGTTTTGATGTTCGATCTGACTTGACGATTTTTTTTTGGTCGGGGTGATAATGAAGTCTTCCATTGACTGGATTGTTGTTTGGTTTCTGGGTCGTACCCATAGCACCAAGACTCGTCACCCGTAATGATCTTTGACATGAAATCTGGATCAGTTTCAAGCTGTTGTTTCAAATCACTACACGTTTCAATTCGACGTTCCTTTTGAGTGTCTGTCAGAACCCGAGGCACAAACTTGGCAGCGACTCTTTTCATTGTCAAGTCTTCTGTTAAAATGCGTTGGACTGAGCTCCAAGATAACCCACTAACCTGTGATATTTGGTCAATGGTCTGTCATCGGTCTGTTCGTACAATTTCTTTCACTTTCACAACATTTTCGTCTGTTCGGGAAGTTGACGGTCGTCCAGAACGATGTTTGTTCTCAATCGACATGTCGCTATTTTTGAAGCGCAAAAACCACTCGTACACTTGGGTTTTTCCAATAGCGTCGTCTTTGTAAGCTGTGTTCAACATTACAACTGTTTCCGCGGCGTTTTTACCGAGCAAGAAGCAAAATTTCACAGCCGCACGTTGTTCATTAAAACTTGCCATCATGAAAAACGACACGAGCACAAAACAGCACTAGCGAGAACAATCACTGCACGAGAACAGAACAAGCTAGATCAACGAACAAAATGGCATTGAACTGGCAATGAGTAGCGCTACAAGCAGCCTAGTGGCGGGAATTTGTACTGCACAAGCTCCGCCCACAGCAGAGCTATTCCGGATACTTTTGGGTACCCCCTCGTACTTTAGTCTGTAGTGTAGTGCATAGTCGTGAAAAAAATGGTAGACTGGAAAGTGTTAAAGAAAAGGAGTCGGCCTGAGAAGTCACAGTACAAGTTCATTTAATTTTTCCTTCCTCAAGATGGGCTCAAGCCCACTTACCTGTCGTGAGAAAGCTATTCTTTTTTAAGTGGAATCAAGTGACTCTATTTTTGTTTCCAAATTCTGACTTTGACTTCTTGACTTCTGGTTTTGGGCCACTTCCAATCGAAACCAGAACTTTGAACGCAATCCAGGTCCACTATCTTTTTGTGTAGATTACGAATCCGAAAACCGTTTGTTGCTATCTCTTGTAGTTTCTGACTTTGACTTTTTGACTTCTGGTTTTGGGCCACTTCCAATTAAAACCGGAACTTTGAACGCAATCCAGTCCACTATCTTTTTGTGTAGATTACGAATCCGAAAACCGTTTGTTGCTATCTGTTGTAGGTTCTGACTTTCACTTCTTGAATTCTGGTTTTGGCCCACTTCCAACCGAAACCGGAACTTCAAACCCAATCCAGGTCCACTTACTTTTTGTGTAGATTATGAATCTGAAAACCATTTGTTGCTTTTTCTTGTAGTTTTTGACATCTGTATATGACAGACAGATGGACATAGGAAAAAATTAGATGGCAAAAATTGGCCACCAAATAATTTTACTTTCATTTACTAAGTGTATTTATTATATTAGGTGTATATTATATTATATTTATAATATTGTATTAATAATATTATATTTATTATATTAAGTGTATTTATTATATTATTATATTAGGTATAAGAGAGGAAATCGCAGCCATAGAAGAAAAACAAATGGATATACGTTTAAATCCTTTAAAATTAGCACCACACACTCAAGCACAAGTTATGACAGATGATTGGAACCGACCCTATAGTCGGGAACAAGCAGCATTTCCAGCAGTAAGTATAAAAAAAAAAATATCTTAAGTAGTTTAGAGGTCTTTGGTTAGTTAAGTATACTTTGTTTTACATCGAGAACAGAGGTTGATTTTCATTTTACGTCATTCACTCATGATTAAATTTTTTTTTTCATTTTACATTGTACACAGTCTAGCCTTAAATACTGTCCAATGTTGAAAACGAGGGAAATTTCAGTTTCCCTGCCATGGCAACACTGTTGGGCTAGGTGTGTACATAAAGCTAGTCACGTAGCCAAGTGTGTATGCAGGAGTATAGCATATTTATACTGGTATATTGGACACCTTTTAACCGATAAACTGAAGCTAATTTGGTACAAAAGATTGAAAAAACTCATTCGCGAATTTGGCTCTGGTCGCTACAAGGACATTTTGTTTACTGACTAAAATATTTTCACAGTTGAAGAGACTTACAATAAATAAAATGACCAGGTCTACGCTAGAAGCTCTTATGAAACCAAGGAGAAGATTTCGACAATCCAACGAGGTCATCATCCTGCTTCAGTGATGTTTTGGTGGGGGGTTTCGTATCACGGTGCCTCCACAATTCATTTTTGCAAAAAAGGCATTAAAACCTCAGAAAAAGTTTATCTAGAGATGCTAATGGATGTAGTTAAATTTCTGAACACAACATTGCTCAAAAACAAGCCGTGGGTATTCCAACAGGATTCTGCTCCAGGGCAAAAGGCAAAGACGATGCAAAAATGGCTTAAGAACAATGTTCTGGCATTTATTCGTGCTGAAGACTGGACGTCTGGAAGTCCTGATTTGCACCCCCTTGACTATCGCATGTGGCCATTGTTGGAAAAGAAAGGATATTCGAAACCTCACCGCACCGTCGAGGCCTTAAAGGCATCCGTGACGAAAGCAGTTGCCGAAATTCCACTCAAAACGCTGCATACAGTGACAGATGACTTTACTTCGCATTAGAGGTTATATGTACAGTCACTTGAGTCAGGAGTTTGCCCTTATTTGTAACGAGGGGTAAAGGGGGAAAGCATCAGTGCGCATGCACGACTGCTTTAATTTCCGTACAACAAACATAATAACTTATACTATACCCAGAGCATATACAGTACATCGCGGAACCTTTTGTAGGTTATTTGTACGAATATAACTGTTTGTTACCGTAAACAGAAATGTCAGTTTCTCGAAAACGTGGTCCACTATTCACAGTGCTGAACGCAATGTAATAAAATGTGAAGTTGAAGCTAAACAAAAATGTCTGTCTGTGTCTCTTAACAAAAGCCGTGAGCGAGCGGCTAACTACTGTGATGTTTCTCTTTCCACAATTCGAAAAATAAAGAAGGAAATTACGGATGTGAAGAAGCTATTCTTTAACAGTTTTGTTAAACCTGGTAAAAAATAAAACGTTTAGGTAGATACTAGAGAGACTGATAATAAAAACGCCGATGACAGCATTAGTAAAGAAGGCGATTCATTCGTAATTACAGTAACTCAAACATTTCTAGTCATGTAATTAAGCTATAGGCAATATTTCAGGTCATATTTATTTCTTATAAGGTTTATGAAGAAAACATTTTTTCGGAATAAACCACAGCTTACAAAATGTATCTAAAATCTGTGGTAGTGAAATGTACAAGTAGTGTCTCACTGTTGAGGTTGGCAGCACTGCAAATATTTCACTTCCCTTCCTCACAGTCCATACATACGCAAAAAGCAATCTCGTGACTTCAGTATCTATAAAAGCTAGGCCTTTTCAAATAAATTATATACAACTAAACATTAATTATACAAATAAATAATAAATAATTATACAAATAAACAGTAATTAAACCAGGAATGCTATATGCCAGCGAAACTTTATCACTAAACAGGAAAACGGATATGGAAAATCTAAAGAAAGAAGAAAGAAGGATAATCAGGAAGATTCTGGGACCGAGATGGACCGAAAATGGATATAGATTACAGAAAACGTCTAAAGTTGAAGAATATTTTAATGAAGAGACAGACATGAGGAAAAGACGCCTTAAATTCTATGGCCATATAATGAGGCTTCCCGATCACAGACTAACAAAAAAAATAATAAAATATGTAGCATACCTCGTTAATGGAGGAGAATGGATCCGAAATGTTAAAAAAGACTTGGAAATGGCTAATATTGTGAAAGAAGACTTGGAAACAAGAAACAATTTTAGGAGGAAGGTTGAGAAATGGGAAGTTAAACCAGAGACAAAAGCTCCAAGAACTGGAGTAAAATGGAGTGAAGAAAGAAAAGCTAAATTCTCGCAAGAAATGAAAAACTGGTGGGCAAATAAAAAGAACAACAAGAAACCCCAAAACTGAACCATCTTTACTTAGCGTCTTCCACTTTGGGAGTTTTACGACTAGTAATAATAATAATAAACATGTATTTATTTACTGATTTCAATGGTGTTTTTATTTTTTCCCTAGCTCATTTTGTTCTCCAGATATTTGTATTTAACTGATGGATGGTATTTATGGCTAAACTGTGTATACTCATGATTAAATGTAGATTACATTGTTTATTGTTTTACATTAGAAGAGGAACGTCATGTGAGTGTTTTACACCAGATTGTTTTCCATTATTTTACATTTTGTAAAACGTTACTAATTTAAACTTGTTTTTAGGAGTTTGTTCGAGCTGATAACAAAATATGGCCATCTGTTGGACGCATTGATGATATCTATGGTGATAAACATCTGGTTTGTACCTGTCCTCCAATATTACCTAGCTTTTAATTTACGGTTATATCAACATTGTACAGTAGCCTAATTAAAAAAAAAAAAATAGTTTAACAACAACAAACTAATTTATAACAAAGCATTTACACTGTAGCAGTATTTATTTAAACAATACATTTTTATT
The DNA here is from genome assembly GCA_035578175.1 of Catonia carolina. NCBI lineage: Eukaryota > Metazoa > Arthropoda > Insecta > Hemiptera > Achilidae > Catonia > Catonia carolina. The sequence continues at coordinate 8,130,933 of JAQMRL010000014.1, read as the reverse complement.
TTTGAGGGCTATCCAGAGAGTAACAGACATTTTGGTTTATCGCAGTGTGGGGCTACAGGCACCATCTTGATGCCATAACGTTCCTACATTCATTACCCATCCAGCAGCAGTGGTAGCGTGTAGCCTGTGTCTCTGTGATGTGTTAAAATGTGCACTGAAATAGAAAATCCCGCCACTTTTTTTTTGACAAAAAACTACAAACTAATTGAAATTTATCATGAACTTTATGATATGTACAGTAAAAGAATAATGAGTACAAGCTGAGTGAGACAATGGTGCATTGATTTTAAAAATGATTGTACCAGTGCTCATGATGAGGACCACAGTGGTAGTCTTAATCTTGTGACTTGATGAACTGGTGATGAAAATCGACAACAAAATTTGTGAAAATCATCGTTTCATACTTACGGAACTTTTACAACATTTTTTCAAAATTCATGGGAGTTAGGTGCATGAAATTGTGGCGGAGAAGCTTGGTTACCACAAATTTTGACCTAGGTCGGTTCTTAAAATTCTTACGGAAGACTATAAAAAACAGTGACTGGGTGCAGCACTGATTTTCCTCACACATTACGACAAAAATGGTAACAGTTATTGTGTGTTTAGTTACTTGGTATGAGACTTGAGTGAAGAATGACAATTGTGAAACATTTGGTTCGCTACACCATGCTTTAATATTGACCCCGAACTGCATGCGGTGGAAACCAGTGGTTTAAATTGCAGACAGCAGATTTCTACGGAGACGGTATTGAAAAACTTGTACCATGTATGATTTTTTTGTCATCAGTCTCTCGACTGGTTTGATGCAGTTCTCCAAGCTGTTCTATCTTGCGCAAGTCGTTTCATATCTACATACCTATAATACCCTACATCTTTTGTAATTTGCTTTAAATATTCTAACCTTTGCCTCCCCTTACAATTCACTCCTCCATTATTGATAGACCAATACCTGGATGTCGGAAGATATGCCCCACTAGCCTATCCCTTCTTCTGGTAAGATGCTTCCATATATACCTTTTTTCATCCACTCGCCTAAGAACCTCTAAATTACTTACTTTGTCCACCCACCTAATCCTTAACATTTTGCTATAGCACCATATTTCAAAAGCTTCTATTCTCTTCCTTTCTTCAGCCCCTATCACCCACGTTTCACTCCCGTATAATGCTACACTCCAAACATAGTGTTATAAGAAATTTTTCCTAATCTGTAAGTTGTTGTTTGTAGTCCATGTATGATGTGTGCCTTAATTTGAATAGTGATTATGTAGACAAATAACTTAAGAGTGTACCTTTAAAATGTATATAATAAAATTTAGTTTTTCCATTTTGGTAATTTTTTATTTCAAAACATCTGTTACTTTCTGGATAGCCTTTGTATAAATTAATTGATAACCATTAATGTGTAAATTATGAATTTGTGGTTTTGAGTAGAACTTATTTCTGAATATTGTTGTCAACAAGAACAATTATGATTTCAGTATTTATTTGTAACTTATTAACAAAGATTAATATTGTTTTTGTTATATACTAATTCTATTGATGTTGAAATTATTTTCCTATAAATTCATTTTTCCTTAATATCTTCCATTGAAGCATGAAAAGAATCAACGCATTCAATATGGTGGACGGTATTAGAGTTGTGGCTATTAAATAATGAGACTGATGTAAAAAATCTTATTTTTATTTTATACATAATCACATATTGTCACCTTCAATATACACTCCTTCTCTATCCCTACAACGCTCTGTGCGAATTTTCCATTGTTGGAAACGTGCTGGAAGTCATCTTCTGTCAGCTCCTTCAGGACACATGCCACTTTCTCTTTTATAGCTTCCACATACTCAAATCTTGTCCCTTTTAATGCAGATTTCTCCTTAGGGAACAGGTAGAAGTCACATGGTGCAAGATGTTCTAACACTGAGATGCTGTACTTGGCTAGGAACCTCTTGACAGATAATGGAGAATGAACTGGCGCATTGTCTTGGTCGAGAACCCATGATTTGTCCTTCCATATTCCAGGGTGTTTTTTCCTTACTCTTTGACATAGTTTAGAAAGTACCTCAAGGTAGTAATATTGATGAATTGTTTGACCTTCAGGAACCCAGTGAAGGTAGACAATCCCATGGATATGAAAGAAACAATCATCATTGCTATAAATTTTGACTTGCTCATTCGAGCTTTTTTGGCTCTCGGTGAAGTTCGGCTCTTCCAGTGCAAAAATTGGCACTTCATTTCCGGATTATTAGTGAAAAACCATGTTTTATTACATGTTATTATCTTCTACCTGTTCCCTAAGGTGAAATCTGCATTAAAAGGGAATATTTGAGTCTGTGGAAGCTGATTATGTATAAAATAAAAACAAATTTTTTTACAATGTCAGTCTTGTTATTTAATAGCTACACCTCGTATACGAGAATTAATTTGAAAAGTAATGTCCGAATTGCTGTAGCTACTCGAATATCGAGCAAACATTGTAACACATATATGCACAGATTCCCAGCTTGCCTTGCTCGTCAAACGATGCCATTTACATTGGTATTGTTGCAGTGTGTTGTTTACGGTGTCAGTTTAAAATGTTAAAAACAATTTGGTTAGCCTGCCGACTTTGAAATACGATCAGTGATTCAGATTTTGACAGCAAGGAACATTTCAGCTGTGGAAATTCATCGACAGATTAGTAAAGTGTATGACCCTAATGCAATGATAGCAAAGTAAGTGGGTAAGACCTTTCAAGGATGAAAGGGAAAATGTCCATGTTGAACTGCAAAGAGTTTTTTTCACTTTCTCTTGCCTGTATGAATATATAGGAAAGAAAGTATTGTTTTCGTGTGGATTTTAAGAAATCGAGTTTTCACAGGATATACAAGTTTTCAGACCTCAAAAAACCCAAAAAAACATGCTTTTAGCTATTGGCTTGTATGTGTGTGTTTGTGAACAAAATATTTTAAGAATGGAACATTGTACGAAGGTTAAACTTGAAACTTAAGTTAGGTACCACTAGCGGACTCAACACAAACGTTTTCATCAAAATTCGTCTACTGAAAGTAGTAGTTAATTTGTGTAATTTTTCACTTTTTGCGATTTTTTCAAAAACAACTCAAACGATTTTTTAAAAATTGCCTCATTTACTAAATTTTTTATAGTCTACAAGATAGGGTAGGTGTCATGTCTGCTGAAATTCTTGGGGAGGCTGTGGTCTCGTAAAAAATGTTTTTTTTTAATATTGCGGCCTTAATATGCATTGTAGCGTGAAAGTGTGTATAATAAAAGTTGTAGAAAATTTTAAAATCTACAACTTTTATTCAAACATTTCTGTATATTTAGCAGTAAAACGTTCTTTGTATTTCTTAGTTTAGCAGTAATAAGTGATTTTCTGTTTTTTTTCATGAAAATCTGTAAAAAATGGATTTTTAAGATTTCAGCCTTAGCATGTGTTAAAGCAGATACGATTTTTGAAAAACACAATAAAGCATAATCGAGAAGAATAATTTCTAACGTAAATAATAGACGATTAAACGATTTACACAGGAGGACCAGGCTAGTTTTTTGGTAGTTGCCAGCCACAACTAAACGACTGAGTGAATAAACGCAATGATTAAATAGACGGTTAAGCAAAACTGACAAAATAGGTAGGAAACGAAGTGAAAGGACATGACATTACATGGGAACACACATTATTGGTCAACAATACATAATAAACAAATACGCACTTACCTTTAATCCAGTAATGATAATTCACAATTGTAGAAAGCGCATGCTGGATAGCACTAACAAACAGCACAAAGAACAAACGCAAAAGTTCACAATATATAAACATGAGCAATCGAATATAATAATTCACACAAATTAAATAGCAACAAACGACTTGAGTTCATAGCGAACGAAATGAATGTAAGAACGAAACAAGATTGTAAACGCTGGTAGCGCGGTAGCGTACCCACGCCATGAGTTACACGCAACAGAAAAGCGCGCGCCCATTCATTATGAATGCCGAACCAACAATGAGCAATTAGGGAAGGCGGATATGAAGGGAAGTAGAGGGAGAAATGACGTGATCGGTTAGGTCATACGGAAGCAACAAGCAAATTTGAAATATTAACAAGGCGGGATTTACGGAAGCATTTTGACAGTACGAAGTGGCGTTAACAGAAACGTTTCTCGCAGGCTGGCTTTTTTATGTCGTGTTTCGCGAATTTACAAAATGTATTTATGAAAATACCTTGTAACTTAAAAAGTATTTATTTTCTGTTAAATTTTATTGCATCACCGTTTTTCATAATTATTTCAGAACAAGCCTGCCAAATTTTACGTTAATCCGTGGAATAGTTGTTGAACAATGACGATGTATTTGAAAAAATACGGGGTTTTCTTCAAAAACAAAACTTTTACTAAATTATACATTATCTCATTAGGCGTGTGTTTTTCGAAATAATTTTATAGAACAAAAAACATGCGAAATACTTTGTTTTATAAAAATACATCATTTCCGAAAAGTTTCAGTGACCTAAAAAAAAATTAGATGTTTTCTGAAATGGTTTTACAATCCGCATATTGCTCCCCTCTGCGAGGGGCCATCAAGTCACAGACGGACAGTAGGTATTGTGCAGTTTCTAGCTCCGTGTAGTTGCGTGGTGAAGGGTACGGGTGAGGTAGGCCTATAATGAATGAGTGACGCATGCTGGGAGGACGTTGTTGTATTACTCTGACACAAAACATTCGTTTTCAAACTTTCCGTATTTAACATATTTGTTTGTATTTATTTATATATTTTGATATAAATTGGTAAGTTAAATATTATAAATCCGACCAAGTTAATAACAAAGTTATTAAATAATTATTAGTTAAATTAATGCGCCGGATGAGAATATGTTTTTAGTCTAGTTAGTATGCGCTACAACTAAATGTAGTCCTATACTCCCTTTGGAGACTCCTGGATGAGAAAAAAATGCATCAGCTCTGAAACACTATTACATAACTCTACAACTCTCTTATAACTCATTCATTCTCCCACTACTATAACAATGCACTGCATTCCTTCCAACTACACTGAGTTGGGACTCGAATATGTACGGCGAGTGCACAGTTTAGTTCTTACCCCCACCACTACGCACAACGTATAAAAAAATTATACTATAAGAGCGAGATCCCGCCTCCGTGAATCCATGACAATGCACTAGCTATGTCCACGAGTCTTGTGCGATGTAGCATGCGTTTATAGTTCATTCCAGTTAAGTTGTCAGTAGATTCATTGGTGTGGAATGTGGCACGGCAACTGCTCATTGGTTGTTTGTGTTGAACACAACAACCGTTTCACTTGTAGGCTGCTGAATCACGTACGCCTATACATGCAATTATATCAGTTTTGCTTCTGCATTCGAATAGTGTAGTACCTACTACATAGTCGTGTTAATATTAGTGTTAATTCTTATTATAATAGTATTTGTGATATTTTTAAACGTATGATACTAATATTTGTTGTTATTGTGTTGTTTTAATTTTAATAAGTAGTACTATAGTTCGTAGTTACATTCTCTTAAATCAACAATAATGGATTCTCCGGTTAAACGAAACAAGCGCGGACAAGACATTAATTCTAAACAAAAACTATTAATTATAAATGCTTTGAAATCTTTTAAAACTGAACATGCTAATATAACAATTAGTGAAATTGTAGCAAAAACTTCAGCAATGGTATGCGTCTCTGAACGATTAATTAAGGAAAAGAAAATTACTGGCCAACTAAAAAGCGAAACGGAGTTAACACGAATAGCAATTTGCTGGACGAAGCAACACAAATTTCATTTGATTATTTTCATTTTTAAAGTTTCTTAAAAAGTTACTTCAAGTTTTACCTCTACGTATGGGTAGATCTTTATCAAAATGCGGTTGACTGTTCCTTCGTGCACCACCTGTGAATCGGAATTTATTTTGTAGGCACTGCCAACTTAACTGGAATAGACTAGAGGCATGTCATTTCACCTGCCCGCATTCGTTTGAAGAACTTTATCTCAAACAAAAAACAACGAATATTTTTGAACACTACACTCAATTAAGCCTGTTCTTTCCTGCGTTGATTGGTTTGACTTAGATTATTTTATTTAGAAACTAGTCTGAGATGGAGCCATTTACGAATAAAGAGTACTCAGATTTTAGCCGGGTTTCCGTTAATGTGGTTTTTAAACGTCCGTTACTCCGTCCAGGCTTTTCATAAAAGAATGGCGTAAAAGATTAAAGTTTTCTCTATATGAACATTTTAAAATAGAAGTTTGATGTTCCATTTTAAAATGCCAGCCATTTTTTTTAAATTGTATTTTGGCTTCACGTAAAGATAGGGAAACGATTTTTGGACTGAACACTTTTACAGCTGTATTGTGCCATGTATCGTATTTTGCATTTATAAATTAGAAATAGAAATGTGGTGTTAATGTAAAAGTCTATTAGCCTCAAAACTAATTAAGGGAAACGGAGCCCTATAGCTTTATCCGCTCCGAGTATTATATATAATCATTTAGAAAAACAAACTTCTGTGTTTTTCTTGCTGCAACTCATTCCGTATCTACCTTTACCATTCCCTACATTTACTACCCCCACTCATTCCCTACCTTTACGTGGAACCAAATAATCACTTTTTTTAAAAAATTGCTGGCATATTAAAACGAAACATGAGATTTAACTTTTAAAATATTCATATTATAGAAAAAACTCTGATCTTCATTGTACTTAAACGCCAATTTTTATGAAAAGCCTGGACGGAGTAACGGACATTTAAAAACCACATTAACGGAAAACCGGCTAAAAACTGAGTACTTTTTTGCGTGAATTGCTGGAGTTATCTCCGATTAATTTCTAAATAAAACAATCTAAATCAAACTAATCAATGTAGGAAAGACTGGATTTAATTTAGTGTAGTGTTCAAAAATATTTGTTGCCTTTTTTTTTAGATAAAGCTCTTCAAACGAGTGCGGGAAGGTGGTATGCCTCTAAGCGCTTGCGATGTAGCGTGCGACATCACAAGTTGAAAAAGAAAGCGTGCGAGTGTGGACATACCTACTAAATTGGCTATCTACCTTATGTTTGTGCGGACAGTTTCTAAATTATTGCTTGAGTCCCAGCTCCGTGTAGTTGGAAGGCATGCAGTGCGTTGTTATAGTAGTGGGAGAATGAATGAATTTTTTAAATAACAACTTATTACCATTCACTAATTACCATTCCCTACATTTACTACCCCCACTCATTCCCTATAACAACTTATGGGGCAGAGTGCTGGCAAATAACATCAAAAATAGACAGCCAGCTTAAAGCAATTGAAATGGACTTTCTGCGCCGTTCATGTAGAGTGTCCAGGTTGGACCATATCCGGAATGACGACATCAGGAAAAGAGCTCATGTAGAAGATACCATTGTGGATAGGATAGAGAGACGACAACTGATATGGTATGGTCATGTGCAGAGAATGGGTGATGAGAGGTGGCCAAAAAGAATGTTGTCTATGTCCCAACCAACAGAAGGAAGAAAGGTAGACCAAGGAAAACGTGGAAAAAGGGAATACAGGAAGCCATGAGGGAGAGAGGGATGGATGAGGGTGATTGGGAGGATAGAAGAGAATGGAGATTGAAGTGCGGGAAGCGGCGCCGGCCGTAGGAACCCCGGAAAAAAAAAGAATGAATGAATTACTACTGTTTCACAGCTGATGCATTTGTAGTGGTAGCGTGTACTAACTAGACTAAAAAAATATTCTTATCATCAGGCGCATTAATTTAACAAATAAGTTACCTACGGGATTATTAACTTGGTCGGATTCTTCATACTTAACTTCCTAATTTATATCAAAATATGTAAATAAATGTAATAAATACCAACAAATATGTTAAATACGGAAAGTTTGAAAACGAATGTTTTGTGTCAGAGTAATACAACAATCGTTCTCCCAGCATGCGTCACTCATTCATTATACCTCACCCGTACCCTTCACCCCGCAACTACACGGAGCGTATAACTGCACAATACTCGACCCATGTAAAACAAACCTGGAGCAGTGACGGGCGTGGGAGAGCTAGGGGCTCTCAGCCTCCAGTGTTGCCGCTTTGTGCAGTGTTTCACCAGCACTGGCGCTGTACTATTTGTGTGCCTCCACCTCCTCTCTCTTCGCTTTGGTTTCTCTCGTTATGAGATACATTTCGCAGTGAAAATGGTTCCAAAAATACACTATAAACTTGTTAGCAATTTAAGAAAGTACAGTACATTCTTTATTGCTAGAGCGGAGCGATACTGAAATATGACAAGGCTGTCACGATAGGTTGCCATGATAAATTTTCAGCGCTGGTTGGCTAAAGGTGCGGTTTCGTTTGTGCGATCATCGCATGCAGCCGCTGCCATTACACATCAAATGGATTTCTTAAGAAGTGGTTCCGTTTATGCGTCCGACGCAAGAGATCGCATGCGTCGGCTGCATCGACTCCTTTGGCAACCAGTCACCTGGAGCAGTCGCATGCGTCTGGAAGTTGAAAATGAGTTTTTCCAAAGACGATGACGTAAAACTATATAATATGACTGTGTCCTAAAACTTTTATTCGTACGATTTAATTGTCAAATATTTTTCTTACATTTTAATTCCTTTATTGAAAAGTCAGAATTTTTCTTTTGGTTTTTATTTTCTATTATTTTTCTTACCGAAATGTCCCGCCAACGTTTAACTAAAAGTACATCAGTGGGCGTCGCTTCGATGGTTTTGACTAAGCGTTTACATTTACACAAATTACACATTGTTAAATATAATTTTACTTCCTCTACCAGTATGTAACACTAATTAGCCAAAAAACGAAATGAAAACTACATTAAGGCCAAGACACTTCCGTACCCATTCAAAACCACAATACAGTACTAATTGACTGTTTGCAGCAAAGGTGATGTAGCCAAAATAAACAGTAGGCTACAGCTCCAAGGAAAATACTTATGTTATCGGTAAAAATCATGTCTGCAGTGCTGAATGTCATGTAGCCATACATAAGTGCTATAATTCACAGTTTGCTCAAACAGTATTTTGGTACAGAAATACAATTTACAGTATTTATTATTTATTGCTTTTATTACAGTTATTTGTAAAAAATTACATACCCATAAAATACTGAGTATTTTTTGACGTTTCGGATAACCCGGGTTTCGGTTAACCTGGACGTGTGTGTGCGTGTTGGATCGCACGTTCCACTGGACAAACGAAACTACTCTACCTATGCGTCAGTCGCATGTGATTACTGCGCAGTAATCGCATACATACGACGATAGCACAAACGAAACGCACCTTAGGAGCGAGCTGAGCTCCCGACAGGCGGCTTCGGCTCCCTACGCCCTCGATAGCTCCAGGCACGGAGTAAATAAGAATCTTTGAACCTTTTCCGTTATTTCACATCATCAAAATATCGTGTGAACGCACCTTCCGTTCGACCCAGCAACTGCCTGCACGTGCTCTGTACTGTTTGGCAATCGCTTGATTCTTTTATTTTCGGTTGTTTTCATTTTCATTATATTTTCGGTTGTTTTTCCTTCATTCTTTTACAAGTTTTACAAATTATTTACAAGTTTTATTTTCCAAATTACAAAACAATTAAGATCAAACAATTACAAAACATTAAAATGTATAAATAAAGAAAATAACACAATTTATTAAAAAAAATACAGAAAAATTACAAATATGATTAAGATCAAACGATTACAAAACATTAAAATTTAAAATTACTGAAAATAACACAAATTTGTTTTAAAAAATACAGAAAAACATTAAAATTTAAAAATACAGGAAATTACACAAATTTATTTAAAAAACAGAAAAATTACAAAGTAGAGGTTTACTTATTCTACAAATTGCTTTATTACACACCCAACGATCCTGGCCAGTGGTATTGAGTATCATATTGTGTCCATTTAATCAAAAGCGCGGATTATGTAATATTCCTTTCTCTTGAAGGAAACGTATAGCTCTTTCCTTAGTAGAAATAATAGGAGCCAAAAGATTCATTATTATATTGAGCAGAACACGTGCAAAGCAAACAACCAATTGATGTGTACTAATAAAACATGCAAACAATATCTACAATATTATTATAGTGAGTGGGATGTCAATCCCTTATTATAGTGAGTGGGTTGTCAATCATAACAATAAAGATGCGTTTACACGATGCGACTTTAAGGTTACAGATTGTATGATGTGAAATGACGGTAAAGGTCCGAATCTTTATTTACTCCGTGGCTCCAGGTTTGTATTACTTATTCAACACAACTGTAGGCTATGTTAAGTCTTCAGTAGTCTAGAATGCCAAACTACATAGACCTAATAATCGTATTGAAATGGTGTAACAAGAAATTTAATGGCCAAGTTAAGGGGGGAGTCTGCCCACAAAAAAAACTTTTTTATTTTTAATGATATAATGCTGAAATTTGGTAGATTTACTTCTCAAGATGTTCTGAAAGTACACCAATAATAAAACTTCAAAAAACTGTGAACCTAGCCCCAAAATTTGGGGAGGTTCAATTTTTTGGCATGTTTTTTGGTAGAATGTAATTTGGTTACTTTTCAAGATATAAAGATGAAATTTAGTCAAACTACAGATAAATATATGTTCTACGATCTGTAGGATTGGTTTTAAATTATCTTTGTAAATAAATTTTTTATTATTTTTTATTTTTTTTTAAATAATTACCTCCTCTGCAACACTTTTTACATGTATAAAAATATTTAATGTAAAGGTATATTAAAATCACTCCTACAGATTATAGAATAAGGATATATGGTCCCAACAAAAATAAAATTAGCATTCTACCTGTCACGGTTCCCAAGTTACATTCTACCAAAATTATAAAAAGTTGAAAAAATGATATTTGCGGGAATAAAAGAAAACAAAGATTTTACTGGTTACAACTTTACTTAGTCCTAGAATTCTCCAGCTCCATATATAAAACCTTCATTTTCTTTCTTCTGTTCTTCATTTGTAACTGTTTTAATTCTCCCATATTTCTCTTCATGTAGAGAAGATTATTAATTATCATTATTAATGATAATTGAACTGAATGTTAATAAATTACACTAATACTATCCTTCTAATGTAGTATGAAAGCAAAAACATAACCTCACTAAAATGAAACTGCCGGGTTTTATACCTCAAAATATCAAAAAATTGCATGACTCTTTCACTAATAACACTAATTTCACTTTTGTCGTTCTCTAAATATAAAAAAGGAATTCACTAACATAAATAAACGCTTTCTACTAACAGGAAAACAACGTGAAACCCGCATGTAAACAAAACACGAAAATCAGAGCTCACATGATATCGCATCGTTTAGAAATGGTTACCTAATTTATTAATTGCACTATCTCTTCGAAACTAACAATACTAATAACACAGAGAACACGGATTATTTAAAAAAAAGAATTGTGTAATTATCTTTTTTTACAAGCGAGATATTGAAGTTTAAACTTTTATATTTTTCCCGGGCCAAAATGAGAAATGTCACCATGACAACCCTTTTGTTTTTATTTATTTTTAATAGTAAAAATGAAGCTACAGACAAAATAAATACACCATCTTATTCAGAAAAGTTTAAACTACCAAATAGAGAAAAAAAAAATTGGAAGAAAAATTTTTTTTTTCATGTAAATCTTGGGTAGACTCCCTCCTTAATAAATAATAAAAAGACTTTTGAGCCAGCTCCTGACAATTCGATAAAAACTAAAACATTTAGTTGTAAATGTTATATTGAAAATCCAAATTCCGCCTGATTAAACATCGAAGATCCCGCCTATACCAAAAATCCGATGCCTTCTTGTTTCGTAGTGAGATTCGGTAAGAAAATATAATGAGTACAATACAGTATTGATAATCTTTAATTATAAAGCTTAGTTTTTAATAATTCTGATAGAAATTATGTGAAAATTCATTAAATATGATTTATTTTATATAAACCATTATCTTAAAATATTATTACGATTGTGAAGCAGTAGTAATATTGTGGTAGCATTGGAAGTTATTGTCTGGCTTGCTAGCTTTGCATTGTGTTGTGCTAATGGTAGATTTCTTTTGATAATTTTTCTATCGTTTTGTTTAGAGTATACAAATATTTAACTGAAGAGTAAATTTTTATGTTTGTTAAAGAACGGAACCAATAAATCTTGATAAACGACGTGTATATATTTTTTTCTGTCTTGGAATGTTCCTTTCGTAGGTAAGTTTAGACATTGAATGTCGTTGACATGTTTATGAATTTTGGATAATTATTATATTAACATTAACATTGCTATCGTATTTAATAATTTAGATATAGTAAAATTTAGCGGTATTGATCATATTTGCCGATATTTTTGTTATCAGATTAATATTTTGTTGCGTAACCAATACTGTACAATTTAGACATACTATTTAAGATATAATGGCGGTTTGCATAATAATTTTATTGTATTTGCCTTTAGTGCCTTTATGTAAGCGTATTTTATTATATTTGTAAGTAACGAATTGGTATTTTATTCATTAATAATAACATTAGTATCAGTCTTCGAATTGCATGAATTGCGTTTTCAATATGGTCGCATGATTATCATTTTTTACCGGATTACTATTTTGAATTAGGTTTTACGAAAAAATACTGTTTATCGCTTCTTGGCGTGTAGATATTACACATTTATTAATATTACATATTTTAAGCTAATTTTGTAGCTACCTCCCCAGAATGTGGTTTATTATAAAGCAAGTGAAATTTTTACTAAAAAAGATAAAAGTTGTAGTAAAGTTGATGATCATGACAGTGTTTCTATAAATGAAAGTGATGTAGGCCTAATGTCTTAACAGAATAGTCTGTAAATATGTAATTAATATTGGGCTGCTTGAAAGTTATGTATTTTTTTTATTTGAAATTTTGTAACATGCTTTAGATAAATAATTTTTGAAGGTGCAGAAATGTATGGAAATCCTTGTAAACTTAATTTAACCCTTTTAGTTCCATGTGTCCCTGTGAGCGAAGGGCCGTATTTTATTGTTAACTACTCTACAGTAATACTAAAATACGTAATAAAGTAAATAATTGAATAATAAAGTCAGTTTATCGGATATACATTACACACTATCGATATATCAACTAATCGGCCCATTGGTGTAGTGGTTTGTGCAACTGGCTTCTACGCCAGGGTCCGTGTTGATTCCCAGTCAGGTCTGACATTTTTCATATACAGTAGAATATACAGTAGTCCGGCCATGCAGTAGTCCAGCACCTCCAGTAATCCGGCCCTTAAAATATTAGGCCTAAAAGTATGAAACCTCGCCCAGAACAGATTTTGGTAAAAGATCTAAATTGAATTAGGGAAATCAACTCGACCTAATTACGGCGGATTTAATATACCTAACATGTATGTTTAGGATTTGATTAAAGAAATGAATAAGCAGACCTTAATTATTGTTAAATGGAATAATTTTTGGCCTTTTATCCAAAATCCAGAACTGGGTCATACTCTATACTTCATGCTGAATTGACAACGAACGTGATTCTCAGAACATGAGCACCCCCACACCGTACTAGGCGTTGTCAATAGCCAATAATTATGTTTAGTACAATGACTACAGAAGTACTTAGCAAACTTTTTTTAATTAGTTAATTTAAAATCACACAAATTAATGCATATTAATATTTTGTTTAAATTTATAATTTATAGTTCCAAAATTCCAACACATCCAGTAATCTGGCACCCTCTCGGTCCCGAACAGGCCGGACTACTGAGATTCTACTGTAATCATTCTCCACCGCCTGTATTAGCAGAAATTACAAAACTGTCAGATATAAAACTAAAAAAAGAAGATAAAATATATATAGGCTTTTGGTATACTGCAACATTTTACAGTCTTGTTTGTTTTGTTACGTTTACGCTATGTAATGTTTCGTTTGGTGTGAAGTAAAGTTATAAATGGTGATTTATGAAGTGTTTGTTCGGTTTGTCTTGTAAAAGTGATTTTTATATCTTTAGGGTTTAATTTGTTTAATTATAACAGTTTTTATTGTGTTCTGAACTTATTTATAAAATTCTGAACGCGTCATGAATTGGTAGTTTTGTAGGTTATGTTTGCTTTGTTCGATTTTCTTACTTACGTTAGACTTAACATAATTTTCACCAAAATGATTATATCAAACCATTAAATATATATTTTGCTTAGAATTTCCAGACTTTAACATGAATTAATTGAAAATAAAATTAAACTATAAGTAATATCCTTTTTTTGATGTGAAACTGAAATTTTTTTAATGGTTTTTTCAAATTTCCAAATTTTGACTTGACCTGTGGCACCATGATAGAATAAATTGAAATTTCATTACAGTTTGGAATTCTTCAGAAAACAATAAAAAATATCGAAATTGCTCAAACGGTTTGAGTTTTATGATTTTTTTTTCTGAAACACTACAACTCTTACAATTTCTGCTTGGCACTTTTTACTTTCTTTTGCCTATGTGAATATAGGCCTACAGGAAGGAAACTATTGTTTTCATGTCGATTTTTCGAAATCGAGTTTTCACTGTATGTATATGTTTTCAGACCCCCTGAACCCAAAAAGCATGTTTTTTAGCGATTGGTGTATGTACGCGTGCGTGCGTGTCCGCGCGAGAGTGCGTGTGTGTGTGAGAGAGAGAGAGCGCGCGTGTGTGTGTGCGCGCGCGCGTGCGCGTGCGCGTGCGCGTGCGTGCGCGTGTGCGTGTGTGTAGAATACCTCAAGAACGGAACATCGTCCAAAGTTGTATATATTTCACGACAAAAGTGTATAATCAAATTTATAGGAAATTAAAAGATCTACAACTTTTATTTAGAGAATTTTTCTCTACAGAGCCTAGTTTAGCGTGAAAGAGTTATTTTCTGTATTTTTAAGCAAAACTGAGGTTGATTTTCATTTTGTGTCTTTCACTCATGTGTAGTGCCTGCCGGCACCAGGCGAGATGGTTTAGGTAATTAGGTGAATATTGGATGAATGACACAGATCTAAGAGCATAACATATTTAATAAGCGATCAAGTTACATACCAGAAGATCCCATCTTCTACACGACACCTGGGTTAGTCGTAGTTGAGGCTGGAGCCAGAGGATGGACCTGGGATGACGTTGCTGCAGATGTTCCAAACTATCATCAATCAAATTAGGCCAACACGCGCCTTTTATGAGTGTTACATCAGAGTGGCCAACATACCCATACAAAAATATGTACAAACATATGTACAGCTACAATTATTAAATACTTTATTATTTAGACCACTACACATGATTAAAATAAGTTTGTTTTATGAGGTTAATTTTTTTGTTTATTTCTAATGTTTTATTACTAATGTTAGGTTATATTGTTCATTATTTGCATTGGCAAGAGAAAGTTGTGTGAGTGTTTCACACCAGATTTTTGCCTAAAAAATGCCAACAGGCTTTGGCACTAAAAGGGTTGTTAACTTGTGCATTATCTAAATACAGTATTTTTTTTGTATTTGTTGTTTTGATTATTCATGGTTACTTTTTCTGACTATCAAAATATAAAAATGTGAATTGTAACATTATTCCAAGTTTTTATTCAACGCAATACCACTGAATTGAATTTGATAAATACCGGGTGATTTTTTAGTGCTGTTACCCAATTGTTAATGTCTGGTAATTTTTTTCTAAGAAAGGGATATTTTGTTTTGTGGCACAAAGTTCGTAGCCCTACTCAACCGGTATAGATATGACAGTTTGAGTTGATTCTCCTTGAGTTGCGTAAAATTTTGTGCTGTTTCCAGTTAGGTTACGAACAGAATGTCTTTTACCCTAGAACAACGGGTTTTCATTCTTGAACAATATTTTGCTACAAAATCGTATGAGAGTGTAAAAGAATCATTTCAAATTAAATTTTTTGGTGTTCCTCCACTCTATTCTAGTCAATTTCTAGGCTAACTAACTGATTTTTAGAGGCAGGTATTGTTTGCAGCAGAAAACGTAGTGGTCTACCAACTCTCTTGACAGATGACGTTAAGAGAATGTGAAAACAAGATTGCTCAATTCTCCATGGAAAAGTTTACAAAAACTTTCCTCGCATGTTGATTTGTCATGTGCGAGTGCTCAGAAAGCTGCTAAAAAATTGAAATTGTATCCGTATCACATACGATTAGTTCTAGAGCTTCAGCCTCCAGATTTAAACAAGAGATTGTTTTAGGATAAAAGACATTCTGTTCGTAGCACGACTGGAAATGGCATAAAATTTTACACAGCTCAAGGAGAATCAATTCACACTGCCATATCCATACTGGTTGAGTAGGGCTACCAACTTAGTGTCACAAAACAAAATTTATTTTTTTTAGAAAAATATTACCAGACAGTAACAATTGGGTAACAGGACTAAAAAATCACTCTGTATAATGTACTTTTTTTTTCTAGTATTGGGCCAATTTTAGACCACATGGCGTGACTTTAGACGTTTCTGGAAGCTTATTTCGCAACCACATTCTCAGCATTTGTTCACTGTAGGCTTTTCTCCTTTCTTCTGTCCACCCAGTGTTCTGTTTTTGCTCTTTATGAAACTCCGTACAGTCTCTAATTATTTGTCTGAATTTTGTTTGTTTCATTAAGTTTTCTCGGTTTCATCAGTATCTCTTCTGACTTCTTTAATCTTTTCAATGCCATGGACGCATTAACGCGCAACGAGTTTCCTCCGTGATGTGCCATGGACGTGTTTACACGGGGCATGCAGTTTGAATTTTAGCGCCGTGTAACGTACAATTTGCCGTGTACGTTTGATATTGCATATCAAACTGTTCAGAATGAAAAAAGAATTTTTTTCCCTCTTGAGTTTCAAGCTGCCGTCAACGGTAAATCGACCATAAACTTTCTAAACAGGGAATTTTCTATCTCCCTGTTTACAACACATTTTGCATATCTCACTGGTCGTTGTCATATGTTGTTGTTATGTTAGCCATGTAAAACTAACCAAATTATTATTTTGTTCAGTTCAGTGTTTTTAACCTTTTAGTAAAAATTTAGTCGACTTACAGTACAGTTTTTTATAGTTATTATTGTAGTATACATGTTATTTTATTAGCTGTGTGATCATAACCAAATTATTATTAACTTTAAGTTCAGTGTTTGTAACCTTGTATAATCTACAAGTTTAGAACAGTTTTTTTAAAATGAGTATTCATATTTCATTATTTTTGTCCATTTAAGCATGAAATAAAAAATTAATTTTACTTTTAAAAAATTACTGTTTTTTTCATTTATTGGTTTTTAGTTTTTTTCACTGGCATTGAAAGGGTTAAACTATTTATCTGACACCTTAAGTCTATTGTTTAGTGTCTTAAAAATTTGTTTTATCAATCGGTAGTTATCCAATCTATACTGGTGTTTGTAAAATTTGATCCGTATTTTTCTAATCATTTCAATTATTCATTAATTTTCCTTGTACTGTGTCCTGTTTTTGCTCTTTATAAAAGTCCATAAAGTCTGTAATTTGTCTGAATTTTGTTGGTTTCGTCAATTTTTTTCGGTTTATTCCGGTTTCTAATATGTTTAGACGGTCTGTCTAATATCTTTGGACCCATTATCTTGCAAAGTATCTTTCTCTCAAATTTTTTTGCTTCTCTTTGACCAGCCTATCGGTCACTCTTAAAGAGACAGACAGATTTTATCTCAGTATTACAATACCTAATTGTGTAACTTGTCTTGTGAGTGCTTTTTTTTTTATGCAAGTTCCTTGGAGTCCATTAGATAATAGTATATTGCCATCTTTCTTCGTTTGTTGTTCGTTTTCTTTTCGCTGGTCTTTGGTTGTACAGGATGATTATAAATGAAAGACACTTTTGACAGCTCCTTAAACATCAAACTGGTGTATTTGAATATAGTAAATGATACAGGTTTGTAGAGAATTTTTTAAAGTTTATTTTGGTACAACTGTTGCTAGCATTTCGTTTACTGCTGTTACAACAACCAGTGTAGCAAAATGGCCGCTACTCAAGTGGAGAAAGCTTGTTGTGTTCTTGAATTAGCCAAAACAAACTTGGTTACAGTTGTGCAATGTCATTTCAGAACAAGATACGGTAAACCACCTCCAACAAGGCAATCAAACTGTGACTGGTATAATCATTTTGAAAACAGTGGATGTCTCTGTAAAAGGAAGAGTACTGGAAGAATTTCTGTTACAGAAGAACAAATTGATAATGTTTGTGATGTTTATGTACCAAGTCCAAGAAAATCAATTAGATCAGCAAGTTTAGAATTGCAAATTCCTCAACCGACTATGTGGAAAATTCTGTGAAAACGTATGAAAATGACACCTTATAAATTGCAGTTAGTTTAAAAACCAGTGATAAAGTCGTATGTAAAAATTATTGTCTGGAGATGCAACATTGTGTTGAAAATGACGACGCATTCTTTAATCGCCTAATTTTCTGTGATGAACGTATTTTTGTATCGAAACTGTCTATTTTATTTATAATCACCCTGTATTATCTCTCTGCGGTACTTGAACCTCTCAGCTTTTCCAATTTTTCCGTATCGTGTCCAACTGATGCGGGGCTGTTGTTCGTTATGTATTTACTTTTCTCATGAAGGAAATCTGTAGTCCTGGTTTGTCTTTAAACACATTGATTTGTTCTATTGTTGTTTCCATGTTCATAGAAACTACTGCAGGCAAAAGCAAAAGCCATTCTTTGATCCTTTTAATGTGTACTTTGTTTAACGATCCTTTATTGACAAGTTCAATTTTCTTTTCCGAATAACTTTCTCCAGAACACAGTTAAAAACAACAGTGGCAGTCCATCACCTTCCTAAGCTCAGTTTTAATTACAAACTTTTGGGAAATTTCTTCTAAAAATTTTACTTGTGATTGTGTTTTGTAACATATAATGAAAAAAAATCCCTTTCATGAGATGACGCGTCTCATGGCTGGTGGCAAATACTAAAAAGGCTTATCTATGACTTGGTAATCCATGATCACAATTGTACTATGGTAAAAACCATTAGTGGATTCTACTCTTTAAAGAGTAATCGAATGACACTATTTTTGTTTCCAAATTCCAACTTTGATTTCTTGACTTCCAGTTTTGGGCCGCTTCCGATCAAAACCAGAATTTTAAACCCATTCCTAACCAGCTAACTTTTTTGTGTAGATTACGAATTCAAAAACTGTTTGTTGCTATCTCTTGTAGTTTCTGATATCTGGGTGTGACGATTTGACGTACAAAACAAAATGATAGATGACAATTTTAAAAATTGCCACCAACAATGTGAATTTTTATTATTTTACTTTCTGTAAATTGAAATGTTGTTAAATAGAGAAAATTTGTCTGTCCCGTGACATTTGTATTATAGACATCATTCGATCATACTTGTAATTTTAATCTAAATAATTTCTGTTTTCAGGTAAACCTGCTTAAATAAAAAAAAAGACATGGATTATGAAAATGGAGATTCGAAGGAAAGTAGAAAGTACTCGAAAGAAAGAAAGTATTACGATGATGATTACAATAATGACGGCGATAAATATTATAAAATAAAACAGAAATATAAAGAGAGAGACGATTTCAAATACAAAGATAAACGGGAATATTATCGCGATAAAGAGTGTTATTATAGCCACAAGGAAAAAGATAAGGAATGGAAAGATTATAGGGATAAGGAACGAGATAGAAAAGAAAAAGAGAAACTATACAAGTACAAAGATAGAAGTGAAAGAGAGAATAAAAGACGTAGAAGTAAAAATCGTTCGGTTAGTCCATTTACAAAGAAACATTCAAGGTCACGTTCCAGATCTCGGTCGAAATCGAGACACCGATCGAGGTCGAAATCACGTTCGAGATCGCCGTCGAGGCGTAGTTCACATTCGAGACATGTATCATCGTCTAGCAAACATAAATCGTCGTCGTCTTCTTATTATGAGGATAAAAGGTACGAATCGTCCTCGTACAGCCGAAGTAATAAAGATCTTCCCGAGCCACCGCCGTCGTATTCACAAATTAAAGGTCAAAGGAAAATGATGATCTTGGAAAAACTCGGCATCGATCTTGTCGTACCCGGAACCTTGGATAAACAACAATCAGGTTTGTTTTTATTTTTTATTTTACTTTATCTATGTAATTATGGGTTATTTATTTGTTGAAAGTTGTAAAAATTATCACATTAATTAAATATATTTAAAATGCAGTTGAACTAGCTGTTTTATAATTTTGTTTATAACGTAAAAAATATTTTTAATGTATCATTATGATTGAAGATTTAATATTGTTATCGTATGATGATTTAATTTTCAACAGTTTTTCATCGGTTATAGTCTCGAACTTTTGTTTAAAAATTTACGTCATAAAGAATTCACGGGTCTTTGATTATTATTATTATTAATGGCGCCACAGTCCTTGTTGTGGGTCGTCTTGTATTCGATTCATAATTCCTGTCGTATCAGTGTTGGCCTCCCATCTTCTCATTCCCATCAGATTTCATCTGTCATTTTACCAGGAGTGTATTTCTTATTGTAACTGCTTTATCCAAATTTTTATTGTTTTTTTGGATATTCTCTTTTTTTAATCCATTAATCCTGTCCATAGCCCAAGGTTGTTGTTGTTATATAGTTAATTTATTACTTTCTCTTGCCTAAATATATAGGATGGAAAGTATTCTTTTCATTTAGATTTTTGGGAATCGAGTTTTCACAGGCGATACACACGTTTTCAGTCCTCCTGAACCTAAAAAATCATGTTTTTAGTTCTCTCTCTTTCTCTCAACCTCCCCCTCTCTCTCTCTCCGTGCTTGTGTGTACAAAATATTACAAGAATGGAACATGTTACAAAGTTGAAACTTGAAACTTAAGTTAGGTACCACTAGAGGACCCGACACGAACATTTCCATGATAATTGTCAACTGGAAGTAGTAGTTTATTCGTGTCATTTTTCACTTACTTGCGATTTTCTACAAAACACCTCCAATGATTTTGTTTTTAATTGCCTCATGCTCTAAATTTTTTTTGCTCTGCAAGATAAGGTAGGTGCCATGTCTGCTGAAATTCTTGGGGAGGCGGTTTTCTCGTAAAAAATGGTTTTTTTAAGATTTTGGCTCTAATATGCATTTTAGTGTAAAAATGTGTATAATAAAAGTTGTAGAAAATTTAAAAACCTGCAACTTTTATTTTCAAAATTTTTTTGTATAATGCTTAGTTTAGTGGTAATTAAAGATTTTTTGTTTTTTTCATGAAAATGTGTGAAAAAAGTCTATTTTATTTTTAAAGATTTCAGCCTTAGTATGCATTTTACGACCAAAGTGTATTTAATCAAATTTATAGGAAATTAGAAGATTACAACTTTTATTTAGAGCATTTTCTCTACAGAGCCTAGTTTAGTGTGAAAGAGTGATTTTCCGTATTTCTAAGCCAAACTGGGTTTCATTTTCATTTTGCGTCTTTTACTCATTAAAATTAGATTATGTTTATTGAGGTTAGTTTTTTGTTTATTTCTAATGTTTTATTACTAATGTTAGGTTATATTTTGTAAATTATATTTGCTTTGGCAAGAGAAAGTTGTGAGTGTTTTTCACATCAGATTTTTTTCATAACCAATCTGAGGTTGAAAAATTTATTGGCTTAATACAGTAAAATGAGGTGATAAAATTTTATAGTTTATAAAGTGATTTTTCTAATGTTTTCTATAGTTTTTATGGAAGCTTGTAAAAATTCTACACAAGATGTGGTCTCGACACAAACGTGCGCAAAATGCTACTATTTTATTCCGGTAAGTGCGACAAATAGGTCAAAATAATTTTTTTCTTGAAAATTTTACAGTAAAAATTAAATAATTTAGTTTAGTTGCTTTAGAGTTTTTTTTATTTGGGATCATAATATGTAGTTGAATCTAGAAGGGTCCTCTATACTCCGAAAACTGTTTGTAATGAAGAATTATTTGACGTTGTTGCATCTTAATGTTGGTATGGTAGCACGAAATATTTCTATTGTTCATAGTAAAATCACGGCTAATGAAAACCCAGGGTCATTCCATGTCAAATCAGCTGATGAAATTTCATTTTCAACCTGACCATCTCAAATTTTTATGAAATTTTCTGGAATTCATTTAGATCCGTTTCAAGGATTTAAACATTAAAATTTGTTTTTTTTTGTATTATGGTTCGATTATACATTTGGAAGGTCTGATTTCTTATAAAACATAAACTATCATAGATTTTTTCAAAAACATATTTTTATTTAATTCCTTGTTTGCTTTTCTATTTTTCTACATAGTTTCCGTATTTGTTTAAACATTTTTCATAACGTTCTACAAGCTTTTGTATGCCTAAGTCTCCCACTTGTGAGGATAATCAGTCTCCAAATGCTACTTTCATCATTTCATCTGTGGCAAAACACTTGTTGAGAAATTCCTGTACGTAACGGAATGAGTGAAAATCACTTGGCTGGAAGTTTGGACTGTACCGTTGATTGGTCAATATGTTCTGATTCAAAAGATGTGATCTGTTTTTGGGTTAGCAGAATGGGATCTGGTATTGTCATGCAGAGACAAAACTTCAGACATCAGCTTTCACCCAATAATGCACTTTCCTGTCGCTCATTGCATTGGGGCCGTATATTTCACTTATCTGTCAATGAATTTCCGCTGCTGAAACGTTCCTCTGAAGTTGAATCGCTGACCGTATTTCGCTGTCTGATCAATTGTTTCAAACATTTTTAACTGACTGTAAACAGATACCACACACAGCAATAATACCAATGCGAATGGTGTCGTTTGATGAGCAAGTTATGCTGGGAGTTGGTGCACATGGATGTTTCATTGTTTGTGCAACTTTACAGCGATTCGGACCTTAATTTCCGATTAACTCTCGTACTATAAAACTTTATGATTTACTCTTTCATTTTCACTGTAAAATGTTACAGTCTGCTGTTACAGTTTGGCTGTAGAGTGAAAATCGTTGGGGAGTTGCGTTTAATGATGAATTTGCTTGTATTTTTAACTTCTTTTAAATATTATCATTATGCCCCAGCTGGACCAACCTATTACCTTATTGATCATTGTAGGCTTCTTGATCTTCTAGACTTCTTCATTTCTTCTAAATTTTTGCTTTTCTATAATTAGCAGTATTTTCCCTGAACAGTGACTTGTCACGACAATTTTACAATACAATGCATTCAGAATTTGACGCCTGGACCAACCTGCTTGTACAATATATGCGCCTGTGATTCATGCCAGGTAACACCGTTAGAAGACTCAAATGCCAATGGTTAAGACACTTTTTCCGGATGAATCAATGACAGCTATGGACTGATAGCTCACTCGAAAGTGAGCCAACGGCCAGCCCGTTGGCGTAGTGGTTAGCATAACTGGCTTCTACGCCAGGGTCCCGGGTTTGATTCCTGGTCAGGTCTGGCATTTTTTCATCACTCATTTTCATTATCATCATTATTCCACCATCTGCATTAGCAGAAATTGCAGAACAGTCAGACATAAATAAAAAAAAAAATTGAAAGTAAAACCATGCAAATGTACATAGGTTAATGTTTTATATTTACTTCGTGTCGATTGTAAATAAACAGCTTTATAAGTTTAATGAAAAATATCTTAAAAAAATTTCTGGCCATTTAGTTGATGGAAAATAAAAATCTCCAATTTTTTTTCACTTCCTGAGTTTTTTTTATCTCAAATCATCTACACCTCTTAACTCGGTTTTCAAACCCCACCCCTTACATGTTTTAACCAACCTGGAGTAGTCCCATGAATTTTATAATGATTCCGATTGGATGAAAGTTGACAGGTCTAAATGAGGTCCTACTCAAGAGCAAGGAAGCTGAGAAAACATTTGCCCCTAATTGGTATTAACCCTCCAGATGATATTTCGCTGTGTTTACAACGTGTTTTCTAATATGTCGTATGGTTTTGTCATTACGCATGTTGGTCAGGTTTTTACAGTAACCATAGAAATTATTATTATTGCATTTAGGATTACCATGCTAATTTATTGTTAGGCTGTTTGTATCTTAACAATTGTACAATCGCTTGTATCTCGTCTTTCCTGCCACCTTGTAACTTCATTCTGCTGCCTGCGTTTTACTCATCTTTCTTTCATCTTTTTTCTGCCCTATCCCCGCATTTCTCCTGCACAATTTTCTATCGTTGCAAAATATATATTATACGTAACTCATGTCCATCCTGACACCACTTCAGCCATTTTGTTAATTGGAATGGCCGGTCCAATGGCGTAGTGGTTAGGGCAACTGGCTTGCTACATTAGGGTCCCTGGGTCAATTCCCGGTCAGGTCTAGAATTCGTCACTCATCTTCTTCTAACATCCTTCTCACCTAACATCATTTGCCTGAGTTAGCAGTAATTGCGAATCAAACGGACGTAAAACCAAAAAAAAATTTCCTTCACTATGGTCAAAGTACAGTAAACCTTTGACATGGCTCGTGGCAAGGTGACATGACGCGATGTAAGTTGCGATTCATCTGGCAGGTCAGCCACTTCCACTATCTCCTCATTCCCCTACCCTTCCATTGTCCTTGGGTACGAATCGCACGTCAGTTTGAGTTTGAATAAAATTGAGTTAAAATTGTGCGATTTTCATACCGAAATCATCATTAATAAGTCATATGCTCTGAATTGTTCGATACTTCGACAACCTATAAGTCTAACAAAGTGTCGCATTATCAAATTTATATTCTATTATCATACATTTTCAGGATGTATAATAGTAGTTTTAGAAAATTTATTTCATGTTCAGTATTCGAGCTTATAACGTTAGTAATGAAAGTCTTCACGTGCGGCGAAATTATTTGAGGTTTAATTTTATATCGTGTACACATAGTTAAAAATTTATTTCAGATTGAATTAAAACCTTGCGCCGGTCTTATATTTTTAAAACAGCTAGTTGATGTGCATTTTAACTTCATACAATTTTATGGATGCATGTTGAATTTATTGATGTATGAATTAAGAATAAAATATTTTTAATGTCTGAATTACTTACTTGTTACACTACTGAGGGTGCTATGTTGTTAATCTTTGGTATTCATTAAATTTATAAATTGTGGTTATAAATCAGCATAGCTGGAATATTTGTTTCACCATTTATTTGGCGACAAGCAATATTGTGTATTGGAATTAATGTGAAACTATTGATTGCAGTTAAATAGTTTTTTGTTTTACAAATTGAAATTGCTGTTATAAAGTTTAATAATGTATTGCTTGAAAAGGGTAGGTTATGTTTGATTGAAATTAAAAAAAAAACAAATGAATTTGAAGGGAAACCCTTATTAAAAATACGTAACAAACTAACGCACTCTTTACTGCTAAACACAGAATATCGTTTGAAAACGAATGAAAAATTCACTCAATTGGTTTGGATCACCGAAGTCATTTGAATGAATCGACCACAGCCCCGTAGATGTTTGTCGTCGCATATGAAGAAATCGCTTCTTTCAATGTATCTTCAAGAACGTCGAGTCTTATTCACGAACGGTGTGTATTGTGAGGCGATGAAATCACCATTGAGATGCAAGTACTTAGGTTATAAATATTAGTTTGTAATTTTTTTTCTCTGATTATTTTTTGTAAATCCAGGTAAATTGGTTTGGTTTGTGTTATTGGTGAATAAGAATTAAGGTTATGAATTTTCTGGTTAACCCTAGATATACGGTAAGCAGCAGCCGAACGCTGGCTGTAAAACGCTTATCCCTCAGCTATTTTTTTTACAAAAAAAAAATCCAAAAATTATTCATGAAGTTTACAAACATATGAGCTTGAAAAAAATCGCATAAATTGCTTTATTTTACTTTAGTTATAGTGATTCAAATTTAGACCTTTTTGGAAAATAGTCCGAAAATTTGGAACACTTGTACGATAATGCGATTTTACCAATTTATTTATAATTTTGTTCTAAAAAAAGTAAAGAAATATAGAAAATAAGGGGTAAGGATGATGCAACACGCAATTGGCAATACATGAATGAAGCAGTGCTGTATTTTTTTATTTAGCGAGTTAGTATTTTTGGCACCTTGAATCATGTTCGATATGGAACACACATTGGCACAACATTGGCCAGTGTGAATGTGAATTGGTTGTGGGTTAGTGTTTTTGTCATCTTGAATCCCTTTCAATAATGAACACACATTGGCAGGCACAACATTGTCCAGTGCGAACGTGAATTAGTTGTGGGTTAGTATTTTTGACGTCTGGAATCCCGTTCAATATGGAACACACATTGGCACGACATTGGCCAGTGCGAATGTGAATTAGAATAAGATTGCGACTCACCACTGTGTCCGTGTTTTTTGGTTTATTTCAGTTATTTTTTTTTTTATTTTATTTTCGATTACTATCTGGGGTATGGACTTAACTTTTACCGTCTATAGAGAAGATGCATTTCCATTGTTGGTTGTGGAACATTTTCAGACCCCCTGAACCCAAAAAACATGTTTTTAGTGATTGGTCTATGTATGTATGAACAGAATATCTCAAGAACGGAACAATTACGAACTTGAAACTTAAAAATTAAGTTAGATACCACTAGAGGACCCAACACGAACATTTTCATAAAAATCGGTCAACCGGAAGTAGTAGTTTATTTGTATCATTTTTCACTTTTTTGCAATTTCTCAAAAACTGCTCCTACAATTTTTTTTAAACTTTTTATGCTCTACAAGAAAGGGTAGGTGCAATTTCTACTGAAATTCTTGGGAAGGCTGTTTTCTTGTCAAAAAAAATTGTTTTTTTTTTATGATTGCGGCTTTAATATGCACTTAACCGCAAAAATGTTTTAATAAAAGTAGTAGAGAATTTAAAAACATACAACTTTTATTTCGAAAATTTTTTTGTATAAAGCATAGTTTGGCGATAATTAGTGATTTTCTTTTTTCTCATGAAAACGTGTAAAAGTGTTTTTTTAAAAATTTCAGCCTTGGTATGCATTTTAGGACAAAATTGTATAAACAAATTTATAGGAAATTAAAAGATATAGGACTTTTATGTAGATCATTTTTCTCTACAGAGCCTAGTTTAGCGTGAAAGAGAGATTTTCCGTATTTTAAGCCAAACTGAGGTTAATTTTCATTTTGCGTCTTTCACTCACGATTAAAATAAGGTTATGTTTTTGGAGGTTAGTTTTCGTTTATTTCTAATGTTTTATTACTATTGTTAGGTTATATTGTTCATTATTTGCATTGGGAAGAGAAAGTTGGTGAGTGTTTCACACTAAATTTTTTTATAAAATAAATCCAGAAAAAATACTGTTGGTTCCTAATAAATCGTATTTATTACTATGTAAATGTTATTATTATGTTGTGAGCCTAACGTCAGTTGATTGTGCACGAAGTTGGACAACCTCTTCCTAATAAATCGTATTTATTACTACGTAAATGTTATTATTATGTTGTGAGCCTAACGTCAGTTGATTGTGCACGAAGTTGGACAACCTCTTCGACACCTCTTATAAAAATCTTACACCCGCAGACCTTTTCTTGCAGGGGTATTTAAAAATGTGTTGATATGAAAAAAAATCTCATATACTTCACTTGAATTAAAGGCCAACATTGAACATGAGATTTCTAACATTGGTTAGCAAACATGAAAAGTAACTACAGATGTTACAAAACATGTACGTATCTGCATTCGGGTTACTTGAAATTTTTTTAACATTTAGTTTTAAGTAATTAATGGTAAGTTTCATTGTAATTTGTATATTGTTGCGCAAAATTTTAATAAATATTTCATTAATTTTTTAATAGTTTTGTGCTACATTCATGTCGTCTAAATACAAGTTGTATCGTTTTTAAAACGCCCATTATCAAAGGTTTTTTTTGGAAATCATATTTTAGAATTAAGACTGTTATTAATAAAAAAATTTATTATTGAAAAATCTCTTTCATGAGATGACAGACAAAAACACAAAGATAATACAAAGCCTTACCTTTGATTTATGGCAAAAAACCATTAGTGAATTTTTTATTTACTCTTTGACGTATTGAATGACGCTGTTTTTGTTTCAAAATTTTGACTTTGATTTCTTGACTTTCAGTTTTGAGCCACTTCTGGTCAAAACCGGAACTTTAAGCACAATGGTTTCTTCTGTATCTACTCTTTAAGAGGAATTGAATGACACTTTTTTTATTTACAAATTTCAACTTAAATTTTTTACTACCAGTCAAAACTGGAACTTCAAACCTAATCCAGACCCAAAAAAGTTTTGTGTAGATTATCGCGACGAGAACTGTGATTTTAACAATCACACGGACTGTCATTTTACGCCTAATAAAACTCTTTTATTACATTCAGTTTCATTCCTAAAAATTTCAAAAAATGACAATTTATTTATTAAGAATTTGTTATTAGAACCACGTTTGAACCAAATTTTTCTGTTTTTATTTACGACCAAAATGAAAATTGAAAATTAAAAAAAAAAATAGTTTCTTCTAGAAATATCAATTTACAAACGAAAAAGTGTTACTAAATCATTAAAAAATACAAAAAAAATATTTTAGCTATATACATAAATAAAGCAATTCATTGTAAAAATAACAACATTTAGATATTGCAAATTGATAGATGCGTTCAAAAGATATCACACCTTTTGTTCAAAAAAATAACGTGCTGGATTAAAAAATTTGTCTACAAAATAATGTCGTCCCTTTTCTATTTTTATTTACTCCTTTGAAAGTTTCTATCTCTTTTCTGCACACTGTTTTGTGTATTATCTTTTTCTAAACATGATAGCATAAATCAAAATAGGTTATCGTTTGTTTTGGTGCTAGTTGTAAGGTTTAACTAAGGGATAGACGAAAGAGTAGTGTTAACCTTCTTTGTCCGGTTTCAGTCATAAAATTTGTCAAAATTTGTCGCCGGCACTTCTAATTTATTGATTTCAACTGTAACATTTAAAGCCAACTGATAATGTCATTTTCAAACAAATACCTATTTTCATTGAAAAGTTATGGACAAAAATGCTCAAATTTAGTACAGGCTTTATAAAAAAAAAATCTTTCTTTCGCGTAACACCATGTCGTCAATTTTCATCGTAAAAATATGCAAGATACATCAAATGAAAGAGGAGAAAATTCTCTATCCAATAAAACTAAATTCATTGGAAAATAATTAATAGTTGCGGAGAAAATTGACTTTTAAGAAAGGTGATTTCTGGCTTCCAGGTTAGCAAGGGAATGAATGTGGCTCTTATAGTTTCTTACTTTTATTTTTTTACTTTCAGTTTTGGACCACTTCTGATCAAACCCAATTTATAATGCTTTTCACAGTTCATGAGCTCTAACGGTTCCATGCGTTTTGACCAATCAGAATGTTTGCCAGCGTTGTAAGATTGTACAAATGTTTCAGCCTGACAAACATTACGTGTGCATGCGTATAAGTGCCCCAGTAGTTCACTTGTGTCTTGCATCTCGTACTGAACACATTGATTATAGAGCGCATTAACATGCAACTTTGTAATATAATCAGCTGATTGTATGTTCATAGGTTATTGTTAGTGAGATACCAAAAAAATGGCTGTCAAAATATATAACAATTTTGCATGGCCTAAAATAAGATGAACCGTTTGAACCGGATTAATATTGTGTTGATTATGAATTCAAAAACTGTTTGTTGCTATCTCATGTAGTTTCTGACATCTGGGTGTGTCGGAGAGACAGAGGACAATTAAAGATGACAATTTTAAAATTTGCAACCAATTAGGATGTAGGTAGTACAATTATATATAATGAGTCACAAGAATGCCTTTTGCGTACGGACGGGCTGTGAGGAAGGGAAAAGAAATTTAACATTGCTGCCAACCTCAACAGTGAGACACTACAAGGTGTGGCTACTAAATAACGAGACTGACGTAAAAAATGTTATTTATATTTTATGCATGATCACTTATTGTCACCTTCAATATACACTCCTCTGTCCCTACAATGCTCCATGCGAATTTTCCATTGTTGGAAACAGTGCTGGAAGTCATCTTCTGTCAGCCCCTTCAGGACACGTGCAGCTTTCCCTTTTACAGCTTCCACAGACTTAAATCTTGTCCCTTTTAATGCAGATTTCACCTTGAGGGAACAGGTAGAAGTCGCATGGTGCAAGATCTGGTGAATAAGGTGGATGTTCTAACACAGATGCTATACTTGGCTAGGAACCTCTTGACAGATAACGCGGAATGAGCTGGCGCATTGTCTTAGTGGAGAACCCATGATTTGTCTTTCACATTTTGGGGCATTTTTCCTTAATCTTTGACGTAGTTTAGAAAGTACCTTAAGGGAGTAATATCGATTAATTGTTTGACCTTCAGGAACCCAGTGAAGGTACACAATCCCATGGATATAAAAAAAAAACAATCATCATTCCTTTAAATTTTGATTTGCTCATTCGAGCTTTTTTGGCTCTGTGTGAAGTTCGGCTCTTCCAGTGCATGGATTGGCGCTTCTTTTCCGGATCATAAGTAAAAAAATCACGTTTCATCACATGTTATCATCTTCTACCTGTTCCCTAAGGTGAAATCTGCATTAAAAGGGACAAGATTTGAGTCTGTGGAAGCTGTAAAAGAGAAAGCGGCACGTGTCCTGAAGGAGCTGACAGAAGATGACTTCCAGCACGGTTTCCAACTATGGAAAATTTGTATAGAGCGATGTAGGGATAGAGAAGGAGTGTATATTGAAGGTGACAATAAGTGATTATGTATTAAATAAAAATAAAATTTTTTGCAACGTCAGTCTCGTTATTTAATAGCCACACCTCGTATATTTTACTACTGCGCAATTGCACCATTAGTTAACCACATGTTGCCTTTAAATTAATATATCTTGTTGTGACTGACAATTTTTTCCATTTAACATTTTACAACAAAAGTGTATAATAAAATTTATAGGAAATGACAAGATTAAAACTTTTATTTAGAGCATTTTTCTCTGCAGAGCCTAGTTTAGCGTGAAAGAGTGATTTTTCCATATTTTTAAGCCAAACTTAGGTTGATTTTCATTTTGCATCATTTACTCATGATTGAAATAGGGTTATGTTTTTGAAAATTATTTTTTGTTTATTTTTAATGTTTCATTACTAATTTTAGATTATATTGTTAATTATTTGCATTGGCAAGAGAAAGTTGTGTGAGTGTTTCACACCAGATTTTTTCATTGGTGGTGGTGGCAAGTTTTAAAACTGTCATCTATCATTTTCCTTCGTCTGTCGTTTACATCCAGTTATTAGAAACTACAGGAGATAGCAAAAAGTGGTTTTCGGGTTTGTAATCTACACAAAAAGTTAGTGAGCCTGGGGATTGGGTTTGAAGTTTCGGTTTTGACTGAAAGTGGCCCAAAACTGGAATTTTGAAACAAAAATAAGTGTCATTCGATTACTCTTAAAAGGGTGTCATTACTCTTAAAAGAGTAGGTGCAGAAATCATTGGGTTTAAAGTTCCGGATTTGACAGGAAGTCAAGAAATCAAGTCTGAATTTTGGAACAAAAATAGTGTCATTAGATTCCTTTTAATCCTTTTACTGCTGGGTCCGAACACCCTTCGGAGTTGGGTGTGTTTTCCCTGTGCCGGCTCCGTATATGCTTCAGGTGTGCCTAGCGCGCTCTCATATTGCTTTGTAAAAGCCGGCAGTGAACCTATCGTTACTATTTTGACCTCGGCACACGGTAAACATTCTATTCTTCTTTTTTTTATAGTAAATTACTGTATTCGCAAAAATCTTGCACTTTGTATGTATATTTAGTGTATAAAAAATGGTAAAACATAAATCGGCACATGAAATCATGTAACGAAAATAGTGGTGCCAGCGAAAGGGTTAAAAGAGTAGATGCAGAAATCATTGGAGTTGAAGTTCTAGATTCGACCGTAAGTCAAGAAATCAAGTCTGAATTTAGAAATAAAAATAGTGTCATTCGATTCCTGTTAAAGAATAGATGCAGAATGGGTTTTGCCATTAGCCGAAGGTAAGCCTTTTTAAAATTGAAATGCTTTGTCTCATGAAAGGGATTTTCAAGTTTACTGTATTTCAGTCATAAGTAACCAGTTTATTATTAAATTTATCATTAGTTATAATTGTAAGCCCATCATGCTTATGTAGCGAAGGAATAGCGTTTAAGAATTGAATGTCATACAAAGTTTATCATTGATAACAACAGCGCAGTTCTTGCAAAGCCACGTCAGATTAGGGCGTATAATGTATAAAATTAAAATAAGTTTTTCTGTAAATACATTAATATTTGTGATGACAAAATTTATTTCTGTCTTTTTTTTTATCTTCTAGGTTAATTAACGACAGTTTTGACAGTTATTTTTAAATCGAAGAAAATTCTATGAGGTTTTATGGAAATTTAGATTATGTAATGTTACGTCGGTTGGTTTTCCATACAAGTTCAAAAAACCAGGTTTTGATCATTCTTGGTTTGCAAGAATTGTGCTGTTAATCGTATAGAAATATTTTTACTTTTTGTGTTGTGTAACGAACAGTATATTTTGTACAAATAAGAATTTATAACTTTTCTTTGTTCAGGTACTACACAGACTGCTGCCGGTACCGGTCAAAAAGGTGTCACCGTAACCGGTGAGTTAGCTGCTTATTGTAATATCACTCCTGCCAATTCGAGAATGATCATGGAACGATTAAACAGAAAGAAGTTGTTATGGACCAACAAGACTAACGAACAAAAAACAAACGTGGAGAGTAAAGATGGTGGTAAGTTATATTTTACACATATTTTTACTATCTTGGCTATATGAATATATAAGAAGGAAAGTATTGTACATGTCAAGTATAGTGTACATGTCGATTTTTCAAAACTGAGTTTTCACTGGATCTACATGTTTTCAGACCCCCTGAACCTAAAAAGACATGTTTTTAGCGATTGGTTTGTGTGTGTGTGCGTGCGTGTCTGTACACGCGCGCGCATGCGTTAACAAAATATCTCAAGAATGGAACATTGTACAAACTTTTGAAACTTGAAACTTAAATTAGATACCATTAGAGGACCAGACACAAACTTTTTCATTAAATCGGTCAACTGGAAGTAGTAGTTTATTCGTGTCATTTTTCACTTTTTTGCTATTTTCTCAAAAATGGCTCTTACGATTTTTTGTAAAATCACCTCATTTACTAAATTTTTTATGGTCTACTAGATAGGTTAGGCGCCATATCTGCTAAACTTCTTGGAGAGGCTGTTCCCTTGTAAAAAAATGGTTTTTTTAAGATCTCTACTTTAATATGCATTTTAGTGCAAAAATTTATATAATAAAAGTGGTAGAGATTAAAATCCTACTACTTTTGTTTCAAACATTTTTTTGTATATTGCTTAGTTTAGCGGTAATTAGCCATTTCTGTTTTTCTTCATGAGAATGTGTAAAAAAATTAATTTTTAAAATTTCAGTCCTATGCATTTTACAACAAAAGCGTACATAATCCAATTTATAGGTATTTAAAGATCTACAACTTTTATTTAGAGCATTTTTTTCTACAGAGCCTAGTATACTGTGAAAGAGCGATTTTCCGTATTTATAAGCCAAACTGAGGTTGACTTTCATTTTGCGTCTTTCACTCATGATTAAAATTAGGTTATATTGTTAATTATTTGCATTGGCAAGAGAAAGTCATGTGAGTGTTTCACACCAGATTTTTTAAAATTAATTATTAATATTCACCAATATTTCGAGAAGACTGTTATGAATGTTAGTTATATTTTTACGGTTTAGTTTCTAAAAATACTTTGCAGGCATAATGAAGAATTTGATGTTAGACGTTACAGGAATTTTTTAAAATTTGGATTTGTTTACTTAAAAACTTTAACCCGGAGCGGACGAAATACTTGTTTTGCCGATGAGGGAAGGCTCGAACGTCATGCAGCATTGCCAAACTTCATACCTAGTTCCATCAAGTCTATTTTACTGGATACAATTATTATAATATAACAGGATTAACGACTTAATAGCCGTTTAAGTTGTAACTCCTCGTGTATTATAATGATAGTTTCCACTAAACTTGATAGAACTAGATATGAAGTTTGGCAATGCTGCATGACGTTCGAGCCTTTCCTCATCGGCAAAACAAGTATTTTGTCCGCTCCGGGTTAAAGTTTTTAAGTAAACAAATCCACATTTTAAAAAATTCCTGTAACGTCTAACATCAAATTCTTCATTATGCCTGCAAAGTATTTTTAGAAACCAAACCGTAAAAATATAACTAACATTTTTTTTTTTTTTTTTTTTGCGCCCTGGAGACTCCAGGAGGAGTATAGGACATGTTGTCAGATATAACACCTGAAATACTTATAAGAATCACACAATGTATCGCTACTATCAAGAAAGAAATTCTTGTACACTATAAAAAGTTTCACTGATCAAGTAATTTTTCAGATTTTTTTTAAAGGAATTCAAATCCTCACAACACTTTAAAGATTGGGGTAATTTATTCATGAATTTTCTCCCTGCATAAGTAGGTTTTTGTTCAAACAATTTTGTGGAGTGATTAGCCACATAATAATTATTCCTGTTTCTCGTGTTATGATTGTGAACATTGAAATTCTGCATAAAATTATTTTGCCTAACATACATAATCACCTCAAAAACGTAGAGGGAGGGAACTGTAAGCAATTTAAGCTCCTTAAATAGTGGCCTGCATGAGGTTAGCTGGTTAGCTTCCACCATACACCTAAGAGCTTTCTTTTGAATTTTAAAAACCCTATTTATATTACCCATGCTAGAATTACCCCATACTAAAATACCATAACGGATATGAGACAGAATGAGGCCATGATAAGCTGCCATTAGTAATTTTTTATCATTTAATCTGGCAATTTGTTTTAGTGCAAATACCCCGGATGATATTTTACTATAAACTTGATTGATATAGAAGTCCCAAGACAAAGATCTATCTAGAGTTACGCCCAGGAACTTCACTGTTTCTACATGCTCTAAACTATTATTATGAATAAATACATCCACTTCTCTACTTTTTTTAACGTTATGTTTATTTTTAAACTGCAAGTACTGACACTTTTTCCCATTAACTGTTAATAACATTTGATTCAAGAACATGAATAACATTCATAACAGTCTTCTAGAAATATTGGTGAATTTAATTTATCTAATTTGTAAGTTGTTCAGATTTCGGGTTTCAAAGGAAAAGTTACTTTGGAAAATTAAAGACAGCTTCTTAAAAAATTTGTTTTGAATTTAGGATTTAGCAGAGCCTGGGATTTGTTCAAATCGCAATAACACAACTTAAAACGGTTTCAAAAAATTTGGTCTTCTAATCAACGCAGATTTAAAACAAAATATTTTGATGCAAAGTTCATTAATATTCTATAGGCCATTTTCCTAACAACTTGCTTTTAAACTCCATTCTTTATAGTTTTAAAACGGATTGTAATTTTTGAGTTGGCGAGGGGTACCCAAAAGTAACCGGAATAGCATTGCCGTGGGCGGTGCTTGTGTAGTACGCATTTCTGCTGCATAAACGTGTATAGCGCAACTCATTGCGAGTGATTGCAACTCGATGCGAGTTAAATATTCATCTGCAGTGATTGTTTTTGCTAGCGCTGTTTTGTTCTCGTTTCGTTTTTTATGATGGCAAGTTTAAGTGAACAACGTGTAGCTGTGAAATTTTATTTTCTACTTGGTAAAAGTGCTGCTCAAACTGTTTTAATTGTGAAAATAGCTTACAAAGATGACGCTATGGGAAAATGTCAAATATACGAGTGGTTTTCTTGGTTTAAAAATGACGACATGTCGATTGATGACAAACCTTGTTCTAGACATCCTCAAATTGACGAAAATATTTAAAAAATTCAAGAACGTGTGCTCTCAGATCGTCGACTTACAATTTGGAAGTTTTAAGAAGTTTGCGCTACAGTTTTTGTCAAAAAAGATCCCATTTTTGGCAGACAGGAGACTGGTTCTTCCACCATGACAATGCACCTGCACACATAGCCATCTCTGTGAAAGATTTTTTGACTAAAATTGGCATGGTTCCGCTGCCCCATGCACCTTACTCGCCTGACCTGGGTCCATGCGACTTTTTATTTCCATGCATGAAAAGGGGCATTAAAGGACACCGATTTGACAACATTGAAGCGGTCAAGAAAAAAAACGAGGGAGGAGCTGTCAGCCATTTCTAAAGATGACTAGAAAAATGTTTCGAACAGTAGAAGCACTAGCGGGATAAATGTATTAGTTGTAATGGAGAGTTATTTAACCTTTTGAGGACTACGAACGTACGGGTACGTTTACCGCTCTGCGATCGTAACGGACTATGCACGTACGGGTACGTTTCATGTTTTTCGGTCCAAAATACTACGAACGTACCGGTACGTTTGCTTCTGTTTTATACTTGTGCTGACATCTATCATTTTCTCCATGTGCTACGTGTTATAAACGAATAATTAATTTAGTAGGCTTTGTTTTATGCGATTGAAACAGCACATGTGTTTTGTCTAACCTCACTTATGAGTTCCGAAAAGTTTTTATAGTTGTGTTAGCTTCTTGCTACCGTTTGTTTACTAATACAGAATACTTATTTATAGTTTACTAATAAAAATAGTTTACTAATAAAAAAATTTTATTTCTTGTGAATATAAGTGTGTTTTATTATAATGTAAATCGTGTTTCGTGTATATATATATATGTTTTCTTTGAACGTTTCATTTCATTGTTTATTTTGTATATACAAGTGGAAATGGTTAGTTTTAGTAGTAGGCGTCTACGGGTTGACGATATATTACAATATATAACTAATCCCGATTCAGATCTTAAAAATTACAATGAGAGAGATAGTGAAAATTCATTTTATGTACGGCACGATATTTCAAGTTCCGAAACAGATACCGACATTGAGGTACCGGCAATCCCGCAACCCAGTTGTAGCGTACAAAGGCCTACGATTTATTTTCATAGTAAATAAATATATTATAAGTGTTCTTTCTTTCTGTTCAGTGTATTTTCTTTACTGTAAAACCGTATATTATACGCGTACATAGAGGGATGCACGCGTGTATGTGTGCGCACGCATGCACGTATGGGCGCTTGACGTAGTGCGGGTGAGGGTTATTTACATGTACAAGTATTCAAGGGGTGGAAGTTTGTAAAAAAAAAAATACCAGAAAGATAATAAATAATGGAAGCAGAAATAGACGAAAAACCTAAAAAGAACTCAGGCTGTGAGCTGAGTTCTAGGTTGAAAAACATAGTCCTCAAAAGGTTAAAGGGGATAAGATTGTTTTTTAAAAAAATTGAAAATAAATAGGTTTTGAAAAATGATTCCGGTTTCTTTTGGGTACGCCCTCGTAGTTTCAAAAATGTTTTGATTTTAACAATAATCTTTTTGTCTTTCAGCGAATGCAGCTGGTGGTAAACCAAACACAATGTGGCAGTCGGCGATTTTCTCTAAGGACGGTGACAATAAACAGACTGAAAAATTTAAACGCCTCATGGGGATTAAAGATGATTCGAGTGATGAGTCAAAATCGAATGCGGCAACCGTTTCTAGTGATGGTAAAGACATAATAAAACGGCAGGAAGAAATGTTTCAAAATATGGAAATGCAGTATGAAGTCGCTCGTGCGTCAACTCATACGCATCGTGGAATTGGACTTGGTTTTGGTATACATCAATACCCTCGTTGAAAGAATCGTAGCGCTTTGCATGACTTTATATTAGTTAAGATGTATAACTGTCAATATTGAATAATGTTAGATCATTCTTATTTACAATATTACCACATTACAATGTTTTTCATAAATGTATATGTGAATCTGTGTGTTCTATATAATTTTTGTACATTAAATGTAAATATTTTGTCACCAAAATAGTGACCATGATTAACCTTGTGTACTATTTGTCAAACCATAAATCCCTAATTGAAAAGAAAAAGTACTTAATTGCAGTTAGTTGTTTTTTTATTTCCTTTTTGATTGAAGTGTTAAAAATATAAACCCGATAAAATAGGCGGGTTTGTGAATTATTTTATTTTGTTTTAAGGTTAAGAGGAGTAAAATATAAATCCAACCATGAAAAAATACCATGAGCCCTATAATAGTCAAAACAATGAGGTTCAATATTTCACCATTAAAAATTAAAATTCTTGTTATTAACTTTTACAAGGCTCAGGGTACTTTTTCATGGCTGTTTTTGTAATCTACGCCTCTTAAAACATCAGAATTGATGATTAACAGAAATAGTTTGAAAAAATCCAAAAAAAATAAACATAAAATGTACATGTCATTGCTATTTTCAGTGAAATTGTGAAAAATTAAAATTCTTGTTATTAACTTTAAGAAAGCTCGGGGTACTTTTTCATGCCTGTTTTCATAATATACGCCTGTTAAAGCATCAGAATCTATGATTAAAAAAAATGGTTTGAAAAATTCCAAAAAAAGTACATAACCAAAAGTACCTAAAAGTACAACCCACATGTTGTATGGGGGTAGTCTTGCTATTTTCAGTGAAACTGTGATATATTAAAATTCTTGGTATCAACTTTTACAGGGCTCAGGTACTTTTTCATGGCTGTTTTTGTAATCTATGCCTATTAAAGCATCAGAATCAACGATTAACAGAAAAAGTTGGAAAGATTCCAAAAAAAGTACATTAACTTATTATATCTTGCTACTTTCGGTGAAATGGTGATATATTGAATGTCACGTTTTTGTGTTT
The DNA here is from genome assembly GCA_035578175.1 of Catonia carolina. Lineage (NCBI taxonomy): Eukaryota > Metazoa > Arthropoda > Insecta > Hemiptera > Achilidae > Catonia > Catonia carolina. The sequence continues at coordinate 8,092,283 of JAQMRL010000014.1, read as the reverse complement.
TACACAGCTCAGTGTACTTTTTCATGGCTGGATTCATAATCTATGCCTCTTAAACCTTTAGAAATGACCAACAGCAGAAAAAGTTTGAAAATTTTCAAAAAAAATACAAGAACTATTTAGTCTTGCTACTTTCAGAGAATAGGTGAAATATTGAATGTCTAGCGTTTGTCTTTTATAGGGCTCAAAGCTCTCCTTTTTCATGGCTGTTTTCATAATCTAAGCCTCTTAACGCATCAGAATCTGTGATTAGCAAAAAAGTTTGCGAGTTAATCATACATAGACATACAATATTTCACGTATTCACTGAAAGTAATAAGACACAGAGCTCTGTAAGAGATAAAACTAAAATTTTAATTTTAACTTTCACTAAAAGTAGCAAGACTAAAGTTTTATAGATTATAGTTCATGTACTTTTTTTGGAATTTCTCAAACGTTTTCTGTCACCAATGATAAATAATATAAATAAATAATAAAATAAATCATCAATTCTGATGTTTTAAGAAGCATAGATTATGAAAACAGCCATTAAAAAATACCCTAAGCTCTGTAAGAGAGCCTCTTAAAGCAAGCATTTAAGCAAAGGTTTGAAAGGATTAAGAGAGGATTTAACAGAAAACGTTTAAAAAATTCCAAAAAGGTACATGAACTATATATATAGTCTTAACACGTTCAGCTTGGCGGCTGGAATCATGGATGCTTCACTGTGCCGACCCGCCATTGCAGTGAAAAAATACCATGCCGCCTTAAGGCATCATTCGTCCCCGGAACGATCTTACTTATTTGCTCATCTACTCACCGGCTAAATATAGTACGGTATTAAACACGTTTGTGGTTTCTACGAAATTTATATTTGAAATTCATTTTTTAGTTATTAGAAAAATTAATACGTAAAAATTATTAAATAAATGAAAATTATTGTCGTGTGTAAAATAGAAAAATACAATTATGTTTGATAATGAATAATATTTAATTCAAAAAATTTAAATAAATAAAATACATTAAATAATTAAGTAATACAGTAGTAATAAAGCTTATTACTTTATAAAAACACAAAAACCTGCAAAAGAAACACAGTGCATAGAAATCGCGAGCTCAGAAAGTAACAGAAATTTTTCTTTTGAGTAATAATTAAACTATTTTTACGTAAAAATGTATTATTCTTACCTTTTATTTGTAAAAAGAAGTCGCTGGAAACGAAGAAATTCGTAGAATAATTGATATAATTAAATAAAACAATATAATTCCGGGCAGTTGGTAACGAAAGACGATCTTCACAGTGGCGCTCGTAGAATAGATCTGAACCCCTGAACAACCTTTACTAACACTGCCAGTACACTGGCGATGTATAAAAAGCTATAGAAATGTGGTATTGTATATGACGCCTTAAGGCGTCATTCGTCTCTGGAATGAACCTCGATTTGACGCCTTAAGGCGGCATCCGTGCTGAACTTGTTAATATACAGTCTTACTACTTACAGTGAAACAGTGAAAAATTAATATTTTTAGTTTTGTCTCTAACAGAGCTCTGGGTACTTTTTCATGACTGTTTTTGTAATCTATGCCTCTTAAAGCATCAGAATCGATGATTAACAGAAAGAGTTTGAAAAATTCCATAAAAAGTTCATGAACTACCAAGTCTGGCTACGTTCAGTGAAATGGTGAAAAATTAATAGTTTTAGTTTTGTCTGTTAGAGAGCTCTAGGTACTTTTTCTTCATGGCTGTTTTCATAATCTACGCCGCTTAAAGGATTAGAATCCATGATTAACAGTGAAAGTTTGAAAAATTTCAAAAAAATAAATGAACTATAGTCTTCCTACTTTCAGTGAAACAGTGAAAAATTAATATTGTCAGTTTTGTCTCTTACATAAGCTCAGTTTACTTTTTCATGGCTGCTTTCGTAATCAATGCCTCCTAAAGTATCAGAATCTATGATTAACAGAAAAAGTTTGAAAAATTACAAAAAAACTACGTGAACTACGTCTTGCTACTTTCAGTGAAACGGTGAAAAATTAATATTTTTAGTTTTGTCTCTAACAGAGCTCTGGGGACTTTTTCATGGCTATTTCATATAATGAATTAATATAATAATTTCACTAACCTTCTTTTTAAACTGCTTTTGCTCTTTTATAAATATTTATAAATATTTAAAAGAGCAAAAGCAGGACATTTTGAATGAACAGATAAAATTTAGGAATGATGAAGTGATATTGACTGCTGCTGCTATCTACAGTAAATATGAGAAGGGCTAAATTAAAATAAATTAATTTTAAATCAGTTTTATACAAGTGACTGAAGATGTATCATCTTCTGTAAATTTTAAATAAATGAAAAAAATTTTTAGTTTCTATTTTTCATTTACTCTGATGATGGTGGATCCACCGAAACACGTGTAAGTAAAAATTGAAATAAAGGTGACGCAGTTTAAAAAGAAGGTTAGTGAAATTATTATATTAATTCATTATATGAAATAGAAATATTTCAAACTGCAGGATGCATTATAAAGATTTATTTTTCATGGCTGTTTTCGTAATCTACGCCTCTTAAAGCATCAGAATCAATGACTAACAGAAAAAGTTTGTAAAATTCCAAAAAAGTACGTGAACTATAGGCCTACTTTGCTACTTTCAGGGATAGTGAAAAATTAATTTTTTCAGTTTTGTGTCGTACAGAGCTCTGGGTACTTTTTCATGGCTGTCTTCGTAATCTACGCCTCTTAAAGCATCAGAATCAATGATTAACAGAAAAAGTTTAAAAAATTCCAAAAAAAGTACATGAATCAGTATAGTTTGCTACTTTCAGTGAAACAGTGAAAAATTTATATTTTTAGTTTTGTCTCTTACAGAGCTTTGGTTTATAATCTTTGGTTGTAATGGTTTGTTTTCGTAATCTACGCCTCTTAAAGCATCAGAATCGATGATAAACAGAAAACGTTTGAAAAATTTCAAAAAAAAGTACATGAATAAAGCATCAGTATAGTCTTGCTACTTTCAGTGAAACAGTGAAAAATTTATATTTTTAGTTGTGTCTCTTACAGAGCTCTGGGTATTTTTTCATGGCTGTCTTCGTAATCTACGCCTCTTAAAGCATCAGAATCGATGTTTAACAAAAAAATTTTGAAAAATTCCAAAAAAGTAAATGACTACTCACAGTGAAACGGTGAAAAATTAAATTTTTAGTCTTTTCTCTTACACAGCTCTGGGTACTTTTTCATGGCTGTTTTCGCAATCTACGCTTCTTGAAGCATCAGAATAAGTGAAAAAAGAATCAGATGATTAACTGAAAAAGTTTCAAAAATTCCAAAAATGCACATGAACTATATTCTTGCTACTTTCAGTGAATTACTGAAAAATTGTCACTGAAATTAGCAAGAATATAGTTCATGTACATTTTTGGAATTTTTGAAAGATTTTCTGGTAATAATCGATTCTGATGCTTTAAAAGGTGTAGATTAATATATTATATAGTTTAGTCTCTTACAGAGCTCTTGGTATTTTTTCATGGCTGTCTTCGTAATCTACGCCTCTTAAAGCATCATAATCGATTATTACCAGGCAAAAGTTTCAAAACTTCCAAAAATGTACATGAACTATATTCTTGCTATTTTAAGTGAAACAGTGAAAAAATAATATTAATAGTTTAGTCTCTTACAGAGCTCTTGGTACTTTTTAATGGCTGTTTTCGTAATCTACGCCTCTTAAAACATCAGAATTGATGATTTATTTTATTATTTATCTATTAATCTATGATTAATAGATAAAGTTTGGAAAATTCCTAAAAAAGTAAATGAACTATAGTCTTCCTATTCTCAGTGAAACAGTGAAAAATTAATATTGTTAGTCTTTTCTCTTACAGAGGTCTGGGTACTTTTTCATGGCTGTTTTCGTAATCGGTAGTCTTGCTACTGTCAGTGAAAAATTAAATGTCTTGTTTTTGTAACTTACAGCGCTCAGATTACTTTTTAATGGCTGTTTTTGTAATCGCGGCCTGTTAGAGCATCAGAATTGATGATTAACAGAACAAGTTTAAAAAATTCCAAAAAAATTAGTACATGAATGTTTGCTACTTTCAGGGAAACAGTAAAACATAATATTTTTAGTTTTGTCTCATACAGAGCTCTGGGTATGTTTTCATGGCCGTTTTCATAATCTACACCTCTTAAAGCATCAAAATCGATTATTACCAGACAAAAGTTTCAAATATTCCAAAAATGTACTTGAACTTTCTTGCTACTATCAGTGAAACTGAAAAATTAAAATAAGTAGTTTTGTATCTTAGAGAGCTCTAGGTACTTTTTCATGGCTGTTTTCCTAATCTGCGCCTCTTAAAACATCAGAATCGATGATTAATAGATAAAGTTTAAAAAATTCCAAAAAAAGTAAATGAACATATAGAAAGTAAATGAGTATTATAGTCTTGCTACACAGTCTTGCTACTGTGAGTGAAAACTTAAAAGTCTTGTTTTTGTAACTTACAGGGCTCAGGTTGCTTACTTTTTCTTGGCTGTTTTTGTAATCTCGGCCTGTTAAGAGCACCAGAATCTATGATTAACAGAAAAAGTTTGAAAAATTCCAAAAAAAGTACATGAATGTTTGCTACTTTCAGGGAAACAGTGAAAAATTAATATTTTCAGATTTGTCTCATACAGTACAGAGCTCTAGGTATTTTTTCATGGCTCTTTTCGTAATTTATGCCTCTTAAAGCATTAGAATCGATGATTAACAGAGAAAGTTTGAAAAATTTCAAAAAAGTAAATGAACTATAAAGTTAATGAGCCTCTTGCTGCTTTTAGTGAAACATTGAAAAATTAATATTTTCAGATTTGTCTCATACAGTACAGAGCTCTAGGTACTTTTTCATGGCTGTTTCGTAATCTACACCTCTTAAAACATCAGAATCGACGATTAACAGAAAAAGTTTAAAAAATACCAGAATAGTACATGAGTCATGAGTACATGAGTTGCTACATTCAGTAAAACAGTGAATAATTGATATTTTTAGTTTTGTCTCTTACAGAGCTTTGGGTACTTTTTCATGGCTGTTTTTGTAATCTACGCCTCTCAAAGCATCAGAATCTATGATTAACAGAACAAGTTTAAAAAATTCCAAAAAAAGTACATGAAAAGTACATTATAGTCTTCCTACTTTCAGTGAAATTGCAAAAAATTAATATTTGTAGTTTTATATCTTAGCTCTTGGTACTTTTTCATGGCTGTTTTCCTAATCTACGCCTCTTAAAGCATCAGAATCGATGATAACGAAAAATTCCAAAAAAGTACATACTATTGTCCTCCTACTTTCAGTGAAACAATTAAAAATTGATAATTTTAGTTTTGTCTAACAGAGCTCAGGTTACTTTTTCATGACTGCTTTCATAATCTACGCCTCATAAAGCATCAGAATTGATGATTAATAGATAAAGTTTGAAAATTTTCAAAAAAAGTTAAATGAACTATACGTCAGTGAAAAATTAAGTCTTGGTTTTGTAACTTACAGCGCTCAGGTTACTTTTTCATGGCTGTTTTCGTAATCTCGGCCTGTTAGAGCATCAGAACGATGATTAACAGAAAAAGTTTGAAAAATTCCAAAAAAGTTCATGAATGTTTGCTACTGTCAGTGAAACGGTGAAAAATTTATATTTTCAGTTTTCTCTCATACAGAGCTCTGGGAACATTTTAATGGATGTTTTCGTAATCTACGCCTCTTAAAGCATCAGAATCGATGATTAATAGATAAAGTTTGAAAAATGCCTGAGAAAGTAAATTAACTGTATGTAGTCTTGCTACTGCCAGTTAAAAAATTAAAAGTCTTATTTTTGTAACTTACAGGGCTCGGGTTTCTTTTTAATGGCTGTTTTCGTAATCTCGGCTTGTTAGAGCATCTGAATCGATAATTAACAGAAAAAGTTTGAAGAATTCCAAAAAAAGTACATGAATGTTTGCTACTTTCAGGGAAACAGTGAAAAATTCATATTTTCAGTTTTGTCTCATAACGAGCTCTGGGTATTTTTTCATGGCTGTTTTCGTAATCTACGCCTCTTAAATCAACAGAATCGACGATTAACAGAAAAAGTTAGAAAAATACCAGAAAAAGTACACGAACGATATAAAGTCTTGCTACTTTCAGTGAAACGGTGAAAAATTAATACTCTTGTAGTTTTGTCTCTTACAGAGCTTTGGGTACTTTTTCATGGCTGTCTTCGTAATCTACGCCTCTTAAAGCATCAGAATCGATGATTAACATAAAAAGTTTGAAAAATTCCAAAAAAAAGTACATGAAGTATATTAGAAAACGGGGTTAAGTTCGGCGCGCGACAAGCATAACGCGCCTTATTAAGAGTTGATAATATGGGACAAGATAGAATAAAAATTATAGTAAGAGAAATCGTTTCCAATATTCCATGAAATAAAATAAAATATTTAGAAAGGAAAAAATAATACCCCACTTTCAAAATAAAGTGAATTGCGTGATGAAAGAGCAGTTCTTGAATTCGATTTTCGGATAAAATCTGTAAATTTAATCGTCTTGAAATACATAATAAGTCAGGTTCTAAAGACAGAACTACTGATGCGACTCCAGTAACATATCGATAATAAAGATAAAATAATGATGAAATGCTGGAGTATAAAAAAGGGTTACATTATTTTTATTTCAAAATAACTTTTAAATTGACTACGTAAATTACATTTCATTCTTAGTCGATGTTATTTGCAATCATTATTTCCATCTATTTCAGATTATAAAATTGGTCTTACTATTATGATGTAAATATATTCTGGTTAGCAGTATATTATTAGAATGTACAATCTGTCTATCACAATTCTTTTAGATCATATATGGAGAGAACTTATTTTATAAAATAAGAAAGAACGTTATTTGATTAATTCTCATACGTTAGTTATGAGTAAGTACTTCTTTTGCTAAATTTTTGGTGGGCATTTTTTTTAGATCAGTAAAAATTTTTATTGCCACTAACAGGAAGATGGAGTGTTAAATTATTTACACTCGATCTGCTTGTTCCAGGGCTACCAAAAATAGTTCTGTTTCTAATCACATAATTAGCAAATGGCTGAAGCATTAAGAACAAAAGAGGTATATGTATAAAGAACTCTGATATCCGTTTCAAAACTATAAAGAGTCGAGTTTGAAAGCAAGTTGTCGGAAAACGGCAATCGAATACTAATGCACTTTACTTCAAAATTTAGCTTGTTTTAACTGCGTTTATTAGACAAAAAGCCAAATTTTTGAAACGGTTTTAAGTAGTGTTATTGCGATTTGAACAAAAAAGTGCCTGTTTTTCACTCTAATTTTCCGAAGCCCTATTTTGAAGTAATGTAAAATCAGAACGGGTGATCCGATTCTGGGCTAAATTTCAGCAGAATCTTTCTAAAGGCCTCTGAAAAATCTGAAATTAAAAACTCAATTTTTTAAGAAGCTGTCGTTAATTTTCTAAAGTAACTTTTTCTTTGAAACTCGAACAAGTTCAAAATTATATCATTATTTCTGTTATTTGATCTGTAATCAAATTGTGAAAATAATTGAAATAAAAATTTGATGATTGGCGTAAAAGGAATTTTTTAAAATGTGGATTTATCTTTTTAAACCTTAACGCGGGACGGGTGAAATTATGTTTTCTACCGTTGAAGGAAATTTCGAACGTCACGCAGCGTTGCCAAACTTTGCTTGCAACGGGAAATGTAGACGAAGATTCGCCTGTTGCAGCTAAAAGACATCGTACTGCAGTGGGACGCGTTAGGTTAGATGTAGATGAATTCACAGTAGGCGCAATTCGCAGAACTATCCGCAGTTTTTATATTCAAAAACATTTCCAACTTAAATAATAATTTCAATACTCGTATCCAGTAAAATAGACTTGATGGAACTAGGCATGAAGTTTGGTAACTTCTTTTTATATTCATTTATTAATTTTAAAGGTATATGCTTTTTTTGTCATCAGTCTCTCGACTGGTTTGATGCAGTTCTCCAAGTTGTTCTATCTGGAGCAAGTCGTTTCATATCTACATACTTGTAACAACATAGTAAGTAGGCATGATCTAAATTCAACAAAAAAAATCTGGTGTGAACACACTCACACAACTTTCACTTGCCAATGCAAATAATATAATCTAACATTAGTAATAAAACATGAGAAATAAACAAAAAACTAACCTCAGTAAATACAACTTAATTTTAATTATGAGTGAAAGACGCAAAATGAAAATCAACCTCAGTTAGGCTTAAAAATACGGAAAATCACTCTTTCACGCTAAATTAAGCACTGTAGAAAAAAATGCTATAAATAAAAGTTGTAGATCTTTTAATTTCCTATAAATTTGATTAATTGCACTTTTGTCGTAAAATGCATACTAAGACTGAAATCTTTAAAAAATAGATTTTTTTACAAGTTTTCGTGAGAAAAAAAACAAAAAAAATCGCTAATTACCGCTAAACTAAGCATCATACAAAACATTTTGGAAATAAAAAGTTGTACAAATGTAAATTCTCTACAACGTTTAGTACATAGGTACCTACATTTTTGCGTTGAAATGTATATTACAGCCGCAATCATAAAAAAACAATTTTTTTACGAGAAAATAGCCTCACCAAGAATTTCAGCAGACATGGCGCCTACCCTATCTTGTAGACCATAATAAGTTTAGTAAATGAGGCGATTTTTAAAAAAATTGTAGGAGCCGTTTTTGAGAAAATAGCAAATAAGTGAAAAATTACACGAATAAACTACTTTTTCCGGTTGACCGATTTTGATGAAAATGTTTGTGTCGGGTCCTCTGGTAGTATCTAACTTAAATTTCAAGTTTGTACGATGTTCCGTTTTGAGATATTCTGTTCACACACACACAGACCAATCGCTTAAAACATGTTTTGGGGTTCAGGGGACTGAAAACGTGTAGATCCGGTGAAAACTCGATTTCAAAAAATCGACATGAAAACAATACTTTCCTCCCTATATATTCATATAGGCCAGAGAAAGTAAAAATAAATATTTTTTGATTTTAATCTTTAGCATTTAAAACACGGACCAATGAACGTTGTTCAAATGGATTCTTCAAATGAATCCGTCGACCTTAAAATCAATTTTGAGGTTTTCTATAACTCTGATGGGTGTAGGTGCAATCTGTTCAATGCGAGAGCAAAAGCAACCCCAATGACTCAATGAGATGAAGATGATAGATATAAACGACGTATAAATGAGGTGCATTCTTGTACAGACTCAGGCAGACCGTTCCTGAGAGAAAATAATTAATTGAAACCCAACCATCAAAGTACACCAGCAACACTGTCTAATTCAAATCCGTACAAAGGTAATTACCTTCATTAGGATTTAATCCAGGATCCTTCGTCTCCGGAAATCAGCTGTCGTTGCGGTAACAACTTCACCTCTTGACCAACCCGGTGGGTTTCGAGGTTCAAGCAAAATAGGCAACTGACGTAGGCCTATCAGCTGATCAGCGACCGTCTTAGTGATGCCTACCTAACGTCCTGACCGTATCAAACTTCTCATACTAGTACGAACCAATCTAGATCAATTTTTCCAATTAACACTAGTGAATGATATTCGAATATTATCTTAAAATATTACTTAGCCAATCGAATAGTAAGTAATATAAAATCTTTGATTTTATTTTAGAAAACATATTGGAAATAGAACAACGCGTTCAAAAATTTACTTCAGTAATTGGATACGATACGAAATCTGGGAAAACTGGAGTCCACGTAAAAATGTTTATACTTATATTGATAATTGCAATGGCAAACGCTATGTGTTTAACAATAACTAAATGGGAAAACTTTGACGATCGGTTAATTGGAATGAAATTAATAATGTTTTACATATTATTTACACTACATTTAGCCGCTACGACATTAGGTTGGAAATATTTCGAATTAACAGTATCCATAATCAAAGAAGCTTATTTTAAAATTCCAAGCGAATTAAAAAAAATCCTTTTTATGGAACAAAAATTTATTATAGAAAAAAATGAAGGAGATATGATAAAAATGGCAAACATTTGGTACATTTCGATAAAGTTTTATTTTATCGTTGGAAATTTATTTCCAATTTTGGTAAGTTTGAAAACAATTATAATGAAAAAAATGGATAATGAATTTTATGATATGGAAGATTTGTCACTCTTGTATCCGTTTTATTTCCCTCCATATTTTATTAATTCTCATGGAGCGTATATTTTTGCTTACTTACAACAATTCATTTTTAATATGTATGGAGCTATTCACGCTTGTATTATTTATACAGCCGTTTTTAGTTGTATGCATAAAGCGTCATGTTCTATAAGTCTACTGAATTTGATGATTGGAAAATTTGGTGAAATTGTAAACCATAATCATAAAGAATTTGTAATGACAACTGAATTTAATTATTCGAAGGATGAACTATTACTTATGAAGAATTATTTCAATTATCTAATTAGATATCACCAGAATATTTACAGGTATTTTTTTTTTTACAAAAATTCAATCTGTGTAAATTAAGTTAAAAGAGTTGACCGAGCAGTTTATGATAACGTAACGTTTGTACAAATCTAAGGCACGAACAAACGAAGCAAATTACTTTATGATAATTTCTAAACGTTAAAAACCCAACCAACATGGGTGAGGAAAAATATTCTATAAATTTACAATAAGGTTTATTAAAACAGTAATTAGCTAGAGAATTGGTTGTAAATACAGCCAATTATCAAATGGTAAGTTATTGTTTTTTTTTCGAAGTATGGTTTTTTAGGAGAAGCTTACAATATCAAAATTTATGACTATTTACCTTAGAGCCGGCAATCGTCGATTTTGAGACGATATTACCGCTTCTTGAACCAATCGCGTCGCAAAATCGGATTTGCTTCATAGCATTGCAATGTTGTCGTTTTAGTTTTAATTTCATCTACAGACAGCGTAGCTGTTTTGTACCATAGTTCAGTAATGTATAAAGTAAATTTTTACGTATAATACAACAGTTTTAGTCGCATCTTCTGTTTGTGTTTCTCTGTTGAAACCACGCTGTCCTAGAGCTGAATTTGGTTATTTCATGGTTTACATGATGTGTTTTTGTACTATATATTTTCTTCAGTTTTGATCATATATTCGTTTTTTCTTTGTTTTATTTTGAAATAAACATTAAAAGTAACGATTCGTATAAATAAATTTTGAAAATAGAGTATAAGAAAGTTTTAAACAGTAGTGTCATCTGATATTTAAAAAAAAATATTTGTCTAAAAATTATTTTCAAACAGTTTCAGTATCCCTTACTGTCAGATTAAAATTTCAGTAATCTATTTATTCTATTTTCCTAAGTTTTCTTGTTATTTTGATGTCACGTGACAAGGTTTTTGATTTATAGCAAATTTTTAATGATTTCTTTACGGTTCGGTGACTAGAAACTCTCTACCGGTCTAGAAAAATGTTATTGCCGGTTGAAGGGTTAAAAGAGCGGAACTCCATCATTTTTCGACAATACAGTCGCAAACGTTCATTAAACCATGTACGTATAACGATTACAACCCTAGATGATCACTGCATTTTGGTTCCTGTGGTTTCGAGAAGTACCATGCATAAGATTTTAACGGAAAAACTGTACATTTGGAAGGTGTGTAAGATGGGTTTCACAAAAATTACAGAAGACCACGAACGGCGAGTAGGTTTTTTCAATACATCCTCGGTCAACCCACATGTTTCATCAACGATGATAAGTAAAAATGTTTCCTTAATGACGTTGTAGCGTTGAGGAAAAATCAGAACAGAAAAAACTGCGTTCTGATCCGAGATTATTACAAATACAAATACATTGCAACTCATATTGGTAGGAGGAATTATAATGGCCAGTTGTAATGTTTGAAGTTCATGTATGAAGAATAGTGATGGTAGCTGATATCGGTTTTTTTAATTTCAAATTTAAAGTTGACATTTTTCATTTATGTTGGTTGCAGGTGTGTGAAGGTGGTAAATAAAGGTGTACAATTTATGGGTCTTATTATGTACATTCCAATGACCATGTATTTATGTACGTCCATATATTACATCGTAGAGGCAAGTAAAAAATTTACGTATGGAAGTCGACTGCTCCCTCCGGTATTTCTCACATCCTAAAGTTCATACTACCATATCCTACCAGCCATCCTTTTTCAAATTTCTCAGGCTCATCGTCCAACAGATTTCCACCATGGTAACCTAACCTCTCCTACCCTTGTCTCTTTCATTCACCTTTATATGACTAGAAGCCTTCTACTTCAGCCTCCCCATTACGTATCCGAACCGGTTAACGATTAAATATCTACTGTTTCCAAAATGTTGATTTCAAATCTAGTTATGAAACTTCATATCTCCTTCAATCCAATCTCGTAACTCAATAAATCCTAAGCTAAATAAAATAATGAGTTTTTTCTGAAACGTTGTTCAGCTATTTTTGCCGTCTTCCTCATTCCAAACTGCAATCCTCTCAATCCATCCAATCACCTCTCCACAAGACTACTGGCCATCATCAACTCCAATAATCCACTCATAAAATGCATTCCTGGGCATAATCTCTTTTATCTCTGCCTTGGGGCCCATTTACATTTTACATTTTGCTGTATTCATTTATCCAACACAGGTATCTACACCAAACAGTACATTTTCTGTTTCATCTTAAGCAGTGTTTGACCTTCCTATCAATTTCTCAGATTGCTTAATTCCACATGTGTTTACACTAATAAATTGGAAACAAAATATATTAGTAAGACAAACCCACTCGAAGGATATGCACATCCAAACAAAACTGCTGAAACCAGTTTCACTTTACTTTTGATTCGTGTTATGAGCACCCAATTAACTGTTTGACTTCAATATTTTACCTTATATTTAGTGTCAATTAGTGCAACTTACACCACCTTCAACTTTACCGGTGGGCAAATGTTTTAATATGAACTAAAAGTATTATAAAAAAATGGTTGGGCGCCAGTTCTGTCAGCAGGGTATGAGAAAATAAATTTAAAAAACTGCATTTCCTAGCTTTAAACAAAATATTTAATGAATATTCTACTAACTAAATTAACTTACTACAAACAAAATTATCCTTAAATTACCCTAACCTATTTTAAAACATAGACAACCTTTTCGCGACTTTAACATAAAATCAAGAAAACTTAACCAAACCCTTAATAAATACGAAATGAATTTACCTCAAATATTTTTCCCCTTTCTTCTTCTTCACCTCGTTCTCCTACTCACTTCTTCAAAAACTGCCCTTCTTAACAAATTCCTCTTTTCCACAATTAAGTCCCAAGGGAACTGATTGTAAATTTTCTGAGTCCAAACCAGTAACCTCTGGTTGACAAGGCTCCCTCTCCCACCAACTGTTCAACCAACCTGTAGGGCAAACGGGAAGGAGAACTACCCCAGTGATTGGCTGAAAGTTGGTAGGTGGAAGATAGGCCCAAAAACACAGAGGGAAAATATACCCGTCTAAAGAATACCAGATGGTTGACAGTTGGCGATATTTACAACTAATAATATAACTTATTCTAACAATGGAATATTTCCCAGGCATTATTAAATGCGTTGTTACTGAGTAATGGAAGTTACTACAGTAATTAGGTATTACCATAGCTTCCATTGTTTGTACAAATATACTTTTACACTGGTACAAACTTTAGATGGAAGGATCAGTAAAATAGTAACTTCTAATGAAGAAAATATTTTTTCATCATTACCGACGTTGAGCCACCTAAAGTATCTACAAAACAGCAATTAATGGCTTTTAAAACGATTCACTAAACATTCCTGTTATCAGTAATTGTACCGAAATTATGTGAAAACTTTCCAAAACCTTTAAATGAGTAGCTTCAGTTGTTTCAGATACAATGATTCATTTTATGCATAAAACTGTTTTGAATGAAATGGGAGAAAAGATGAAACCGTAAAAGTTTCAAATGTGTAAATCAAAATTTGATTCAACTCTTTACATATTATCTGGGTAGAAAATAATTCTATTATATCATATCATCGATGTTTGTAATAAACTATTTACCGAAAAGAATATTGTAAAATTCTTCATTTACAAAAATTAATAGAAAAAATTACCAATAGAATATGTATATGAAGTCCTGGAGTTAGAAGCTTATTATGCTAATGACATAAGTTAATAGTGACAAATAACTTTTCTAGTGCTCAGATTTTAGAAGTTTGTACCACATTTAAAATGTGACACTTTATGTTTAAAATGTGGCACATGTGATTTAGCTTTAAAAGCTAAACAATTATTGGAATTAATAGTGTAACAACCAAAAATCAAAACTCTTTACCGAAAATACGATTTCACCACCCTTTTAAAAAATTCATAAATATTATAAAATTATTTTTATAGCAGAAACTGTTCAATTTTCATTTTTAAACTGATTAGTGGTCAATTGTTCGTACGGTTTGGTTAAGTCATGGAGTTGTGCTCTTTTGATGCTGGTTGACACAGAATCATCATGATAATAAAATAAAATATTTGTTTCCCAAAGAATACTTATTTCCCAAAGCTTATACTTGTTTATGAAATTTATCATTAATTTTATTATTAGGGAGACTTTTACTAAATTTCTGAAGAATATAACGTTATTTAAAAGATTTAATATTTGTAAAGGTTTCAATATTTTAAAGAGCATTGGGATCAAAGCTTGAAGTAGATGTACTTATATATACGAAAATTTAAGCAATGAACTATGTTCGATTGTTAATTTTTGTTTTATTTTCCTCAGACAGAAAATTTTGCATTAAAAGTTGCAGAATTTGTCTTATGTTTGGTAATATTGTTTTTGGTGTACTTATTTAATTCGTATGGAGAAATGATCGCCAAAGAGGTACAGTTATAAAATTGCAATTTTGTTAATTATAATTTAGAAAATCATAAAAATGCAAACGCAAAATTGATATAAAGTTCAATAATATCTAAGCAGTTGTTGTTTTACTTCAATTTATTTTTAATTAGCTTTGATTTTAAAATGTTTATAAATGTGTTTACTATTTGGGATTGAAATAATAAATATAACATTATAGCCCTAATGCCTATTTAGTTATTATTTAGGGAATAATTTAGAGATATAACAAATTAACGTGTTATATCTAGCAGATGAAGCAGGATAGATCCTTTGTAATAAAACCTAAATCGAGTTCTATAGTCGTTTGCAAGTTCAGTTGACAAAACGGAGCAGTATACTACAGTGTATTTCTTATGGGGTTCTGACTGCTACTAGCACGTACACAAAGATCAATCAATGCCATCATAACCAATACCATACAATGGTGTAGTCTATATGACTATAATTTAATAATTAACACTTTAAGTTTATACTCAACTTCATATGCGGATTTCAAATATGTGAAATATATTTTTCGATGTCTGTACTGGGAAAGATTTTTTAGATTTCCAATAACAGACTGCGTTATTTGTTTACATTTATCACGCCGTGTTTAGAAATTTTGGCGAGGGAATGTGGAGAAGACATTAGTAGGTCTGCAGTAAAATAGATAAGATATTCATTTTAACCCCCCCCCCCCCACAATAGAAGAAAATATTTTTCCGGTTTTTTTTATATTTTACAATTCATTAAACATTCTAAATAATGCATAATTGTTTTTTTGTTAAGCAAAACTTGAATTGTACTTTTACCTTAAAAATACGTGTTCTATAGAGATTAAAAAATGTATTTATATAGGCATGCAGATGTCTTTAATTAATGTTTTTAGTTGCGCTAATAGCAGTGACGATTCCATAAGATCTATTTTGTCAAATAAACGTGCAAATGACTTTAGAAATGTTTCAGAAGATCTAGTTCGTTGACCATAAAAAAGGTTTACGGTTTAGTTGACCGAGAAACGCTACTGAAATGTTATGAGAAATTTGATTAAAGGAGAAGTCAAACAAACGGAGATTATTTAGGAAACATTATTACAGCCCCAATGATAAATACAATTTTTAGAAGATATCTTTTAAGAGTTGGAAATTAAACTAGTGTTAGGCAGGGTGATGGGCTACCACTTATTCTCTCTAACTGTGTGGTGGCGAAAATTGTTTGGGAATGTGAAGTGGAACATGCTAAATAAGAATTTTTAAACCAATTTATCCTCCACATTCGAGGATAAAATAACGGTATACAGAATAATTGTCTTGCTTTCGCAGGCGAACACTCATAGATTAAGTTTTAAAAAATGCACAACGCATCATTTATATCTGCGTACGGTAGTTGTGTAAAATCAATTCTTATTCAGCATTAGAGCAAATTCTTCTTGTATCCAGATAAAATGCTTTCTTGTCTGACACTCTCACAAGGTGTAGTCTCTTAAAAGCCGTATAAAGCAGATTTTACATAAATAAGTTATTGATTTACATTTTAGTCATCTTACTGTTAAGGTTTTTTTTTGTTTAACGTCCGACTGTTACTGTGCAGGTAAATCAATAGGAATGGTAATAGAATTAGTGAGACAATGATTTCATAACATCTGTTGATCAATAAAGAAAATTGTCAACACTTCCGGATTCCACTACTGTTTTCTGATATAAGAATATTTGCGTGTAAATATATGTATACAGCATTATTATCTTTCTTAACCCTTGTGCTACGTGAAGCCACTGCTGTGGCTATACAAATGAATAGTGCAGTACGCAATAAAACTTGTTGCAGTGAAGTCAATATACGATTGAAACCAGTCTAACTGTATTTATTTTATAGAGAATTCCGTATTCTGTATGTAACTCTACTCTATGAATTCTAATGGAAGATCGTTTATCCTTAACTCTTCTAAGCCGATTTGTCCTTATACAGCTGTTAAATGACGAGCGTGTAAATACTCAACAGTTTGTGCATTAGTGAAGGTCAATTTACTCGCACACCAGTAAACATTATGGTTAAATAATAGCTGAATGTAACTTACGTTGAAGAAAGTAAGCTATATATAAATACAACCAGGTTAGTGGGAAATTTTCTACTGATTTGTGAGTGTTGGGATCACACTCAATTCTGTTTTTTTTTTAAGAAAACCGCGTGAAGGCCGTTTTTGATTTAAAATTAAACCGCGTTCGGTTTAATAACCGCGTTTGAAAGCTTGAATGATAAAGGAAGGTAACTTGTTTAATGTTGCTGTTATAGCAGAACCGGTTGAATTGAATATGACCTACTGTAAAAGGGAATAAATGCTCCGAAGTTTGTAGAATAGCCTATTTTCAGACATTCTTTAAAATGGAACTAAAATGTTTTAATATTATCTTTTATAATTTTTTTCTACATCCATGTGTTCACAAAATTCCGTGTTTTCATATAATAGCACATGTCATAAATAACTGTAGGAATGGATCAATGACATCATCTCAAGGAGAGAAATCTTTACGATCTGCATTTCACATATTCACTTGATTCTTACATACGCTTGAATAGTCGTATAGTGTGGTAAGTGAGGGTGTTTGATATAACAAATTTTTTGCTAGACATTTTTTGTAATACCAGACTAAAACAATAAAAATAAAAAATATTTATTGCCAAATTTTGACAAAAACGCGCGCTTTGCATAAATTACAACAAATTTTTCGTAAATTCGCTATAACTGGGTAAAAATAATGTAATCTCATGTCAGTTTTTTAAGACATCTTTCGAAGTTTTCTTAATGTTTCATAAAAATTTAACTATTTTTGAATAAAAGATGAATAAAAAAAAGCCAAGCCTAACGGCGCGATCTCAGAATTAGGGTTCGAAAAGTTAATATTTTAATTCCTATCAGTCGCAGAAGGGTTGATGCAACTAATAGCGTTTACAGAAATAGAATATGATGTAAGGGAAATATTAATTATCGTTTTCGTGTGAAGGGTAGGCTAGAGTGCTGAAACGTTTTCATGTAAACAGATATCGCATGCACCATGTCCGTAAATCAACATACAAACACATTTCTTAAACTGTGTGAAAGCTGTGACGTTTTTCTATAGGAATTTGCTCTTGTTACAAACAGCTGTTGTTCTAGTGTACGTTCTGGCAAAGGAGGTCATGGAGTAGCGCAAGGCAAAATACTACCTTCAGTGTTCATAATCAACTTACCCTTATGAATTGTACAGAATTATACAGAAACACAGAATTGTGAAAGATACGAACGTGTAGATAAAATTATGCTTTACAATGGTTTTCATAAGTAAAATCAAACTATTTGAATGTGTGTGTATGTGTGTGCGTGCGTGCGTTCGTGCGCGAGCGTGTGTGTGACTTCATGGGAAAAGGATGTAATATGGCCATTGTGCATTAGAAGCTGAACAGTACGGAACAGCCGAAGTCGTGGTTTAAATTGCCTATGTATTTTATTGCAGGATGATAATTTAAGAAGAGCTTGGTACGCAATTTCATGGATTGACAAACCCCTTTGGTTGAAAAAAGGACTTGTAATCGTGATGACCAGAAACAACAAACCTATAGAAATTAAACCATATGGTCTTTTTCATATGAGTCACAAGACATTCTCCTTGGTAAGCATGTAGCATTTTACTGCTACACCAAAATAATTAACTAATATTTAAACAAACTTTAAAATCTTTTATTACGGTACACAATATTATCTCATTACTCCTTATAAAATTATTTTGTTTATTTAGTAGAAATTGAATTCGATGTGTAACCTCACTTCTCCAGGTTCATAAACCAACAAGGTTCTTTTTTAAAATACCTTAAATGTTCTTTATATTTATATAAAATTAAATTGAATATTTTAATAAAATATATTTAAAAATAATAAATAAACCCTCGATCATAGATTGAACCTCCGCTTCGAGATTTTAATATACAAATCCTTTTTAAGACCAATCTGGAATTATGGCGCCCAGATCTTTGGAATAGCGGCAAAGAGAAATTTAAAGTCGATCCTGGCCTTTTAAGACTTGCTTCAGGCGCTCCTTTTTATGTAAGCAATGAAACCCTCCACAACGATTTAAAAATTCCGACAGTAAAGGAGCTAACCTCGTCCTTGTATAACACATTTCACGAAAGACTAGATGACCATCCAAACCAACTAGGCCGTGATCTAGCAACAAGGAACTTTCCAACTGTGCGTCGTTTAAAGCTAAAACGGAATAAAGTCCTTTTGGTTTGAATACCGAACAATAACCGAAGTTTTAAACGGAGAATGTACCACTGGGTATCTCTTCTCCTTAAAGTTAAATTCCCTACTGCCATTATATTATCATATAGGCTACGGAAGTTGAGCAGCTCAATGTACAATACCGTAATAAAAATATTAAAGCCAAAAAATAAAAATAAAAAAATTAATAAATATTATCTTGCAACTCTGTTTTAAAAAATTAAAAAATATTATTTGTTATTTAATGATTAAAATTTCAATTTACATATATTTTATAAAGTTCTTTTATAAATTCTTTTGTACTCAGTGAGGAAGGCAATTGTAAATCTTCCCACTCCTCGTTTTACTAAGTAAAACCTCTACAGGTTCAAATCAGCCTTTCTGCTGTTGACCTAAACGACAACAAATTGAAATGATGGAGTACTTCAGAGTTGTAAACTTCTTTCCACACAAAAGACTTTCAACATCCTTCTGTAGTACTTTAATATGTAAAACGTAAATGGTTTCTATCTTATCGTATAGGTAGAGTACAGTACGTAAAACGAACTACAGAGTTGTTGGGGTAAACTTACAAATGTTTTGTCTAAACGCTTGGCGTCAAAGCTGGTGTTTGACAGGGTTCAATTTTAGGTCCAAAATTATGTTTTTTTATACATGTATAGGTCACCAGAAAACATACATAAAAATACAAATGGTTAGATGACACGCTGATTAAAGTAAGCAAGTAAATAGTGGTAATAAATGAACTGGTAATAAACGAATTAAACAAATTGTTTAAATTTAGGGTTTAGTTTTATCTTAACTTCTCCTATAATCCCCCTGAAGTTTCCTGGTTCCAGTTATTTAAAAAGAACACTACATATCGAAGGCTTCGAGTCATTTCATATCATCAGCTTGCCAATTCCGAGCATCAACATCATAAAATAAAATTTAAACAAAAGATCTGGTGTGGAACACTCACACAACTATCTCTTACCAAAGCAAATAATGAACAATATAACATAACATTAGAAATAAACAAAAAACTAACCTCAAAAACATAACCTTATTTTAATCATGAGTGGATGTTGCAAAATAAAAATCAACCTCAGTTTGGCTTAAAAATAAGGAAAATATACCTTTCACGCTAAAATAGGCTCTGAACAGAAAAATGCTTTAAATACAAGTTGTAGATCTTTTAATTTCCTATAAATTTGATTCTACACACTTTTGTCGTAAAATGGCTGAAATCTGTCATACTAAGGTTAAAATCTTACATAAATCGAAAATTTTACACTTTTCGTGAAAGAACAGAGAAAATTGTTATTACCGCTAAACTGAGCGTTATACAAAAAAATGTTTGGAAAAACATTGTAGGATTTTCTACGCTCTACAACTTTTAATACGAACTTTAATACTTTTAATACGTTTTGCACTAAAACGCATTAAAGCCGCAATCTTAAAAATCCACTTTTTACGAGAAAATAGCCTTTCCAAGAATTTCATTAGAATAGCGCCTATCCTATCTTATAGAGCATAAAAAATTTAGTAAATGAGGCAACTTAAAAAAATCGTAGGAACCGTTTTTGAGAAAATTGCAAAAACCTGAAAGTAACACGAATAAAATACTACTTCCAGTTGACCGATTTTGATGAAAATGTTCAATTCAAATCTTTTAATGGTATCTAACTTAAGTTTCAAGTTTTAAGTTTGTACGATGTTCCGTTCTTGAGATATTTTGTTCATACCCACACAGATATACACAAAGACCAATCGCTAAAAACATATTGTGTTTTGGGTTCAGGGGGTCTGAAAACGTGTAGATCCGGTGAAAACTCGATTTCGAAAAATGGACATGAAAACAAACTGTTTTTTTTATATTCATATAGGCATAAGAAAGTAAAACAGAAAGCAGACAGCAGTGAAGTTAATGACAGTACAGAAAATAAGTAACATTATAACTATTATGTATTTTTTTGCAGACAATAAATGCTGTGTATTCCTACTACAACCTTTTGCGAAGATTTAAATATGAATAAATGGAGTTTCTTGCGATATTTTTTAACGTTTTTAATTCATTACTTATATTATGATAATGTGACAATAGCGAAGAATAGGATGGTCGCGAAGGTTCTAGTGTTTCATTCATAAAAAGAGTAAAGAGAGGATAAAAGAGTGAAAGAGTAACAATGGGGTGGCAATGAATGGTTGCCTATTCATGAAAGTTGTTTGAAAGGACTGCGCTATTATTTATGAAAGGGACCTGCAACACTTTCTATTTACAATAAGATCTATGGTTGACTTGTTTACAATAGATTTTTCTAGCATTCATTTATAAAGGGTTATTTTTTTACTTTATTATTTGCATGGAGTTTCTCTGTTTTGCTAGAATTATCTTTTTGAAATACCTATAAAAAGAGCGCCCGAGTGCGGTCAGGAGTTAGTATTCGTTTGATCTTTGACGAGTGGCTATCGGACGTAGTGCAGGCCCCGAGCATTGTGTTGGTCAACGATTGTTATACTGTCTTTGTTTGTGTGTGTATTGTGAAAAGTTATTGCGTATCTGTATTAAATTCAGTTTTTGTGTATTCAGTTTCATTTTGTATGTGTATTCTATAAAATTGATTGTAAGTAGTGCTAAGTAAATTATTAGGTTATTTATTGTTTATTATTTATTTTAAGTAAATTATTAAGTCATTTATTGTTTATTATTTATTTTAAGTAAATTATTAAGTTATTTATTATATTACTTCATGATAATTTGTTTAATTATTTATTTTGTAAATCTTTTAGTGTAAAAAATATTTGTAATTGTAAACTTTAGTATATTAATTATATAATTACCTAGATCCCGAAACGGACCTTAGCGATGAGTGTCACAATATACTTGAATAGTTCTTTAAACAATATCGAATAAATTCTTAAGTTAATAAAACGGATAAACAATGTAATAGTTTACTTGAAAACTTGTACCAGTACTTTTTACGTAAATTAATAATATTTTTTAGAATAAAACTATCCGTAATCACTATAAAATTACCTGTTTCTCAATGAAAAATCTGGTGTGAAACATTACCAAGACTTTTTCTTCTTAATGAAGTTACCCTTCTGCGACGGTGTGTTTTTCGTCGTGTAGTGAATGTTCAAATGTCAAAACACACTCCCAAATAAATTCTTGTAACTAAGGCCATTACCGACAGAAAATTGTGTAAAAATTACAGGAATTATACAACACGTACAGTTATTTTTATTTTAAAAACATAAAAATCGGTTGCGTTTTTCGCTAGCTATAGCGGAAGAAACAATTTCGCACGTAACAGTTTGTAGGCTATTTTATATTTTTGGCTGTAACGTGCTAAAATTTAAGTTAACATCAGGAAATTGTAAAGAACATAATTTTTAGAAGACATTTAAGTGAATAAAACCATGTTAAAAAATTAGTTTTGAGTTACATTAGCCCTAATAATTGCAGTTGGAAATTTGCAATGCACAAAGCGGGAACAGAATCTGTGATATTCGGACAGTGTTGGATTGTCAAATTCCTGCCATTCCCCACCCTCTTGTTCACAACACATATGGGTATATTATTGACATTGAACACATATACAGTTACAAATACACATACAAAATTATGTAGTAGTGGTAAAAGAATATGGTTTGTAATAGGCAATGAAACAGGTCGTGGGAGCTTTGACGAAGAAAGACAATGTTTACTCTCAGAATTTCCGCATACCACCCCAACAGTTGCACAAAGGACGAATAGGTTTAATTTTATAGCATCTACGCATTATTCTGATTTATTAGGTAGTTCTACGAACCTTATAGATGAAATATCCCATAAGTTACATTGTCTTGAAGATAGGACGACTTCAAAAGTAACTTGGCAAATTACAATCATCGTTTCAACCTTGCTATCAACACATTTGCATTGCGTTTCATATGAAATTAAAGAGCCATTTAAGACGAGTAATTTGATTTATAAACCGAAAAAATCGCTTTATAAATACGTTTTCTTAGGCTTTAAAAGGTGGTAACTACCAGAGCAACTGAGATTGCCTCCCGCCGCAGAAGGGTTAAAGATAAACATTATGAGTGGGTGATGCTAAAGAATATCAACCTGGGTTGGTTTTGATTTTGATAAGCAGAATGTACAAAATCAACCTCCTAACTGACCTTAAACAATGCACTGGAAAAAAAACAACGCTTGAAATAGTCGTTGTAGGGTTTGTAATTTTGTATAATTGTTGTTAAATACGGTTTTGTACTAAAATTATATTAAATGATAAATCATATTACAAACCATTTATTACCAAGGCAGTAAAACCATTACGAATGTCAGCAGATATCTGCTAACATGACACTTACTTCATTATGTAGTGCACCAAAAATTTACAAAATAAGGTGATTTTTACGAAACTATGCTAGCCGTTTCAAGAAAATCATTAAATTACTGCAAATCAAAAGTTGGGGAAAAATCAGATGTGAAACACTCCACGACTTTTTCTTGCCAATGCTAATAATGACCAATGTAACCTAACATTAGTAATAAAACATTAGAAATAAACAAAAATCGAAACTCAAAAACATAACCATATTTTAATCATGAGTGAAAGACGCAGAATGAAAATCGACCTCAGTTTGGCTTAAAAATGCGGAAAATCACTCTTTCACACTAAACTAGGCTCTGTACAGAAAAATTCTCTAAATAAAAGTTGTAGATCTTTCAATTTCCTGTAAATTTGATTATAAACTTTTGTCGCAAAATGTATACTAAGGCTGAAATCTTTAAAAAAATCGATTTTTTACACGTTTTCGTGAGATTTTTCTCACGAAAATCGCTAATTACCGTTAATATACTTTTATATCGCTAATTACCGTTATACATAAAAAAAAGTTTGAAATAAAATTTGTAGGATTTAAAATTCTCTAAAACGTTAACATATACATTTTTGCGCTAAAATGCATATTAAAGTCGCAATATTAAAAAACAATTTTCTTACAAGAAACAACCTCACCAACAATTTCAGCAGAAATGGCGCCTACCCTTATCTTGTAGAGAATAAAAATTTAGTTAATAAGGCGATTTTTAAAAAAAAATCGCAAAAGCCGTTTTGAGAAAATCGCAAAAAGTGAAACATTACACGTATAAACTACTAATTTCGGTTGACCGATTTTGATGAAAATGTTCTTGTCGGGTTTTCTAGTGGTATCTAGCTTAAGTTTCAAGTTTCATGTTCGTTTGGTGGTCCATTTTTGAGATATTTTCTTTACACACACACACGCGCGCGCGCGCGCGCGCGCACACACACACACATACACACGCACACACACACACACCATTCGCTAAAAACATGGTTTTTGGGTTCTGGGGGTCTGAAAACGTGTAGATCCGGGACAATTCGATTTCGAAAAATAGACATGAAAACAGTACTTTCCTTCGTATATATTCATATAGGCAAGAGAAAGTAAAAAGTTATGGAAAAGTACTCATTTATTTTTTGAAATTATCAATTAATAATGCGTCATCTGGCCTCGGTAATTTATTTGAAAAAGATCGTCTCCGGTGAAATCGATGATCCCCACACACTAGCAAAGATTTCTTTCTATGTCCCAAGTTTCGATAATCACTCCCAATATTTGTTCTATCGGAAGACCTGTTCAACTAATTATGCTACCCAATAGCTATGTCCACACTCGTGCCATGTTCTTTCCTGCGTTGATTGGTTTGACTTGGATTATTTTATTTTGAAACTAGTCGGAGATGCAGCAATTTACGCATAAAGAGCTTGGGCCGGCTAAACAAAGAGTTAAGCCGGTTTTCCGTTAATGTGGTTTTTAAACGTCTGTTACTCCGTCCAGGCTTTTCATAAAAGAACATCGTTTAAGTACGTTGAACATCAGGGTTTTCTCAATGTAAACATTTTAAAATAGAAGTCTGATGTTCCATTACAAAATCCCGGCCATTTTTTTTTAAACGGGTATTTTGGTATTTTGGCTTCACGTAAAGATAGGGAAATGATTTTTGGACTCAACCAAGCATTTTTATAGTAATATTGGCCTTGTATTGTATTTTGCATTTGTAATTAGAAATAGATATGTGGTGTCAATAGAAAATTCTATTAGCCTCAAAACTACTTGAGAGAAAATTGAGCTTTATAGCGGTTACCGCTCCGAGTATAGTCGTTTAGAAATACAAACTTCTTTGTTTTTCCTGCTGCAACTCATTCCGTAACTCATTTTGAATTATTTAAGGATGTATTTACAAAAATAAATAAACGCTTTGCTTGACATAATAGTGTTGTGAAAATGCATAGTTCAGTCCAAAATTCTTTTCCCTACCTATACGTGAAGCCAAAAAAGCACTTTTTTAAAAAATGACCAGCATATTAAAACGGAACATGAGATTTAACTTTTAAAATATTCATATTATAGAAAATACTCTGAACTTCAAATTACTTAATCGCCTATTTTTACGAAAAGCCTGGACGGAATATGGACGTTTAAAAACCACTTCAACGGAAAACCGACTAAAAACTGTGTACTTTTTTGCGTAAATTGCTGGAGTTATCTCCGAATTATTTCTAAATAAAACAATCTACATCAAACCAATCAATGCAGGAAAGAACAGGCTTTAATTTAGTGTATTTTTCAAAAATATTTGTTATGGTTTTGTTTTTTGAGATAAAGCTCTTCAAACGAGTGCGGAAGGTGGTACGCCTCTAAGCGCATGCAATGTAGCATGCTACATCGCAAGTTAAAAAAGAAAGCGCACGAGTATGGACGTACCTATTCTCCGTTAAATACCATGCTAGTGAATTTTAATTCGATAGATGAAATTATTTCTTTACATTTTTGTTTCAACAGAGCGAGCCTCGTTTAGGCTGACAAGCTCCAGGGCTTTAGAATTTATTTAATTGTTAAATGTATTTTATTTACCCGGTATTTTTGGTTATTTAGTATTTTTTATTTATTGGCATGGATTTTTTAAATATTTTTGTTATTATATGTCCCTATGTTTTATATATGTTTATCTTTCGGAACCGTTCTTTGTTTCCAAACTGAAGGTTTTATTTTGACGCTCTCTCTACCCAATTAAGTTAGGTACTTTTTTTCTGTATAAGTTTATGATTAAAGTATAGTACATTAATTTATATTTGGAAATTGTGATTTAGTTTGTAATAAGTGGCTGTTTATTTGTAATATTTTTTTTTCTTTATTTAACGTCGCATCAACTACTGTGGTCATTAGTGACGACGTTGGGTTGTAACTGTGATTGATGAAATGATATTTTGTAACGTATAAAAATGCCGGGCCTGAGTGGGATTCGAACCAAAGACCGCATGATAAGAGGCGAGCACGTTACCAACTACGCCAATGCGGCCGGCTTATATGTAATATTGTTTCTATCATTGGGCTTCTTTGGCCTGTTGTAAACAATCTAATGTAAGTAAATAAGTTAGCTAATTAAATAGAGTAATTTTTCACAATCTATACTAACATACAAAGACAAAGCGTGTTTTTTTTGTGCAGGCTTCCAAAACTACTAAACAGATTTTCTGAAAACGATTTTCTCAAAAACGGCTTCTACGATTTGTTTTCAAATCGCCTCATTAACTACATTTTTTATGCTCTACAAGATACAGTAAGTCTGCTGAAATTCTTGGGGAGGCTGCTCTATCGTAGAAAAAAAATTGTTTTTTTTTTTAAGATTGCTGCCTTAATATGAATTTTAGCGCAAAAGTGTTTATAATCAAAGTTGTAGACAATTTAAAAACCTAAAACTTTTATATATCAAACATTTCTTTGTGTAACACTTAGTTTAGCGGTAATTAGTGATTTTATTTTTTTTTCATAAAAATTTGTAAAAAATGGACTTTTTAAGATATCAGCATTGTACAACAAAAGTGTACCTCATCAAATTTATAGGAAATAAAATCTACAATACTTTTAGTTCAAGCATTTTTTTACAGAGCCTAATTTAGCGTCAAAAAGTGATTTTCCTTATTATTAAGGTTAATTAAGGTTGGTTTTCATTTTGCATCATTCACTCATGATTAAAATTAGGTTATGTTTTTTGATGTTAGTTCGTTTGTTTATTTCTAATGTTTTATTACTAATGTTAGGTTATATTGTTTATTATTTGCATTGGCAAGAGAAAGTCGTGTCAGTTTTTGACACCAGATTTCTTTAGAAAAACACACTTACCAGTGAATAATTACTTAAGCTTAAACTTTCAACTTCTGTCGATTTTTCTGTTTTTAGTTTATTTTGTTCATATACATATTGATACACAGATTAACCGGTAAAAGATGTGTTTTGGCTCAGAAAACATGAAGACATAACGTACCTTTATTTTATACAGGGCAAGAATTAAAAGAAAACTAACAAAAGCATTGCGCTTAAATTTTATTATCATTCTATTCAGCGCTGAAGTGTAATGTCACTCGTGTGTGATGTAATCACTGAATAGTTCAACGATACATTTTTTTTATGGAGCTGAAAATACTATTGAAAGAGTTCTGTTTACAGAAACATAACAGAAGAAAGTTCCTTTAAAATATTTATTATAGGAATGTTTATTTATTTTAGATAGGAAATAAATTCAATATTAAATAAATTATAGTGTAACAATAGATTAAAAATGGGTAAGTAGGTTTAACTCTTCTCTGAAATATATTATTCATAATGTTATTTACGTCTCTTCTCCTTCTCATTTTTCTTAACAATAAATATTTTATAAAAAAGTGTTTATTTCTTTTTGGTTCTTTCTTACTTTTTTATTATTTCTTTTATCAGTACCTATACTGTTCCAAAGGTATTCTTTTTTTCAAAGTTTATTTCGTATTGCACCTTATTTAGACTACGTGAATCGACTTTTCTAATGGCTGATATGACAGAAATCTCCAGGTGTTAAAACAAAAATACTAAAAAATCATAACCGAAGATTAAATTTTAGTAGTGCAGCAAGATAAAAGTACCGCTAGTAAACTAAGAATCAAATAACTACACTTCAAGACAATATTTTGTTACATATCCAGAAGTAAGCTAATCATTTGAAAAAATATATAAAAAAACTAGAATAATTATTTTTGATTAATGTCAATTAGTTACTGAAAACAACCTTAACAATAATTATACAATATTCCAAATTTCAAAACAAATTAAATTTTTGGTTAAAAATGTTGTTCCTCTTGTGCTATTACTATTTCAGTTAAAATTAAACAATATAAAAATACATGACTCTACTTTATATCAATAAAGTATGCTTTTCATATCTGAAAATCCTTTATCTTGCGTTTTGTAAATAAAAATAAGGAAGTAAAGTATTGTTTTTCATGCCGATTTTTTGACATCGAGTTTTCACTGAAAATACAAATTTTCAGGCCACTGAAACACAAAACACGTTGTTAGCTATTTGTGTGTGTGAAAACAAAATAGGGTGCGAAGTTATATTTGGAACTTAACTTAGGTAACACTAGGGGCACCAACACGAAAATTTTCGTCAAAATTGGTCAATTGGAAGTAGGTAGTTTATTCGTGAATTTTTTAATTTTTTGAGTTTTTCTCAAAAAACGGCTTCTACAATATTTTTTAAACCGCCTCATTGAGATGTTTTAAGCACTATAAGATAGGGTAAGCGCCATGCTGTTGAAATTCTTGGAAAGGCAGTGCTTTCTTGGTAAAAAATGTTTTTTTTTAAGGTCCGGCCTTAATTATACGTCTTCCTAGGGCAAAAGTGTACAACCAGTGTTGTAGAAAATTAAAACATCTACAGCTTTTATTTCAAGGATTTGTTTCTACAACGTAGAATCGGGCTATTTAAGTAGTACTGATGTACATAACTGACGGTTTTACGAAAGGAATCAAGACGCATTTTTCGGCTATATTCAGCTGTATCTGTTGCTCACTGACCATTTGTGTATGTTATGAATATCTGACTGAAGGACCATACAGTAATTAGAAGTCCATAACATAAGTACATGCGTTAGACTTCATGTAATGTTCATACGAGTTGTGGCTATTAAATAACGAGACTGACGTTGTAAAAAATTTAATTTTAATTTTATACATAACCACTTATTGTCACCTTCAATATACACACCTTCTCTATCCCTACAACGCTCCATGCAAATTTTTCATTGTTGGAAACAGTGCTGGAAGTCATCTTTTGTCAGCTCCTTCCGGACACGTGCCGCTTTATCTTTTACTGCTTCCACAGACTCAAATCTTGTCCCTTTTAATGCAGATTAATGACAAGGAGTCACCTCGACCACCTCTCGGATTCCCTCCTCCGAAGCCTGAATACAATAAAAATAAGAACAATGTCACCACCACCCCTTCTAATAAATCATTTACTGGGTTGCTGGGCTTCAATACGTCTTACGGCCTTTGTCGGCGCGGTAGGCCCTTTGGCGGCGTTCCGACAAACCTTTCGGCTGCGCATTAACAGAGGCCTTTGTAATCAAGGCTGAGGCAGTTACCGCTCTCTACCACAGCGCTCTCGGCGACTATAAAAAGCGCCCTCCACTGAGCCGAGCGATTCAATACCGATCCAGACACAGAGGGATTCAATTCCGATCAAGACTCAGAGAGATTCACTTCCGATCCAGACAGAAGAAGACGAACCCAGCCGAGACCGGACGCACCATCCCTGGTCTACGCTACCGGTGGCGGACGCTGCATTCCCACACCGGTGAGCCTTCGCCGGTCCGGAGAGAACCGCCTCGGCCGCGCTATCGGCCGATGGCCTACGCCGACCCGACACTGAGGGGCTCTGGGGGCCACTACTGTTACGCTGCAGTTGGCACCCAACTGCCGCTGAGGGAAGGCTAGGCCAGAACCCGGTAGCCGAGCCGTCACTCTTCGGGCTCCACCACCACGCCGGCTCGCCGCTTCCGATCCAGACAACGACAAGATGTCCACCACGGCACACGGCTCTCGGACTCCAGCGAGGACTAATTGACAAACCCGCAAGAGAGAAGATGATGCTTCCGCTCGCCGACCCGTCACCGTAAGCCGTCGACCGGACCGTCATCGCCCGCTGACGCGAGCGATGCCCACAGCGGTTCCTTGACCGAGCCTTACGCCCACCGGACCCGACAAAGTACAACTACCATCGACGCACTACTGCGAGGGAAGAAGATAATGTCTCCGCTGGACGACGACGCCGTGTCGCCCAGCTCCTCGACCGCCACGACGACTACGACCGACGCCTCTCCAAGACGACCACCGCTCAAACGGCCCTTTTCAGGGCCACCAAACAAATAAGGTTTGCCACTTAATGTTACCATTTGGTAACAAATAGAATAATAAATAATTAACAACGTCTTCCAATTTCGAAACAGAACTAACTCATTTACTAAATACACAAACATCCCACAGTGAAAACGCACCCTAAACACGGCAAGTGTAAACGCACCTCTGGTATGGTTACAACCATCAGTACCACAGAACAACCTACAAAACCGTCTAATATTGTTGTCCTCTACGGGTTGGTCTCCGGGTCATCCTACATAGATCCTATACAATCCTAAATATTTATTCATTTGTTTAACCATTTTCATTGCCCATAACAGACAGGTGGAGTGTCAAATTATTTACACTCAATCTGTTCGTTGCAGGGCTAAAATAAATAGTTCTGTTTCTTATCGCATGGTCAGCCAATTAAATGACTGAATCATTTAAGAACAGAAGAGGTAGAAGTGTAAAAGACACTAATCAGAGTTATCTTCTCTGAAAGTAATGAATTTCATTGTACAGCCAGACCCTGTGGTGAATGAAGTGAAGTTGTCATTTACAGAGTGGAAAATATGTGCTTTTCAGAGGGCTCGGCATGCTGATAAGTGTACTTTTCCACTCAGTGAGGAAGGCAATGGTAAACCACCTCATTCCTCGTTTTACTTAGTAAAACCTCTAGAGGTTCAAACCAGCCTTTCGGCTGTTGACCTAAACAACAACAACAACAACCATTTTCATAACACAAACCAGTAAAATTTCAGTTTACAATTTCTTCAAATAAATCAACATAAATTTGACCTTTCCAGGACCCTTAGATACTTTAACCATAGTAACTACTATACTCGGTTCATCGTAAGAAAGACTTCTCAAGTAAACAAACAGCTGTTACCGAAGCAGCTGCTAAAGCGGTGACTCAGAAAAAATGCAACAATTTTAATGAAAACATCACTATGATAACTGATACGTGCTTTTAACCATGTGCAGAAATAAACGATAAATAGAAATGAAAAAAAAACAAAAAATACTATTACACTAAATTTCTAATTGAAAATAAATTTTTGCAAAACAGTCGGACGTTAAACCAAAAAAAAAAAAATAATAAATAAATTTATAACGCTCATAATAACGATGCGAGACAATACGATGTCAAAAGCTAACTGGTAGCATTTATAACGATAACATGTTTTTGTCAAAAATGTGGAAAGAGATTTATTTATGGGTTTGGATTAGTCATCGTCAAATTCAATTGTGAAATAACGAGTGACTAAACTAATATTAGGTGATTAATCATTTAAATAGAAATGTTTACTTTTAAAGTTCTCTTGTTTCGTCGTACAGATCAGAAGTATTAATACATATAACTTGTAACCATATTTATTTATGAAAAAAAAATGGAAATAAAGTGTGGGCCTAACATTTTTTTAAATTTATTGGTCAGTATTTAAAACATCAGTCATGATAGGCCTATGATGTAGGCCAAACAGTTTCATTTATAATAATACTTTTAAAAGTATATTGTATTTAAATACTTTTGAAGGTATTATGTTGTTACTTTTTAATCAGCGTGTACACATTTTTAAATTATGCGCATGCTCAGTGATGTCATTATTCGTTTACTCCAAAGTAGTGTAAAAATGAGAGATCCAGCACAACCTTGACCTTTGACCTGCCGGCTCGAGCACAACCTTGACCTTTGACCTCGACTTTGAAAAAAAAAAAAATTCCGCAAAAAAAAAAAAAAAAAAAAAAAAAAACCGCCAAAAAAAAAAAAAAAAAAAAAAAAAAAAACGCGCACACACGAAAAATTTGGCAAAGTTCCAAACCCGATTTTCTCCGCAACCGCTGGGCCGATTTTGATGCGGACGGCACCCACGTGACCGGGAGATCGAGATCTACAAGATAAGCCTTAATCCGTAGCCGTATCCCCGATGGAACCTGAGATAGCTTGTAACACGTGACCCGGGGGTCGGATCAACGAGGTTCAGGTGCGCGCAGGATCCGGACGCTCCGTAGACCGCGTTACGTCCGGTTTCGACCGTCAAAAAATAACGCGGGACGGACCGCAAGACTCGTCGCACCACCCGCAGGACATCCGTATCACTACCCGACGAGGTGAAGACTAATGATTGGGGCGATGAAATCTGTTTATTTGCAACTCTATTCTTTTAATTTTGGCAATGACGCATGTTGTTGTTACGAGTCACGTGGCATGCGCGTGCCTTTCATTGACGTCATTCGTTTTTTATCTATGCACGCGCCAGACTATTGATCGGGATGATGCAACTTGTTATTGCAATTAAAGATGATGCAACGTGTTTACTTTGTTTATAACCTTGACCTTTGACCTCGACTTTGAAAAAAAAAAAAAAAAAAAAAAAAAAAAAAAAAAAAACCCGCCCAAAAAAAAAAAAAAAAAAATCCCGCCAAATTTTCAAACCCGATTTTCTCCGCAACCGCTGGGCCGATTTTGATGCGGACGGCACCCACGTGACCGGGAGATCGAGATCTACAAGACAAGCCTTAATCCGTAGCCGTATCCCCGATGGAACCCGAGATAGCTTGTAACACGTGACCCGGGGGTCGGATCAACGAGGTTCAGGTGCGCGCAGGATCCGGACATTCCGTAGAACGCGTTACGTCCGGTTTCGACCGTTAGGTTCTTTCGGGACCCTAAATATATAAATTTAGGAAATATGTTACCGTCAAAAAATAACGCGGGACGGACCGCAAGACTCGTCGCACTACCCGCAGGACTATCCGTAGCACTACCCGACGAGGTGAAGACTAATGATTGGGGCGATGAAATCTGTTTACTTGCAACTCTATTCTTTTAATTTTGACAATGACGCATGTTGTTGTTACGAGTCACGTGGCATGCGCGTGCCTTTCATTGACGTCATTCGTTTTTATCTATGCACGCGCCAGACTATTGATCGGGATGATGCAACTTGTTATTGCAATTAAAGATGATGCAACGTGTTTACTTTGTTTATTTGCAGTGACGTCAACCGTTTTTATCTGTGCACGCGCCAGACTATTGATCGGGATGATGCAACTTGTTTATTGCAATTAATTTTTCTAGATGATGCAACATATCATCCGTTAAAGTCACGAGCCGTCGACTCAGCGATAAGGTGTTTGTTTCAATTTTTAAAAAAACCGTTGACGTCATACCGCTTGTTATTCTCATTATGTACACAGAACCGCAGACTCAGCGTTTCCAATGCATTAGCATAGGGTAATTATGTGTATAAAAGCGCGTCGATTTTCCCATCGAATCATAACTCTACTGCCAGTAGTATCCACTACCAGTCCGCTGACGTCACAGTTCTTCTGATTCATCTCTACCTACCTACCGTTAATTGAAGGTGAGTTTTATTCTACTTTAAGCAATCAAATTGAACTTTAAATATTTTTAAATTTTAAAAGACTTTAGCACTTTTATGAAATATGCACTTTGAATCGTTTATAAAAATTAAAACCTAAAATCTGTTTATAAAATTATGACGTAGAACCTCGTACGAATTTAACGACGGGTAATAAGTTGCCGGTACAGCAACAACACCAGTTTTAACCGTTGTTGGTACAGCAACAACAACAACAACCGTAACAACATCAGTTTCAGCGTTTGCTATTATAAATACGGAATAACAATTCCCATACCTAAATTAAATTGGTCCAACCGCATGTTGGTAGTTCAGTAACGCATGTAAAACGCTCGTTCACTGAATATTTAGTCTGTTGTTTTAATCTGCAGCAACAACAACCGATACCGACTTAAACGTAGAATTAAATAAATTTGAACTTAACATCTTCTTATAAAATTAAGACTTTGAATAGTCGAACTTAGAACGTAGTAGTATTAAAACGAGTCTCTAATGCGTGTTTCTGCCGAATGAAGAGGTTCCTCAAACATCGCGTAGGGGTTCTCCATCCTTGCTGGAGTTTGTGACCAACTACCCGGATTGGATGGAGGAAGATGAGGAGACAGTAATCATCTACCATGATGTGCCTCCTCCGACAACCCAGAGGGATCCCATTTCGTTTGGATCACCAACACTTTCCATTGATACTGCTTCACCAACGCCATCGATACCATCACAACATGCGTCTCATTCTCCATCCCCCTCACCTATGCCGCCTACATTATGCAGAGCCTGCTACAACCATCCCAACGTAGTCAGATGCCCGGTATGTTTGGATAGAGTACCTAACCGAGTGCTGCTACCATGCCGGCATGTGACATGCACAGTGTGTTGGTCGCAGCTGCGGCATTGTCCCAAGTGTAGGAAACGGATTGAAGGAAATATAACAATCTTCCTGTGAGGTTAGTAGTTTTATCGTGTAGCAATACGAAAAAAGTAAATACATCCTGAACGACCGCTGTTACAACGTGTTATTTGTTTCAGAATCCTAGGCGGAGACGAGAAATAAGTTGACGGACCAACGGAGAGGCAACGAGCGGTTGATAATTATTGAAAGGTAAGATGGAAACAGAACTTGTAACTAAATTTACAACACCATAATTATTTGCAGGTTAGAGTTGTCGACGTAAATTTTGACTGTTTTGTTTAGTAAACTATTAATATGTAACCTAATGATCATTGCAAAAACGGTAACGTAACTTCTTTGTTTATCGCCTTGCAGGATGAATAGCCAAAGCAATAACACAATTGTTTGTCGACATGACGGTCTGCATAGGGTCAATATGGTTATTTGCCCCTATGACAAGTCGCACGTTATTGAACCTGGCAGGCTGATGAGACATCTGTACCGTTGCTCCCGTAACCACCGTGAGTCCGATTTGGTTGTATGTAAATACAACTGTACCCACCTCATCGAGGAGAAGGAGATGTCGCGACATCTGGAAGAGTGTCCCGATTCCTGGAAGAAACACTGTAGCATCAGGCAGGGAATACGGTTCGAAGCCGAGTTAATGCATATCCAGATGCCACCGTCGGCTGAGAATTGGGAGAAGGAGATGTCGCGACATCCTGCAGAATCCGAGGCGGGGATATAAAATAAGGTGACGGACCAACGGAGAGGCATCGACCAGTTGATAACTATTGAAAGGTAAGATGGAAACAGAACTTGTAACCAAATTTACAACACCAGAATTATTTGCAGGTTAGAGTTGACGACGCAAATTTTGGTTTATTTTCAGGATGTCAGCATTCAGCACCCGATACCTTGATTGCCCGTTCAGGAGGCATCACCTGTTCACACCCAAGGACCTGATACGACACACCGTCCACTGTTGGAAGGAGAACGGGAGGCCTGACCGTATAAAGTGTATATTTAACAAGGAGCATTATATAGAGCCACACTTATGGACGCGTCACATCACCAAGGAGTGTATGTATTCCTGGGCGATCCTAGACGAATTACCATTGGATGGCGATGAAGAGCTCCAATCATATGTAAATATACAGATTATATAAATTAGCTGTAAGTAGGTTACTGTTCATAGTCGTTACAGAATGGCAATATGACTTGCGATTTCAGCGCAGAGATGGATAGGGGGTATTACAGGACTCTAAGATCACATTACGACGAAGACACATGCAAGTTCAACAGTCAATACCGATTGCAGACCTGCTACGAGAGGAACAACAGAGCTTCACACGTAAACCACGTATTACTGTAAGCCTACGCGATGTGTGAATTTTGCGATAGACGCTAGTAATCTTTTATTTCATTGTTGCAGGCGTCTACGAAAGGAGGAAGAGTACCGCAGGAGACTAATACGGTTTCGGAAAGAGCTGCTGGAACTACAACACAGAATTCTAGTCTATTCGACCCGGAAGACCCTCGAACGCATGTCCCTCTGAATTCTTCCTCGGAAGGAGCCATTTACAGCGACAACTGGCGGATAAGCTGCGTACTAGGCGACATCGAGTGTTCGGAGGAATTCTACGGGATAATCCAGGGCACGTTCCCACAAGCCTTCGCTCATTACCTCGATCCGCTAGAGCTGCTGCTAGAATTTCCTTCGCCTATTTCGTTCGCCGCCTTGGCAGATTCGCTCAAAGACTACGTAGACAGCCTTGTGTTCGACATCGACCATGTTTGTAAAAATGGTACTGCTGAGCCGTAGGATGATGGATGCCGATAAACCGGACCTCGAAAGATGCGGTCTGATCCACTGCTCAGACTCCAATCGCGCGACTTGTAAAGAATGCGGATGGTGGAACTCTTCCGATACCACTCTACTACACGCGAGTAAAAATCACATCCTCTCGAGTCCGGAATGTAGTTTAGGCAAAGAAGTAATGGAATGCTACAGATTTTTTCAAGACGTCGCAGAAGTCTCCGAAATAATCTTTGAAGAAACATTTGATAAGTGGCCTCATGAATCTCCTCGGGTGAACGACCTCGTAAAATCGGGGTTCTACTATACGGGTATACTAGACGTCACTGCATGTATCGAATGCGGCGTAGAGCTATACCAATGGAGAGTCGACGACGATCCAGATACCGAACATAGGAAGGCTTCGCCATATTGCCCGTTAGTAAATAGAAGAAGAAAAACTCGCAAGAGAATAAACCGAAGGTGATCGATGTAGGCTTCTTCATATTGTCAGTTGTTAAATAAAAAACTCTAAGGCTGTAATATTTAATCAATAAATGTACATATTAAAAATAACGTCTGTTCCTTTCAAAATCCTCATTTAACCTAGATATAAGCAGTGTCGCTCTCAGTGCAACGCACGATGAGCTTGAGAAGTGGTATAGCGCGAGCTTCACAAGCAAGCCCGCAGGAACTATTCCACCGTAAACGTAGAGCTGATACATGGTCAGAAAATTGAATGACTGAGTCATTTAAGAGCTGAAGAGGTAGAGGTGTAAAAGACACTAATCAGATTTATATTCTCTGTAAGTAAAGAATGTCATTATACAGCCAGACCTTATGGTGAATGATGTGATGGTATCATTTGCGGAGTGGAAGATATGTGATTTTCAGAGGGCTCGGCTTGCTGATAAGCATACTTTTCCACTCGGTGAGGAAGGCAACTGTAAAACATCTCACTCCTCGTTTTACTTAGTAAAACAGAAAAAAGCTGCGCAGCTAGCAGGAATAAGCAGGAATAAGCTGCGCAGCTAGCAGGAATAAGCAGGAAAAAGCTGCGCAGCTAGCAGAAAAAAGCTGCGCAGCTAGCAGGAATAAGCAGGAAAAAGCTGCGCAGCTAGCAGGAATAAGCAGGAAAAAGCTGCGCAGCTAGCAGGAAAAAGCTGCGCAGCTAGCAGGAATAAGCAGGAAAAAGCTGCGCAGCTAGCAGGAATAAGCAGGAAAAAGCTGCGCAGCTAGCAGGAATAAGCAGGAAAAAGCTGCGCAGCTAGCAGGAATAAGCAGGAAAAAGCTGCGCAGCTAGCAGGAATAAGCAGGAAAAAGCTGCGCAGCTAGCAGGAAAAAGCTGCGCAGCTAGCAGGAATAAGCAGGAAAAAGCTGCGCAGCTAGCAGGAATAAGCAGGAAAAAGCTGCGCAGCTAGCAGGAATAAGCAGGAAAAAGCTGCGCAGCTAGCAGGAATAAGCAGGAAAAAGCTGCGCAGCTAGCAGGAATAAGCAGGAAAAAGCTGCGCAGCTAGCAGGAAAAAGCTGCGCAGCTAGCAGGAAAAAGCTGCGCAGCTAGCAGGAATAAGCAGGAAAAAGCTGCGCAGCTAGCAGGAATAAGCAGGAAAAAGCTGCGCAGCTGGCAGGAATAAGCAGGAAAAAGCTGCGCAGCTAGCAGGAATAAGCAGGAAAAAGCTGCGCAGCTAGCAGGAATAAGCAGGAAAAAGCTGCGCAGCTAGCAGGAATAAGCAGGAAAAAGCTGCGCAGCTAGCAGGAAAAAGCAGGAAAAAGCTGCGCAGCTAGCAGGAATAAGCAGGAAAAGCTGCGCAGCTAGCAGGAATAAGCAGGAAAAAGCTGCGCAGCTAGCAGGAATAAGCAGGAAAAAGCTGCGCAGCTAGCAGGAAAAAGCTGCGCAGCTAGCAGGAATAAGCAGGAAAAAGCTGCGCAGCTAGCAGGAATAAGCAGGAAAAAGCTGCGCAGCTAGCAGGAAAAAGCTGCGCAGCTAGCAGGAATAAGCAGGAAAAAGCTGCGCAGCTAGCAGGAATAAGCAGGAAAAAGCTGCGCAGCTAGCAGGAATAAGCAGGAAAAAGCTGCGCAGCTAGCAGGAATAAGCAGGAAAAAGCTGCGCAGCTAGCAGGAATAAGCAGGAAAAAGCTGCGCAGCTAGCAGGAATAAGCAGGAAAAAGCTGCGCAGCTAGCAGGAATAAGCAGGAAAAAGCTGCGCAGCTAGCAGGAATAAGCAGGAAAAAGCTGCGCAGCTAGCAGGAATAAGCAGGAAAAAGCTGCGCAGCTAGCAGGAATAAGCAGGAAAAAGCTGCGCAGCTAGCAGGAATAAGCAGGAAAAAGCTGCGCAGCTAGCAGGAAAAAGCTGCGCAGCTAGCAGGAATAAGCAGGAAAAAGCTGTACAGCTAGCAGGTAAAAGCCGTACAGTCGCCGGTCGTGTATTTATCGACGTCATTTGTTTTTGTCTTTACATACGACCGATAAGTGTGACATCTGCTTATTTGCAATTCTATACTTTTAATTTTAGGTTGATGTCACACATTCGGTTATTGTATTAAACTGCAGAATCGGTCTTTTGGTTGTATTACCGATAAGTGCGAAATCTGCTTAATTGTTTAGAACGTTGCATGTTGTTGTTACGGGACACGTTGCATGCGCGTGCCTTTCCGATGCAAGTTACTTAACGTACAAATAAACTGCAGATTCAGCGTTTCCATTGTATTTGAATATGCTCCAATTATCTGTATAAAAGCCCGACGTTTTCCCATCGAATCATACCATCAGTGCATGTTACCGTCAAAAAATATAAAAACTGTCAGTTATCATCATGTCATCGTTGATAGCGGTTATATTTTGCATGGTTCTCACCTCTGCAACGTCATTCATCTCTACGTCAACCATAGAATATCTACAAACGTACGGCTATCTCGCGACAGAGACAAACGCTTCATTCACAGATCCCGAAACCGTCAAAACCGCTTTGAAGCAATTCCAAGAATTTTACGAATTACCGAAAGATGGGGAGGAGAACGAGAACACTACCTGGTTGATGTCACAACCAAGGTGCGGCGTATTCGATTTAGCATCCGCCTATAAAACTGCACCGTATTCGTGGACAAAAAACAACTTATCATGGCATTACAGCCTGGCCACGCCGGAAATGGTAGCGGCTACCGAACGCGCGTTTGAAATCTGGATGAACTCATCAGGACTAACATTCCACCAGAACAGCGAGAACCCAGATATTGTGATAACCAACGGCCGTACCCTTCATAGGTACAGTAAAAAAGTGAGCGGTATGTGTCCCATACGCTTCGACGGACGAGGCGGAACATTAGCACACGCATTTTTCCCCAATAGGGATAATAGTGTTGTAGAGATACACGTGGATGGAGACGAACAATGGGACTATAGTTTGGATCGATTGATTCCATCCGGCAGCAACTTTCTAGCGATGATGTTACATGAAATTGGACATGTGATAGGAATCGAACACTCTACCGATAGACGTGCTGTCATGTATGCGTTTTACAGAGGATACACCAGTCTAGCCGAGGATGATATCAATGCTATTCAAAGTCTTTACGGCAGACCTAGACCTCGAACAACACCCCCTACGACCGCTACTACAACAGACGTCACCACTGAATCAGGAAAAAACAGCACCACTCCTCCGCCGCCGAGTGAAGGCGCCGAACTTAAAACCTTCATTTGTCAGCACATCGACAATACGATGAAAATGGTCGTCATCAATAATAGGTTCTACATTCTACATGATAAACTTGTATGGTCATTAGACATCGATGGTGAGTTTCATCACTCGAAGAAACCATTGGTGCTAACCGACTGGTTAAAGTTTCTACCGACAAAGTTTAATATTACAGCGGTGTATCAAAGGCCAAACGGACTGGTAGTTATGCTAGTAGACGGGAAGACATTGTACGTATTTAATATGCATAACCTTCAACTGGATACTGGATATCCAGTATCGGCCGCGAGACAATTCGGCATACCAGAGTCAAGTGATATACACACTATTATCAATACGTACACAGGCAAGACGTACGTATTATACAATGATATATTCTATGCCGAAATAGACGAAAATGATTTCACCTCGCGCGAAGTGGGAATGATTACCAAAATATTTCCTGGTATACCACTCGGTCTAGACTCTGCTATGCGATACACAAACGGAATACTCTACTTCTTCAAAGGAAACCTCATGTACGAGTTTAGCGAATTTTCAGGTAAACTACTACGAGCCGGTAAGATCGACTATACTTTGTTCGGAATAAAATGTTACAACAGCGTGATTATTGATCAATTTAGAAATATACTTTCGAAATATAATGTATTGCCTAAAAAGTGAATTATGTAACACGAGTTTTATTCTTCATGTACGGCTGTCCTTAGAGTCTGAGCCATTGTAATTTAGTTATAACGTTTTGATTTCAGAATATATGTATTAAACTTATTTTCAAAACGTGACATCATTTCAACACCTTTACACCTGTAGATATAAGTTTTGCTAAAGCCGAAGGCTTTTTTCGGTCGTGAAGCGAAAGCGCAGCACGACGACAGGATCCGACCGGTAGGTCGGATCCCTTCGGGAATCGGAACTCGACTTCCCGGTTCAGGTATTTCAGATACTTGCAGAGGTTCAGGTTACAAGAAATAAAAGACAGAGTCATAAAGGAATAAAACATTTATTGTTATGATATGATGATGCGAACGAATACAATTATATGACGAGCTAATAATACATAAATCTACAAACTAGTAAAATGTGCGGTATAAACTTAACCGATTGGTTGGAGATTTGCTGTTAGATACGGATGGCCGTAGAATGTTGTCTTCCTGAAACCTTCGCAGATTCGTCGAGCAGCTAACTGCCCGAGAGTCTGAGGCTGAAAATTAAACGTTAAACGCCTAGTAGAATATTTCTTCTTCCTCTTTTGCGTCTTACCGTTGTTGCTTATACACCTCCCATCGTCTATCAGGCATAGTCCACGCCAGAACCCCTCCTCTAACACCAATGCAGACATGCAAAGAGGTATGTCAAACTCCGATATAAGCGAAAAAGTTTTAATCATAGGCCATGTGGGTAACCCGGTATGTTTTAGGCTTATTATATTTAAGGTTTTACTTTTATATTTAACCCGTGTAGAATAAGGACTCTCTGGGCGACAATCAAATAAAAAAATGTCTATATCTCCATACGCTTTGGTCCTTCCCAACACGTATGAGACAAAACCGCCTGCTATGCACCAGCCAGACGCCCCTGCGGTATCCACCGCCGTCTTAATCGCTTCGATGAAGCCCTCATCAGAGAGCATCGGGTCTGCATATTTCTCTACATATTCCGTACAGGATTTGATAGCCCATATCAGACTGCGCTCTAAGGCGGCAGCATCGATGAGGTAGTGATAACGGAAAACTTCCATTAGAGGAGCGATGAATAACTAAAACAGAAGAGAGCGTAAAAAATATTAATGTTAAAATTCCATTAAAATAATCCGTGTTAAGGTTCTATTACTCCATTCTGCATTGTACGTTGCAATCTGTTCAATTCAGAACAATAAGCAACCCCATCAGACCCTCCCAGGAATCGATCACCTGCCTGCATGTATTTTAGGTACTATAGGCGGTTTAGGTTACAAGAAATAAAAGACGGATTCATAAAAGAATAAAACATTTATTGATATATGATGATGATGATGATGACGAAAATGAAAACGAATACATGTATGGCGATGAGCTCTTAATAAGTACGACACTGCAATTCGCGTATGATAAAGTTACCATGTATTCCGCTGCAGTTGAGCTTGAGGGATAATTATACATAAAAGGGATTATGAGGACATAGGGCTTGAGGGATTATTATTCATATACGTAGGGAACGAATTGCGGCCATCGATCGTGGAGTGCGTGATATATGGTTCGCGCATGCGCGCCTTCCTCTACATCAATCACCATGTGGGATGGGAAATCTATAGGACCGCACTCGGTTTCCTCAAACCTTACATAACTACTATTTATGTAAATTGGTTTTACGCGACAGCCGAAAAAAAAGGTGCCCATGAGAAATCGATAGAAGTCTCCGACCTGTCTGAAGTCCTCTACTTCTTCGACACATATTCGAAAGGAAAATCCGAATTCGGTCCCTACGTTCTGACACGTCTGGCAGACTACCACATCATCAGAGTCTACGAGACCGTCCACGGACACACCCTCGTCATCAGAGTCTGCGAGGTCGTCCATGGACTCGTTCGCCGTCAAGTCCATGTCGACCTCTTCGATCAAGTTCATGTCGGCCTCTTCGATCAAGTCCATGTCGGCCTCTTCGACGGCGACCGTCCCGATCGACAAGACGTCGTCACCCTCCACCGATTCATCCTCAATCATCTCAGCTTCTACCTCCTCGATTGTAATCATCTTTGGCTGATACCCCTCGATGTACATGGCCTACAACAAAAATAGACATGGTATCACACTACTGATCGCCGGGAAATGAGCGAACGGATCAGGTCAAGCATGAGACGTACGGTACGCACTGAGGCCAGCGATGAGCTCTTAATAAGTACGACACTGCAATTCGCGTATGATAAAGTTACCATGTATTCCGATGCAGTTGAGCTTGTGGGATAATTATACATATATGAGATTATGAGGACATAGGGCTTGAGGGATTATTATTCATATACGTAGGGAACGAACTGCGGCCATCGATCGTGGAGTGCGTGATATATGGTTCGCGCATGCGCGCCTTCCTCTACATCAATCGCCATGTGGGATGGGAAATCTATAGGGTCGCACTCGGTTTCCTCACAAATCCATGTAGGCCTCTTCGATCAAGGCTCAGTCGACCTCTTCGATCAAGTCCATGTCGGTCTCTTCGATGTATGAGACGTACGGTACGCACTGTGGCCACCTATCATGGACCTCATGGTAGATATGACTTATGGAAGTCACAGCATCTGTGAGTATATGGACGGCGCATGGGACCATACTCTCTAGAGGATACATCATCTCGTAAGAGTACGAGGGGAACAGCGCCCTTAGTTCCTGAAGAAACTGATGGGCGTCTTCGCCGTTGTCTTCAGGCTCGTCTAGATCGTCCTGAAGCTCGTTAAGATCTATAATAAAGGCCGTCCCCTCTTCGTCGTTTAACTCCTCGCACAGCTCGCATACATCCTCGCCCTGTTCTTCTTCAATCTCGCCCGTCTCCACGTTTCCAAAAATGCTCA
Source organism: Catonia carolina (assembly GCA_035578175.1). NCBI lineage: Eukaryota > Metazoa > Arthropoda > Insecta > Hemiptera > Achilidae > Catonia > Catonia carolina. Next base: position 8,048,662 of record JAQMRL010000014.1, on the reverse strand, counting down.
CAACCTCAGGCAACGGTTTGTGAAAGCACATTTTTTTATATGTCTGAAATATAAGTAAGAATTTTTAAAACTATATGCGTAAACAGCTCCAATTATTGCCATTGGCCTGTCTTTCCATAATTCCTGCAAAACCATAGTTTTAGTTTAACGGAAAAGTACGGTACTTTGAAATGAAAACAATGATAAACAGTTTAATACATTTATTCTATTAATGGTATATAAATTTAATACAAATACTATCACTAATACTAATACTGCTAATAATAATACGATGGAATGCGCATCCCGTCATTCTGTCTGAGGCTTCACCGCAGCGATTTTGCGGATTATTTTTTTGGTGCCTCGGTCTCTCAAGATCGATTCTAGCGTGTCGTGAATTACGTTATCGACCGCCGTCAAACGAGGATCACCCTCGTTGGCGACGAGCTCGACTCTGCTCTTCACACGCTTGAACCTGTCCCCGAAGGACACTCCCTCGATCTCGCTCGTCTCGTAGAGCTCAATTCGCATGAGGTATTTACCTCTCTTAGGTACCGACCACGCGTTGTAATGTTTCTGGTCGGTCTTGAGCTCTACGGACTCCGAGTACGATGATGGTTCCCGTGAGGGACCTGCATCCTCGAAGAGAGCGGTTATGGATCGTTTGGTCGGTCTGACCCTCATGAGATCCCATAGATCATCGACGTCCTGCTCCCGGTACTGTTTCTCCTCGGAAGCAGGCGCGGTTCGTGCGCATTCCATCAGGAACCCGACAGTTAACCTCTCGTCCATCTTCTCCAAGACGCCCATCTGGTTGTTCTCGTTGAAGATGGGCAGGAGCATCTTCAATTTCAAAACTTTAAAGAATTCGAAGATGCCTCCGGACAGCCTTTTACAACTGTCGGGCTCCCTTCCGCCCACCCTAGCGATCGCGTCCTCCCATTTCTAGGGTTACCAACCCGAATGTATAATACTGCACTAGCACGTCCATCATGCTGAGCATTCGGGTTGGTAATCGGGCCGGTTGCTCCACTCGTGCCGCCGGCTGGGCCGGTTGAACGGGATGCGCCGCAGGTTCGACCGCTCGCATCTCCTGTTGCGCATGTACGTCCTCCGGCTGCACCTCGACTGGTCGCTGGGGTGGTTGAGGAGCTGGGACCTCCGGCTGCATCTCGACTGGTTGTCGAGGTGGCTGAGGAGCTGGACGCACCGGTAATAACTCGACTTCGGGTCGCTCGTCGTCCAAGTTTATTACCGGCATGTTTCTAGCCGCCCCCAACACCTCGTCAAACAGTCTCGCCGCTTCCAGTCTCGTCAATTCCCGGGACACTGATGGAGCACGATTCATCTGCACAGAGAACATTTAGCATTAGAACCTTTTGGATAGAATACGAGAGGTCAATATATAACAACATCCCAGCGATTAAGTCTTCTTCGACTTTCAACGAACTGAAAGAGCGTAACGTCACGCATACACATGCGCCGGCCAGTTCGCTGTAGCGGATGTCGTTCAAATCATAGGCGCAAACCGCCTCTAACAGGAGATCGTAAGACATATCTCCGACCTTCTTCAGGTCTCCGACATCCTCCGTAGGGAAAATCCTGGACAGAATCGGATGAACAAAGTCGTGAGGTAGTACTATAGATACCCTCCACGACAGCTCCTTCAGCACTTCCATCTCCCATCGCAGGATGGACTCTGTGCTACAGGAATCGGCGGTAGAGGCCGCCAACTCATCAGAAGTAAAGCATCCGTACGCCTCGTAAAATTTCGAACTTATCAGCATGCACGAGCATGCCAGTAGCTGTAAATCATTCGGTTCAGTATCAGGCTTGCGGTTAAGGAACCGATCGAAATATATCACTGCGGCTGCAGCCACCTTGTGGTACATTCGCCTGTACTGACATAAATCTTTTATCCATCCTACTACTACGGTTCTCATATTCTTTCGGATCTTAGATCCGTCACATAGATATGAGTAAACGGTTGGTGGAGGCTGGGATGAAAGCAGATTGTACAACACTACGTCACTTGCAAGGTTTGTATCTGCATATGCCACAGTCTCGGCTGCGGTTTCTAAACATAGAAGGTTTGCAGCCATGTTCTCTATGCCGACGATATTATCTTAATAACTACTTAATTTATTTCCGCTGCCGACAATTTACTTACTGTGGGATATGTAGCCTCGCTGGTTGATGGAGCCGAAGGAGGAGATGATGACGGTAGACGGCGAGGTGCTGGAGCTGAACGAGGAGATGATGGTGGTAGACGGCGAGGTGCTGGAGTTGAAGCGGGTGACGATGAGGTGACGGAGGATGCTGGGATGTTGTTGTTGTTGTTGATGGTGTTGTTGGTGGTGGTAGCGGCGGCGGCGATGGTCGATTTTGTTGTTGATGGTGTTGATGGTGGTGATGATGGTGGTAGCGGCGGTGGTGAGGTCGATTTTAAACTGAAACGTAACAAAAACAGAAACACGCATTAGAGACTCGTCAAGGGTTTCTAAATTAAATATTTACTCGGATTCGCTTTGCTAAACTCATCGCATGCCATTAAAACAAATATCCCTTTATTTTTAGTATGTAAATTATTATTCCAGTATAGTATTTATAATAAGACCAACCTTTAAATATGAGCTGTTGATCAAACAAATTGATTTTGTTGTTGTTGTTGTTGGTTGTTGTTGCTGGTGGTGGTGGCGGATGGTATTTTAAACTAAAACAGAACAAAAACAGAAACACGCATTAGAGACTCGTCAAGGGTTTCTAAATTAAATATTTATTTGATTTCGCTTTGCTAAACAAATATCCCTTTATTTTTAGTATGTAAATTATTATTCCAGTATAGTATTTATAATAAGACCAACCTTTAAATATGAGCTGTTGATCAAACAAATTGATTTTGTTGTTGTTGTTGTTGTTGTTGGTTGTTGTTGCTGGTGGTGGTGGCGGATGGTATTTTAAACTAAAACAGAACAAAACCAGAAACACGCATTAGAGACTCGTTTTAATACCACTACGTTCTAAGTTCGACTAGTCAAGGTCTAAATTTAATAAGAAGATTTTAAGTTCAAATTTATTTACTTCTACGTTTAAGTCGGTATCGGTTGTTGTGTTGTTGCAGATTACAACAACAGACTAAATATTCAGTGAACGAGCGTTTTACATACGTTACTAAACTACCGACATGCGGTTGGAACAATTTAATTTAGGTATGGAAATTGTTATTCCGTATTTATAATAGTAAACGCTGAAACTGGTGTTGTTCGGTTGTTGTTGTACCAACAACGGCTAAAACTGGTGTTGTTGCTGTACCGGCAACGGAAAAACTCACCTTCAATTAGCGGTAGGTAGGTAGAGATGAATCAGAAGAACTGTGACGTCAGCAGACTGGCAGTGGATACTACTGGCAGTAGAGTTATGATTCGATGGGAAAATCGGCGCGCTTTTATACACATAATTCTCCTATGCTAATGCATTGGAAACGCTGAGTCAGCGGTTCTGTGTACATAATGAGAATAACAAGCGGTATGACGTCAACGGTTTTTTAAAAAATTGAAACAAACACCTTATCGCTGAGTCGACGGCCCGTGACTTTAACGGATGATATGTTGCATCATCTAGAAAAATTAATTGTAATAAACAGGTTGCATCATCCCGATCGATGGTCGGGCGCGTGCACAGATAAAAAACGGATGACGTCACTGCAAATAAACAAAGTAAACACGCTGAATCGTCTTTAATTGCAATAACAAGTTTTATGACGTCAATGAAAGGCACGCGCATGCAGCGTGACTCGTAACAAACAGCATGTGACATTGTGAAAATTAAAAGAATAGAGTTGCATCGTCTAGAAAAATTAATTGCAATAAACAAGTTGCATCATCCTGATCGATGGTCCGGCACGTGCACAGATAAAAAACGGATGACGTCAATGCGAATAAACAAAGTATAGGGTGTTCCGAAACGAAATTTCCTAAATTTATATATTTTGGATCCCTAAAGAACCTAACGGTCGAAACCGGACGTAACGCGTTCCACGGAATGTCCTGATCCTGCGCGCACCTGAACCTCGACGATCCGAACGGCGGGTAACGGATGACGTCACTGCAAATAAACAAAGTAAACACGTTTTTTTTTTTTTTTTTTTTTTTTTTGGTTTAACGTCCGACTGTTCTGCAATTACTGCTAATGCAGACGGTGAAGGGTGAAATGATATTTTGTAACGTATGAAAAAATGCCATGCCTGAATGGGATTCGAACCCAAGACCGCATGATGAGAGGCGAGCACGTTACCAACTGCGCCAATGCGGCCGGCATCATCATAAATAAACACGTAAACACATAAATAAACGTAGTAAACACGTTGCATCATCTTTAATTGCAATAACAAGTTGCATCATCTGAATCAATAGTCTGTCACGTGCATAGATAAAAAACGAATGACGTCAATGCTAATAAATTAAAGTAAACACGTTGCATCATCTTTAATTGCAATAACAAGTTGCATCATCCCGATCAATAGTCTGGCGCGTGCATAGATAAAAAACGAATGACGTCAATGAAAGGCACGCGCATGCCACGTGACTCGTAACAACAACATGCGTCATTGTCAAAATTAAAAGAATAGAGTTGCAAGTAAACAGATTTCATCGCCCCAATCATTAGTCTTCACCTCGTCGGGTAGTGCTACGGATAGTCCTGCGGGTAGTGCGACGAGTCTTACGGCCCGTCCCGCGTTACTTTTTGACACTAACATATTTCCTAAATTTATATATTTAGGGTCCCGAAAGAACCTAACGGTCGAAACCGGACGTAACGCGTTCTACGGAATGTCCGGATCCTGCGCGCACCTGAACCTCGTTGATCCGACCCCCGGGTCACGTGTTACAAGCTATCTCGGGTTCCATCGGGGATACGGCTACGGATTAAGGCTTATCATGTAGATCTCGATCTCCTGGTCACGTGGGTACCGTCCGCATCAAAATCGGCCCAGCGGTTGCGGAGAAAATCGGGTTTAAAAATTTGGCGGGAATTTTTTTTTTTTTTTGGCGGTTTTTTTTTTTTTTTTTTTTTGGCGGTTTTTTTTTTTTTTTTTTTGCGGTTTTTTTTTTTTTTTTTTTTTTTTTTTCAAAGTCGAGGTCAAAGGTCAAGGTTGTGCTCGAGCCGGCAGGTCAAAGGTCAAGGTTGTGCTGGATCTCTCATTTTTACACTACTCTCCAACTGTCTTTCTTACGGTAGGAAGCCCTACCGAGCCCTACCGTAAATCGTAATTACACTACTCGTACTACATAACTTTTTATTGCTGGCGACATACAGACAACTGCACTCTTACTTATAAAATGCATCGGCCTACGTGTATGCTTGTGTGTGTGTGTGTGTGTGTGTGTGCGCGCGCGTGTGTGTAGGCCTAGTCGAGCCAGGCGGACAGAAAGCAATACGCGAAATGCGTGTATCGGGAGTTTTTTTTATAAAATATAACTTCATTCGTTCTGACGTATAATAAAACTATATTTTCTTATAAACTGCGTTCTTTTAAAATATAATAAAATGATTAAATTATTTCTGTTTTAACCAAGTCCTTTAAATAAAACAGCTAGATAAAATTAGTTCTCCAATATCGTTCACCCGGGGGCCCAATTTGATTCCGACACTCATGTCGCCTTTCCCGGGGGTGGTAGAGTGGCACTCAATCCTCAGTCCTCAGTCCTCAGTTCGAACCTTATTTCCCACTGCTTTATAAAATCCACTGCAACAGAATTCTCCGCTCAACATTCCTGCGTATTACACTGACGAAGAACTTTCTGTCCGTTAGATTCGGCTGACCCAAGGACAACATGCATGCCACTCCACAAAACTTGCATATCAGCACATCTTTTGGCACAGTATCAAAAGCTTATTATCAAGGTATATAAAATAAAACTGCATTAATTTTTCTGTTATATTCAAGGTAAAATTTTGCATTCGGGTTAAATTAGTAGCTAACGAAAGCCTTTTAACAAAATGGTGTCAATAAGATATTACTTTGCTCAAAACACACGGTACAGATGAATGTCAATAATCCATCCAATTATAATAATAAACATATAATTATGTTAATTTCAGATCCTACACAATGGAAATCGCTCAAAAAATTCAAAATTTCATATCCGTACTTGGTTACGATAAAAAATCTGGAAAAACTGATCTACGGGTAAAAATATACATATTTATATTAACAATTGCAATATCTAATGCAATTTTTTTAACAATAGAAAAATGGGAAAAAGTTGACGACCGGATTATTGGAATGAAATTATTAATATATTACATTATATTTGTACTCTATTTATTTGCGATGACATTCGGTTGGGACAATTTTGTTTTAACTACAAATATGATTAAGAAATCTTATTATGAAATTCCTAAAGATTTTATAAATTTCCCACATGTGCAACACAAAAATATTAAAGATATCAATGAAAAGAATATGACAAGGTTGTTAATTTTGTTTTATTTTTTAACAAGGTTTAATTATTTAGTAATTGGGAATTTAATTCCAATTTTGGTTACTTTGATTACTGTGTTTTTCAAACGACGGAATAATGAATCTTACAATATGGATGATTTATCGTTGTTATATCCATTTTATTATCCTCCATATCTTATCAATTCTCTTGGAGCATTTGTTTTAGCTTACATTCAACAGTGTATGTTCAACTTTTACGCTGCTTCATATATTTACGTTATTTACACAGCTGTTTTTATTTGTATGCATAAAACTTCTTGTTCTATTCAATTGCTAAATTTGGTGATTAGAACGAATGATCAATTAATAAAAACAAATTATTCAGGATCTTCAAGTTGTGAAATTGATTATAATTATTGTGAGGATGAAGTGTCACTTATGCAGAACTATTTGAGTTATCTCACTCGGTATCATCAATATATATACAGGTAAATTTATTTTATCTACTACGACTATATTATTATTATTAATGTATTGAATACGAACTATTATGTTTAGGCTGAAGAATTTGTTTTTTTTAATAGCCCTTTAGAAGTGACTTTATCTATGATCCGTGCAGTCACTTATAGCTCGCCCCAGTCTATTTTCGAAAATCGTGGCATGCGGTCTCAACCGTATAGCTATGTCCACACTCGTGCAATGTAGCATGCGATGTCACATGCTACTTATGAAAAGCCTGGACGGAGTCCAGGCTTTTCATAAAAGAACGGCGTTTAAGAACGTTGAAGATCAGAGTTTAATCTGTTTGAACATTTTAAAATAGAAGTCTGATGATCTATTTTAAAATGCCGGCCATTGTTTTTTTAAGTGTATTTTGGCTTCACGTAAAGATAAGGAAATGATTTTTGGACTGAACCATGCATTAGCAGTATTGTGTCATGTATCGTATTTTGCATTTGTAATTAAAAATAGATATGTGGTGTTAATAGAAAAATGTCTATTAGCCTCTAAACTTCTTGAGAGAAAACTGAGCTCTATAGCGGTATCCGCTCCGAGTATAGTCGTTTAGAAAAACAAACTGTTGTGTTTTTCCTGCTGAAACTCATTCCGCAGCTCATTTTGAATTATTTAACGATGTTTTTATTTAAAAAAATTAACGCTTTGCTTGACATAATACTGTTGTGAAAATGCATGTTTCAGTCAAAAAAATCATTTCTCTACCTTTACGTGAGCCAAAAAAGTACTTTTTTAAAAAAATGGCTAGCATAATTAAACGGACCATGGATTTAACTTTTAATTTATTCATATTATAAAAAATACTCTGATCTCCAACGTATAGGTATCAGACGAACTAATGTCCCAAAGCCGAGCGAGTGAGAGGGAGATATGTGGCATAACTACGCATGCGCTCAAAGGTCTTTACCGTTATAATCCAAATCTGAAAACATACTACAGTCGTTATCATGCTAGTTAGTTTACTCCATGCATAAACGCTTGCTCACAATGAGTAAAATTGAAGACAATGTTATTGGAACGGCGCGTATGGCTTGTGCGAGTGAGAGCATTATGCATTCTCTCACTCCCACGGCTAGGGGACATTAGTTCATCTGAATACTATACTTAATCGCCAATTTTAACGGAAAGCCTAGACGGAGTAACGGACGTTTTAAAACCCCATTAACGGAAAACCGGCTAAAAACTGAGTACTCTTTACTAAACTGCTGGAGTTACCTCCGATTACTTTCTTAATAAAACAATCTAAATCAAATCAATCAATGCAGGAAAGAACATGCTTTAATTTAGTGTATTGTTCAAAAATATTCGTTATAGTTTTGTTTTTTGAGGTGAAGCTCATCAAACGAGTGCGGGAAGGTGGTATGCCTTTAAGCGCATGCGATGTAGCATGCAACATCACAAGTTGAATCGCAAGTTGAAAAAGGAATCGCACGAGTGAGGACATACCTTATAGCTTATTGTCTTATCAATAACCCCAATCTTTCTTAAACACAAAGGCGTCATTTTAAAACAAACTTCTTGTCGGATGATTTTTGTGAATTGTGTAAGAAAGTAAGGATGAGGTTCAAAGATTGGTTTATGTTTCAAATGAATTGTGTAACAATTATTATTTCAATGTTTAAGTAAAAAAGTCAGAAGTAAAGGGTATTTACTGGTAAATATGCTACCAGGCCTAAAATTGTGGTAGATAATGTAGTGCTTGAGAAAGTAACACAATGCAATTACAGTAGAATCTCGGTAGTTCGGCCGTGCAGTAGTCCGGCACCTCCGGTAATCCGGCCCTTACAACATTAGGCCTAAAAGTATGAAACCTCACCCAGGACAGATTTTGGTAAAAGATTTAAATTGATTAGGGAAATCAACTCAACCTAATTACGGCGGATTTAATATAACATGTGTGTTTAGGATTTGATTAAAGAAATGAATAAGCAGACCTTAATTATTGTTACATGGAATAATTTTTGGCCTTTTATCCGAAACCCAGAACTGGGTCATACTCTATAGGCCTACTTCATGCTGAATTGACAACGAAACGTAATTCTCAGAACACGAGCACCTCCACACCTCACTAGGCGATGTCAATTGCCGATAATTTTGTTTAGTACAATGACTACACAAGTACTCAGCAAACCTTTTTTACTTAGTAAATTTAATTTAAAATCACATAGAAATTTTTGCATATTCATTTTTTGTTTAAATGTATAATTTATAATTCCAAAATTCCAACACATCCAGTAATCTGGCATTTTCAGTAATCCGGCACCCTCTCGGTCCCGAACAGGCCGGACTACTGAGATTCTACTGTATTTAGATTGTGACATCGGATTTAATCAAGATATGGACATAGAGAAGAAAGTTGACAAATTTCAAGCATTTGCGGCAATATTAGTAGAACCCTAGGCATGAAAACGAGGAAAGATGGGTTTCTTTTCGATAAAGTTTTGCAAGGTGATGGCAGCCTTAGTCCTACTCTATGGAAATGAGTTGTGGATTAGTACCAGACCACAGTAGAGTAGATTACAGGTGGTAGAGATGCGATTCCTGCGAAGAACAAAGGAAAGAGTTACAGTCGTAGGGACCAACTAAGATATGAGGTCGTAAGAACGGAACTGGATGATTAAAACCTGAATGGGAAGATTGCAGAATATCACAATCGATTGAGGGAGCAAGTAGAGAGAATGCCTGAGGGAACGATTGTACAATAGCAGTATTATATTCCAGTACGTCGTTGATCGATGATCCAATTAAATTAACCAATTGTTGTCAATTCAAGAAGTAATTTAAAAATAATAATTAATAATAATCAAAATTAAACAATTTCTTATTTAAAATTTAAAATTTTTAAAAAACAATTAAATATATCAAGATGGATTATAAGAAGAAAATAAAATATTCAAAGAAATTAATTCCAGAAATCAAATATTTCAAATTTAAGCAAGAAAACAAAAGGTAGTAGTCTATAATATATTAAATAATTTGAGAAAGTAAGGAAATAATTAAAGAAAAATAGTAAAACATCAATAATCTAATTAATTATGGAACAAATTAAAATGAATTTGATATTTTAAAAACGGTATTGCATAATACAATTCTGTGTTCATCTCACTATTTAATTAGTTAAGAGTAGGCCTATATAAACATTATATTTTTACAAAAAAAAGTATTTCTTTATATTTTAAAACAAAATGTAATATTGAAATTGAAAATAACTAAATATACTCCTTTTTTGTCATCAGTCTCTCGACTGGTTTGATGCAGTTCTCCAAGTTGTTTTATCTTGCCCAAGTCGTTTCATATCTACATACCTGTAACAATGTAGTACGTAAGCATGATCTAAATTCAACAAAAAAAAAATCTGGTGTGAACACACACACACACGCGCGCACCCACACACACACACACAACTTTCACTTGCCATTGCAAATAATATAACCTAACATTAGTAATAAAACATGAGAAATAAACAAAAAAACTAACCTCAATAAACATAACTTAATTTTAATTATGAATGAAAGACGCAAAATGGAAATCAACCTCAATTAGGCTCAAAAATACGGAAAATCACTCTTTCACGTAGGCTCTGTAGTAAAAATGCTACAAATAAAAGTTGTAGAGCTTTTAATTTCCTATAAATTTGATTATATACAGTTCTGTCGTAAAATGCATACTAAAACTGAAATCTTAAAATATCGATTTTTTTACAAGTTTTCGTGAGAAAAAAACAAAAAATCGCTAGTTACCGCTAAACTAAGCATTATACAAAAAATGTTGGAAATAAAATTGTAGAAATGTAAATTCTTTACAACGTTTATTACATAGGTATCAAAATTTTTGCGTTGAAATGTACTCGTATATTAAAGCCGCAATCATAGAAAAAAACAATTTTTTTACGAGAAAACAGCCTTAACAAAATTTCAGCAGCCATGGCGCCTACCCTATCTTGTAAACCATAATAAGTTTAGTAAATGAGGTGATTTTTAAAAAAAATTGTAGGATCCGTTTTTGAGAAAATAGCAAAAAAGTGAAAATAGACACGAATACACTACTCCTTCCGGTTGACCGATTTTGATGAAAATGTTTGCGTCGGGTCCTCTAGTTGTATCTAACTTAAATTTCAAGTTTGCACGATGTTCCGTTTTTGAAATATTCTGACACACACACACACACACACACACACACACACACACACACACACACACACACACACACACACACACACACACACACACACAAACACACACACACACACACACACATACACACACACACACACACACACACACACACACACACACACACAGACCAGTCGCTTAAAACATGTTTTTGGGTTCAGGAGGTCTGAAAACGTGTAGATCCGGTGAAAACTCGATTTCGAAAAATCAACTTGTAAACAATAGACTACGTTCCTTCCTATAATATTCATACACGTTAGAGGAAGTAACAAGTAAACAATAAATAAAAATATTGGAGATGTAAAAACAGACCGTTTGTTAAATAAATACAACGAAATAGCAAAATACATTGTTTTAATGATCCTGTGCTTGACCACAGCTGAAAGTTATGATGTGGTGGGGGAACCCAATACATCATAGTACGAAGCCAGACCGATTTTACCACTTGATCGGTCACACAGCAAGCAATCTAGTAGTTATCCAGTAGTAGCAATCCAGTAATATACATCGATGGTGTACCCAACCAATGGTGTACCCAATCAATGGTGTACCCAATCGATGGTGTACTCTGGTGAGGAGAAAAGTAAAATGTACTGCCTTTTAATTGTTAAAACATTTTAACTAATAAATTTTATTTAATTGGTTTCAGATACGTGAAGGACGTAAATCAGGCTGTACAATTTATTGCTCTTATATTGTACACCCCAACTATAATATATTTATGCACGTCTATATATTACATTGTCGAGGCAAGTGAGCAATTTATATATTTACAGTAGTTAAACATTGTCACTTATAACCAAGATTTTAATGCGATTTAAATAGATTTAATTAAAAACTATCTTATTAACAAATTTTAGCGTGCCAGCGAAAAATAGTATATCCCAGTGAAAAGATAATTAAGTATTTTGAAAGTACCAAAATGTACACAAGTAAAATTTACTCATCAAAGAGGTGACTTTCTACCAGTTTATCCTAACGACGTTGCAATGAATCATTTTTAATTCAGCCAAAAATCTTGGCATGCATTTAGATAAACGTTTTACATGGAAAAATCCCACTTACTCAAAACGAAAATAAATGAACATAAAATTTAAACAATGTCACTGGAATCTGGGGAATGAGTCAAAGCTTTCCACTTTGAACAAAATTTTCGTAAATATGGCTATTTTGAAGCCCATATGGACGTAAGAAGTTCATCTTTGGTGTTCAGCCAATAATTCTAACGTAAACATTATTCAAAGATACTTATCCAAAATTCTCAGGGCGCTTACACAATCATAATGACACATAATTTTCACTTAATATACATATATTTAGATGAGACTTATTTCATTAGTTTATTGCACATTTTTTTAGAAATTAGAATAACGAATATAGATCTAGTAGAGAAGGCAATTGAGAAAAAGGTGGTAGGTAAAAAGGAATTTTATTTTTTTTGACGATTTTAGAATGAATCATTTTTATATTTTAAATGAATTGATGTGTATAGTATTTTTATAAAAAGAGGTAATGTACAATACTGTGTTATTGATAAGATATATAAAAATAAATATTATTTTTTTCTTGATTGTTGTGTTTGGTAGGGGATTGGTTTATTACGTAAAATTCCCCACGAGGCCGGACAATTTTCATTGAAACTGCTGCAATTTTTATTCAGCGTCACTCACTCATGATTAAAATTAGCTCATGTTTTTTTTCTTTTTCACATTGTTTGCTCATGAATTAACATAAACCGTTTTGTTCATTATTTACATTGGAAAGAGAAAGTCATGAGTGTTTCACAGCAAGTATTTCTAATTAGAATATTACTTTGGAAATTGACTTGCAACCCCTGAAATTGTTTTAAAAAATTAAATTGAACTAAATATCTCTTACTTGTTTTTTTTATAGTAATAGGTACACAAAAATTGTAATTGTAATAAAATTTCATTGTGTTATTGAAAAATGATATTATTTTTCTTGTAGTCGTTGTTGAATAAATTTTGTTCCGTGGTACAGCTGCGTCAGTAAAAACTCCCGTACATTTTACTCGAACTTAATTAACTACCCTTAAATTTTGATTTTTTTTATATATTACTGAACAGATATCTTCTGTGATATATTAAATTTTTCTAAAAACATTTGAGAAGTTGAACCAAATTTTACGAAGTGTAAAGTTGTCACAAAGAGAGAAAACAAGATTGTATAAAATGCCCAAGAGGAAAATAAACAATAAAAAGTAATTTCTCACCAGAATGTCGAGGGATATGTATGGGGTTTTTTTATTGACCCTGTGGTTCCTACGGGACAAAATTTATTCATTAAAACCACAAGTTTTGTGTATTTGTAATGCATGCCCAACTAATAAATTCATTATATTTTTCAGACAAAAAATTTTACTTTAAAAGTAGCAGAAGTTGTTTTATGTTGCAGTATATTGTATTTTGTGTACTTATTTGATTCGTATGGCGAAATGATCATCCAAGAGGTATAGTATGATGTTATAATTTCATTAATCCAGTAAACTTAGGGCAAAAATTTTCGTAGTATGTTTATTTAGTTCATTCTACAGCATCTGTCAAAAGTTTAAGAAAAGCGCTACTTTTCACATTATTGGGTTTTGTCCTACACATTTGTTAAACTATACAATGTAAAACATTAACCTAATAGTCCTTAAAATAAATAGTATTTCAGCATACATTCGACTTCTCTATCTTTTATACAACTAATTTATTTATTTTTTTCTATTTAAAAAAAGATTCAAATTTAGGCTAAATTTAATTTAAAAAAATTATAACTTTTGAACCACCATCAACTTCGTCCAGTGGCCAAACACTTAAATGTGAACTAAATAATTAATAATAATTGTTTGCGCCAGCTCTGTCAGCAGAGCATGAGAAAATAAATTAAAAAACTTTGTCCGAACTTACAGTAAATATTTAATGAATAATAAACTACTAACTAAATCACCTAACTACTAACAAAATTATCCTTAAATTACCCTAAACTATTTTAAAATATAGCCAACCTTTTTTGCCGCGACGTTAATATAAAACCAAGATATTAAAAACCCCTAATAAAATATACCAATAAACTACCTCGAAATTAATGTCTCCCTTTTCTTCTTCTTCTCTCGTTCTCCTAGACTTCTCGTTTTCCTTGTTTCATCTTCAATTTCAGCTCCGGCTTAACAACTCTATTTTACACTTAAGTCCGAAGGGAACTGATTGTGAATTTCCTGGGTTTGAACCAGAAAAACCTTTGGTTGACAAGCCTATCTCTCCCACCAACCGCTCAACAAACCTGGAGAGTCAACGGGAAGGAGAACTACCCCAATAATTGGCTGAAAGTTGGAAGGTGGAAGAAAAACCCAAAAACACAGAGGGAGAAATACACCCGTCTACTATCGGTTTCATAATCATAGACACCCGAGGTTGAACCCTTGCATTTCCAAAACTATGAGTCGGATTTTAACATACGTTACATCAAAATTTAGCTCATTTTGTTCTGCGTTGGCTTATAATAGTCCTGTATTATTAATGTTGTTTAAAAATTGCCATATTGAGATTAGAAAACAAAAAGACTCGGTTTTTTGCTGCCGCAACAAATTTCATGCTTTCAGAGGCGTGTAACTCGATAATTATTCGACCTAAAAGTTCAAAATTTTAACTCACCATAGACAGTTATATTCTTAAAGCGTGTACGAAATTTCAAATTCGTACGTTAATTTAATTTTGTTTCATTAACAATATTCTGAACCCATCTATCTCGGTAACCGCTCGATAGTTCGGTACGGGTAAAATATCATTTTATTCAGCGTAAAAAACTTAGTACAGATATATTAATAACATGAAATATTGATTGCCCAATGTTGTGGTAGAATTTTTAAAATAAAAAAAAAATAGAATGGGTAATGCGGGAGGGGGTGAGCGCTACTATCCATGTTGCCAGTTTATGTGTACGTGACATCTGTCGGACTGTCTTCCTGAATTGACAGACTGCAATCCAGGTAAACAGTCAGATTCAGGCAACATGCATAGTAGCGCCCAACCCTGCATTACCAAGTCTATTTTTCAAAATTTTAAAAATTCTACCACAACATTGGCCAATCATATTTGATGTTACTAATATATTTGTACTAAGTTTTTTACGCTGAATAAAACGGTAGTTTGCCCGTGCCGAACGACCGAGCGATTAGAGAGGTAACAAGGGTTCAGAATATTGTTAATAAATCAAAATTTAAATTACGTAAGAATTTGAAATTTCGTACACGCTGCAAGAATATCTGTCTATGTTGTGTTAAAATTTCAAACTTTTCGATCAAATATTTATCGAGTTACATGACTAAACGCGTGAAATTTGTTGCGGTATCAAAAAAACCGGGTCTTTTTGTCTTCCAACCTTGATATGGCAATTTTTAAACAACATTAAAAATATAGGATTATTAAAGGTCAACGCAGAATAAAATGAGCTAAATTTTGATGAAAGTATGTTAAAATCTGACTCATAATTTTGGAGATGCAAGGGTTCAAACTCGGGTGTCTATGATTATGAAACCAATAGTAATGTATATCATGTGGTTGACCGTTGGCTATATTTACAACTTATTGTCTAACTACTATTCTAATGTAAGTTAATCTAACAATGGGGGCTTTTCCCCTACATGATTTATTTGGTTTTTACCAGAGTAATGAAAGTTATAGTAATTAGGAATTACCATAACTTCCTCTGTTTGTACAATATTGTACTTTTACAATGGTACACTTTAGAATGGCTACTGACAAATGAATTTTTCAGACTAATGCATTTTGGTATGTGTATAGGCTAGCAGGAAGAGCACTTCGGCCCAATTTCCTTTAAAAAAAACACATATCAACTTCGTCACGGGGCTGAATGCATTATATTTTAACCCTGTTTGCAGATTAAAAAACCCTGTTTTTTTTAACTTTGCTCGTGCTCGTAATTGCCGCCATATTATTTTCGAATAGCCATTGCTACTGAATTGGGATCTGAGGAGCTGGTAGCATTGACTATACAACTGATTCCCGCTACTTGTGATTTATGCTGTTAAGTTTACTAACACCGAGTTTTAGATGAATTTCTTAACTTGAAAATCTGAAAATAGGCCGCAAAATGCGTCAGTAAATAACAGTGTGAAGTGGTAAATTGTGGGATGTAGAAAAGTGACTTAAGCTGCAGATACATCGCAAGAAAACCTTTGTAAGAAAAATTAAAATTTGTTTTTCTTTTAATGTTGTCCTTATATTTTTGACAGACACTGTAAGATTTACATAGAAAAGAAAAATTCAGCCAATTTAATATCATATCAATAGCTTTCTGAACCAATTTTTACTTTGTCATCGGTGACTTTTAATGAACAGAATTTATTTGCAATCTATTGTTTAAAGAATAATGAATAGGTTAAATGTTATGAAAAGCGAATTTAATTGGAGAAACTTTTACAAAAGATTAAAACAATTACCATTCACATAATATGTACAAGTCAATATTTATTACAAAATGAAAATGAATTTTGAGAAATAAAGATAGAAATTGAATAAATTTAACACTTGAGTTTGTCTGTTGGATGCCTTCATTTAAGTCGTCTTATTGTTCACTGTGGTCCAGTACTACCGTGCGATTTACTGTTTTTCGTACGATGTAGTAAAATTTTAATTTAAGGGGAGTCGGAACTGCTATCTTAGCCCATATTAATGTTTGACTCGTTTTCTCCGTCATCTTTGGCCAGAAAATCTTTAAATTTTAACCAGTTATTCATTGATATGTTTCTAAAAGATAGACGGAGTCATTTTAAAATATATAGATAATTAATTTTTCCGAGAATGCCTACTCCAAAAACTGAAATTTCATAGAAAAAAATGACCGACTGCCATATGTATGCCTCCATACCCATTTCCCACAACATTCACCCGGAGGACAATGTCTCCTGTGTCATGATTTTGTTTTCAGAAGCTATTTAGTCAGAGCTGTTCGACCTTGTACTTTTTACAACGCGCGCCCACTCGTGTTACTCTTTGTTAATGACATATTTGCTGATTTTTATAAATTAAAATAACATCAATAGCCCCGTCTGTTGATGTAAATATATGTAAGGAATGTGTCATTAAAATTTAGAGGAAAAAACTTTATTGATTCTTGAGAAAACAGGTCTTTTGTATGAAAAATCACAGTTTTTGGGAAATGGAGATTGAAATTTATAAACGTATTTCTATATAAACACGTATTTACTTAGTACATTTTCTTCCATACGAGCAGGAATGCACTAAGTAATTTTATGTAACATAATATTGCATAACCTAAACCTTACAAACAAAAGTGCCTCCTAGATTAAAAAAGAAATACTAAAAAAGTTAGTAAAAATTAGTGACATAACAACTAAAAATTATGTACACAATATGACTGATAACGAAAACAGGAAAATTTTCACAAGACATGTGTTTTTATATAAACAAAAAAATGTCTAGTTGTCGTAGAAACGTGGTTTTGGTACCATTGGAAAGCGCTAATTTTAAACTGCATAACACAGTTGAAACCTGAAAATAGATTTTTTTTTTACATTTTATCGAGTCTGACTCCCCTTCAGACGTTGAAACAATAAGTTAAGGAATAAAATATATTACAAAACGTTTTGATTCTAAAGAATGTGTTTGTATGTCATATACCAAGGTGCAGTTGTTAAAATTTTAAGGGTTTTTAACCGAATAATTTTAATACTTTAATTACTGCATGTGTTCCGTAACTGGACATAATTTTAAAATATATTGTGTCACTTATCTCTAAGGTCCGTTTTGGGATCTGGGTAAAATAAAAAATTTACCCATTAAAGTTTAAAATTACAAGTATTAATTACTACTAAAAATTACAATTAATAAAGTGTCTTAGATCTACTAGTAAATTACAATTATTACTATTAACTATTCATTACAATAAATAATGTAAATAAATAAACTTAACTCGTACTTAGTTTAACTAAATACTACATATAAATGATTTTAAACGTTATACAATAATTCACAGTAAAGTTGACCTTCTCTAACGCACTCTTACGCACTACGCAATTCACTCACTGAATCACAGACAAATTGAGACTGACCGACTTGAAACAAATCGGCTTATAAAGGTGAGCTTTGGAAATCTCGAGAAGGGCAGAGATTTTCGATATAATAATAAAATAAAAAATCCTTCTGACGGTTTCTGGATAAATCTTAACTGTAAACAAATTAGGATTTAATAAAAGGTGTTACAAAAAGGCTAATTATCTGAATAGGTACCCGTTCGCAACAGCCATACAAAAGCAGACAGACCTACCTGTACTATACATAACTATTTACAGTACAAAATATTTCTATTTCTTGGAAACCCTTTTTATCACTCTTATTATTTACGTAAACATTTTTAAAATCTCGGTCCTCCTCAAAAATTCTCAAACACACATTTTCTTTAGTTATTGTCACAATATATAATGTAATTATATTGCAGGATAACAATGTGAGAGAAGCTCTGTACGGATGCTCATGGGTGGATAAACCCATATGGTTTAAAAAGACACTTTTAATCATGATGATTCGGAACAATAAACCGATGGAAATTAAACCATATGGTCTTTTTCACATTAATCTAAAGAACTTCTCTATGGTAAGCCAGTCAATATGTATTTTAAACTTTTTATAAATCCCTTAAACAAAGGCAACGGTAAAATTGCCTCCCGCCCAATGTCAATGTTGCATTATATTTGAAAATCTCCTTCAATAAACGATTTATGCAGGTGATACATATTTTCAATGGCTTATAAAAAAATATTTTTTACAAATTTAAATGTTTAATTACGTGATTATACAGAAGATTTTTCTTTAAGTGTAACTATTGTATTTGAAAGTAATAAGAAATTACTATCTATTATCCCAATAATAATAATAACGATATTATCTTTTTATAATATACTCGTATAATATTGAAATTAATAAGGAAAAACGCCACCACTTTCCATCCGTTGAGCTTTTCAGGGACTTCAAGTACTGGATATACGACACTTTTATACACGAAAAGTTAGTATTCAGATAGTTTTGAGTTTAGTTTTTTTTTGTTTATTTCTAATGTTTTATTACTAATGTTTGGTTAAATGGTACATTATTTACATTGGCAAGAGAAATTTGTATGAGTGTTTTACAATAGATTTTTCTTATTTCAGACAATAAATGCTGTGTATTCATACTACAACCTTCTAAACAGATTTAAAAAATAGTCTACCGGTCTATCCTACAAAAACTGGAACAGCATAACTTCATTTTGGCACTCACATTGTTTGACATCTGTAGCAAAGTTCAACGTCTCGAAGTCACATGGAATAACTGAACTATATTTTAATGACAAACTTTTATTGTATGAACGGTTTAAAAATTTTATAATATTTAGAATTATAAAGCTTACCCAGAGCTGCACAAATTTAAATAATTCTGGATTAAATTAAAAACAAATTATTAACAGCTAATCATGGTTTAATTTAATATCAAGTAGCCATAAAATTTTGGTTAATACATCACAGAGTATAATGGAAAGATTTTTAACAATTTAATAAAATCCAATTTTACTTTCATATTATTCATATAGGTCTGCACATATATGGAAGCATCCTACCAGAAGAAGGGTTAGGCTAGTGGGGTATATCTTAAGACATCCGGGTATTGGTCTTTCAATAATGGAGGGTAATATTGAGAGAGTAATGGAGACAGTCGGCGACAACAGAAACGTTAAAATTATATTTTTTTGCATAATTAATTTAAAACATACAGCAAACTCTAAGCTCATCCTCATCTCTTACGCAATCCACTAATCATAGGAAAACAGTAAAGCATTCAGATAAACGTCATCGTTCAGCTTAACAAAATAAACGTTCAGCTGGTAGAATAGCAGTCTATGCTTCATAAGATCGTTGATCGAAGATCTAATTAATAGTTCAATATTGTTGAAGAATTTAAATAAATTATATAAATAGTTATCATATAATTATTAATAATCAGAATAATAACTGTCAATAAATTTCAAGATATTCTAAATCAAAAATTAAAATATTAAGAAAAAAAATTAATTATAAAATATAAATAATTTTCCAGAAGTAAAATATGCAAATTTATCAAAGATGGAGTCACGAAATGAAGGAAGTTACAAGTCAGAATAAATAATTAAAACTAATCATTAATATAAGTAATATAAAAAAGGAGGAAGAAAAAGGAGGAGAAAGTTATGATTTATTTAAATTTTAAAACCTAATAAAGCAATTAAAAGATTTTAAAAGCAAGCAGTTAAGAATCGAACAGAATTAAATAATACCTATAAAACTGATTACAACAATGACTCTAGTCCCCATTCGATGGAAGGACAGGAACACGACTGGCCGACAATTAACTGCAAGGAGGGAATTATTATAACTATACAATACTATATAATTTTCAGTTCAAAATAAATCTAAATAATTACTAAAACAACCATTATTAGATAATTATATATTTTATATTGCAATAATTTTGTATCGATTTAAATTCATAACGTAAGTAGATTATAAAAATTATGTCATCAATAATTATAATAAGAACTAATCAATTTAATTTTGTAATTCATATTTTGTGTAAATTTAAATTTCATTTTTTATTTTATTAAAATCATTTTTATTTCTTTCAAACTGTTTGTTTCATTTTCCACTCTACATATTTTTTTTTAAGTTTATGTAACCAATTATCACGTAACAATGTTACAACGCCTTAAGAGATACTGTACTGAGTTATGTTAAGATCCCCTAGGAAAACGAAAGGCGATATCTTTGCTTATGGCTTGATACATTACTAATTTTAACCACCATCTGTATTTAACCCTTTTAAGCCGGGTAGCCCATTTACGGTTGTTAGATGATGAGTGTGTAAATTCTTTTTTCCTTTATTACTCCTCCATAATAGCAAAGCCCGTGCTTGGAGGAGGATTACTCTTAATTACAAAAAATACATAGCACAAAAATTAAACTACAATACAACAATAATAGCACTGAAAAAAAACAGTTAATACCAATACTACATCACTTATTAAATAAAAAATAAGTCACACAAAAGAGAAAATGATCAAATAACATTAAAAAACACGTTAGTATAAAATAAAAAATAAAATAGACAGAATTCAAATGTAAATAAAAATTAAAACTTATGATAACATATGGCAATTTAAAATTGCCATATCGAGGTTGGAAGACAAAAAGACCCGGTTTCTTTGCTACCGCAATAAATTCAATGCGGTAAGAGGCGTGTAACTCGATAATTATTTGACCGAAAAGTTTGAAATTTTAACACAACGTAGACAATTATATTCTTGCAAGGTGTACAAAATTTCAAATTCGTACATTATTTATTTTGATTTATTAACAATATTCTGAACCTATCTCGGTAACTGCTTGATCGTTCGGCAAGGGCAAACTATCGTTTTATTTAGCGTAAAAAACTTAGAACAAATATGTTAATAACATAAAACATTGATTGGCCAATGTTGTGGTAGAATTTTTAAAATTTTGAAAAGTAGACTTGGTAATGCGAGAGGTGGACGCTACTATCTGTTGCCTGAATCTAACTGTCTACCTGAATTGACAATGCAGTCTCTATTTAGGTACACAGTCCGACAGGACGTCACGTACACAACCTGGCAACATGGATAGTAAATTCCCTTCCCCACATTACCCAGTCTATTTTTCAAAATTTTAAATTTTTACCACAACATTGGCCAATCAATAATTCATGTAATTAACATACTTGTTTTAAGTTTCTTGCGCTGAATAAAATGATAGTTTACCCGTGCCGAACGTTTGAGCGGTTACCGAGATAGCAAGGGTTCAGAATATTGTTAATAAATCAAAATTAAAAAATGTGTGAATTTGAAATTTCGTACACGCTGCAAGAATATAATTGTCTATGTTGTGTTAAAATTTCAAATTTTTCGGTCAAATAATTATCGAGTTACACGCCTATAAACGCATGAAATTTGTTTCGGAAGCAAAGAACCGGGTCTTTTTGTCTTCCAAACTCGATATGGGAATTTTAAACAACATTAAAAATATATGATTATTATGGGTCCATGCAGAATAAAATTAACTAAATTTTGATATAAAGTATGTTGAAATCCGACTCATAGTTTTGGAGCTGCAAGGATTCAAACTCGGGTGTCTATGATTATGAAACCGATAGTAGTTTTCAAGGGAGATGTTTGAAAGTTATACACAGTATTATGAAGAACTCAAAAAATCTTCCAAAAATGTGATGAAACCGAACAAACTTGATGAACTACTTACTTAAAGAAATAAAAAAAATGTATAAATAACATAGGTGATGAAATATTCGAAACATAAAAGTAATGGGTTTATTTTTAATATACAAATACTTTATAGATATTAGATCTATATCTAGGTCATCCATAATATGGGATTTATTGTTTTTATCAATTTCCAAAATGTTTACTAGAACTATCTTACACATTACATTGATACAAATAGCCAAACTACAACGAAATATAAAACAAAAAATTATTTATAACCATGTTATTTGTAAATACAAAAAACTAAGGAGATCACGAAATAGGATTCTATAAAAATAAAAATTATATTTTTACTGGTTGAATGTAAACAAAATTTTTGTTTTCATGCCACACGAAAAGGTATGATGTTATTTATAAGTACTCTCTCTATATAAGTATACATTACAAGACAATGAGTTACCTCAGTCAAATAACAAAAGATATACACTTTCTTGTATTGGTTTTTATGCTCAGTAAGTATCTTATTTACGTCTGTTTTATTGTTTTTTTACTTTCTCTTGCCCATTATGAACATGTATTTCCTCCTAATATACACGTTTTTAACTCCAGAAAAAACAATTTTCTACTGATTGGTGTGTTTGTGTATGAACAAAATATCTGAAGAATGAAATAACGTACGAGATTGACACTTGTAACTTAAAGTTAGGCAACACAAGAGAACTCTACGTAAAAACTTTCATCGAAATCGTTTCACCAGAAGTAGTTTATTCGTAAAATTTTTCACGGTTGTACAATTTACTCAAAAACAACTCCTATGAATTTTTGAAAAAATTGTTTCATCCACTACTTTTTTTGTGCTCTAAAAGATAGGGTAAGCGCCACGTTTGCTGAAATTTACAATGTGAAAGGTGTAATCTTATAGCAAAAATATTTCTTTTAAGATTTCTTCAGGAACGGTCGACCTGAGTCTGCACAAGACTATACCTAATTTACACATCATCCTCATCTAATTGGGTCATTTGATTGTTTATTGTTCTTAAATTGAACAGATTGCAACGTACACACATTAGGAATTAAAAAAAGAAGATTGCGCTCTTAATATCCATTTTATGGTGAAAGTATGTACAATCAGAGTTGTAGAAAATAATAAAACTTAGACTGTTATTATAACCTTTTTTCGTGCAAAACTTAGTTTTGCATCAAGTAGTAATTTCCCATATTTTTTTATTAAAATCGATAAAAAAGGGTTTTATTTTTAAGATTGCGGCCTTAGTACGAATTTTAAAACAAGGTATATGGGAAGGTCAGCCAGTGCGGGCCATAAACATATTTTTTAAATTTCTTCGTTGTAAAATTAAATTGTTATGTATTTATCGTAAGCTGAATATAATATTGTAATAAGAAAAACTGTAAAAATGAAATTTTAAGTAATAGATAGACTATATTTTTCATTAATTTTCATGTTTTTTGATATTTATTTCCACTCTCTTAATTCCTTATGTTACAAATTGACTTTTGTATTTTAAATATATAAATTATTACATTTTCAAATATTTGTTTGCGTTAGAGCAATTGGAAACTCCAGAATTATGAAAAATAATTTACAAAATTGTATTTGAAAAGTTTATTTTTTGTTAAATAATAAACAGAACATTTCATATTTTGTTTAATACAAAAAATACAAGCTACTTTTAAAAAGAAAATAACTTTAAAATAAAATCACTGTTGTGTTTCCAAAATCAGCTGTTAAACAGCTAATTTTGGAAACGAAGGTTCCTGGTTCAAATCCTAGTAAATGCAGTAACTTTTATACGGATTTGAATACTAGACAGTGGTTGACAGTGTACTTTGATGGTTGGGATTCAATTAATTATACTCTCTCAGAAATGGCTGTACAAGACTAAACCTCATTTATACGTCATACACATTCTCTTCTCATTGGCCAGCCCGTTGGCGTAGTGGTTTGCGCAACTGGCTTCTACGCCGGGATCCCGGGTTCTATTTCCGGTCAGTTCTGGCACTTTTTCATTACTAATTTTAATTTATCATCTTTCTCACCGTCTGCATTAACAGTAATTGCAAAACAGTCGGACGTTAAACCATAAAAAAAATCCTCTTCTCATTGGATCACGGGATTACTTATTGTTCTGAATTGAACAGTTTGAAACCTAAACATATTAGGGATAAACATTAATAAAATAAATAAAGTTAAAATAATCAAAAAATGAACCAACATTGATGTTTTTAGTAAACAGCGTAATATCTTGTTGCATCTGAGTCAAATTTGTAGCCAGAAAATGCCTTTCAATAAACTCGTATATATAAGGTTAACTTTACTCAAGAAAATACTGTATACGAGGTGTGGCTATTAAATAACAAGACTGACGTTGTAAAACATTTTATTTTTATTTTATAGCCTACATAATCACTTATTGTCACTTTCAACATACACTCCTCGTCTGTCCCTACGACGCTCAAAGCGAATTTTCCATTGTTAGAAACAGTGCTGGAAGTCATCTTCTGTCAGCTCCTTCAGGACACGTACCGCTTTCTCTTTTACAGCTTCCACTGACTCAAATATTGTCCCTTTTAATGCAGATTTCACCTTAGGAAACAGGTAGAAGTCACATGGTGCAAGATCTGGTGAATAAGGTGGACGTTCTAACACTGAGATCCTGTACTTGGCTAGGAACCTCTTTACAGATAACATGGAATGAGCTGACGCATTGTCTTGGTGGAGAACCCATGATTTGTCTTTCCATATTTCGGGGCGTTTTTCCTTACTCTTTGACGTAGTTTAGAAAGTACTTTAAGGTAGTAATATTGATTAATTGTTTGACATTCAGGAACCCAGTGAAGGTACACAATCCAATGGATATAAAAAAAACAATCATCATTGCTTTTAATTTTGACTTGCTCATTCGATATTTTTTTGGGGCTCTGTGAAG
This sequence comes from Catonia carolina, assembly GCA_035578175.1. Taxonomy (NCBI): domain Eukaryota; kingdom Metazoa; phylum Arthropoda; class Insecta; order Hemiptera; family Achilidae; genus Catonia; species Catonia carolina. Next base: position 8,023,316 of record JAQMRL010000014.1, on the reverse strand, counting down.
TTCGGCTCTTCCAGTGCATAGATTGGCGCTTCGTTTCCGGATCATAAGTAAAAAACCACGTTTCATTACATGTTATTATCTTCTACCTGTTCCCTTAGGTGAAATCTGCATTAAAAGGGACAAGATTTGAGTCTGTGGAAGCTGTAAAAGAGAAAGCGGAACGTGTCCTGAAGGAGCTGACGGAAGATGACTTCCAGCACTGTTTCCAACAATGGAAAATTTGCATGGAGAGTTGTAGGGATAGAGAAGGAGTGTATATTGACAGTGACAATAAATGATTATGTAGGCTATAAAATAAAAATAAAATTTTTACGTCAGTCCCGTTATTTAATAGCCGCACCTCGTAGATGGTTGTGAATAATTCGTCCAATTCTACAAATAATAAATGTATATGTTAATTTCAGATCCCACGCAATGGAAATCGCTCAACATGTTCAAAATTTCATATCCATACTTGGCTATGATAAAAAATCTGGAAAAACTGATATACGTATAAAAATATACATATTTATATTAACAGTTGCAATAAGTAATGCAATTTTTTTAACTGCAGTAAAATGGCCAAATATTGATGACCGGATTATTGGAATGAAGTTACTGATATTTTATATTTCATTTGTACTATATTTATTTGCGATGACATTCGGATGGGATAATTTTATTTTAACAATATCAGTAATTAAGGAATCTTATTATAAAGTCCCTACTGATTTCATAAGTTTCCCATACGTACAACACAAAAATATCATTGAAATTAATGAAAAAAGTATGACAAGGATGTCAAATATGTTATATTATTCTATAACGTTTTATTTTGTAATTGGAAATTTATTTCCAATTTTGGTGAGTTTGATTACTGTGTTTGTCAAACGAGGGAATAATGAATCTTATAATATGGATGATTTGTTGTTGTTATATCCATTTTATTTTCCTCCATATTTTATAAATTCTCATGGAGCATATATTTTAGCCTATATTCAACAGTTTATATTCAACTTATACGGTGCTACATATGTCTGTGTTATTTATACAGCTGTTTTTAGTTGTATGCATAAAACTTCTTGCTCAATTCAATTGCTAAATTTAGTGGTTAGAACGAATGATCAAATAATAAAACAAAATTATAAACAATTTTCAAATGGTGATGTTGATTATAATTATTATGATAATGAAGTGTTACTTATGAGAAATTATTTGAGTTATCTCATTCGGTATCATCAATATATATACAGGTAAATTTTTATTTTGTTAACTAAATATAAAACGTTTAACCTCTCACTAAAATTATATGATAGTTATGTGATAGTTGAATGCCATCATTTGTGAATTAAAAAATGGTTAGCTAATGAGGTAGAGCGCTCACCAAAATGACACGAGAATAAATCTGACAACAAAATGACCGTAGAGTAAAAGAATCATAGTAATGCTTTAGATCTGAGTTGATCAACTTTTTTGAGTCAGGACAGTTTTTTCATCAGAAATCGTAGATTAATTAAATTATTTAGTATGGGTACTACATACAATTTGAAAAGCATCTGTTTTTGGAGAGCTAAATTAACGGTTGTTGGATGTTTTTTCAGGCTTTTAAAGAACCCACAACTTTTGCAGACTTCAATTACCACAAAACACAAAAACGTATTAAACTGTGGGAAGTAACAACGTGGCTTTGGTGTATGACTTCTTTTTGGTAGTGTGCGAATAAGTCTGTTTTGATTGCTCGAACCGGTGGAGATAGTATTATTTTAAACCAGCCCAATGAATTTCCTATAGTTATTCTAATTATTTTAGATAAACCAAATTATTCCACCTATTTTTCGGAGTGGAAAATAAAATATCACTAACAGATTAAATATTAAAAAAGTAAATTAAATAAATATAAAGAATATATTAAAATACACTAAAAAATAAACTGAAAATATACGTAAAAAACTTAAAAAAGAGAATAAATTTAGGTTATTCAAAATAGGTGTGACAATTTTCATCGAAAAATGTTGTTTTGATCCCGTATAATTTAAGTTTTCACAAATAAAAGAATCAAAGAATCTTCTAGAAAGGTTACTTACTTTACTTTACGGCGAGGTTCCTACGGGATGATCCGCTACTCGCATACCAAAACGCCATCGATCTCCATCCCACCAGTCCTCCTCTGTCAATTGCCTCCTCTCCATTAATTCCCTGCAGCCAAGTACATCGCGGCCTCTCTGTTTTTCGCCAACATGAAGGACAGTACTCCAAGAGTCCCTTCGGCCATCTTTGCCCCTCCATCCTCTGAACGTAGCCATACCACACCAACTGCCTTATTTCAATGTCCTCCACTATTGTACTGCCACAACCTATCCTCCCTCTGATTTCCTCGTTTCTAACCCTATCTATCCGGGAGATCCGATATGAGAGCTTAAAGCAATCCATCTCTAAAGCCCTCAATTTGTCCTGTTTTCTTCTATCCAAGGTCCAAGCCTCACAACCATACAACGTAATAGGCTTCAGTACAGTATTATAAGTTCTTTTCTTTGTGTCAATCCGGATTTTCGGCGACCAAAACAGGGAGTTCAAGCATCTTATTGCTTTCCAAACTTGGGAAATCCTACAACTAATATCTGTTGCAGATGTGCCTTTCTTCGTGAATATTGATCCGAGGTATTTGGATTGTTCTACACATTTAATATTTTCCCCATCCAGCTGTAAGTCTTCCTGAAGTCTCTCGACTGCCAAATACTCTTGTCTTTCCACAGTTGATCTGCAGTCCTATCTCGCATATTCTTATTTTAACATCCTAACCATATAGGATAGATCCTCTCCTCATCCGCAGCCACAACTCTCTGATCTTCCGCAAACAACAGCGTAAAAGCACCCATCATCAACCTCAATTCCCATTCTTGAGCACTTACTCCTCAATCCTTTCAATGCCTCCTGAAGATAAATTTTGAAAGAGTTGGTGATAGGCAACATCCCTGCTTCAATCCTTTATTACTCCTGACTAGCTCCGTCACCCTGTTTCCTTGTTTCACTAGACAATGATATTCTTCATACGTCCTCATTATCACTCTTACATAAATATTATGCTAGAACTCCTTAACAATTCAAATAACTTATTAAGAGGCACCGTGTCGTAAGGTTTCTCCAAATCAATTAATGCCAAATACGTGCTAAGGTTTCTTGCCATTCGCTTTTCCATCAATTGTTGCAATTGTAGAAAGATCAAAAAGACAAAATCCAAAGTTCTTCTTCATTTCATAGATTAATCAGCTCAGTCTGTCCAGGAAACTATCTCTTTCTCAGGCGCCCAATGCGCCTCTTACCCGTGGGTTTGTACTCTTGCCTAAAAAGGGTAAATGGTCTTCCCCATCCGTTCCAAAATGTCGGTGGTACCAGTTTTTCTTTTCAATTTTAATTTTTTTGTCTAAGCTAATAATGATAATCTTATCCTGTATATCTGAATTCCTTAGCCTAACCTCTCAGATACACCACTAACCACCCTTTCACCGTTCTCAGAAACCTCATTTACGACCCCTGCGACCTATCTCGTTTCCACTTCAAAAGCGTCAACATCTTCCAAAACATTTGTCTTTTGATCAGACAGTCTCAAACTGTAATCTCTGCATATAATGCTTAGAATAAACATCCTTCTTTCTAACATATCCTCTGATTCCTCAATTATAGCAATGTCATCGGAGTATGCTATAATGTTACGTATAACACAATTACTCAGTTGCACTCCATAATCCAATCAGGACTTTTCGTAATCGGACGGTCGAATGACGTACAATTACTATTGTTAGGGTGTTTCCCACCCATGATACTCGACTGAGACTCGATCTCGATTTGACGTCCTATACGAGTCGTACCCTTACATTTATATGTTCGCCCTCCTACCAGCACGACCTCGAAGCAACCTCGATCAAACCGATCGCATGCGACTCAGTTTGTTCAACATCTGCTCAACCAGTCGCGTTTAATCATGGCAGACGAATCAGCCAAAGTAGCCCTTATGCTATTGTGCTTTATTACACTTATTACTTTACTACTACTTACTTTACTATTACTTTTTTACTATTACTTTTACTTTTACTATTTATTTATTTATTTATCTATTTATTTATTTTTATTACTTTTTTTTTTACTATTACTTTTATTATTACTAATATTACTTTGTGTTATTAATAGTACATTTATTTATTCATGGTTTATTAATATATTACTGTATTATTGTATTAGTATATTAGTATAGTACTTTCTGCTTTGTGCTGTTTATGTTATTCATTTTTACTTTCTCTTGCCTATATGAATATATAGGAAGGAAAGTATTGTTTTCATGTCGATTTTTCGAAATCGAGTTTTCACCGGATCTATACGTTTTCAGACCCCCTGAACCCAAAAAACATGTTTTTAGCGATTGGTCTGTGTGTGTGTGTGTGTGTGTGTGTGTGTGTGTGTGTGTGTGTGTGTGTGTGTGTGTGTGTCTGTGTGTGAACAGAATATCTCAAGAACGGAACATTGTACGAACTTGAAACTTGAAACTTAAGTTACATACCACTACCGGACGCGACACGAACATTTTCATCAAAATCGGTCAACCGGAAGTAGTAGTTTATTCGTATAATTTTTCACTTTTTTGCGATTTTCTCAAAAACTGGTCCTACGATTTTTTTTAAAATCGCCTATTTTACTCAATTTTTTATTCTCTACAAGATAGGGTAGGCGCCATGTTTGCTGAAATTCTCGGTGAGGCTGTTTTCACGTAAAAACGTTGTTTTTTTAAGATTACGGCTTTAATATAAATTTTAGCGCAAAAACTTATATAATAAAAGTTGTAGAGAATTTAAAAACCTACAACTTTTATTTCAAACATTTTTTTGTATAACGCTTAGTTTAGCGGTAATTTGCGATTTTCTGTTTTTTTCTCACGAAAACGTGTGAAAAATTGATTTTTTAAAGATTTCGGCCTTAGTATGCATTTTACGACAAAAGTGTATATAATTAAATTTATAGAAAATTAAAAGATCTACAACTTTTGTTTAAAGCATTTTTCTCTACAGAGCCTAGTTTAGCGTGAAAGCGTGATTTTCCGTATTTCTAAGCCAAACTGAGGTTGATTTTCATTTTGCATCATTCACTCATGATTAAAATAAGGTTATGTTTTTGAGGTTAGTTTTTGTTTATTTCTAATATTTTATTAATAATGTTAGGTTTATTATTAATTATTTGCATTGGCAAGAGAAAGTTCTGTGAGTGTTTCACACCAGATTTTTGTACTTCAAGTTATTAGCAATTTGTCCTCAGAAGACAAACTACTCCTGTAGTTTGTGTCTTTTTACTTTCTCTTGCCTATATGAATATATAGGAAGGAAAGTATTGTTTTCATGTCGATTTTTCGAAATCGAGTTTTCACCGGATCTATACGTTTTCAGACCCCCTGAACCCAAAAAACATGTTTTTAGCGATTGGTCTGTGTGTGTGTGTGTGTGTGTGTGTGTGTGTATGTGAACAGAATATCTCAAGAACGGAACATCGTACGAACTTGAAACTTGAAACTTAAGTTACATATCACTACCGGACCCGACACGAACATTTTCATCAAAATCGGTCAACCGGAAGTAGTAGTTTATTCGTATAATTTTTCACTTTTTTGCGATTTTCTCAAAAACTAGTCTTACGATTTTTTTAAAAATCAACTGGTTTACTACATTTTTTATGCTCTACAATATAGGGTAGGCGCCATGTTTGCTGAAATTCTGCTTGAGGCTGTTTTTACGTAAAAACATTTTCTTTTTAAGATTGCGGCTTTAATATGCATTTTAGCGCAAAACGTTATATAATAAAAGTTGTAGAGAATGTAAAATTCTACAACTTTTATTTTAAACATTTTTTTGTATAACGCTTAGTTTAGCGGTAATTAGCGATTTTCTGTTTTTTTTCTCACGAAAACGTGTGAAAAATCGATTTTTTTAAAGATTTCGGCCTTAGTATGCATTTTACGACAAAAGTGTATATAATTAAATATATAAAAAATTAAAAGATTTACAACTTTTATTAAGAGAATTTTTCTCTACAGAGCCTAGTTTAGAGAGAAAGAGTGATTTTCCGTATTTCTAAGCCAAACTGAGGTCGATTTTCATTTTGCGTGTTTCACTCATGATTGAAATATGGTTATATTTTTGAGGTTAGTTGTTTGTTTATTTCTAATGTTTTATTACTAATGTTAGGTTTATTGTTAATTATTTATATTGGCAAGAGAAAGTTGTGTGAGTGTTTCACACCAGATTTTTTATAATTCTAGGACCAACAAACTCAAGTAATAGTTGAAAACTTTTTTTGACATCCGATAAAAAGACTTAAATTTGTACTCATCACAGGAGAGTCCTGAGCACACACATACGTTACTATATTACGGTTATTACTTATATACGGTGATATCCAACAGCTGAGTTTTTTCTCTTTTCTTCTTAGATAGTAATAAGCAACGACTACTTCATCTTCATCACTCAACATTTTGCAAACTGCAGGTGAATTCGAAGAAAAGCTTGAACAGTTGCGTCAAGGTCGAGTCTCCTCGATGAGCAAACATGCACAACGCGACTCTTTTTGCGGTCGAGTCATATTAATCGCATGGAGGTTGAGTTTCACCGGTGTGAGAGCGGCCTTAGACGTCCCTCGTGTTCAATGATACTGCACCGTGATGACGAGAAACTAAAATTTACTGTCATTTAATTTTAAAGAACTGTAATTAATATACCTATTGTATTTTAATTGGTTTTAGATATGTGAAGGATGTAAATAAGGGGGTACAATTTATAGCGCTTATTCTGTATACGCCAACCACAATATATTTATGTACGTCCATATACTACATTGTGGAGGCAAGTGAACAATTTATATATATATATATTTTTACCTCGTATATGTACTACATTGATTAACAATTAATCAAAAGTCTAAAGTTAATTTCAATTGTTCAAAATTATTTTCCTACCCAAGATTTTCACCTTAATGTGCGTAAATTATAAATTTTTAAATATTTTTATCTAATTTTCAGAAAATATAATCTTATTAATGGTAATTGCTTCCGTAGCGTAGTGGTTAGCACGCTAGCCTACAACGTGAATGTCCCGGGTTTGACTCCCGGCCTTATTTAGGCTTATTTATACAGGCAACCTTATATTCACAAGCTAATCAGAAAATTCAGAAGTAAAACAGATATTACCTGTTTTTAGTGTAAAGTTTTATTTGTTTCGAAAATATGATTTTTCATTTAAATCAAATTGGTGGCATTCTATAAAATCATCTCAAATTTTCCTGTGTCCATCCGTCCGTCACGTCCAGGTGTCAGAAACTACATGATATAGCAACAAACAATTTTTGGATTCGTAATCTACACGAACAGTTAGTGGGGCAAGATTAAGTTTTTAGTTCCGGTTTTGACCGAAAGTGGTCTAAAACCGGAAGTCGAGAAATCAAAGTCGGAAATTGGGAACAAAAAAGTCATTAGATTCCTCTTTAAGAGTAGATACAGAAATAACTAATGGTTTTTGCCGGTTTCGATCGGATTAGCCCAAAAACGGAAGTCAAAAAATTCGGAAATTGGAAGCAATAATAGAGCCATTAGATTCCATTGTACATACATTGTACGTATGAAAATATGCCGCGCCTGGATGGGATTCGAACCCAAGACCGCATGATAAAATCTTCAATTAAAAATGTAGTACATATTTGGAATGAGAATGTCGAGATACCCCTAAGAATTTAGATCAAAATGATATATAAAACCAGTTCAACAAAAATATGTTATATTTCAAATTTATTAAAGTATTTTAATATTTTATCTGTGTAATTGCCATTGATTTTTTCTCCTGCTAGCCAATTTTTCAATTTTCTTCTCAAGAGATCAGAAAAATTGATTTATTTGTGTTCGAAGAACTGAAAAAATAGTTTTCACTTTAGGATGTATATATTCTTTCTATACCCCTCATGAGTGTGCATATTTGTGCATAGATAAAGTTTTATAAATAACATTTTACAAAATTGTTTTATAAAGTTTTATGTATTTGTAGTGCAAGCCTAGCTTTTATACATTTTATATACTTTTATACATTTAATCTAATTTTATACATTTTTTCAGACAGAAAATTTTATATTAAAAGTAGCAGAAGTTGTCTTGTGTTGCATTATATTATATTTGGTGTACTTATTTGATTCATACGGCGAAATGATCACCAAAGAGGTATAGTAGCTTAGTTAAAATTTCATTAATCCAGTAAGCCTAAAGGGAAGGATAGTAGGCTACCTAATGTTTTCACGATAATTTTCCTGAAACATGAATAAATTGTTTTTAGCAATTATTCTTTGTGTTTGTGTGTGTGCGCGTGTGCGTGCGCGCGCGCGCGCGTGTGTGTGTGTGTGTGTGTGTGTGTGCGTGCGTGCGTGTGCGTGCGTGTGTGTGTGTGTGTGTGTGTGTGTGTGTGTGTGTGTGTGTGTGTGTGTGTGTGTGTGTGTGTGTGGGCGCGCGCACGAGTGTGTTTGAACAAAATATTTTAAGAACGGAAAAGTACGGAGTTGAAACTTGGAATTTAGTTAGGTACTACTACGTGACCCGACACGAACATTATCATCAAAATCGGTCAAACGGAATTAGTAGTTAATTCGGGCAACTTTTCACTTTTTAGAAATTTTATCAAAAACGGCTTTTGCGATTTATTTAAAAATCGCTTCATTAACTACTTACATTTTTTATGCTCTACAAGATAGGGTAAGCGCAAAGTTTCCTGAAAATCTTGGGAGGCTTGTGTTGTCGTGGTAAAAAATAATGGTATTTTGTTAAAATTGCGGCCTTAATATGCTTTGTAGGGCAAAAGTGTATATAATCAAAGTTGTAGAACATTTAAAAACCTACAACTTTTATTTTAAACATGTTTTTATAACGCTTAGTTTAGCGTCAAATATTGATTTTCTCTATTGTTTCATCAAAATCGGTAAAAATAAGATTTGTTGATATTCCGGCCTCAGTATGTATGTATTTTACAACAAAAGTGTATTATAATTAAAGTTATGGGGAATAAAACAATCTACAACTTTTATCCCAAAAAATTCTTCTACAGAGCCCAGTTAAGCGTAATTAGTAGCTTCTCGTGTTTTTTAATCGACAGAAGTTGATTTTCATTTTGCGACATTCACTCACGATAAATTAGGGTATGTTTTTCATTTTATATTTATTACTAACGATTAAACATAGGTGATTTGGTATAACTTTGTTCTTCCAAATACGTTTAAAAAAAACAAAAGATTTATCACTTGTTTATCTCTTGGGAATTTCACTACGAGGCATGATTGAGGTCACCTGATCCTTTAACAGCAAAACCAATATCGCAAAAAAGTTAAAATAAAAAAAAGTAACAAAACAAAATTGTTATCATGGGTTTTCTATAACTCAAAGCACACTATACATAATTACCGAAAGTGAACCAATTCTTCTCGTTTAAATAACCCTTTATCTCCTCTTTCTCTTGAAGACTGCTAAGACGGGACAACGACCCGTTAAATGGCTCACATCTTCTGCCTGTCTGAAATTACAAAATGAACATAACTTAGTATAACCCTCACGTAAAGGGCTATCATTAAGACCTAACTGGTTTGTCTCGCTTCTAAATATGGTATTAATAACTTGGAAGTCATATTAATCAGCAACGTACACATTTTCACCAAATCTCAATGCAATTTTCCTAAATTACTCTTACAACCCCTTCGTAACCACAATTCTCTTGCCGACTCCCTCATTGTCATCACTACATTCTGTAACTGCAAAGGCCACCTTTCTAATCCAAGATTACTCTAATCAAGCTTCATATTACATTTATCCGCCATTTTCAACCACCCCTGAAACCACCCAATCTCGGCCCCAAAATTAATTTTGTGTAAAACCTGGTAATTGAATACATAAATTAAGTTGTGCGAAACTAAATTTAATAAAAGATACAACAAAACAACCGCCCAATTAATGGTTCTGTAGCTCTCCTGTAAAAAAAGAATGACTTTTGGTTACGCTAGTCCGGTTCTAGGTTCTCATATGTCGCTCTAATCCTCTTTGACATGAAAGCGGATATTTTTAACTTCTATGAAAATTACTAATTCATATGCCAGTACGTTTATTGTATAAATTTGTATAACATTGAGAGTTATAAAACATGTTACAAACTGCACATGTGCAATTCGTATAGCTGCATAACAAAAATTGCATTTTATTTACAGTCCATATTATTAAAAAGTATAAGGGTTGACGCTGATGAATAACTGCTTCTGTTTTAAATTAAGTATACATTAATGGATGTTATTACGTTGCAGGATAATAATGTGAGGAAAGCTCTGTACGGATGTTCATGGGTGGATAAACCCATATGGTTTAAAAAAGCACTTTTAATCATAATGATTCGGAACAATAAACCAATGGAAATTAAACCATATGGTCTTTTTCATATGGATCTAAAGAACTTCTCTATGGTAAGACAGTCATTAAGTATTTTAAATTTATTATTTATAAATAAATAACTTAAAAAAAAGCGGAACGGAAATATTGCCTCACACCCGCTGTCAATGTTACATTGTATCTGAAATCTCTTTCATTGAAGTTTTAATGCAGACATTTATTAGATAAAATCACATTATTTATAGCTCATAAAAAATTATTTTTTACTAGTTCAAAAGATTACTTACCTGATTATATTATAGAAGATTTGTTTAAGATTTTATCTACAATATTTGAAAAAAATGAGCCATCATAATAATACTATCTACTATAAAATAATATTGAAAGTAATAACCAAAAAATACCAAAACGTTCCATCCGACGAGAATTTGAGTGATTTTTAATTACTGGATAAACTAAAGTTTTATGCACGAGAAGTTCTTACTGAGACAAATAAAAACACCTTCCCTTTCAACGACTCATCATTACAATACCCGAAACAGGCACTCAGTTCCAGTTCACAGAGCTGTAGCCAAATTATAACAAAGGCATTCGATTTATTTAGCTCCCAAACTATCCAATCTGTAATGTAATTAAATTTTAAATGTTATGTAATATAAATGAAAACGCAAAATTTAAATAAAAATAAATTTATTTTAATGAAAACGAGAAGTTGAAATTATATAAATTGGCACAGAAAATTAATTACAAAATTTCTTGAATGTTTGTTTTTATTTATTGATGACACAGTTCTATTTACCGTGGATGACACTATGTTATAAAACTAAGTATTTTAAATGAATTATTAATAGGCTATCTATATAATTATTTATTGCAATATCAAATTGAATGTTAACTTTATCTAGCTATAAGCTAAAAATTAATTATTTTTTATAGTTACTATTTGAATTATCCTGGAGTCTTGCTCTTGCTTCTTGTCCATCCATTGACCAGGAATCAAATGGGGCGTCAAGTCATTGTTGCAATTGGTTTTATATTTTTTTTTTTTTTTTTTAACGTCCGACTTTTCTGCAATTACTGCTAATGCAGACGGTGAAGGATGAAATGATATTTTGTAACGTACGAAAAAATGCCGTGCCTGAATGGGATTCGAACCCAAGACCGCATGATGAGAGGCGAGCACGTTACCAACTGCGCCAACGCGGCCGGCAATTGGTTTTATAGTCTTGAATAAATTTTATTTCAATCTTTTCTTCATATCTTAAAATAATCAAATTTATTTTGTTTGGTTCCATAATTAATTAGATTCTTGATACTTAAATATTTTCCTATACTTTTTTCTTATTATTTAATTAAAATTATACTATCTTCTGTTTTCTTGCTTAAATTTGAGATATTTAGTTTGTGGAATTAATTTTTTTGAATATTTTATTTTCTTCTTATAATTATTCATCTTGATACATTTAATTGCTGTTTAGAATATTTAAATTTTAAATTAGAAACTGTTTAATTTTGATTATTATTTATGATTATTTTAAAAGTAATTCTTGAATTGACAACAATTGATTAATTGAATTTGATCATCGAACAACGACGTACTGGAACATAGACTGCTATTCTACAACTGATATCAGAATTGTGCCGAATATCATATCAGCCTGTGGTTGCTTAGCCAACTACAGGAGTTACGGGATTAACTGGGTTAACTATACAAATTCAACTTGAATTTTCGAAATTCAAAACAACGAGACATCAAAGTATTGGTATTAATAATGGCAGATTTTTTGCAATTTTTAGCAATTTTTTTTAATGGCAGAATTAATAATGACGAGATTATTTCAAATGGTTTAGCATATGGCTTCTACCATCCTTATCCAACTTAGCGACTTTAAAAGCTACGAAGAAAACAATATTAACAAGTTCGATATGAAAATTTTCCATAAAAGTAACAACAAGCACTGTTTCGTAAGACTCAAAAATCTTAAGTATGAAACCGGAATAAATTACAAACCTATAAAGTACTTCAATAAAATTCACCCCTGTTTATATAAAGTACTGGGTGTAAGAAATAATTAGGTTTATTTACACTGTTCAACAATTAAATACCGACAAAATTTTGTTTTTATTCCCAATATGTTCAAAAAGTAACCGAACCTTTGGTTTTAAATCTTTATTATTACCAATTTTACATATTATTCGTCCTTGTCCCTACCAAAGTACTCCCCTCCCAAATTCACACACTTCTCTCAGCGATGTTTCCACTTTGCAAAGCAGTCCTGAATAGCTTCGTTTGAGATGTGCTTTAAAGTCTGTGACGAATATTCTATAACGCCATCAACAGTCTTGAAACGGCGTCCTTTCATCACCTATTTTAATTTAAGATATAAAAAAAATCACTAGGAAGATCTCAGATTCTTCAGAATTTCAGATCTGGCGAGTAAGGAGGATGACGGAGGACAGTTATCTGATTTTTGGCACAAATCTGACTAGTAGGCAAAGCTGAATGTGCGGACGCATTGTCATGATTGAGGAATCATCAGTTGCTCGCCACACCTCTGATCCCTCTTTGCAATTTTTTTCACGTAACCATTTTAAAACGTCTTCATAGTACATACCGTTCATTGTTTCACCTTGAGGCAAAAATTCAAAATGCACAATTCCTTTGAAATCGATAAAACAGTACTCATCACCTTCCTGGTCGAGGGTTATCTCCAATTGACTGGCAACCACTTTTAAATCGGGATAACCATTCAAAACATTGCGTACGACTCAGAGAATCATCTCCATCAACTTGTTTCAAAAGTGGAAATGTTTACGTGAAAGTTTTTACGAATTTCACGCAAAATTTCACGTTGCATCTTTCCCAAATATCGCACATTACAAAAATCATCACTAGATTTAAACACGCAAACGCAACAACACGAAAAATAAATGAGAGATCAACAATCCAACAACATGTGTTTACAAAAGAAATGACGTAGAACAGTGTTTTGCCTACCATACGTCGCTGAATACCCCCGTTAGCGCGTAATTCAAAAAGTTCGGTTATTTTTTAACAGACCTCGTATGTGTACGTTACAATCTGTTAAATGAACAAACGCAATCACATGACCCAATGAGCAGAAGATGATTTATGTATGATGTGTAAATGAGGTGTATTCTTGTACAGATTCAGGTCGAATATTCCTGAAAGGGTAGGCTTATGTCAATCCCACACCAAGAAATTGAACATATAAATTTTTATTTACACTACAGAGTATTTGAAATTAAAAATTCGACAAACTAAAATAAATATTAATTTAAGTACTTTTGGTTTTACTAAATTAATTTATTGATATTCTTTTTTTTAATTTCAGACAATAAATGCTGTGTATTCGTACTACAACCTTTTGAGCAGATTTAAAAATTAGTCAGCTTTTCTACCCTACCGAAACTGGAACGGCATAACAACATTTGGCCACGTTATTTGTCATCAGCAGCAAAGTACGACGTTTTGAAGGCACAAGTAAAGAACATACGTTAAAAATTTTAATGACAAATTTTGGTTGTATGACTGTTTTATAGATCTTATAAGCTTTAAAATGATAGAGCTTACCCTGAACTGCACAATACTAAATAATTTTCAGGTTGAAAGATAAAAAACGATTATCAATATTTATAATGGTATTCTATCATGGTGTTATTTTATTTTATATTCGGTATGCCATAATATTTTGGTGTAATTCGTCAAAAAGTATAATGAAAAGTATCTTTTTTTTCTTTTTCTACTTTTCAAGAATTATGCATCTCTACCTGTTCCGAACCTGTCCATCTCTTTTGCGGGCGTCCTCGTTCTCTCCTGCCCTCCGGCTTATAGCCCAGTGTCTGCTTAGGTATCTTATCCTCCCCCTAATTGTGTTCACATGCTCTAACCACTGCATTCTGTTCTGAGATACCTTGTCATTTATAGAGAAGATGTTGAGTACTTTCTTTATATCGGTATTCCTGTAACGATCTTCTCTACTACACCCATACGTAAGTCGAAGAAATTTCATTTCAGATGCTTACAATCTACTCTCCTCTCGATTTGATAGCACCCAAGTTTCACTGCCGTAGAGTAGGGTCGGCACAGCAATGTTTTACAAAATCTCACCCTCGTGTTCTTTCTGGTGCTATTTTTTAAGGTGCGATGGATAGTTCCGCATATTTGCTGAAATCGGTGCATCTTATTGTAAGCCTCTTTATCCTGTTGGTATGTGTAATGCTGCAACCTAGATACTGAAAGTGGGATATATATTCCAAAATGATATTATCTATAAAAATTTTACTTCTGACTCGCTCCTTTCTTCTGAATGCCATTACCTTTGTCTTCTTCGTCGAAACTGTCAAAGAGTTTCTAAAGAAAGCGTTTTCTAAAAAAGCAATATGGTGGAAGAAATCCACCTAACATCATGCAGACCGTAATTTCAGGAACTTCAATGCCTTACTGTTTTCTTTTTGTTTATTTTGAAGTGATAATTTATATAAAGCAAAAAACCTTTTTACAGAATAATTTAAATATCCACAAAAACAACAAAAAGAACAGATTTGATTACTATGTTGCATATCACAACACTTAATTTTTAGAACAAAAAACTATTTTGCGGTAGAAAATATATCTAAAAGTTACCAAAACCTTTATAACTTCATGGTAATATAAATTCGTTAAAATTCAGCTAAACAAATGAATCAGTCATTTTAGAAAACCCATAAGTCAAAATTTTACATCGTTTCTTTAGTATATTTTAGGACAAACTGAATTTAAACATAGCGTCCCTATAAAATTCCCATACATGTGGCTTTCCTTAGTAATATAACAATAAGGAAAGGCTTATTCTTAAGGATATGAAGTGTTTCTTCTAATTAAAAAAAGGAAAAGGGATGATCTTTTGAACCTTGAGCTATACTTTCTAGTGGAAGAGGCTACATAAAATTTCTATCCAAAAAACCTTTTTAAGGCAGATAGATATTGTTTGTGATGACGAAGAAATAGAACAGTCCGGGAAACCAATTTTTTTCTCTAAAAGTTAAGAATTTCAATTTGTATTATTGCAAAAAGCTATTGAAGTCACTAGTCTGTAATCTAGTGAAATAAATAAATAATAAATTAAGGGACTTTTCTTTAAATCGTGGATTTTTTCCCAGAAAAGTCTGGATTTTCTCGGATATGTTTTCGGAAAATTGGAGATATTACCGGAAAAGTTTGATAAAACTGGGATAAACAGGAGTAAGTCTGGATATTCCAGGAAAATTCGGGATATTCCCGGAAAATTTCCCTGACACTTCGGGATATTCTGGATGTTTGTGCTCGAATGCTTGTTTCAATACTACTCGCTTGCCATCACTGTAAGATGTCTCCGCGATGTCGCCATATTTTCGTTTGTATAAAACAAAAATAACGGACAGGCTTACACAAGAGATATGACCAATGGACAATAAAACTATAGATTAGTGCTTTATTTAAGACACAAAAAAAGGATAGTAATATTAGTAAACAAACTTCCGTTACGAACTACTGTAAATACAGTTTACACTAACGCTATTAAAAAAAACCACGTTAAAACTAGAGAAAACAATGAGTACCACGCTGACTCGTACTGTTCACAGAAAACCGGCATAGTTGATAATTCGTAGGATACAATTGTTACTAAAATCGATATGTGATTTTAACCGATGTCACTGTAAACTATATTATTTTATATTACACGTAACAGCGAACCAAACTTTCCATCGATTTTTTGTAAGTTTTGTAATTGATAATACTCTTTGACTAAAGGAAATAGGAAAAATTAATATAGTTTTGTTATTGATCCATCGGGTTGGTCTAGAGGCAAAGTCGTCGCCGTGAGTCAGCTGTTTTACTGCTGATTTCCGGAGACGAAGGTTCTTGGCTCAAATCCTAGTAAAGGTACTTTTGTATGGTTATGAATACAAGACAGTGGTTATCGGTGTACTTTGATGATTGGGATTCAATTAACCATACTCTCTCAGAAATGGTAGGTCTGAGTCTGTACAAGACTACACCACATTTATACGTCATACACATCATTTCTATCTCATTGGATCATTGGGTTGCTTATTGTTCTGAATTGAACAGATTGCAACGTACACACATTTCGGATTTAAAAAAAAACGTTTTGTTATTCGTCATTGGCTAAATGAATTGTTCATGTCAGAAAGCCCATAAGTCAAAAAACTAACGTTTGGAAAAATTAAGAAACTTGTAACTTATTGTGGTTCAATTAAAAAAAATATTAAAAATTATAAATTGTTCAGAAGGCTGTCCCATTTAATATAAAACATACTTTTGCCTTTTAAAAGACAAGCCACTTGTTTAAAAAAATTGAAAATTTAGACTTAAGGTGTTTCTGAAATAAATTAAGAGTAAATAGTTAACTGAAGTTGTTTTCTGTAAAATATATTGTTAGACCAGAAGTGCTATTGTGCTGTATAATAGTATTCATTTCTTTATTTCAGTAGTTTACGTTGTGACTTAAAATAGCTTTCTGCAATAATACAAATTGGAATTTTTAACTTTAAGAGAAAAATGTTAATTTTCAAGGCTATTCACGTTTTTCATCCTTGTCATAAACAGTAGTTATACACCTTAAAAAGATTTTTGCATAGATTTTTTGTATGGCCTTTTCCCCTAGAAACTAGACCTTAAGCTTCAAAAGAATATTCACTTTCATTTTTTAATTAAAAGGAAACATTTTATATCCTTCAGGATAAGCATTTTCTTAGTGCCATGTACTACATCAGAAAGCTAGACTTATGTGATGTTTGTAAGAAAAGTGTGTTTACCTTCAGTTAGTTCTAAAATGCAGTAAAGAAAAAATGTAAAATTTTGACTTATGGGCTTTCTGAAATGACTGATTTAAATAATAATAAAGCTGCAGAGTAAAGTTTAGAATTTTATAAGTTAACTGGGTATTGTAATAAAGTTAATTTGTTGAATATATTTTGTTTGTTTCATTTTAATAAAATAACATTTCTGAAGCTAATGTTGTTGTCTAGTAATATTATCAAACAAATACCTGTATCCTTTTTTCGTGTAGTCCAAGGTGTTCATTAAACCCCATACCATGTATTTCACCTATCCTAAATTTGTTAACTTTAGGTACACTGGCCCTATAAATAAAATTAATTTTTGAAGGTAGACTTTCCCCTTAGTAATAAATCAAGTAATATTGAGGGCCCAAGGTAAGCAGAGATTGATGTTGGCAGCAGTTGCAACATCAGTGGTATTTTATGGTGTACCTGTGTGGAGCAGAGAGAGCCCTACGACTTTATAGTTACAGCGGTAGGCTTTGAAGGACACAGCGGAAACTGGCTCTAAAAATATGTACTGCTTACAGAACTGTATCTACGGAGGCAGTTTTGGTAATTTCGAGAATGCCTCCATGGGATCTAGTGCCGTGCGGGAGGGAAGAGAAGCATGGTGGTGCTGATAAAGAGAAATGTTGGAGTCGATTACTCAGCAGGTGGCAGAGGAAATGGAGCGAAGCTAGTGTCGGGGAGTGCACAAAGAGGTTCATTCTAAATGTCGAGGTGTGGATAAGGAGGACATTTGGTGATACCACCCACGAGCTGACGCAGTTGCTAACAGAACATGGTTGCTTTCGGGCATATTTGACGAGGTTCAAACTTCATGAAGTACCGAATTGTCGACTGTGTGACAGTGAAGAGGAGGAGTCCATTGCGCATATTTTTGAAAGATGTCTTTATTTTGGCCTTGACAAAATGGAGACATCTGAGAAGATAGGCGTTGCACAGTGGATTCCAGAGAGAGTAGGAGCAGCGATGCTATTTCTCTAGGGTTCAAATTCCGTGGGATAATCGGTATATACAGCCAACCCTGTGGTGAATGAAGTGAAGGTGTCATTTGCACGGTGGAAAGTGGATACTTTTCGGAGGGCCTGGCATGGTGATAAGCTTACTCTTTCAACTCAGTGAGGAAGGCAATAGTAAACCACCTCACTCCTCGTTTTTACTTAGTAAAACCTCTGGAGGTTCAAAGCAGCCTTTGGCTGTTGAGCTAAACAACAACTAGTAAATAGCAATTTTGTGAGCTTTCTCACAGACTCAATGTTTTAGCAGTAGGTACGCCCCTTCTTAGAATGAATTTTATCACATCTTTTTCACACGTGGAAAGGTTGCAAATTGCCATTCGCCCTTCTATCTCGCTATCAACTTGCGAAAAAAACAAGTTAATACACAGAAAATAACTAATACACTACAGACTACAATGCTTGTTCTTCCATACTGGTATCGTAATTTACATAATGTAATAAACTGGTTACTTAATTAACACATCAAATTTTATCACATTTTGAACGCAATTAAATAACAATGAGATATGGGAGGGGAATTTCATAACAATAACATATTACTGCAAGATGTGGGAGGGATATGTAGAGAAAGAGAGAGATATATGCGTAGGATAATGCTGCATTCGGTACACAGACGCATCGCTCACCTATTCTCGATCTTTTTAACTTCACGTATTATTTTCTTTATTTTAGATCTCCTATTTCACGTTCATAAATAAAATTATATGATTTTGGTTAGCTTTCTGCAAATTTACTCAAACTGACGATTCATTTGAGCCTACTACGGAGGAAATCGGTAAAGGTTTAGGTGGTTAAAATCGTGTTGAAAAAATCCTGCTTGCTATTAATATGTAGATGAAATACACATCGGGAGAGATAAGAAGATATACAAGTTGCAAATTGGAAACGGCAAGAGTTCATTCGGTGATTATACAGACGCATGGTAACCGTGTTACTTACTAATCAATTTAATAAACTTACTAACTTCGCTGGTTAAATCAAGCAAAAACTAAGCTTGAAAGTACCATTCGAGATTGCTTTTGACCCAAAAAGTGATTCATAAACGTGGTTTTTGCCCCAAAGGATGTTTCTGTTCCGCAGGATTATTTCCTACTTTTTGGTCCTAGTTTAAGGTAGGTTAGAAAAATTGTATTGTAGATGCTCCCAACTTAATTTTAGTTACAATATGGTTTCTTAACTTTTATCAATGCCCATAACAAGCAGAAAGAGTGTTAAATTATTTACACTCGATCTGTTAGTTCCAGGGCTACATAAAAAGTTAACGGTATAATTAAAAATTTACAAAATCCCCGACAAAACCTTTAAAAAGTAAAAAAATAATATGTATTGGCCCTTTACGTTTGACGCCGTCGCGTCGGAGGTTAAGTAATAGAATGGAAAGTAGTTGTATTACTTTCCGGTACCCCGACGTGACGACGTTAAACCTAAAGGCTCAAAACATATTTTTACTTTTCAAAGGATTTTTTGAAATTTTAAATCGAGTTTTATTTTTTTTGTTTTTTAAACTTTATATATTACAAGTTTTGAGGTTATACCATTTTAAAAGGCCGACGCATTTTTTTTATTAAAACATAGCTAAGAATACTCTTTGTTAAGTCACCTTTCAAATAAAAAAACTAAATCAAAACAGTTCATCCGTTCTGGAGTTACGGTACCACAAATAGAAACATCATGCGGTTTGGGTTCGAATCCCATTCAGCAACGGCATATTTTTATATGTTACAAAAAATCATTTCAACCTTCACCGTCTGCATTAGCAGTAATTGCAGAACAGTCGGACGTCAAACCAAAAAAAAAAAAGAATAGAAACGTAGATACAGATGTTTAAGATGTTACAGATGTTTTGTGTAAGTAGAGGGCCAAAAATAAGGTATTTTCCTTTCTATTTTTGTTTGCCCATAACAGGAAGGTAGAATGTTAAATTATCAGCATTCGATCTACTAGTTTTGTTGTAGACTGCAAAAAATAAGTCTGTTTTTTATCACATGGTCAGCAAATTATATGACTGAAATATTTAAGAACAGAAGAGGTAGAAGTGTAAAAGACACTAGTCAACGTTATCTCCTCTGTGAGTAATAAATTTCATTACACAGCCAGACCCTGGCGAATGAAGTGAAGGTATCATTTCCATGGTGGAAAGTAGATGCTTTTCAGAGGACCTGGCAAGCTGAAATCTAGTGACTCAAACCAGCCTTTCGGCTGATAACCTAAATAACATCATAACTTTTATTTATACAAAAATGGTGGAGACCATTAATAGTGTTAGATTGTTGACTTATATTTCATAGTCATAAAATGAATCGTCTTTTCTCTACATTAAATTGTCTCGTTAATTACTGAATGTTTTTCATGCACGATAAATAAAAAACGAGTGTTCTGGTTGTACGAGTTAGAGCGGACGAAAATGATAGCAGAAGAGTTAAAGTGGGCATCCTAGCTCCTTGATTCTCTAATTGACTCAATGTCATCCTTCTTGTATTAACGGGACTGAGTTGTTATGGAAGTATTTTACCTCTACATAAGGTATTATAAATAAGTAAACGGATAATTACATAGATAATATTATTATTTAAATCTTTCACTATGCATAATAAGTAACATTAAAATAAATAAAATAGTTTTTCGGATGTCTTCTCTCTTTTTCTGAGTATTGTAAATCTTATGACTATATTAGATTTAATAAAGAGTGTAGATATTAATTGCTTTTAAATGAACATAATAAGCTGAAATATACATAAGCTGCATTCAATATCTGCGAAAATATTCAAACACAATTTATTAACACGGAAGGTAAATTCTTTACGTAAAACTTAACACAAAATCGAATTCGAATTTTATTCATAATCTATATAATCTTTCTTCTTCTTCCTCATTTACGGATTAGGAACATTGCCTGTTCCAGCTTGTATCCATCTTCTTCGTGGTCCCAACGACCGCACTCCTTGCGGACGATATTGTAAGGCCAGTAGCGGATACCGATTCTCTGCCACGCGGTGTACATGTTGTAACCACCTCTCCCTATATCGTTCAATTCTCTGCCTCACAGATTCCGTACTACCCAAATCATGGCGGATTGTCTCACTCTTGACGCGATCCGTAAGTGTTACTCCTCTCGTCGATCTCAAAAAACGCATCTCAGCTGCTTTCAATTTCCTGCCCTCAGATTTCATTAGGACTTAAGTTTCACTACCGTACAACAAAAGAGGTAGTGTCATTACATCATATAGCCTCGACTGCGTTTCTTTCCGGGCCCTTGCTTTAAATATTCTATTTATACAACTGCTGTCACCGACCGGGGCCGACGACACGTGGCGAATTCTGTTTGTGGGTTTGGTGGCCCTGAAAAGGGCCGTTTAATTATGTTGGTGACCCTTAAAAGGGCCGTTGTTGGTGGTCGGAAGCTGCGAGCCGGGGTGTTTGAAGAAGCGGAGCCCGAAGAGTGACGGCTCGTCTACCGGGTTAAGGCCTAGCCTTCCTTCAGCGGCAGTTGGGTCCCCACTGCAGCGTGACCCTAGAGCCCCGCAGTGTCGGGTCGGCATAGGCCGTCCCCCGATAGCGCGGCCGAGGTGGTTCTCTCCGGGTCGGCGAAGGCTGACCGGTGAGGGAATGTGCGTCCGCCACCAGTAAAGTAGACCAGGGATGGTGGATCTGGTCTCGGCTGGGTTCTACTTCTTCGGTCGGGAGCTCTTCTTCCTTGTTCTTTTCCGGTCGAGAGTTGGTAGGCGAATGCCTTTCAGGGGTCAGCGCGGCTGCTTAAATTTAAGTACCCCTCTGGCGAGTCCACTTCATACTGGAGATGTAGCACTGCTTTAAAAGCCATTACTTTTGTCTTATCGACAAAAATAATTGGAGAGTACTCTTTACAAAGCTGTTTTACCAGAAATATCGATACCTGAAGATCATCTGCGATTCCTGAATGATCACTAAATTATCTGCATATAAAAGCGAGTTCAAGAAAATCTCAACGGCCAAACACACACCTCCTGCGGCCATTCTATTCATCATCGGATGTCTCACGAAGAACTTGCTATTTTTGAATTAAAATGCCGGACGTATCGCACTTTTTACAGACTGGAACTTTTCTGTTATAATAAATAGATATGTATAAAAGTACCCTCGAGTTTCATTTGCTTATGATTAATCAAAACAAAATGGTGATATCAGAAAATAATTTCAAAAATTAGCAATAATCTTGTGGATGAAATCAAAGGGTATAACAACGTGTGTTGCTGTCACCAAGGATGGTGTTTTATCGTATGACATATCCCATCAGACAATGACTGGAGACAGATACGCATCAATATTTTAACTAATCACACAGCTCCTCATTTTTCTCAGGCGGAGATGCCTTCGAGTTTCATTTGCTACTACTACTAATCTGTTACTACTACTAATCGAGAGTGTGCGATACGTCCAGCATATTAATTTAAATATAGAGTCTGTCTACGCTAAGAGTACTCCAACGTAGGCAACCAGCAATACAAGTGAGCATGCGCATTAATTAAAAACAAGCACAGCATGATCAAAAACAAAATTCCATACAATACTAATTATTCGCTGTATAATAAAAACACGTTCAATTCATTTGTTAGAAAATGTTCATAAATCGAACATTAGTTTACCGTTAATAACTAAAATTTTACTATTGTTACTCTTACATTGTTATTTTTCATTACATTATTTACTATTATTACATTATTATTTATGATTAGTAGGTTTTTATTATAGACTCAGTTGTATTTTATTTCTGATCGCAAGTAATATAAGACTAATGCGCGTGAATTATAACAGGAGAGTAAACAATTCCAGTGATTCGTTGTTTATCATTTCAGATTGTTTATTTCATATCATTAAAATAATTTAATGTCTGTGACTAGTTTAATACAACTGTTTCCACTTGCCCGTGTTTAACTCATTTTTAGTTTCATCAGTTATCTTTTGGAATTGTATCAGTTTGTTTCGATTTTCTTCGTAGACTGAATTTGAAAAGTTTTGTAAGCTGTGTTTTGTTAACATGCGTGATAGTGAATGTGTTAAGTTTTTGAAACATAAAAGCAGTAAGCATTAAAAAGTAAAAAAAAATGGTTTTGTTAAATGTAATGGTTAAAATAATTAATAAAGGAGTTTTTATGAAACTACAATAATTACATGTAATTAGAACGGTATAATTTAAAACGCTTAAAGGATAATGTTTATTCTAGCTGGATGTAGATATTTTTATGATGGAACGAAGTGCAAGATAATTAATTGTCCGGCGGAGAGGTAGATACGCGCCAAATAGTGTAAAACTTTCATTTACAACCTATAGGCGCTTGCCTCGCGCGGAGTACTCTTACAGTAGATCGACTATAGCAACCTCTTCGTGGGACACAGGTCCCACAGGCTTCATAATGTACTTGGTAGATTTGAACTGAATCAAATACAAACAGTGTCACCATCACACAGTGGTTCATATTACAATAAATTATTTAAGACGAAATGAACATCTCTTCGGTATCTCATTAGCTATGTCCACACTCGCAGCTACATCGCATGCGCTAAGAGGCATGCTATTTCACTTGTCTGGACTCGTTTGAAGAGCTTTATCTAAAAAAAACATAACGAATATTTTTGAACACAACGATAAATTAAAACCTGTTCTTTCCTGCGTAGATTGGTTTGACTTAGATTACTTTATTTTGAAACTAGTCGGAGATGCAGCATTTAGGCATAAAGGGTACTCAGATTTTAGCCGGTTTTCGGTTATTGTGGTTTTTAATATACAATCATAACTTTGGAAAATAGAATGGTTAGACATTTTTTACTTTCTCTTGCCTATGTCTAACCATTCTATTTTCCAAAGTTATGATTGTATATCGAAAGAAAGATATTCTCTCTTTTTTCATCGTGTTTAATACTGGTTTCATTTATATGTGATTTTCAAAAATATAAAATCAGTCAAGGAACTTTTTGAACATCCTGTGTAAGTACAGATATATTTCCATCAGTCTATTTACCTTTTAATTTGTTATAAAGCAAAGAAATATTTCAACCGATTCAACCTTTGATAATAATTAACTTTTTTTTTTACTTTTGAGACCTCATAGGATCACTCTAGTTCAAGTTTAGGTCTGTTCCACGGTTGGGTTCCCTTGAAAAGCGCGCTGTCCTAAGCGTGGCTTTCTTTCGTTTGGCCCACATTTTCTTAAAACGTTCCGATCTCCGTTTCCGGTCTTCGTTGGTAAACACCCTGTTGTACACTCTTGGTTTTTTGTTCGAATGTTCCATATTAGTCTTGACTAGTTGGTTGTACTTAGCTGACTTTGTTACCAGGTCTTGTTGAGTGATTCCAAGTTCCTCCATATCCCCCTGTTCATCCTTCAGTCACCTAGGTCTTGACACCTTATTCTAAAAATCTGGTGTGAAACACTCACACAACTTTCTCTTGCCAGTGAAAATAATTAACAATTAACCTAACATTAGTAATAAACCATAAGAAATAAACAAAAAACTAACCTCAAAAAACATAACCTAATTTTAATCATGAGTGAAAGACGCAAAATGAAAATCAACCTCATTTTGGCTTAGAAATACGGAAAATCACTCTTTCTCTCTAAACTAGGCTCTGTAGAGAAAAATGCTCTAAATAAAAGTTGTAGATCTTTTAATTTTCTATAAATTTAATTCTATACACTTTTGTCGTAAAATGCATACTAAGGCCGAAATGTTTAAAAAATCGATTTTTCTCACGTTTTCGTGAGAAAAAAACAGAAAATTGAAAATTGCCGCTAAACTAAGCGTTATACAAAAAAATGTTTGAAATAAAAGTTGTAGGTTTTTAAATTCTCTACAACTTTTATTATATAAAATTTTGCGCTAAAATTTATATTAAAGCCGTAATCTTAAAAAAACAACGTTTTTACGTAAAAACGGCCTCACCGAGAATTTCAGCAAACATGGCGCCTACCCTATCTTGTAGAGAATAAAAAATTGAGTAAAATAGGCGATTTTAAAAAAAATCGTAGGACCAGTTTTTGAGAAAATCGCAAAAAACTGAAAAATTATACGAATAAACTACTACTTCCGGTTGACCGATTTTGATGAAAATGTTCGTGTCGCGTCCGGTAGTGGTATGTAACTTAAGTTTCAAGTTTCAAGTTCGTACGATGTTCCGTTCTTGAGATATTCTGTTCACACACAGACACACACACACACAGACCAATCGCTAAAAACATGTTTTTTGGGTTCAGGGGGTCTGAAAACGTATAGATCCGGTGAAAACTCGATTTCGAAAAATCGACATGAAAACAATACTTTCCTTCCTATATATTCATATAGGCAAGAGAAAGTAAAAATGGCTGATCAGCCGATCCACAAGTATGGGCTTTTCGGCTATGAGTATGTGTCCTGGGAATGATATTCTTTTCTTTCTAAAGTTATTTGTTAGTGGGGGGATTAGTTTGTAGATTTCTTTGTTTGGGATTAACCGCCACTGTCCTTGCACAATGTGCCTTTTGTTCATGCACTTCCTAAGTATTTTTCTTTCTATTTCCTAAATTTTATCGGTGTCTCCTACGCGATATGGCCAGAATAACGTTTCGCTGGAATAGTGGGTTCCTGGGAGAACCACTATTTGGTAGTGTCTTTGTTTAGTTTTGGTTGACAGACATTTCTTGTTGTAGATGTTTTGAGTGGTTATCAGAGATTTCTTGAGTGTATCAATTTTTTCTTGCCAATGGGTCTTTCATTGAGACAATTGGTATGATTTCTCCGAGATATTTAAATTTTGTATATAAATTAATTATTTTGTATATATAAAAATTAGTTTTTTCTACTTCCTTGACCAAAAAATGTTACGACTGAATATAAATCAAATAACAAAAATTTTGTGTACTATTTTTTGTTTGAATGAGAGAATAATGCAGGCTTACTACGCGTTCTATTATTTAGTCTAATATTTTTTCATTTAATATCATAAGTTTTCCAAACCAAAGAATATGAACAGTTTATATTTTTTAACTTTTATTAGTTCTGCTGAATTGTTACTTTTTGTTTCCCTGTAAGAATATATACAGAGAAAGCAAGTATTGTTTTCATGTCGATTTTTCAATATTGAATTTTCACCGGAAATTCATGTTTTCAGGCCCCTGAAACCAAAAAACATGTTTGAGCGTTCACAGCAATTGGGTTGGCTTATAGCAGCACCAGTCCAGTTTTTTAATTGCCACACCTCGTACAGCTAATAGCATAGCAAAACATTTGTTTACACCGCTTCCAAAGATAGGTTATGTAAACTATAAGTTTTTTCATTACTTACATTGGCAATAAAAATTCGTGTGAGTGTTTCACCCAAGATTTTTTGATAAATAAAAATTTTATTATTCCAGGGTCCATTTTACATCCAAGTTCACGCGCTGACAAACGGTAGTGACATAAATACAGATAAATTTCCATCGGTTTATTTAGCTTGTAATTTGTTGTAAAGTAAAAGAGTATTTCAACCGATTCAACCTTAGATATTAATTAATATTATTTTATAGTTAAAAATTATTTTTTCTACTTCCTGGACCGCAAAAATAATTAGATAAATTAAAGATCTGATAACAATATTTTTTGTACTATTGTTCTGTATGAATTACAGAATAGTGAAGTCTTACTACGCGTATGGTTATTTATTCTAATAATTTTTTATTTTAATATCATAAGTTTTCCAAACCAAAAAATATGAAAAGTTTAATTTTGATAACTTTTATTATAATTTTTATTAATTCTGCTCAATTTCTCTGGGAAGAATTTGCTGTAAGTAATGTTACTTTTTGTTGCCCTGTATGAATATATACAGAGAAAGAAAGTATTGTTTTTATGTCAATTTTTCGATATTTCGTTTGTTTGTTCATTTAATTCTACTGGATTTTCTGAGTAAACTGATGTACAAGAAGTGACATTTTGATAAGGTTTTATATTTTTTATTGATACTATTTTTTTAATACTATTACTGTTTTTCAGGAACCTAACTGAAATTTAAGTGGGTTAACTTTTGACCCTTTTTATTTACAAATTTGTTTTATTTTTTAATAGAAAGGTAACATTTTATATAATATTGTTGGCAGTCCTAATGTTTATTTTGCTTTCTTATTTATTTTACAGCTGATTTTTCTTACAAGTGAAATTATTGCTTGTTTCTTCATTTCTTCGTTTTCCGAAAATAAAGTTTTTTCATACAAATAGAACATTTTTTTTAACAACGGTTAAAGATACTGACTAGAGATTTTCAGGGTACATTCATTGCAAAGGAATACACATTTGACATTGCAGTTTAACAAAACACAAGCTCAAACAGAATGTATAGTTACAAAAAGATTATTCTTTGGAAATTATTTACATGGCCAAAGAAAAAATGTTCTTGTGATAAAATGAAAGTTAATTTAACAAACCCTCATGTTAAAATGTGTGTCAGGTACAATAAATCTGTTTAAAATAATTCAGCCAATTATCTCTTCTATAGGCTAAGAAAATGTTCCTTTTGTTAGTATGGAGAAACATACGAGGACCGGGTCCTCTTAAAATTTGTCTTGCACAGACCTAGGTGCTGTTTGCATACAGTACTAACAATAAAGGTATTAAGCAGCATACCTATGCTTACAAAATACAATGGTTATTGTCAATTTTCAACAACACTGACTGTACATCCAAATGTAGGTGGGAGGGTTATGCAGGGTCGAAGTCAAGTATGCGCATGCATACCCAGCGTTCACAGCAATTGGCTTGGCTTATAGCAAAACCAGTCCGGTTATTTAATTGCCACACCTCGTAATAGCATAGCAGAACATTTGTTTACATCCCATTCAAAAATAGTTTATGTCACCGCCACCCCTTCTAATTAATCATTTACTGTGTTGCCGGCCTTCAATACGTCTCCCGGCCCTTGTCGGCGCGGTAGGTCCTTTGGCGGCGTACCGAAAAACCTTTCGGCTCCGCACCGACAGAGGCCTTTATCATCAAGGCCAACCCAGTAATTGCCCTCTACCACAGCGCTCTTGGAAACTATATAAAGAGCGCTACACTCAATAGGAAGATTCAATTTCTATCCAGACAGCAGACAAGACGTCCACCACGGCACACGGCTACAGGACTCCATGGAAGACTAATCGACGACCCCGCAAGAGAGAAGATGATGCTTCCGCTTGCCGACCCGTCATCGCCCGCTGACGCAATCAATGCCCACAGCTGTCCCTCGACCGAGCCTTACGCCCACCGGATCCGACGAAGCAGCCATCGATGCACTACTGCGAGGGAAGGAGATAAAGTCTCCGCTAGCCGACGACACGCCGTGTCGCCCAACTCCTCGACCGCCACGAAACTACGACCAACGCTTCGCATCAAGACGACCACCGCTTAAACGGCCCTTTTCAGGGCCACCAAAATGCAAAGGTTTTAACTCGCCACTTAATGTCGCCATTCGGTGACAGGTATGTAAACTATAAGTTTCTAATTATTTACGTTGACAATAGAAATTCGTGTGAGTGTTTCACCAAAGATTTTTTGATATATTAAAATTTTATTATTCCAGGGTCCATATTACATCCAATTTCACTCGCTGACAAACTGTAGTGACATGGGCGAACACACGATAATTTTTAATACAAAATTGCGGAGATTTAACAGGACTTCAAAAGTATGGGCTGGCAACGTGACTATTCCTTATCAACTGGACAATAACCACATTGTAAGTAAAAAAGAAAAAGGAAAAATAATTAAATGCATTTTACTTTATCTTGCCCTACATGAATTTATATAAGGAAGGTATGTATTGCTTTCATGTCGATTTTTCTAAATCGAGTTTTCACCTGAAGTAGGTACAGGTTTTGAGGCAACTTAAACGCAAAAACTTTTTTTAGCGATTGGTTTGTGTGTGTATACATCTACATAATGTTGTTTACATCTACACACGTGCGCAAAAATTTGAAGAGCGGAATAGTATACGAAATTGAAATTTATAACTTAAAAATTGAACTTGGAAACTTGGAAGTTAGATCTTACTAGGAGACCCAACAAGATCATTTAAATAAAAATTAGTCAACCGGAAATAGTAGTTTATTCGGGCAGTTTTCACTTTTTGAGGTTTCGCTCGCCTGCACTCTCGTAGCAGGCGAGCATTGTACCACTGACCCGTCAACACTTATACTCGACGGCTGATTACAAACTACACTTAAAGCTACAGATAGCGGAAGTGTAGATGTCGGTGACGTGAAGTCTGTATGTAGCCTACGTCTCAACATGTTTTAATAGATTGGAGTCATTAAACCCAACACATATACAATTGTTTACTGAGAAAGACCACAACTCCCATTGGGAAAGCCTACACAATGCACGCAAGTGAAGATAGTTCAAGACAAAATAAAGTGGAAACTATAAATTATAAGTTTTTAAAAACTTTCAAATTATAAAAGAAAATATTTAATTGATGATTTATGAAGATTAGCTTCTGTTATGATTTTATTATTTCACCTAAATTATGTAAATAAGCTCTAATGTATTCATTTTCATCGGCAAGAGAAAGTCATGTAAGTATTTGAAGAGTAGACTTTCAAAACGCAGTTATCGACAAAATTAAATTTTTCAGTATCGGCAAATTACTGCTGGTGGAAAGCAGCTACACTAACTGCAAAGATATTTACTTTAAAATATTGCAAAAATCTCAGAAACCCTTTGGTGTTTCTCACAAGGTTAAATTTTTTATAGTTTTTCTGGAAAATGGAAAAAATAACTTGGACAACTGCATTTTGTTTGTCTAATGTGGACATGCAGCTTTTTCAATGGGAATCAAGTAAAATAAAGTGCAATAATAGCCGATTATGAGTGTAAATACAATTTAATTAACTAAAATTATTTCACATACAATTTAATTTCAAAAACTTCATAAAAAAATTATAATAAAAGTCCGTCTTCTTCTTTACATTCACAATCTTCCTCATCAGGTTCGTTGTTTTGCGGTTTTGTTTGGTTCAGTAGCACTTCCTTATACCACCTTAAATCTTCTACTTGATCCCAATTGTTCCTTGCATAAGCTACCAGCAATTTTTTCAAATCAACAATTTTTTCCATTGTCAATTGCCGACCACGTGCAAGTACTTGAGGTTCAAAACTATTTAAAGAATATGATTATTTTACTAAGCTTTTATAGCTTGCCGTTAAATCATCACTGTTGTAGTACGGAGTCCCTTTTACTTTAACAGTGGCGGAATTATTTGTTTTTTTTTTAAATTTTTTTATGAAAATTCTTTTGAGTTACTGGATTCCCCTCACTTTATTCATAAACTCAATGATGAGTCTTTTACATCTAAAACGTTCCAGTCAACACCTAGTTCTTTACAGTTCCAACTTTCTCAAAAATCTCATTATACTTCCCTTTCGTTAAAATCTTTGCTCTTTCATTGGTTTTTTCAACCTGACCATTATTGAAAAAAACATAAAGTACACAGCAGAACTCACACTAATGATATAGTGAACATTACCTGTAAATGCTAAAAGTGTTGTGAAACTTATCGCTAAGGTCCGTTTCGGGATCTAGGTAATTAAATAATTAATACACTAAAGTTTAAAATTACAAGTATTTATTACAACTAAAAGATTTACAAAATAAATAATAAACTAATTATAATGGTCTAATACAATAAATAACTTAAATAATTTATTTAGTACTACTTACAAACAATTATACACAAAGCACATACACAAAAACGGAATATAATGCACATACACAATAAGATAGTATAACAATAATTGATCACTACAATGCCCGGACCGTTGACCTCTGTAAACGTCCCGATAGCACACTCGTAATAAACACTCGTCAAAGATCAAACGAATACTAACTCTCCGACCGTACTCGGAGCTCTATTTATATAGGTAGATCAAAGAGTTTTCTCGAAAGACAAAGATATTCGATCAATAATCTTTTTATTGCTTCTGGAAAAATCATAACAACTAATGTAAACAAGACATAATTGAATAGAAGGTGTTACAGGTAACCAACCGACTTTTTCGTAAATAGTTGTACATCAAAGACCCTACCTTATTACACGGCCCTTTTTAAAAACCCTTTTATAACTAACCCTATTGTTACTTTGTCACTCTATTATTTACTGTTCAACACTTTCTGAATAGAAACCTATCTAGAAGCCCCTAGACCACATTCCTTTTTCGATATTGTCACAGTATTATTACATCAGCTGTTTTCCACGCCGTGGACAAATAGCATTTTGAAAGTCTTCTAAGACAAACTGCATTTTGCTTTTCTTTCGGGACAAACTGCGTTTTGTTTGTCCATGCGGCTTGGACATAATACGTTTTGAATGTCTAGTCAATTTTCTTGTTGCATTTTCTACCTTTGAAAATGCGTTTTGAACTGCAATGTTTATAAAATGCATAGATATAGGTCTTACACAAATGTGAAATCCGTCATAAACACAAATAAATATGGAACACTGGACATACAGCGTTTTAAAAGTCTACTCTTCATTTCACACCAGATTATGTGGATTTGTGTTGTGCAGGTTCGTATTGTTGCCTCAACTGTGTCTACAAATGGACACTCATACAGTTCTCTGGCAGATATATCTGGAAGATTTTGTGAGTTTGTCGAAAAGTACAAAATCCAAGAATTCTTGTTTAAAGTGTTCAATAAACAATTCCAATGTCCAGTAAGAAACGTGAGTTAATTTTAATTTTTCTAATTGTCTATACAGTTCATCAAAATGTATAAATTCAGACGAGGGTCATCTCTGAAGTAAAGACCGTTTTGTTGTAAAAAATTTATTCATAAAAATATGTGAAAACAAAATGATACGAAATAAAATACGTAACTTACATTAATGCTCTACATAGTCACCATATGAATTAAGATATTTTTCATAGCGATTTACCAGCTTCAATATACCCTCGTCATATTCTTCTGCCACCAGTTCATTTAGCCACTGATTTACAGCATCTTTAAGTTCACCTGCGTTTGTTGCATTTTCTACCTTTTAAAATGCGTTTTGAACTGCAATGTTTATAAAATGCATAGATATAGATCACCATGATCTAGGTCATCCTAGACTACTATGATATAGGTCACCCTATCACTTAAACATTCTTTCAATTTGCCAAACAAATGGTAATCTGAAGGCACTAAATCAGGACTTTATGGTGGGTGACTGAAAATTTCCCATCCAAACCTTTCAGTAATTGAGCGTCTTACCTGACACATGTAAACGTGCATTATCGTGCAAGAGTACAATGCCGTCGGTAAGCCGTCCACGGCTCCGATTTTGAATAGCTCGTCGTAACTTGCGTAGGGTTCCGCAGCAATATTCTGCATTTACAGTCGTTCCGCGTGGCGTAAAGTCAATCAACAGTATGCCAAATCAATCCCAAAAGACCATGGGCATCAATTTCCTTCCAAACGGCAGTGTCTTGATCTTTGACAGTTTCGTTAGTTGAGGATTCACTTGACTGTTGTTTTCTTTCTGGCGTGTAATAAGAAATCCATGTTACATCACCAGTAACTATTGAATTATGGAATTCATCACCATTTTCTCTGTAGCGTATCAGAAATTCCAACGCAGATCCAATTCGTATTTGTTTGTGACGTTCCAATAACACGTATGCCACCTGACGCGCATAAACCTGTTTTGAAGCCAAATTAGTCACGCACAATGCGACCAATATCAGCTCTTGAAACATCAGGGCAACTAAGGGTCAATTCAGATATTGTTACGCGAAGATTATGTTTGATTTGTTCATCAAACTTTTTCAACAAGTCCTCGTTGATTATTGAGGGCCTCCCCGAACGTTTTTCATCATGCACATAAACTCTCGTATTTCTAAACCTTTCACAAAATTTTCGAACGTTTCTTTCATTCGTTACATTATCACCGTACACAGCAACCAACTGCCTATGAATTTCGACCGGTTTAACGTTTTAATGGTTTAAACAATGTATCACTTCATATATTTGACAATCGGTGGCAACATCAATTATCTGATTCATTTGAAATTGCAATAACACCAAACGTGAATAAAGGTACAACAACGCGACAACTGACAGAGAACAATGCAATGTGTATATTACGAGATTGGCCTTCCATCACACAGGTTAGCCAACCTCAAGGCGAGAAATTTCCCAACGGTCTTTACTTTAAAGATGACCATCGTATTTTTTTTTTGTTCTTTCAATAATTATTATAACCTACACTCTCTTTATCTGTATTTTGATTAGTATTTTGGTTAAATTCTGTTTTATCCGCAACAGGATCCCGTACTCCGTCTAGTCAATGGTTGTAAAAACCGTTTTAAAATAGATCCGCTAGGTAGCATTAGTGTTATATTAGAGATGGCCGTGTTTTGTTTTGCAAAACCGAAATATTTTATATTTTTTAATAGTCTAAACACACTTATTGTTTCTATTATTGTCTGCTTCTGTCGATTTCCTCTTTGTAATTATTTCCTTCATATCTAAACTTCACAGATTAGTGTAAAATTATTCACATATAATTGAAACGAAAAGCTTTGTTGTTTTAACACTATATTCCAAACCTCGTATTTATTTTGACTGAAATTTCCTATTAGATAAACGTTTAATAAGTTTGTAATTTTAAGATTCTATGGAGGGTCAGTATCTCCGAATCCGAATATGTGTTAAAGATTTAATGAAGGCGGTACCTTGTGGCCGACCGATCGCTCGTAGATATTTAAAGGGGCGGGGTACTTCAGAAAAATGTTAAACGAAGAGTGTGTGAGTAAAATTTAATTTTAATAAATAGCGGCTCTTTTAAATGTGAGTGTAAGTGAATATGTGCGGCCTTTTTTTACGGCTCTTTAAATTTAAAATGTGTCAGTGGCCTTTTTTTGGACGACTCTTTTAAATGTTATGTACGGCCTTTTTTAAATTTATTTTTGTATTTAATGTGGGTTCAGTTCCGGTGATGGGTGGACTACATAAAAGAAGAAGTCAGTAGGGCTATCTGTAATTAAACGTAGCCGTGGAATGGCAGGTTCCGTGGTACTTCCGGCGGATGCGGCGTAGCATAGATGGAATTAATGCTGGGAAATGAAAAATCCATTCCCTTGTCATGTAGCCTCCTTGAGGTGTTGTGGATGAAGCCTCAATCGAGGGCAGAAGAAGGTGCTCCTGAACAATAGAATTGGGGATGAGGTAGTGGAAGTTTGAGATGGCTTGAAGGATCCTACTCTGAAGAGCACAAAAATTGCGCTTATTAGACGGGGACAGTAATGGCCACCAAACGGGTGCGCCATACAATGGAAACGACCGAATGATGGCTGTATAGATCAGGAATCCGATAGATTTATTCAGGGAAGTGGAACATAGAAGAGGAGCCAGGGTGAAGAAAAGAATCCTACCTTTGCTTACTCTATCCATCGCGAATTTGTTGAAAGTGAGACACCTTTCCAACGTCACCCCTAAGTATCTCACACTAGAGGCCCACTCCAGTCTATGCCCAGATATCTCCAGTTGGTCGAGCATCTTCCTTCTTCTAGTGAAGCAGATAGCTCCGCACTTCGTGGGGTTGAGGGATAACTTCCACCGGTTGCACCACTCCTCAAAGAGCTGTATCTGACGTTGAAGCCTATTAACGTTGAATGGGAGACTGGAACTGGACCTGTACAAGATTATGTCGTCGGCGTATACACCAGCGCGGATATCGGGCTCAGGTGGAAAATCATTTCCGTAGATGAGGTAAAGGATCAGTCCAAGAACCGATCCTTGGGGAACTCCTACCGAGACGGGTTTTACACTAGAAGCGGTATCTCGGAGCCCAGGGTAATTCGGAAAGACAAAGAATCGTCTGCCGGTCAAATGCGAGTGCAGTAGACGCACCATTGGGGGAGGAAAAATAAGCGAAAGCTTGTATAGGAGACCCAGGTGCCAGACACGAACGAATGCTGCCCGAAAGTCAAGAAGCACCGGCGTAGTCTGGCGTCTGGCATTCCAAGAATCCAAAATGTCAGTGACAACACGAAGGAGTTGAAGAGTGGTCGAATGCCCGCACCGAAAGCTAAACTGCTCCGGACGGAGGACAGGGTCTATAACTGTTTGAAGCCGTGATAGCAGGAGTCATTCAAACAGTTTTGAGAACAGTGGCAGAAGAGAAATTGGGCGGTAACTGGCCGGATCAGAAGGTAGTTTGAAAGGCTTCAGAATCACTATGACCTTGGAAGTTTTCCAATAAGAAGGGAAATGCTGCAGAGAAAGCACTGCATTGAAAATCTGGAGAAGGTGCACTTTAATCCTCGGAGGAGAATTAAATAACACCCTGCCAGTGATATCATCCGGACCAGGGGCTTTCCTTAGATTGAGACAGCGAGTCACATCAGATAAATCGTCTTCAGTGAACGGTGCTAGATGAAGGGGCGTGGGGTCAGAAAGAGTAGTGTTGACCATATCATCAACAAATTGGTCGTGCGCTGGGTCTGAAAGAGTGGTGTTCGGTGTGAAGTGTGATTCGAAGTGCGAAGCGAACCTCTCAGCAATCTCACCCGCTGAAAAGATGAGTCTTTCAGGTGAATTCAGTGGGTGGTGAGACCGCTGCTTTTCCAGGAGGCGTCGTGTACTGTACCACGAGAACCAGAATCTTAAACGGAGGTCAGGTACTCCTCCCATCCTCGACGACGATGTTCATTTACAAGGAACCGGCACCTCACTACAGCTCTGTTAAACAGAGTGCGATGGCGCGGGCCCCGAGTAAGTCGCCATAGGTGGCGGCTACGCAGCAGATCGGCTATAGCGTTTCGTATTTCAGGAGGGAGGCTGGAGTGTGTGTTCGGAGGGGCAGCGTGAGTCGTGACTCGGAGGCTATGCTGAATAGTAGTCAAAAGATTAGTAGCGTGAAATTCCAGTTGGGTAGTAGTGATTATTGTTGGCGGCTGAGGAGGCAGGCACGATCTAGATTGGAATGACAATCTTTCCAGATGGTTTTAGTAACGGAAGGGGGATTAAAAGGTTGGAGAGTAGGGGGAAAAACATAAAAAGGATAGGAAAATGATCCGAATCTAGATCATTGATAATGAGCGTGTCTGGGAGGCAATGAAACAGAAATTCCGTAGTCAAGAATACTAGGAGAATGACCGGGATAAGGAGAAACTCGGGTGGGGGAGTCTTAAACGTGCAAGGAAAAGGGGAGATCAGATTGGTGGAGAGTAGTACCGGTCCTATTAGTACTACGACATCCTAAATCGAGATGTTTTGAATTCCAGTCGCCGCCAACAAACAAGGGATGCTGAAGGCCGATTAAAAATGCAAGGGCAGTGGGGTGATAAGTAGCAATAGTGGGAGACCTATACACTGAAACAAAAGTAACTGGGACTGAGTTAAGAGGAGTGATAACTGCAAGAGACTCAAGGAGGGGTATCGGAGGATACCCAAAAAAAAGATGATGGACATGGCGCCGATGGACCAGTATAGCGACACCGCCACACCAGCAGGAGCCGCTATACGATCAACCTATAGATAACGTCAGGGGCGAGCTTAACAGCTTTGTTGGGAACAAGATGAGTCTCCTGTAAGAGTGCTGTTGTAGTCCTCCAGGAAGCGCCGAAGATCGTTTTTCCGCCGGGCGATACCTGCGCAATTCCACGTAACTACCGTGAACGGCATTACACCAGAAGTGCTGGAAGACTAGAAATTACAGTGGCGTTGATATCCTGTAAAGAAGTAGCACTGGACAGTTTCTGCAACGTCGAAATTACCATGTAATAAATTTCGTTGACGTTAACAGATCGATTAGTGGGGAGGCACTAGGTGCTGAGGCGATCGGTTGCGAGGCCGGTTTTGGAAGAGGGGGAACTCAGAAGCACTGAATTTATACACCGGTTTACTTGGTGTTAGAATGAAAGGCTGTGCCTGTGGTATAGCATTCCTATGGATGGGAGCACGCTCGGGGTGCTCTTTGTGATTTTTTTGGTCATAGGTTTTTTAAGGAACGGGGGTGCGTGCTGCTCCTGAGTTCTGGGACGCAACGGATTCAGTTGCCGTTGTCGAAGGTGTTGGCTGAGGGACCTGATGTTTTTCCCTGCGCACTGCTAACAGTTTTTTGTGCGCAGGGTACCCTCTATAGTTTGCAGGGTGGGCACCACTGCAGTTGCAGCAGACAGGGCTTTCCTCCTGTTGCTTGCTGCATACCTTGGCGTCGTGCTCCCCGCCGCACTTGACGAAGCGAGGGGCATGGCTGCAGTTTACCGAGGCGTGGCCGTATCGTTGACAACTATAACACTGTGGCAATCCAGGCCAAGGCTTGAATGGGGCCACAGTGACGGCCACGTGGAACAAGTTATCGATCTTGTAAACCTCGGAAACGTTGGAGGTCTTCTGAAGCTTAACAAAAAAACATTGAGGTGGTGCCCACCCCTGCCTTTTATAGGGTGAACATGATTTACTGTGTATCCCGCAGCCTCCAGGGCACCCTTAATGTCGGCCGGGTCGTAAAAGTAGTGAAGGCCCTTCACAGCGACCTTCACCTCATCTGGTTCGGCGGAGTGGTATGTATGGAAATACACGCCGTTCGCGATGAAAAGCTTGCGAACGGCGCGAAAGTCCTCCGCCGACTTAGTAAATAGCATATAAGTTGACCCCTTAGAGGTCACCGAGATCTTATTGGCGACCTCTTTCCCGACAAGACGGGACAACTGGTACCAGTTGCCCGGGGCATTGAAGACTATAGGCGGGATCCGCGACGACTTGCCTATATTGGACGTAGCTGGAGCAGCTACTGTGGTTGGAGTGGCTGGAGCT
This sequence comes from Catonia carolina, assembly GCA_035578175.1. Taxonomy (NCBI): domain Eukaryota; kingdom Metazoa; phylum Arthropoda; class Insecta; order Hemiptera; family Achilidae; genus Catonia; species Catonia carolina. The sequence goes on along the minus strand of JAQMRL010000014.1, from coordinate 7,985,260 downwards.
GGCTCCATGGGAGCGTCGATTGTCGTTGTGTCGCTAACAGCAGGCGCTGTAGCGATGAAGTCGTCGGAAGAGTCTTCCAGTATAACTGGGAGACCCCCTTTTCCCTTTTCCTTTTCGGAAGGCTGTCGTCCATTACGTTATAATTATCATACAGTTTCACAATTAAACACAGTATATAAACACACACAAACAAGAAAGAAAATATAGTATATAAACAACAACACAAAATGTAAACAAAAAACAAATCAACAAGACCGTTGCTAGGCAACGCCTAGTAAACTTGAACACAGAGCGGACCTTTACTGCACGAGAGTAGGATGCGCACTGGGCCAGTATCTACGATGTATTGTTATTTAATAGTCAGTTATTCAGATACCTTACATAATGTTTGTTTGTTAAAATATATTTGGTTAGGTGGCCACTTCTTCCTCTTGTTATTTTCGGTATGACACTGATGCTATCTAGCGGATCTATTTTAAAACGGGTTTTACAAAAATTAACTAGACAGCGTACGGGATTTTGTTGGGTATAAAACGGAATTTAACTATTTTTTTATTTTAATTATTAGATTTACAAGTTGGCATCTTCTACCTTGTGCAAGAGTGAAAAGTGCGGAATAGTTAACTTTATACAGAATAGCGTAACTTTAAAAGCGTTTACCATGTCTGAGGTAGAATCTTCGGGAAGTGTTGTTCCAAACAGCCGTATTCGAAATGTTATTTGTAGTCAAGCTCGTGCTATGGTGTAGAGCGTCCGTAATATTTTTACAAAATTATCTTCATCAGAATTTCGGGACAAAGTGAATTTTAAGCAAATTCTGAAACTAGTATTAAAAGAATCTGTGATGAAGGTGAAGAAAGCCAGCAAAAAGCAGAGAAAAAACCTGCTCTTAAATCTCCGGCTAATGTAAAAGAAATGCCATATAGAACAACTCATTTGAACGATTTTAATAAAGAGTTATTACACAGTACCGTGCATAAATTTTACGATGAGGGGAAATATCAAACAGTAGCAACCACTGCTTCTGAAATGAAAATAAAAATAGGATCCATGGGTTCTAACACTTCTATGTATAGAATGATTAGAAATTTAGGATTTCAGTACAGAAAAACCAATGATGGTAGGAAATTTTTGATGGAACGATCTAACATTGTCTGTGCTCATCACAAATTTCTCCGTCAGATGCATGATATTAGGCGAGCAGCAATCACGCGTCTTATTTTTTACCTTGATGAGGCTTGGGTAAATCAAAATAACAACTCAAAAAAAAACATATTTGTCAAGATTAGACAAGTAAAGGGGGTTTTAAAGTTCCAGTAGGAAAAGGAGGCCGTTTAGTTATTTGTCACGTGGGTCCAGCTGGGACAGAATTCTTGCAGGAATATAAATGGGTATTTCGTTCATTGCCAAAGTCCACTTCTACGGATTATTACTCGGAAATGAACGCTCAACTTGTCAAAGATTGGTTTGTTAATTTTTTAAATATTCTCGAGGAAGGTTCAATTATAGTAATGGACAATTCTCCCTGTCATTCTGTCGTGTTGAATAAAAGTCCTTCGTACAGTTCTAATAAAAATACTATTTTAGAATGGTTGCGCTCCAAGGGTGTTCCCGTCTGAGACAAAATTGGAACTTTTAGGACGAGTTAAATCAAATAGGGATAAGGATAAAATTTTTGAACTGGATTGCACTGCCAGTGAAAAGGGCCACACTGTTATTCGGTACCTCCTTATCACTGCAATACAATCCCATAGAACTCGTATGGGTGCAATTGAAACGACAGGTGACGGAAAAACAATACTTACAAATTAAAAGAAGTAGAAACATTAGTAAATGAAGCCATCGTAACGTAACCATTGAACAATGGGCAGCTTGTGTAAAACACGCCGAAGACTTACAAGAAAGGGACTGTAATAACGAAATATTTGTGGAAAATAATTTAGACCGGATTATAATAAATTTACAGAATTACAGTGATTCCACAGACACTGACGATGACGAAGAAGTTTGACGCAGTGGCAACGGAAGGCTTAGCTTTATCATTAGGATATTAGAGATTAATGGTACGTATTAAACGTAATATGTAATATCCCCCCCCCCCGTTAATTATGTTGTTCTCAGTATAATGTTCAATATATTATAATATTAATTTCCTGCAGGTTTTTTAGAACTTATTTGACCCATGGAGTCGTTGTTATGATACTATGCAATAGTTTATTATTACATAATGTTACGATATGTAACTATTTAATATTGTATTATAAAGGATTTTATAAAACGTAATGTACGTATTTCGAAAAATACACTCATAATGTTAAGTCTAACATTTACAATAATTACAGTCCACATTACGATATGTAAATTTTATGTAGGAAGAATAAAAATCTGTTGTCCGTACCCGATAAGCATTGCATGTTGACGCGTTCTAAACCGATGTGTTCAGTACGAGATGCAAAACACGACTGGACTACTGTGCCTCTTATACACATGCGCGCGTAATGGTTGACAATGAAACATTCGTACAATCTGACAACGTTGTCAAACGTTCTGATTGGTCTAAACGCGTGGAACAGCAGAGCTCATCAGACGTGAAAAGCATATTAGTTTTGCTCAAACAATGAAAACTGCGGCCGATTCACCGCTTCGCTAGTTCTCACGGAATAAACATAGGTTACATTTTTCAATATTAACATTGTTAAGAGAAACATTGTTGTGTGAATGTTTCACACGATTTTTATATTCTGATATGATTGTGAAATAAAAAATAAGTACCATTAATTTGCATTTTTCTTTTCTTTTTTTTAAACAGAATACGTATGCTGCATATTATTCGATTCCAAATAATTTACAGAAACATAATCCACTGATTCCGGTTCTTCCATATGGAGAATACAAATTTGAACTATCATTCAGCAGAAAAATTTCAAACAATAGCGAATCATTGATCAGGGAGACTTGTTTGGCAGCATTTGCAGCTGTACGCCCCATGTATGAAATCCGAGGCGGTAGAAATAATGATTGGTTGAAACCTTTTGAACCTGTAGAATAGTAACTCATGGCGGAAAAACTACAGAATATGTGTGCCTATGCTTACAATAAATCAGTTGTTCTGTGACGTCACACTCGAAATTTTGTTCCCTATTTTACCGTAACTCAAGGTTCACATTGTTGTCAATCATGACATTAGGTATTAGGAAAGCGCACTCGTGCGCTTTCCTAATCCGTTAAACCGGCTTTCCTAGCCGGTTTTCCGTTAATGTGGTTTTTAAACGTCCGTTACTCCGTCCAGGCTTTTCATAAAAATCGCTGTTTAAGTACGTTGAAGATCAGAGTTTTTTCTATAATATGAATATAATAAAAGTTAAATCTCATGTTCCATTTTAATATGCCGGCCATTTTTTAAAAAGTGCTTTTTGGCTCCACGTAGGGAAATGATTTCTGGACTGAACCATTCATTTTCCCAACAGTATTATGTCAAGCAAAGCGTTTATTATTTTTTTTATAAAAACATCTTTAAACAATTCAAAATGAGCTACGGAATGAGTTGCAGCAGGAAAAAGCGAGAACATTTTCTTTTTAAACGACTATAATCGGAGCGGATACCGCTATAGAGCTCAGTTTCCTCTCAAGAAGTTTAGAGGCTAATAGAATTTTCTATTAACACCACATATATGATTCTAATTACAAATGTAAAATATGATACATGGCACAATACTGTTGTAAAATTGCATGGTTCAGTTCAAAAATTATTTCCCTATCTTGACGTGAAGCCAAAATACATTTTTTTAAAAATTACTTGAACCTAAAATATTTAACAGCCAAACTTGTCTGCTATTGTAAGATGTTTCAAGGAATCTTGAAATATCTTACATTAGTAAAACTCTAGAAGTTCAAACCAGCCATTTGGCTGTTGACTTAAACAACACGAAGATCCATTGCTCTGTCTCTGTCTTTCTGTCGCTCTCTCTCTCTCTCTCTCTCTCTATCTCTCTCTCTCCCACGGGTGTGGCGAGAGTAGGTGACAGTCATAATGGTGAGGGTGTCATATAATAGGGGTGTCGGTGATCGTTATAACGGCTTTTGAAATATATTGAGACCAAACTTTCTTTTAAATTGAAATTGTTCGTCTTCCCTCGCCTTTCAGTTTACCGGTAAGCCAACTATATTTAACATTAAGAACCTAACATTAGGACCTATCATTTTATGTTTTAAAAATGGATATAATAATTAAAATTTCTGTCTGTATAATTTCATGTAATAAAATCTGACAAAGAAAGATCTTTTGACTATCAGGTAACAATTAATAAATTTAAAAAGCCATTTTGTTTCATATTGTTATGATGTATTGATCATATATATCAACCGTAAGTATGTTTTAAAGCTAATAAATTTTAAAATTAAAAAGGAATACAATTTTTTTTCTTTTTAACAATATTTTAAAAATAAATATCTGTCTTTAGTAAGCGAATTACGAACTTAAAAAAATATATCCATTTATTTTCAGCTTTTACTAAATATAAGATAAAGTGGCCGTTTCCTTTTAAATTTTGATTTGTCATACGTTTTATGAAAGAACCCGTACAAGGCAAACTATCCTCAAGATGATTGTTCCCGTAACAAAAAAAAAATTTTATTAATAATATGACGAACGTTTATATTATTTTAACTTAATCTGTAAGTTTTAATTTTGAAAAATAGTTCTGTTTCATATTACATGGTCAGCCAATTAAATGACTGATTCACTTAAAAAACAGAAGAGATAGAGGTGTAAAAGAAACTAGTCTTACTTATCTCCTCTGAGAGTAATGTATTTCACTATACAGCCAGACCTTGTGGTGAATGAAGTGAAGGTGTCATTTGCAGGGTGGAAAGTTGATGCTTTACGGAAGGCCTGACATGCCGATCTGTTCAATTTAAGAACAATAAGCCTTCATCTCCGAAAATTAGCTGTTAAACAGCTGACTTGTGATGACTTTCCTCTAGATCAAGCTGTTGGGTTAATCTATTTTTAATTACTTATTTCACAATTGCACTGACACTTACAGCTTCACTTCACGACGTTTTTTAACAATGTTATTTGAGTAATAAAATATGTACCTAAATAACCAATTCAAATGACCACAACACCACTTTAAAAAATATTGAACTTCGCAACGTCGCCACCAGAATAGTACGTTGAAATATCTCAGTTTCCATACTTTAACAAACACGTTATAAAATTTTCATACTATTTACTTGTAGTTTGTCAAAAAAAAGATATAATGGTTACTTATGGTAGTATGAAATTGTAAATCGCTAAAAAAAGTCTCTAATTCATAGTAAAATATTAAATCATATTTAACCTGAAATGCAATCAATTTATTTTGGAAAATCTTTTCAAAAATTATTTTATTTTCAATTCAATTCAGAAACCCTGACTACCTTTAAAATGTGGTAATATGAATTTTAATAACTCAAACTGTTAACACAGAACAGAATGTCATAAATTCCAGTGCTCACAAACAAAGGTGACGATATACATCAACGTTCAGTTGACTAAAAATAAAACCAGAATTTGTTGTACCAAAGACAATAAAAAAAAAAAAAAATCAATGATCACAAGTTATATTGTTTTATATTTTTTAAATTCCTTTCATATTTTAAGAAAATAAATCTATTTTTACTTACCATGCTAATAATGAGTTGTCCATTCCTGGTTTTCATCAAGCTGTGAGCAGAGCAGTCAAAGGACATCAGTTCTTGGTTTGTCTACCTTTTGTATCTCTATAGTAGATAAATTGTCGCCGACCGGGGCCGACGACAAGCGGCAAAATCTTATTTGGAAAATTGGAGGCCCTGATAAGGGCCGTTTAATTGTGTTGGTGGCCCTGAAAAAAGCCGTTGTTGGCGGTCGTAAGCGGCAAGTCGGCGTGATGGAAGCGGAGCCCGAAGAGTGATGGCTCGGCTACTGGGTTCAGGCCTACCCTTCCTTTAGTGGCAGTTGGGTCGCCACTGCAGCGTGGCAGTGTTGGCCCTTAGAGCCCCGCACGCGCTATCGGCAGACGGCGTACGCCGTCTGCCAATAGCGCGGCCCAGGCGATTCTCTCCGGGTCAGCGAAGACTGACCGGTGCGGGAACGTAGCGTCCGCCACCGGTAGCGTAGACCAGGGATGGTGCGTCTGGTCTCGGCTGAGCTCTTCTTCTTCGGTCTGGAGCTCTTCTTCTGGTGTTCTTCTCCGGTCGAGAGTGGACTAAGAGTGACTCTTGCGGGCCAGGGCTGTCGCTAAACCCCCTCCGGCGAGTCCACTTCAAGGTTGAGGTGAGATACTGTAGGCACTGCGCGTCTGTAGCGCAGTAGTGCATTACTAAATAATGGTTACCGGTGAAATTTGGTTCGAATTCAATTAAACATAATCTCTCATGAATGGTCGGTCTCGGTCTGTACAAGACTACACTTGATTTACACGTCATACCTATCATCCTCTTCTCGTGCGGTTGCTTATCGTTTTTAAATTGAACAGATTGCAACGTAATACGCACATTAGGGATTAAAACATTTTTTTCATTATTTATATTGGCAAGAGAAATTTGTAGGAGTGTTTCACACCAGATTTTTAACTTTAGTAGTCCATCTAATACTAGTTTTATTATTTAAAAAAATGTCTAACCATTCTATTTTCCAAAGTTATAATTATATATCTAAATAAAGATATTTTATCTTTTTTCATCGTGCTTAATGCTGGTTTCATAAATATGTGATTTTCAAAATATAAAATCAGTCACGAAACTTTTTGAACATCCTGTGTCAATACAGATAGATTTCCATCAGTCTATTTACCTTGTAATTTGTTGTAAAGTAAAGAAATATTTCAACCGATTCAACCTTTGATATTAATTAATTATTTTGTAGATAAAAATTATTTCTTCTACTTCCTGGACCGCAAAAATGATACGACTAATTATAGATCGGATAACAAAAATTTTTGTACTATTGTTCTGTTTGAATTAGAGAATAGTGCAGGCTTACTACGTATTCGGTTATTTAGTCCAATAATTTTTTTATTTACTATCATAAGTTTTCCAAACCAAAGATTATGAAAAGTTTAATTTTGTTAACTTTTATTATAATTTTTATTAGTTCTGCTGAATTTCTCTGGGAAGAATTTGCTGTAAGTATGGTTGGTTACTTTTTGTTACCCTGTATGAATATATACAACGAAAGAAAGTATTGTTTTCATGTCGATTTTTTGAAATCGAGTTTTTCATATTTCATTTTTTTTATTATTATCAGTATTATTATTATTATTATTATTATTAGTCGTAAAGCTTCCGAAGTGGAAGACGCTAAGTAAATCTGGTTTGTTTTTGGGATTTCTTGTCCTTTTTATCTGCCCACCAGCTTTTCATTGTTTGTGAGAATTCAGCTTTTCTTTGTTCACTCCATTTTGTTTCGGTTCTTGGAGCTTTTGTCTCTGGTTTAACCTCCCATTTTTTAACTTTTGTTTTAAAATTGTCTCTTATGAGAATTTCTTCTTTGGTGATTTTGGCCAATTCTAAATCTTTTTAACACTTTGTATCCATTCCCCCCCCTTTAACAAGTGATGATACGTATTTTACTATTCTCTTTGTGAGTCTATTGTCAGGAAGCCTCATTATGTGGCCATAAAATTGAAGGTGTCTTTTTCTCATGTCTGTCTCTATGTTAAAATATTCTTAAACTTTAGACGTTCTCTGTAATCTTTACCCGTTTTCGGTCCATCTAGGTCCAAGAATTTTCCTAATTATTTTTCATTCTTCCTTCTTTAAGGTTTCCATGTCTGTTTTCTTGTTAAGTGTCAAGGTCTCACTGGGATATAAAATTGTTGTTTTGATTACTGTATTGTAATGTTTAATTTTGGTATTTGGAGATAAAATTTAATTTTTTTTTAAATTTTATGACTACAAAGGATCACTTTAGTCTCTTTGGTTAGTTCGTTTTCTTCGGCAGTTTATTTCCTTTTCATTTCTTATCTTTCCAATACTTTTTCATTCTGTCGGATCTTGCTTTTCTCAATTCGTCTGAACAAACCTGTTCTTTTCGTTTAATTGTTCTTACTGATAAAATTTTGTTTTTTGTCTTTAATTGTTTCTTTGTAAACCGGTGTGCGATCTTTGACATCAGCAATTGTTAGATTTAGTTCTGTTCTGTCTTTTTTGATTTCTTCAAGCCAAGGAATTGTAGCTCCTTCCGGTTTTGCACACATGAATTTTTCTACAATTTTTCTTAATAATCGATTTTCTGGAGTTCTGAGGATATGTGCAAAGAAAGATATTCTCTTTTTGCGCATTGCATCAGTGATTGGTTCTATTTCTTTATAAATTTGTTCTCTTGGTAAAAGTCTGTGCTGGTTGTCAACTATGTGTTTTTTGTTTATGCAGGTTCTAAGAATCTTTCTTTCTATTTTTCTTATTGTTTCTTTTATTTCGTTTCCATCAATACTGAAGAGGGTTTCACTGCCGTACATTGCTTGTGATCTTAGAACTGCTTTGTAGTGTTTAAGTTTTGTGTGAATGGAAAGACATTTTTTGTTGTAAGTGTTTTTAGTAATTTGCTGTCCTTTGGAAAGTTTAGAAATTCTCTCATTCCATGCTGCCTTTTCAATAAGGTTATATGTGATTGTTTCTCGAAGATATTTAAAACTTTCTACAATGTCGATAGGATTCCCATTAATATTTATTTTGTTTATACATAACCGGTTAATCATCATAAATTTTGTTTTTTCAATCCAATCCTTCCTGCAATTTCTTCTAAAGATGTTATTTGTTGTCGTGTTTCTTCAACTTTGTTTGCAAGGAAAACCAAAAAATTTCATTTTATTATATGTATATAAAATAAATTTTTAGTAATAATAATAATAATAATAATAATAATAATAATAATAATAATAATTTAAGGTTGTACCTGTTTAGATAGAGTACGTAACGAAGTTATACGCGTCGAAATTAATAGTTAAAACAGGGAAAAACTTTACGTTGATACGATAATATACAACGTATAACCTTCCACCAGAGCTAAGGACGCGTGTATATTTAAGGAAACCTGGTCCTGAAAAAAATTCACAATTTTGTTTGTTGGTTCATTTAATTCTACTGGATTTTCTGAGTAAGCTGATGTACAATAAGTGGCCTTTTGATAAGTTTGTATTTTTTTATTGATTTTTTTAAATGAATACCATTACTGTTTTTCAGGAACCTAACTAAAATTTAAGTTTGATAACTTTTGATCCTTTTCGTTTAGAAACATTTTTTATTTTTTAATAGAAAGGTAACATTTTACTCGTATACATATTTTTGGAAGTCCTGTTGTTTGTCTTTCTTTATTATTTATTTTACAGCTGATTTTTTCTTACAAGTGAAATTATTGTTTGTTGGCATCATTTCTTCGTTTTCCGAAAATTAAGTTTTTTTTCAAACAAAAGGAAAATTTTCTCAATAACAGTTAGAGATATTGACTTGAGAATTTCAGGGTACATTCGTTGCAAAGTAATACACATTTGACAATGCAGTTTAACAAAACCAAGCTCAAACAGAATTTATAGTTACAAACAGATTAATTTTTCGAAATTTTTACATTGCCAAAGAAAAAATTTTCTTCTGATGAACTAAAAGTTAATTTAATATACCCTCATGTTAAAATGTGTGTCAATGTCCAATAAATCTGTGTAAAATAATTCATCCAATTATCTCTTCCACAGGCTGAGAAAATATTCCTTATGTTAGTATGAAGAAACATACGAGAACCAGGTCACCTTAAAAATTTGTCTTGCACAGACCTACGTGCTATTTGCATACAGTACTAACAATGAAATTATTAAGCAGCATACCAATGCCTACAAAATACTATGGTTATTGTCAATTTTCAACAACACTGACTGTACATCTAAATGTAGGTCGGAGGGTTATGCAGGTCAAAGTCAAGTATGCGCATGCGTAGCCCAGCGTTCACAGCAATTGGCTTGGCTTATAGCAGAACCAGTCCGATTATTTAATTGCCACACCTCGTACAGCTAATAGCATAGCAGAACATTTGTTTACATCACTTCCAAAGATAGGTCATGTAAACTATAAGTTTTTCATTACTTACATTGGCAATAGAAATTCGTGTGAGTGTTTCACCAAAGATTTTTTGATATATTAAAATTTTATTATTCCAGGGTCCATTTTACATCCAAGTTCACTCGCTGACAAACTGTAGTGACATGGGCGAACACACGATAATTTTTAATACAAAATTGCGGAGATTTAACAGGACTTCAAAAGTATGGGCTGGCAACGTGACTATTCCTTATCAACTGGACAATAACCACATTGTAAGTAAAAAAGGTATCAGCGATGTTCAATGGCCGGATTCAGGAAAACTAGCCACAAACAATGGCATGATGTATTATGTTGGTAACAATGATCCAAGACATCGATATGGAGTTGCCATACTTGTGGACCAAGAGACAAATAAATCGGTTGTTGGTTTTACCCCCTACTCGGAGAGATTAATGATGATCCAGCTACAGACATTCTCTAAAAAGATAAACGTTGTCCAAATATACGCACCTACTGCCGACAAAGATGAGACAGAGATAGAAAGGTTCTATATGCAATTGAACGAAATTATAAGATCCACAAACAAAGATGACATATTGTTGGTAATGGGTGATTTCAACGCCAAGATTGGAAGGGGAAAAGTGGATGGATGTGTGGGGGAGTTTGGCTTGGGAGAAAGAAATGAGAGGGGGGCAGACTTGTCGAATTCTGTCAAAGTGAGGAGCTGGTAGTAATGAATATAATATTTAAATTGCCTAACAGAAGACTTTATACTTGGAAATCACCTGCGGATGCAGAGGATCACATTGTTAGAAATCAGATACATTTTAATAAAATCCAGATATAAAAACATGATAAAGTCTGTGAGAACATACCCCGAAGCTGACATAAATTCAGATCATAATCCATTAGTAAGTGTTATGCAGATAAAATTGAAGAAGATTCGAAAACAATCAAATATACCACGGTTCGATGTCTCAAGGATAAAAGAAGAACCTATACGCCAGAGTTTGGAAAAAGAAATAAATTGTAACTTAAAGGAAAGAAAACAAGATGTGACGAAGGCGACAGATGTTGATGACAAATGGAGCATTATACAGAAGACCTTGGTAGAGACAGGCAAGAAGATATTGCAGACACAAATAAGAAAAAAACAGAGATGGATGACTTCAGAAATCCTAGAGCTAATGGGGGAAAGAAGGAAGTATAAAGGCAGGAATAAGGCAGAATACAAGGAAACACAGAGATTGATAAGAGAGAAAATAAAAGAGGCAAAATCCACCTGGCTTACAAATCAGTGCAGTGAAATAGAGGAATATGCTAAAAAGTATGATAGCTTCAACATGCATAAGAAAATAAAGGAAATGACAAATACACAGAGAAAAAGGAAAGATGGTCTTCTTAAAGACAATAATGGAAAAATTATTATAGAAGTCAAAGAGAAATTGAATAAGTGGAAGACATACATAACAGACCTGTTTGAGGATAATCGTCAAGAACCGGAAGAAATTGACAGTGAAACGGGACCGGAGATCATGATGGAGGAAATCAAACAGGCAATACGAAATGCAAAAAACGGAAAAGCTGTAGGTCCAGACGAAATACCTGCGTAATTATTGAAATGCCTGGATGATGAAACTCTACATATACTGCTGCATCTGTTTAATGAAGTCTATAAAACCGGACAAATACCACAGGAATGGCTGGTGTCTACCTTTGTAGCAATACCAAAGACAATATATGCCAAAGATTGTTCAGACTATAGGACAATATCACTAATAAGCCATACCCTTAAAATATTTCTGAAGGTAATTCATGGAAGATTATATAGAAAACTAGAAGATGATATGGACGATACTGAATTTGGGTTCCGCAGAGGACTGGGAACAAGAGAGGCATTGTTTGCTTTTAATGTCCTTTCTCAAAGATGCTTAGATATGAACATCGATATATATGCCTGTTTCATTGATTTTGAAAAAGCATTTGACAGGGTCCGACATGAAAAACTAATAGAATTATTGAAAAACAAAAATATAGACAGACGAGATTTGCGAATCATCATCAATCTGTATTGGAATCAAAAGGCCAATATAAAGGTCAAAGAACAAAAGTCCGAGAATATTGATGTAAAGAGAGGAGTAAGACAGGGTTGTGTTTTGTCGCCACTACTGTTCAACATGTACAGTGAAGCCATATTTCAAGAAGCCATAACAGAACTGAGTGATGGAATCTCTGTGGGTGGAAGGATAGTAAATAACATAAGATTCGCTGATGACACCGTTGTGATGGCAGACACCCTGGAATCGCTGCAAGAGTTGGTGAATAGAATTAACGATCATTGCATTGGATATGGACTTAGAGTAAATGAGAAAAAGACTAAATTTATGATTGTCTCGAAAGCAGAACATGGAAATGAAACATTAACAATAGAGCAAACCCAAATAGAAAAAGTAGAGACATACAAATATCTGGGAACCTTGGTTGATGGCAAGAATGACCAAAGTAAAGAAATTAAAGTACGAATTGAAACTGCAAGGCAAGCATTCATAAAATTGAAGACAATGCTAACAAACAAAGACCTTCAATTGCCTCTCAGATTGAGGGCTCTAAGATGTTATGTATTTTCTATCGTACTATATGGCATGGAAGCTTGGACATTGAAGAAACAACACATAAAGAAGATAGAAGCGTTCGAAATGTGGTGTTACAGGAGAATATTGAAAATTCAGTGGGTCCAAAAGGTTACCAATGTTGAGGTGCTCCGACGTTTAAATAAGGAGTTAGAAGTTATGAAAAGTATAAAAACAGGAAAACTAGAATATTTGGGTCACATAACCAAAGGAGAAAAAAAAATGAGTTGCTGAGAATTATTATGCAGGGAAGGATCCGAGGAAGAAGAGGCGTAGGAAGAAGACGCATCTCCTGGCTGCGGAATCTTAGAGAATGGTTCAACTGTAGTTCATTGCAACTATTCAGAGCGGCAGCCAGCAAAGTGACCATAGCCATTATGATATCCAACCTCCGATAGGAGATGGAACTTTAAGAAGAAGAAGAAGTAAAAAAGAAAAAAGGAAAAATAATTAAATGCATTTTACTTTATCTCGCCCTACATGAATTTATATCAGGAACGTATGCATTCCTTTCATGTCGATTTTTCTAAACCGAGTTTCACCTAAAATACACGTTTTGAGGCAACTTAAACGCAAAAACTTTTTTAGCGATTAGTTTGTGGACAACATATCTGTTGTTTACATCTACACACGTGCGCAAAAATTTGAAGAACGGAATAGTATACGAAATTGAAATTTATAACTTAAAAGTTGAACTTAGAAACTTCGAAGTTAGATCTCACTAGGGCAACCGACAAGATCATTTAAATAAAAATTAGTCAACCGGAAATAGTAGTTTATTTGGGCAGTTTTCACTTTTTGAGGTTTCGCTCGCCTGCACTCTCGTAGCAGGCGAGCATTGTACCACTGACCCATCAATACTTATACTCGACGGCTGATTACAAACTACACTTAAAGCTACAGATAGCGGAAGTGTAGGTGTCGGTGACGTGAAGTCACAAGATTTTACTCATCGAAAACCCGCCCAAATGGCCTAAAGAAGTTCACTTCAAAAAGTTCATTTCTGAAGTTCACTTCAGACATATGTAGCCTACGTCTCAACATGTTTTAGTAGATCGGAGTCATTAAACCCAACATATGTACAATTGGTTACTGAGAATTGGTTACGCAAGTGAATGTAGTTCAAGACAAAATAAAGTGGAAACTGTAAATTATAAGTTTTTAAAAACTTTCAAATTATAAAAGAAAGTAATTAATTGGTGATTAATGAAGTAAAGGTACTGTTATGATTTTATTATTTCACGTAAATTATGTAAATAAGATCTAATGTATTCATTTTCATTGGCAAGAGAAAGTCATGTACGTGTTTCACACCAGATTATGTTGATTTGTATTGTGCAGATTCGTGTTTTAGTCTCAACTGTGTCTACAAATGGACACACATACAGTTCTCTGGCAGATATATCTGGAAGATTTTGTGAGGTTATCGAAAAGTACAAACTCCAAGATTTCATGTTTAAAGTGTTTAAGAAACAATTCAAATGTCCAGTAAGAAACGTAAGTTAATTTTCATTTTCTAATCGTCTATACAGTTCGTCAAAGTTTATAAATACAGACGAGGGTCTTCTCTAAAGTAAAGATCATTTTGTTGTAAAAAATTTATTCAGAAAAATATGTAAAAACAAAGTGATGCAGAATAAAATACGTATCTTACATTAATGCTCTACATAGTCGCCATATGAATTAACATATTAGTGGTAGCGATTCACCACCTTCAATAAACGTTCGTCATATCTTCTATCGCCAGTTCATTTAGCCACTGATTCACAGCATCTTTAAGTTCATTGTCACCAGCGAATTGCTTACCACCCAAAAATTCTTTCAAATAACCAAACAAATGGTAATCTGAAGGCACTAAATCATGACTTTACAGTGGGTGACTGAAAATTTCCCATTCAAATCTTCTCAGTAAATCGAGCGTCTTACCTACCACATGTGAACGTGCATTATCGTGCAAGAATACGATGGCGTCGGTAAGCCGTCCACGGCGCCGATTTTGAATAGCACGTCGTAACTTACCTTGAGTTCCGCAGTAATATTCTGCATTTTACAGTCGTTCAGCGTGGCGTAAAGTCAATCTACGTGTGCCAAATCGATCCCAAAAGACCGTGGCCATCAATTTCCTTCCAAACGACAGTGTCTTGACCTTTGACGATTTTGTTAGTTGAAGATGACACCATTCACATGACTGTTGTTTTCTTTCTGGCGTTTAATAAGAAATCCACGGTTAATCGTCGGTAACTATTTAATTAAGGAATTCAATACCATTTTTCTCTGTAGAGCATCGGAAATTCCAACGCAGATCCAATTTGGATTTGTTTGTGACGTTCCGATAATACTTATGGCACCTAACGGGCCCAAACCTTTCTGAAGCCTAAATAGTCACGCACAATGCGACCAATATTTTAGCTCTTGAAACATCAGTTGCTAGGCTACTTTAACCTAGCTCTTGAAACATCAGAGAAACTAAGGGCCAATTCAGATATAGCCACGCGACGATTGTTTTTGATTTCTTCATCGGCCTTTTTCAACAAGTCCTCGTTGATTATTGAGGGCCTCCCCGAACGTTCTTCATCATGCACATAAACACTCGTATTTCTAAATCTTCCACACCATTTTTGAACGTTTCTTTCTTTCATTTATTACATTTTCACTGTACACAGCACCAAACTGCCTACGAATTTCGACCGGTTTAACGTTTTAATGGTTTAAAAAACGTATCACTCCACGTATTTCACAATCGGTGGCAACATCAATTATCTCATTCATTTCAAAACGCAATAACACCAAACTTATATAAAAATAAATCAACGTGACAACTTACAAACAACAATGCAGTGTTTATATTACGAGATTGGCCTTCCAACACGCAGGTTAGCCAACTTCAAGGCGAGAAATTTCCCAACGGTCTTTATACATAAGAGATGACCCTCGTATTTCTCTATGGTTTAATTTCCGTTGAACACCCGGTATATATCTATAATATAGCTTTTTATTTAGTAATTGATGGAGAACACGTTGAAAAATAATACAATCTAGTTATGTTCAAACAATGAAAACTACAGCCGAATCCCCGCATCGCTAGGACGCACGGAATAAACATAAGTTATATGTTTCATTATTAACATTTTCAAGAGAAAGTTGCGCAAATTATTCACACGATTTTATATTTTTATATGATTGTGAAATAGAAAAATAAGTACCAATAAATTTACATTTGTATTTTATTTTAAACAGAATATGTATGCTGCATATTATGCGATTCCAATTAATTATCTGGAACATAATTCACTGGTTCCGGTTCTTCCATATGGAGAATATACAAATTTGAACTATCATTTAGTAGAAAAAGTTCAAACAGCAGTGAATCATTGATCAGGGAGACTTGTTTGGCAACATTTTGCAGCTATACGCCCCATGTATGAAATCCGAGGCGGTAAAAATAATGATTGGATGAAACCTTTTGTACCTTTAGAATAGTAACACATGGCGGAAAGATAATACGAGGGCAGCCCAGAAAGTCTGTCACGTTTTGATATAAAAAAAACTAAGTACAAAAACAAAATTTATTATATACATTTGAAAATGCAACTAAAATGCTACTTTTCTACATAATCACCAAACAAATTAAGACACTTATCATAGCGGTGAACTAATTTTGAAATGCCGGCGTCATAAAAGTCTACTATCTGTGATTTTAACCAGTTAGTCACACCCTCCTGCAGCTCCGCGGCGTCGTCAAAGCGCTCCGTCGCAAGCCATGTCTTCATTGTCGGGAACAAGTGATAATCACTGGGCGCAAGGTCCAGACTGTATGGCGGATGTGGGAAAACCTCCCATTTGAAAGCATCCAGGGCTTCCGTGTTCGATTTGCCGTGTGTGGTCGGGCGTTGTCATGCAAAAAGAGAATTTTTCCAGTCAACTTTCCTCTGCGCTTGTTTTGGATCGCTCTTCTTAACTTTTCAAGTGTTTCACAATACCTCGCAGAGGTTATTGTTGTGCCACGTTCCAAGAAATCGATAAGAAGAACTCCTTTCCTGTCCCAAAAAACAGTCGCGATAATCTTCCTTGCAGACAATGTTTGAAGGCATTATCTTGGCTTTTTGGGCGAGATTGTGTGACCCCATTCCATAGACTGCAGTTTGGTTTCACAATTGACATGCTTCACCCAAGTCTCGTCTCCTGTAACGATTCGATCGAGTAGTGAGTCACGATCTTCCTCGTAAACGTTAGAAAATGACAACGAAGCAGCCAAACGATGATTTTTGTGGGTTTCTGTTAGGATTTTGGGCACCCATCTTGCACAAAATTTCCGATAACCTAATTTTTCTGTAACAATTTCGTGCAATAAACTTTCTGAAATTTGTAGGAAAAAAAGCGATAGCTCTCTTATGGTGAATCGACGGTCTTCTCTAATCTTCTCATTGACTTTATTCACAATGTCATCAGTCACGAGGCTTGGCCGTCCACTTCGTTCTTCCTCGTGAACATTAGTTCGGCCATTTTTTAATTGAATGCACAAACGCCGTACTCCACTTTCAGTGTAAACATCGTTCCCATAAACTTCACAGATTTGGCGATAAATATCAATTGGTTTATTGTTTTTAGCCAACAAACACCATATTACCGACCGTACTTCACAACTGGCGGGATTTTGAATTGCGGCACATATTTTAAATTGTTGTTGAAAAACAACGAAGAGAGACACAGACCTTTCGCTAGCACGGCTGGATAGCCACTGAACGGAGAAACGCCGCGGCACAAAAATGGCCGCGATAGCTCCGCCCCTGGCGGCTACAACGCAAGACGTGACAGACTTTCTGGACTGCCTTCGTAGAATAGGTGTGCCAAGTCGCATATTTACGATAAATCAGTAGTTCTGTTACGTCACACTAACTCAAAGTTCACATTGTTGTCAATCATGACAATGAAATGAAGGCCTGTTCGTGATTACCTACCACACTCGTGCGCCTTCACATTCAAAATACTAATAAGTCCTCTTAAAAAATTGATTTTTGAATTTGGGATTTTGCACAGTCCTTTAGAACGAACTGTTATACATTCCTCTGAAATTTGACGAGAATTGGACCACCGATCTGATTTACACGGTATCAAAATAGCGCTTCGGGAAATTAGGCTAAAAAGACGGGCACTTTTTTTGTTAAATTCGCAATAACACAACTTAAAATCGTTTCATAAAATTTGGCCTTTCGTCTAATCAACGTAGATTTAAACAAGCTAAATTTTTATGTAAAGTACATAAATATCCGATTAGCCGTTTTCCGACGATCTGCTTTCAAACTCGAGTCTTTATAGTTTTGAAATGGAAAATAGTAGACGACTCACTATGGTAGAATACATCTACACCAGGTATAGGGGTAAACACACACGCACCCACGCGCGTGCGTGTGTGTTTCTGTGTGTGTAAGAGTAGGTTTATGATGTAGGTTCCACGGAGCTGTGGACATAAATTATAGTAACTACTGGCTCATAAAAATTAAAACCACTGTAACTAAAGTTTAGTACATAAAATATTATTATAAAATTATAATCATTATTGTCAAGTTTAATAAAATATTGTACATTTCTATAAGCTGAGGTCTCCATTTATTTACGTAAGACTAGAGACCTGGACGCAGAAGAATTTCATGGGTAGCCAATCTGAGAGTATGGTTTAACAAAAGATTAGAACAAAGGTTCGGAAAGCTATCAATATAGTAAGTATCGCCACGATGGTCGCTAACCTGCGGACCGGAGAGGTACCCTGAGAAGCGAAAAAGAGACCCTATCCTACTACTATCGGTTTCTTAATCATAGACACCCGAGTTTAAACCCGTGCATCTCCAAAACGATAAGTCGGATGTCAACATAGTTTACATCAAAATTTAGCTCATTTTATTCTGCGTTGCCTAAAATAGTCCTATATTTTTAATCTTCTTCTTCTTCTTCTGCCTTTCAAGGATTAGGCATCTCTGCCTGTTCCAAACCTCTCAAATCTGCCCATCTCTTTCTCGGGCGTCCTCGTTCTCCCTGCCCTCCGGCTTATAGCTCAGTGTCGGCTTAGGCATGCTATCCTGCCGCACTCTGTTCACATGCTCTAACCACTGCATTCTGTTCTGATATACCTCGTTGTTTATAGAGAAGATGTTGAGTTCTTTCCTTATCTCGGTATTCCTGTAACGACCTTCTCTACTACACCCATACATATGTCGAAGAAATTTCATTTCAGCTATATTTTTTTTGTAGCTATAGTTTTATTGTTGTTTAAAAATTACAATATTGAGGTTGGAAGACAAAAAGACCCGGCTTTTTGCTACCGCAACAAATGTCATGCGATTAGAGGTGTTTAACTCGATTATTATTAGACCAAAAAAATTGAAACTTTAACAAAACATAGACAATTATATTCTTATTGTGTGTACAAAATTTCAAATTCGTAGGTTATTTCAATTTTGATTTATTAACAATATTCTGAGCCCTCGCTATGTCGGTAATCGCTTGATCGTTCGGCACGGGCAAACATCGTTTTATTCAGCGTAAAAATCTTTGTACAAATATATTAATAACATGAAATATTGATGGGCCAATGTTGTGGTAGAATTTTTAAAATTTTGAAAAATAGACTTGTTAGTGCGAGGGGTGGGCGCTGCTATCCATGTTGCCAGTTTATGTACCTGACATCCTGCCGGACTGTCTACCTGAATTAACAGACTGCATTATCAATTCAGGTAGACAGTCATATTCAGGCAGCATGGATAGCGCCTACCCCCCGCATTATCAAGTCTATGTTTTCAAATTTTTAAAAATTCTACCGCAACATTGGCCCATCAACATTACAAGTTATTTGTTTATATATGTACTAAAATTTTTACGCTGAATAAAGCAATAGTTTGCCCGGGCCGAACGATCGAGCGGTTGCCGAGATAGCGGGGTTCAGAATATTGTTAATAAATCAAAATTTAAATAATCTGCAAAGTTTTAATTTCGTACACGCTGTAAGAATATAATTAACTATGTTGTGTCAAAATTTCAAACTTTTCGAGTCATATTATCGAGTCATACGCCTATAATCGCATGAAATTTGTTGCGATAGCAAAAATACGGGTCGTTTTTGGAGTATAGTAATTTTGGTGCAAAAAGCATAAAAAAATCTTCCTAAAAAATAGCTCCAGCAGTTTTGAGTAAATTTCCTTATTCATTACTTAACGTTACGAACATTGCGTTAGTGTTGTTGTATGGATATTTTGAGATAGGCTAATATTACTTCAAAGGTATAAGTATCAGACGAACCAATGGCCCATAGCCGAGCGAGTGAGAGGGATATATGTGGCATAACTATGCATGCGCCTAAAGTTCTTTACCGTTATAATGCAAATCTGAAAACATACTACGGTCGTTATCTTGGTTGTTAGTTTACTGCATGCATAAACGCTTGCTCACAACAATGAGTAAAATTATACAATGTTATTGGAACGGCGCGTATGGATTGTGCGAGTGAGAGCGTTTTGCATTCCTCACTTTCACGGCTAGGGGACATTAGTTCATCTGAACATTATAGAAGATTTTGTAATAGATAAAACAGTACGTACAGTGCGGACAATCTCTGGTTTTAAGATATAAATATCAGTTTTTTTAAAATAAACAGAAAAGGCACTTTTTACGTTCTTAAAAATTAAAAATTTAGTATTGGATATAATTCACGACTTACCGACACGTCAAACTGTACAGCTCAGCAGTTCTTAGTTTGCTCCTACTGTCAACAAACAGAAGGTAGCTACTACAGGGTGCACGCTAGAGTCCGTGACTTTATGGATGTCGTATTCTTATTAACTTAACTATTTTTTAAGTTATAACTACTTAAAGTACTAAAAACATCAGTCATGATATGATGTAGGCCTAACAATTTCATTTATAAAAATACTTTTAAAAGTATTTTGTATTTAAATACTTTTGAAAGTATTTGTTGTTACTTTTTAATCAGCGTGTACACATTTTGCTATAATGCGATTGCTCAGTGACTTCATTGTTTGTTTACATTAGGAGCAAACTAAGAGAGGCTGGACTGTAGTTTATTCACGCAATTTTTCAATGTATTCAAATTTTCTGAAAAGTACTGAAACAATGTTTTTTAAATCTCCTCATTTACTACATTTTTTATGCTCTATAAGATATAGGGTAAGCACATGTCGGCCAAAAATTCTAGTGCACGTACTGTCGGGATAAGAAATGGTTTTTAAAAGGTTGCGGCCTTGATAGGTGTTTTAGGGTAATATTGTGCATGCAGAAATCGAAACAATCATGAACACGAAAGAGATTATGAAGCTTGAGTATTTGAGACATATAATGTGCAATGGGAAAATATATGGGTTGGTCCAATCTCTATTACTGGGAACAATAGCTGGACAATGTAGTGTGGGGAGAAGATGCATTTACGGGTTTGAGTAGCTTTGGATAACGATCAGATTGTTAATATGGTGGCAAACATCCGCAATGGTAAGGAACCTTACGAAGAAGTGATTTTGTGTATTTTGCTAATCAAAATCTGTATTTCATTGAGATTTTTACACATTGTTGCCTTTGTATGCATTATACAACAAAAGTATGTGTATACTGTTATAAAAGTTGTAGGAAAGTGAAAAAATTACAACTTTTATTTCAAACATTTTGTCTTGAGAGCCTAGTTTAGCAACAAGTAGTGTTCCTCCGTATTTTTAAGTCTTAATGTGGTTGATTTTAATTTTGTGTCTTACACCCATTATTAAAATTAGGTTATTGCACTGTGTTTAGCGTGCTACACTACAAAGCAAATGTTGAAAAAACTTCAAATTAAGAAAACAAGGATTTTCCAAATTACATTGTTTACTAAAGATTAAACATTGGTTTTATGTTGTATTATTTACATTTGCAAGAGAAAGTTGTAAGAGTGTTTCACACCAGATTTTTTTGCAGTTGGCTACATACTATTAAAATGACTGGAGTATAGTAACTTTGCTGCATAAAAGCAACTTCCTAAAAAATAGCTCCAGCAGTTTTGAGTAAATTCCCTCATTCATTAGTTAAGTTACGAACACTGTTCGTTCACTGTTATCTAGCAGTGTTATCTGCCGATAGGCAGAACGCTATCGGCAGACGGCCTACGCCGACCCGACACTGCGGGGCTCTGGGGGCCACCACTGTCACGCTGTAGTGGGGAC
Organism: Catonia carolina; assembly: GCA_035578175.1. Lineage (NCBI taxonomy): Eukaryota > Metazoa > Arthropoda > Insecta > Hemiptera > Achilidae > Catonia > Catonia carolina. The sequence continues at coordinate 7,963,380 of JAQMRL010000014.1, read as the reverse complement.
CCAACTGCCGCTGGGGGAAGGCTAGGCTTGTACCTGGTAGACGTGCCGTCACTCTTCGGACTCTGCTTCCACCACGCCGGCTCGCCGCTTCCAATCCAGACAACGACAAGACGTCCACTACGGCACACGGCTGCCGGACTCCAGCGAGGACTAATCGACGACCCCGCAAGAGAGAAGATGATGCTTCCGCTCGCCGACCCGTCACCGTAAGCCGTCGACCGGACCTTCATCGCCCGCTGACGCGAGCGATGCCCACAGCGGTCCCTCAACCGAGCCTTACGCCCACCGGACCCGACGAAGCAGCCATCGACGCACTACTGCGAGGGAAGAAGATGACGTCTTCGCTGGACGACGACACGCCGTGTCGCCCAGCTCCTCGACCACCACGACGACTATGACCGACGCCTCTCCAAGACGACCACCGCTTAAACGGCTCTTTTCAGGGCCACCAAAATTGTAAGGTTTGCCACTTAATGTCGCCATCCGGTGACAGTAAGTTAATTTATTTAGTAATTTATTGTACTCCTTAAATATTTACTGTAAGTACTGATAAGTCTTTTTTATTTATTTTCTCATTCTCTGCTGACAGAGCTGGCGCCCAACAATTTTATTAATTATTTTTTATTTCACATTTAAGTGTTTGCCCACCGTTCGAAGTTGATGGTGGTGCAACTAGAACTGTAAAACTAATTAGTCTGTGGGAATAAGTGGCAAGTTTTCTATAATATTCTTTATATTTTCTAATAGCATTTATTTATTTCATAGTAATATAATTGTTTCAGGGTGAAAATAAAAGGTTTGCATTATACGATTGTGGTTGGGAAGAAAATCCTTTGTGGTTTAGAAAATCTTGTTTTTTCTTGTTAGTCGTTACCAATGATTGTACTATAAAACCTTTCGGATAATTCGAATTGAAACTTACAAATATGTGAATGTAAATAAATTTCATTGACCTAATTGTTGTAACGTCTAACTCCAGTACGTTACTTGTTTTGATTTTCATTTTATATTCTGGTGCTAATTTTGGTTGTTTTATCGATTATTACTTCGATTTTAATTACTACCGTAAGCTGACGCGATCTTGCGGTTACTCGCTGTACTTTTTCTGGCCTAATTCTTGTACGATACGGCAATTGAATAAATGTATTGTTTTTCCTTGTAGTTTTTGAAACAAGTCTGGACTGCTAGAATGTACGGTTATAATTTCTATTCGTGAAATGGTGTCACCGAATTTATTGTTTTATTCTTTTGGTAAAAAAGATTTCTATTAACTCTTTTGTTTCTGTTTGGATCTGACTGTTCTATTTAAAAGCATCTATTAAAGTCATCTATTTGCTACTGTTTTTTTTATTAACTGTTTTCCGTAATTCTTTTAAGTCTTTTCCGGGTTTGCAATATATTTTATTTTTTAAAATGTGAATTTTGTTCACGTCACCCAATTATAATTGGTAAGTTTATTTTCTTATTTATTGGCTTTCTGATACTGAATATTTTTACTGGTTGCGTTAAATTGATGATTTGTATTGAAAAATTTAAATTTTGATTGAATTTCTTTTTGCTAAATTTACCTGGTTCGACTCTTGTTTATGTAAATCTTCATATTGTCTAATTGTCCTTTTTTTAATCTTATGTGGTTATTTGTAATGGTGTAAGGCGATCTAAACAAATTTTTTTTTATCTTAAACTTTATCAATTTTGTTTGTTTGAATTGTTATTATTTTAAAAGTACTGTTTCTAATGGTATTTGGAATATACTGATTACAGGGTTCGATTACCGGGGAATAAAATTATGTATTATCCCGAAATTTAATAATAACCATTTTGAAGATGAAATGCAAGGGCTGCGACCGATAGTAACTCCTTTTTCATAAGTTTTCTGCCTTGATTTGGATAATGCCTTTTAATGAACATTCCTGATTGTCAAATTACTACATGACCATCGGATTACTTTATTTTCAAGCTTACATCTTTATTGAATCACCTGGAGATATTTTTAATATCGTCATATGAAATGGTATGTGATTCTTTTAATTATATTTCTACTGTAATTACCTAATTTCGTCTGGAATATATCTGTCTGCGTGGCGACATGTCCTATCAGTCTAGCTACCAGTCTGCGAAAGGATGTAACCCCGTTTTCGTCGATTCTTTTCCTGACTAAGGTTTTACTTATTTATTTGTCTGTGTCTTGTTTTTTTTGGGGTCACTAACGGCAAAGTTGCCCTTGCACATTTTAAAAATATAATATTAATAACATTTACTAAATATGTATTAATTATTTATAATTTTGAATTTAAATATTTTATAAAAGGTTGATTTCACATGTAGGCTATTACCAGCTATTACTGGATTTTGTCAATTTTTTTTTTTTTGAAACTGGCCAGAATATTTTTGATGTTTAATTAGTTACTGGAACAACCATGGTTGATATGAAAATTTAAATTGTAAAAATAACGTTAGTTCATTAAAATTAAAAGAAATGGTATATATATATCAATGATTTTTTTTTTACCATTCGAATATTTCTTTTGAAACTTATTTCTTAAAAAAAAAATCTTACTTTGTTTTCAAAATTTAAACTTGCTTTTGCGAAGCAATAAACGTTATAAATTCATTAGTTTCTATAACTATAATTAATTTTGCTTTTTACAAATACATCTATGCAACAACAACCTGAGTTTTTTTATTGTTCTTTTTGCTTCCTTTCCTGTTTTTGTTAACGCCCCTACCAACCTATCGATGTAGATACAGGGGCAGTTACATTGTATAAACTCCGTAATCTCAGCAACCGTTAAATCTTTAGGTTTTTAGGAGCGTAATGTTTAATACCGAAAATTCGTTCTAAATTACTGTGAAAAAATTGTTACACGAATATTATATTATAGTTACAAATATTTCGATTTTTTGACCTAATTATAAATGAAAATTTGTGCCTAAAGAGTGTTTTACAATACAAACGAGCTGATAGGGACAATGCAAATAACATGAACGAAATCCCCGAAACAAGGGTCCCTTGGGCCCTCAGACATGTTCGTTTTTGATTAGTGTGTATGTGTCAACTGAATAACTTAAAAAAAATCTGGTGGTAAACACTCACACAACTTTCTCTTGCCAATGTCAATAATTAAAAATATAACCTAACATTAGAGTAAACAAAACACTAACCTCAATAAACATAACCAATTTTAATCATGAGTGAAAGGCACAAATGAAAATCAACCTCAGTTTGGGTCAAAAATACGGAAAATCACTCTTTCACGCTAAACTAGGCTCTGTAAGGAAAAATACTTTTAATAAAAGTTGTAGAACTTTTAATTTCCTATAAATTTGATTACATATACTTTTGTCGTAAAATGCATACTAAGGCTGAAATCTTAAAATATCGATTTTTTCAGATTTTCATGACAAAAAAACAGAAAATCAATCATTACCGCTAAACTAAGCGTTATGGAAAAAACTGGAAATAAATGTTGTAGATTTTTAAATTGTCTACAACTTTTATTATACATTTTTGCGCCAAAGTGCATATTAAAGCCGCAATCTTTAAAAAAATGTTTTCACGAGAAAACAGCCTTTTCAAGAATTTCAGCAGACATGGGGCCTACCCTATTTTGTAAAGCATAAACAATTTAGTAAATGAGGCGATTTAAAAAAAATCGTAGGAGCCGTTTTGACAAATAACAAATTTATTATGACAAATAACACGAATACACTACTACTTCCGGTCGACCGATTTTGATTAAATTGTTCGTGTCGGGTCCAGTAGTAGTATCTAACTTAAGTTTTAAGTTCGTACGATGTTATGTTCTTGAGATATTCTATTCACACACACACATACACACACACACACACACACACACACACACACACAGAGAGAGAGAGAGAGAGAGAGAGAGAGAGAGAGAGATCAATCGCTAAAAACATGATTTTTTTTGGTTCAGGGGGTCTGAAGTCTGGTGAAAACTCAATTTCGAAAAATACTCATGAAAACAATATTTTCCTTCTTACATATTCATATGGGCAAGAGAAAGTAAAAATGAAACAAAACTAAAAAACTTTGAACTTTAATTAGGTACCACGATAAGACCCGACAAGAACATTTTCATCAAAATTGGCCAACCGATTTAATCTCAATAGGATTAAGTTTAACTAACAAATTTATTCAGTTTAACGTCTGTACAGAATTTTCTGTACAATAAAATCGAACAGAGGTTGATTTTCATTCTACTTCATTTACTCATGATTAAAATAAGGTTATGTTTTTCTTACGCTGCTTGATTAAACATTGGTTTTACATTGGTGAGAAAAAGTATTATGATTGTTTTACACCAGATTTGTTTTTATGTTGTTTAGGTCAACAGCCAAAAAACTGGTTTGAACCTCTAGAGTTTTTACTAAGTAGAAACGAGAAGTGAGGTGGTTTACTATTGCCTTCCTCACACTTAAAAGATTATGCTTATCAGCATGCCAGGTCCTTCAAAAAGCACCCACTTTCCACCCTGCAAACGTCACCTTCACTTCATTCACCACAGGGTCTGGCTGTATAGTGAAATTAATTACTCTCAGAGGAGATAACTTTGACTAGTGTCTTTTATCCTCTTCTGTTCTTAAAAAGTTCCGTCATATAATTGGCTGATTTTGTGATAAGAAACAGAACTATATTTTGTAGCCCTGGAACCAAAAGATCAAGTGCAATTATTGCAACACTCCACCTGCCCGTTATCGGCATGTTTTTCTGAACAGTAGCCTAAATGATGGGTTTAACAAGGTTCATTCAGGGAAAACTTCGTGTACAAAACTATATTATAATTAAGGGTCTTAAAACCATATGATACCTACTTTTATTTAATAAGTTGTATGCTATTCTTTTTTACTCTATAGCTCTGTCGTAATACTGTTTTTTTTAACTTTACAGATTTTGAATGGTGCATATGGGTACGTTAATTTATTACAATCATTGAAGAGTACAAGTAGTTAAATAAATTGTAATTATTGCTATCAGATATAGCCTCTACTTGCCTTTATTTTCAACAACTTCAGAGGAATACTCGGTCAAAGAATGTTGAAAACTGTTAATTTTTGCACTGTCCATTTTATATATTTTGCTCTGAATTTGACGTAATCTTTCCTTCCAGATACCCATAAGTCACTACTATAGCAATACCAAACAGCCAAAGTCTTGTAAAACTTCGAGTGGGTTTTTTCCGAACTATAGGGTGATTCAAAAAGAGCGCCGGTTTTGATATATCAAATTAAGAGATTTATTTTATTGAAAAACTGAAAATAAATACATCAACAAGTTCATCTTACCTTCCGATTTCATGTATGAAAAATGATGTCATGCATGTGTCCTCCTATACTGTGCTGGCACGCATCAACTCTGTCCATGAAATTGGATATTACTGCACAAGTTTCGACTTCCATTTGCCCGATAACCCGTCGAATTTCCTCCTTCAAGTCATTGATGTTTCGGGGTTTATTGGCATACACCAATGACTTCAGATGACCCCAAAGATGAAAGTCACAAGGCGTCAAGTCACACGACCTTGGTGGCCATTGATGGTCGGAATTACGAGAAATGATGCGATCCTGGAACCGTTCACGGAGCAACAACATTGTTTCTCGTGCAGCAACTGAATTTTATACGGGTGATATTGGAGATCGTACCGAAGAATTCTCCGTACAGAAGAACATCGTAAACCCAATTGTTGAGAACGGCGACGTATTGATTTTGCTGGGCTAACAGCCACACTGTCACGAACCAACGCAACGTTCTGCTCAGTTCGGCCAGAACGACGACGTCCAGAACTTTTAAGGTCGATTGTTGAACCCGTCTCAAAAAACTTTTTCATGAGCCTGCGAACTGTTGATTCATTCGGTGCTTCATTACGTCCTAGAGTAACGCGAAGTCGCCTGACAGTAGCCGCATAACTCTCTCCACTCTGGTAAAATGTTTTGACGATTAACACTCGTTGTGCAATAGTAAACTTCTCCATGGTTAGACACAGACTGCGAGAGTACTACACTACGAACAAGAGAAACTACAACTGAATCGTAAATCGGAATGTTCTCCGAAATAGAAATGAGGTCTAACAATGTTGCCAACCGATAAACAAAAATTTACCAGCCGTTTAAAAACCGGCGCTCTTTTTGAATCACCCGATATTTTACCCGTTGATATTGCTATTGTCCTACACATATTTTTATACTTTAAACGATTCAATTTATCATTCATATCTGCATTTCTAGCGCGCGCGCGCGCGCGTGTGTGTGTTTATCATCCCAAGTATTTAACCATTGTGCGGCTAATAGGTTTTAGAATATTAGCTCTTCGAACACTAATTCCGAGATCGCGCCGATAGGCTCGGCTTTTTTTAGCCATCTTTTATCCAGAAAATTTGAAATTTTTATGAGACATTAAGGAAACTTCAAAAGATGTTTAATAAAAAAAACATGAAACTCCGTTATTTTTACACCAGTTACAGCGAATTTACGAAAAAGTTGTTGTATTTTATCCAAAGTCCCGCGTTTTTGTCAAAATTTGGCAATAATTTTTTTTTCTTTTAGTCTGGTATTATAGAAAAGTGTCTAGCGAAAAATTATATGTATCTCGCTTACCACACTATACGGGTATTCAAGCGTATGTAAGAGTCAAGTGAGTATGGATTCTGTGGTAAAATGCAGGCGGAAAAAATTCGTCTGTTTAAGCTGATGTCACTAACCCATTCCTACAGTTATTTATGTGATATATGTTATTATATGAAAGCACAGATTATTGTGAACACGTGCATGAAGAAAAAAATATAAAAGATGATATTAGAACACTTAAGTTTCATTGTGAGAAATGTCTGAAAATAAGCTATTCTACGAATTTCGGAGCGTTTATTCCCTTTTACAGGTCATATTCAATTCCACTAGTTTTGCTATAAAAGTAAGATTGAACAATTAAGCTACCTTTACCATTCAAGCTTTCAAATGCGGTTATAACTCAATTTTTAATGAGATACGGCCTTTACACGGTTTTCTTAAAAAACCAGAATTGAGTAATATCCCAACATTCACAAATCAATAGAAAATTTCCCACTTATTTTATTGTGTTTTTAAATAGCTTACTTTCTTCCGCATACATTCAGCTACAATGTAAATATAATGTTTACTGGTGTGCACGTACATTGACCTTCACTATTACACAAACTGTTGAGTACTTACACTCTCGTCATCTAACAAAAATATATGGGCTATCCATCTGTTAAGGGTTAAAATTCTTTACGTCCTCTATCAAGCCATTGTTAACTAGTTCAAGTTCCATTGATAACTATTTTTGTTCGTATGGGATTTATCCCCCAGATGCAACCTGCTCACACACAAATAATATTGCATATGCTCTATTTGCTAAACAATGGAACAAATATATTGATATATTTTTATCTATTGAAATAGCTTGTTTATTTAGAAAACAACATGATGCAATGTTAAAAATATATTTCTAGTATAAAAATATCATTTAATAAAAATAAATTCCAAGTTGTATCCCTTACTGAATTAAATAAAAGATATGCAAATTATAGTCAAGCTAAGGCAATTATTGTTATTATATTATTTCTGTTGTAATTTTATGTGCTGTGAAAAGTTATTTATTTATCTTAGTCTATATACAATACTTTTATTTTATTATAGTTTTTCAACCTGAAAAATATTTCTGCAATTTGTTCATGTAAATATAAGAATATATTTTTATGTGCTGACCATCTGCTGGTATTTTCATAGTAACTCTGTTTTTGATTGTTATCCGATTGTTTTATTATAAAGGATAATGTAGATGATAACGGAAATAAAAGCATTTGTTTTATAAACTATCTGAACACTCAACTAACTGGTATTTAGATATTAATTTTACTGTAACCTTTAATAAGTTGACATTATTGTAAGAAACCTGCATCAAGTACACTCTCATTTTCTATACAGTCAATAAAAGGTAATATTAGCAACACTATTTGGTCATTTATTAGTAAACCGCATAAGTAAAAACATATCTATTGAAAATTAAATCTTAATACGTAAACTCCGTTTAATATGCTTAAGGTGATTACGATTTTTCGTTCACTATATTGATGTGAACTAAAGCGAGCGTACTGGACTACATGCATAAACAAAATCCAAGCTGTATATAGGCTACGTGAATCGTCTAGTTACAAAACCAGGTACATCCAAAACTTTAAAATTTTTAAAATTTTAAAATAAAGTTGCTGGTTAGTTTCAAAACCTGATACAATTATTCTCTAGTATTAACCTCGAAAAACATAGGCTATGTTTGTGTCACACGGCTCGAACATTAGGTTTGACGTTATGTCGTAACATTAAGCAAGTTGTTACAAGCTGTATTTTAGTGGACGTTTTTTCTTTATTTGTATAATTAGTGTTGTCGTTTTTCTTAGACAAATATTAAAGTTAGTGATTCCTTTTAATAATATTGCGAAATGGAGTGTTATCCTGAAGAATTTAGTAATAATAAATGAAGAAAAAGCATTATGAAAGATTTTTATTCATAATTTTTTAATATTATCTTACCTAATTTTTGTAAATTTTATTCTTAAACACCAAAATTTGTGATTAATTATGTTACAAATTAAAAAAATCATGTGTTTTATATATTTATTTTGGCTAAGTTTATTTCAAAACCAGAAAGATCCGAATTCCGTTTCAAAACCAGACACATTCACATATATTATGTGAAATTTTTCATAAACTAGTCAGAAAATTAAAAGTCACTATGTAAAATCCTCTACCCTAATGCTATTTCTCGAATAAGTCACAATGTTGTGTAATTTCATGTTTTAGAGAGAAACGTTTTATAGGTCTCCTGAAAAATTTATATTTTTCAATGTATCTGCTTTTGTAACTAGACGATTCACGTAACATATTTCATACCGGATGGCACATAATTTTTATTTTCCCCATGAAATAAAGTAATAATATTTTGATACGTTGGAAGTAGCACTTATAGAAGAAATTTAATCATTATTTACTGATTGATTTTTTTAGGAAATGAAAATTAAATTTTTAATTGTAATAAAAATATATACCGGGTACCCCACGAAATTTGAATTATAGGGAAATAGCATTGATTTACATTAGTTTGTTAATATTTTTGTTTCGACCCACTAATGTTTACATCTTCGGACCAGAACGTTACCATTACTCCAAACATAACAATGTGAAAATTTGATAAAATGTACAATACTTAAAGGAAAACGGTTACAAATTTATGTATTTCTGTATTTAAGCTATGTGTATTAAGCTTTAATACAACTTAAAATATATCAAAATTGATATTTAAAAAAAGGTCTAAACATTTTCTAATGATTCCTGATTATAACAAATCTTATTTATTCGTAGGAAGAAAATATAAACAAACTAATGAAAATCAATGCTATTTCCCAATGGTTCAAATTCTGTTGTACACCCGGTATAAGATAAAGTTTCAAATAAGTGATCCATGAGTGTACCTTTACCAACTTGGCAACATTTACAAGAATTAATTATAAAATTTAAAAACACAGGGTGCGTTGCAAATGGAAAGCAATGTCTGTTTTGCCACGATTAATAAAAAAGAGACCCAACAGAGGTTTACTAAAGCTTTTATAGTCAGTTGGTAAATCAACCTGCAATGCTTCTACTAAAGCAAAAATATTAAGAAAAAACATAATACATATCCTACAAGATTGGAAATTTAAGACATAACGTCCATTGTACAACACGCTCTTTGTGAGGACGTTCATTATAGTCGACTGCAAGTCTTTGAAAAGTTTTTTCTGTAATGAAGTCGATGCAGACTTTATTCAATGATTCTTGTGACATGATAAGCGAGATTCAAACTTAATGGGAATATTAACTGGCAATATTGGCTATAATAATCAGATAGAAATGCTGGTAATATTATTCAAAGCTAATTGTGCCTGGGTTATGGTGCTACATTTAAATAACCTTGTATTTTGAGGGAACGCTAAACTACTTAAGAGATGCTGAAGGAAGTAGTTTTGCCGGAACTTAAAAATAATTTCGTTTATAAATTTCAATTTCACTGGGAAAAAATTAGTGTGATTAACTCAGAAACCTACGTACAATTATTAAGCGAATTAGTTTCCCATAATTTAAAAGAAATTATAAATTTCAATTTCTCATCTGGTGAGAAGATAGGTCTTCTACCCTCTTTCAAATAAAATGGGGCGTCTAAAAATTACAGAAATTAGAGTTTGATGAGTTGGTTACGGGCAGTCTAATTATTTTTTATGTATATTTTTTAAATTTATTAATTCATTTAGAAAATATACATTACAATTTTTTTTACTTTATTGCTAAATACAATACTTTAAACTAAATATACTTATACGTAAAAGCTCTTCTTCACAAAGATAGGCTGCGAATAGGAGTACACTATACAAAAAATATTATTAGAAAATTTCAAAAAATACTTATAACAACTATAAAACATACTAATATATCACCTAAAAAGAGTACAAGAATTACGTTACACAGTTTCTTGTTTTACTATTGTATAAAATTAGCACGTAGTATTATATAAACTACAAAGGTGGCCTGAAAAGTGCTTGGCCTCGCCCAGAGATCGTAGTACTAGTCGTGTGATTCCTTCACCTTTCACTGGTACTCGTGTTTATAGACGCCATGCAAAATTGCAAGTCATTCCAAGCAGCAGTTGACTGTAGGCAGTCGTTGGAAGCAGTTGTAGTGTGTGTGGTATTGAAAATGGAAAAATCGAGTATCGTGCAGTGATAAAATTCTTCTTAAAAGGTTTAACACCAATCAAAATTTATTTGCGGCTTGTAAATGTGTATGAAGACTCTTCTCCTTCAATTTCCGCCGTAAATAAATAGGCAGCCGAGTTTAAAACATGGCTGTGAAAGCATCCATGATGATCACGCAAAGGACGTCCAAAAACTGCAACCACACCGGAAATCATCGACAAAGTGCACGATATGGTATTGGACGATCGGTTTACAAAGGTGCGTGAAATTGCTAATTCTCTACGAATATCAAAGGAACGTGTTGATCACATCTTGCATTAGGAATTGAAATGAAAAAACTTTGCGCAAGATGGATGCCGCGGGTGCTAACTGCGGATCACAAACGCATTCGCATAACACTTTCCGAAAAGTGCTTGGTGCGTTTTAAGCATAACAAAAGTGACTTTTTACGTCGATACATTACAATGAATGAAGCATGCATGGATTCACCACTACACAGCCGAATCCAAGCAGCAGTCTAAGCAGTGGCCAGAAGCCGGTTCTTCAGCTTAAAAGAAGGGGAGGACGGTGCCATCGGCGGGAAAGATCATGGCGTCGGTGTTTTAGGATGCGAAAGGATTTTTTTTGGTTGATTATCTTGAAACCGGTAAAACCATAACTGGAGGATACTATTCTCAACTTCTAACGAAACTGGACGCAAGAATTCGTGAAAACAGACCCGGCTAAGAAAATACTTTTCCATCACAGCAATGCACCTGCCCACAAAAGTGTCTTTGCATTGGAGAAATTGAGGGATTTGCACTATGAAGTGATGGAACATCCACTCTATTCCCTAGTTTTGGCCCCCTTGGGCTTCTATCTATTCTCAAAATTGAAGACCTTCCTTGCTGGGCAGTTTTTTTCCTCCAATGAAGAAGCTATTGCAACTGTAGATGGCTACTTTGCAGCACTTTCAGAGACACTACAGAGAGGGGATAATGGCGTTGGAATACCGCTGGATAAATGTATTGATATTAGAGGAGATTATGTTGAAAAATAAAACTACTTTCAAAAGCATAATTTGTCGTTTACATTATCAGGCCAAGAACTTTTCAGACCACCCTTGTATTGCCACTTTATTTTAAACAGAATTATTATCTATGAATTCTTGTCTAAAAAATTTCAATTTATTCGTTTTAGCAATTAAAGATATGGAAATATATTCAACAGAAATGACAAACATTCTAAAATCCAGTTTGAAGAAGACAGGTGTAGATCTTGATAGACACCGAATAGAATTTAAATGTGTATTACTAATGACATCATCTGCATACATTATAATAGGTTGTGCAATGAATATAGTATTCGGATGGGATGATATTGAAAAAAGACTTACATCATTAGAAGATTTAAACTCAGCATTATTTATTACCCTGATGCTGATAATTTCGTGCACAATTACTGATATTAATGCACAATTTCAAATTATTGATGAAAAATATTACCCAGAGATATTGATAAATAAAAATTACTGGATGCCAAATGTTATTCGAACGGAAATAGAACGTTTCAAAATTGATGAAAATATGTTACGAAAAATTATATTTCTTGCTGTAGGGGTTTTGTGTATTATTTCTATCATAACACCTGGATTAGAAATTCTTAAAACTGCTATATTTACACCTAAAATTATTTTTAATATACACATAGATGATTTACGCTTACCACTTCAACATTATTTTTTGTTTGGCAAATCTCCTCTAAAATATTTTGGTACATATCTGTTACAAATAATCGTGATTTGGAATGCTATGTATAACGGAAGTGCCGTTCATTCATCACATATGTTATCATTAAGAAAAGTTATTGCACAAACTAAATTGTTTAGTATTTCATTATATGAAATGAACGAAGCAAATTTAACAAAACATTTATATAAAACAGGTGCTAATAGGTTTCAAAATTTTGGTATTTGTAATTGGAATTTACACTTTGAAAGATTATTCAAAATAAAATTCCGAAATTTGATTTTGCATCACCAAGTTATCATCAGGTAAGATATTAATTATTATTTTATTCTCTATGATTTTTTAAATTTCCTTCACCGCTTGAACTTATTATCTGATATCTTTAATACAATAGAAAGCTGATTATCCGAAGGCTAATTATCTACATAGCTTTCAAAAAAAAATTAAATTTTTATGAATTTATTTACAGACCCATTTCTTGGTATAATGGGATGTATTTACTAGTTTCTATATGTATTGAAAAATACCCAAATTTTGGCCTGCTACTTTTATCCCCAACCGCGGTTTGCTGTTATATTCACAGAAAATATTTAAGTGACGCCATGGACGGGTTTGACGGACAAAAATAGTTTGATGACGGATTAAAAATAGTTTAATACTTTTGCGTATTAAACGGTAACGTGATTTAGTCACCGTGCATACGCAAAAGTCAGTATTAAAGCAAGACTTTTTTTGAGCCGCAGTGGACCACTTGAGTCAATTTCTGGGCACTCTCTTCTGATTCTTTTCTTTGATTTTCCTCCAGTATTCTTTTATTCTAGGAGATCTTGTTTACCTTTTTGCTTCCGAAAAGATCACTTTCCTGCTTCCTCTTTTATCTACTTTTTCTTGGAATCTAATTTTTTCATCTTTTAATAGTTTCAGTTGTTCGGTTTTATTTTCTAGATCTTCGAAGGTGATGCATAATTCTTTCATCTTTTGATTTCTCTTTCCCATATTACTTCTGTCTTTTTCTAGTAGAGTTTTATGATTATTTGGTTTGTGATTCTATCTTTGGGTGTTCTGATTATATATGTCCAAAGAATATATCCTAATCGTTTCTATTACCGATTTGGTCTCCTGGTAGACCTGTTCATTTGGTAGTAATCTCTATTCTCCATCTACTTCGTGTCTCTTTCCGATGCCGGTTCTAAGGATCCTCCTTTCAAGTTTTTGAATTTTATCTATTCTGTTTTCCTGGTTTAATTTGAATTTAGTTCGCACCCATGTGTTATCTCTGGTTGTACGACCGTTTTGTAGTGTTTTATTTTGGTTTTGACTGACAGGCATTTTTTATTGTAGGTGTTTTTGGTGATTAACAAGACTTTGTGGCATACTTTTTTTAAAATGAATTATATTTTATGCTGTACATTATGTTATCAATATTAACTGTAAATTGAAAAAATGATTTTAATTTTTTTTTAATATCTTTGGCGATCTTTTTCTAATCTCCTCTAATCTAATCTAATCTTCTCTGATCGTTTAGTCCTGATCTGTTTATCAATAGTTTTATTGCACTCAGTATTTTTTGTCGTAATGGTGTTTTATTACAGTAGGATATATACGTACTACTTTTTGTCATATTATGTTGATCTTAGGCTAAGTTTCAGTTTCATTTTATAGATTAGGTAGACACTAAACATATTTTCAATAAATGTTAAAACTTTTTGAATTTTTGTATTCTTAATGTTGTATTGAAATAACCTAAAAAAGTTAAGACATAAAATATTAGCATGTTTGTTTTTCTCAAATTATCGAAATTTTCGGTTATTTGAATACAAGTTAGTTTCGATTCATTCGGATAATAGCCGATCTACTTTAATACTAAAGAAGGATCACTGTATAAGCTTAGATGGAAGTGTAAGTTTCATCTAAATTTATTAATTTTCTCATTACAGTATTGAATCCATAATCATATTACTTACATTTCCTTTGTATAAATGATATATTTTTTATAAAAACCAACAATTTCATTTTTGATGCCTTTCTAAATATCTGTTTCACTTTCTTGGTATGATCTCAGAAATTTTGCCTTGTTTCGTTGTAACCTTTATGAGGGAAGTTAAAAGTCCTAATTTTGATCGACTTTATTATATTAGTAAATAGAAGAAGCTTTTTTTCAGCTCTCTTCTACGCATTTGTGAAATTTCTTTTTTCTAGCCCCATACATCTCTTCCTTCTATAAGTGTCATCCGCACATCTTTGCTAAGATCTACCTCTCATTTTCTTACCAAAAAATTGGCACATATACCCTACTCTGGCATTCCATCTGTGTTCCATTCGCCTAGTGATGTTTATGGCAAATCTCCATTTCATTATCGTTACTAACTTACTTTATCATTTCATTCCCGTACTTGATCTGACCCTTGAATGTGTATTAAATGTCAAGTTGGATCATATCAGAAATATTAAAAGCTAGTTATTCTGCGTTTACATATTTATATAATTGCTCTTTTACTGCAAGGAGTTCACCCTGAATCAACAAAAAAAAAAACAGAAGAAACTCTAGTTTTATATATTCCCCGCATTAATATATGGTTTTGCAGCCCGGATCTTGTCGGATGCCAGTGAAAAGAATATTTAGGCTTTTGAAATGTGGTTGTATCGACGTATTTTAAGAATCTCTCGTATTGATCACACGTTCTGTAACATGATGATTTAACAACACAAATTAAAGTACCTTGTACATCTATTGAAACACTTCATCAAGCAAATACACCTTCAATTCACTATTCAGGATAAGGTAATGGGGATTTGAGGGCCTTGGTGAAAGAAGAATATTCTAGCTCATGAATCTGAGAAAGTGGTTTGATGTTAGAATGGTAACCAACTACGGTGGCGTGTGGGCCGCACATGCGCAGTAAGTAGATCCCTCTACCGTGGCGTCGTACCTCTAAAGTAGACTCACTTCTCGTTGTGTTGTGTTCGTGCGGTTATCGTTTTGACATTTGTGTCGCTGTTGAAAACCGATTAGTTGCGCGCGCACAGAATTCGGGGGAAAATGTATCCGATTCAATTTGCGGTAATGTGCAATAAGTTTTTTTTCCTAATTGATGTACCATTCGTTTTGACAGGCCCGAAAGAGACGGTCGTCATACCCTCTTTTTAGTATATTTACTAAGCGGCTCTGTTTGTTAAATTTTCATACAACCAATATTGTGCTTGTGTAATTGATTTCAAAAAATTGACGTATGTTTGTATAAAGTTCACAACTATAAAAAAATTATTCAGCTTCTTGCAATACTAATAGGAAGAAGACACCAGGCACGACAATCTATCTTTGACGTCCCTTGAAAGAGTGATTTTTCAAGCTCGTTTATTAGGTATTTGTTTCCACCCAACATTTATATAAAATTACAGATAAAATGTTATACTTTATAACAAAATAATAAAACGCCTATTATGTCGTCCTAGAAAGAAGTTATATTACGTGATACGCAAAAAATGTGATTAAATTTAAACGTCTAACTTTGTATAAGCGTATCTTATCTAAATATCAGAGAATAATAACATTTACAGCGTAATAAAATTAGATTCATTAGGAAGCGAAAGTAATATTTTCAGAATTTTTTGATGAAAAATGAGCTTGTTAGAGTGTAGTGAACGAAAATGGCCGGCTGAGTGCCCTACCGATCGCATATTGTAACTATTGCGCTTGAACACCGTGCACTGATTGAAATGAGTTGAGGGGAACGGTGGACCCAACTCATTCTCTCTCTGTCTTGCTACCCTCCCTACACGCCACCGTAATTGGCGAACATTATACTTTTACTATCGGTTGAACTCTTTCGAGAAGCGGTAGATGAAGTTTGCATCGCTCTGTTGAATGGCAATGACCGGACCGCGTAGGACAGCTTTAGTAAAATATTTGTTTTACTAATAAATTAGCGAAAACCTCTAATTAATATAGGTAGTTTTAAAAGATTTATCAAAATTTTATTTGTTCCAGCTCTTTTTAAAATATTTATTTTCTTTTGTTAACATTCCTAACATGTTTTATTTCATTTGTGTTAAAGAAATATAAGGTTACTGAACAAAGCCATTAGATACCAAATAACTGCGTACAATCAAGCAGCATGTATAGCTATATGTATATACCTGTATAGAATTACAGAGGTATGTAGCCTAAATCTAATATTTCTTAAATTGAATATTGTTGTTTTTTTTACTACTGATTGCATGGAAAATCGTTTAAGGATAAATAGAACATAAACACCATTTCGTGTTAACATTAATTACTGTGTTGTTAATCAAAACGCTAAATTATTGAACAAAAACCTACTTATGCAGGTAGAATAAAGATATCAATAAATAACTACAACTTTCTGAAATAACTGTAGTAAATCTAAAAAAATCTTGATAAATTACATATTCTACTAGTACATAAGAAGTAATTTGCTTTCTAAACTTTTATATATAAAAAGTAAATTTTTAAGTAATTTGTGTCAATATTTGATAAAAATTTATTGGATGATATAAATTACTGAAGGAATTGAAGGAATTTGGCCGGCCCGTGGTGTAGTGGTCAGCGCAACTGGCTACTATGCCGGGGTCCCGGGTTCGATTCCCGGTCAGGTCTGGCATTTTTTTCATTTGTAAATCACCACATATCATTACCTACGCACAAGCCCAAGGCTTATGTAGGCATCATCACTCAATAAAAAAATTAAAAAATTGAGTACTATTAACAAATAGATAAGTAAGCAAGTAAAGATTTTAAAACAGTGTTAAAAAATATTGGGCTCATCAATTTTAATCTTCATGTGTCCTATATTTATTTTTTGATCTTTCCTGGATGAAGTTAAAAAGTGTGCGTATTTACATCGTTTTTGTAAAGTATACTCTATAAACAACTTTAAAGATTTATAAAACCAGCTATGAAACCGCTAAAAAAGTTCTACGGCGTCTGTTACCCCATTGGATTAATACGAAGTAATCTTCTTTTTCACTTCGAAGACGTTGCACTGTATCGAGCAATGGGTTTCAACATAGTTGTTAATGTTAATTTCTACATTAAAATGGATGCGTCATATGCCTATCTTCATATTTACAAAAAAAGTTTCATTCAATATGGCGGATCTAAGATGGCGGCTAAAAATTTCAAACCACATAATGTAGTATTTTTGTAACTATTTAAATATCGCCTAGTGTTTGGATCGTATGCTCTTCGTAAAAACTGAAAATAAATGTTTAATGTATTTCGGAGGATTGTGAGATTTAAATTAGGCTACTTGTAGTTTGGCAATCGGGTGAATGTAAAACAAAGGTTAATGAAAAGCTGAATTGACCTTTAAGGATAGAAGAGTTATGACTCGTTAATTAAAATGATCACTAAAAAATGACCAATTAAGAAGGTAAAGTAATTATGATAGTAAACAAACAACTGAATGCAATGTTCACAAAGTTTCAAGATATGTAAATAACAGGATTGTGACGAATATACTACGTATAACGTTAAATCACTTTTATTAATAAATTCTTTGGAGTTTACTTACAATATTGTTATCATAGTTTAATGGTAAACCTGGCCAAGAACGATAGCCCGTGTGCAGAAGATGAATTACAATGCCTATAACTCCCGCACTGATCCTTGTATGATTTTCCTAGATTGTTTGTGTAACACTTTCATTTAATTTCAAATTGACATTATAATATATCCCACAGAACCGTGTAGTAGATATATAAAGACTACAGGTTGAAAGTCAGTAAAAAGGATGCGTAATCACGTTTCACTCTACCAACCCCTTCAGTTAAAACAACCGGCGACAGACCGGATGTTTTATAATAGGCCTACCCTATGAATTCTTTCTACTGGTACTGGCGTATTTTGTATTTAGTGTATGTTTCGATAAGTTGCATCTGATAAGCATAGAACATTTTTTTTGTAACTTGAGTGGATCGCACTAACTTCAACCACAATTTTAATACATTTATGTTTTGACGTGTTGCACGGTTTGTAGAATAGCAGTCTATGTTTCGGTACGTCATTGATCGATGATCTAATTCAATTAACCAATTGTTGTAAATTCAAAAAGTAATATAAAAATAATCATAAATAATAATCAAAATTGAACAATTTCTAATTTAAATATTCTAAGCAGCAGTTAAATATATCAAGATGAATTATAAGACGAAAATAAAACATTCAAAAACAATTAATTCCAGAAGCTACATATATCACATTAAAGCAAGAAAGCAAAACATATGTAGTACAATTTTAATTAAATAATTTGAAATAATAAGTAAATAAGTAAAGGAAAATATTAAGGTATTAAAAATCTAATTAATTATAGAACCACACAAAATAGATTTGATTATTTTAAAATATGAAGAAAGGATTTAAATAAAATTTATGCAAGACTATAAATCAATTGCAACAATGACTCGACGCCCCATTTGATTCCCGGTCAATGGATGGACAAGAAGCAAGAACAAGACTCCGAGGATAATTCAAGTAGTAATTATAAAAAAAATTAATTTGAGCTCATAGCTAGTATAAATATTAATATTCAAATATATATTGTAATAAATAACAATATTCATTTCATTAAAATACCTAGTTTTATGACATAGTGTCATCACTAAATAAGATTAAACATTTGATAATTTTGTAATACAATTTTCCTTTGTTAATATTTTCAATTTTTTCAACTTTCAGTTTTCATTAAATTCTTTCAATTTCAAATTGTGTATTTCATTTATTTAATTTAAGCCAAATCAATTTATGTTGGCGCGTTTCATTTACATATCTTTACATTTTGGCGCCAATGCGGGGCCAAATCAATTTATATTGGCACATTAATTTCTTTACAGATTCCATTGGATAGAGTATAAATAGGTCATACTAACATTGTATAACATTTGTTTGCAGTTCCATCAAAATGCGATAACAGTTTCTAAATGCTTGAAAAGTAAAAACACGACGATAACAATTGAGTATGAACAACGGCTAAATACAAAATTAGAAATTAACATTAATCTTGGAAAACATGAAGCCATGAGTAAAATGTGGTGTAACCGACGACGATCCAAACATTAAAAGAACGAAAAGTTTTTGAATACATTTATTTGACTGTTGGAAGAGAACAGAAAAAGCCAAGAACGGCAAAACACAAAAGAACGGTAAAAATAATGTATTTTAGTCTTACTCTTTTGCAATTTCTGCTAATGCAGACTGTGAGAAGGGTGATAGATGAAGACGAATGATAAAAAATTCCAGAGCTGATCGGGGATCGAACTAGGGACCCCGGCGTAGAACCAGATGCGTTAACCACTATGCCAACAGGCCGCCACGAAGAAAAATGAATTTATTATTAATCGATAACGAATAAAGCGGAAAATTTGAATATTGACGAATACTAAACACATATTTTAGTATCGTTGAATTTAACCATATAAAGCACTTTCCTACTTACTTAAATATTACTCAGTACTTTATTTTTGCAGAGTTCAGATGTTGTTATAACAATTAAATACGTTGTGTTGATGATCCCTATGGTTTCCCTGGTATTCATCTATTCGTCTTTGGGACAGCAACTTTTGAATGAGGTAATTGAGAGTTTGTTATTATTCAAATTTGAGGGGAACCGTCTTCTTGCAATTCATAATTTATTTTCTTTATCAGTAAAAATCTGGAATTATCAAAGATTTTGTCAAATACTATGCAATATTCCTAAGTGTTTTTTTCTTTTGCCTATATAAATATACAGGAAGGAAGGTATTATTTTCATGTCGAATTTTTGAAATCGACTTTTTACCGGATATACACGTTTTCAGACCCCCGAACCCAAAAAAACATGTTTCTAGTGATTGGTGTGTGTGTGTGTGTGTGTGTTTGTCTGTATGTGAGCAGAATATTTCAGGAACAAAACTTCGTTCGAAGTTCAAACTTGAAACTTAAGTTAAATACCACTGGAGAAACCGACACAAACATTTTCATCAAAATCGGTCAACCGGAAGTAGTAGTTTATTCGGGTAATTTTCCACTTTCTTGCGGTTTTCTCAAAAAATGGCTCTACAATTTTAAAATTTTAAAATCGCCTCATTTACTAATTTTTTTTGTGCTCTACAGGAAAAACAGGCGCCATGTTTTTGGAAATTCTTGGGGACGCTGTGCTGTCGTAGAAACAAATGGTTTTACTAAGATTGTGGCCTTAATATGCATTGAGGCGCAAAACTGTACATGATAAAAGTTGTAGACAATGTAAAAATCTATAACTTTATTTAAAACATTTCTCTGTGTAACGCTTGGTTTAGCGGTAATTAGTGATTTTCTGTTTTTGCTTCATGAAAATATGTAAGAAAATGGATTTTTTAATATTTCGGCCTTAGTGTGCATTTTATGACAAAAGTGTATGTAATACAACTTTAGAAAATTAAAAACTCTTCAACTTTAGTTTAAGCATTTTTCTCTACAGACCCAAGTTTAGCGTAAACGAGTGATTTTCTGTATTATTAAGCCAAAGTAAGGTTGGTTTTCATTTTGCATCTTTCACTCATGATCAAAATAAGGTTATGTATTTTGAGGTTAGTTTCTTTGTTATTTCTAATGTATTGTTACTAATGTTAGGTTATATTGTTCATTATTTGCTTTCGCAAGAGAAAGTTCTGTGAGTGTTTCACACCAAATTTTTTATTTCATTAAACCAATTACATTTTGGTATTACATTTTTAAAGAAAAGAATTAAATGTTTTTCTAATTAATCTGCTCTTACTTTCTCTCGCCCTAAATAAAATTTATTTAGGGATTGGACCGTTGTCTACATGGAATTTTTGAAATCGATAATACACTTTTTAGGCCCCCTGAAACAAAATTAAGCATTTTGCCAATTGGTCTGTGTGTTTGTCTGGTTTTATGTGTATGTGTCGTTTAAAAAAATTCAAAAACAAGACATTTTCATTATAAAAGTTTGTTTACTTAAGAATCCGCAGTCTTAATATTTTTACCTTTTATATACCAAACTACCCATAGTAATCTTAGGGCAAAAGTGATATATTTATGTAAGTTGTAGAAAATTAAAACTACAACGTATATTTGAATGGGTCTAATTCTGATGAGCATAGTTTATCATCAATTATTGGTTTTCCAAATTTTGCTTGGTGAAATCGGTAAAAATGCTTTTCTTTTTTTATAAGATTGCGACCTTAGAAAAAGCGTACAGTGAACGCTGGTCGCTGGTCTCAGGTACTGATTCACGGTGCGAACGCGCATAGTGGGAGCATGTAACTACGCTCTTAACCTTCATTCAGTTGTTGGTATTCAACATGAGTTCCAGTAGCAGCAGTCGTGATGTTAATGGTAATAGTTAATGGTAACAGTAATTCCTAATGGAAAACGCTTACAGAAAATTGTTATCTTTCAACGACGATACAGTTAGTGACATTAATAAGAACAGAAATTGTTCGGCATAATCATCTTTTTCCGCAATTAAAAAAAGATAAAGACAGGTTTTTTTAAATACATGATAATGACTCTGGAAACGTTTAATTTTATATTGCCTGAAGTAGAACTCGTTTTCAAAAAACAATGGTGCAACTTACACAAGCAACCAATATTACCGGAAGAAAGATTTGTGATTACTTTGAATTTTTAAACGTATTTTGAAATTTTAGACTACCGATATTCAATATTATAAAGCATTGTTTGGCTAGTAATAATCTTTTAAAGTTAGTTTTATAAACCTATGTTAAAAATTAATATACAAGTTGTTTTTATTTATGAATACGTATTATACGACGCCAAGCACATTTAGCAACCTGCCAGCAAGCAGCAGGCACATTTATTCAAAACAAACCAATGAGCTGTTATGCATAGACGACCAGCGCGCAGCTTTCTCCACCAGAATTTACTGTGAGACGTCCTATTAAAATATAATGATCTATTCCTACTAGCAGGCTCCCGCTTGTAAGCGACCAGCGACCAGCAACCTGCAACCAGCGTTCACTGTGCGCTTACACTTAGTGTTATGAATTTTACAACAAAAGTGACCGATATGTTTAGCTAAAGTTATACAACATTTTAAAACCTAAAACCTAAATTTCTAATATTTTATTTTGTACAGCGTTTAGTTTAGCGTCAATTAGTAAATTTTCATATTTTTCTCATAAAAATCATTCCAAAATAGGATTATTTACTTTTACTCGTTATATCATGTACAAAATTATATTATGTTTTGCATTTTACATTAGTTACCCATGATAAAACAAGGTTATATTTTTAATTTTTTACATTGCTAGAGAAAGTTGTGTGAGTGTTTCACACCAGATTTTTATTAATTCCACAGATATATCCGAAAAATTTCAATCTTCATCTCCAGATTATATTATCAATAACTTTTCACAATTTTTATAAATTTATTCTAATTTTCTTAATTACTTCACTTCATGTTCATATTTCTGTCAAAAAATTTCCTTAAATTTTTAAAACTTAATTTATTCTTTTATCTGAAAGATATTTGAAACAGTATTTGCCATAATTGGTTTTTAAAAGAAACTACAATTAAACGTGTTAATTTTGAGTTTTTAGATACGTCAAAATTAATTATAATAAATATATCGTACAAGATGATTTGCGATTCCCTTTTCTCTCTTCTGTGTTTTATACCGAATTAATCTTGGATATTTCAAATTATCATCATCTTCTTTGAGTGCATTCTCCTATCTGTAGTTGGTAACCGTAATAACAATTAATTCGTACTTTAAAAATACGAGGTGTGGCTATTAAATAACAAGACTGACGTAAAAAAAATTATTTTTATTTTATACAAAATCACTTACTGTCACCTTCAATATACACTCCTTCTCTATGCCTACAACGCTCCATGCGAATTTTCCATTGTTAGAAACAGTGCTGGAAGTCATCTTCTGTCAGCTCCTTCAGAACACGTGCTGCTTTCTCTTTTACAGCTTCCACAGGCTCAAATCTTGTCCCTTTTAATGCAAAGTTCAACTTAGGAAACAGGTAGAAGATAATAAGATGTGATGAAACGTGGTATTTTACTTATGATCCGGAAACGAAGTGCCAATTCATGCAATGGAAGAGCCGAACTTCACTGAGAGCCAAAAAAGCTCGAATGAGCAAGTCAAAATTTAAAGCAATGATGATTGTTTTTTTATATCCATGGGATTGTGAACCTTCACTGGGTTCCTGAAAGTCAAACAATTAATCAATATAACTACCTGGAGGTACTTTCTATACTACGTTAAAGAGTAAGGAAAAACGCCCCGAAATGTGGAAGGACAAATCATGGGTTCTCCACCAAGACAATGCGCCAGCTCATTCCGCGTTATCTGTAAAGAGGTTCCTAGCCAAGTACAGCATCTCAGTGTTAGAACATCCACCTTATTCACCAAATTTTGCACCATGTGACTTCTACGTGTTCCCTAAGGTGAAATCTGCATTAAAAGGGACAAGATTTGAGTCTATGGAAGCTGTAAAAGAGAAAGCGGCACGTGTCCTGAAGGAGCTGACAGATGATGACTTGCAGCACTGTTTCCAACAATGGAAAATTTGCATGGAGCGTTGTAAGGATAGATGAGTGTATATTGAAGGTGGCAATAAGTGGTTATGTATAAGATGAAAATAAAAATTTTTACGTCAGTCTCGTTATTTAATAGCCACACCTCGTATATAAATTTTTTCCACGGGAAAGCAGTGATCCGAAAGTCACAGTTTTTATCCGGGAAGGTCTACATCTTCCTGTACCCATTTATACTCCTTTATTTCTACGAATAATAAAAACTGTGTCAGTGGCATTTCTGTCGTTCTCTGCGCGCATGACATGTCCGCAATACTAAAAAGTTACTTGTCTCTTTACCGTGCTAACTAGTTATTTTTCTTTACATAGCTGATATAACACTTACTCCGTCCACGATATTTATTTCTTTCTTCTTAGAAGTCCAGACCACAATCCCATAAAACCAGGGATATGTAGCGTCCACGGATCTAAATAAAACTTATAAATTTACAACCTTGTTACATAATTATTGCTTTATTTGATTGGAGGGTGCCTTGGTTATACCTTTCCGTGCTCTTATTTTTGGTATTGAATCCTTATTTGTAGGTATGTATTACTCCTCCAAATGTAAACACCTCGTTACTCTTCTAATGCGAATATTTTTCATTGTTAAGCTCTTTATCTTTCTTTATTTAATTAAGGATTAAAAATTCTAATTTTTTGTAATTTATTGTTAACACTGACTAAATATTTTGATTGTTTAGAGCGAAAAGTTAAGATTTACATTATACGATTGTGGTTGGGAAGAAAGCCCTTTATGGTCAAAAAAATCCATTCGTTTGATGATGCTTGTTTCTAACGATTGTATCATAAAACCATTTGGGATATTTGAATTGAATTTAAACAATTTTGCCAAGGTAAACAATTAACTAAATTACAAAGTACATCTATCGTCTGCCTTTATGTAACACATTATTGTTGTTTAGGTCATCAGCCGAAAGGCTGGTTTGAACCTCTGGAAGTTTTACTAAGTAAAACGGGAGTGAGGTGGTTTACAATATTGCCTTCCTCACAGAGTGGAAAAATACGCTGATTAGCATGCTGGGCCCTCCGAAAAGCATTTACTTTCCACCTTGCAAATGACACCTTCATTTCATTTACCTCAGTGTCTGACTGTATAATGAAATTTACTACTCTTAGAGGAGATAACTCTGACTAGTGTCTTTTGCACCTCCTACCTCTTCTCTTCTTAAATGATTCAGTCATTTAATCGGCCGACCACGTGATAAGAAAGAGAAGTATTTTTTGTAGTCCTGGAACTAGCAGATCGAGTGCAAATATTTAACAATCCACGTTCCAGTCATGGGTATGATAACACATTCATTAAGATCAAAATGTAGTTTTACAGTTCTACTATGGCTTAGTCATAAAGGTTTTTAACAAAGCAAACTCAATAGTCCACTGTGTAATAAATACTGTTACTACCTATGAAAATTCCACAGCGAGATTTCATTATGTAAAATACCTAAGGTGGTGAGCGTTAACTCCTGCCATTAAGGAAATACTTTCAAAACTTATAATTTAGGGTCTTTAGTTTAAATTATTGTGTTGTTGCCATAAGATACTTTTCTGGACGATGAAAAACAGTTCCAATCCCCAAATCTGGAGGACCAGAATTTTTAATCAGCAATGTCTTCCTTAGTCATCGAAGAACCAACTCCAATACTGTGATTCCTTACAGTATTGATAGCAGTCGCTACCTTTGGTAAAATAGCAAAATAACAAAGGATGGTAGAAACACAAAAGTTATCAAAACTAGGATTGCTCATGCTAGAGAAGCCTTTGAAATAAAAAACAGCTTACTGACTACAAAAATTGACTTATAGATGAGGAAATTTTCTTAAAATACATTGTTTGGAGTTTGTCATTATACGGGAGTGAAACGTGGGTGATGTGGAGCTGTAGGAAAGAAGAGGATAGAAGATTTTGAAATGTGGTGTTATAGTAAAATGTGAATTAGGTGGGTGGACAAAATAAGTAATTTAGAGGTTATAGACGAGTGGATGAGAGAATTTTTTTTATTTTTTTTTGGTTTAACGTCCGTGGATGAAAGAAGAAGTATATGAAAACATCTTACCAGAAGAAGGGATAGGCTAATGGAGCATATCTTAAGACATCCAGGTATTGGTCTATCAATAATGGAGGGCAATATTGAGGGAGTGAACTTTAGGGGGAGGCAAAGGTTAGAATATCTTCTTCTGCCTTTTAAGGATTAGGCATCTCTGCCTGTTCCGAACCTCTCAAATCTGCCCATCTCTTTCTCGGGCGTCCTCGTTCTCTCCTGCCCTCCAGCTTATAGCCCAGTGTCTGCTTAGGTATTGTATCCTCCCTCATTCTGTTCACATGCTCTAACCACTGCTACTAAGGTTAGAATATATAAAGCAAATTACAAAAGATGTAGGGTGTAACAGGTATGTAGATATGAAACGGCTTATGAAAGATAGAATAGCTTGAAGAACTGCATCAACCCACTCGAGAGAGTGATGATAAAAAGAAACCTTTGGTTATTCATGATTATTTTATTTTCTTAGTCTTTACATCATCTGGTGATCTCTGCCCTATTCATTACCTGGGATAGCGCTTGATGAGAAATTAACAACTCCACACCGGAAATGATAATTTGGACACTTTCGGAGAAGTAGGGCTATCAGAAACATGGAAAATTCTGTTTTGTTCAGTATTCACGTATACTGTGGCACTAAGAAGAAAATGTTTGTCGAACACTCTCCCATTTATGGTTTACAGGTTTCAAATCGCGATAAGTTTCTGGAGAATAAGTTGTCAGATGACTTTGAAATGAAGAGTTTATAAAAGACTTTAATTGGAAAAAATTGAAGAAAGATAACTCACCTGGTTTGGTCATCTATAAGAACTCTAGGAGGACAGACTGCCGCAGAAGAAATGGCTATGGGTTTCAGCTATACGAAGACGATGCAGAAAAGATTGACGGAGCTATTGTGAGAATGAGTCTAAGTAATGAATATGTATGTAATAGAAATGAACAGCGTTTTGAATTTCGGTAAATGACTTAGTGCTGTAGAACACCCGCTATAACAACATTTCAAAAAAAGTTAAATCATCCATAACATTTGAATCAATCATTTCAAAAAGTCAAATAAACTAACTTTTGGGTAATAAAAAAACTGTTCATTTACTTTGTTTAGTTACATAATAAAAGAAAATAAATTGCCTTGAGAAATGGGTTAAGTAGCCTCAAGAAATTGTGTTAAAAATTGAAGAAAAGATGTATTTATTTGTTTCACTAGTTTATGTTAGTGACTTAAAGAATATAAAAAATTGCAATTCTTGACTTTCAAGAAAAAAAAAATTTCTGACATATTCATGCTCTTCATCTTTGTGATCAATAGGAGTTGCCTCCCATAAAAATATCTTTTCATAGAAGCTCTGTCCTCTTGCTCCTGAGTAATCCTGGGCGTGTAGGACTTAAACTTAAAAAGATCATACATTGGAAGAAAGCCTTTATGAATAGCCTTTTTAAGTATTAAAAAAACGAAGTAAGACTTGCGTGGTTTTTGGGGAATGATTTGTTCACACTAGGTCTGAAAATGAAAAAGAAAATTTTTTCCTTATGGCCTTCTAAAACGACTGATTCATTCTTAAGCTACATTTTATACTATAAATTATTACATCTCTTCACTGTGATGTTTTTTCTTATTTTCCAGATACTCAATGGTGCGTATGGCTACTTCAACTTACTACAATCATTCAAGAGTACCAGTAATTAATTTCATCATGAAGGTTACCAGATATAATAATTCAGCTAGGAAATTTTTCAAGAAAAATCACGAAAAAGGAAAGATTAAATATTTTCCCGTCCATAAATAATATTTTCTGAACAAATACAAAATTACTTCACATCTTTTCTTCTTTCTTTTTATCCCTAATGTGTGTACGTTGCAATCTATTAAATTAAGAAGACTAAAGTTACCCCATGATGAGATGAGGATGACATGTATGGTGTGTAAATGAAGTCTAATCTTGTACAAACGCAGGCCGACCATTCCTGAAAATGTATGGTAATTGAACTCAAGATCTATCAAAATACACCAAAAACCACTGTCTAGTACTCAAATCCGTTTAAAAGTACTTACCTCTACTAGAATTTAAACCCATAGAACCTTCATGTCCGTACATAACCTGTTAAAAAGCTGACTCACGCCAACAACGTTACCAATAGACTGTCGCCGACTACCCTTCCAACATTAGCGCCTGCGACAGTCCCAGTAACTGTCTGCCACGCGGAGCGCTACAGACGCACAGAGCCTGCAGTGCCTCCCCTCCACCTTGAAGTGGACTCGCCGAAGAGGGACTTAAGCGACAGCCCTGGCTCGCGAGAGTCATTCTTCACTAAACTCTCAACCGTAGAAGAACAAGAAAAAAGAGCTCCCGACTGAAGAAGAAGATCCCAGTCGAGATCAACGCACCATCCCTGGTCTACGCTACCGGTGGCGGACGCTGCATTCCAGCACCGGTCAACCCTCGCCGACCCGGAGAGAACCGCCTCGGCCGCGCTATCGGCAGATGGCCTACGCCGACCCAACACTGCGGGGCTCTGGGGGCTACCACTGTCACGCTGCAGTGGGGACCCAACTGCCGCTGAGGGAAGGCTAGGTCTGAAACCGGTAGCCGAGCCGTCACTCTTCGGGCTCCGCTTTCAACACGCCGGCTCACCGCTTCCGACCACCAACAACGGCCCTTTTCAGGGTCACCAATTTTCCAAACAAGGTTTTGCCACGTGTCGTCGGCCCCCGTCAGCGACAAGACCAACCCGGTTGGTTATTGCATATTAAAACTTAATTAAGTATTAGGCACAAACTGTCTCCTGGAAGTGCTATTTAAATGTTTTATTGGTCAAATTGTGACGACGATCCTTGGTACACACATATTATTTTGCGAAAATGCAATGGTCACACAAAAAATTGTGTCAAATTTGTAAAAATTTAATGAATTATAATTGTATTTGTACAAAAATTTTAATATTAATAAAAAATTTCATGTCTGTTTTATTTGAGGTGTGTTAATTTTTCAGGAAACGAGTGTTGAAATTGTAATTATAGGCCTAACCCAATCAAAATATTATTCACTTTTGCGACTGTTTCTCATCAGGTAATAAACCGGGTGTGAAACGCACAAGACTTTTTGTAGCTAATGTAAAATATAATGAAAAACATATCCTATGTGTAATCAAAAGTAAAAACGTAAAATGAAAAAATATCCTAATTTTAATCATGATTGAATGACGCTAAAAAAAAATCATTCTCTGGTGGACTTGAAATATGGAAATTCACTAACTGGCGCTAAATTAAGTACAGACTAAATACTAAGGCGTTGTAAACAAAAATTTTGTACATAAAAGTTATAGATATCATGAGTTTTTATAACTTTAGTCATAAAAACTTTTGTCTTAAAATGAATGAATACTAACGCTGCAATCTTAAAAAAACCATTTTTCACCGATTTCAATGAGCGTAAGTAGGAAACTAATAACTTTAATACAGTTTTTTTTTTAGTTATTAAATTAAAATAGCAATTAGATAGCCATGAGATGTAAACCGGGAGAGGTAAAACGACAGGCAAGTTGAACTTTGATAACGTGGCGCCCAGATTTCGTAAAAATGGCAAGAGTCATTTGGCGGTTATGTGAACGAACAGTTTCATCATCATAAATTAATGCAATTCAAAATTTATGTATTTATAAAAGTGGTTTTCCGTTTATAAATAACAGTTATCCATATTCCATATACTTCCACATCAATAACCCGGCACTTTAACGGAAGGAAATCTGATATAGGACTACGTCTACTTAATGTAAGAGGACCAAGGTTCTGAATAAATGTAAATAGATCTAGTATTAGGAATAGTTTTAATTCTATTTCTAAAGAAATATTATGCAATGTTTTAAAAGTTATTGCAGAATTACTTTTTACAGTAACAACCTATAAGCCTAATGAAGTTTAATTCTATTTTGAATTGAATATGATGCAAATTAATTCTAGTCACGCGATGTAAATTACTTTTATTCTATTGCAGTTACTGTAATTTATGTGCTATTTAATGTTGTTTTGTTGCTTCCTTCTCTTCATAAACATACGCAAATATATTAATATTATTATCCCGTATAATTTACGTGGTTGAATAATATTTTTTTTATGTTTTCTTTTAGAAAATAAGATTTAACTTGAATAAAATTACTTTCCGTAGAATAAACCTTTTGGATACGCAACTGACTGGTACTCTAATAATCTCGTTATAGTTTAGTTCAGATTATAGTTTTAGTTTATGCATGTAGTTAGTTGTTTGGGAGATCTTATCTACAGTGTCAACGCTCTTATTTGATTTTAATATTTAAAAAATAAGGTTTATGAATTCGTGGGTGAACCACAAAAAAGTAAAAGTAGAGAAACACAAAATGTTAATACAATACAACATTTTAATTAGGCTAGGGTATATACTTCCCAACTAATCTGACGTATAGAGAAATTGACTTGGACAATGTACAGTCAACATTAATCTAACTATAAGGGTGTAATCTTACTTTATTTCTCCAATCATTAGGAAATAGAATAAAAATTAGGCTACAAAAGGTTTAAATAACTACTGTCGATTTCTTTGTTATAGATACCCGAGTTTGACGCCTTCTTTCTTCAAAACCACTTGTACAATTTCAGCGTACTATACACCAAAATTTAGCTGATTTCAATCTGCGTTGTTACATGTCAGTTTAATATTTTTAGCGTTTATTAATATTCCGATATCAGGATGAGAAGACCAAACGAGCCATTGTATTTAGTATAAAAATATTTATACAAATTCATTAATAATATGGAACCGCAGTTGACCAGTTATTCGGTAGAATTTTTTAAAATAATGGTAGATGCTGCGGGGAATGGAAGTAACTTAACCATGTTGCCACGTCTTTTAATCGGTTGTGTTCGTTTTTCTTCTGCTAAAGTCGTCTTTTGACGTAACATACAACTAGTAGTTTAGTTGAATTTTATGGGTAAATGATGAGTGGGTATTAACTTTGGATGTCGTGTTTCTTATGCGTATGCTGGAAGGAAACGTCCCTGATATGCTAATAAAAATAGATAGTAGGCCTCCGAGTTACAACGCGGCAACATAGTTAAGCGTCTTCCACCCCCGCAGCATCAACCATTATTTAAATATTTTAAAAATTCTACCGAATAACTGGTCAACCGCTGTTTCATAATATTAATGAATTTACATTCATTTTTTAAACTGAATAAAATTATTTTTCGAAATTGCAGGATTATTGAACGGTTAAATAAGCTACAAATCTAAAATTACGTACGTTCAATTACGACATACAAGTTTATATTCCTGCGAAATCTTAAATAAATTGGTCGAGCGGTATTTGAGTTATAGGCCTCTAAATAAATCCGATCTGTTGCAGCAATAAAAAACCGGCTCCTGAAATCAGCTAAATTTTGGTTATAATACGTCAAAATTCAACTAGCGGTTTTGAAGAAACAAGGCTTCAAACTCCAGTATCCAAAATAAAGAAATCGACAGCAACTATTTAATCAATAAATAAAAGCAAAAAAAGTTATTCAATTTCGTTACAGCGTGGTATTTGCTTAAGGAAACATTTCCGGTTCATTGTTGTTGGAACATTGTCCGGAAGTGTACGAGGAGTGGTTATTAAATAACGAGACTGACGTTGTAAAAAAACTTTATTTTAATTTTATACATAATCACTTATTATCACCTTCAATATACACTCCTCTATCCCAACAACGCTCCATGCGAATTTTCTTTGTTGGAACCAGAGCTAGAAGTCATCTTCTGTCAGCTCCTTCAAGACACGTTTCGCTCAAAAATGTTTGTACTGACACTTTGTACGCGATTGAAAATGACCCAAATTTTATTGGAAACGATAATAACATGTGATGAAACGTGGTTTTTTACTTATGATCCGGAAACGAAGCGCCAATCCATGCACTGTAAGAGCTGAACTTCACCGAGAGCCAAAAAAGCTCTAATGAGCAAGTCAAAATTTAAAGCAATGACGATTGGTTTTTTTCTTATATCTATGGCATTGTGTACTTTTACTGGGTTCCTGAAAGTCAAACAATTAACCACCTTTTTCACCAGATCTTGCACCATGTGACTTGTACCTGTTCCCTAAGGTGAAATCTGCATTAAAAAGGACAAGATTTGAGTCTGAAAAGAGAAAGCGGCACGTGTCCTGAAGGACACGTTATTTTCTTTACGTCAGTCTCGTTATTTAAAAGCCACACCTCGTATAGTCGACAGTTAATATTTTACTTTTGATAATACCGTATGAGAGGCCGTGATTGCGAATCCTACACACTATTAAATATTTTTTTGTTAAATAATTTAAAAAATTATTATTAAATAATTTGTTAACTTAATTAAATAAAAAGAACTTTACTACTTAATTATAATTTCAAATGTTTTTCATTATTTAACAAATAGGCCTAATAATCAATGATCAATAAACGAAATAAAAGTTGTAATATGTAGGACTCGAACTTACGGGCTCTCGTACAGTAATATCAAGAAAAATAACTGATTACTCTACACACCCGACTAATATTTAGAAAAAGTGGATGCGAAATTTTTTGTTTTATCTAAGTAGCCTACCGCGCTGTATCGAAATTGAGTAAAATTTTTGCCTTTTTACTTTCTCTTGCCTATATGAATATATAGAAAGGAAAGTATTGTTTTCATGTCGATTTTTCGAAATCGAGTTTTCACCAGATTTACACGTTTTCAGACCCCCTGAACCCAAATAACCTGTTTTTAGCAAATTGTTCTGTGTGTGTGTGTGTGTGTGTGTGTGTGTGTGTGTGTGTGTGTGTGAGTGTGTGAACAGAATATCTCAAGAACGGAACATCGTACGAACTTGAAACTTGAAACTTAGTTAGGTAATACTACCGGCCCCGACACGAACATTTTCTTAAAAATCAGTTAACCGGAAGTAGTAGTTTATTCGTGTCATTTTTCACTTTTTTGCGATTTTTTTCAATAACAGGTCCTACAATTTTTTTTAAAAATCGCCACGTTTACAAAATGTTTTATGCTGTACAAGATAGGGTAAGCGTCATATCTGCTGAAATTCTTGGAGAGGCTGTTTTCACGTAAAAATTATTGTTTTTGTAAGATTGCTGCTTTAATATGCATTTTAGCACAAAATTGTGTATAATAAAAGTTGTAGAATATTTAAAATTCTATAATTTTTATTTTAAATATTTTTTTTTATAACGCTTAGTTTAGCGGTAATTAGCGATTTTATTGTTATTTTTTTTCGAAAATTTGTAAAAAATCGATTTTTCAAAGATTTCATCCTTATTATGGATTTTACGACAGAAGTATATGTAATAAAATTTATAGGAACTTTAAAGATCTACAACTTTTAATTTAATCATGTTTCTCTACAGAGCCTAGTTTAGCGTGAATAAGTGATTTTCCGTATTTAGAACCCAAATGGTTGATTTTCATTTTGCGTCTTTCACTCATAAAATTAGGTTATGTTTTTTGAGATAAGTTTTTTGTTTATTTCTAATGTTTTATTACTAATATTAGGTTATATAGTTCATTATTTGCATTGGCAAGGGAAAGTTGTGGGAGTGTTTCACACCAGATTTTTTTTCTTATCTAAGTAGCCTAACGTGCTGTATCGAAATTGAATAACATTTTTTCCTTTGTTATTTTTAATTAAATTATTATCTTTTTAAATCTTTTGTACACTCATTTTTATTTTGTTTCCTAACGACTGAAGAAATAAAAGTAAGATTACACCCTTATAATTAGATTAGTTTTGACACTACCATGTCCAATGATAATATCCCTAAACGTCAAATTTGTTGGGAAGCACGTTATAATTTAAACATATAAAAATAAATACTTGTAAGAAGGAAAACAAAAAATGTTCAATGTTGTGACAATAATTATAAAAACCTGTTCAAAAATATGTTGTCCAGAAATATATATATGAATGCCGTACTAAAACTTCAAACTAAAAATTTTAACTCCAATTCTAAATTTCTAAACACCATTGAAAATTAAATATTCAAACTAAAATTCTACCGTTACCTTATCCCAATTTTTGGGATTGTCGGTCTCATCTTAAAAAGGCTTGGGCCAATCACGAGTCCTCCTTATATTTTATATGTTCAAAGGAGTCCAAGGGTCAAAACCAATTGAAAACGTTTGGTTCGCTTTATCTTATTTATCGTATCACTCTGACTTACACAATTCGGTTTCAAAACGTGACCGATAAACAAACACACAAACTGTATACGGTTACAACCGTTTTCTTTAAATCTATGTGCTAATAAAATACTAAACACATTAATAATTATTAAACAGTGCTGAAGAACAATTCTAGAGTAATAGACTGATTAAATGGTTGGAGGAGTGGAGATTGATTCCAGAGAAACAGATGGGCTTTCGAAGCGGAAGTGGCTGTAGTGATGCTGTTTTCTTCTTTCTTCAGTTGTTAATTTGCAGTTAAGACTACCCAAAAGGAAAGTTCGGAGTCTTTATCGATCTGAAATGAGCATTTGATCCGATTTTCATGAAAAATTGTGAAGTAAATGGTATGATTTGGGAATTAGGGGTAAAATTTTGAACCTTATTATAAATATGTATGATCATGCGGTCTTGGTTCAAATCCCATTCAGGCACTGCGTATTTTCATGGGTTACAAAAACATCATTTCATCCTTCACCGTCTGCATTAGCAGTAATTGCAAAACAGTCAGACGTTAAACAAAAACAAAAAAAAATTATAAATATGTATAGTAATGCTTCTATGATTGTATCTTCTGCACAAGAGGTTGCTAATGAAATTATCATTACTGTAGGTTTACTGCAAGGTGAATCCTTAAGCCCTTTCCTCTTCAACCTATATACGTCGTATATAATACAATTTTTTATTGAAGCTGGAGCCTGTGGGATTAGGGACTCCTAGGGGGATTTTATGATAATGTTTTATGCAGATAATGCTGTTGTTTTCTACTTGGGCTGAGACCCAAAAAGGTCTTAGAATTTTAAAAGAATATTGTGTCAAGAATATTTTAACGGTAAAACGTAGAAAAGGTTTACGTGGTTTGTTTCCAGAAGGGAGGAAGTCGTGTGAAAAAATCTTTATTATTCGTACACCAACATAAGTTTTGACAAACAAATTTACTTAACTCGGTGTTCCTTTCTGTTCTTCTGCTAAATTTACCAGGCAGTACCTTTCCTTTTTGCAAAATTTACTGAAGCTAGTTCTTCAAAATTGAGCATTTTAAGAGGTGCTAAGTCGAATAGCTGGCTGAGAAGTTCGATGCTTTGGCTGAGAGTATATTGCTTTACTTGGCAGAAATATGGGGAGTTATGTATTGTCACCGATTGGGGCCGACGACCCGTGGCAAAACCTTGTTTGGAAAATTGGTGGCCCTGAAAAAGGGCCGTTGTTGGTGGAAGGAAGCGATGAGCAGGGGGTGGTGGAAGCGAAGTCCGAAGAGTGATGGCTCGGCTACCGGGTTCAGGCCTAGCCTTTCCTCAACGGCAGTTGGATCCCCACTGCAGCGTGACAGTGGTGACCCCCGAGCCCCGCAGTGTCGGATCAGCGTAGCCCATCTGCCAATAGCGCGGCCGAGGCGGTTCTCTCCGGGTCGGCGAGGGCTGACCGGTGCGGGAATGTAGCGTCCACCACCGGTAGCGTAGACCAGGGATGGTGCGTCTGGCCTCAGCTGGGATCTTCTTCAGTACGGAGCTCTTCTTCCCAGTTCTTCTCCAGTTGAGAGTTGATCGAAGAATGACTCTCGTGGGCCAGGGCTGTCGCTTAAATCCCTCTCCGGCAAGTCCGCGTCAAGGTGGGGGGGGGGAAAGCACTGTAGGCACTGTGCGGCTGTAGCGCTTTTTGCGGCAGTTACTGGGACCGTTTTCAGGCGCTAATGTTGTTAGGGTAGTTGGCGACAGTATGTTAATAAAGTTGAAAAAGGACAGTTGTTATTTTGTAAAAGATTATGGAAATTACAAATCAACACTCCTGGTGCTTATGTTCGCGTGAAATTTAGAACGTATATGTTTTTTAGAAATAGTTTTTGTAAAATGTATTTGTTTTCAGCACTAGCGTAGTTTTTAAATTTCTTGTGTACTCCATAACTAAGTGAAAGAAGAGAACACCTACCCTAGGACATGGCTTTTAGTCATAGTTGGGTATGTCAATTTCCTCCACCTCGTACATTGTAAATTGCTGTAAAAGTATTTATAGCTTTTGGAAAGAATGTTACTTGATTGCGAAAAATAAGAAAATAAAATTTATTATTATTTTAGATAATGGAAGACATCAAGATTCAATCAACAGAAATATCGAAACTTTTTATAGCACGTGTGAGGAAAGCTGGAGTAGATCTAGACACAAAAACATTCAAAATTAAAGCTGTATTACTAGTGGTATTGTCAATATATTTTTTTGTAACTTGTGCTGTAAAATTGATAAATGAATGGACTGACATTGAAAAAAGACTCTCATCTTTGGAACATTTAAATGCATTATCATTTGTTGTCACCCAGTTTATTATTTCGTGCACAATTTATGATATCCGGACACATTTAGAGATTATTGATCAAAGGTATTATCCACAGACAATTATCAATAAAATATTGCCAGAAGTGATTGAAAGACAAATGAAAGTTCTAAAACACGATCAATATTTATTAAATAAAATTGTATTTTTGGCTTGTTGGCTTTGGAGTATGGCTTCAATAGTAACGCCTGCATTTACAATTTTAAAATCCACGTTGTTGGTTAACTCAGAAATTGTTTTCAACAAAGAAATAGATGATTTACCTATACCATTTCAACATTATTTCTTTTTTGGTAAATCTTTATTATTATATTTAATAACGTACTTCTTACAACTTATAATGATTTGGCATGCCATGTATAATGCCAGTGCGGTACAAGCATCACATATGTTAGCTCTAAAGAAAGTTACAGCTCAAACTAAATTATTTACTATGGCTTTATTTGAGAGAATAGGAATAAATTATATAAAAATGCAAGATTACATTGATAGAGGTGAAGACTGTAGAGTTTTCCCTTATGATAATTTGAAGGAATGTGTATATGACCAGAAGTTATTCAAACTTGAATTTCGAAATTTGATTGTTCATCATCAAGTAATAATAAGGTAAGATGTTAAGTATTATTTGCAATTACAGTCGATTCCGGATAATTAGTCCACTGGTTAATTGGGGTTGCCAGTTTTTTGGGACAGTTCTTTAATGAACAAAACAGAACGTGATTTTACATTGATAAGTACTCCGTTTATTCGGTCCATAATGCCGCTTTTTGGAGCCGATCCGATGTACTTACATGTACATAGGCCTATATATTTTATTAAAACCATTACAACGATGAACAGCACGTGGTTCTAAGCAGCAGGATAAGATAATGGGAAGGATACAGGTAGTAAACATTTCGACAGATAAACAACAGTAATCACACATCAGTCTAATCCGTCAAATCAGAATAACAAAGATGTTATTTACAGTACAATGTGTAGGCTACATATCGCTAGTTGTGTCCAACCTTACAAGCTGTATAGCCTCCTTGCAACTTATGGTTAGTTGTAACTTGTCATACGTACATAGAAGTTCGTAATTCAATGCTTTTCATAAGTTTTTGTGATTTCATGAGTGTACTGTAACACACTGTTTATCGAGTTGGTTGTTTTGTTATATGCAGGCACAAATTTTTATTTATATTTTTTGATTGCCATTCGTTTCGCACATTTCTTGATATTTTCATACGTAGGCTTACAGTACAGTACCTACTATCAACGTCTTTGTAAGTTAAATGCCGCGTAACGATATGACTGTGAACGAATAAAGCTTCTCGACAAAATAAAAATGTATCCACCTAACTTAAGCCAACGTAAACTATCGGAACTAACAGGTATACCGAAAAGTACGATAGCTTGTATCGTGCTCCGAGAAAGTATATTTACGCCAAGAGTGGGCATTAAAAGATTATGAAACATCTCAGAAAATAAAACGTGAAGGATGGATCCACTTGTTGAGAAGCGTTGAATGAATGGTTCGCTATTGTAACGTCGTAAGGTGTTAAGAGTCAATGATCCAATGCTTAAAACCAAGGCAAAAGGTTTTGCTAAAAAGTTAATCATTGTTCTGACACCCTTTCAATTTTTTCGTGTGTGTATGGATAGAACTTGCATGTAAAATTTTTGTGCGTGATAATTTTAATAAAATACAGTATCATATACGCCAGAATTTATGAATTAGTTTATTAGGGCCAGCCGTTTAATTGGGCCAAAATACTCCAGTTCCGATGTGCCCTAATTATCCGATATTGACTATACATTATTTTATGTAAATTGAAATTTATTGACACAATATAAAATTTGATATTGACTACACACTATATATTGAAATTTATTGACACAATATAAAATTTGTTTTGACACAGTTTTAACATCAAACTGTAGGGAGACTGTGATAATATAGGTCACATAACAGAAAATTACTACAAAAACTTAAAGTTTTATATGTTTGAAACATACCCACACCAAGTCGCTCATATATAATGTTTTCTAATCACTGGGTACTTTAATTGAAATCTAACTTTTGATGTTAATATGGTATTAAAAAAGGAAAATCTTAGATTTGGTTAGTATCACTTCTACCTTGCAGTGTGTGCAGTCACTGATGATTGACAAATAGCCTAATCGATTATGATGGTTCTGCAAAGAAAAACATGCCTTATCAGAAATGAAAAAGATGAAAAAATTTGAAGATTTTTGTGCGTTACTCACGCAAGTCTATCCGTAGAGTGAGCGAGCAGAGAACTAAGAATACCACATTTAACTGTATACCGTGTGTTGAGGCGCCGTTAATTGTACGAGGACTATGCAGTAATACCTCGCATAACGCTTCTCCGTTTAGCGCTGATTCGTTATAACGCTTTTATGAAAACTTCAAGGTCATCAGAGGTTTGTACAGAGATGCGTTGTAGTAGCTGGAAGAATAACTGAAACTTTTGTCTTCTTATAGATATATCAATAAGAAGACAAAGTAGAACTTGACCAAGGCCCCCGCCCAGATCATCGTTTTCCTAAATGAATTTAGGTACAATTTATATAATAAATTTATCAGTTAAGTTGAGTAGATATTTTTATTTTATTTTCATATAAATATTTGATTATTTTGTTATTTAATATTTTTATAGAAACATCCTGCTCATTAAATAACAAAATAATCAAATGTTTATGGAAATAACATAAAGAAATAACAAAATAAAAATATATGCTCTACCTATCGGATAAGTTTGTTAAGTTTTTCCATAAACATTTGTTCTTAATGCTAGGCTTAATGTACATATATTTATTTTGTCATTTCTTTATGTTTGTACTGTCAAGTACATATTTATGTTTATACTTCTTACTGGTGCGTACCTTTATTTAATGTGTAACGTAGGCCTATTGTGTCTTGTATTTTCAATGCATAATTTTGAAATTCTGTATTTAATTTCTTTTTTATATTATGCTGTACGTATAAATAAATATTTGAACCTATAAACAAAAAAAAAATACCAAAAAACAATCAGTAAACATAATGTAGTATTTACTGTACAGTACGAGCGTTGTACGGAACCCGTTGTGATTATGTAATCCCTCTACCCCGTACGTAGCGTACGTAGCGCCCGATGCTTGCGGAACGCATCTCAAGCGCTAAACGAGGTACTACTGTACTACTTACAGCTTGTATACACTCAACATGCTGTAGGGTGCTCTACGGCTCTACAAATTGAAGCATTTTAAATTGTCTGACAATTCATTTACTGACTAACTCATAAGTGTTTTTATACCTGAGGTCTGATAGTTAATCAAGTTCCTTCTAAGAATATAGCCCCTTTACCAAAATGTAGTTGAACGAATCAAAATAAAAACAAACAATTTTACTAGTTTCGATTTCTAGGAATTACTATTAAAACATTCCATTATTTTTGTTCAATGCACAACACTTCATAAGATACACAATTTCTTACAATGAAAGATTTATTCCTAAACCTATTTTTAGAATATCGGTGTGAAATTTTATAATATTTTTTAATTTAGCTAATAGAAGAAGTTGATTTGTATTTTGAATTGAAAAAATACATACCATACTGTTATAGCCTACTGTTCCATTATGTTACGATTATAGCGAATTTCGGGGATGTCTATTTCACTGTATGTTTTCTTGTAATCTTTTCGACTATCTTAATGTTCAGTACTCTAATGTGTTGCAGAAATATAAGGTTGCTCAATGAAGCACTTAGAATCCTGGTGACAGTTCAGAATCAAGTATCTTGCATAGCTGTTTGTATTTACCTGTACAAAATTACAGCAGTAAGTATTATACCTAAACAATGTTTTAAACATATTACATTTTTCTTCCTCTTTCCCTACTTATTAATATATAGATAAAAAGTTATAGTTACAATATAATGTCATGCTGATTTTTCAAAACTGCGTTTTCACTGGAAATACTCGCATTCGAGTCTTGTGAGCTCAAAAAACATGTCTTACAGATTATTTTGTGTTTTAGAATATTTAGATATATATCATCGGGAATGATTATTCTGTGGAGTCCTGTAGCCGTGTGCCGTAGTGGACGTCTTGTCTGCAGTCTGGATCGGAATTGAATCTCCCTGTTAAGTGTAGCGCTCTTTATATAGTTGCCGAGAGCGCTGTGGTACAGGGCGGTTACTGGCTCAGCATTGATGACAAAGGCCTCTGTCAGTACCCACACAAGCCTACCGCCCCTCTTGGAACTATTGGCGGCTTCCTCTGTCGCTACGTCGGAAGCTTAGATTGCCGGCAGCACAGTACTTAATCAAAGGAAGCGACGGTGACTGTTTCTTCCCTTATTGCAAGGAATTTGCTGTTGTTCAGTAGACTTATAATTCATCGATGGTGTTGAACCATAATCTTCAGCACATGTGCAGTCACTAACAGTAGTACATTTATATCTTCTGATGTTGGATGGCATGACAAAGAAGTGTAAATATCCTGAAGTTCTTCTAGTTCAAAAACTATATCTTCTGCACTTAATAATAAATGAAATAATAACTTCTTAAAGTACAGTAAATAAAGTCAAAGTTTTATAAACGTTATTTTTCGTATTTGAAAAATTAAAAAAATTAATTTAATGAAATAAAATTAACAATTTAAGTATTTCGAATATTATTTTTAAAATAAAATGTATGATTATTTTTGTATTCCACACACATTAGATTTTTAATACAAATTTTTAAAATATTTTTCAGAGCTCAGACGTTTTAATTAAAATAGAATATGTGTTTTTGATGACTCCAATAGCATTTTTCCTGTTTATATATTCATCGTTAGGACAGCAACTTGTTAACGAGGTAAGAAGACGCAATAATTCGTACTCAAGGAATCATCTAAGATGAGATAAATGTTGTGTCAAAAATAATTCCGTGGATTGTATAGGATCGAATGGTCGATTAGACCATAAGTAAAATGATTATTATTGTTTTAGTTTTGTAAACATATTTTTATATATGTATGTTTATATATGTTCAGATAACAGGAGAAGTGAGATATTTTACAATCAATCTGTTAGTTGCAGGGCTAAATAATAGTTCTGTTTCTTATCACATGATCAACCCAATAAATTACTGATCATTTAAGAACAGAAGAGGTAGAGGTGTAAAAGACACTAGCTCAAGGAATCATCTAAGATGAGATAAATGTTGTGTCAAAAATAATTCCGTGGATTGTATAGGATCGAATGGTCGATTAGACCATAAGTAAAATGATTATGATTGTTTTAGTTTTGTAAACATATTTTTATATATGTTTCCTCTGAAAGTAACTAAGTTTTTTAACTTTCCTCTGAAAGTAATGAATTTCATTGTACAGCCAGACCCTGTGGTGAATGAAGTGAAGGTGTCATTGGCAGAGTGGAAGGTATGTGCTTTTTTGAGGGTCGGCCAGCTGATAAGCGTTCCTTTCCACTCAGTGAGGTAGGCAATTGTAAATCACCTCACCCTTCGTTTTACTAAGTAACACTTCTAGAGGTTCAAACTAGCCTTTCCTGGCGACCTAAACAATAACATACGTTCAGATATACGTATACCTAAATTTATTTTTTATTTCAATATAAATAACATTAATAAAAACTACCAGAAACAGTCAAAGAATTAATAAGAACACTTACCAGTAGAGAAGTGCTTTCATGACTTCACAACGTAGTTAGCTAATCACAACACCAAAAAATTAAAAACTATTTTTCAAAAATGAATACTTCCGTCATAGCAATTAAGGAATCCACTAACGCAGGAAGCTAACTGAACAAAAATATACAGAAAACAGAAAAACGGAAAATTTCGACTATAGAATAAAAAATTTAATATTTTCTAATGGCGTTATTATTACAGGGCGAAAATTTAAGGTTTGCATTATACGATTGCGGTTGGGAAGAGAGCCCCTCGTGGTTTAGAAAATCGATTTACTTGATGATGCTTCTCTCCAAAGATTTTACAATAAAACCATTCCAAACATACGACTTAAATTTAAACAATTTTAGCAAGGTAAATTATTTTATTTCTCAATTCCATAATGAAGAATTCAAATACAGAAGTTGCTTTCTGATAAATTAAGTTAAAAACAATATTTAAAAATTTAAAATTCATTAAAAAGTATCGTTTTTAGAAATAATAAGTCACCTGCAAATCAGACACCAAAATGATTACCAAAAATAGTGGTACTATTTCATTTACCGTCGAGTTAGTGAAAAACTGTTGCTTTCAAGTTCAAAATTATACTATTCTGTTTACGCATAGGAGAATTTTAAGTAATAAAATATTAAGACGAAGATTACTTTTACATGAATTAAAATTAGTAATCACTGTTTAAGTAATAAAAAAAGTGTATTATACATAACTTGCACTGAAAAAAAAAAGAAATAAAACAGAACTAAAATTCGGAGCAGATTTATTAGCGTGTGTGGGCTTACTGCTCTCCGACATCCCCACTCAATCATTTCTGGCAAGTATGTACACATGACGAAGGTGGAAGTATTACGTACATCAATGTGTGCATGAATGACGCCAGATTCTATGTTCACGGTAGTTTACTTGTTGTACCTTTTAACGAAAATACAAAACCGTTGGTTTTATTATCCATTCACTACTTTAAACTCAAAATAACCTAATTTAATTAATTTTTTTATTGTGTTAAATTGGAGGCGAGGAGCTGATTCTGTCCTTTATAACATAATTAAAAGTGTGTATTTTTAAAAATTTTCTTTTTATAATGACGCACAGAAGTCCGGATACTAGGAGACAAAGCAAGAAATTGGTTAGAGTTTTGCAGTTATTTTTTGGAGGCTCTCTAAGAATGATATTATAGATGAAGTCTCCATTGTGTTTCTCAAAGAGCCACACGTAAACTGTATATTGTAAGAAAATTTTCAAAATTTTTCTGTGGAATTTGCTTGTCACAAAATGTTAAAATGTTTTTGGTTATCGACATAACAGATTGAATGTGATTTTTTTCTTCTAATTATAATATAAATAAATCATCATTTCATCGCATGATACATAGAGGTAAAGAAAGAAAATATAAACTAAATATGAACAGTATTTCTTGAAAATACGTGATTATAAATCATTAATCATTAACCAAAGCATTAACGTACGCATAATCACTGCCATGAGTTGATAGGAAGAGAATGTCGAGCGGTAGGGTAGGGGTAGAGACCTACAATCACCCCACATGACTATGGTTCTGTTCTCTATTACAAGATTCCACAATGTGTTGCCCGTTTCTTGTGAAACGCGGATAAACTGTTTACATAAATTCAAAAGCTAAATGAAACATTGTACCTATATCTTAAAAATTTCAATGTTTAACCTAAATTTTAACATCAGATTCAATGTATGACTCAAAGATACGAGGGCTCTTTTGTTTACACCCTCCGATCGAGCCGCA
Source organism: Catonia carolina (assembly GCA_035578175.1). Lineage (NCBI taxonomy): Eukaryota > Metazoa > Arthropoda > Insecta > Hemiptera > Achilidae > Catonia > Catonia carolina. The sequence continues at coordinate 7,919,312 of JAQMRL010000014.1, read as the reverse complement.
AAAATCACACATATAGTAGAGCTAAAGATCACAGTGGGTAACTGCGCATCTTTCTTGCTACAACCTCTGCTATACTGACGCCAGCTTGTCATTTTGAGCACAGATGTAATAGGCACGTGACTGGCTGGTACGATTGATGCTCCCACCTAACGTAAATTTCTCGGTGTTGTTCGGTTACTTTATGCTCAAATGAATAATATAGCAGAAACTCACCAAAGAATAAACGGTGTGCAATGAGTAAAACTTAACGAGTGATGGTGCCGTGCGTGAATGAATTGGAGGAAGTGCGAATTGATGTTCGCGTTGAATGTGGCTAAGGACACAAGCCTGATGCAACAGACTTGACCAGGTTGTTCGAGAGCAATGGTTGTTTACCATAAATAAATAATGTGGTAAGGAAAGAAAAAAGAAACTAGATAAGTACAGTACACGATCGTATAAAATCCTGTGCTACAAAAAACCATGTACTCAATAGGTTTTAAAAATCTCGTCTGAACGCCAAATAGCATCAACTTTAACGTTTTTCACCCATCACGAATCTGAAGGTAAACGTTTCTTGAAATCCATTGTTACAGGAGATGAGACTTGGGTTCTAACTTCACAACAACTACGGCGAGAAATTCGTTTTTGAAGTCAATGCAAGTTAATTTTTCTTCAGAACTTACCAAATTTAGTAATTTATGCATGTTGCACGCTGTTTTATTATTATTATTATTGTACTGTACCGCACGTTTATAGTACACGATTGTTACAAAAAACCGGTTCTACAAAAAACTGTGCGCTCTATAGTTTTTAAAAATCTTGTCTGCTCGCCGCATAGCATCTGCATTAACGTGTATCACCCTTTAGGCTGAAGGCAAACAATTTTTGAAATCAATTGTGACTTTACAACGACTCCTTTACTACAATGACTTTACTACATAAAAACAAAATAAGAAGAACTCTGGTATCTGAGTTGTCCTCATTAATAACGACGTCCGCTCTCACCGTGCTACTGTAAACATCTGGAAAAAATTAAACGAGACAAGATTGAACTCCCAGCGTATAGCTACGAGTGATTTTCATATATTCCATGAATTGAAGAATTAGCTTTAAAGCCAAAGCTTTCAGATCAATGAGGAACTTCATAACAACATTTAGAGCAATCCTTCATATCAACCGGTAACGTTCTTCAAAATGAAGACCAGAATGATCGCCCAACAATGTATAATACACTTGAATCTTCCTGGCGATTAGGTCAAAAAGTAACATTGTAATGTGCATATATTTTGGTAATAGAGTCATTTTGTACTTATATGTCTATAATAATTATTATATGTTTGCAGATATTGAATGGTGCATATGGATACTTCAACTTACTACAATCATCCAAGAGTACAAACTCTTAATTCAATTATGTAGATTGCGCAATTTACAATGAAACCAATTATTTACTACTTGTAGTTAAACAATGAAATATATTTTCTTAAATAATATGTAAACACATAAATTAAGAAGAATCTATTAACGTAACGAAATATTTAAACTGATGTAGGATTTCACTCCAGAATTATGGAAGTCCAATAGTTATTTTGTTAACACTTAATATTTTGTACACTAAAATTTTTAAACTCATTTGATCTCAGCAATATTATTAGCACATTATTATAAATTAATGAAGATAATATTAGTAGTTGTGATGTCAGCGCACAACGAAAGTTAGATAAATTATTAATATAGTATTAAATACATTAGTAGTATTTAATCATTACAATAATAAATCTATACAATCAATATTATTTTGTGTTGTTTATTTTATTGCTGTGTAATTATTATAAAGCAAATTATTATTATTATTATTATTATTATTATTATTACCCACCGGATTGGTCTAGAGGTAAAGTCGTTGCCAAAATCAGCTGATTTTCGGAGACGAAGGTTCCTGGTTTAAATCCTAGTAAAGGTAGTTACTTTTATACGGATTTGAATGCTAGACAGTGGTTACCGGTGTACTTTGATGGTTGGAGTTCAATGAACCATACTCTCTCAGGAATTGTCGGCCTGAGTCTGTACAAGACTACACCTCATGTACACGTCATACATATCATCCTCATCTCATTGGGTCATGGGGCTGCTTATTGTTCTGATTGAACAGATTGCAACGTACACATACTAGGAATTAAAAAATTAAATTATTATTATTATTATTATTATTATTATTATTATTATTATAAATTATTGTTAATATAATTATTATTAATTTTATTATTGCAAATAATGAAAATTATTGCAAATTGTGGTATTGCCGGCCGCATTGGCGCAGTTGGTAACGTGCTCGCCTCTCTTCATCCGGTCGTGGGTTCGAATCCCACTCAGGCACGGCACATCCATGAATAATAGGAAGGAAGGTATTGTTTTCATGTCGATTTTTCAAAGTCGAGTTTTCACTGGATATACACGTTTTCAGAACCCCTGAACCCAAAAAACATGTTTTTTAGTGATTGTCTGCGCGCGCGCGCGTGTGTGTGTGTGTGTGTGTGTGTGTGTGTGTGTGTGTGTGTGTGTGTGTGTGAACAGAATATCTCAAGAACGGAACATCGTACGAACTTGAAACTTGAAACTTAAGTTACATACCACTACCGGACGCGACACGAACATTTTCATCAAAATCGGTCAACCGGAAGTAGTAGTTTATTCGTATAATTTTTCAGTTTTTTGCGATTTTCTCAAAAACTGGTCCTACGATTTTTTTTAAAATCGCCTATTTTACTCAATTTTTTATTCTCTACAAGATAGGGTAGGCGCCATGTTTGCTGAAATTCTCGGTGAGGCTGTTTTCACGTAAAAACGTTGTTTTTTTAAGATTACGGCTTTAATATAAATTTTAGCGCAAAAACTTATATAATAAAAGTTGTAGAAAATTTAAAAACCTACAACTTCTGTTTCAAACATTTTTTTGTATGACGCTTAGTTTAGCAGTAATTAGCGATTTTCTGATTTTTTTCTCACGAAAACGTGTGAAAAATCGATTTTTTTAAGATTTTGGCCTTAGTATGCATTTTACGACAAAAGTGTATATAACCAAATTTATAGGAAATTTAAAGATCTACACTTTTATTTAACGTATTTTTCTCTACAGAGCCTAGTTTAGCGTGAAATAGTGATTTTCCGTATTTTTAAGCCAGACTGAGGTTGATTTTCATTTTGAGTGTTTCACTCATGATTAAAATAAGGTTATGTTTTTTGAGGTTAGTTTTTTGTTTATTTCTAATATTTTATTACAAATGTTAAATTATATTGTAAATTATTTACATTGGCAAGAGAAAGTTGTGTGAGTGTTTCACACCAGATTTTTAAATTTAGTTCCATCATTTTCGGTATGGGTTGGTCTAGAGTACCGGTTCCCAAAGTGGGGGGCGCTCCCCCCCCCCCAAGGGAGGCGTGAAGACACGTCAAGGGGGGTGCGGGACTTCGAGATAGCTTTACCCTCCATAACGGATCCTTTCAGTGTCAACATAGACTTCCTGCCCGAATTACTTAAAAAACAAGTTTTAGAAATAAAAAATGTTTCTGCTGCGAAAAACGATTTCGATAAAATTGTCAAAACATCAATTTGGGTTAATTATTACCAAGTTTACCCCAGTATATAACAGCACGCGGCAGTAATTGTAATTATCTTTATCAAGCACCTATCTGTGCGAAAAAGTGTTTTCAGCACTTGTTACAATAAAAACAAAGCATCGGTGCAAAATTGGTTTCATTAATGATTTACGTTGTGCACTTTCTAATAATCAACCTTTTTTTTTTAAAAAAAAAATGCGAGGTCATCCATCCACTGATTTATTTTGTCTCTTGTTAAAATTAAATTGCAACTTCTAATGCTATAAAAAATAAAAAAATAAATGTATGGTTATTCAATGTAATACGTGATTTTTCATTGCCCAATAAAATTGTTGTTTAACAGCTGATTTTCGGAGACGAAGGTTCCTGGTTCAAATCCTAGTAAAGGTAGTTACTTTTATACGGATTCGAATACTAGACAGTGGTTACCGGTGTACTTTGATGGTTGGGGTTTAATTAACCATACTCTCTCAGGAATGGTCGGCCTGGGTCTGTACAAGACTACACCTCATTTACACGTCATACACATCATCCTCATCTCATTGGGTCATGGGGTTGCTTATTGTTCTGAATTGAACAGATTGCAACGTACACAAATTGTTAAAAAAAAAAAAAAAAAAAAATTGTGTAGGGGGGGCGTGAGAAGTTTTCTTTTTGGCAAAAGGGGGCGTAAAAGATAGAAGTTTGGGAACCGCTGGTCTAGAGGTAAAGTCGTCGCCGTGAGTCAGCTGTTTAACAGCTGATTTTTGGAGACGAAGGTTCATGGCTCAAATCCTAGTAGGCCTTCGGGCCAGCCCAGTCAGTCAGCTGGTAGAAAGTCGCTATTATTTGTAAAGTAACACCGGTTGGGCAAGCGACTTTGTATGGTGACCAGTTGACAGCCATCCATGAACAAACTCTACTGGGGGTCCCTGTTCAAACTCATGTCTAATCTACGCCAAAAAAATACAGCAAAAAGCAGCGATCAAATTGGGTAGTTGTCAACAATATACGTACAGTTCGCAATAACAAATAAAAGCTAAAAACAAAAATCCTAGTAAAGGTACAGTATTCAAATGAACTAATGTCTCCTAGCCGTGGGAGTGAGAGAATGGATAACGCTCTCACTCGCACAACCCTTACGCGCCGTTCCAATAACATTGTCATATAATTTTACTCATTGTTGTGAGCAAGCGTTTATGCATGCAGTAAACTAACAAGCAAGATAACGACTGTAGTATGTTTTCAGATTTGAATTATAACGATAACGACCTTTGAGCGCATGCGTAGTTATGCCACATATCTCCCTCTCACTCGCTCAGCTATGGGACATTAGTTCGTCTGATACCTATAGTTACTTTTATACGGATTTGAATGTTACACAGTGGTTGTGGGTGTACTTTGACGGTTCGGGTTCAATTAACCATACTCTTTCAGGAATGGTCGATATGAGTCTGTACAAGACTACGACTCATTTATACGTCATACACATCATCCTCATCTGATTGGGTGATGGGGTTGCTTATTGTTCTCAATTGAACAGATTGCAACGCACACATATTAGTGATTAAGAAAAAAAATTCTGTATTTTCAAATGTACGCGCCTTATCTCTGTTAGATTCATCTTATTGTTCATATCCTGTTGTCTCATGGTGACGTCATACCTGTTTCATCATCTCTGTACATCTTTCCAGCTTCCTTCCCTTACTACTCTGTTTCCCGCATCTTAGCTTCCGCATCCTTTGTTCCTTTTGCTCCCTCTCTCTTTTCAGTGTGCGTTGTGACCACAGAGTATGTAAGAAAAGAGAGGGAACTGAGATAGGCTAAATGCAACACTGTTTGTCGTCTGCTAATTGTTACTGGGGTACGTCGATAGAGTGTGTGTTGGCGTCGCTTTAAAATTTGAATCCTAGGCGTCATACAGAGCTAGACAGTGAATGCTAGACAGTGGTTGTGGGTGCACTTTGATGGTTGGGGTTCAATTAACCATACTCTCTCAGGAGTGGTCGACCGGGGTCTGCACAAGACTACACCTCATTTACACGTCATACACATCATCCTCATCTCATTGGGTCGTGGGGTTGCTTATTGTTCTGAATTGAACAGATTGCAACGTTCACACATTAGGGATTACAAAAAAAAAGGAAATATTTTTAAGAAAGAAAGTTGAAAGATACTTGCGAAGGTCCAGACAATCCAGAATATGGCCAGGACTACAGTAAAAGTGAGTAACAAATTAAAAAGGCGTCATACAGAGCAAGCGTGGGGAGAGCAAACAGTACGTTAATAGCTTCGTAATGGCGAATGAGACCACGGTTGTTTGGAGACTTTATATTTTATTTATAATGAAATTTTTTTCTGCCCATAACAGACAGGTGGAGTGTCAAATTATTTACACTCGATCTGTTAGTTGCAGGGCTAAAATAAATAGTTCTGTTTCTTATCACATGGTCAGCCAATTAAATGACTGAATCATTTAAGAACAGAAGAGGTAGAGGTGTAAAAGACACTCATCAGAGTTATCTCCTCTGAAAGTAATGAATTTCATTGTACAGCCAGACCCTGTGGTGAATGAAGTGAAGATGTCATTTACAGAGTGGAAAATATGTGCTTTTCAGAGGGCCCGGCATGCTGATAAGCATACTTTTCCATTCAGCGAGGAAGGCAATGGGTAAACCACCTCACTCCTCGTTTTACTTAGTAAAACCTCTAGAGGTTCAAACCAGCCTTTCGGCTGTTGACCTAAACAACAACAATGAAATTTTATTAGGTAAAAAAGTGTTTTCTTCGTAGAGGTATAGGGAACGTCATTTCTTCTGTTTTCCAAGAGACGAAAACCTGTAAGTATTAATATGATCACTAAATACATGTAGGCAGGCCTAGGCCAAGATAGATATTGTTTTTTTGTACGTTACCGGACTGAGTAAATAATGAAATATATGAATTGCCTTTTTTACTTTCTCTTGCCTATATGAATATATAGGAAGGAAGGTATTGTTTTCATGTCGATTTTTCGAAATCGAGTTTTCACCGGATCTATACGTTTTCAGACCCCCTGAACCCAAAAAACATGTTTTTAGTGATTGGTCTGTGTGTGTGTCTGTGTGTGTGTGTGTGTGTGTCTGTGTGTGAACAGAATATCTCAAGAACGGAACATCGTACGAACTTGAAACTTGAAACTTAAGTTACATACCACTACCGGACGCGACACGAACATTTTCATCAAAATCGGTCAACCGGAAGTAGTAGTTTATTCGTATAATTTTTCAGTTTTTTGCGATTTTCTCAAAAACTGGTCCTACGATTTTTTTTAAAATCGCCTATTTTACTCAATTTTTTATTCTCTACAAGATAGGGTAGGCGCCATGTTTGCTGAAATTCTCGGTGAGGCTGTTTTCACGTAAAAACGTTGTTTTTTTAAGATTACGGCTTTAATATAAATTTTAGCGCAAAAACTTATATAATAAAAGTTGTAGAGAATTTAAAAACCTACAACTTTTATTTCAAACATTTTTTTTGTATAACGCTTAGTTTAGCGGTAATTTGCGATTTTCTGTTTTTTTTCTCACGAAAACGTGAGAAAAATCGATTTTTTTAACATTTCGGTCTTAGTATGCATTTTACGACAAAAGTGTATATAATTAAATTTATAGAAAATTAAAAGATCTACAACTTTTGTTTAGAGCATTTTTCTCTACAGAGCCTAGTTTAGCGTGATTTTCCGTATTTTTAAGCCAAACTGAGTTCGATTGTCATTTTGCGTCATTCACTCATGATTAAAATAAGGTTATGTTTTTGAGGTCAGTTTTTGTTTATTTCTAATATTTTATTAATAATGTTAGGTTTATTATTAATTATTTGCATTGGCAAGAGAAAGTTGTGTGAGTGTTTCACACCAGATTTTTAATTATTGTACACATTCTCTAGAGATTAAGTTTGCCTGGTATAATAATTAGGTTAGGGACATAGGTTAGGTCATGGGCCATTTTTACTGGTTTGCTTTCTTATTAATTGACGTGACGTGAAACCACTAGTATATCTATTATTACATCAGGAAAACTTAAGCACCAGATTTATGTACAATAATTTAAAAGTAGAAGGCGATTCATACATTTAATGTTTAAACAATCCGTTAACGGTTAACCTAAACACACAAGATTTATTTCGGCCTACACGTATTTACTTATCGTACTAATACTTACAGGTTTTTCGCTTTCGAAAAACAGAAGAAATCACATTCCCTAACCCTCTGCAAATAAAAACACTTCTTTAAGTAACAAAATTTAATTTCATTAATTAATTATAACTAATCTCAACCCACTGTTTCATGACCACCGTAATCGCCAATAACCAAACTGTCGTTGCGACTTTAAAAATTTTTTTAAAAAATTAGTTACCAAAAATTTCAATTATATAACAATGTAACGTATAAGTAGTTTTCTATAGTTAATTTTATTTCTTTAATTTGATATTTCCTTATATTTTTCCTCGAATACTTATTTCCATTATTTTGTAGATTCTTTGTTGGTAAATTCTTTATTTTCTTTCAAATGCTTTCGACCCTATGGTTAAGTTAGATTTTTCTGTTCGGTTGAAATTAGGGTGGTGAATTTTATTATTTCCTTTGTATGCAGCTTTGAATATGCTCTACCCCTCCTACCCTGCTTTGTGTGAGGTCGTCAACATCTTTGGGTGTGTACGTGCTGTTTTGGTTGTAAGCAGACATCGTATGATCTGTAGTAAGGCTGTCATTGGTCGGTTTATATCGCGTGATCCACTTCAGCCCCTGTTTGGGGGGAACTTGCTTATTAGTTAGCCCTGTTGAATTGTGTATCTCGACCGATGAAGAAGCACAAAGTTACTGTTTAATGCCTTCGTAGGCTAAGTAAAATGTGGTATCAGAATGTTTAAATATTGTCTTTATTTGACCTAAAATGTATCGTCATTGTTAATTATATATCTTCTAGTGTTGTTGGCAATAATTTTGTGCGTTATTTCACCATGAGGTCGTGTTTTGTTGGATTGCTTCCTTATCGTTCCGTGTGCTCGACGCAGCGGAAATTATTGGGTGAGTAGAACTCCTTTGTATTGAATAAGTTAAATTTGTATTGTTTTTGTCTTTTATCTTGTGAAAGTAGGGAAGGATTATGATTCTGGGACACACGAATCTCGTTGTTAATTGAATTCTAAAAATTTAGTTTATTATTTGTAATACTGTAATGGCGTCATATAATGTAAAGTATTCTGATGTCTTCTATTATCTGTAATCTAAAGTAAAGTACCTTTTTGGGAAAGTTATCTTTTGTTTGTCTTGTTTTTGCTTTTGGCAAATTATTTTGTAAATTTATATCTTGGATATGTTTGACCAACCAAACAGAAAATCCTGCTATAACTTGGGAAATTGCGCCCTTAATAATTTTCTAATAATGTAATAGAGTGAGAGAGATTTTTTTTAGTAAACTCTTGTATCATGTTAATTATATTTGGTTTTAATCTGTAAAAAAAAAGTAGAAACGCGTTTCGGGGGGAGACCCGTTGTGTTTTTATTTCTGTTTGTACAGAAATCTGTTTTGTTGTTTCAGAAAAATGTATTCAGTAATCCATTTGAGATGTATTCATGTATTCGGATATTCTTTGAAATGTATTCAGATGTATTCACAAATCCATTGAAATGTATTCATGTTTTCAAATCAATTAAGATGTATTCAACTGTAATCTTGTAAATGCATACCAAGGAAATAAATGTGAAGCAGACTTAAGGATGGATTGAGACGAATATATTTGCCCAATATTCCGTAGCGGTGTTTCTTATGAATGGGAAGTACAATTGAATTTATATTTTATTTTATTTGTTTTGATGAACACTTAAGTTTGTTTAAATAAATTTATATATGTTCTTAATTATCATTTTATATTTGCTGGATCCGCAAATTAACGTCACTTATATGTATTATATTTTAAACTTTCATTTCATTCAGTAAATTTTTGTCAACAACATAAAAGTTTTTATTTTTATTTTATTTTCTCCCAAAGTGACTAGTTTTTTAATGTTATTATCTCATCTCTGGAAATCCTTTTCCAGAATGAAAGTTCTGGACCAATTCAGTGTTAGGTTTTTAATAGGTTAAGATAGGAAGCACGGTTCAGTAAATTTTTCCAATAATAATTTTCTTTTTAGTAAAAATTTTCACTTGACAGTTAAATTTTTCCAATAATCATAAATAATTAAAAAATAAATAAAAATTAATAATTATAAATTATTACTCTACACAACCAAAAAAGAATGTAGTTTTATTGTGTAGTAGGTTTTAAAACAGTAATGTTTTCTTTTACAAAGTGAAAAAGGTATTTATAGGTTAGGTTTTCTGGTTTTATTGTCAATAATAAGTAGCGTTTGTTTTTTAATATTTACCTTCTTAGATTTTACTACTTTGGGAGTTTATGTAAGTTAATTAATTTAAAATTTTGTATATGTGATTATGTGTTGACATCTTATCTTAATGTTTCAGAAGTAAATCTAAAAACTGCTGTAATTCTCTCATTCTATTGCAAATTTGAGATCGGTGTGTTCGAGATCATATCATTGTGAATTGTGGGTGACAACTTATCGCACAGCTGTCTTTGTCAAGTTTTGGGTTTGTTACCGGAGAATATTTGGTCAGTTATATATTTTATTATTTTATTTGTGTTTATTTTAAAATTGTGTTTGTTGGTAAAGTGTCAGTGTTAGTTTAGAAATTATAAACTTGGAGCTGTGGTCAGTTATGGAAAACGTAGATATTTTTTTTAAGGTTAGTTGGTGGTCAGTCAATGTTAGGGAATATTTTTTTTTGTGTGTAGGCTAAGCATTACAAAGGATGTAATGATTTTCTTAGCAAAAGAGTTGATGGTGTTTAGCGAAAGGCTAATTTTGATTCTAAAGTAATCAAAAGTTTTTTTTTGTGATGTCAAGTTAAGTGATGGTTATTCCGGAGTGTTATGGTTAATCCGGAGAGTGTGTTAGTCTGGGAAAAGTTAATTTTTTTTGAGTGTCTTTCTTTAACTAGGTGGATATCTCAATAGTGTCTCTTTGGTTTATTACTCTTTCTTTAGCTAGGCGGTGTTTGAACTAGAGTTTCACATACTAGGAGTTATTGTCCGCTGACATTATCCCTTTTTAATTCTTTTGATTAGGATTAGTTCCCGAATGGGTGTCCTTTTCGTTTTTTCTTTTTATAGTAAAGTTTCCCAGATAACCTGTGATATATATATATTTGTGGTGAAGTTATGTGAAAACAACATATTGGTTATGTTGAGTTGTGTTATGGAAGTTTTAATGTATTGTGGTGTTTAAGGCTTGGCTACCGGGGGTAGTTCAGAGCAACAGTTGAGTTACAGACGTGTAACTAGATCCTTAGAGAGGATTGTGTGTTTTTTTTTAACTAGATTACGTTTTAGTAATTTGTGTTGTGAGATGGATTTGATTGACCGAGCCTATTCTGCGTTTGTTAATTGACTGTCTTTAACTGTTCCATTGGTTAGCTTATGTGTTAGCTTTTGTTTTGATTTGCAAAGTTTTAATGTTATGTAGTGATGTTAGTGAACCAGTAATGTTTTATGTACAGTAAAATTGTTATTTTGTTGTTGATGTACAGTTTAACTAAAGGTAAAAGTTGTTTTAAAAGTGATTTTGATTAAGTCGATTAGTGAAGTAGATGTTTTGAAAAATTTGGCATTTTTTAACTTGTATTTTGGTAACGACCCGAGATGTTTTTGTGAAAAGGTGTATTTGTTAATTCTTCTGTTGATAAAAGTGTTTTCTTGATATTTTTGATTTGTTTAGTAAAGTTTTGGAGTCATGTTATTTTCTTATAGTATTGTGAAAGTGAGGTTAGGATTTCAACAAGTTAGTGTAATCTGTTTGTCTTTCTGTTTCTTAAATTGTTGGTCAAGTACAGTATAATTTGGTCTAAAGTTAAATAGTAGTTGAGTGAAGGTCTTTTGATAAATAGCTTTGATTCTTAGTATATTTTCTTTGAAGGTGAATAAATTTGAACCGTTATGTTAGGTGTGAACTTGTAAATTGTTAAAGTTATTTAATTAGTATGTTTATTTGAAAGTTGTGTAGCTAGTGGTGCTTTTAACTAGATTTAAAAAGGTGTTTATAAATTCTAATTTGTAGTTGAAGTATTAATGGTATAGTTGTCTGTTTTTGGTTCATTCATATTTAAGTTATGTTGCTAAAATGTTGCATTAGTGTGTTCTAAGGTAATAATTAGTCTTCGGTTTATTTTGTGTTTAAAGTTTTGAAACTGTCTTAACTTATTGTTCTTTTAAATTTTAATTCTTGTCTTTGTTTTAACTTATTTTGAATTAATTTAAATTTTGGTTGAGTTCTGTGCTGAAAGTAGGTTAAAAGTTTTGAAATAGTATGTCGGTTTAATTTGGTTAATCTCGCTTTAATTTGTTTAGGGCTTTAAGATTTTGTTTGTCTGTTTTCTTTCCTGTGAAGTTTTATAAATTTGTTTTCGAAATTTTCAATTGATAATAGAATTTGAGGTTATAAAAAAGGAATAGTCCTTTGTTTACATTTTAGGTTAGGGCTGATGTGTGTTGGCTAGTTGAGTTAAAGCTAATGTTAGATGTTTACCAGTGTCTGCAAAGTAGTTTGATTTGAGTTTCATGGATTTTTGAGTAGTTTAATGGACTTTGAGGTTATCTCGACAGACTAATTCATTGTTTGAGTTAGGTTATTTTTCTGTGCGTTGTTAATTGGTTGTGTTAGTAGTAGGTGACGAATAATTACTTGATGGATTTTCTGAATTTGTAGTGATTGAAAGTTTCAAATTGTTGAAATGGATTCCGAAATTTAAATTTGAATTTTTATTAGTTTCTTTGTTTCTCTTTTAAAAGTTTGTTGGTGATTATAGTTTTCTAGATTCGCATTTTTGGAGCTAGTTTTTTTTTTTTTATTTTTTTTTTTTTTGATTTAAGGTAGAGTATTTTGGTAAATTGTCAAAAATATTTTGAGGTTATGTTTGTTTGTTTACATTGCTGTCATGTTTAATCTATGGTGGTTCATTGACTTGAAAACTTGTATTGAATGGTTGCCTAGTTTGTTTTAATTATAGTAATTGTTTGAAAATTTAATTAGCGTTATTAATCTTTCTATTTGGTGTTCTAAATTTTGATTTTGTCGATTTAAATCTTGGTAAATTATCTTGCGAATTTAAATTTTTTTTTAAATTTTGGTTTTGGCGTTAATGTTTACATCCTGTTAGTCAGTCGTGTTTTACCTGGTTATTTCTTTTCTGATACTGTGGTAAGTTGTTGAATAATGTTGTTTTATTTTTTTTTGATTGTTTGGATTCCTGTCTGCCTGTGGTGATGTTGATGTCTCATATTTTTTTTTTGGTTGGTTCAAATTTTTTTGCAGACTATGTCTGAGTTTTCGAGGGGGAGATTGTAACGTATAAGTAGTTTTCTATAGTTAATTTTATTTCTTTAATTTGATATTTCCTTATATTTTTCCTCGAATACTTATTTCCATTATTTTGTAGATTCTTTGTTGGTAAATTCTTTATTTTCTTTCAAATGCTTTCGACCCTATGGTTAAGTTAGATTTTTCTGTTCGGTTGAAATTAGGGTGGTGAATTTTATTATTTCCTTTGTATGCAGCTTTGAATATGCTCTACCCCTCCTACCCTGCTTTGTGTGAGGTCGTCAACATCTTTGGGTGTGTACGTGCTGTTTTGGTTGTAAGCAGACATCGTATGATCTGTAGTAAGGCTGTCATTGGTCGGTTTATATCGCGTGATCCACTTCAGCCCCTGTTTGGGGGGAACTTGCTTATTAGTTAGCCCTGTTGAATTGTGTATCTCGACCGATGAAGAAGCACAAAGTTACTGTTTAATGCCTTCGTAGGCTAAGTAAAATGTGGTATCAGAATGTTTAAATATTGTCTTTATTTGACCTAAAATGTATCGTCATTGTTAATTATATATCTTCTAGTGTTGTTGGCAATAATTTTGTGCGTTATTTCACCATGAGGTCGTGTTTTGTTGGATTGCTTCCTTATCGTTCCGTGTGCTCGACGCAGCGGAAATTATTGGGTGAGTAGAACTCCTTTGTATTGAATAAGTTAAATTTGTATTGTTTTTGTCTTTTATCTTGTGAAAGTAGGGAAGGATTATGATTCTGGGACACACGAATCTCGTTGTTAATTGAATTCTAAAAATTTAGTTTATTATTTGTAATACTGTAATGGCGTCATATAATGTAAAGTATTCTGATGTCTTCTATTATCTGTAATCTAAAGTAAAGTACCTTTTTGGGAAAGTTATCTTTTGTTTGTCTTGTTTTTGCTTTTGGCAAATTATTTTGTAAATTTATATCTTGGATATGTTTGACCAACCAAACAGAAAATCCTGCTATAACTTGGGAAATTGCGCCCTTAATAATTTTCTAATAATGTAATAGAGTGAGAGAGATTTTTTTTAGTAAACTCTTGTATCATGTTAATTATATTTGGTTTTAATCTGTAAAAAAAAAGTAGAAACGCGTTTCGGGGGGAGACCCGTTGTGTTTTTATTTCTGTTTGTACAGAAATCTGTTTTGTTGTTTCAGAAAAATGTATTCAGTAATCCATTTGAGATGTATTCATGTATTCGGATATTCTTTGAAATGTATTCAGATGTATTCACAAATCCATTGAAATGTATTCATGTTTTCAAAACAATTAAGATGTATTCAACTGTAATCTTGTAAATGCATACCAAGGAAATAAATGTGAAGCAGACTTAAGGATGGATTGAGACGAATATATTTGCCCAATATTCCGTAGCGGTGTTTCTTATGAATGGGAAGTACAATTGAATTTATATTTTATTTTATTTGTTTTGATGAACACTTAAGTTTGTTTAAATAAATTTATATATGTTCTTAATTATCATTTTATATTTGCTGGATCCGCAAATTAACGTCACTTATATGTATTATATTTTAAACTTTCATTTCATTCAGTAAATTTTTGTCAACAACATAAAAGTTTTTATTTTTATTTTATTTTCTCCCAAAGTGACTAGTTTTTTAATGTTATTATCTCATCTCTGGAAATCCTTTTCCAGAATGAAAGTTCTGGACCAATTCAGTGTTAGGTTTTTAATAGGTTAAGATAGGAAGCACGGTTCAATAAAAAGTAAAATGAAATAAAAAATAAATATTCTATAGGATAATAGGCCTTCGGGCCAGCCCAGTCAGTCAGCTGGTAGAAAGTCGCTATTATTTGTTAAGTAACACCGATCGGGCAAGCGACTTTGTTTGGTGACCATCTGACAACCATCCGTGTACAAACTCTATTGGGGGTCCCTGTTCAAACTCACACCTAATTTATGTCAAAATAATACAGCCAAAAGCAGCGATCAAATTGGATAGTTGTCAACAATGTACAGTTCCCGATAAAAAATTAAAGCTAAAAAAAAGAAAATGGATAATAGGCCAAAATTCAAAATCACCCTCGTATGCGCTACTAGCGCATTCTACAGGCGTTGGGACCCAAAAGATAGTAGCAGACGAAAAACGTTAAAACACTTTGAATCAAGAGGGAGTTCCCTCTTCTCTATTCTTACTTAGGCCTACTCTGTGGTCGTGACTTAAAACTGTGTTTGTATGGTTACTCTCCCGCTCTCCAATTACGCTTTATTGGGGATTGCTTGATATTGGATGCTGTGTCGTCGATATGTACTGCAATTAAATCAATTATACTGTAGGCCTACTGTATCATAAGTGTAAGTGTTCTGTTTGCTAACGAACTTAAGTAGTTAGCGGGCATCGTCTTCGTTAAATATGTTAACACGTTCAGCACGGATGCCGCTTTAAGGCGTCAAATCGAGGTTCATTCCAGAGACGAATGACGCCTTAAGGCGTCATATACAATACCACATTTCTATAGCTTTTTATAAATCGCCGGTGTACTGGCAGTGTTAGTAAAGTTTGTTCAGGGGTTCAGATCTATTCTACGAGCGCCACTGTGAAGATCGTCTTTCGTTACCAACTGCCGGGAATTTTTGACGAATTTTTAAAATTGTAGTCTATTCGAACGTCCTAGTGCCGTGTAATTTTATTGTTTTATTTAATTATATCAATTATTCTACGAATTTCTTCGTTTCCAGCGACTTCTTTTTACAAATAAAAGGTAAGAATAATACATTTTTACGTAAAAATAGTTTAATTATTACTCAAAAGAAAAATTTCTGTTACTTTCTGAACTCGCGATTTCTGTGCACTGTGTTTCTTTTGCAGGTTTTTGTGTTTTTATAGAGTAATAAGCTTTATTACTACTGTATTACTTAATTATTTAATGTATTTTATTTATTTAAATTTTTTGAATTAAATATTATTCATTATCAAACATAATTGTATTTTTCTATTTTACACACGACAATAATTTTCATTTATTTAATAATTTATACGTATTAATTGTTGTAATAACTAAAAAATGAATTTCAAATATAAATTTTGTAGAAACAACAAACGTGTATAATACCGTACTATATTTAGCCGGTGAGTAGATGAGCAAATAAGTAAGATCGTTCCGGGAACGAATGACGCCTTAAGGCGGCATGGTATTTTTTCACTGCAATTGCGGGTCGGCACAGCGAAGCATCCGTGATTCCAGCCGCCGTGCTGAACGTGAAACTACAAGACTTGTTTCTACCGTTGATGTTACGTTCTTGTGCTAAGGTAAATAGCCTTTAGCTACTGGTAAGGTAAGGTAAGTAACTAATGGCAGCTTTTATCATGGCCTCATTCTGTCTCATATCCGTTATGGTATCTTGTTGTTGTTTAGGTCAACAGCCGAAAGGCTGGTTTGAACCTCTAGAGGTTTTACTAAGTAAAACAAGGAGTGAGGTGGTTTACAATTGCCCTCCACACTGAGTGAAAAAGTACGCTTATCAGCATGCCGGGCCCTCTGAAAAGCACATATTTTCCACTCTGTAAATGACAACTTCACTTCATTCACCACAGGGTCTGGCTGTATAATGAAATTCATTACTTTCAGAGAAGGTAACTCTGATTAGTGTCTTTTACACCTCTACCTCTTCTGTTCTTAAATAGTTTAGTAGGTAATACAATTGGCTGACCATGTGATAAGAAACAGAACTATTTATTTTAGCCCTGCAACGAATAGATTGAGTATAAATAATTTGACACTCCACCTGTCTGTTATGGGCAGTATGGTATCTTAGTGTGGGGTAATTCTAGCATGGGTAATATAAATAGGGTTTTTAAAATTCAAAAGAAAGCTATTAGGTGTATGGTGGGAGCTAACCAGCTAACCTCATCCACACCACTATTTAACAAGCTTAAATTACTTACAGTTCCCTCCCTCTACATTTTTGAGGTGATTATGTATGTTAGGCAAAATAATTTTATGCAGAATTTCAATTTTCAAAATCGTAACACGAGAAACAGGAATAATTATTATGTGGCTAATCACTCCACAAAATTGTTTAAACAAAAACCTACTTATGCAGGGAGAAAATTCATGAATAAATTACCCCAATCTTTAAAGTGTTGTGAGGATTTGAATTCCTTTAAAAAAAGCTGAAAAATTACTTGATCAGTGAAACTTTTTATAGCGTACAAGAATTTCTTTCTTGATAGTAGTGATACATTGTGTGATTCTTATATGTATTTCAGGTGTTATATCTGACGACATGTCATATACTCCTCCTGGAGTCTCCAGGGCGCAAAAAAAAAAAAAAGCCATCTCAAATTACGCTACTTTAAGTTATTACGCACATTGATTCCTATTTGTTCCTTTTTCTTTCAATTAGTTATTTTTCTGGCCTATCCGTACATTTCCAACGTTTTAACCGCTGTATTTCCCTCGGTCTTGGGTGGAGATCGTAAGTAAACATCCTGGTTCTCCGGAAAATTCACCGCATTAACCCTTTATAGGGTAATACTAGGCCTACAGAGGAAAATAGGTGGGAAAACAGTGGGAAATACATGTAAAATGTTAAATTTTGTTTTATAGGGACTTGAATAATGTATTTCTAGTGGCAGAACAGTAAGATATTTATTTTTTTTATGATTAGTTCTGGTAAGTATACTTACCAAGGAATGTTTATTGAAATGGAAATCACATAACGTTTAGTGGTAAGAATGCTTATTAAAACAACTTGTAGTCTTATAATACAGAAAATTGTGTAGAATAACTTATCTTACTTTATATTAGCATGAATGCTTGCTTTCCCGTAACAAGAAAACAACACGGTTGCGTACGCTGGTATGAATCCTTACCACATTCCAGTAACTCGTGAAGCAGCAAATGGTCGCTGCGCAATAATTTCAAAATGTTGATACTAATGCCTACTTACCAGACATCTTTTGTTGTTTAGGTCAACAGCCGAAAGGCTGGTTAGAACCTCTAGAGGTTTTACTAAGTAAAACGAGGAGTGACGTGGTTTACCATTGCCTTCCTCACTGAATGGAAAAGTATGCTTATCAGCATGCCGGGCCCTCTGAAAAGCATATATTTTCCACTCTGTAAATGACACCTTCACTTCATTCACCACAGGGTCTGGCTGTACAATGAAATTCATTACTTTCAGAGCAGATAACTCTGATTAGTGTCTTTTAAACCTCTACCTCTTCTGTTCTTAAATGATTCAGTCATTTAATTGGCTGACCATGTGATAAGAAACAGAACTATTTATTTTAGCCCTGCAACGAACAGATTGAGTGTAAATAATTTGACACTCCACCTGTCTGTTATGGGCATACCAGACATCCATAAAACCATAAAATGCCTATAGGGTTCAACTGCATAGCTTATTATTAAAAAAAAATCGACCTTATTCCCAGTGGTAAGTATACTTACCAAAGACCTATAAAGGGTTAAATGGATTGTTAATTAATTATATCAATTTTCAAGTCCAACGGCTTGCAGGACTTACCAATTTGTAAAGGTTAGTTGAGATGTGAACCTACTACCGGTTTCATAATGATAGACACCCGAGTTTAAACCCTTGCATTTCCAAAACTATGAGTCGGATTTCAAAATACTTTACATCAAAATTTAGCTCATTTTATTATGCGTTGACCTACAATAGTCCTATATTTTAAATGTTGTTTAAAAATTGCCATATCGAAGTTGGTAGACAAAAAGACCCGGTGTTTTCGCTACCGTAACAAATTTCATGCGTTTAGAGGCGTGTAACTAGATAATTATTTGGCCGAAAAGTTTGAAATTTTAACACAATATAGACAATTATATTCTTAGAGCGTGAACGAAATTTCAAATTCGTACGTTATTTAAATTTTGATTTATTAACATTATTCTGAACCATTGCTATCTCGGTAACCGTTCGATCGTTCGGCACGGGAAAACTATCGTTTTATTTAGCGTAAAAAAACTTAAAACTTAGTACAGATATGCTAATAACATGAAATATTGATTGGCCAATGTTGTGGTAGAATTTTTAAGATTTTGAAAAATAGACAGGGTAATGCAGGGGATGGACGCTATCCATGTTGCCAGGTTGTGTACGTGACATCCTGTCGGCTGTATACCCGAATTGACAGACTGCATTGTCAATTCAGGTAGACAGTCAGATTCAGGCAACATGGATAGTAGCGCCCACCCCCCGCATTACCCAACCATTTTTTTTTAAATTTTTAAAATTCTAGCACAACATTGATCCATCAATATTTCATGTTATTAACATTATGTAGTAAGTTTTTTACGCTGAATAAAACGATAGTTTGCCCGTGCCGAATGATCGAGCGATTACCGAGATAGCAACGGTTCAGAATATTGTAAATAAATAAAAATTTAAATAACGTACGAATTTGAAATTTCTTATACGCTGTAAGAATATTATTGTCTATGTTTTGTTTAAATTTCAAACTTTCCGGTCAAATAAATATCGAGTTACACACCTCTAAACGCCTAAAATTTGTTCTGATAGCAAAAAAATCGGGTCTTTTTGTCTTCCAACCTTGATATGAAAATTTTAAAAACATTAATAAAATGCATTCTAAAGCCGAAATCTTAAAAAAATAGATTTTTACACGTTTTCGTAAAAGAAAAACAGAAAATTGCTAATTACCGCTAAACTAAGCGTTATAAAAAAATGTTTGAAATAAAAGTTGTAGGTTTTTAAATTCTCTACAACTTTTATTATATAAATTTCTGCGCTAAAATGCATATCAAACCCGCGATCTTGAAAAAACAATGTTTTTACGTGAAAACAGCCTCACCAAGAATTTCCGCAAACATGGCGCCTACCGTATCTTGTAGAGAATAAAAAATTAAGTAAACCAGGCGATTTAAAAAAAAATCGTAGGACCAGTTTTTGAAAAAATCGCAAAAAAGTGAAAAATTACACGAATAAACTACTACTTCCAGTTGACCGATTTGGATGAAAATATTCGTGTCTGGTCCGGTAGTGGGTATGTAACTTAAGTTTCAAGTTTCAAGTTCGTACGATGTTCCGTTCTTTAGATATTTTGTACACACACACACACACACACACACTGGCGCGCAAACACACACACACACACGCACACACACACACACACACACAGACCAATCGTAAAAAACATGTATTTTGGGTTCAGGGGGTCTGAAAACGTGTAGATTTGGTGAAAACTCGATTTCGAAAAATCGACATGAAAACAATACTTTCCTTCCTATATATTCATATAGGCAAGAGAAAGGAAAAATATATGACTATTAAGAGTCAACGGATAATAAAATGAGCTAAACTGTGACGTAAAGTATGTTAAAATCCGACACATAGTTTTGGAGATGCAAGGGTTCAAAC
Organism: Catonia carolina; assembly: GCA_035578175.1. Classification (NCBI taxonomy): domain Eukaryota; kingdom Metazoa; phylum Arthropoda; class Insecta; order Hemiptera; family Achilidae; genus Catonia; species Catonia carolina. Next base: position 7,898,919 of record JAQMRL010000014.1, on the reverse strand, counting down.
TCGGGAGTCTATGATTGTGAAACCGAAAATAGGTAGCCTACCAGTGTATAGGACAACTACCAACTGGGGGGAGTGAGTCATACAAGTAGAAGAGGCATGGGCAAATAAGAGGAATACAGGGCGGAATAAAAATATGGCAACTCTAAATTTTGTTAAGTGGGTCATACTGGAATTTAGATAAAGTCGTGGAATGGTAATGGCATAGAGACTTCAGGTGAATGTGGGCGTTGGTACAAGTCCTGAATGATCTGGGGTCCGTCAGATTTCCCAGCGTCGTGTAGCCGTTTCGAGGAATTGTAAATAAAGTCCTCCATAGAAGGGAAGAGAAGGTGTTCGTGTATGATGCGATTGGATATAAGATAGTGGAACTGTGTGATGCACCGGAGGACTTTGTTCTGGTACGCTGAAGTACGTCTTTTGTTGGACTTGGAGAGAAAGGGCCACCATACCGGTGACCCGTACAAAAGGAAAGGACGTAGGATAGAGGAGTACATCAGAAGTTTCAGTTTTGAGGAGTATGCAGGAGAGAGGAACAAAGGGATGAGTAAAGCGAACAAGGCCCTACCCTTGCTAAGCTTGCTGTCAATGTGCTGTCGAAGTGTCAGTCGTTTATCTAGGTCAACCCCTAGATATCTCACGCTGTTCTGCCATGGGAGGAGTTCCCCTTCCAATCGTAGAGGCGGAGGAACATTGCGTTTTAGTGTAAAGTGGATTGCTTCGCATTTTGTGGGGTTAAGTGATAGTCTCCAGACACGACACCAGCTAGTGATGTCTAGAAGCTGAGTTTGAAGCGCGCGGCAATTGAGGCGGAGGCATCTGCCGTGACGGTACAGAATAGCATCATCGGCAAACAGTCCGAATTGGATTGAATCACGGACAGGAAAATCGAAGGTGTGCATAAGATAGAGGATGGGCCCAAGGACCGAGCCCTGAGGTACACCCGCGGACGAAGGGGTGAGTGGGGACATGGCCATGTGGAACTGAGGAATAGTGACAGAGACTTGGAATTGTCTTCCAGTAAGATAGGAATGGAGTAATCGGACAGTTGAGGGGGGAAAAAATTGTGCCAGTTTGTAAAGGAGGCCCATATGCCAGACGTGGTCAAATGCAGCCCGAAAATCAAGCAGCACAGCCGTCGTGTCACAGTAAGAATTTCTGGCATCCACAAGTGCCGTGACGATGCGGAGGAGTTGGGTAGTTGTGGAGTGTCCTTGACGAAAACCAAATTGCTCGGGGGGGAAGAGCAATTTGAAGAGCAACTACGGTGAAAAGAGCCGCCATTTTAAATTAGTAAACACTCAGAAAATAAAAAGGCCGGTGATTATGCCAAACTCTACCCTTTCCGTCTCCCCTGAAATCATAAACAAACCCCTACCTTAAATTATACCTTTAGTCCACGTTCAGTAAAATGCATGCCTTCCCCTCACCAAGATAATAGGACTCCCACAAAACTGAAAAAGGCCACTGAAATATAAAATAAAATAAAAGAGCCGCTCTTAAACCCTCTTGTCCCTTACTTTAAATCTTCCACAGATAACTTCTAAAAATAAATTACCTCCTTTCAAGTCCCAGTTCCAATGTCCCACGAACCAGAATCCTATTTCCTATTTAAACTATAAAATTCCCCCTAAATTTCTTGAGGTTGCAATTATTCTGTTATATTGTTCCCCGAGCGACCAGGTGTTCCTTAACACGATGTCGCCATCATAGGGCTTCTTGGCCCTCTCAACCAGGATTCAGGATTCCTACCAGTGTTTAAAAGGGTAAATAAAATTATGAAATAAAATATTTAAGCAGGCTAAAATAAAGAAATTTAATACGTGAAACTAACTTCAACTAAACAGGTAAATTTTATACATTTATTATGATCAAATTTTTTATTCCAATAAAATTAAATTTAATTCAGTTCTTTTTGAACTGTTAATTTCTTTTGACTAATTAATTTTCTTTCCTTTTAAAAGACTGTAAAACGCTGAAGTACGAATACGCAGCATTTAATATCTAAAACAAATAAATTCAAGATTTTTAATAATTATGGGCCAATTAAAGGGTTACTTAAGTTGATTCAGATGTAGCCTACGATGGTTCGACTGAAAATTTCAATTTTCGGTTGTTTACGTTTTTCAGTAGTTCAGACCTAGTAAAACATTAAATTACAAATTATATCATTAAAAACATTAAATTACATTAAAAAAAACTTTGGTGTTAAACACTCACTCTTGCCAATGCTAATGATTAACAATATAACCTAACATTAGTAATAAACAAAAAACTAACCTCAAAAAACATAACCTTATTTTGATCATGAGTGAAAGACGCAAAATGAAAATTAACCTCAGTTTGGCTTAAAAATACGGAAAATCACTCTTCACGTTAAACTAGGCTCTGTAGAGAAAAATGCTCTAAATAAAAGTTAAAAGTAGATATTTTAATCTCTTATAAATTTGATTATACACCCTTTTGTTGTAAAATGCATACAAAGGCTAAAAACTTTTAAAAAAAATCGATGTTTTACACGTTTTCGTGAGAAAAAACACATAAAATCGCTAATTACCGCTAAACTAAGCGTTATACAAAAAAATGTTTAAAATAATAAAAGTTGTAGGATTTTAAATTCTCTACAACTTTTATTATATACACCTTTCGCTAAAATGCATATTAAAGCTGTAAACTTAAAAAAAAGTTTACGAGAAAACAGCCTCCCCAAGAATTTCAGCAGATATGCACACACCCTCTATCTTGTTGAGCATAACAAATTTAGTATGAGGCGATTTTTTTAAAAATCATAGCTTTTTTGAGAAAATCGCGAAAAGTGAAAAATGACACGAATAAACTACACTACTTCCGTTCGACCGATTTTGATGAAAATGTTGTTGTCGGGTTCTCTTACGTAAGCTTCAAGTTTCAAGTATATAAGATGTTCCGTTCTTGATATTTTGTTCACACATCCACAAACAGATCAATCGCTAAAAACATATTTTTGGGTTCAGGGGGTCTGAAAACGTGTAGATCCGGTGAAGACTCGATTTAGAAAAATCGACATGAAAACAATACTTTCCTTTCCATATATTCATATAGGCAAGAGGAAGTAAAAATCATGTTAATGAAAGATATTACATTTTCATCAGTTTCCCAGAAAAATTATCATTGTCACGAACGAATAATACTTTACATATTTTAAACAGTTCGTTTTAGTGTAAAAGGAATTTTAATTTTTTTAGATGTCTGCATCACTGTTTTCAATATTCTCAGATGTTGGTTCAGCTTTTTAATTAACTGTTGGTGGGAAATTTACTTTTTGTGTGCATCTTGTTTTTGATTTGTGCCTTTTCCCATCAATTTAAATTTTTAATGTTAATGTAAGGAACAATTTCTATCTTGTCAAATGTTCTTGTGGTTAGTTTTCAGGCAATTCTACACCCACTGAGGTAGTAGCATCTTGATATATTGTTAGCAAAATAAGACATTATTTGTTTTTGAAATTACCTTTTGTGAAAATCATAACTTTTGCCTATTTTTTTTTTTAATTCCTAATATGTGTACGTTGCAATCTGTTCAATTCAGAACAATAAGCAACCCCCTGACCCAATGAGATGAGGATGATGTGTATGACGTGTTAATGAGACTGTGTAGTCTTGTACAGACCCAGGTCGACCATTCCTGAGAGAGTATGGTTAATTGAACCCCAACCATCAAAGTACACCGGTAACCACTGTCTAGTATTCAAATCCGTATAAAAGTAACTACCTTTACTAGGATTTGAACCAGAAACCTTCGTCTCCGAAAATCAGCTGTAAAACAGCTGATTTTGGCGACGACTTTACCTCTAGACCAACCCGGTGGGTCATTTGCGTATTGAAGTGGAAAATAAAGGTTTAAACGCCGGCCGCATTGGCGCAGTTGGTAACGTGCTCGCCTCCCATCATGCGGTCCTGGGTTCGAATCCCACTCAGGCACGGCATATTTTCATACGTTACAAAAAATAATTTCATCCTCATTACACACAGTTACATTCCAACGTCGTCGCTAATAACCTTGTAGTTGATGCGACGTTAAATAAAAATCAAAAAAAAAGGTTTAAACACTTTATTTTACTGTAATATTAACTCAGTACATTGAAATTATGATATGAAAGTTTGTGCAAAATTTTTATTAAAAATCCATTCACATTTGGCCGAAAAATGTTGCTTACGTATTAAAAATTGTTATTTACGGGAAACAAGAAAAACTAAAAGAGAAAACATTATAAGTTGAACACGTTATAAGAGAACATTATAAGTTAAATAACTCAATATATGTTATTTTTTACAGTTCAAAAATCAATATTTTACATTCACAGCTCGTTTGATGCTAAAGTTTTATAACAAAAATATCGTAAAAAATAAAAGAAAAATAATGAATTTATCTGTTGTCATTCAAAAAATAGAAATGTTTATGCAAACGGTTACGTTTTAAAAACAAAGTAAGGTTTCAACATACTTTTACGTTCTCTTGGCATACGTAAGTTTCAAGTTCGTACGATGTTCCGTTCTTGAGATATTCTGTTCACACACGCACGCACACACGCGCGCGCGCGCGCACACACACACACACACACACACACAGACCAATCGCTAAAAACATGTTTTTTGGGTTCAGGGGGTCTGAAAACGTGTAGATCCGGTGAAAACTCGATTTCGAAAAATCGACATGAAAACAATACTTTCTTTCCTATATATTCATATAGGCAAGAGAAAATAAAAATGGTATGGTCCAAAGATTAAATTTAAAAAATGTCAGTAGCTCGAGAAGGAACCCGACACCTATAGCGTGTAAAGTTGCATTTCCCTATCTTTTGCCAATCCTATGAAAAATGTACCTAAAAATCTGGTGTGAAACACTCACACAACTTTCTCTTGCCAATGCAAATAATTAATAATAAACCTAACATTATTAATAAAATATTAGAAATAAACAAAAAACTAACCTCAAAAACATAACCTTATTTTAATCATGAGTGAATGATGCAAAATGAAAATCAACCTCAGTTCGGCTTAGAAATACGGAAAATCACTCTTTCTCTCTAAACTAGGCTCTGTAGAGAAAAATGCTTTAAATAAAAGTTGTAGATCTTTTAATTTTCTATAAATTAAATTATATACACTTTTGTCGTAAAATGCATACTAAGGCCGAAATCTTAAAAAAATCAATTTTTCACACATTTTCGTGAGAAAAAAAACAGAAAATCGCAAAGTACCGCTAAACTAAGCGTTATACAAAAAAATGTTTGAAATAAAAGTTGTAGAATTTTAAATTCTCTACAACTTTTATTATATAACGTTTTGCGCTAAAATGCATATTAAAGCCGCAATCTTAAAAAGAAAATGTTTTTACGTAAAAACAGCCTCACGCAGAATTTCAGCAAACATGGCGCCTACCCTATTTTGTAGAGAATAAAAAATTGAGTAAACCAGGCGATTTTAAAAAAAATCGTAGGACTAGTTTTTGAGAAAATCGCAAAAAAGTGAAAAATTATACGAATAAACTACTACTTCCGGTTGACCGATTTTGATGAAAATGTTCGTGTCGGGTCCGGTAGTGATATGTAACTTAAGTTTCAAGTTTCAAGTTTGTACGATGTTCCGTTCTTGAGATATTCTGTTCACACACAGACCAATCGCTAAAAACATATTTTTTGGGTTCAGGGGGTCTGAAAACGTATAGATCCGGTGAAAACTCGATTTCGAAAAATCGACATGAAAACAATACTTTCCTTCCTATATATTCATATAGGCAAGAGAAAGTAAAAATAGCAAATTTAACATTGGCGGGATACAAAGTACACTCTCTCCTTTAAAGTATTCAGATAATATAGGTAAAATACCTTTGCAAAGTTATTTAAATTCACAGAGTAAAGTCCAAAAGGTTTTATGGAACAATCTTTAGCACATATCATCATAACATGAACATACTTTTTAAACCATATGGGTCTTTTCTCCCAACCACAATCATACAATGAAAACCTTAAATTCTCGCCCTGAAACAAAAAATATTTAAATTTATATTTTATATTTTAGTTACAGGGCTAAAATAAATAGTTCTGTTTCTTATCACATGGTCAGCCAATTAAATGACTGAATCATTTAAGAACAGAAGAGGTAGAGGTATAAAAGACACTAATCAGAGAAATCTCCTCTGAAAGTAATGAATTTCATTACACAACCAGACCCTGTGGTGAATGAAGTGAAGGTATCATTTGCGGAGTGGAAAATATGTGCTTTTCAGAGGGCTCGGCAAGCTGATAAGCGTACTTTTCCACTCAGTGAGTTGTGGCAACGGTAAACCACCTCACTCCTCGTTTTACTTAGTAAAACCTCTACAGGTTCAAACCAGCCTACAGGCTCATCACCTAAACAACAACAACATTTTATATTTATAATTTACCCAATAATAACTTAGACTTTTGCTTATTTTACACAGATGGATTGTTAAAGTATTTTGCACTCGATCTGTTAGTTCCAATGCTACAAAATAATAATGCTTGACAACGATCGAAATAGGATTCCCTCCCTTCTGCACTTCTTCCGTTCCCGTTCACACTACGTGCTGGATCGAATACGTACATTGGTACGCACAACACGTATGACCAATTAATATGAATATCACTTCTTGTACTAGATTCTTGTTATCCATAACATTTTGTACAGATTATGTGACCACCAGCGTGGTCACATAATTAGTGTTTCCATTATTTTTGTTTACTATTAGGTTGTGTAGTCAAAATATATATAACACAGCAAGTTCTTAATTAATAATGTTCACTGTAGATCTAAATAATTGATACGATTTAATTAAATGGAGTAGGCATTATTCCTTATTTACTTGAGAGCAGGTAATATAAACTATGCTTTCACTTCAGTTGTACAGTGTTAGCGACCGTGCAATATTGGTTTTGTATAGGGTGATTCAAACAGAGCGCCGGTTTTGATATATCAAATTAAGAGATTTATTTTATTGAAAAACTGAAAATAAATACATCAACAAGTTCATCTTACCTTCCGATTTCATGTATGAAAAATGATGTCATGCACGTGTCCTCCTCTACTGCGCTGGCACGCATCAACTCTGTCCATGAAATTGGATATTACTGCACGACAAGTTTCGACTTCCATTTGCCCGATAACCCGTCGAATTTCCTCCTTCAAGTCATTGATGTTTCGGGGTTTATTGGCATACACCAATGACTTCAGATGACCTCAAAGATGAAAATGATTTTGTTTGCGAAGGTGTCATCATCCTGCCGTTTTCTCAATACCCAGTCAACAAACTGTCGTCTCTTCTGGTGGTCTGCCACTTTCAAATGTTGCGTCAACTGAATTTTATACGGGTGATATTGGAGATCGTACCGAAGAATTCTCCGTACAGAAGAACATCGTAAACCCAATTGTTGAGAACGGCGACGTATTGATTTTGCTGGGCTAACAGCCACACTGTCACGAACCAACGCAACGTTCTGCTCAGTTCAGCCAGAACGACGACGTCCAGAACTTTTAAGGTCGTCTGTTGAACCCGTCTCAAAAAACTTTTTCATGAGCCTGCAAACTGTTGATTCATTCGGTGCTTCATATGTCCTAGAGTACCGCGAAGTCGCCTGACAGTAGCCGCATAACTCTCTCCACTCTGGTAAAATGTTTTGACGATTAACACTCGTTGTGCAATAGTAAACTTCTCCATGGTTAGACACAGACTGCGAGAGTACTACACTGCGAACAAGAGAAACTACAACTGAATCGTCAATCGGAATGTTCTCCGAAATAGAAATGAGGTCTAACAATGTTGCCAACCGATAAACAAAAATTTACCAGCCGTTTAAAAACCGGCGCTCTTTTTGAATCACCCGTTAGTCAGCGCAGTTTTATTATGTTTTGGGTTTGATCGGTTGTTCAATATTCAGATAAATTCGTTTCTTTGAAACAAATACAGTGTAAGTGTATAATTGTGATTTAAACCGGTACAGGTTAAATAAGTGCAAATAATAATAATAAATAATAAAGTAATAGTAAGTAAGTATGAATATAAATAGTCTACTGTTGTAGTAATGAGCTGTACTAGTACACTGACTATCCGAGCTAATGTTTTTGAAACAGTACGTAATGCGAGGTGGCTTGAATGAAGTGCGGAAGGGAAGGGAAGGGAAGGCTATTAAATAACGAGACTGACTTAAAATTTTTTATACATAATCACTTATTGTCACCTTCAATATACACTCCTTCTCTATCCCTACAACGCTCCATGCGCATTTTCCATAGTTGGAAAAAGTGCTGGGAGCCATCTTCTGTCAGCTCCTTCAGGACACGTGCCGCTCAAAAATGTTTGAAATGAAGCTCGCAAAAATATTTGTATACTGACACTTTGTACGCGATTGAAAATGACCCAAATTTTTTGGAAACTATAGTAACATGTGATGAACCGTGTTTTTTTATGATCCGGAAACGAAGCGCCAATCCATGCACTGGAAGAGCCGAACTTTACCGAGAGCCAAAAAAGCTCGAATAAGCAAGTCAAAATTGTAAGTAATGGTGATTGTTTTGTTTTATATCGATGGGATTGTGTACCTTCCTCAAGGTCAAACAATTAATCAATATACGAGGGTTATTTTTTTTTCAACCTCCGATCGTGTTTCTAAGCAAGCAGAAGGTGGGCGGTGGTGTAATCTGCGCGTCAGGCGATTGCGCATCTCTCCTCCACACTGCCTGTACCGGCCGCATCTTCACAGCGTAAGTTGTAGCTGAGATACGGGAGCTGAATCATGGCCGATACGATCGAATCTCCCGCCAAATGTGAGTTGCGAAGTGTGGTTCGCTTTTTGCAAGCGGAAGGGTGTAGTGCTGCTGAAATTCATCGCAGAATGAGCCTAGTGTATGGTGAAAAGTGTATGAGTGATGGTAGTGTACGGGAATGGTGCAGAAAATTTAAGGAAGGGCGAACCGATGTCCATGACGAAGGGGGTCAGGGACGCAAGTCCGTCGCCACTGCAGGCATTGTTGAGCGGATTGATCAGTTTAAATGGGAAGTTTTTGATCATCCAGCCTATAGTCCAGACCTAGCACCGAGTGATTACCACCTCTTTCGAGAATTGAAGTCGTGGTTGGGCGGGCAACGCTTCGCTACCAACGAAGAACTTCAAGATGCTGTCCAGATGTTCCTGACCTCATTGGCGGCAAACTTCTTTGAAGAGGGTATCGAAAAGCTGGTGTCACGATACGACAAATGCCTCAATCGATTCGGCGATTATGTAGAGAAATAAGTAAGACTTTACTGTAATTTTAGTAAAAAAATCATTTTTTAATCAAAATCTGTCTATTTTTTTTCCACCATCGGAGGTTGAAAAAAATAACCCTCGTATATACCTTGAGGTACTTTCCAAACTACGTCGAAGAGTAAGGAAAAAACGTACCGAAATGTGGAAGGACAAATCATGGGTTCTCCACCAAGACAATGCGCAAGCTTATTCCGCGTTATCCGTCAAGAGGTTTCTAGCCAAGTACAGCATCTCAATGTTAGAACATCCACCTTATTCACCAGATCTTGCACCATGTGACATCTACCTGTTCCCTAAGGTGAAATCTGCATTAAAAAGGACAAGATTTGAGTCTGTGGAAGCTGTAAAACAGAAAACGGCGAGTATCCTGAAGGAGCTGACAGAAGATTACTTCCAGCACTGTTTCCAACAATGGAAAATTCGCATGGAGCGTTGTAGGGATAGAGAAGGAGTGTATATTAAAGGTGACAATAAGTGATTATGTATAAAATTAAAATTAAATTTTTTTCAACGTCCGTCTCGTTATTTAGTAGCCACACCTCGTAGAGATAAACTTGTAATATGAACATAGGTCTACTACTTTATTAATTAAACTCTTTTTACTTTCTCCGCGTAGGGAGAAACCAATTATTAGTTAACGAAATTAAATATTCAAAAGAAAATAATTATAGATGGGTAAAAATTCAACAAATCACAGTAACTTCATTTATTACCTCATTAAATAAATCCTGGCCGAACGAACTGTATATATACAGTATATATATTACAGGCACCACAAAAGTGAAATATTTCACTTTTATCAAAATACTTGACGTCTGCAAAATAGAAAACATATTTCTTTTACTGGTGTACAATCTGTCAATGTTTTGTAAGCGTAGTTCGCTGCGCAGAAATGAGAAGTGAGTGGGGAGAATACTGCCCTGCCGGCTGTAGAAGGGATCACATGCGTATGTCCGTGCGTGAATTGTCTCATTCTACTGAAGGTGTCTCGCAGAGAACAGATCGTAGCTCGAACGGTTGACTATTTTGTCTTATTGTCTGTGGTCGGTGGACATTTGTGAAAAGCCCCCAAGGAAACGTCAACCCTTCCACCATGTTGGAGGTCGCTCTTTTAGGAAAAAGAGGCTCCCGTAGGCGCCTAGACCATATAAACCTACGGTACGTTATGCATTCCAGCGAGTCGGCTGTGAATTCCCTCCCCCCTCTACTGCTGTACTACTCACACCATTATTTCTCCCTTCATCGTACCTCAACCAAATCCGTCTACTGCGCATACGCTTACATAACTTTGAAGGCCTGTACTTACGGTTACGTTACTAGACGGTAGGGATCATCAACAATATGCGCAGTGACTAACCCCGCGCTCTGACGTCACTGGCAACAGCCAGTGACGTCAGAGCGCGGGAGAGAGGGCGGGGCTCGGCTTTCACCAGCGACAGCCGACACACGATCCGTACCGTGTCGGTCTGTAATACTTTACTAGTGTTTAATAATGGTGTGTTGTGCAATTGCCGGGTGTTCTAATCACGATAGACACTAAAAGGAGTTGGGCATTATAAGTTTTTCCGTTTTCCAAAGGCCATTGAAACTAGATCGAAGTGGATAAATTCTTGCAAGCGGGCCGATTCATTTTCTGGTGATAGTGGTCGCGTGTGTTTACTACATTTCGACGAATCGGATTATGTACGCGATTTAAAGTCTAAGTTGCTACATCTTCCATTAAAACGTGTCTTAATTCAGTCACACATTTAAATTTGCCGATTTGTATTGCCGTTTTACGTCCGGGAATCCCGACTTATAATGAACGTAAAAAACGAGCAGAGAAACGATCCGCTTGTAAGGAAGTTTTTTGATATTTTAAACTTATCATAAAATTACAACACAGGCAGTTCACAAAATGAAGGGAAAGCCGTAGAGACAGGTAGGCCTCGTTTTAATTAAAGAACCGCCAAGTTTTAATGTTGCGCAGTCAGGAGAAAGTGATCTCTTAAAACGTGGAAACGCCGAATTAAAAGAAGAAACAAATTACTTATAGAAAAACTTCAGGCCGCAAACGAAGAATTATTAAAATTAAAATAGATTTCTGTGCAAACATACCTAAAGCGCTACGTTTGTAAAAACAATGCTAACATCCTACCATCACTACGCACCGGTCGAGTTGTTGGGGACCAGACTACGTCATCACTCATCTTATATCTCACAGCAACTGCGCATGACCGCTACCGTCTAGTATAGTAACTGTGGGTTTACCAAAACACATACACACACACACACACACACACACACCCGCACACACACACACACACACACACACACACACCAAAACGTATGTAAGTGGTAGCCTATACATAGAGAGTTTGCAGCTAGCTAGTCGTGCTGGAATTCACGATAAAGGAAAAATCTGGTGTCAAACACTCACAAAACTTTCTCTTGCCAATGCAAATAATTAACAATATAATCTACGATTAGTAATAAAACATTAGAAGTAAACAAAAAAAAACTAACCTCAACAAACATAACCTAATTTTAATCATTAGTGAAAGACGCAAAATGAAAATCGACCTCAGTTTGGCTTAAAATACGGAAAATCACTTTTCACGCTAAACTAGGCTCTGTAGAGAAAAATGTTTTAAATAAAAGTCGTAGATCTTTTATTTTTCTATAAATTTTATTATACACATTTTTGTCGTAAAATGCATACTAAGACTGAAATCGTAAAAAAAATTGATTTTTCACACGTTTTCGTGAGAAAAAAAACAGAAAATTACTAATTACCGCTAAACTAAGCATTATACAAAAAAATGTTTGAGATAAAAGTTGTAGGATTTTAAATTTTTTACAACTTTTATACATTTTTACATTACATATACATATACATATAGTATATACATTATATACATTTTTGCGCTAAAATGCATATAAAAGCCGCAATCTTAAAAAAAAACAATTGTTTTACGTGAAAACTCTCACCAAGAATTTCAGTAATAATGGCGCCTACCCTATCTTGTAAAGCATAAAAAATTGAGTAAACCAGGCGATTTTTAAAAAAATTGTAGAGAACCAGTTTTTGAGAAAATCTCAAAAAAGTGAAAAATTACACGAATAAACTACTACTTTCGGTTGACCAATTTTGATGAAAATGTTCGTGCCGGGTCCGGTAGTGGTATCTAACTTAAGTTTCAAGTTCGTACGATGTTCTGTTCTCGAGATAATTTTATTTACACACACACACACGCGCGTACGTACGCACGCACACACACACACTGGCCAATCGCTAAAAATATATTTTTTGGGTTCAGGGGGTCTGTTTAGGTGTATCATATATCCGGTGAAGAGCGTATTTGTTAAAATCGACATGAAAACAATACTTTCCTTCTTATATATTCATTAAGGGCAAGAGAAAGTAAAAAGTGTGACATCGTTAATTTCTGATAAGACAGTCACGAAAGTTGAGCAGTTTATGCGTGAAGAACGGCGGATCACGCTGCATGATCTGCACATTTTAATATCTGAGATTTCCCGAGAAGAATTCATAGAAAATGAAATTATAGTATTTAAATCCTATGAAATTTACAGAATTTTAATTAAAATTTGCAATATCTGAAGGTGTGTGTAAGATTGTTCGTGCAAAAACTGACAGGAAACCATTAACGGCCGACTCTTCCGCATGTCTCGACTTGAACCATTCACACTGTAAAGTCCAACCTTCCTTAGTTTGCTGCTACTTTCAACAAATAATGACGTCACTGAGCATGCGCATTACTTAAAAATCTGGTGTGAAACACTCACACAACTTTCTCTTGCCAATGCAAATAATGATCAATATAACCTAAGTAATAAAACATTAGAAATAAACAAAAAAACTAACCTCAAAAAACCTAACCTTATTTTAATCATGAGTGAAAGATGCAAAATGAAAATCAACCACAGTTAAGCTTAAAAATACGGAAAATCACTCTTTCACGTTAAACTAGGCTCTGTAGAGAAAAATGCTCTAAATAAAAGTTGTAGATCTTTTAATTTCCTATAAATTGATTATAAAATATACACTTTTGCCGTAAAATGCATACTAAGACTGAAATCGTATAAATGTAAAAAATACAAAAAAATGTTATAAATAAAATTTGTAGGATTTTAAATTCTCTACAACTTTTATTGTTACCTGCTTTCGAGGTAATGGGCGGTGGCCGTAGCACCTTCATGTGCTATTCGTAGTACGTGGTTGTGCGCAGAACATCCATGTACAGAGCCACGTACAAAGCATTAGCGGCGTAAAAAACTCGACGGTGACTCGTCCAACGTTTACACGAGTAGTGAGGGGAGTGACCGCACCCACTCATTTGGGTTGGCCTCTCAGGGGTTGTGGGTTCCCCTCCTAGGTAGCACTCTAAAGCCACTAGGCTGCTTAAATTCCTCCGGAATGGGCGTGGTCGGCAGAGGAGTGAATAGATAAATACGCGTGTAGGTGGGTTGGGGGGGAGGCACGCCCCAGACCACACAGAGCGTGCCCATAACACTGCGGTTTAGCTACTCTAGACTCGCCTGCTTTCGAGGTTAACGGGTGCTGGCCGTAGTAGGCCTACTTCCATGTGTGGTAGAGCCACGTGCAAAGCACGTAACGAGCTCGACGGCGACTCGTCCAACATTTACACGAGTACTGAGGGGAGTGACCGCACCCACTCATTCGGGTTGGCCTCTCAGGGGTTGTGGTTTCGCTTACTAGGTAGCTTTCTACGGCTACTAAACTGATTAACAGTTGTCTGCCTAACCACCTGTCTGCCCTTAACAGACAGGTGGAGTGTCAATTTATTTACACTGAATCTGTCCATTGCAGGGCTAAAATAAATAGTTCTGTTTCTTATCATATGGTCAGCCAATTAAATGACTGAATCATTTAAGAACAGAAGAGGTAAAGGTGCAAAAGACACTAATCAGAGTTGTTTCCTCTGAAAGTAATGAATTTCATTATACAGCCAGACCCTGTGGTGAATGAAGTGAAGGTGTCATTTCCAGAGTGGAAAATCTGTGCTTTTCAGAGGGCCCGGCATGCTGATAAGCGTAATTTTTCACTCAGTGAGGAAGGCAATGGTAAACCACCTCACTCCTTGTTTTACTTAGTAAAACCTCTAGAGGTTCAAACCAGCCTTTCGGCTGATGACCTAAACAACACAAACTGATTAAAGTCCTGGGGACTGGGTGTAGTCAACCAAGGATCGAAAGATAAATACGGATGTTGGTCGGAGGGGTATGCAAGGTCAAAGTCAAGTACGCGCATGCGTAGCCAAGCACTCACAGCAATTGGGTTGGCCTTTACTTACTTTCCGTTCACGTCTCGTATTTTGTGAAAAACGAATACTTACTTCAACGAAACAATAAAGGCAAATACAGATTAGTAAACAAATTGCTTGATTTGCAGTCGTTGTTGTTGTGCTAATTGACTTATTCAGCAACAGTAAATTTCTGGAATACACAAAAAAAAACCCAAACTATTGAATACACCACATACATTTGCATTAAAACAAATTGCCAGATAAAATGATAAAAAATTACAAATGGCAGGTTGTTATGGTCTAACTCTTTCTCATATCCGTTATGGTATTTTAGTTTGCGTAACGGGGATGGGGTTCTTAAAATTCAAAAAAAAAAAGCTAACCACCTCTCCTCATCGACACCACTATTTAAGGAGCTTAAATTGCTTACAGTTCCCTCATTCTGATTTTTTCAGTGATGACACGGTAAGTAGAAGAGACGGTAGGGATCACGCGCATGACCGGCCGTTATGAGTACATACCGTCACTAGCGAATGACGTCACCGGTGCTAAAAACACCAGTTTTTTAAATTCTTTCTTCTACATTCAAGACTAATATTGGGTTATAATAATTATGTTTTGTCTAATATAATAATAACAGCAAGAATAATAATGATAACAAAGAATTGTAATGGAATGTAAGCAAAATATGAAATTATTAACTGCTAATTTTCGTTGACAATTTAAGTCTTAGATGTTCACATTATGTATTAATTTTTTTTATACAATTCTGTAATTGTGATGTAAATAAATACATTGCCGGCCGCATTGGCGTAGTTGGTAACGTGCTCGCCTCTCATCATGCGGTCGTGAGTTCGAATCCCACTCAGGCAAGGCATATTTTCATACGTTACAAAAAAAATCATTTCATCCTCCATTGTATATAACTATAGGGTGATTCAAAAAGAGCGCCAGTTTTGATATATCAAATTAAGAGATTTATTTTATTGAAAAACTGAAAATAAATACATCAACATGTTCATCTTACCTTCCGATTTCATGTATGAAAAATGATGTCATGCATGTGTCCTCCTCTACTGCGCTGGCACGCATCAACTCTGTCCATGAAATTGGATATTACTGCACGACAAGTTTCGACTTCCATTTGCCCGATAACCCGTCGAATTTCCTCCTTCCAGTCATTGATGTTACGGGGTTTGTTGGCATACACCAATGACTTCAGATGACCCCAAAGATGAAAGTCACAAGGCGTCAAGTCACACGACATTGGTGGCCATTGATGGTCGGAATTACGAGAAATGATGCGATCCTGGAACCGTTCACGGAGCAACAACATTGTTTCTCGTGCAGCGTGACATTGCAGCGTGACGCGAGGGTTTTCTAAACCCCACATACGGCAGTTCTGTTTATTACAACTGAACTACAACTACAACTGAATCGTCAATCGGAATGTTCTCCAAAATAGAAATGAGGTCTAACAATGTTGCCAACCGATAAACAAAAATTTACCAGCCGTTTAAAAACCGGCGCTCTTTTTGAATCACCCGTTAGTTACACCCCAACGTCATCGCTAATGACCTTGTAGTTGATGCGACGTTAAATAAATGAATAAAATAAATACATAATATTCGGTAGCCTACTTCGAGGAAAATCAAATGTTTGTGAAATTCTAATAGTCAGGCCTACTGTTATTACAAATTAGTTGTTAGTAAAATACAAATCACTTCATATACGTATGATTTTCTGTTCATTATATATTCAGACAAATTTGTTTAGTTTGTCGCGTGCGTTTATAGAATATAGTTTAGTAAGTTTTTGCAGTTTAGTTCTTGTAATTTATAGTTTAAATTTTAATGGGACAAATTAAATACGTACATATTTAAAAATAAAATAATTATTTGTATGATTGTACAATTAAATAAGGCTGTAGGCATTTGCGTACATTAAAATTTGTAGACCTTGTTGGAAGTGTGACCCTTCTAATTAATCATTTACTGTGTTGCCGGCCTTCAATACTTCTTCCGGCCTTTGTCGGCGCGGTAGGCCCTTTGGCTGCGTTCCGACAGAGGGCTTTGTTGACAAGGCCGAGCGAGTTACCGCCCCCTACCACAGCGCTCTCAGTAGCTATACAAGCGCAGTGCACTGAGCCGCTTGAGATTACGCTCGACATCTCCGACGAAGATCGACCGACTACATCCAAGAGATAAAGAAGAAAGATGCTCTGGCACTTGCAGCAGCCACGCGCTGCCTACGCTGGTCTCTAGAGAGACCAGCACAACGGTCCTTCTCAGGACCAATTTATTAAGGTTTTAATCGGCTTTTTTCAGAGCCATCAACCTAAGCCACGGCTCTCGTCGCAGCTACGCGCTGCTTACACTGGTCTCCTTCGAGACCGGCACAACGGTCCTTCTCAGGACCAACTCTTTGAGGTTTACCCCGGCCCTTTTCAGGGCCATCAACCACCTTTGTCCGCCCCAGCGGACACACACATAAACGGCCCTTTTCAGGGCTACCAAACAGATAAGGTTTGCCATTTAATGTCGCCATTCGGTGACAAAATAATAGGTTATGGATATACTTTATGCGAAACTGTGTGTACACGTAGAGCAAGAGTTGTGCCAGTTCGAATTGTCCACTGTATAACCATGTTATAAATCCTGTTCATGTTAAATAAGCCCCATTACTTATTAAAACTACCCATATTTTGAATTCAGACTGTTCTTACCAGTTAAACTTACCGAATTATAAGCTGATGATGTCCAATCAAATTTTTAAATTTAAATTTTAAAATATCATCAATATTATTTTGTTTTATATACTTAAAATTCCAAATTTTAACATTTTTATTTTTGAAAATAACATTTCTAGGTTCATTGTTAAAAGTATTTACTTCAGTTAACAAGATAATAAATAATTTAATCTGCGACGTTACTTTATTCAACGCTAAGATATTAGTCGTATACAGCGCGCAGATTAGAAACAGTAAATGTATCAATAATATTGCTTGTAGGAAATAAATAATCAAATACATAACTATAGATTCATTAAAAACATAATGATACTCGAAAGGTAACGACAAATCATCGATAGTTACATCAGAAATACTTTTTCCATTAATCGAAACTGAATAAATCGATTCTGAAGTTGGCATTAATATTAAGTTGACTACGATCACATGAAGAGCGACAAAAATCATCGTACCTAACCTATGTTCTTCATCTTTAAAATTATTAATATAATTATCGATATCGATCGATAATCGATATTTATTATTCGATATATCTCGATAGTAATATTGATCGATAATTGATATTGTTGTTTCGATATCCTTTACTTTAAATGTGAAATATAAAAAGAATAATGAGGCAGTAATCGTTAAGTTGACATCTTCCAATGATAGAAATCGTTTTCTGATATCGTTCCATTCGATTATCATGTTCAATATACAAGATACTGTAAAATATATCGATAGTATTGTTAATAATTTTGCTTTGATTCCAACATTTTTAGCTTCTATATTTATTCCCACTTTCTTTAAATACGTTTTTACTTCTTTCGTTATATCTTTTGGTATTATTTCGTTATAACTCATCTAAAAAATTTAAAAAAATCCGTTATTAATTTTTTTCTGTTGTGGTATATTTTACACACTATTTCACGTTCAGAATGCAGTACAGCTCTTATGAGAACCCGTTGTGTTATCAGGCGAACAGAAAACATTAGCCCTCCTCGGCCAACACAATCCGAAGGTAACGGGCAAAAATATTTGGAGTTTCGCTTACCACGCTCTAACAAGCTCATTTTTTATCAAAAAAATTGTGAAAAAATACTTTCGCTTCCTACTGAATAGTCATTTATTTTGCTGTAAATGTTATTATTATGTTCGCCAATTACGATGGCGGGTAGGGAGGGTAGCGAGACAGAGAGAGAATGTGTTGCGTCCACCGTTCCCCTCAACTCATTTCAATCAGTGCACGGTGTTCAAGCAGAAATGTGACAATGTGCGATCGGTAGGGCACTCTGTCGGCCAGTTTCGTTCACTACACCACTCTAACAAGCTCATTTTTTATCAAAAAAATTGTGAAAAAATACTTTCGCTGCCTACTGAATAGTCATTTATTTTGCTGTAAATGTTATTATTATGTTCGCCAATTACGGTGGCGGGTAGGGAGGGTAGCGGGACAGAGAGAGAATGTGTTGCGTCCGCCGTTCCCCTCAACTCATTTCAATCAGTGCACGGTGTTCAAGCAGAATTGTGACAATGTGCGATCGGTAGGGCACTCTGTCGGCCAGTTTAGTTTACTACGCCACTCTAACAAGCTCATTTTTTATCAAAAAAATTACTTTCGCTTCCTATTTTTTTTTTTTTTTAATCCCTAATGTGAGTACGTTGCAATGTGTTCAATTCAGAACAATAAGCAACCCCATGACCCAATGAGATGAGGATGATATGTGTGTAAATGAGGTGTAGTCTTGTACAGACTCAGGCCGACCATTCCTGAGAGTATAGTTAATTGAACCCCAACCATCAAAGTACACCCACAACCACTGTCTAGCAATCAAATCCGTATAAAAGTGACTACCTTTACTAGGATTTCAACCAGGAACCTTCGTCTCTGAAATTGCTTCCTAATGAATCTTATTTTATTACACTATAAATGTTATAATTATACTCTGATATTTAGAAAAGATACGTTCGTACAAAATTAGACGTTTAAATCTCATCACATTGTTTGCGTATCACGTAATATAACTTTTTTCTGGGACGACATAATATGCGTTTTATTATTTAGTTATAAAATATAAAATGTTATCTGTAATTTGATATAAATGTTGTCATATGTTGGGCGGGAACAGAAATAATAAACGAGCTTGAAAAAATCACTCTTTGAATGGCAGTTAAAGATAGATCGTCGTGTCTGGTGTCCTTCCTTTTAGTATTCCAAGAAGCTGAATCATTGTTTATAGTTGTGAACTTTATACGAAACATAAGTCAATTTTTAGAAATCAATTACAAAAGCACAATATCAGTTGCGTTTAACAAAAAGAACCGCATAGTAATTATAAGAGAAAGAGGGTATGACGTCTTTCTCTTTCGGATCTGTCAAAATTTATGGTACAACATTTACAAAAGCCTTATTGTCCATTACCCCAAATTTAATCGCAGACATTTTCCCCCGAATTTTGTGCGCACGCAACTAATCGGCTTTCGACAGCGACACAAATGTCACAACAAATGTCAAAAACGATAACCGCAAGAACAGAACACAATGAGTCGTGAGTACTACTTTAGAGGCAGCCTGTATCAGTCGTACGACGCCGTGGTGGGGGATATACTTACTGCGCATGTGCGGCCCGCACGCCACCGTAGTTGGTTCCCATTATACTCTGATATTTAGATAAGAGACCGTAGGTGCGTACAAGACAAAGGGGTATGATTTGTCTCTCTTCGTCACCCTCACTGCCGGGCCAGGGGAGTTTTATTACCATTTTTAGACCTCTCCGAGATACTAACGACTGTTATTCAAACACGATAACTATTCTTTACTTTAAAATAATTTAAAATATGGTGTGAAACACTCACACAACTTTCTCTTGCCAATGCAAATAATTAACAATAAACCTAACATTAGTAATAAAACATTAGAAATAAACAAAAACTAACCTCAAAAATATAAACTAATTTTAATCATATATGAAAAACGCAAAATGAAAATCAACCTCAGTTGGCTTAAAAATACGAAAAATCGCTCTTTCACGCTACACTAGGCACTATACAAAAAAAAATGCTCTAATAAAAGTTGTAGATCTTTTAATTTCCTATAAATTTTGTTATATACACTTTTGTTGTAAAATGCATAATACTAAGGCCGAAATCTTAAAATAAATAGATTTTTCACACGTTTTCGTGACAAAAAACAGAAAATTTCTAATTACCGCTAAACTAAGCTTTATACAAACAAAAAATATGTTTTAAATAAAAGTTGTAGAATTTTAAATTCTCTACAACTTTAATTGTATACATTTTTGCGGTAAAATGCATAATAAAGCGGCAATCTTAAAAAACAATTTTTTTACGTAAAAACAGCCTCACCAAGAATTTCAGCAAACATGACGCCTACTCTATCTTGTAGAGCAAAAAAAAATTAGTAAATCAGGCGTTGTTAAAAAAAATCGTAGGACCAGTTTTTGAGAAAATCGCAAAAAAGTGAAAAATTACACGAATAAACTACTACTTCCGGTTGACCGATTTTGATGAAAATGTTCGTGTCGGGTCCGGTAGTGGTATGTAACTTAAATTTCACGTTTCAAGTTCGTACGATGTTCCGTTCTTGAGATATTCTGTTCACACACGCACGAACGCACGCGCACGCGCGCGCAAACACACACACAGACCAATCGCTAAAAACATGTTTTTTGGGTTCAGGGGGTCTGAAAACGTGTACATCCGGTGAAACTCGATTTTTTTAAAATCGACATGAAAACAATACTTTCCTTCCTATATATTCATATAGCCTACCTAGGCATAAGAAAGTAAAAAACTGTAGTACTTTTTTTTACTTTCTCTTGTACAACTTTTCTACAAATATTTATTCTACAACTTTTATTTCAAACATTTTTTTGTATAACGCTTAGTTTAGCGGTAATTAGCGATTTTCTGTTTTTTCTCACAAAAACGTGTGAAAAATCGATTTTTTAATGATTTCTGCCTTAGTATGCATTTTACGACAAAAGTGTATATAATAAAATTTATAGAACATTAAAAGATATACAACTTTTATTTAGAGCATTTTTTGTACAGTGCCTAGTTTAGCGTGAAAGAGTAATTTTCCGTATTTTAAAGCCAATCTGAGGTCGATTTTCATTTTGCGTCTTTCACTAATGATTAAAATAAGGTTATGTTTATTGGGGTTAGTTTTTTGTTTATTTCTAATGTTTCATTACTAATGTTAGGTTATATTGGTCATTATTTGCATTGGCAAGAGAAAGTTGTGTGAGTGTTTCACATCAGATTTTTTTATTTAACATTCGACTGTTCTGCAATTACTGGTAATGCAGGCGGCGAAAGATAAAATTATTTTTTGTAACGTATGAAAATATGCCATGCCTGAATGGGATTCGAACCTAAGACCGCATGATGAGAGCCGAGCACGTTACTAACTACGCCAATGCGGCCGACTATTGTAGTACAAGAGGCGATTTAAGAAAAAAAATTGTAGGAACCGTTTTTGAGGAAATCGCAAAAAAGCGAAAATTTACACGAATAAATTAGGTAATACTTCCGGTTGACCGATTTTAATGAAAATATTCGTGTCGGGTCCGCTAGTAGTATCTAATTTAAGTTTCAAGTTGTAACTTCGTATGTTCCGTTATTGAGATATTTTGTTGACACACACACAGACCAATCGCTAAAAACACGGTTTATTTTGGGTTCGGGGGTCTGAAAACGTGTATATTCGGTGAAAATTTGATTTCTTAAAATCGACATAAAAACAATACTTTCCTTCTTATACTGGGTGATTCATTTAAAAGTAGCCCGCTGCTCGAGGAATTTAATTTATAGCCGCTCAAGGAATTTTCATATGCTGTATTGGCAGCACTGATCACGATGTGATCGACTGGCCTTTATACTACAATTTATATTATTATTTAATCATTATATTATTGTAGAGTACAATTTTTTCCAGCAAGATGGTGCAACATGTCACACGTCTCGCCAGTCCCTATCTCATATCAAACAGGCTTTTCCCATGCGAGTTGTTAGTAAAGATTTGTGGCCTCCTCGTTCACTCGATTTGAGTATGTGCGATTTTTTTCAATGGGGTTATTTAAAAGGAACTGTTTACCAAACAAACCCCCGCAGTATACATGAGCTAAAGAATAACATCGTGGCAGCCATTCAAGCTATAGACGTTTCCGTATTGCGTCGTGTGCGCATTGAACGAGCGCAAAAATGTGTAATCGTTCAAGGACGCCACTTTCAGCATCTACTGTAAAGGTGAAGTTGATATTTGTATATAAATTTTAAAAATTATGTATTAAGTAATTCTATTTATTCATTTACTATTTGAATCCAATTGAGTGCCGAAGGCCGCTGCTAAATGCACCGGGCTACTTTTTTGTGAAAATGAATCACCTATATATTGATTGATATAGGGAAGAAAAGTAAAAAGTGGTAATGGCGATATATTTACTACAAACAAAACCTTTTACCGTAAATGGATAAAACACCTTCGTTCCGTCTCAGGCAGAAATGCTTAGAAAATAACCAGAAATAACACCAGAAATAAAAACAAGAGCAATTAGTTCTGAATAAGTCATGAACAGAGTTATTAATTCATGAATATGAAAAACCTCAACCTAATTTTTTATTCTAGTAACATTTGAGCAGAGAAAAAACTATTACTATTTTTTTATTTATAAATTTCATAATAAATAATCGAATAAATATTTCAATAATTCATGTTCAAGTCATTTCTAAATATTTTGAAATAGACTTTTACATTTTCTCATGTGTAATTCAACGATTTTTTTAGGCTTGTATTATGCCGTAAATAATATTTCATAAAAGTCTTCTATGTATATTATTTTATTTAAATTTATAAAAAAACTATTAGAATAAATGATGGACACAAATTTGTTCTTATTACTATATTACTTAACAAGTTTCGTCATTGAAAACTGAAAATAAACAATGAGGTATTGTACATTTGTACAGCAGCACGGCCGAGCGCACACAAGACCACTTGCGGCTGCCACCGGTGAAGTGTCAACATTACAACAACGAGTCAACGAGTTGTCAACGAGTAGTAGAATTAGTATTAAAAATCTGATGAAAAACACTCACACAACTTACTCTTTCCAATGAAAATAATGACCAATATAACCTACCATTATTAATAAAACATTAGAAATTAACAAAAAGCTAACCTCAAAAAACATAACCTTCTTTTAATAATCGGTGAAAGACGGAAAATTAAAATCGACCTCAGTTTGGCTTAAAAAGACGAGAAATCACTATTTCACGCTAAACTAGGGGCTCTGTACAGAAAAATGCTATAAATAAAAATTGTAGATCTCTTCATTTTCTATGAATTTAATTATATACACTTTTGTCGTAAAATGCATACTAAGTCAGAAATCTTAAAAAATCGATTTTTCACACGTTTTCGTGAGAAAAAACAGAAAATCGCAAATTACCGCTAAACTAAGCGTTATACAAAAAATGTTAAAAATAAAAGTTGTAGAATTTTAAATTCTCTACATTTTTTATCATATAAATTTATACGATATACAAAAAATGTTTGAAATAGTATAAGTTGTAGGATTTTAATTTCTCTACATTTTTTTACATAACTTTTTGCGCTAAAATGCATATTAAAGCCGTAATCTTAAAAAACAATATTTTCACGTGAAAACAGCCTCATCAAGAATTTCAGCAAACATGGCGCCTACCCTATCTTGTAGAAGATATATAATTTAGTAAACCAGGCAATTTTTAAAAAAACTCGTAGGACCACTTTTTAAGAAAATCGAAAAAAGTTAAAAATTACGCGAATAAACTACTACTTCCGGTTGACCGATTTTGATGAAAATATTCGTGGCGCGTCCGGTAGTGGTATGTAACAAGTTTCAAGTTTGTACGATGTTCCGTTCTATATATATTATGTTCACACACACACACACATACATACACGCACGCGCGCACACACACACACACACGCACACACACACACACACACACACACACACACACACACACACACACACAGACCAATCGCTAAAAATATGGTTTTTGGGTTCAGAGGGTCTGAAAACGTGTAGATCCTGTGAAAACTCGATTTCGAAAAATCGACATGAAACAATACTTTCCTTCCTATATATTCATATAGGCTGAAATCTTAAAAAATCGATTTCTCACACGTTTTCGTGAGAAAAAACAGAAAATCGCTAATTACCGCTAAACTAAGCGTTATACAAAAAATGTTAAAAATAAAAGTTGTAGAATTTTAAATTCTCTACATTTTTTATTATATACATTTTTGCGCTATAATACATATTAAAGCCGTAATCTTAAGAAAACACTTTTTTTACGTAAAAACAGCCTCACCAAGAATTTCAGCAAACATGGGCGCCGACCCTATCTTGTAGAAAATAAAAAATTGAGTAAACCAGGCGATTTTTAAAAAAATCGTAGGACCAGATTTTGAGAAAATCGCAATAAAGTTAAAAATTACACGCATAAACTACTACTTCCGGTTGACCGATTTTGATGAAAATGTTCGTGTCGGTTCCGGTAGTGCTATGTAACTTAAGTTTTAAGTTTCAAGTTCGTACGACGTTCCGTTCTTGAGATATTTTGTATACACACACACAGACCAATCGCTAAAAACATGTTTTTTGGGTTCAGAGGGTCTGAAAACGTGTAGATGCGGTGAAAACTCGATTTCGAAAAATCGACATGAAAACAATACTTTCCTTCCTATATATTCATATAGGCAAGAGAAAGTAAAAAACTAACAACTTTTATTTCAAACGTATTTTTGCACTCCACTTAGTTCAGCAGCAATTAGTGATTTTGTTTATACGATCAAGTCGCCTTTCAAACAAAAAAAATAATCTGGTGTGAAACACTCACACAACTTTCTCTTGCCAGAGCAAATAATTAACAATAAACCGAACATTAGTAATAAAACATTAGAAATAAACAAAAAACTAACCTCAAAAACATAACCTTATTTTAATCATGAGTGAAAGACGCAAAATGAAAATCGAACTCAGTTTGGCTTAAAAATACGGAAAATCACTCTTTTACGCTAAACTAGGCTCTGTAGTGAAAAATGCTTTAAATAAAAGTTAGAGATCTTTTTATTTCCTATAAAATTTATTATATACACTTTTGTCGTAAAATGCATTCTAAGGCCGAAATCTTAAAAAAATCGATTTTTCACACGTTTTCTTGAGAAAAAATCAGAAAATCGCAAATTAGATTTAGAATTAATCGCTAATGTCAAGACAGCTTTGGTAAAACAACTTTTCCATTATGTATCATATTATAGGAGGCAGTGTACATGAATGGAAGTTTTTTTACTTTCTCTTGCCTATATGAATATATAGGAAGGAAAGTATTGTTTTCATGTCGATTTTTCGAAATCGAGTTTTCACCGGATCTATACGTTTTCAGACCCCCTGAACCCACACAAACATGTTTTTAGCGATTGGTCTGTGTGTGTGTGTGTGTGTGTGTGTGTGTGTGTGTGTGTGTGTGTGTGTGTGTGTGTGTGTGTGTGCGCGTGTGTGTGTGTGTATGTGTGTGTGTGTGTGTGTGTGTGTGTGTGTGTGTGTGTGTGTGTGTGTGTGTGTGTGTGTGTGTGTGTGTGTGTGTGTGTGTGTGTGTGTGATCAATATATCTCAAAAACGGAACATCGTACGATATTGAAAATTAAAACTTAAGTTACGTACTACTAGAGGACCCAACACGAACATTTCATCAAAATCGGTTAACCGTAAGTAGGAGTTTACCCATGGCATTTTTCACTTTTTTGCGATTTTCTCAAAAAACGGCTCTTATTTTTTTTAAAAACCGCCTCAATTACTTCAGTTTTTACGCTCAACAAGAAAGGATAGGTAGACTACCATTTCTGCTGAAATTCTCGTAGAAATTTTTTTAAGATTGGTGTTTTAATATGCATTTTTAGGGCAAAAGTGTTTCATCAATGTTATATAAAATTTAAAAATCTACAAATTTTCATTTAAACATTTCCTTGTAACATACTTAGTTTAGTGGTAATTTGTGATTTTCTGTTTTATTTTTCATGAAAATTTGTAAAAAATGGATTTTTTTTAGATTTCGGCTGTAGTGTGCACTTTACGACAAAAAGATCTATGGGCCTAATTAAATTTATAGGAAATGTAAAGATTTACAACTTTTAGTTAAAGCATTTTTCTCTACAGAGCCTAGTTTGGCGTCAAAGAGTGATTTTCCGTATTATGCCAAACTAAAGTTGATTTTCATTTTACATTATTCACTCATGATTAAAATTAGGTTATGTTTTTGAGGCTAGGTTTTTCGTTGTTAATTTTTTATGTTTAATTAGTAATGTTCGGTTATATTGTTTATTATTTGCATTGGCAAGAAAAAGTCGTGTGAGTGTTTCACACCAGATTTTTATTTGTCAAATTAAACGAACAAGATAAAAATGAGATACAAACCGGGAGAGATAAAACGATGGGCAAGTTGCACTCTGATAACGTGGCGCCCACATACGGAGAAATGGCAAGAGTCATTTGGAACAATTTTACCTTCATTAATCAAAGCAATTCAAAACTTATGTATATTTAAACGTGGTTTTCCGTTTATAAAAATAACAGTTAACCATTCCATTTACTTCTACATTAATAACCCGGCAATTAAACGGAAGGAAATCTGATATAGGAGTTGCGTCTACGTAATGGATGAGTACCAGGTATTCTTAATGTATCTAAATCAGATCTAGTATTAGGAATAGCTTTTAATTCTATTTCTAAAGAAACATTATGCAATCTGTGAAAAGTTATCGTGGAAATATTTTTACAATAATAACGTATAGGTAAGCGTACGAAGTTTAATTATATTTTTAAATGAATACAATGCACAGTAATTGCAGTCACGCAATGTGAATTACTTTTATTGTACTGCAGCTACTGTAATTTATGCGTTATTTTCAAAGTTAATATGGTTCTTGCTTCTCTTCTTACACATCCGCAAATATATTAATATTATTATCCCATATAATATAAGTGGTTGAATAGTATTTTTGTTATCCATTTTTTTAATATCTAAGATTTAACTTGAATAACATTACTTTCCGCTTAAGAACCCTTTTGGATACGCAACTGACAGGTACTCCAATAATACATCTCGTTAAAGTTTAGTTAAGATTATAGTTTTTTTGTTTTTTAACGTCCGACTATTTGGTAATCACTGCTAATGCCGACGGTGAAGGATGAAATGATTTTTGTAACGTATGAAAATATTTATTTTATTCGTATATATTTTGATTTGAATATTACTTCCTTTTATTTATAATGATTCGTATAATAGTATTGATAGTACTGAAATGAATGTAGTAATATTCGATATTATTTTATAATTAATATAGTAATGATTCGTGTAATAGAATATACGGAAAGAGTACAATTTTATAGATAGATAGATTTATATTATTATTTTCCTAGTATTTGTTTATTTACGTTGTCTACTACTGACTGTCTGTCTTGATGGCCCCTCGCAGAGGGGAGTAATATGCGGATTGTAAAACCATTTCAGAAAACATATCTAATTTTTTTTAGGTCACTGAAACTTTTCGGAAATGACGTATTTTTATAAAACAAAGTATTTCACATGTTTTTTGTTCAATAAAATTATTTCGAAAAACATACGCTTAATGAGATAATCTATAATTTAGTAAAAGTTTTGTTTTTGAAGAAAAACCCGTACTTTTTCAAATACATCGTCATTGTTCAACAACTATTCCACGGATTTACGTAAAATTTGGCAGGTTTGTTCTGTAATAATTATGAAAACCGATGATGCAATAAAATTTAACGGAAAATCAATACTTTTTAAGTTACAAGGTATTTTCATAAATAAATTTTGTAAAATCGCGAAACTAGACATAAAAAAGTCAGCATGCGAGAAACTTTTCTGTCTTTAAAGATAACTGTACACTGTAAGCAAATGAAAGAAAGAGAAAATTTTGAATTAATTTTAAGTGAAAGAATTATTTAAATTGGACGAACTGAATAGGAGTAACAAGGATTTAAGTATAGCATCAATTACAACCACACGCATCCAAGGCGCATGAAAGGCGTTCGTAATATGTAGTATTATATTTTAGTACATGCATAAAATTACACCCTTATTGTTTATCTGTTCTGTCACGTAAAATTTATGTTTTGACAACGGTTTTGAAAAAAGTCAAATATTGTTTTTTTTTATTTTCAAGAAACCATTTCCAAACATTTCAGTAAGCATGTTGTCCTTTTTTTCAACCAGTTCTGTATTATCGTTGCAACGCGTTGGACTTAACTTTTACTTTCCGGGCATACATTTAAGTTACATATTGTAGTCGCAACTATTTTATCGTTTATATTAGGTTATAATTTACTTCTGCAAAACAAAGATTAAAACTTACGTACACATTACATTAACTACATTAACACTACATTACTACATTAACATTTCATTTACGTGTGAATGGTGCTTCAATTGTTGAGTCTTGCTCGGGTCATGTGTGTTAAAAATAGTTTCATATATTCACCAATTTTCTAGGTAATTAGGAAGATGTTAGTTTCAGTTAGGCCTTTATAGTTTATAACATACATTAAAACCGTAAACAAATATGAATGCAAAACGGAAACATGGGCAAACCGTTCACAGTGATGGAAGAAATGTAATAAACAATGTCACTAAACGTTGAGATGAAGAAAGGGTTACTAATTCACTTAGTCTTCCTTTACAGAAAGTTACGCAAAGAGCTGTAATTAACAATTTCCCTAAATTAAAATTCCAATGCAGTTATTCGTTCAAATAAAAATAGTGGTGATAAGTAATGGTAATAGTAGAATACGAGCGCAGTTTATTATCATGCAATGCGCGCCACGCAGTTGCGAAATTTGAACTGTGTTAATTTTACAACGGATGATCCGATTTGAATGATTTTTTTAGAGAAAATATATTTAAGCTCTGTTAATAACTTCATGTGTGCACTTTCTCGAACGACCGAAAAATTTTCCCGATGTTAACTTTTCAAAACCGCGCTCGAAAATATTACCGTTTTTTTATACTTTACGTCAGTACAATCAAAGTACAGCGGTTTTTAAATCCTTGTAACTCCTATACGGTTCGTCTAATTTAAATAATTCTTTCACTTAAAACTAATTCAAAATTTTCTCTTTATTTCATTTGCTTACAGTGTACAGTTATCTTTAAAGACAGAAAAGTTTCTCGCATGCTGACTTTTTTATTTCGTGAATAATTTATTTATGAAAATACCTTGTAACTTAAAAAGTATTGATTTTCCGTTAAATTTTATTGCTTCATCGGTTTTCATAATTATTACAGAACAAACCTGCCAAATTTTACGTAAATCCGTGGAATAGTTGTTGAACAATGACGATGTATTTGAAAAAGTACGGGTTTTTCTTCAAAAACAAAACTTTTACCAAATTATACATTATCTCATTAAGCGTATGTTTATCGAAATAATTTTATAGAACAAAAACATGCGAAATACTTTGTTTTATAAAAATACGTCATTTCCAAAAAGTTTCAGTGACCTAAAAAAAATTAGATAGGTTTTCTGACATGGTTTTACAATCCGCATATTGCTCCCCTCTGTGAAGGGCCATCATCAAGTTACAGACAGACAGTAGTTACACATTGTTTGATTTTAAATTTAGATCAGCTGCACCGTAAATATTTGAGGCGTTGAATTTCAAGAGTAGCCTTATCCTCAAAAATCACAATGTGAGATAATGGTTGGTATTTGTTAAGGGGGTAAGCCTGCACCTCTTTCAGATATTACTTTTTCCAAAAAAATTTCATCCCACTTAAAATTGGCTTTGAAAATCAACTTATGTTCCAAACTAATCCTCATCCACATGCATTTTTGTTACAAAAGCAGCCTCATCGACTAGATTGTTTTTTTTTAAATGGACCTCATCCAATGAAAAATAAAATGGCAGTTGAGCAGTTATTATTTCCAAAACTAGCCCCATCCTTTTCTTTATTTTTAAAATTTACCATAAGAATATGGTTTTAGAAATTTTTGTAATTTTTAGTATTTGCTTTAATAATAATAATATTAATTGTGAGACAGTAAGTTTAATAACATAATTTTTTGTGATTGTTAAATTGAATTTTGTGATTTAAAAAATGAAGATTTAGGTTTGTTACAAAAATGTACTTGACAGATCAACAGGAAGAACTGGCAGAGGAATTTGTTCATGAATACGAAGGTGACGAAGAAAATTTCAAAATTTAGAGACTGGCTGTACAATGAAATTCATTACTCTCAGAGAAAATAACTCTGGTGGCATTTACACCACTACCTCTTTTAATTTAAATGCTTCAGTAATACCGTACTTTTTCGAATATACCGCGCACCCCATTTTTCGAAGGTACTTTCAGAAAAAATTAAAACTAAAACATAAAATTAAAATGAAAACTTACCAATTTATTTGTACACATCGAAAAATCTTCACAACTTTGAATAATTCACTAGAGAGAATAGGCACTTTTTCATTGCACGTATCACAATAAAGTAAAACAACTGCTGAACTATAGAAAGTTACTTCCAGATAAAAAGAACGAAATTAAAAGTTACCCCTTATCGTCGGTATCGTGTATACAAGTGATGTACTCTTAAAATGTACAATACTTAAATAGAAAACGGTTACAAATTTATGTATTTTAAGCTAAAATACAACTTAAAATGTATCAAAATTGATACTCCTTTAAAGGTCTAAACATTTTCTAATGATTAAATGAACAAGTGTTCATTTATTCAAGGGAAGAAAATAATAACAAACTAATAAAATTCAATGCTATTTCCCTATGGTTCAAATTCCGTGGGACACCCGTTATAATTGGCTGACCATGTGATAAGAAACATAACTATTTTTGTAGCCCTGGAACTAGCAGATCGAGTGCAAATAATTTAACGCTCCACCTGCCCAATGGCTAATCTTACTTTCTAACAATAACAATTATTATAAGATATAACTCTGTAGCTACTCTAAATTTCAAAGATTAGTATTTTTGATTCTTATTCTTATTTCTTATATTAAATTTGATGCCCATAACAGACAGGTGGAGTGTCAAATTATTTACACTCAATCTGTTCGTTGCAGGGCTAAAATAAATAGTTCTGGTTCTTATTACATGGTCAGCCAATTAAATAACTGAATCATTTAAGAACAGAAGAGGTAGTGGTGTAAAAGACACTAATTAGAGGTATCTCCTCTGAGAGTAATGAATTTCATTATGCAGCCAGACCCTGTGATGAATGAAGTGAAGGTGTTTTTGCAGAAAGGAAAATAGGTGCTTTTCAGTGGGCCCGGCATGCTGATAAGCGGATCTTTTTACTCAGTGTTACCTTCCTCACTCCTCGTTTTACGTAGTAAAACCTCTACAGGTTCAAACCAGCCTTACGGCTGATGATCTAAACAACAACATGTTAAATTTATCTAAATGCAGCTTTATAGCTTTATAGCCTTACATATAATATATACATTTACATAATCACTTAAGAAATAAAAAAGATTGTTTATTAATAAAATTCAAAAGAAAATACAAAATACATTTACAGAACAACAATATTGGTAATCTCATTTGATAAATAGGCCACAAATTTCTTATTTTATAAAATAACAAATTTTTATTTATATTTTTAAATAAAGTGTTCTGATTTTATAAAACAAAACATAGGATTTTACAAGATAATTATTGCAATTATTAATATAAAAAAACTTTTTCTTATTTTTTACATTGAAAAAAGAAAGTCGTGTGAGCGTTTAACACATTATTTAGATGTGAAATTTTTCCTTGTAATTTTAATCTATTATTAAATATTAAATACGGTAATTATTTTGAAATATTTCATTTTAAATATTAGTATTATTATAGTTTCAACCTGAAAGAAGTTAATGACTTGTCAAAAGATTGGTTAATTACTAACATTAATTCTATTTAAAAATGGTAGTTAACAGAAAGATGTGTGATGATTACAGACTTTCTAGGGTTTCTAGGGAGGTTGTATGAAATGATTTTGAAGAATGGAAATTTTCTCCAATTCCTATTCAAAGTACAGTCAATTCTGGATTATTGGGGCTAATCGGGACCGGAGAATTTTGGCCCAATTAAACGGCTGGCCCTAATAAAGGAATTCATAAACTGTGTCGTATACGATACTGTATTTTATTAAAATACATAAATTATACATAAATTTTACATGCAAGTTCTATCCATATACACACGAAAAAATACAAAGGTACAGAACAATGATTAACTTTTTAGCAAAACCTTTTGCCTTGGTTTTAAGCATTGGACCATTGACTTTGTGAAGTTACAGTGGTAAACAATTCATTCAACGCTTGTCAACAAGTGGATCCTTCCTTTACGTTTTTGTTTCCTGAGATGTTCTTATAATGCCTTGTCTTGGCGTATTTTATTTTCTTGGAGCACGATATCGTAATTTTCGGTACACCGGTTACTTCCGATATTTTACGTTGGCTTAAGTTAGGTGGATACATTTTTATTTTGTCGAGAGGCTTCATTCGTTCACACAGTCATATCGTTACGTGGCATTCAACTCACAAAGACGTTGATAGTAGGTACTGTACTGTAAGCCTACGCATTAAAAGGCAAAAAATGTGTGAAACGAATAGGAATTTTAAAAAAATAGAAAAGTATGCATGCAGATAATAAAACAACCAGACTCGAAAAACAGTATGTTATAGTACACTCATGAAATCACAAAAACTGATAAAAAGCATGAAATTACAGTTTTTGTATGAATACAAAAAGACAGAATAATTTAATGTTGGTGGGATTCAGGAAAAGAGCTCGGGAATTGTAAAAATTTGTAGGACCCACGCAAAGACAAAGTCCACAGAGAAACAATCAATAATATTTGTGTTCTAACTACGTACGAGGTGTGGCTATTAAATAACGAGACTGACGTTGTAAAAAAAATTTTTATTTTATACATAATCACTTATTGTCACCTTCAATATACGCTCCTTCTCTATCCCTACAACACTCCATGCGAATTTTCCATTGTTGGAAACAGTGCTGGAAGTCATCGATTGTCAGCTCCTTCAGGACAAGTGCTGCTTCCTCTTTTACAGCTTCCTCAGACTCAAATCTTGTCCCTTTTAATGCAGATTTCATCTTAGGGAACAGGTAGAAGTCACATGGTACAAGATCTGGTGAATAAGGTAGATGTTCTAACACTGAGATACTGTACTTGGCTAGGAATCTCTTGAAAAATAACGTGAAATGAGCTGGCGCATTGTCTTGGTGGAGAACCCATGATTTGTCCTTCCAAATTTCGGGGCATTTTTTCCTTACTTTTTGACGTAGTTTAGAAAGTACCTCAAATTAGTAATATTGCTTAATTGTTTGACCTTCAGGAACCCAGTGAAGGTACACAATCCCATGGATATAAAAAAAACAATCATCATTGCTTTAAATTTTGACTGCTCATTCGAGGTTTTTTGGCTCTCGGTGAAGTTCGGCTCTTCCAGTGCATGGATTAGCGCTTCGTTTCCGGATCATAATTAAAAACCACGTTTCATCCCATGTTATTATCGTTTCCAAAAAATTTGGGTCATTTTCAATCGCGTACAAAGTGTGAGTACAAACATATTTGCGAGCTTCATTTCAAACATTTTTGAGCGGCACGTGTCTTGAAGGAGCTGACAGAAGATACATTCCAGCACTGTTTCCAACAATAGAAAATTCACATGGAGCGTTGTAGGGATAGAGAAGAAGTGTATATTGAAGGTGACAGTGTTTATGTATAAAATTAAAATTAACATTTTTTACGTCAATCTCGTTATTTAATAGCCACACCTCGTCTATCATACTTACCTTTAAAATAAAAATAATTATTTTTCAGAGTTCAAATGTTTTAATAAAAATAGAATATATGGCATTGATGACCCCAATAGCATTTTCTTGTACATCTATTCATCTTTAGGACAACAACTTTGTAACGAGGTAAGATTCGTTGTTCTTAGAAATCTTGTCATCTTAGTTACGTTTTACATTTAACAATATTTTGTAATAAATTAAACTAGCCTACTCTTAACGGGAGACTGTAGTTTGTATCCCGTCAATGTTAAATTTGCTATTTTTAGGTACTTCTCATAGGATTTGTAAAAGATAAGGAATTAAAATTTACACACTTATCATCATCAGCAACATCTTTCATGGATTAGGCTTCTAGAGCCTGTTCCAATGTCCATCGTTTCCTCGGTCCTCCAACGTCTCTTCTTCCATCCTGCCTCAATTCCCATACCTGCAGCGGAAGACGATCTGGAGATATACGGAGCAGGTGATTTGTCCATCTCATCCCATACTGCTTGATCACATCGGCAAGGATATTACATTGCCTCCAAATGACCTCGCTCCTTATGTGATCCAGCCGCGTATATCCCTGAACGCTGCGTGAAAATCTCATTTCTGCAGCTTGAATGCGTGAGCCATCGTTTTTTTGTTTTTATCCATACCTCACTTCCATGAGTCAGCAAAGGAATAGCCATCGTCTTGTAGAGTTTTATCTCTGTTTCCTTTCTGGCTTTACCCTTCAAAGCACGGTGGATAGTGCCACAAATCTTGCTGATATTAGCTATTTTATGAGAGATGGCATATTCTTTATGAAAGGACACGCCACAACGAAGATAAAAAATTATGTGAAGCTATTCACCTGCTCCGTAATGACGTTGTTGATTACCATTTTGGAACGTAAGGGTCATTTTCCCAGAAATGCCATCATTAGTATAAAAGAACCACTAGTACTACTATTACTAGTAGCACTAGTGTTTAAAAGTACCATACTATTCTTATACGTTAACCACAGTGGTCAACGTACTTGTCTTGTACATGCACTTTCCAACTGTACTGTCACATTGCTCTGTCACATTGCAACTGTCACGTTGCTCTCTCTCAATGTTTTGGATTGCCTAGTGTGTTGTAGGAGGGCTATATGGAGTTCTATCTATATTTTCACTAATATTAACTTCGATACTATATATCGAAGTTAATATTAGTTATTATTAGTTATAGAAGTTAATATTGTTTTCGATTACAGAAATATTTTTCCATTAAAATTTCACGGGACTTAAGAAATACTTCGATATATAGAGAATTTCGATGTATAGAAGTTCGATAAATAGAGATCCAACTTATTTGGTAGCCATTAAAAAAAATTCTGTCAACGAATCAGTGGAGGGAAAGGCAATATTTTGTTTGGTCTATCATTAAACATTTTCCATTCGGTAGCTTCTGAAGTAAAGTTCTATATGCACAACAGATTCTTTGTGGTGAGGAGTAAAGTATTTCGTGTCACTTTGATATTATCAGAAGTGATCCTGTGTGTAAACAAATTTAATTTTTCAATGTATTTTTGTTTCAGGGTGAAAATTTAAGGTTTGTGCTATACGATTGTGGTTGGGAAGAAAACCCTTTGTGGTTTAGGAAATCTATTAATTTAATGATGCTACTTTCGAAAAATTTTACAATAAAACCATTCCATGTATATGAATTGAATTTAAATCATTTTGGCAAGGTAAACAAATCTCTTAGTTGTCAAATACCTAAATACGTAAATATATCAAAGCAATTATAAAAACCATTATTTTTTAACTAAACCCACCGGGTTGGTCTAGAGGTAAAGTCATCACCAAAATCAGCTGTTTGACAGGTGACTTTTGGAGACGAAGGTTCCTGGTTCAAATCCTAGTAAAAGTAGTTACTTTTATACGGATCTGACTACTAGACAGTCGTTACCGGTGTACTTTGATGGTTGGGGTTCAATTAACCATACTCTCTCAGGAATGGTCGGCCTGGGTCTGTACAAGACTACACCTCATTTACACGTCATACACATCCTCATCTCATTGGGTCATGGGGTTGCTTATTGTTCTAAATTGAACAGATTGCAACGTACACACATTAGGGATTACTAAAAAAAAAAAATTTAACTTTATCATTGTCACAAATAATTCTTCACCTGTAAACTATATACCTAGATGATGAAACAGTTACTTATGTGATTTACAATTCTTGCTGTCAATAAAAAGATGTACAGTAGTTTCTTCTCTGCACTTAAGATATCTGCTTACATCCACTATAGAATTTTTCTTCTTCTTCTCCTCCTCCTCCTCCTCCTCTACCTCACTGATCTTCGGAAGCCTGTTCCGAACTCACATTTATTAATTTCTTGTAACACCTAAGGCTTATGTTCGTTCGGTATCTGGGTATAATAAATAATAAAAAGAGTTCCATTTTTTTTTTTTTTTTTTTTTTGTTTAACGTCCGGCTGTTCTGCAATTACTGCTAATGCAGACGGTGAAGGATGAAATTATTGTTTGTAACGTATGAAAATATGTCGTGCCTGAATGGGATTTGAACCCAAGACCGCATGATGAGAGGTGAGCACGTTACCAACTACGCCAATCCGGCCGGCCAAAAAAAAAAAGAGTTCCAACAATAATAAACAGTTTTAGAAGGATGGCAAAAGAAATGTTGCGGTATGGGAATCCCTGTTGCCGACAATACACTTTATAGTTAGTAAAGAGATTAGTTTTTTGTTTACTACTAATGTTTTATAACTAATTTTAGGTTATATAGTTCATTATTTGCATTGGCAAAAAAATTTGTGTGAGTGTTTGACACAAGTTTTTCATTATTGTTCTCATAAACGTTTTTTTATGATAATCAATGACCCAAATAAATAAATAAATTTAATGGAAGGTTACATTGTCTATCAATCTTTACCAATGCAATCAATTTATTAAATCCTGGATTGATTTCCAAATGTTTTAAAATTTTACACTTGATTGATTTCACTAGATCGACTAATATAAACGAAAAAAAATCTGGTGTGAAACACTCACACAACTTTCTCTTGCCAATGCAAATAATTAACAATAAACCTAACATTAATAATAAAATATTAGAAATAAACAAAAAACTAACCTCAAAAACATAACCTTATTTTAATCATGAGTGAATGATGCAAAATAAAAATCAACCTCAGTTTGGCTTAGAAATACGGAAAATCACTCTTTCTCTCTAAACTAGGCTCTGTAGAGAAAAATGCTTTATATAAAAGTTGTAGATCTTTTAATTTTCTATAAATTAAATTATATACACTTTTGTCGTAAAATGCATACTAAGGCCGAAATCTTAAAAAAATCAATTTTTCACACATTTTCGTGAGGAAAAAACAGAAAATCGCAAATTACCGCTAAACTAAGCGTTATACAAAACATTGTTTGAAATAAAAGTTGTAGAATTTTTAATTTTCTAAAACTTTTATTATATAACGTTTTGCGCTAAAATGCATATTAAAGCTTTAATCTTAAAAAAAACAAAGTTTTTACGTAAAAACAGCCTCACCCAGAATTTCAGCAAACATGACGCCTACCCTATCTTGTAGAGAATAAAAAATGTAGTAAACCAGGCGATTTTAAAAAAAATCGTAGGATCAGTTTTTGAGAAAATCGCAAAAAACTGAAAAATTATACGAATAAACTACTACTTCCGGTTGACCGATTTTGATGAAAATGTTCGTGTCGGGTCCGGTAGTGGTATGTAACTTAAGTTTTAAGTTTCAAGTTCGTACGATGTTCCGTCCTTGAGATATTCTGTTCACACACACACACACACACACACACACACACACACACACACACACACACACACACACACACACACACACACATACCAATCGCTAAAAACATGTTTTTGGGTTCAGGGGGTCCGAAAACGTTTAGATCAGGTGAAAACTGGATTTCGAAAAATCGACATGAAAACATTACTTTCCTTTCTATATATTCATATAGGCACGAGAAAGTAATAAATAATAAATATCAAAGAACACACTAAATTTCAATCTGTTGTACATTTCATTATTGTATTAATGTTTTATCTACCTTTCCAGTTACTGAATGCTGCCTACGGTTACTTCAATGTGCTACAATCATCCAAGAGCACAAGGAATTAATACTGTTATCTTGGCTATTAGATTTAACAACTGAGAGCACTGCAGTTCTATTTTATGAATCAGATTGTACACAAATTATGCAAAAATAAATGCTAAAAATGGGCTGTGAAATATAAACACATGGCTGGATATGAATCTAGCGATGAACTATGAGATGACATACTTTTTTTGTTTCAGCTTAATTCTTCACGACTAGAACCTAAATGTACTTACCTGTTACCCATACCAACTGTAATTGCCAAAATACTTGCAGATAGCAATCTATTAAATATCTAAAAATAAGAATTAATCGGGCACTTCTATACGATGAGCTTGTAAATTGGCTATGACAACGTCTAAGATAACTTATATACCCGTTAAAAACCCTTCTAGTTAATTAGAGTTAAAAATACGAATAATGGTTTACCACTCCATAGTTTCATCAGTGCTTTCCTACGGCACTGTTGCTGAGAGATTAGCAAAGACGCTCACAAAGCTCAAAAATCCCACAAAGCTCATAAAGCTCACGAAGCTCATAAAGCTCACAAAGCTTACAAAGCTCACACAGATCACGAAGCTCACAAAGCGGCATAATGTCGCTTTTAAGCGTACAGAAGACAATACCTATTGTAGTAAGCAAAAAATACCAACAAGTGCTATCAAGTACTGTATATACGACAGCTTTATGCACGTGAAAGTTCTTATCTCTATGATGAACTTTAACACGAACCACACAAAGCTCATAAAGTTCACGAAGCTCACAAAGCTCATAGAGTTTACAAAGCTCATAAAGCACACAAAGCTCAAGATGCTCACAAAGCTCAAAAAGTTCACGAAGCTCACATAACTCACATAGCTCACGAAGCTCACAAAGCTCATATACGACAGCTTTAAGCACGTGAAAGTTCTTATTCAAGCTTTTAGAAACAAAAATATCATCTACTCAACAACTCTTCATTAAAATACCTGAAAAATACACTTATCTCCACTTCACAGATCCACTATCAGATTATACAAAAGGCAATCGAATTTTTAGCTCCTTCGAGGCATGATCAAAAAATACGGTGAATAATTTTATTACGAACAAATTGCTGTCGCTATATCCGTTTGAAGTAAGTCGAATAGCCTGATTTTTTGAGATTGTCAGTGTCTAGTTTGAATAAGTTGTGACTTGTCAACTGCTTTCTACAGCCGTAAGAGCGAGGGCATGTTTACCGAATCTATCGCGCATCATGAGTTTCAAACAACATGTTAACATTAATTTTTGTTTAAGTTGCAAAAAAGTACCGAAGAAGCTCATAAAATGTTAAAATTAGTGTATGGCGATAATGATGTAACTCTGAAGACTGTTTGCAAGAGCTTGAGGCATACCGTAAGGAAATTGCAGTGTAAGCGTTCCAAGCGTCAACCTTGACTGTAAACCATTATCCCCATCACAGTAGAGACTCGGCAACAGAATGTTTTTTATTAATTAACGTAGCGAGGTTATGTTGTAGTGGGGGTTACCCCACTTCCTGATGCATGCGCA
Organism: Catonia carolina; assembly: GCA_035578175.1. Classification (NCBI taxonomy): domain Eukaryota; kingdom Metazoa; phylum Arthropoda; class Insecta; order Hemiptera; family Achilidae; genus Catonia; species Catonia carolina. The sequence continues at coordinate 7,859,061 of JAQMRL010000014.1, read as the reverse complement.
CTGAGACTGCAATATCCTACCGGTATAGCTATCGTGGGAAAGGGTCATAACCGATGAAGATTATCATGCAATTTTTTTATTGAACATAAAAAACATTTCATGACATTTATGTCATGGTTAGTAGAATAAATACGTATAAAGGTTACTATACTAGACGGTAGCAGACATGCGCAGCTGCTATGAGATGGTATAATATGAGTGATGACGTAGCTGGTCTCCAACAACTCGGCCAGTGCGTAGTGACGGAAGGATTATTGCATCCTTTTTATAAGCAAAGCTGTTCAGGTATGTTTACACGGAAAATTGATTTTAATTTTAATAATTCTTCGTTTGCGGCTTGAAGTTTTTCTCTAAGCAACTTGTTTTCTTCTTTCAATTCGGCGTTTTCACGTTGAAAGAGATCTGTTTCTTCTGACTTCGCAATATTCAAATTTGGCGGTTCTTCATTAAAACGAGGCATACCTTCCTCTACGGCTATCCCTTCATTTTGTGAACTGCCTGTGTTGTAATTGGATAATTAGTTTAAAATATCATAGACTTCCTTACGAGCGCATCGTTTCGCTCCTCTATTTTTTCGTTCACTACAAGTCGAGTTTACCGAACGTAGAATGGCACTACAAATCGGCAAACTTAAATGTGAAACTGAATTCGTCTTTAGGACACGTTTTAATGGCAGATGTAGCAGCTTGGGCTTAAATCGCATACATAATCCGATTCGTCAAAATGTACTGAACATACGCAAACACTATCAGCAGAAAATGAATTGCTTGCCGCTTGCAAGCATTTATCCACTTCAATCTAGTTTCAATGGCCTTTGGAAAACGGTGAAGTCTAATACCTAACTCCTTTTGGTGTTTATCGTGATTAAAACACCCGGAAATCACATAACACACTATTATTAAAGACTAATAAAGAATTACAGACCGTATTAAGACTAGTAAACATCACAGACAGATACCGTAAGCATCGTGTGTCGGCTGTCACTGGTGACCAGATGACGTCAGGGGCAGAGTTTGTCACTGCGCATATTGTTGATGATCCCTACCGTCTAGTAAAGTAACCGTACTACGTATTATAATGTATGAAAATAGACTGCATTAGCTTATCGTTTAATGGCATATAGAATGTAAACCTACAACCAAAATACAAGTAAAATGTTTAACGAATTGTTCATTGTACCTCAAAAAGCATTAGGATCATTGGACAGACCATGCCTTAACGTCCAAGATTCAAAGTCTTAACATGAGTGTTTGCACACAAGGTTACAAGCCCCTTCAGTGACAATATAATATGAATATAATAAAAATTATAGATTAATTACACAGGATATCTTAATGTTTTATTAAATTTCCAGCTGATGAAAATTAAAATAAAAACCACTGAAATATGAGAACATTCAACAATATATTCATTCGAAAATGAAGACTTACTTTCATAACTAATGCATTATATTAATACATTAACGTTAACGCTAATATTCATATTACATAAATATTTATAAAAAGATTCGAAGAGCTTTATTTCATTTATAAATTTATAGCACATACAAGGTCTGACATAAATGTTCCGGTAATAAATTTCCACGTCCGGCCACTTACGCTTGCGCGGCACGGCTCCTGGCAACAAAGTGGTGAAGGGTCTTACTTAGAGAATCCCACTGTCTGCAGTCACCTGCGGGCAGTGAATGAGTGACGATCGCGCTTGTAACACCCCTTCGTTCACACACGCAACCCATGCAGGCAAACGAAATTGGCAAGGGAGTTACAGTTAAAAGTTTTGCAGTAGGACACCCCCCCAAAAAAAAAGAGGCTGTGATATATTATAAAATGAAACAAAGAAATTCCGGTCTACTCAAAACAAGTTTAATAATAAAGTTTTTCCTTAAAAGTAAATAACATGGGTTATAAGAAATTATGTCTGACGGCAATTACAAAATATTTATGTTTAAATTTCAATAAAAGATTTACCTCAAAAAAATTTATTTAATATTAAATTTCAATCAGAAATTGCCAAAAACCTATCCTGGATCCAGTTCCTAATTACTACACCAATATTTGCATTAAACACCATTACAATAAGCTAATCCCACTCACTTACATTAACAATTTCCATTAATAATCCTATGAGAAACAAAACTAACGTTAAATAAAAGAATATTTGTTTTCAAATAGCAATGGCACACTAGTTTTAGGTTTACAAAAAAAAATTATAATAGACCTGACTTACATTTAATTTTGAATAAAGAAAAAAATAATATTGCACTAGTGTTTTATATAACCGGTTAACTGTCCAAAAAAAAATTTATTATAATAATAATCAAAAAAAAATTTGTTAACAATAAGAGTTCAAATATAAATGGTTATTTTGTTTTTAGAAAATTTAATATAAAATTATAAAAGTTGAAATTAAACAGTTTAATAAATTAGTTAAAGTCCAGTAAAACTTAAAATTTTGAATTGGTATTTGCAAATTAAATGTTCACTAAAAACAAGTTGAGACAATAAAAAAAATCATGTCGTATTCACAATTCGACCAGTTGTAATGTTGCTCTGTTGCAATCCAGATGAGTAAGAAATTAATAAATTAAATAATGAGGTTTTAACATACCGTTATTCTGAAGAGATCTATTTAATAAATATACTGTCACCATACATCCTAGAATATATCCATTTTAGTAGAACAGCAGTTCATGTTGTGGTATAATAAAATTCCAAGTTAAGAAAAATTATTGCAAATAGTTGCAATTCAGTTATTGGATAATTCATGGCTTCAAGTTCAAGGCTGGGACGTTATTTAATGCTGATTCATTTAACATCTTTCTTTAATAATCAATGATTTTATTCCATACTCCAATTATTATTATTACATCTCAAACTGCCAATATTATTTCAGCTTAAACTCCGACCCTGGATTGAAATGCGATAAACTTGTATTAATATTTAATAAGAATAAAAGACTAGTGAAAGACTTTAAAATACAGAACAGATTTTACACAAAAAATAATTCATATTACAAAATATTTTCACTCAAAGGTGCAACCAAATAAATTAGGTAATTTCAAATGTAATGAACTCTCTAAATTATTAATATCAGACCATCATTAAACAAAAAACTGACAGACAGCCAATTATAGCCACAAATATAAAAAGAACTAAATTTTACATAATAGGTTACATTTACATTAATCACCAAAATACAATAAGTTAATTTTTTTTATTAAAATTTACATAGCATTCAACGAGGAAAAGTAGAAGAAAAATAGTACAACTATACTACAGCCTCGTTCCAATAAGTTACCAAATATAGTTTCTTATTAGCATAAATAGTTCACCGCATTTGTAAAATAGTGAAAGAGACATTACTCACCAAAAATTTGGGAACATCAAAATTAATAAATCATCTCAAAAACCGGATAAAACTAAATATAAATTACGGATTCATTAACGTACGACGGCACCAGGCGGCCATCTTTAGCAGACAAAAATACAAGACAGTCAGTTCACGAGAACACCCCTAGCGCTCCAGATAATACAGACAGACGGAGTTCGCGTAACAACCACCAGATGGCAGAGGCTTACGGTGAAAAGAAACTCGGCAATAAAACTTCATGAATACTAAGCAAAAAAAAAAAAATGTAACAGCTATTACAGATGTTACACGCTTTACACAACGTGTATCACCATATTCGTCGAAAAATCGATTGCGAAAAATTTGGAGCAGCATAAAGAAATTGGGAAAAGATTATTAAATTAGAAGAATTGGCATTCAAGGAAATATCATGGATATCATATCCCAGAAGCAATTAATATGGTTTAGTCATTGGCAGAAAATGGAGGATGGTAGGTAGCCAAAGAGGGTGTGGGAGTGGACACCAGCCGGTAGAAGAAGGAGGAGTAAGTCGAAAGTTACGCGTTAGGACGGTGTGCAGGAGGAAATGTCTTTGCGGCGGCTTTCCGAAGGTGACTGGTAAGACAAAGAAATGGTCCTTAGGAAGCGAAATACGCGTGGGCGCTAAACCCTCGCATGTACACATGTATAGATGGGAGCTCACTTGATTGCTAGCGTAAGGAATTCGGGTGGAGGAGGATTGTTTGTACGATTCCCTTCCTACTATAACCTAGTAGTAGTAATAATACTATTAGTAAGCGTTGTTCTAAAAATATTACTCACAAACCATTTCGAATAACTACTGTAGTACCAGGCCCCCTTCTACTTCATCCCGCACTAGCAAACAAGTCAGCTCCCAACAATATGTACCGGGTATCCCACGGAATTTAAACCATAGGGAAATATAATTGATTTTCATTAGTATAATCTAAAATTATTATTGAAACAATCAGCTGTCTCCGAAAATAAATGTTGCTGAAGGAAATATTCAGGTACTTAAAATAATACCGTACTGAATTTGCTTCCAAAAAAAAAATTTTTTAAGTAAATAATTTTAGATGGTAAAATAATTGTCAAAATAAAAAAATTAATAAATGATTTTTTTTATATTTCCAATATTTTATGAACAATAAAAAAATTTTACCGCTGATAGATTCGATCCACCTATCTTTACATCTCCGGACCAGAAGTTTACTATTACTCTAAACAAAACACAGCAATGCATTAAATTGATAAAACTTACAACACTTAAATGGAAAACGGTTTCAAATTTGTGTATTTCTGTATTTAAGCTAAAATATAACATAAATGAATCAAAATTGATATTTTTTAAAAGGTCTAAACATTTTCTAATGTTTCCTGACTATAACAAGTCTTCATTTATTCGTCGACAGAAAATATTAACAAACTAACGAAAATCAATGCTATTTCCCTATAGTTCAAATTCCGTGGGGCACGCGGTATATACGAGGTGTGGCTATTAAATAACGAGACTGACGTTGTAAAAATTTTTATTTTTATTTCATACATAATCTTTTATTGTCACCTTAAATATACACTCCTTCTTTATCCCTACAACGCTCCATACGAATTTTCCATTGTTGGAAACAGTGCTGGAAGTCATCTTCTGTCAGCTTCTTCAGGACACGTGCCGCTTTCTCTTTTACATCTTTCACAGACTCAAATCTTGTCCCTTTTAATGCAGATTTCACCTTAGGGAACAGGTAGAAGATTGAACAATAATCGATACATGTGATGAAACGTGTTTTTTTTACTTATGATCCGGAAACGAAGCGCCAATCCATGCACTGGAAGAGCCGAACTTCACCGAGAGCCAAAAAAGCTCGAATGAGCAAGTCAAAATTTAAAGTAATGATTGTTTTTTTTTTATTCCTTGGGATTGTGTACCTTCACTGGGTTCCTGAAGGTCAAACAATTAATCAATATTACTACCTTGGGCTATTTTCTAAACTACGTCAAAGAGTAAGGAGAAAACGCCCCGAAATGTGGAAGAACAAATCATGGGTTCTCCACCAAGACAACGCGCCAGCTCATTCCGCGTTACCTGTCAAGAGGTTCCTAGCCAAGTACAGCATCTCAGTGTTAGAACATCCATTTTACTTACCAGATTTTGCACCATGTGACTTCTACCTGTTCCCTAAGGTGAAATCTGGATTAAAAGGGACAAGGTTTGAGTCTGTGGAAGCTGTAAAAGAGAAAATGGCACGTGTGCTGAAGGAGCTGACAGAATATGACTTCCAGCACTGTTTCCAACAATGGAAAATTTGCATGGAGCGTTGTAAGGATAGATGAGTGTATATTGAAGGTGGCAATAAGTGGTTATGTATAAAATGAAAATAAAAATTTAAAGCAATGATGATTGTTTTTTTATATCCATGGGATTGTGAACCTTCATTGGGTTCCTGAAAGTCAAACAATTAATCAATATTACTACCTGGAGGTACTTTCTATACTACGTTAAAGAGTAAGGAAAAAACGCCCCGAAATGTGGAAGGACAAATCATGGGTTCTCCACCAAGACAATGCGCCAGCTCATTCCGCGTTATCTGTAAAGAGGTTCCTAGCCAAGTACAGCATCTCAGTGTTAGAACATCCACCTTATTCACCAAATTTTGCACCATGTGACTTCTACGTGTTCCCTAAGGTGAAATCTGCATTAAAAGGGACAAGATTTGAGTCTATGGAAGCTGTAAAAGAGAAAGCGGCATGTGTCCTGAAGGAGCTGACAGATGATGACTTGCAGCACTGTTTCCAACAGTAGAAAATTTGCATGGAGCGTTGTAAGGATAGATGAGTGTATATTGAAGGTGGCAATAAGTGGTTATGTATAAAATGAAAATAAAAATTTTTACGTCAGTCTCGTTATTTAATAGCCACACCTCGTATATAAATTTTTTCCACGGGAAAGCAGTGATCCCAAAGTCACAGTTTTTATCCGGGAAGGTCTACATCTTCCTGTACCCATTTATACTCCTTTATTTCTACGAATAATAAAAACTGTGTCAGTGGCATTTCTGTCCTTCTCTGCGCGCATGACATGTCCGCAATACTAAAAAATTACTTGTCTCTTTACCGTGCTAACTAGTTATTTTTCTTTACATAGCTGATATAACACTTACTCCGTCCACGATATTTATTTATTTCTTCTTAGAAGTCCAGACCACAATCCCATAAAACCAGGGATATGTAGCGTCCACAGATCTAAATAAAACTTATAAATTTACAACCTTGTTACATAATTATTGCTTTATTTGATTGGAGGGTGCCTTGGTTATACCTTTCCGTGCTCTTATTTTTGGTATTGAATCCCTATTTGTAGGTATGTATTACTCCTCCAAATGTAAACACCTCATTACTCTTCTAATGCGAATATTATTCATTGTTAAGCTCTTTATCTTTCATTATTTAATTAAGAATTGAAAACTATATTTTTTGTAATCAATTGTTAACACTGACATAATATTTTGATTGTTTTAGGGCGAAAACTTAAGATTTACATTATACGATTGTGGTTGGGAAGAAAGCCCTTTATGGTAAAAAAAATCCACTCGTTTTATGATGCTTGTTTCTAATGATTGTATCATAAAACCGTTTGGGATATTTGAATTAAATTTAAACAATTTTGCCAAGGTAAACAATTAACTGAATTACAAAGTACATCTATCGTCTGCCTTTATGTAACACATTATTGTTGTTTAGGTCATCAGCCGAAAGGCTGGTTTGAACCTCTAGAAGTTTTACAAAGTAAAACGGGAGTGAGGTTTACAATATTGCCTTCCTCACAGAGTGGAAAAATACGCTGATTAGCATGCTGGGCCCTCCGAAAAGCATTTACTTTCCACCTTGCAAATGACACCTTCATTTCATTTACCTCAGTGTCTGGCTGTATAATGAAATTTACTACTCTTAGAGGAGATAACTCTGACTAGTGTCTTTTGCACCTCCTACCTCTTCTCTTCTTAAATGATTCAGTCATTTAATCGGCCGACCACGTGATAAGAAAGAGAAGTATTTTTTGTAGTCCTGGAACTAGCAGATCGAGTGCAAATATTTAACAATCCACGTTCCAGTCATGGGTATGATAACACATTCATTAAGATCAAAATGTAGTTTTACAGTTCTACTATGGCTTAGTCATAAAGGTTTTTAACAAAGCAAACTCAATAGTCCACTGTGTAATAAATACTGTTACTACCTATGAAAATTCCACAGCCAGATTTCATTATGTAAAATACCTAAGGTGGTGAGCGTTAATGCCTGCCATTAAGGAAATACTTCATTTTCAAAACTTATAATTTAGGGTCTTTAGTTTAAATTATTGTGTTGTTGCTATAAGATACTTTTCTGGACGATGAAAAACAGTTCCAATCCCCAAATCTGGAGGACCAGAATTTTTAATCAGCAATGTCTTCCTTAGTCATCGAAGAACCAACTCCAATACTGTGATTCCTTACAGTATTGATAGCAGTCGCTACCTTTGGTAAAATAGCAAAATAACAAAGGATGGTAGAAACACAAAAGTTATCAAAACTAGGATTGCTCATGCTAGAGAAGCCTTTGAAATGAAAAACAGCTTACTGACTACAAAAATTGACTTATAGATGAGGAAATTTTCTTAAAATACAATGTTTGGAGTTTGTCATTATACGGGAGTGAAACGTGGGTGATGTGGAGCTGTAGGAAAGAAGAGGATAGAAGAAATGTGGTGTTATAGTAAAATGTGGATTAGGTGGGTGGACAAAATAAGTAATTTAGAGGTTATAGACGAGTGGATGAGAGAATTTTTTTTTTTTTTGGTTTAACGTCCGTGGATGAAAGAAGAAGTATATGAAAACATCTTACCAGAAGAAGGGATAGGCTAATGGAGCATATCTTAAGACATCCAGGTATTGGTCTATCAATAATGGAGGGTAATATTGAGGGAGTGAACTTTAGGGGTAGGCAAAGGTTAGAATATCTTCTTCTGCCTTTCAAGGATTAGGCATCTCTGCCTGTTCCGAACCTCTCAAATCTGCCCATCTCTTTCTCGGGCGTCCTCGTTCTCTCCTGCCCTCCAGCTTATAGCCCAGTGTCTGCTTAGGTATCGTATCCTCCCTCATTCTGTTCACATGCTCTAACCACTGCTACTAAGGTTAGAATATATAAAGCAAATTACAAAAGATGTAGGGTGTAACAGATATGTAGATATGAAACGGCTTATGAAAGATAGAATAGCTTGAAGAACTGCATCAACCCACTCGAGAGAGTGATGATAAAAAGAAACCTTTGGTTATTCATGATTATTTTATTTTCTTAGTCTTCACATTATCTGGTGATCTCTGCCCTATTCATTACCTGGGATAGCGCTTGATGAGAAATTAACAACTCCACACCGGAAATGATAATTTGGACACTTTCGGAGAAGTAGGGCTATCAGAAAATGGAAAATTCTGTTTTGTTCAGTATTCACGTATACTGTGGCACTAAGAAGAAAATGTTTGTCGAACACTCTCCCATTTATGGTTTACAGGTTTCAAATCGCGATAAGTTTCTGGAGAATAAGTTGTCAGATGACTTTGAAATGAAGAGTTTATAAAAGACTTTAATTGGAAAAAATTGAAGAAAGATAACTCACCTGGTTCGGTCATCTATAAGAACTCTAGGAGGACAGACTGCCGCAGAAGAAATGGCTATGGGTTTCATCTATACGAAGACGATGCAGAAAAGATTGACGGAGCTATTGTGAGAATGAGTCTAAGGAATGAATATGTATTTAATAGAAATGAACAGCGTTTTGAATTTCAGTAAATGACTTAGTGCTGTAGAACACCCGCTATAACAACATTTAAAAAAAAGTTAAATCATCCATAACATTTGAATCAATCATTTCAAAAAGTCAAATAAACTGACTTTTGGGTAATAAAAAAACTGTTCATTTACTTTGTTTAGTTACATAATAAAAGAAAATAAATTGCCTTGAGAAAATGGGTTAAGTAGCCTCAAGAAATTGTGTTACAAATTGAAGAAAAGATGTATTTATTTGTTTCACTTGTTTATGTTAGTGACTTAAAGAATATAAAAAATTGCAATTCTTGACTTTCAAGAAAAAAAAAATTTTCTGACATATTCATGCTCTTCATCTTTGTGATCAATAGGAGTTGCCTCCCATAAAAATATCTTTTCATAGAAACTCTGTCCTCTTGCTCCTGAGTAATCCTGGGCGTGTAGGACTTAAACTTAAAAAGATCATACATTGGAAGAAAGCCTTTATGAATAGCCTTTTTAAGTATTAAAAAAACGAAGTAAGACTTGCGTGGTTTTTGGGGAATGATTTGTTCACACTAGGTCTGAAAATGAAAAAGAAAATTTTTTCCTTATGGCCTTCTAAAACGACTGATTCATTCTTAAGCTACATTTTATACTATAAATTATTACATCTCTTCACTGTGATGTTTTTTCTTATTTTCCAGATACTCAATGGTGCGTATGGCTACTTCAACTTACTACAATCATGCAAGAGTACCAGTAATTAATTTCATCATGAAGGTTACCAGATATAATAATTTATCTAGGAAATTTTTCAAGAAAAATCACGAAAAAGGAAAGATTAAATATTTTCCCGTCCATAAATAATATTTTCTGAACAAATACAAAATTACTTCACATCTTTTCTTCTTTCTTTTTATCCCTAATGTGTGTACGTTGCAATCTATTTAATTAAGAAGACTAAAGTTACCCCATGATGAGATGAGGATGACATGTATGGTGTGTAAATGAAGTCTAATCTTGTACAAACGCAGGCCGACCATTCCTGAAAATGTATGGTAATTGAACTCTATCTATCAAAATACACCAAAAACCACTGTCTAGTACTCAAATCCGTTTAAAAGTACTTACCTCTACTAGAATTTAAACCCATAGAACCTTCATGTCCGTACATAACCTGTTAAAAAGCTGACTCACGCCAACAACGTTACCAATAGACTGTCGCCGACTACCCTTCCAACATTAGCGCCTGCGACAGTCCCAGTAACTGCCTGCCACGCGGAGCGCTACAGACGCACAGAGCCTGCAGTGCCTCCCCTCCACCTTGAAGTGGACTCGCCGAAGAGGGACTTAAGCGACAGCCCTGGCTCGCGAGAGTCATTCTTCACTAAACTCTCAACCGTAGAAGGAACAAGAAAAAAGAGCTCCCGACTGAAGAAGAAGATCCCAGTCGAGATCAACGCACCATCCCTGGTCTACGCTACCGGTGGCGGACGCTGCATTCCAGCACCGGTCAACCCTCGCCGACCCGGAGAGAACCGCCTCAGCCGCGCTATCGGCAGATGGCCTACGCCGACTCAACACTGCGGGGCTCTGGGGGCTACCACTGTCACGCTGCAGTTGGGACCCAACTGCCGCTGAGGGAAGGCTAGGTCTGAAACCGGTAGCCGAGCCGTCACTCTTCGGGCTCCGCTTTCAACACGCCGGCTCAACGCTTCCGACCACCAACAACGGCCCTTTTCAGGGTCACCAATTTTCCAAACAAGGTTTTGCCACGTGTCGTCGGCCCCCGTCAGCGACAAGACCAACCCGGTTGGTTATTGCATATTAAAACTTAATTAAGTATTAGGCACAAACTGTCTCCTGGAAGTGCTATTTAAATGTTTTATTGGTCAAATTGTGACGATCCTTGGTACACACATATTATTTTGCGAAAATGCAATGGTCACACAAAACATTGTGTCAAATTTGTAAAAATTTAATGAATTATAATTGTATTTGTACAAAAATTTTAATATTAATAAAAAATTTCATGTCTGTTTTATTTGAGGTGTGTTAATTTTTCAGGAAACGAGTGTTGAAATTGTAATTATAGGCCTAACCCAATCAAAATATTTTTCACTTTTGCGACTGTTTCTCATCAGGTAATAAACCGGGTGTGAAACGCACAAGACTTTTTGTAGCTAATGTAAAATATAATGAAAAACATATCCTATGTGTAATCAAAAGTAAAAACGTAAAATGAAAAAATATCCTAATTTTAATCATGATTGAATGACGCTAAAAGAAAATCATTCTCTGGTGGACTTGAAATATGGAAATTCACTAACTGGCGCTAAATTAAGTACAGACTAAATACTAAGGCGTTGTAAACAAAAATTTTGTACATAAAAGTTATAGATATCATGAGTTTTTATAACTTTAGTCATAAAAACTTTTGTCTTAAAATGAATGAATACTAACGCTGCAATCTTAAAAAACCATTTTTCACCGATTTCAATGTGCGTAAGTAGGAAACTAATAACTTTAATACAGTTTTTATTTTTAGTTCTTAAATTAAAATAGCAATTAGATAGCCATGATATGTAAACCGGGAGAGGTAAAACGACAGGCAAGTTGAACTTTGATAACGTGGCGCCCAGATTTCGCAAAAATGGCAAGAGTCATTTGGCGGTTATGTGAACGAACAGTTTCATCATCATAAATCAATGCAATTCAAAATTTATGTATTTATAAAAGTGGTTTTCCGTTTATAAATAACAGTTATCCATATTCCATATACTTCCACATCAATAACCCGGCACTTTAACGGAAGGAAATCTGATATAGGACTACGTCTACTTAATGTAAGAGGACCAAGGTTCTGAATAAATGTAAATAGATCTAGTATTAGGAATAGTTTTAATTCTATTTCTAAAGAAATATTATGCAATGTTTTAAAAGTTATTGCAGAATTACTTTTTACAGTAACAACCTATAGGCCTAATGAAGTTTAATTCTATTTTGAATTGAATATGATGCAAATTAATTCTAGTCACGCGATGTAAATTACTTTTATTCTATTGCAGTTACTGTAATTTATGTGCTATTTAATGTTGTTTTGTTGCTTCCTTCTCTTCATAAACATACGCAAATATATTAATATTATTATCCCGTATAATTTACGTGGTTGAATAATATTTTTTTTATGTTTTCTTTTAGAAAATAAGATTTAACTTGAATAAAATTACTTTCCGTAGAATAAACCTTTTGGATACGCAACTGACTGGTACTCTAATAATCTCGTTATAGTTTAGTTCAGATTATAGTTTTAGTTTATGCATGTAGTTAGTTGTTTGGGAGATCTTATCTACAGTGTCAACGCTCTTATTTGATTTTAATATTTAAAAAATAAGGTTTATGAATTCGTGGGTGAACCACAAAAAAGTAAAAGTAGAGAAACACAAAATATTAATACAATACAACATTTTAATTAGGCTAGGGTATATACTTCCCAACTAATCTGACGTATAGAGAAATTGACTTGGACAATGTACAGTCAACATTAATCTAATTATAAGGGTGTAATCTTACTTTTATTTCTCCAATCATTAGGAAATAGAATAAAAATTAGGCTACAAAAGGTTTAAATAACTACTGTCGATTTCTTTGTTATAGATACCCAAGTTTGACGCCTTCTTTCTTCAAAACCACTTGTACAATTTCAGCGTACTATACATCAAAATTTAGCTGATTTCAATCTGCGTTGTTACATGTCAGTTTAATATTTTTAGCGTTTATTAATATACCGATATCAGGATGAGAAGACCAAACGAGCCATTGTATTTAGTATAAAAATATTTATACAAATTCATTAATAATATGGAACCGCAGTTGACCAGTTATTCGGTAGAATTTTTTAAAATAATGGTAGATGCTGCGGGGAATGGAAGTAACTTAACCATGTTGCCACGTCTTTTAATCGGTTGTGTTCGTTTTTCTTCTGCTAAAGTCGTCTTTTGACGTAACATACAACTAGCAGTTTAGTTGAATTTTATGGGTAAATGATGAGTGGGTATTAACTTTGGATGTCGTGTTTCTTATGCGTATGCTGGAAGGAAACGTCCCTGATATGCTAATAAAAATAGATAGTAGGCCTCCGAGTTACAACGCGGCAACATAGTTAAGCGTCTTCCACCCCCGCAGCATCAACCATTATTTAAATATTTTAAAAATTCTACCGAATAACTGGTCAACCGCTGTTCCATAATATTAATGAATTTACATTCATTTTTTAAACTGAATAAAATTATTTTTCGAAATTGCAGGATTATTGAACGGTTAAATAAGCTACAAATCTAAAATTACGTACGTTCAATTACGACATACAAGTTTATATTCCTGCAAAATCTTAAATAAATTGGTCGAGCGGTATTTGAGTTATAGGCCTCTAAATAAATCCGATCTGTTGCAGCAATAAAAAACCGGCTCCTGAAATCAGCTAAATTTTGGTTATAATACGTCAAAATTCAACTAGCGGTTTTGAAGAAACAAGGCTTCAAACTCCAGTATCCAAAATAAAGAAATCGACAGCAACTATTTAATCAATAAATAAAAGCAAAAAAAGTTATTCAATTTCGTTACAGCGTGGTATTTGCTTAAGGAAACATTTCCGGTTCATTGTTGTTGGAACATTGTCCGGAAGTGTACGAGGAGTGGTTATTAAATAACGAGACTGACGTTGTAAAAAAACTTTATTGTAATTTTATACATAATCACTTATTATCACCTTCAATATACACTCCTCTATCCCAACAACGCTCCATGCGAATTTTCCTTTGTTGGAACCAGAGCTAGAAGTCATCTTCTGTCAGCTCCTTCAAGACACGTTTCGCTCAAAAATGTTTGTACTGACACTTTGTACGCGATTGAAAATGACCCAAATTTTTTTGGAAACGATAATAACATGTGATGAAACGTGGTTTTTTACTTATGATCCGGAAACGAAGCGCCAAGCCATGCACTGTAAGCGCTGAACTTCACCGAGAGCCAAAAAAGCTCTAATGAGCAAGTCAAAATTTAAAGCAATGACGATTGGTTTTTTTTCTTATATCTATGGCATTGTGTACTTTCACTGGGTTCCTGAAAGTCAAACAATTAACCAATATTACTACCTTGAGCTACTTTCTAAACTTCGTCAAAGAGTAAGGAAAAAACGCCCCGAAATGTGGAAGGACAAAGCTTTGGTTCTCCACCAAGACAATGCGCCAGCTCATTCCCCGTTATCTGCCAAGAGGTTCCTAGCCGAGGACAGCACCTCAGTGTTAGAACATCCACCTTTTTCACCAGATCTTGCACCATGTGACTTGTACCTGTTCCCTAAGGTGAAATCTGCATTAAAAAGGACAAGATTTGAGTCTGAAAAGAGAAAGCGGCACGTGTCCTGAAGGACACGTTTTATTCTTTACGTCAGTCTCGTTATTTAAAAGCCACACCTCGTATAGTCGACAGTTAATATTTTACTTTTGATAATACCGTATGAGAGGCCGTGATTGCGAATCCTACACACTATTAAATATTTTTTTGTTAAATAATTTAAAAAATTATTATTAAATAATTTGTTAACTTAATTAAATAAAAAGAACTTTACTACTTAATTATAATTTCAAATGTTTTTCATTATTTAACAAATAGGCCTAATAATCAATGATCAATAAACAAAATAAAAGTTGTAATATGTAGGACTCGAACTTACGGGCTCTCGTACAGTAATATCAAGAAAAATAACTGATTACTCTACACACCCGACTAATATTTAGAAAAAGTGGATGCGAAATTTTTTGTTTTATCTAAGTAGCCTACCGCGCTGTATCGAAATTGAGTAAAATTTTTGCCTTTTTACTTTCTCTTGCCTATATGAATATATAGAAAGGAAAGTATTGTTTTCATGTCGATTTTTCGAAATCGAGTTTTCACCAGATTTACACGTTTTCAGACCCCCTGAACCCAAATAACCTGTTTTTAGCAAATTGGTCTGTGTGTGTGTGTGTGTGTGTGTGTGTGTGTGTGTGTGTGTGAGTGTGTGAACAGAATATCTCAAGAACGGAACATCGTACGAACTTGAAACTTGAAACTTAGTTAGGTAATACTACCGGCCCCGACACGAACATTTTCTTAAAAATCAGTTAACCGGAAGTAGTAGTTTATTCGTGTCATTTTTCACTTTTTTGCGATTTTTTTCAATAACAGGTCCTACAATTTTTTTTAAAAATCGCCACGTTTACAAAATGTTTTATGCTGTACAAGATAGGGTAAGCGTCATATCTGCTGAAATTCTTGGAGAGGCTGTTTTCACGTAAAAATTATTGTTTTTGTAAGATTGCTGCTTTAATATGCATTTTAGCACAAAATTGTGTATAATAAAAGTTGTAGAATATTTAAAATTCTATAATTTTTATTTTAAATATTTTTTTTTATAACGCTTAGTTTAGCGGTAATTAGCGATTTTATTGTTATTTTTTTTCGAAAATTTGTAAAAAATCGATTTTTCAAAGATTTCATCCTTATTATGGATTTTACGACAGAAGTATATGTAATAAAATTTATAGGAACTTTAAAGATCTACAACTTTTAATTTAATCATGTTTCTCTACAGAGCCTAGTTTAGCGTGAATAAGTGATTTTCCGTATTTAGAACCCAAACTGAGGTTGATTTTCATTTTGCGTCTTTCACTCATAAAATTAGGTTATGTTTTTTGAGATAAGTTTTTTGTTTATTTCTAATGTTTTATTACTAATATTAGGTTATATAGTTCATTATTTGCATTGGCAAGGGAAAGTTGTGGGAGTGTTTCACACCAGATTTTTTTTCTTATCTAAGTAGCCTAACGTGCTGTATCGAAATTGAATAACATTTTTTCCTTTGTTATTTTTAATTAAATTATTATCTTTTTAAATCTTTTGTACACTCGTTTTTATTTTGTTTCCTAACGACTGAAGAAATAAAAGTAAGATTACACCCTTATAATTAGATTAGTTTTGACACTACCATGTCCAATGATAATATCCCTAAACGTCAAATTTGTTGGGAAGCACGTTATAATTTAAACATATAAAAATAAATACTTGTAAGAAGGAAAACAAAAAATGTTCAATGTTGTGACAATAATTATAAAAACCTGTTCAAAAATATGTTGTCCAGAAATATATATATGAATGCCGTACCTACTAAAACTTCAAACTAAAAATTTTAACTCCAATTCTAAATTTCTAAACACCATTGAAAATTAAATATTCAAACTAAAATTCTACCGTTACCTTATCCCAATTTTTGGGATTGTCGGTCTCATCTTAAAAAGGCTTGGGCCAATCACGAGTCCTCCTTATATTTTATATGTTCAAAGGAGTCCAAGGGTCAAAACCAATTGAAAACGTTTGGTTCGCTTTATCTTATTTATCGTATCACTCTGACTTACACAATTCGGTTTCAAAACGTGACCGATAAACAAACACACAAACTGTATACGGTTACAACCGTTTTCTTTAAATCTATGTGCTAATAAAATACTAAACACATTAATAATTATTAAACAGTGCTGAAGAACAATTCTAGAGTAATAGACTGATTAAATGGTTGGAGGAGTGGAGATTGATTCCAGAGAAACAGATGGGCTTTCGAAGCGGAAGTGGCTGTAGTGATGCTGTTTTCTTCTTTCTTCAGTTGTTAATTTGCAGTTAAGACTACCCAAAAGGAAAGTTCGGAGTCTTTATCGATCTGAAATGAGCATTTGATCCGATTTTCATGAAAAATTGTGAAGTAAATGGTATGATTTGGGAATTAGGGGTAAAATTTTGAACCTTATTATAAATATGTATGATCATGCGGTCTTGGTTCAAATCCCATTCAGGCACTGCGTATTTTCATGGGTTACAAAAACATCATTTCATCCTTCACCGTCTGCATTAGCAGTAATTGCAAAACAGTCAGACGTTAAACAAAAACAAAAAAAAATTATAAATATGTATAATAATGCTTCTATGATTGTATCTTCTGCACAAGAGGTTGCTAATGAAATTATCATTACTGTAGGTTTACTGCAAGGTGAATCCTTAAGCCCTTTCCTCTTCAACCTATATACGTCCTATATAATACAATTTTTTATTGAAGCTGGAGCCTGTGGGATTAGGGACTCCTAGGGGGATTTTATGATAATGTTTTATGCAGATAATGCTGTTGTTTTCTACTTGGGCTGAGACCCAAAAAGGTCTTAGAATTTTAAAAGAATATTGTGTCAAGAATATTTTAACGGTAAAACGTAGAAAAGGTTTACGTGGTTTGTTTCCAGAAGGGAGGAAGTCGTGTGAAAAAATCTTTATTATTCGTACACCAACATAAGTTTTGACAAACAAATTTACTTAACTCGGTGTTCCTTTCTGTTCTTCTGCTAAATTTACCAGGCAGTACCTTTCCTTTTTGCAAAATTTACTGAAGCTAGTTCTTCAAAATTGAGCATTTTAAGAGGTGCTAAGTCGAATAGCTGGCTGAGAAGTTCGATGCTTTGGCTGAGAGTATATTGCTTTACTTGGCAGAAATATGGGGAGTTATGTATTGTCACCGATTGGGGCCGACGACCCGTGGCAAAACCTTGTTTGGAAAATTGGTGGCCCTGAAAAAGGGCCGTTGTTGGTGGAAGGAAGCGATGAGCAGGGGGTGGTGGAAGCGAAGTCCGAAGAGTGATGGCTCGGCTACCGGGTTCAGGCCTAGCCTTTCCTCAACGGCAGTTGGATCCCCACTGCAGCGTGACAGTGGTGACCCCCGAGCCCCGCAGTGTCGGATCAGCGTAGCCCATCTGCCAATAGCGCGGCCGAGGCGGTTCTCTCCGGGTCGGCGAGGGCTGACCGGTGCGGGAATGTAGCGTCCACCACCGGTAGCGTAGACCAGGGATGGTGCGTCTGGCCTCAGCTGGGATCTTCTTCAGTACGGAGCTCTTCTTTCCAGTTCTTCTCCAGTTGAGAGTTGATCGAAGAATGACTCTCGTGGGCCAGGGCTGTCGCTTAAATCCCTCTCCGGCAAGTCCGCGTCAAGGTGGGGGGGGGAAGCACTGTAGGCACTGTGCGGCTGTAGCGCTTTTTGCGGCAGTTACTGGGACCGTTTTCAGGCGCTAATGTTGTTAGGGTAGTTGGCGACAGTATGTTAATAAAGTTGAAAAAGGACAGTTGTTATTTTGTAAAAGATTATGGAAATTACAAATCAACACTCCTGGTGCTTATGTTCGCGTGAAATTTAGAACGTATATGTTTTTTAGAAATAGTTTTTTGTAAAATGTATTTGTTTTCAGCACTAGCGTAGTTTTTAAATTTCTTGTGTACTCCATAACTAAGTGAAAGAAGAGAACACCTACCCTAGGACATGGCTTTTAGTCATAGTTGGGTATGTCAATTTCCTCCACCTCGTACATTGTAAATTGCTGTAAAAGTATTTATAGCTTTTGGAAAGAATGTTACTTGATTGCGAAAAATAAGAAAATAAAATTTATTATTATTTTAGATAATGGAAGACATCAAGATTCAATCAACAGAAATATCAAAACTTTTTATAGCACGTGTGAGGAAAGCTGGAGTAGATCTAGACACAAAAACATTCAAAATTAAAGCTGTATTACTAGTGGTATTGTCAATATATTTTTTTGTAACTTGTGCTGTAAAATTGATAAATGAATGGACTGACATTGAAAAAAGACTCTCATCTTTGGAACATTTAAATGCATTATCATTTGTTGTCACCCAGTTTATTATTTCGTGCACAATTTATGATATCCGGACACATTTAGAGATTATTGACCAAAGGTATTATCCACAGACAATTATCAATAAAATATTGCCAGAAGTGATTGAAAGACAAATGAAAGTTCTAAAACACGATCAATATTTATTAAATAAAATTGTATTTTTGGCTTGTTGGCTTTGGAGTATGGCTTCAATAGTAACGCCTGCATTTACAATTTTAAAATCCACGTTGTTGGTTAACTCAGAAATTGTTTTCAACAAAGAAATAGATGATTTACCTATACCATTTCAACATTATTTCTTTTTTGGTAAATCTTTATTATTGTATTTAATAACGTACTTCTTACAACTTATAATGATTTGGCATGCCATGTATAATGCCAGTGCGGTACAAGCATCACATATGTTAGCTCTAAAGAAAGTTACAGCTCAAACTAAATTATTTACTATGGCTTTATTTGAGAGAATAGGAATAAATTATATAAAAATGCAAGATTACATTGATAGAGGTGAAGACTGTAGAGTTTTCCCTTATGATAATTTGAAGGAATGTGTATATGACGAGAAGTTATTCAAACTTGAATTTCGAAATTTGATTGTTCATCATCAAGTAATAATAAGGTAAGATGTTAAGTATTTTTTGCAATTACAGTCGATTCCGGATAATTAGTCCACTGGTTAAATGGGGTTGCCAGTTTTTTGGGACAGTTCTTTAATGAACAAAACAGAACGTGATTTTACATTGATAAGTACTCCGTTTGTTCGGTCCATAATGCCGCTTTTTGGAGCCGATCCGATGTACTTACATGTACATAGCCTATATATTTTATTAAAACCATTACAACGATGAACAGCACGTGGTTCTAAGCAGCAGGATAAGATAATGGGAAGGATACAGGTAGTAAACATTTCGACAGATAAACAACAGTAATCACACATCAGTCTAATCCGTCAAATCAGAATAACAAAGATGTTATTTACAGTACAATGTGTAGGCTACATATCATCATTCCACAAATTTCAGTGAGTCATATCGCTAGTTGTGTCCAACCTTACAAGCTGTATAGCCTCCTTGCAACTTATGGTTAGTTGTAACTTGTCATACGTACATAGAAGTTCGTAATTCAATGCTTTTCATAAGTTTTTGTGATTTCATGAGTGAACTGTAACACAGTTTATCGAGTTGGTTGTTTTGTTATATGCAGGCACAAATTTTTATTTATATTTTTTGATTGCCATTCGTTTCGCACATTTCTTGATATTTTCATACGTAGGCTTACAGTACAGTACCTACTATCAACGTCTTTGTATGTTAAATGCCGCGTAACGATATGACTGTGAACGAATAAAGCTTCTCGACAAAATAAAAATGTATCCACCTAACTTAAGCCAACGTAAACTATCGGAACTAACAGGTATACCGAAAAGTACGATAGCTTGTATCGTGCTCCGAGAAAGTATATTTACGCCAAGAGTGGGCATTAAAAGATTATGAAACATCTCAGAAAATAAAACGTGAAGGATGGATCCACTTGTTGAGAAGCGTTGAATGAATGGTTCGCTATTGTAACGTCGTAAGGTGTTAAGAGTCAATGATCCAATGCTTAAAACCAAGGCAAAAGGTTTTGCTAAAAAGTTAATCATTGTTCTGACACCCTTTCAATTTTTTCGTGTGTATATGGATAGAACTTGCATGTAAAATTTTTGTGCGTGATAATTTTAATAAAATACAGTATCATATACGCCAGAATTTATGAATTCGTTGATTAGGGCCAGCCGTTTAATTGGGCCAAAATACTCCAGTTCCGATGTGCCCTAATTATCCGATATTGACTATACATTATTTTATGTAAATTGAAATTTATTGACACAATATAAAATTTGATATTGACTACACACTATATATTGAAATTTATTGACACAATATAAAATTTGTTTTGACACAGTTTTAACATCAAACTGTAGGGAGACTGTGATAATATAGGTCACATAACAGAAAATTACTACAAAAACTTAAAGTTTTATATGTTTGAAACATACCCACACCAAGTCGCTCATATATAATGTTTTCTAATCACTGGGTACTTTAATTGAAATCTAACTTTTGATGTTAATATGGTATTAAAAAAGGAAAATCTTAGATTTGGTTAGTATCACTTCTACCCTGCAGTGTGTGCAGTCACTGATGATTGACAAATAGCCTAATCGATTATGATGGTTCTGCAAAGAAAAACATGCCTTATCAGAAATGAAAAAGATGAAAAAATTTGAAGATTTTTGTGCGTTACTCACGCAAGTCTATCCGTAGAGTGAGCGAGCCGAGAACTAAGAATACCACATTTAACTGTATAGCGTGTGTTGAGGCGCCGTTAATTGTACGAGGACTATGCAGTAATACCTCGCATAACGCTTCTCCGTTTAGCGCTGATTCGTTATAACGCTTTTATGAAAACTTCAAGGTCATCAGAGGTTTGTACAGAGATGCGTTGTAGTAGCTGGAAGAATAACTGAAACTTTTGTCTTCTTATAGATATAGGGTGATTCAAAAAGAGCGCCGGTTTTTAAACGGCTGGTAAATTTTTGTTTATCGGTTGGCAACATTGTTTGACCTCATTTCTATTTCGGGGAACATTCCGATTGACGATTCAGTTGTAGTTTCTCTTGTTCGCAGTGTAGTACTCTCGCAGTCTGTGTCTAACCATGGAGAAGTTTACTATTGCACAACGAGTGTTAATCGTCAAAACATTTTACCAGAGTGGAGAGAGTTATGGGGGTACTGTCAGGTGACTTCGCGGTACTCTAGGACGTAATGAAGCACCGAATGAATCAACAGTTCGCAGGCTCATGAAAAAGTTTTTTGAGACGGGTTCAACAGTCGACCTTAAAAGTTCTGGACGTCGTCGTTCTGGCCGAACTGAGCAGAACGTTGCGTTGGTTCGTGACAGTGTGGCTGTTAGCCCAGCTAACTAAATCAATACGTCGCCGTTCTCAACAATTGGGTTTAAGATGTTCTTCTGTACGGAGAATTCTTCGGTATGATCTCCAATATCACCGGTATAAAATTCAGTTGACGCAACATTTGAAAGTGGCAGACCACCAGAAGAGACGACAGTTTGTTGACTGGGTATTGAGAAAACGGCAGGATGATGACACCTTCGCAAACAAAATCATTTTCAGTGATGAGGCGCACTTCCACTTAAACGGTTTTGTTAATAAACAGAACTGCCGTATGTGGGGTTTAATTCGACGGGTTATCGGGCAAATGGAAGTCGAAACTTGTCGTGCAGTGATATCCAATTTCATGGACAGAGTTGATGCGTGCCAGCGCAGTAGAGGAGGACACATGTATGACATCATTTTTCATACATGAAATCGGAAGGTAAGATGAACTTGTTGATGTATTTATTTTCAGTTTTTCAATAAAATAAATCTCTTAATTTGGCATATCAAAACCGGCGCTCTTTTTGAATCACCCTATATATCAATAAGAAGACAAAGTAGAACTTGACCAAGGCCCCCGCCCAGATCATCGTTTTCCTAAATGAATTTAGGTACAATTTATATAATAAATTTATCAGTTAAGTTGAGTAGATATTTTTATTTTGTTATTTTCATAAAAATATTTGATTATTTTGTTATTTAATATCTTTATAAAAACATCCTGCTCATTAAATAACAAAATAATCAAATGTTTATGGAAATAACATAAAGAAATAACAAAATAAAAATATATGCTCTACCTATCGGATAAGTTTGTTAAGTTTTTCCATAAACATTTGTTCTTAATGCTAGGCTTAATGTACATATATTTATTTTGTCATTTCTTTATGTTTGTACTGTCAAGTACATAATTATGTTTATACTTCTTACTGGTGCGTACCTTTCTTTAATGTGTAACGTACTGTGTCTTGTATTTTCAATGCATAATTTTGAAATTCTGTATTTAATTTCTTTTTTATATTATGCTGTACGTATAAATAAATATTTGAACCTATAAACAAAAAAAAATACCAAAAAACAATCAGTAAACATAATGTAGTATTTACTGTACAGTACGAGCGTTGTACGGAACCCGTTGTGATTATGTAATCCCTCTACCCCGTACGTAGCGTACGTAGCGCCCGATGCTTACGGAACGCATCTCAAGCGCTAAACGAGGTACTACTGTACTACTTACAGCTTGTACACACTCAACATGCTGTAGGGTGCTCTACGGCTCTACAAATTGAAGCATTTTAAATTGTCTGACAATTCATTTACTGACTAACTCATAAGTGTTTTTATACCTGAGGTCTGATAGTTAATCAAGTTCCTTCTAAGAATATAGCCCCTTTACCAAAATGTAGTTGAACGAATCAAAATAAAAACAAACAATTTTACTAGTTTCGATTCCTAGGAATTACTATTAAAACATTCCATTATTTTTGTTCAATGCACAACACTTCATAAGATACACAATTTCTTACAATGAAAGATTTATTCCTAAACCTATTTTTAGAATATCGGTGTGAAATTTTATAATATTTTTTAATTTAACTAATAGAAGAAGTTGATTTGTATTTTGAATTGAAAAAATACATACCATACTGTTATAGCCTACTGTTCCATTATGTTACGATTATAGCGAATTTCGGGGATGTCTATTTCACTGTATGTTTTCTTGTAATCTTTTCGACTATCTTAATGTTCAGTACTCTAATGTGTTGCAGAAATATAAGGTTGCTCAATGAAGCACTTAGAAACCTGGTGACAGTTCAGAATCAAGTATCTTGCATAGCTGTTTGTATTTACCTGTACAAAATTACAGCAGTAAGTATTATACCTAAACAATGTTTTAAACACAGTGGCGGATCCAGGATAGGCCAAAGGGGGGGGGCTAGGCGTTTGGGTGGGTGAAAGCACCGGGGCGTCTGGTGGGTATGGAACACCCCCCAGCAAGGCGGGGGGTCCGGGGAATTGTCAAAATTTAAGTGTAAAATGACACATTTTTAGGCCGTTTTTAACTCTTTATTGACCAGAGTTTAGAGGCAAAAAACTATGGTTTGACTCAAGAATATTGACTAAAAATAAAAGGATTTTGAAGCCATTAGAATGACCTTGGTCGGGCGTGCGGATTCCTCTCATGTTCGGCAACCGAACAAAACAAATTACCCATTTTATCTAGTGTAAATTGGATACCCAAGGGGGGCTATAGCCCCCCCTAGCCCCTCTTTGGATCCGCCACTGTTTAAACATATTACATTTTTCTTCCTCTTTCCCTACTTATTAATATATAGATAAAAAGTTATAGTTATATAATGTCATGCTGATTTTTCAAAACTGCGTTTTTACTGGAAATACTCGCATTCGAGTCTTGTGAGCTCAAAAACCATGTCTTACAGATTATTTTGTGTTTTAGAATATTTAGATAAATATCATCGTGTAAGAGTGAGGATTGAACCGAGAGTTAATGGGTGATTTAGATATAAGTTAAAATAAACTTGTAGTAGTAAAATAAAATGTTTTTAATGAAAATTATTAAAAGTGTAATCGTAGCAAGTAATTATAAATAATGTAGTTTTATATGTTACGATTAACATGTAGATACTGTAGGCTTAGAGATGCAGTTCTGAGAACTGCAGGAAGTGTCGGGTTTCGTTGTCGAGTAGCCTACAGAGTGCAATCAGCAGGCATATAATGTACGCCTATGTAAGACATTCTTGATTTTTATATTCTGTAGTCAGTCAGTCCATCTAATGTGTGAGTAATGAAAAGTCGTTAGCCTGTGCGTGAGTCTATTTTATGTGATGTATCGGAGTACATAGTTTTTTCTTACTAACAGTAAAATGTTTTATATAATGTATTGAAGTACGTTTTTAGTGAATAGTGACTTGTACTTAGTTTATTGAGGTCTAGTGAAAATGCACGGATATCCAACCCGCCTATTGTTGTGGCTGGGCCTAACCCGGGTATTTACCGGTAAGTGGTAATATAGCTGATTGCACTCTCCGTCTGGCTAAGCCGGCCGTTATTTTAAGAGTTCTTATTTACCTGAAACCTGGAGTGGCGGTACTTAACTGTGCTACCTTAGCAACTATTGCCAATAGTTTGTTTTTAATTATTATTTTAGTGTAGTAAAGATTGTCACCGCCTATGGCTGGTAACGCTTGGTTCATTGTTTGGGAGTTTTTATTGGCACGAGATTTGTGTCGTTACCATTAAACAATGTTTTGTTAGGTTCAAAACATGTTTGAATTCGGATATATGTTTATCCTGTGCCCACTAGGAATCCGGGCAGTGCCGCTCCAGGGCAATTATTTAATGATGGGTAATTTTTATTTTTATTTGTAGTGTACCCTGGCGTATGTTTAAGGATAGAGTAGCATCATTGTATTATGAAGAGATCTAATGGAAATTTGTTGCTTTAAATTCAAAAATGATTATGGAATTGGAGGTCGTAGATTGGACCTAATATTGAATTTGACCCGTTGTCAGATTCATTTTATGACTTATTAAATTTAGTACGTGTTGGTTAAGATTGATCATCAGTTACCTTTATATTTTAGTGATCTCTTCATGGTGCAACGATGAGTTTATTACGATAAACTATAGTTTATTATTATATAGTGTTGTAGTCCGCCACAACAGGGACTTAGATGAGTGGTAGCCTGATTTAACCTTAACTTGAGAATTTGTTTTGTAATTTACTGTATTTGTTTTGGAATTTAACTTTTGCTGGAGTTTATTTGGTAATATTGTGTTAGAAAACTGGTCGGGCTATGCTCGGTCATTAGTAGTGTAAAAACGGGGGTTCTAGCCCACGGACCAGTAGTATGGTACCAGCTCAAAATTTTGCTACGATTATTTGGTTATTATTGATCTGTTGTGGTCGGCAACCGTGCCCGTATGTGGCTTAAGGTATTAGTTGTAGTTTGAATCAAATTTGGTTTTCAATAAAATTTTATCGTGGAATCGCTGTGGTGAGAAATTATTGTAAGTCTACCCTCATCTAGCCTCCAGATTTTTCCTATTGCACCTCTTCCCCGATTGCTACAATCGGGAATGATTATTCTGTGGAGTCCTGTAGCCGTGTGCCGTGGTGGACGTCTTGTCTGCTGTCTGGATCGGAATTGAATTTCCTTGTTAAGTGTAGCGCTCTTTATATAGTTGCCGAGAGCGCTGTGGTACAGGGCGGTTACTGGCTCAGCATTGATGACAAAGGCCTCTGTCAGTACCCACACAAGCCTACCGCCCCTCTCGGAACTATTGGCGGCTTCCTCTGTCGCTACGTCGGAAGCTTAGATTGCCGGCAGCACAGTACTTAATCAAAGGAAGTGACGGTGACAGTACCTTTATTGCAAGGAATTTGTTGTTGTTCAGTAGACTTATAATTCATCGATGCTGTTGAATCATAATCATCAGCACATGTGCAGTCACCATCAGTAGTACATTTATATCTTCTGATGTTGGATGGCATGACAAAGAAGTGTAAATATCCTGAAGTTCTTCTAGTTCAAAAACTATATCTTCTGCACTTAATAATAAATGAAATAATAACTTCTTAAAGTACAGTAAATAAAGTCAACGTTTTATAAACGTTGTTTTTTGTAATTGAAAAATTAAAAAAATGAATTTGATGAAATTAAATTAACAATTTAAGTATTTCGAATATTATTTTTAAAATAAAATGTATGATTATTTTTGTATTCCACACACATTAGATTTTTAATACAAATTTTTTAAATATTTTTCAGAGCTCAGACGTTTTAATTAAAATAGAATATGTGTTTTTGATGACTTCAATAACATTTTTCCTGTTTATATATTCATCGTTAGGACAGCAACTTGTTAACGAGGTAAGAAGACGCAATAATTCGTACTCAAGGAATCATCTAAGATGAGATAAATGTTGTGTCAAAAATAATTCCGTGGATTGTATAGGATCGAATGGTCGATTAGACCATAAGTAAAATGATTATTTGTTTTAGTTTCGTAAACATATTTTTATATATGTATGTTTATATACGTTCAGATAACAGAAGAAGTGTGAGATATTTTACAATCAATCTGTTAGTTGCAGGGCTAAATAATAGTTCTGTTTCTTATCACATGATCAACCCAATAAATTACTGATCATTTAAGAACAGAAGAGGTAGAGGTGTAAAAGACACTAGCCGGAGTTATTTCCTCTGAAAGTAATAAATTTCATTGTACAGCCAGACCCTGTGGTGAATGAAGTGAAGGTGTCATTGGCAGAGTGGAAGGTATGTGCTTTTTTGAGGGTCGGCCAGCTGATAAGCGTTCCTTTCCACTCAGTGAGGTAGGCAATTGTAAATCACCTCACCCTTCGTTTTACTAAGTAAAACTTCTAGAGGTTCAAACTAGCCTTTCCTGGCGAGCTAAACAACAACATACGTTCAGATATACGTATACCTAAATTTATTTTTTTATTTCAATATAAATAACATTAATAAAAACTACCAGAAACAGTCAAAGAATTAATAAGAACACTTACCAGTAGAGAAGTGCTTTCGTGACTTCACGACATAGTTAGCTAATCACAACACCAAAAAATTAAAAACTATTTTTCAAAAATGAATACTTCCGTCATAGCAATTAAGGAATCCACTAACGCAGGAAGCTAACTGAACAAAAATATAAAGAAAATAGAAAAACGGAAAATTTTGACAACAGAATAAAACATTTAATGTTTTCTAATGGCGTTATTGTTACAGGGCGAAAATTTAAGGTTTGCATTATACGATTGCGGTTGGGAAGAGAGCCCCTCGTGGTTTAGAAAATCGATTTACTTAATGATGCTTCTCTCCAAAGATTTTACAATAAAACCATTCCAAACATACAACTTAAATTTAAACAATTTTAGCAAGGTAAATTATTTTGTTTCTCAATTCGATAATGAAGAATTCAAAACAGAAGTTGCTTTTTGATAAATTAAGTTAAAAACAATATTTAAAAATGAAAAATGAAAAATTCATTAAAAAGTATCGTTTTCAGAAATAATAAGTCACCTGCAAATCAGACACCAAAATGAATACCAAAAAATAGTGGTACTATTTCATTTACCGTCGAGTTAGTGAAAGTCTGTTGCTTTCAAGTTCAAAATTATACTATTTTGTTTTCGCATCGGAGAATTTTAAGTAATAAAATATTAAGACGAAGATTACTTTTCTATGAATTAAAATTATTAATCACTGTTTAACCCTTTATAGGTCTTTGGTAAGTATACTTACCACTGGCAATAAGGTCGATTTTTTAAAAGAATAAGCTATGCAGTTGAACCCTATTGCCATTTTATGGTTTTATAGGTGTTTTCTGGTTAGTAGGCTATCCACATATTGAAATTAGTGGGCAGCGACCATTTGCTTCGTGAGTTACACGAATGTGGAAAGGATTTATACCAGCGTATGCAACCGTGTTGTTTTGTTGTTTCTTTTGTACAGTGCTTAGAAAATTCGAGTTTTGCTTTCACTTGCATCAACGTGTATCACCCTTTATGAGGCTGAAGGCAAACAATTTTTGAAATCAATTGTGACTTTACATCGACTCCTTTACTACAATGACTTTACTACATCAAAACAAAATAAGAAGAACTCTGGTATCTGGAGTTGTCCTCATTCATGACGACGTCCGCTCTCACCGTGCTACTGTAAACATCTGGAAAAAAATTAAACGAGACAAGATTGAACTCCCAGCGTATAGCTCCGAGTGATTTTCATTTATTCCATAAATTGAAGAATTAGCTTTAAAGCCAAAGCTTTCATATCAGTGAGGAACTTCATAACAACATTTAGAGCAATCCTTCATATCAAACGGTAACGTTCTTCTAAATGTAGACCAGAAAGTTCGCCCAACGATGTAAACAAATACCTGAATCTTCCCGGCGATTAGGTCGAAAAGGAACATTGTATGTGCATACATTTGGTAATAGATCCATTTTATTCTTTACTTTTGTCTTGTTTTATTACTCATAAAAAAAGTGGAGAAACGGATTTCGTATTTTCAGATTACATAAAAACCTAAAAATTTTTTTAAGCGGAATATTTTTACTTTCTCTTGCCTATATGAATATATAAGAAGGCAAGTATTGTTTTCATGTCGATTTTTTGAAATCGAGTTTTCACCGGATCTACACGTTTTCAGACCTCCTGAACCCAAAAAACATGTTTTTAGCGATTGGTCTGTGCGTGTGTGTGTGTGTGTGTGTGTGTGTTCGCGCGCGCGCGCGCGTGTGTGTGTGTGTGAACAGAATATCTCAAGAACGGAACATTGTACGAACTTCAAACTTGAAACTTAACTTATTGTTATTACCACTACCGGACCCACCACGAACATTTTCATTAAAATCGATCGTCGCCTCATTTACTTAATTCTTTATGCTCTACAAGATACGGTAGGCGCCATGTTTGCTGAAATTCTTGGTGAGGCTGTTTTCACGTAAAAAAATTGTGTTTTTAAGATTGTGGCGTTAATATGCATTTTACTGCAAAAATGTATATATTAAAAAATATAGAAAAAATTAAAATTCTACAACTTTTATTTCAAACATTTTTTTGTATAACGCTTAGTTTAGCAGTGATTAGCAATTTTCTGTTTTTTTTCTCACGAAAACGTGAGAAAAATGTATTTGTTAAGATTTCGGCCTTAGTATTTTAGAACAAAAGTTTATATGATAAAATTTATAGGAAATTATAAGATCTACAACTTTTATTTAAATCATTTTTCTGTACAGAGAATAGTTTAGCGTGAAAGAGCGATTTTCAGTATTTTTAAGCCAAACAGGTTGATTTTCATTTTGCGTCTTTCATATATATATATGATTAAAATTAGGTTATGTTTATTGAGGTTAGTTTTTTGTTTATTTCTAATGTTTTATTACTAATGTTAGGATTATTGTTAATTTTATTTGCATTGGCAAGAGAAAGTTGTGTGAGTGTTTCACACCAGATTTTTTATCTACTTATATGTCTATAATAATTATTATTATATGTTTACAGATATTGAATGGTGCATATGGATACTTCAACTTACTACAATCATCCAAGAGTACAAACAATTAATTGAATAATGTGGATTACGCAATTTACAATGAAACCAATTATTTACTACTTGTAATTAAACAATGAAATATATTTTCTTAAACATGTAAACACTTAAATTAAGAAGAATCTATTAACGTAATGAAATATTTAAACTGATGAAGCATTTCACTCCATAGTTATGGAAGTCTAATAGTTATTTTGTTAACTCTTAATATTTTGTAAAGTAAAATTTTTAAACTCATCTGATCTCAGCAATATTATTAGCACATTATTATAATTAATGAAGATAATATTAGTAGTTGTGATGTCAGCGCACAACGTAAAGTCAGATAAATTATAAATACATATATTAAAATACATTAGTATTTAATCGTTACAATAATAAATCTATACAATCAATATTATTTTGTGTTGTTTATTTTATCACTGTGTAATTATTATGAAGCAAATTATTATTATTATTATTATTATTATTATTATTATTATTATTATTATTATTATTATTATTATTATTATTATTATTATTATTATTACCCACCGGGTTGGTCTAGAGGTAAAGTCGTTGCCAAAATCAGCTGTTTAACAGCTGATTTTCGGAGCAACAGCTGTTTTTCGGAGACGAAGGTTTCTGGTTCAAATCCTAGTAAAGGTAGTTACTTTTATACGGATTTGAATACTAGACAGTGGTTACCGGTGTACTTTGATGTTTGGGGTTCAATTAACCATACTCTCTCAGGAATTGTCGGCCTGAGTCTGAACAAGACTACACCTCATTTACACGTCATACATATCATCCTCATCTCATTGGGTCATGGGGTTGCTTGTTGTTCTGAATTGAACAGATTGCAACGTACACATACTAGGAATTAAGAAATTAAATAATTACTTTTAATTTTATTATTGCAAATGTGGTATTGCCGGCCGCATTGGCGCAGTTGGTAACGTGCTCGCCTTTCTTCATGCGGTCGTGGGATCGAATCCCACTCAGGCACGGCATGAAATTTATGAATAATAGGAAGGAAGTTATTGTTTTCATGTCGATTTTTCAAAGTCGAGTTTTCACTGGATATAGGCCTACACGTTTTCAGAACCCCTGAACTCAAAAAACATGTTTTTAGTGATTGTCTGTATGGGTGTGTGTGTGTTTGTGTATGATCAATATATCTCAAAAATGGAACATCGTACGATATTGAAAATTAAACCTTAAGTTACGTACTACTAGAGGACCCAACACGAACATTTCATCAAAATCGGTTAACCGTAAGTAGGAGTTTACCCGTGGCATTTTTCACGTTTTTGCGATTTTCTCAAAAACGGCTTCTTTTTTTTTTAAACCGCCTCAATTACTTCAGATTTTATGCTCAACAAGAAAGGGTAGGTGCCATTTCTGCTGAAATTCTTGAAGACTCTGTGCTCTTGTAGAAATTTTTTTAAGATTAGTGTTTTAATAGGCATTTTTAGGGAAATAGTGTTTCATCAATGTTATACAAAATTTAAAAATCTACAAATTTTCATTTAAACATTTCCTTGTATCATACTTAGTTTACCGGTAATTTGTGATTTTCTGTTTTATTTTTCATGAAAATTTGTAAAAAATGGATTTTTTAGATTTCGGCTTTAGTGTGCAGTTTTACGACAAAAGGATATATAATTAAATTAATAGGAAATGTAAAGATTTACAAATTTTATTTAAAGCATTTTTCTCTACAGAGCCTAGTTTAGCGTCAAAGAGTGATTTCCGTATTATGCCTAACTAAGGTTGATTTTCAGTTTGCATTATTCACTCACGATTAAAATTAGGTTATGTTTTTTGTTAATTTTTTATGTTTAATTAGTAATGTTCGGTTATATTGTTCATTATTTGCATTGGCAAGAAAAAGTCGTGTGAGTGTTTTACACCAAATTTTTATTTATCAAATTAAACGAACAAGATAAAAATGAGATACAAACCGGGAGAGATAAAAAACGATGGGCAAGTTGCACTCTGATAACGTGGAGCCCAGATTACGGAGAAATGGCAAGAGTCATTTGGAACACTTTTACCTTCATTAATCAAAGCAATTCAAAACTTATGTATATATAAATGTGGTTTTCCGTTTATAAAAATAACAGTTAACCATATTCCATTTACTTCTACATTAATAACCCGGCAATTAAACGGAAGGGAAATCTGATATAGGAGTTGCGTCAACGCAATGGATGAGTACCAAGTATTCTTAATGTATCTAAATCAGATCTAGTATTAGCTTTTAATTCTATTTCTAAAGAAACATTATGCAATCTTTGAAAAGTTATTGAGGAAAACTTTTTACAATAATTACATATAGGTAAGCATAATGAAGTTTAATTCTATTTTTAAATGAATAAGATGCATAGTAATTGCAGTCACGCAATTTGAATTACTTTTATTGTACTGCAGCTACTGTAATTTATGCGTTATTTTCAAAGTTAATATGGTTCTTGCTTCTCTTCTTACACATCCGCAAATATATTAATATTATTATCCCATATAATATATATGTGGTTGAATAGTATTATTGTTATCAATTCTTTTAATATCTAAGATTTAACTTGAATAATATTACTTTCCGCTTAATAAACCTTTTGGATACGCAACTGACTGGTACTCCAATGATACATCTCGTTAAATTTTAGTTAAGATTATAGTTTTTTTGTTTTTTAACGTCCGACTATTCGGCAATCACTGCTAATGCAGACAGTGAAGGATGAAATTATTTTTTGTAACGTATGAAAATATGCCGTGCCTGAATGGGATTCGAACCCAAATTAAGACTATAGTTTAGTTTATGCAAGTAGTTAGGTGTTTCAGAGATCTTGCTCACAGTGACAAAACTTTTATTTGATTTTACTAGGTATTTAAATAATAAAGGTATAATAATATAAAGGTAATAAAGGTAATCTGTCGGTAAATCACACAAGAAAATAATAACGGAGAAACAAAATGTTACTACAAGATATTTTTTTCCTTTTCAGCCTTACCAATTACAATTAGGTTATGTGTATAGTATAAGTTACTAAAACTAATGGTTAGCTACAAAATAATAAGCTACTTTTAAGTTATATACTTACGCAAGTTATTAAATTAATGTTTAATTTAACAATAGGATTACATTACAGATTTAAGAAATTAATATGTTTATAGAACACTGTGAAGTGTTATTAGAAAGTCTTAGCACCAGTGGGTGACTGCATGATTATATAAATGGAGGGGAGCGATAACATTGCTAAAGAAAAACTGTTCGTTAGTTTCAAGTAACTAGTTACAGTAAATCTACAATAAAAAAATTACCCGGCAATTAAACGGAAGGAAATCTGATGTAGGACTAGCGTCTACGTAATTGAAAAGTACCAAGGATTCCGAATAAATCTAAATCAGATCTTGTGTTAGGAATAGCTTTTATTCTATTTCTAGAGAAACATTATGCAATGTTTGAATAGTTACTGTAGAAATATTTTTTTACGATTACAAGAGTTTACTTTTATTTTGAATTGAATATTTGTGGTGCAAAATAATTGTAGTCACGTGATGTAAATTACTGTTATTTTATTGCAGCTACTGTAATATACGATGTGCTATTTAAATTTACTTTGTAGCTTGCTTCTCTCCTTATACATACGCAAATATATTAATTTATTAATAGTATTATCCAGTAAAAATTATTTGGCTGAATAGTACTTTTTTATGTTTTCTTTTAGAAACTAAGATTTAACTTGAATAAAATTACTTGCCGCAGAATAAACCTTTTTGATACGCAACGACTGGTACTCATAATTTATCTCGTTGTAACTTAGTTTAGATTATAGTTTAGTTTAAGCTAGTAGTTAATGTTTTGGAGATTTTATTCACAGTGACAACGCTTTTATTTTATTTTTCTATTTAAATAATAAAGGTTTGTGAATTCGTGGATGTACCACAAAATAATAAAAGTAGAGAAACACAAAATGTTAATACAATACAACATTTTAATTAGGCTACATATCGTGCTTCCCAACTAATCTGACCTATAGAGAAATTGACTTGGACAATGCACAGTCAACATTAATCTAATTATAAGGGTGTAATCTTACTTTTATTTCTCCAGTCGTTAGGAAACAATAAAAATGAGTCTACAAAACGTTTGAATAACTAATAATTTAATTATTAATAAAAAATCTGGTGTGAAAAATTCACACAACTTTTTCTTGCCATTGCAAATAATTAACAATAAACCTAACATTAGTAATGAAACATTAAAAATAAACAAAAAAAAAATAACCTCAATAAACATAACCTAATTTTCATCATGGTGAGAGCGCCAAATGAAAATCAACTTCAGTTTGGCTTAAAAATACGGAAAATCACTGTTTCACGCTAAACTAGGCTCTGTAGAGAAAAACGCTCTAAATAAAATTTGTAGACCTTTTCATTTCATATAAATTTGATTATATATACTTTTGTCGTAAAATTCATAATAAGGCTGAAATCGTTTAAAAAATCGACATTTTACACGTTTACGTGAGAAAAAAAAACAGAAAATCGCTAATTATTTCTAAAGTAAGTGTTCTTCAAAAATATATTTGAAAAAGTTGTAGGATTTTAAATTGTTTACAACGTTTATTATATACATTTTTGCCCTACAATCCACATTAAAGTCGCAATCTTAAAATAACAAATATTTACAAGAAAACAGCCTTACCAAGAATTTCAGCAGAAATAGCGCGTACCCTATCTTGTAGAGTATAGAGTTTAGTAAATGATGGGATTTTTAAAAACATCGTTGGAGCCGTTTTTGAGAAGTGGCAAAAAGGGAAAAATGGCACGAATATACTACTACTTCCGTAGACAGATTTTGATAGAAATGTTTGATTCTGGTCCTCTAGTTGTATCTAACTAAGTTTCAAGTTTCAAGTTCGTACAATGTTCTGTTCTTGAGATATTCTGTTGACACATACACACAGACCAATCGCTAAAAACATGTTTTTTTGGGTTCAGGAGGTCTGAAAACGTGTAGATCCGGTGAAAACTCGATTTCAAAAAATTGACATGAAAACAATACGTAATTTCCTTTCTATATATTCATTTAGGCAAGAGAAAGTAAAAAGGCAAAAATGTTATTCAATTTCGATATAGCGCGGTAAATACATCAGAAAAAAATTTTCTTCCATTGTTGTCGGGACATTATCCGGGCGTGTATAGCAAACACTTTAATGTTTTACTTTTGATATTACCGTACGAGAAGCTGTGAGTTCGAATCCCACTAAAAAATCTTTTGTAAACTCATTTTTATTTCATTTTCTAACGACTGGAGTAATAAAAGTAAGATTACACCCTTGAATAAGATTAATTTTGACAGTACATTGTCCAATGTTCATTTCCCTCTATGTCAAATTTGTTGGGAAGCACGGTATAATTTAAACATATAAAAATAAATACATGATTAAGAAAGAAAACAAAAAAATGTTCATTGTTGTGACAAAATTATACTTTAAATCTTGTTCAATAGATTATATTGTTCGGTTTTTTTAGATTTATTATACTAATTTTAGATTCACTCTTTAAACAATTGTATAACCTTAAATTATACTTAAAATTAGTTTAGATTCGTATTAAAAGTTTTATTCAAAGTTTCTTTTTAAATTTGAAACTTTGAATAGTTAGTTGCATGTTTTAAAGCCATTATATTGTTTAATAGTTAGATAAATTAAAATTTAGGATGTATTTTTTTTAAATTGTCAATATTTTCAGCAATAGCGTAGTTTTTATATATCTTTTGTACTGTAGTACTAAATAAAAGCAAAGAACACCTACGCTAAGGACCTGGGCCGACGACACGTGGCAAAACTTGTTTGGAAAATTAGTGGCCCTGAAAAGGGCCGTATAATTGTGTTGGTGGCCCTGAAAAGGGTCGTTGTTGGCGGTCGGAAGCGGCAAGCCGGCGTGATAGAAGCGGAGCCCGAAGAGTGACGCCTTGGCTACCGGGTTCAGGTCTAGCCTTCTCTCAGTGGCAGATGGGTCCCCACTGGAGCGTAGCATTGGTGGCTCCTGGAGCCCCGCAGTGTCGGGTCGGCGTAGGCCTACTGGCTACTGGCAGACGGCCAGTAGCGCGGCCGAGGCGGTTCTCTCCGGGTCGGCGAAGGTTGAACGGTGGGAAATGTAGCGTCCGCCACCGGTAGCGCCGACCAAGGATGGCTGCGTCCGGCTCGGCTGACCAACCCAGGCCATTCAAGTTGTACACCGTGTAGCGGGAGAAGCGCTACTCGCGGAAGGTACTGGGACCGTCTGCAGGCGCTAATGTTGGTAGGGTGGCCATAATTGAATATATCTATGCCTTCCACCTCGTAAATTGTAAATTGTTGTAAATGAAATTATGCTTTTGGAAAGGATTTGTTTGAGTTATTGTGAAAAAAAAATGGAAATAAAGTTTACTAGGTGAACCTGTGCGGGAAAACCCGCACAAAAGTGTAAATTTGTTTTTATAGAACTTCTCTGTAAACAACTTTTTTTTTTATTGTACTACTGGTTTATTGAATCTTCTTCTGTCCTCATTCGGCTCATGATGGAACTTCATAAAAAAATTGTATAGTGGCAGGCGATTTTCAGTTCGTGCAATTACCACTTCATGTTTTACCATGTCACCCAGTTTCTTATAGCTTTGAGCATACGGATTGACAGCAGTCATAACTGCTCCAATTTTTTCTAAAATCTCATTATTTAATTTCACATAAAAAAAACCAAAATATAGCAGATCGAACTACATACAAATTTACAACAACTAAACAACTACGTTGGAAATTCCAAAGCGATCTGACCGTGACACTGCCAATGCGTTGGTAGTCCTATACTTTAGTTCGTTGATCTTGCCCCTCTCCAAACTGAAATAGCTGTGCGAGATGTGGGAGGGATAGACAGAGAAAGACAGAGGCCTATACTTCAGTTCGTTGAACTTGCCCCCTCTCCAATCTACAGAGTGATTCAATAAGATGGAAACAATTTCAATAAGCTGTATTTCCTGAACTACATGTTATATTTTAATTCTGTAAATTACATTTTGAAAGAGAAAGTTTTAAATTTTAATTTACATACATGAAAGTTTATAGATGTTCAATGTGTCCTCCTCCGGCTGCACGTACAACATCTAGACGGTAACTGAACTCATCCCAAACTCCCTGACGCATGTCTTGGGTCACTGAGTT
This sequence comes from Catonia carolina, assembly GCA_035578175.1. Lineage (NCBI taxonomy): Eukaryota > Metazoa > Arthropoda > Insecta > Hemiptera > Achilidae > Catonia > Catonia carolina. The sequence goes on along the minus strand of JAQMRL010000014.1, from coordinate 7,821,910 downwards.
GACTGCAGCTGTGATACGATTCCTTAGTTCATTCAAATTGGTGGGAAGAGGTGGTATGTAAACTGCACTTTTCACGAACGCCCACAAGAAAAAGTCACAGGGTGTGAGATCTGGAGACCTCGGTGGCCAAAACTGAAGTGCAGAGTCGTCATTCGCCATGCGACCTATCCATCGTTGACGTATGGATTAATTTAGGAAACGCCGAACATTGCGATGCCAATGGGGTGGAGCTCCGTCCTGCTGGAAAATGTAATCTCCTGAATCTTCATTCATTTGAGGAACGAGCCAGTTTTGTAGCATTCTAAGATACGTTTCCCCAGTAACCGTATTCTCATCAAAAAAGAAAGGCCCATAAACTTTTGTCAGCGACAAGGCGCAAAAAACATTAACTTTCGGGCTGTCCCGCTTATGTTCCACTGTTACATGGGGATTTTGTAGCCCCCAGATCCTAACATTATGCCTGTTGACTTTCCCACTTAGATGAAATGTGGCTTCATCACTAAAAATCACTCGAGGCAGAAACAACTCATCTTCCATGTGTTGGAGCATACGGTCACAAAATTCTACACGCCGTATCTTATCGCCTCGGCGAAGAGCCTGTAGCATTTGCAAACGGTAAGGTTTGTACAATAATCGGCGCCTCAATACACGCCAGACAGTTGTTTGCGGTAGTCCGAGTTCCGTACTCACTCTACGGGTTGATTTCATAGGGCTACGCTCAAGGCTAGTTCGAACGCGTTCTACATTCTGCTCCGATACATGAGGTCTGCCTGGACTTTTACCTTTACACAGAGAGCCAGTTTCGTCAAATTGTTTATTCCAATGATAAATGCTCTTCCTCGTTGGAGGTTGGACGTTAAACTTAAGCCGAAATGCACGCTGCACCGCAGTTGGAGACTCGGTTCTACTGTACTCACGCACGCAAAAAATCTTGTGTTCCATAGCAGCCATCTTGCTTACAACTGACGCAGTACGCGGCTGCGCAGCTGACGGCAAAAATGCGGTGCTGGAGCGATCTGGTGTCGATATTTATAACTTTGTTATTTCCTCTTTCAAATGTAATTTACAGAATTAAAATATAACATGCAGTTTAGGAAATATAGCTGATTGAAATTGTTTCCATCTTATTGAATCACGCTGTATTTTAGACCTCCTATTTTACGGTCATAAATTGAAATATTTGATTTTGGATAGTTTTCTGCAAATCTACTCGAACAGACGATTCATTTGAGCCCTCTTTGGGGAAAATCGGTGAAGGTTCAGATGGTTAAAATCGTGTTGAAAAAAAGCTGCTCGCTATTAATATATAAATTATTATTTTAGATAATGGAAGACATCGAAATTCAATCAACAGAAATATCGAAACTTTTTAAAGCACGTGTGAGGAAAGCTGGAGTAGATCTAGACACAAAAACATTCAAAATTAAAGCTATATTACTAGTGATATTGTCAATATATTTTTTAGTTACTTGTGCAGTGAAATTGATAAATGAATGGACTGATATTGAAAAAAGACTCCTATCTTTGGAACATTTAAATGCATTATCACTTGTTGTTATCCAGTTTATAATTTCGTGCACGATTTATGATATCCGAACACATTTAGAGATTATTGATCAAAAGTATTATCCAGAGTCAATTACCAATAAAATATTGCCAAAATTAATTGAAAGACAAATGAAAGTTCTAAAACACGATCAATATTTATTAAATAAAATTGTCTTTTTGGCTTCTCGGCTTTGGTGTATGGCTTCAATACTGACGCCTGCACTTAAAGTTTTAAAATCCACATTGCTGGTTAACTCAGAAATTATTTATAACAAAGAAATAGATGATTTACCTATACCATTTCAACATTATTTCTTTTTTGGTAAATCTTTATTATTGTATTTAATAACGTACTTCTTACAAATTCTAATGATTTGGTATGCTATGTATAATGCCAGTGCGGTACATGCATCACACATGTTAGCTCTAAAGAAAGTTACAGCTCAAACAAAATTATTTACTATGGTTTTATATGAAAGAATAGGAATAAATTATATAAAAATACAAGATTATATTGATAGAGGTGGAGACTGTAAAGTTTTCCCTTATGAAAACTTGAAGAAATATGTGTATGACCAGAAGTTATTCAAACTTGAATTTCGTAATTTGATTGTTCATCATCAAGTAATATTAAGGTAAGATATTTTTCGTATTATTTCCAATTATAATGAAATTTATTGACACAATATTAAATTTTTTTGACACAATTTTAACATCAAACTGTAGGGAAGACTGGGCTACTCGTATGTCAAATAGACCTAACAGAAAATTACTGAAAAAATTGAATTTTTTGTATGTTTAAATCATAACCACACCAAATCGCTCATATACAATGTTTTCTAATCAGTGAGTACTTTAACCCTATAGCCGGCAATAACATTTTTCTAGAACGGCACAGAATTTCTAGCATATGGGTTACCAACCGTAGAGAAATCATTAAAAATTTTCTATAAATCACAAACCTCATCACGTGAAGTATGAAAATAACAGGAAAAGTTAGAAAAATAGAATAAATACATTATTGAAATTTTAATCTGACAGTTAAGGATGCTGAAGCTATTTGAAAATACTTTTAAGACAAATATTCTTAAAATATTTTAGATGACACTACTGTTTAAAACTTTCTTATGCTCTACTTTCAAAATTCATTTCATACGAAACGTTACTTATAATGTTTGTTTCAAAATAAAACAAAAACCACAATTCGATGTTCAAAACTGAAGAAAATATATACAAAAACACATTATCTAAACCAAGAAATAACCAAATTCAGCTCTCGGATAGCGTGGTTTCAATAGAGAAACACAGGCAGAATATGCAACTAAAACTATTGTATTATACGTAAAAATTTAATTTATACATTTCTAAACTATTGTACAAAACAGCAACGCTGTCTTTTGATGAATTTAAAACTAAATCGACAACATTGGAATGCTATGAAGCAAATACGATTTCGCGACGGGACCGGTTCAAGAAGGTTAACATCGTCTCAAAATCGACGACTGCCGGCTCTAGGGTTAATTGAAATCTAACTTTTGATGTTTATATTTATGTTATTAAAAAAGGAATATCTTAAATTTGGTTAGTATCACTCCTAGCCTGCGGTAAAGGCAATCACTGATGATTGACAAATATCCTGATCGATTATGATGTTTGTGCAAAGAAAAATGTGCCGTATCAGATATGAAGATGAGATGAATTGAAAAGTTTGGAAGATTGTTGTGCGTAGCTCACGCAAGTCTATCCGTGGAGCGAGCGAGGAGAGAACAAGGAAAACCGCATTTAACTGTATGGCGTGTGTTGAGGCGCCGTTTATTGTAAAAAGACTATACCAGGTACAGCTGGTACACACTCTACAATGCTTTCGACAAACTGAAGCGTGTTAAATTTTGTGTTACCTACGGTCTGATCATCGAGATCCTTCTAACGATTTCGCCCATTTACCAGAACGTAGTTGAAGGAATCAAAATAAAAACAAACGTTTTTACTAGTTTCGATTTCTGAGAATTCCTATTTAAAACATGCCATTTATGCCATAATGTACACAATTTTTTACAACAAAATGTTATTAGTATAACATCAGTATCAGTATAACATTAGTATAACATTAGTTATCTGTTATCAGTATACTACTGATTTGCAGGCTCTTGCTTCCATGTTATCTGATACACGTAATTTGTTACAAGACAGAAGCTTGAAAAGGAAGTTTACTGTTCTAAAAAAGAAGTTTTTAAAAGCTATTCAGGATGACAATGAGTCACTTATTGCGACTAACAACAGCGAGGACGAATTAACATCCGGTAAATAATTTGTTATTATTATTATTATTATTATTATTATGGATACGCTTGTTCTACAATGGAATATGAACAGTTTCAAGTCACAAGTAGAAAGCTTACTACTACTTATCAACAATCACAAATCATACTTGTATGTGTGCAGGAAATTAATTTCAAGAATGAGTATTGTGCTGCGATTTCTCATTATTCAGCTTTTTTTAAAAACAGACACTGTGATCATGCTAGTGGAGGAGTAGCCACGTATGTGAGTAGCAATTATAAAGTGTCTGAAATTCGGCTAAATACGAATATCGAAGCTTTGGCGGTTACTGTAATTTTGCCTAATGGGCCCATTACTTTATGTAATGTTTACCTACCACATAGTCATAAATTTACAAAATCTGAACTTTTGTCTTTATTCCTACAACTTCCAAAGCCATTTGTTGTGCTTGGCGACTTTAATAGCCATAACATGATGTGGGGATCATATAAACAGGACGACAGAGGCATGATCATTGAAAAAATTCTGGAAGATCCAGAACTTATATTGCTAAACAACAAATCTTTTACACATCTTAACAATTCCTTTCGCATTTTTAGTGCTATTGATTTAACGTTTTGCAGTTCCTCTGTCGCTCACAATCTTGAGTGGAGCGTCAAAAAAGATTCATATGGCAGCGATCACTTTCCTATTTTAATTCACCTCCTAAGTTCACGTACAGCTTCGACAGAAAATAGGTGTTGTTATAAAAAATGGGATTTCTCGAAAGCCGACTTTCAGAAATTTTGAAGAATCCTGATTGGGAAACTTGAGCAGTTAAATTACTCTTCCCGGACAAGTAACCTAACAGCAATTGAAAAAGTTGACACATTTTCAAAAATGATTATAGACGCTGCAAGTGCTTCGATACCTAAAACATCCGGTTATTCGACAAAACGGAAGGTACCTTGGTGGAATATACACTGCTCAGCGGCTGTTCGAGAATCAAAGAGAGCTTTCTCTCAGTACAAACGACATCCTACAATTGATAATTTCATTGAATTTAAACGTCTCAGATCGCGAATGCGCAGAGTTTTGAAGGACTGTCGGAAACAGTCCTGGATCAACTATGTTTCTTCGATGAATTATTCAAATATTTCGAATGTCTGGGAGAAAATTAAAATGATTAATAATTCCAAAAGACGGACTGTACCTACTTTCTTCATACACGATAACAAGTCCGTAACCGATTCTACAATTATTGCTAATCTCTTTGCTTCGTCATTTGCAAGAAATTCAAGTAATTCTAACCGTGATACTGATTTCGAAAAGCATGGGATAAACAAGAATGTATCTATTTCTAATATTCTCCAATCGGATACTTCAAATGATTCAGTGGTCAATTCTGCTGTATCGTGTACTGAAATTTCAAGCTGCCTGAAAACTTTAAAACATTCAAGCCCTGGTCCTGACGGTATTCATAACATATTCTTAACAAATCTTCCTTCGAAAGCTATTGATTATCTAACAAAACTTTTTAACGAACTTCTCGTTTGAAGAACAATTCCAGACGCATGGAAGAAGGCTATTGTTATTCCAATATTAAAGCCCAATAAGGATCCTAATGATATTGGCAGCTATAGGCCAATTGCACTAACGTCTACTCTTTGTAAATTATTAGAAAAAATAATACACAACCGAATAACATGGTATCTCAATAGTATTAAATTCTTCTCGCCATTTCAAAGCGGATTTTTGAAGTATCGGTCAACTCAAGATCATTTAGTAAACATTGAAGCTAACGTCTGTGATGCATTTGTCACAGGCCAACATTTAATGGCTGTAGCCTTGGATATTGAAAAAGCATATGACATGGCGTGGACTTATAGAATTATTGACACCCTGCATAAGAATGGGATTAATGGTAATGTTTTAGCGTTCATTGGAAATTTTCTGTCAAATCGCTTTATTCAAGTTAGATACAGAGGGCCTTTGTCTGGTGAATTTGTTTTGGACAATGGAGTCCCACAAGGTTCCGTGCTAAGTGTTCCTTGTAACGATTAATGATATTGCGAGCATTGTACCTCGCCCTCTAAAAATATATCTTTTTGCGGACGACATCACCATTCTTTGTAGTGGTACTAATATCATAACAACTCAGAATTTACTTCAAGACTGCCTTAATAAAATTAAACATTGGACTGTAACATCAGGCTTTAAGTTTTCAACAACGAAATCCCAATTTATAGTATTTTCCAGAAGGAATGTTGTCAATAATGCAGTAACACTTTCTTTAGGTTCTCATCAGATTACCAGAGTAAATCAACTTAAGATTCTTGGTTTAACTTTTGATGAAAAATTGTCATGGGCTCCTCACATACATTCACTCAAGGCAGATTGTCAACGTAGAATCAATATTTTAAAATGTATATCCTCTAACAACTGGGGTGCTGATAAGAAAGTAATGTTGATGACTTATTTTGCACTGATTCGTTCTAAGATTGATTACGGATCGATTGTCTATGGCTCTGCAAAAAGCAATGTATTGAATTTGTTAAATCCAATTCAGAATGTTTGTTTGAGGTTAGCCCTCGGTGCATACAGGACAAGTCCGATCCTAAGTATCTTGGCCGAAGCTGAAGAAACGCCTCTTGCTATTAGAAGAAGAAAGTTATGTTTTTCCTTTGCTTCAAAAATATCTTCTTCTCCAAACACGCCAGTCTACGATAATGTTTTTTCTAACAGACTTTCGGACATGTACAACTCCAAACCTTCATTTCCTAAACCATTTCATACACGACTACAAAATTATCTAGAAACATCCTCATTCAAGTTTACACCTGTTTTTGATCGTCAACCTTCCGTTGAACCTCCTTGGCTGTCGAAACCTTTTTTGCTGGATTTATCCATGGCTCATCTTTCGAAAAACTCAGCTAACCCTAAGATGTATCATCAACTGTTTAATGAATTGTTATCAAAATACACGAACAATGTACACATTTACACGGATGGCTCTCGATCACCAGAAGGCTCTGGTTGTGCAGTTGTCTTCCCTAACCGTACTTATCAATTCCGTTTAAGTGATGTTTGTTCTATCTTCTTTTGCGAGGCATATGCTATCTATCGTACTTTAAAACTCCTAGCCACAAGAACGGGCGAAAAGTTCACAATATTTACGGATTCGATGAGTGTGGTTAGAGGCTTGCAGGCCGAAGAAATTACAGAGCCAATTATAGAACATATATCCAACCTACTTCGACATGTCAACAGCATGAATGACGTACGTATTGTGTGGGTTCCGTCGCATTGCGGTATAAACGGAAATGAAACAGCGGACACGGCCGCCAAAGAGGCGTTAAAGACGCCACTGAGAGATAACCATCTCTCATCTCATACAGATTTCAGGAGACATTTGCACAACCAAATCAAACAACACTGGAACCAAATCTGGTCTCGACATCCTCCAACGAAACTTCACCACATCAGGAAAAACATTTTTGAAAATCCTCAGCCTCACTTGGAGCTTCGAAGGCATCAAGTTCTACTTACGCGGCTACGTATTGGACACTCTACGCTTACGCACAAACACTTACTGAAGAAAGAAGAACCACAAATTTGTACACATTGCAACACGCCACTTACAATCAAGCACATCATCACAGACTGCCAAACCACACAATTCACACGAACAGTATTCAAAATTAACAACATTTTAGCACTTAATTTAGTAGACAAAGTAGCGATTCAGAACACAATAAACTTTTTAAAATTTAACAAAATTTCAGATTTAGTATAGTTGTAAAACCACATTCGTTTTTTTTTCATTGTATCATTCTATTTTTTAGTTATTATTTCTCTGTTTTAATTGAACTTAACTAATTTTTCATTACGTATTTATATAATGTATCATGTGTATAATATAATGTTATTATAATGTAACGTGGTCGCTAATGACCTCGTAGTCGATGCGACCTTAAATAAATATATAAAAAAAAAAAAAAAAATGTTATTCCCTGACCTATTTCCAAAATATCTCTGTGAAATATTACAATAGTTTTTAAATTAGCTTAAGAAGGTTTTTTATATTTTGAATTGCAAATATTTTATTTAGGTTTTGCTGTTACAACCTACTTACGATTATAGCAAAATTCGTGGGTGTCTACTTAACTTAACGTTTTCTTGTAATCTTGTTGACCATCTTAATGTTTAGTACTCTTATGTGTTGCAGAAATATAAGGTTGCTCAATAAAGCACTTAGAAACCTGGTGACAGTTCAGAATCAAGTAACTTGCATAGCTGTTTGTATTTACCTGTACAAAATCACAGCAGTAAGTATTTTACCTAAACAATGTTTTAAACGTATTAGATCTTTCTTTCTTTTTCCCTACATAATAATAATAGATAAAAAGAGTTATAGTTACGTAAGAAAGAGTTCTATATGTAAGACATATAGAACTTCATGCTGATAAAAACCGCGTTTTCACCGGAAATACTCGTGGTCAAGACTTTTGAGCACAAAAAAATCATGTCTTACAGATTATTCTGTGTGTCTACGTATGTCACTAGAAAAACTTTAAAACAAAAGATTTACGAAGATGCAACTTGGAATCAAGTTACCTACGAGGTGTGGCTATTAAATAACGAGACTGACGTTGTAAAATATTTTATTTTTGTTTTATACATAATTATACATTATTATACATGATTATGTCACTTATTTTAACCTTCAATATACACTCTTTTTTCTATCCCTACAACGCTCCATGCGAATTTTCCATTGTTATAAACTGTGCTGGAAATCATCTTCTGTCAGCTCCTTTAGAATACGTGCCGCTTTCTCTTTTACAGCTTCCACAGCTTCAAATCTTGTCCCTTTTAATGCAGATTTCACCTTAGGGAACAGGTACAAGTCACATGAAGCAAGATCTGATGAATAAGGTGGATGTTCTAACACTGAGATGCTGTACTTGGCTAGAAACCTCTTGACAGATAACGCGGAATGAGCTGGAGCATTGTCTCGGTGGAGAAACCATGATTTGTCCTTCCACATTTCGGGGCGTTATTTCCTTACTCTTTGACGTAGTTTAGAAAGTACCTGAAGATAGTAATATTGGTTAATTGTTTGACCTTCAGGAACCCAGTGAAGGTACACAATCCCATGGATATAAAAATAATTATCATTATTGCTTTAAATTTTGACTTGCTCATTCGAGATTTTTGGCTCTCGGTGAAATTCGGCTCTTCTTGTGCAAGGATTGGCGCTTCGTTTCCGGATCATAAGTAAAAAACCAATTTTTATCACATGTTATTATCTTCTACCTGTTCCCTAAAGTGAAATCTGCATTAAAAGGGACAAGATTTGAGTCTGTAGAAGTTGTAAAAGAGAAAGCGGCACGTGTCCTGAAGGAGATGAGAGAAGATGACTTTCAGCACTGTTTCCAATGATGGAAAATTTTCATGGAGCGTTTTAGGAATAGAGAAGGATATATTGAATGTATATTGAAGGTGACAATAAGTGATTATGTATAAAATTAAAATAATTTTTTTTACAACGTCAGTCTCATTTATTTAATAGCCACACCACGTATATGACTAAAAAACTTTAAAACAAAAGATTTACGAAGATGCAACTTGGAATCAAGTTACCTATTTTTTCGGTCGTTGAAACCTTTTTCAAGTATGAACCATAATTATTACAATTATTATTATAAATTTACATAACCACTAAAATAACGCATTATAAAATGGTCACATTACCAGTGATAAAATAATGAAAGATTTTCAACACGAAACACTTCAGAGAAGTGGATAAAATATTGAAGTTAGAAAGAAGAATAATTACAATATGTTTCAACTAGAAAACACGGGAAAATGGTAAATGGAAAATAGCATCAAATTAATCCGTTTATCAGGATATAGAGAACCAGTAATAAGCGCAAAATTAAGAAAAAGAGATTCTTCTTCTTAGGGCATATAATTAGGACACCAGAAAATAGAGTACTTAAAAAATAATAGTGGTTATTTGGAATAAAATGGTTCAAGGAAGTTCAAAATGATATGGAAGAAATGCCGATTACACTGGAAGATTTAAGCCATAAAACAGGAAAACTAAAAAATACTATAAGACAAACATACCATATTACAAGGTAGAACTAGAAAATACATGGAAATGGTGTTTTCAGACTAGGAAAGATGATTGAATGAAAAATTTTGGGGATAAAAACTTCAAAAGAGCTCCAAAAGTAATTGACTAAAATGATCCAATGTGGTCAAACAAGAACTAAGTTTACAATTATCACCTTAATAAAAAAATTACATACCAAATATGACTATTATAAACTAACATATCACTCTAAATGTTTATCATACACTATAAATATTATAATTTTAGCTATGACCCATCAATGTTAAGTAAGGGAAGTCAACGCGCAGAGTGTGGTTAGGTTGCTGTAGGAAGGTGCCGTAGTGGGGTGGCAGAGTGAATGTTCACACATTCATGTACACTCACATTCACATACGCACGCTTCCGTTGACCAACACACTACGCTCGTGAACGCATGTGCAGCGACTAGTCTTGTTTCGTTTTACGGATAGTAAACAATTTGTTATTTTTTATCGTATTTTTACATTTTTGTTTTTGCTTATTTTTTTCATTTTATTTAATTGATAACAAAGTAAAAGTAACAAGGAAGTGGGTATATGCATTTTAATTTAATGATTCTATCCCGTCCATAATATCACTGTATCGTCACTGTTATGACTGTCTGATGACTGAGATTCATCGGAGCTATTGTCCCTGCTTTCGCTATCATTATTCGCTATTATAAACATTTCGGTTTGCATGTCAGTAACTCTGTCTGTGTCGTAATAGCTATTTTCAAATTTTAAGGAATGTTCGCAACATTCCTTCCAATATTCAGCCGATAGTTCAAAAAAACATTTCTCAGCCAGTGCTTTTACTTCATTAACATTTTGCCGGGCTGACACATTTGCTTATGCAATCTGACCTTTAATTTTTGCCCAAATAAGCTCTATAGGGTTAAGTTCAGGGTAGTACGGAGGCAATCTTAACACATTGTGGCCGTGATCTTCCAGTGTTTTGTCGAAGTAGTATTCTGCGCAGCAGAGCTTATTTAATCCCACTAATTCATATAGCTCTGTTTTCAACATATCTGGTGAGCACGGAATATTTTTACGTTGTAGCCAATCTAATATTTCTTGTTTTCTGTAATTTGAGTTCGGTACCTTGTGTAATTTTACGTTGTGGTAACGGGTATTATCAATAATTAAAACTGAACGAGGTGGAAGGTTTGGTATTAACTTTTGTTTCAGCCATTTTTTAGTTTTCAGCTTTCATGTTCTTTTGAATTATCCTTTGTTCTGACAAGATTTAAAAATCAAAAGTGCGTTAGGGATTTCTCCTGCAGCACTGCCGGCGTGCACTAATATTAGCTTAGCTCCTTTGGAGACTGATTTTTGTAACCATTATTGGAGTTCAACTACAACCACTTACGTGCGTTGAGTGAATGTATGATTCGTCTGAAAATATAATAGGCCTTCCTTCTTCTCGGTAAATTTTAATTTGCTTCAAATAGTTGACGCGTTTGAAACGTATATCGTTTTTTCTATTAAAATTTTCCTGTTATTTTCAGTCTCTTTCCACCTGAAACCCATACTCCTAAAAAATTTTCCGTAAAGTCTCGTGCGTGCAATTTAACAGAAGATCGGGATGTTCGGCTTTTAAGAATCTTTCTTCTTGAATCTTTTGCGAGATTTTCCCGGTGTACTAAAATTTTCATTTTCACCCAGTTTATTTACTTCTGTTACAATTTTTCGCACCGTATGAACGGACATACCGCAAAGGTCAGTTACACGAGCTTGAATTTCTAAACGTAACATATCTGGATTTTCTTCAGTAATCTTTTTGTAAACATTCATAATTATACATTTAGGTTGACTTTTTAAAGCCACTCCCCGTCCTAACCTGAAGTTCGATCTTGGCTAAGGCATTGCGAATACTATGTAAGAAACGGCAAAGAGTATTGAAAAATACTGTTTAAGAAACGGTAAAGTGTATTGAAAAATACTGTTTAAGAAACGGCGAAGAGTATTAAAAAATACTGTTCATGAAAACTGTCGAAACGTAGACCACAACACAAGTAAACAGAGTGAGGTCCACAGAGCGACTGGTATCTTACCTTGCTAGGATGGGAGGGCCGCGCGCCAGAGAACCATAGAACTCTATCTAAAATTAGAGTTATGCAGAGAGTATTAGAGATCTATGCAGAGAACCCGGAGACCCAACATTCCCCCTGCATTATAATATAACCTAGGTCAACAACACCTAAAATGAACTACTGCGCATCACGTGATCACGCTTACTTAACATTGATATGTTATACGTAAGGCTAAAAATTAATACAACTATACGTACCTAATATATTGTACGTATGATTGATTGTAATTATGTACTTCTTAATATAGTGAAAATATTCTGTAAAAGGAAAAAGTGACGTCACGGTGTCTTGGGCCAGTCTTAGCTGGTGGAAGTGGTCTGTGTGGAAAAGTCCATTTAATAAGGAGAGGGGTGTGCATGAGTAGTGCGTTTACAACTTGACAATTTTGTAGTTGAGTTCTAACCTTAGTGTATTCAGGTTATTAGTTAGTAATATTCTACACAAATGTTATAATCTATCTCTGTTGTTCATCTCATGTATTTATTTTTATCGTTTACTATATTGCTATTTATCGGAATTTAACTTCTAATGTAGTGTCTTATATAATTCAAAGCTGTTTATTTCTGATTTGGTTCTGTTCTGAGTTTATATAAAATGAGTGAAAATAGGGGGAAAAATAAAGTCGGCAAAAAAGTTTTTCGTAGTCAAAGTCGTAAAATTATCAATAATGTGATAACTTTTTTTAAACGGGAAGTGAATGAGGGACCTGGTGTATCATTGAATGGTAGAAAGTATGCCGTTATGGAACGCGTCTTACAGGCAACAGGGATTTCAAAATATGTTTATTATAAAATAAAAAAGGTGCAGCCATTGCGAAGGTGCGTCTACTTTTTTTGAAACGGCCTAATAAGAAACGTCCATAAAAAATACCAAATGTTCTTTAGGTAACTTTGACATTGTAATTATGTTAACTGTAAGTCTGGTTTTCATTTCTTATAATGGTAACTAATAATATCAGGCAGAGTAGTAGCGTTCAAGCTGCCGTTGTTATGCGGTTCGGCTAGTATTACACGTGATGTGGAGTGGAAGGGGAATTGAGGCGTTGCGGACCAGAAGGGCGAACTCAACAAAGGGTAGTTTAGAGAAAAACACAAATTAAACTTTTTAATCCAAGGGCGAACTCAACAAAAATTGCAGAGTGTATGATGCATAGCGATAGGAAGGGGAAAGGGTAGAAGTGGGGTGGGATCAGTAGCGTAGAGGTGAAAAGACTCACGTCTTCCTGTTGAGTTCGCCCTTCTGGTCCGCGTAACTATCGTCCAAAGTAAACTCCCTGATTTTTTTCTACTTCTCTTTTCATATAATTTAAAAAGCGAACTCAATTAAATATACCTATAACATTGAAGTTTGTAACCCAAAGATGCCAAATAAAACAAAACAAAAATGACCCTATGTTGAGTTCGCCCTTCTGGCCCGGAACGCCTCAACTCCTCTCTCACTTTCTCACGACTATATTACTCATACCTCATCAGTCAATGAATTCGAACTATTTGCTCCCATTGTATCTTTACTGCAAGGAATTTGTTGTTGATCAGTAGAATTATATAATTTATAGATGCTGTTGAATCATAATCTTTAGCACATCTGCAGTCACCATCAGTAGTAGGTCCATCTTCTGATGTTGGATGACATGACAAAGAAGTGTAAATATCCTGAGGTTCTTCTGCATCAGAAAGTGAATCTTCTGCACTTAACAATAAATAAAATAATAACTTCTTAAAGTACAGTAAATTGTTTATTGATTTGCCTACATTTTAAAGTTCTGTCTGTAATGAAATTAAATTTAAAAAAAAGAAAATTTAAAACTTTTTTTTTTTTTTTTTTATTTATTTGTTTAAGGTCGCATCAACAATAAAGTCATTAGCGACCACAATTACATAATAATCTTAAATTAACAAAATTTACATAACAAAATTTGAATTAAAATGTCTTGAGTGAACAAAATTTGAAGAATGACTTGTGTAAACAAAATTTGGATTAAAATAGATTGTGTAACTGTAAGTCCGTAAGGTATAAAACCACATTCTGTATACTCTTGATGTCCGTCAGCATGATTTTCGTATTTTGTGTTAAAACTTTATTTTAAAATGAAAAATGATTTTCATGAAACAAAAAATAAATTGTTGTTGACAAAAAAATATGTTTTACAAAAATTGATTGAAAAATTCGTTGTAATTAAATTTTTAATTTATTGATGACACTTTTACTATAAATCTAGTTATTTTTATTTTAATTTATGTTATAATAGTAATTGCTATATTATTTTAATTTTCAAGTTTAATAAACACTAGTTATAAGCTCCATTAATTGAATTTGTAATTACGAAATTGAAATGATTTCTTGGAGTCTTCCTTCTTGTAGTCTATCCATTGACTGGGAATCAAATGAAGCGTCGAGTCATTATTGCATTCGGTTTTATAGTCTTGTATAAATTTACTTAAATTTTATCTTCATAATTCAAAATAATCAAACTTATTTCATTTGGTTCCATAATGAAATTGATCTTGATAATTTAATAATTTCATTTAATTATTTTATTTTCTTACTGGTTAAAATTTTTGTTTAAAATTATACTATCTTTTGTTTTCTTGCTTTAAATTCAGATATTTGGTTTCTGAAATATTAATTTTAAATATTATATTTCCTTCTTATAATTTTTATTTTGATATATTTAGTTACTGTTTCGAATATTCAGATTTTTAATTAGAAATTGTTCGATTTTGATTATTATTTATTATTATTTTTAAATTACTTCTTGAATTTACACCAAAATTAATTTATTGAGTTGGATCTTAGATCAACGACGTACTGGAACATGGACTGCTATTTTACATGTCTTCATTATGACTGTTCATTAAAAAGTCAACATTTTATAAACTTTGCTCTCCGTGTATGAAAAATTAAATAAATACTTACATTTAATGAAATAAAATTAAAAATTTTAGTATTTCATATATTATTTTTAAAATAAAATGTACGATCATTTTTGTATTCTACACACATCAGATTTTTAATAAAAATTTTATTATTTTTCAGAGCTCAGACGTTTTAATTAAAATAGAATATGTGTTTTTGATGACTCCAATAGCATTTTTCCTGTTTATATATTCATCGTTAGGACAGCAACTTGTTAACGAGGTAAGACGCAATAATTCATACTAACGGAATCATCTGATGAGATATGTTGTTTAAAAAATAATTCCGTGGATTGTATAGGATCGAATGGTCGATTAGACCATAAGTCAGATGATTATTTGTTTTAGTTTTGTTAACATATACGAGGTAGGGTCAAAAAGTTCCCGTAATGGTTACATGCAGTCAAGCATTTGTTTGCTAGAAGGGAAATGTTTGTTTGGGATGTTGGTATCACTTCTAGGGAAGGTGCTGTGCCATTCAGCAGGCAGTGAGAGTTGGTTTCCTGCGTGTGGTGTATGATATTTTAGACGTAGTTTTTTTCTTTCGTCGGATTGTGAAATGTCATCATAAGAGAAGCGTTCCAATGTCAAACTCTATGTGTTGCTGGAGAAATCACCCTCGGAGAATCTTGAGATTCTGAGGAAAGCATACAGAAATGATCCAATGAAGAAAACGTCAATTTACGAGTGGCACAAGCATTGTCGTGACAGTCGCACAGCAATTAAGATGATGTTCGGACTGAGTGGCCTTCCACTTCTACCACAGATGAGAATGTTGAGCGCGTTCAACAACTTGTCCGTGCAAACAGGCGACAACAGGGAAAACAATCAACAAAGAATTGCACACAGAGATCTTAAAATGTTTACGAGATGCAATTCGACGAAAACGGCCTGTCAAATGGGCAAATGGACAGAGAATGATTCGTTTCTGTTGCATCACATGCCCTGTCACATCGATCCCTAATGGTGAAACAATACCTTGCAAAGAACAATATCACCACTCTGGAACACCCTCCAATATTCTTCCGATCTTGCACCACCGGATTTTTACCTGTTTCCACAACTGAAAATGACATAAGGGGCATCGTTTTGCTGATGCAAACAGCTGTTTGAGAGGTGATGAAAAATGCGACGAAACAGCTGATAGAACTTTCAAAAAATGCTTTTAGGAGTGTTTCCAACGATTGTATGAACAGTGGAATAAATGCATAGATGCATGAGGAGAGTATTTTGGAGGAAAATAGGATTAAAATGTTATACATACTTTCAATCAATTTCTATTAACCAATTCTGGACAATCTTTGACCCTACCTCGTATATATGTGTTTATATACTGTAACATAATCGACTAGACGGATCACGAATGTTCCAGAAATCCATTCATGAAATAGTTAAGAAATAACAATAGTAACAACAAGAGAGAGTAATAAAGACAGAAATAACGATACACAATAAGATCAGTTTTGTAAATGACAGTTGTAACCATAAAAGTGTCTATTCATTCATAAGGGTTGTAATAACTATCATAAAGTTTAGGTATTGTGTACAGCTATTATGAGGGAGGCAGGTTGTTTACGTTTTCTATTTACAAAAGACTTTTTGTTGACCTATTAACAAGATTTTTCTAGCATTCATAAATAAAGAGTTATTTTTGTACTTGAGTAGATTTCACTACTTTATTCTGGAACAATCTTTATGAATGAGTAGGTATAAAAAGAGACCCCCGAGTGCGGTCAGTCAGTAATCGTTTGATCTTTGACGAATGTCCATCGGACGTAGGTAGGCGCGTACCGAACATTGTGTCAGTCGACGATTGTAACACTGTCTGTGAGTCTATTGTGTAAAGCCTTTTTGTGAGTGTATTATAAAGTTAATGTGTAAAGTTAATGTGAATTCAATTTCTATGTTTTGTATGTCTGTGTAAGCTATAAAAGTGATTGTAAGTTATTTATTGTTTATTATCTAGTTTAAGTGAATTATTAAATCATTTATTGTGTTATTTAATTATAATTAGTTTAATCATTTATTTTGTAATCTTTTAGTCTAATAAATATTTCTAATTTGTAAACTTTAGCGTATTAATTATTTAATAACCTAGATCCCGAAACGGACCTTATAGCAATAAGTGTCACAATACGTTCAGATATGTGTATATCTGAATTTTTTTTTATTTCATTATAATTAACATTAATGAAAAGACGTATCAAAAATGGTCAAAGATTTAGTAAGAACACTTACCAATAGAGAAGTGCTTTCGTGACTTCGCGACATAGTTAGCTAATCACAACACTTTAAAATACACCAAAAAATAAAATTTAGTTTTCAACAATGAATACCTCTGCCATGACAATTACAGAACCCACATACGCAGTAGGTTTACTGAAATAAGATAAGAAGATAAAAAGATAAACGGAAAATTTCAACTACAGAATAAAAAATGTAATGTTTTCTAATGGCGTTATTGTTACAGGGCGAAAATTTAAGGTTTGCATTATACGATTGCGGTTGGGAAGAGAGGCCCACGTGGTTTAGAAAATCTATTTACTTAATGATACTTCTCTCCAAAGATTTTACAATAAAACCATTCCAAATATACGACTTAGACTTAAACAATTTCAGCAAGGTAAGTTATTTTATTTCTCAATTCGATAATGAAGAATTCAAATACAGTAGATGCCTTCTGATAAATTAAGTTAAATACAACATTTAAAAATGTAAAATTTATTAAAAGGTATCGTTTTCAGTAATAATACGTCACCTGCAAATCACACACCAAAATGATTACCAAAAATAGTGGTACTATTTCATTTATCATCGAGTTGGTAAAAATACGTTGCTTTCAAGTTCAAAATTATACTATTTAGTTTACGCATAGCAGAATTTTAAGTAATAAAATATTAAGAATAAAATTTTAAAATTTTAAGAATAAATAAAATATTACATGAATTAAAATTTTTAATTTCTGGTGACAGTGAGAAGAATTTTGTTTATAAAAAATACCTGTAAGGATTTTGATGCTGCTTGTAAAAAAGTAATTCTGAAATTTTATTTAATTTCTTAATAACTTTTTTAAAAAAGTATGCATAACTTGTACTGAAAAGAGTGAGAAATGAAAACGAAATAAAATTCGGAGTAGATCTATTAGCGTGTGTGGGCTTTGCTACTCTCCGACATCCCCACTCCTTCATTTTGGGCCAATATGTACACAATGAATCGTCTAGTTACAAAAGCAGAAACATCCAAAAATTAAATTTTTCAGGAGACCTGAAAAACGTTTTTCTCAATAAACATGAAACGATACAACATTATGACTTACTCAAGAAATAGCATTAGGTTAGCGGATTTTACATACTGGTTTCTGTTTTCTAATGACAGTAGTTTAAGAGAAATTTCATATACTATTTGTTAATGTAATCTGGTTTTGAAACGAAATTCGGATCTATCTGATTTTGAAATAAACATAAAAACCAAAATATATAAAACGTATGATTATTTTAATTTATAACATAATTAAAAAATAACATATATTATTTAAAAAAGGTTAGGGTAATTTAACGATGACTTTGTTAGTAATTAATGCATTTAATATTTAGTTAAATGCAAAGAAACAAATTTTTATTTATTGAATTTTCTCATGCTCTACTGCTAGAGCTGGCGCCCAATTTTTTTATTATTTTAAAAAAATTCATATGCAAGAGATTGTCCACACAGGTAAATATTTAAGGTGGTGCAACCTTAAACTTTTAAAACCGATAAATTTTTATGACTAATCGAACTATTAAACTCAGTATCAAATTCTACTAAGTAAAAAAGTAGTATCTGTAGAATATTAAGAAAGAAGGCAGTAACTACAGGCAGATACTGCCTTTTCCCTTAGTATGTGTATATTGTCACCGACGACACGAGGCCAAATCTCGCCTTGGAGGATGGGTGGCCCTGAAAAGGGCCGTTTACTTCGTAAACGGTGTTGCTGTTGGTGGTGGCCGGACGCGTCGAGCCGGCGTGTGGAGCGCGGTGTCCGAAGGGTGACGGCTTGGCTACCGAGTTCAGGCATAGCCTTCCCTCAGCAGCAGTAGGGTCCCCACTGTAGCGTGGCAGTGTTGGCCCCCAGAGCGCCGCAGTGTCAGTTCGGCGTAGGCCGTCAGCCGATAGCGCGGCCGAGGCGGTTCCCTCCGGGCCTGCGCTGGACTCACTATTCACCGTGGTTCCAGCAGGAATGCACCGGCTTCCTTCGGCTGAACGGTGCGGAAATGTGACCTCCGCCACCGGTAGCGTCGACCAGGGATGGCTGGGCTGTTCTTCTTCCTCTTCTTCTGGTGTTCCTTCCTGGTCGGGGTCTGGTGAGTGAGTGGCACTGCAGCTGTTTTTATAACCCTCCGGGCGAGTCCACTTCATGTTAGAGGGGGCACTGCTTGCTGCGCGTCGGAATCGCTCCCCGTGGCAGGCTCCGGAACCGTCTGTAGGTGACGATATTAGTGGGGCAGTTGGCGACAATATACTACACTTTAAACACAATGTGCTCTTTTTCTTTGTAAGCCTGGCAAAAACATGTAGATACTGCTATTGAACACCTCAATATCTAAGTAGCCGTTGTAGATACGACTTTTTTAGTTAGTTCACTAGATTCCTCGTGGTCCAAAACATCAGAATACATATAAAACTCAAAATCGAAAAAAGGCAGTAACTGCCTTTTTCTTTGCAGGGCAGTATATATGTCTATAATAATAATTATTATATGTTTACAGATATTGAATGGTGCATATGGATACTTCAACTTACTACAATCATCCAAGATTACAAAAAATTAATTCAATTATGTAGATTACGCAATTTACAATGAAAACAGCTGTTATTTACTAATTGTAACCCACCGGGTTGGTTTAGAGGTAAAGTCGTCGCCAAAATCAGCTGTTTAACAGCTTATTTTCGGAAACGAAGGTTCCTGGTTCAAATCCTAGTAAAGGTAGTTACTTTTATACGGATTTGAATACTAGACAGTGGTTGCCGGTGTACTTTGATGGTTGGGGTTCAATTAACCATACTCTTTCAGGAGTGGTCGACCTGGGTCTGTACAAGACTACACCTCATTTACACGTCATACACATCATCCTCATCTCATTGGGTCATGGGGTTGCTTATTGTTCTGAATTGAACAGATTGCAACGTACACAGATTAGGAATTAAAAAAAAAAACATTTACTAATTGTAATGAAACAATAAAATATTTTGTCTTACACATGTATACACTTTTAATAAGAAGAATCTATTAAAGTAACGAAATATTTAAACTAGTGTAGCATTTCATTCCATATTTATGGAGGGCTTAGTTATTTTATAATTTTTGTGCAAGTCTTAGTCATAGTTATTTTTTTAACATTTAATATTTTGTAAAGTGAAATTATTAAATTCACTGATCTCAGCAAAATTAATAACACATTATTGTTATTATTATTAATGAAGTTTTCTCCAATTTAAAAACGATATCGATATAGAAGTCACATGGTGCAAGATCTGGTAAGTAAGGTGGATGTTCTAACACTGACTTCCTGTACTTGGCTAGGACCTCTTGACAGATAACGCGGAATGAGCTGGCGCATTGTTTTGGTGGAGAACCCATTTTTTGTCCTTTCACATTTCGGGGCTATTTCCCTTACTCTTTGACGTAGTTTAGAAAGCACATCAAGGTAGTAATATTGATTAATTGCTTGACCTTCAGGAACCCAGTGAAGGTACACAATCCCATGGATATCAATAAAAAAAACAATCATCATTTCTTTAAATTTTGACTTACTCATTCGAGCTTTTTTGGCTCTCGGTGAAGTTCGGCTCTTCCAGTGCATAGACTGGCGCTTCGTTTCCGGGTCACAAGTAAAACACCACGTTTCATTACATGTTATTATCGTTTCCAAAAAAATTTGGGTAATTTTCAATCGCGTACAAAGTGTCAGTACAAACATTTTTGCGAGCTTATTTCAAACATTTTTGAGCGGCACGTGTCTTGAAGGAGCTGACAGAAGATGACTTCCAGCATTGTTTCCAACCATGGAAAATTCGCATGAAGCGTTGTAGGGATAGAAAAGGAGTGTATATTAAAGGTGACAATAAGTAATTATGTATAAAATTAAAATTAAATATTTTACAACGTCAGTCTCGTTATTTAACCACACCTCGTGTAATCGTAAAGGTAATAGAAAGTAAAAGTTTACAAAGTATTTTTTTTAATTTTATTTCCAGAATTATCAATAATCTGATCTGTGAAGAGTAATAATTAGATTTGTTACAAAGATAATTTTTATAAAAAGTAACTCCCAGTGGAGATACATGTTTCGAACGTATGTACCTCACGAGCTTATTACTTCAAATGGATGTAGCGTCCAAAGCTGCTAATTTAAAAATTAAATCACGGTATGATATGATCACACCTGGTAACTCAACTACCCTTCATTTTCCGACATATACGAATATATCTCATTATTCGACTCTCCATATATGATACGTAGTACCTTCATTCCTTATTTACTAAATGTTGCAGCCAACGTAATAGAATTAGTTGCTTTTACTGTTGGTCGACTGTAATAAATTAAAGTAACCGTAGGCAGCATTTAACATCTGAAACAATAAAAAATACTATTGGCAGACAGAACAATTATATTATAAATTAATAAAGTGTACAAAATATACACAACGTTTCAAATAGAGTAAATAAATAAACATTTAAAACAAACTTTGGAACACAAAGACCGTAGGTAAAGACACTAGTATTATAAGCAGAGCAGTTAAAATACGGTCTTGTAAACGTTATGTCTTCTTTGGGCTATTGAAAATTGTAGAATTTAGGCAAATGTTGAGAATACCATGGACCGCTCCGATGAAAACTGTGGAAGTTCTCAGCGTAAAGAAGAACTACGTGAAAATCATTTACACCATCAAGTCTAGGAAGCTCCAATACTTTGGTCATACCATGAGGAATCAATCAAGATATACGTTAATTCAAGGCATTCTCTAAAGGAAAATATATGGAAAAAGAGAAACTGGCAAAAGAAAAGTGTCATGAATTCTAAATCTAAGGACTTGTCATGGAAAAATCTCAGTAGAGCTATTCCGCAGTCAAACAAAATAAAAATTGTTAAAATGTTCGCCAATTACGGTGGCGTGTACGGAGGGTAGCGAGACAGAGAGAGAATGTGGTGCGTCCGCCGTTCCCCTCAACTCATTTCAATCAGTGCACGGTGTTCAAGCGGAATTGTGACAATACGCGATTGGTAGGGGACTCTGCCGGCCTCTTTTGTTCACTACACTCCAACAAGCTCATTTTTCATCAAAAAATTCTGAAAAAAATTACTTCTGTTATTTTCCAATGTACTTTGCTACACTTGTGCGACGACTATTCAACTGCTTGTGTCTACAATATAGGATAATTAATTGTTCGTACTACTTCTAAGTTGTCTTTGTGCAGAAGACACCATATGTTCCTTTGTTTCCATTTGCTCTGTTCATTCTCACGTTATATGCTATACTCGTGCATCGCTCGTGTGTTAGGTGAAGACACCTCTAAAATCACCTCCGTTACGTTATTTTAACTCAATATTAAACAATAGTACCTATTATTTCAGGACTACTGAAGTAGTAGTTATAACAGTATCATTCTTAGTACAACTATGAGTCTTATACAACATTCATTGTTTCAAGGAGGCGTATGACTCCGTCGATAGAGTGATGCTCATCAGTGACGTGGGAAATCTTTAATAGATGACGAGATCAGAAATATAAGTTCTCGATGAAACAGCTGAAAAACGGGGTCACAAAATATCCAACCGAAAACCCGAGATGATAATCTAACATAAACGCAACGCTACCTGTAAATTAAAAAACAAAAAACGCAACCATCAACAGGGTGCAGAAATTCAAATATCTCAAAATTCTAATATATCGGTGGATGGATGACAGCTGCAGGAAAACAAGACGTTGTGTTCTGTAATTTAGAAACAAAACATGAAACTATAAACAGGGTGCAGAAATTCAAATATCTCAGTGGATGGTTGACAGTCGCAGAAGTATCAAATATTGTGTTGGAAGAGAGACGAAGAAAATGGGAAATTGGAGTCTACAACCAGAAACCAACATCAGTCAACCCGAAGCTTAGCCATTACCGCATCATATGACCTTTCCTAACGGTTATCTTCTCCCTTTTCTTCCAAACTTGGACTTCATTAGAGACAAAGCTCCCGGACTCCGACGAAGACACATGGACAATTCCACGGGAAAAGGTGATATCTTCAGTAAACGAAGTGCCAGAGGACAACCACCGGTTTGCCTTCGTGGCAGCTTCCAATGCCACAGCTGTCCTCACGTAGTCTCCTTGTCACAGCAGAGCAAAAACCAATTTGCCCTTTTTCAGGATTACAGAATCATTAAGGTTGTGGAACAACACTGATATTGCCGTCATCTTGTTAATTCATCAATTAATAAGATCAAATTAAAATTTTAAAAATATGAGATTGAAAATTATTTACCTTTCCAAAGTTATTTAAATTGATTTCGTATATTCGAAATGGTCTTATTGTAAAGTCTTCGGAAACCATCATCATTAAGTTAACGGATTTTCTAAACCACAAAGGGCTTTCTTCCCAACCACTGTCATATAATGCGAACCTTAAGTTTTCACCCTAAAATATAAAGCATAAAAATTAGAATTAAATTAATTTTTTTTACAAAAGTACTTCTGGTAAAAGTTACTATAATCTCACAAAATTTAGAGCTCTTTTTCAAACTCTGCCGAAAATCCCAAATTAAAAAAACACACTTTTGGAAAACCAAGGAAACTAAACTTTGCACACGAATACCCTTTGGCTGAATTTCAATGTTACGGCATACAGTGGTGCATTAAGACTTGGTTACAAAAGAAGATATTTTTAAAAAACTTACGGGAGACATAAAACTGAACATCCTCCAAAACTCACAAAGTGACTGACAAAGCTGTAAATACATCAAACCACCAACTAAATCAAATCGGTCTGAAACTTCTTGAGCTTCCAAATACATAAAAACATACATCAGTTCATATCAGAAAAAAATATTACGACGGACGTTCAATAATTAACGAGGCAAATTGATGTAGAGAAAAACCAATAAATTGTTTTTCTCTACATCAATTTGTGTCCATAAATCATCATCAATTTGTGTCAATAAAATTTAAACTTCTTTTCAACTTAACCTCCACCAACATATAGATATTTTTGTACTTTTCTACTCCTCCGCATTGGTTTGTTAACACATTCTCAGACATGCCAACCTATTGTTAACATTTTGCAGGAGAACATAAGATGAAAATGCGGGAGATAGCGGGAGACAACTGAAAAACATTTATATGGAAAATGTGTCGTACTTTCTAAATTTCTCAGAACTTTTATTTATCGGATCAAAACTTATAAAAATTTTATTAATAATAATACACATTGCAATGTGGATTTCAAATATGATATTAATTAGAAAGGATTTTATATTTATATTTACAAACCATTAAATACATTATTTTTGTGAGTGTTCATTATTAAATAATTTTGTAGCCCATTTGGCTTTTTGCAACAGTCTGGTGGTGGATGGAAGTCTTATTATTTTCTGACGCCAGTTTGACAGTAATAATCGATGAAATTTTCCTTCAAGGCTTAGATTATCCCTGAACTCAGTTTTTTCTTGTTAAAGAAAACCCCCGTCTTCTGGAGCATTAGAATGAAGAATAAGTACAGCTTCCACTATATTTTCTAAATGTTTGAAAATTTTTGTTTCATCGGCATTTTCCTTACGAAATAAATAATCCCAAATTCTATTCATAGAAAGTTCTTCTTCATATTCTAGTGAATCAAATTTCAAAGCACTTTGTTTAATTCCATCATCGAGCAGTAGCTGGTAAATAATAAACTTTTCATGTGCCTGTTCCATAGTCGCAGAAGCCATCGCTAATCCTAATTTATTTACTAAAATTATTTTGCGTGTCATTGCGCTGCTACAGACACTTTGTTATTGGTGGGAGATCCGGGTGGGCCATGCGGTGAGCGTATAAATCAGTAAAAATGCGGAAGAGTTAGCATGTCTGCATTCTCTTTAACTACTTGTTCTTACCTCGTTACAAAGCTGCTGTCCTAGCGATGAGTAGATGTATAAGAAGAATGAGAATATGATCATCAGAAACATATTTTAAATTTTTATTAAAGCGTCTGAACTCTGAAAATAACATAATTTAATTTTAAATATAAGTCGAAAACATGTAGCTAAACTACAAATACAAGATGATTATAAATTAAATATTCACTTCCGAGAGTTTTTAAAAAAAATTATTTATAAACTCTAAGTGGTTGTGCCATATATATTTGCCGCACAATTTTCTCCAAAATTACATGTTTTGTTTCTTACTGTAAAACTACTATTAAATAAACTAATCTACTGTTTATTTTTTATTAACATAATTTAAGTATGTTTTGCTAATCACATTTGACGTAGGAATAAAAATTCAAGGGGAAACAATAAAAAGTTCTAAGATTTGCAAATGATATCTTAGTATTAGCCGAGACAACGAAAGAACTAGAGGATATCTTAAACGGATTTGATGAAATTATGAGACATGATTACTTCATAAAAATTTAGAAGAACAAAAGGAAAGTGTTGCGCAGCAGCTACAGAGGTTTAGAAGAGATGAGAAATTTAAAAGTAGGCAACGAAAACATACAGGAAGTTGGGAAATTCTGCTATCTAGGGAGTAAAACAACATAGGATGGTAGAAGCACAAGTGATATCAAAAGTAGTATTGCTCTAGCTAGAAAAGCCTTTAAAATGAAAAACTGCTTACTGACTACACACATTGACTTACAAATTAGGAAAATTTGCTTTAAACACTATGTTTCGAATGTATCATTATTTTATTAAGAGGATAGAAGCTTTTGGAATGTGTTGTTATCGGAAATGTTGGAGATTAGGTAGATTAATGATTAGGTAGATGAATAAGTAATTTAGAGTGTGACGAATTCCTGCCTTTAGTCGTTTTCCCCCTTGCCAGCTTAGCTTCGACTTGCTGCTAACAGAAACGTACGTTTGTTGCCTGCTGATTGAAATCGTCAGCGGCTTTGCGTTGATTGTACGACGTTTGTGCTCTTATAGACTTTATTGAATAACATATTGCCCGTCTTCTTCTTCAGGTGCCATCTCCGCTTCGAAGGTTGGCAATCATCAGAGCGATTTTTATCTTTGATGTCACAGCCCTAAACAAATTTTTATCTTTGATGTTGCCCGTAGTTGGTGTTAATTAACACTTTATCTTTTATTCTTAAAAATTATTGATCTTTTAAAAATTTAATTATTGTATATGTGGCGTATCCACCTTGAATTATTTTTGGATGTTTCTTTTTTCTCTTCTTTACTACCCTGTTGATAAGTTTGTCTTATTTTGTGGCTACCTGGGTTATAAATTTTCTTCATGTAAAGTAACAGGAAAACCGTGATTTAATTTTTTTTAAATACCGAATATTATATAAATATGCTATTTTTTTAACTTGTTTTCCATCTTATATGGAATTACTTCATTTTATGTTTAAACTTATTAAAATGTGTATTTTGTATTATTTTGCTGTTTTTTTTTTTCAATTTTTTGGACATGAGTTTCGTAATTGTTTGATTCCAGTTTGCCTATGTGTTTCATTCCTGTTACTATGTAAAATATTATTTTAGGTTTAATATATTACCTTTTATCCTACTCTTAAGGTTTATAAACTGCGTGACTTCTTTTTTTGTTTATGTCTTTTTGTATGGATTATTTGTTTTTCTGAAAACTACTTTTAATCTTTGGTTTCTTTTGTGAGTTTCAGAGGTTCCCAGCTATGGATGCATTTATAAGTTTTTTGAATATTATAAAATAAATGCAAATAAAATAAAATGAAACATATTTATCGTAAAAATTGTGAAGAAATATTCAACGCCGTTTTAAAAAAAATGTGTAAAAGAAAATTAGACTGTTACCTCAGGCAAAATACAAATACCGCGCTAAGTCAAAAAAAAACTTTTTTTTTACTATTTGTCCATAAAGCCAGGTTGCGAACATAAATTTAAATGGACTTTAAATCCTAATTAATACTCTAGTTACCTCTACTGGCATGGAGCGAGGTAATTAGTAGACTGTGTACGTTCCGCACGCGTTCCAAAAGACAACTCTTTTGTCGAAAAAGCCTGGTTCGTGTAGATTCCGCTCTGCTGAAAGTAGGCGGCGACACTAGTCGAACGCGAGGGAAGCCCGCGAGTTTAAAGTTCTAACACTATTTCATTATAATTTTTTTTAAATTTTATCTGCTGGTAGTACTTATTCTAATTCAAAAAATTGAAGTATATCTTTAAAAGTTATTAGCTTAAGTCCATGCAACTTTCACCATTTGAAATTTGCATTCAGTCTTTCTTTTGATAATTTTTTTAAATTTATTTTAATTAATACAGACCCAGGCTGTTGAAGCTTCAGTATTAGGACCACTTATAGTAACTACGTCTTTTCGTGCTAAAAAATACTGCAAAGAATATAAGTTGACAGTTTCGGCGAAGAATTTTGTTTATTTGTTTAATTTCCGATTGTTTTGCAATTACTGCTAATGCAGATGGTGAGAAGGGTGATAGATGAAAATGAGTGATGAAAATATGCCAGACCCGACCGGGAATCGAACCAGGTACCCCGGCGTAGACGCTAATTGCGTAGAGCCAGTCAAAGGCAAAATTTTTATAGGTAATAATATTTTGGAACAGATATCGCACTTTCAGTATCTAGATTGCAACTTTGCATACCAACAGGATAAATATTCTTACAGTATGATTCACCGATTTCAGTAAATATGCGGAACTATCCACCGCACCTTAAAAAATAGCACCAGCAAAAACACGAGGGTGAGATTTTATAAAACAATAGCAGTGCCGACCCTACTCTATGGCAGTGAACCTTGACTGTTATCAAAGCGAGAGGAGAGTAGATTGCAAGCATCTGAATTGAAATTTCTTCGACAAATGTATGGGTGTACTAGAGAAGATGACAGGAATACCGAGATAAAGAAAGAACTCAACATCTTCTCTATAAACGACAAGTTATCTCAGAACAGAATGCAGTGGTTAGAGCATATGAACAGAATGAGGGAGGACAGGATACCTAAGCAGACACTGGGCTATAAGCCGGAGGGCAGAAGAAAACGAGGACGCCCGAGAAAGAGATGGGCAGATTTGAGAGGTTTGGAACAGGCAGAGAATACTTAATACTTCATCCGGCCCTTTGGCGGTAGGCCCTTTGGCGGCGTACCAGCAGAGGGCGTTGTTGCCAAGGCCGAGCGAGTAACCGCCTCCTACCACAGCGCTCTCAGTAGCTATATAAGCGCACTGGACTGAGCCGCTTGTCATTACGCTCTACATCTCCGACGAAAATCGACCGACCACATCCACAAAATTAAGAAGGAAAATGCTCTGGGACTTGCAGCAGCCAGCAACGCAGCATCCGTCGACGCAGCAGCCGCAGCCACGCGCTGCCTACACTGGTCTCTTTCGAGACCAGCACAACGGTCCTTCTCAGGACCATATTATTATGGTTTTAACCGGCCCTTTTCAGGGTCATCACCCTGAGCCACGGCTCTCGTCGCAGCCTTGCGCTGCCCACTCCTGTCTACTTCCAGACCGGCACAACGGTCCTTCTCAGGACCAACACATTAAGGTTTACACCGGCGCTTCTCAGAGCCATCAAACATCTCTCTCCGCCCTGGCGAACACACACATAAACAGCCCTTTTTAGGGCCACCAAACAGATCAAACAGATAAGGTTTTCCACTTAATGTCGCCATTCGGTGACAATATATACGAAATTAATTTTCCTCAAATATTTTCCCCTTTATTTCTTATCTCCTCGTTCTCCAGCTCACTTCTTCAAAAACTGCACTTCTTAACAAACTCCTCTGATCCACACTTAAGCCCCAAGGGAACTGATTGTAAATTTCCTGAGTCCGAACCAGGAAACCTATGGTTAACACGTCTCCCTCTCCTACCACCCGTTCAACTAACCTGGAGGGCCAACGGGAAGGAGAACCACCTCAGTGATTGGCTATAAGTTGGTAGGTGGAAAAAAGACTCAAAAACACAGAGGGAAAAAATATACCTGTCGAAAGAATATCTGATGGTTGACCGTTGGCTCTAATTACAACTTATTGTCTAACTACTATTCTAATGTAACTTATTCTAACAATTGGGGTTTTCCAAGGCTTTATTTATTGGGTTGTAACTGAGTAATGGAAGTTATAGTAATTATAAATTACCATAATTTCCATTGTTTGTACAATTGTGTATATACTGTGTTCCTTTCGCCGTAAAATTCAACATTGTATCTTGGTTTTCTACGCACTGGCGTAGTTGGTAATGTGCACGCTTCTCATCATGCGGTCTTGGGTTCGAATTCCATTCAGGCACGGCGTATTTTCATATGTTACAAAAAATCATTTCATCCTTCATCGTCTGCATTAGCAGTAATTGCAAAACGTTTGGTCGTTAAACCAAAAAAAGGTCCATTAGTTTTGAATCTCCACACATCCCATGTAACTCTCACTTAGGTGACAGCTTTTTTACCTAAATATTAAACTTTTTTTTTTTTTTTTTCTTTTTTTTTTTTTTCTTTTTTTTTTTTTTTTATTTAACGTCGCATCAACTACAACGGTCATTAGCGACGACGTTGGGGTGGAACTGTTTACAATGGAGGATGAAATGATTTTTTTGTAAAGAATGAAAATATGCCGTGCCTGAGTGGGATTCGAACCCAGGACCGCATGATGAGAGGCGAGCACGTTACCAACTGCGCCAATGCGGCCGGCAAATATTAAACTTGAAATAGTTAAGTAAGATATTAAAGTGATTAGTATTTGGTATATACAATAAAAACACTTATATTTGTCAGACATCCAGTTTACTTAATTACTATTAAATAATATTTGTTTATTATTCTTAAAAATCAAATTAATTGTATAATAAATAATATTGGCCTGAGGCAACACGATAAACAAACCAACTCTTGGAGGGAAATTAACATAGGACAGTGTAATTACAGTCAACATTAATTGTATTACAAGGGTGATCTTACTTAAAATACTCCATTCGTTACGAAACAGAAAAAAATGAGTCTATCATAAGATTTTAATAGCAAATAATTTAATTATTAATAAAATAATAAAAAAAAACGTTTTCAATTTCGATAAAGTGTGGTACCGCGTAAATTTATAACTTTTCAGTAGCTGCGCGCGGTTAGACGTCACTTGAACGTTTACTTTTGGTATAATCGTACGAGAGTCGTGAGTTCGAATCACACACTAAAGAAATTTTTTTAAATTTGATTTCTTTGCTAAATATTTTATCAAACTTATTAAAAATACATATCCGTCATATTTTTATACGATCAGCTGTTGCTGACAGTATTCTTTGTTTACATGATCAGCTGACATGATGGTTTTGGTGTGATGTAGTCTTACTATTTGGATCAGGATCAGCTGCTTATCAGATGATTTCTGTTTACTATTTTTGTTTACGTTTTTATACTTTGTTTATTTTCATCTTTGTTTGCATTTCTTTTTTCATTTAATTCGAGCTTTAAAATTTTGTTTTATTTTAAATGTTTCTAAAAAAATATTAAGGCTACATTCATTGAGATTGTGTCTGTCTGATTTCACTCGAATTTGTCTTCACATAAATTTCTGCCTTTGCTGAAATTTATTTAAAAATTTTTTACTTCATCAAATATAAATTTCTTCAAAATTTATTGGAATGCTGATTGCTGTGCTGTGATGATGTTTGATTGGAAATAAAGGTAAGACCGGTCGACGCTTCTATCCCGACCGGCCGCGTTGGCGATGTTGGTAACGTGCTCGCCTCTCATCACGCGGTCTTGGGTTCGAATCCCACTCGGGCATGGCATTTTTTCATACGTTACAAAAAATTCATTTCATCCTTCACCGTCTGCATTAGCAGCAATTTGCAAAACAGTCGGACGTTAAACCAAAAAAAAAAAAAAAAAATATCCCGACCGGGGAAAATTTTTCTTTTTCTTTTTTAGGTGAAACCCCAACACTTATTTTATTTAAATTTTTTGTCAACCGTCGACGTCGTCGTTTTTCGGCGTGTTACAAAATGGTAACCAACTTGGGGCACGAGGCTAAATTAACCACCACGAAGTCAACGGCGTTCGTTTTTATCGGCGTGTTACAATATTCATATAGGCAAGAGAAAGTAAAAAGATCAATATAAATATTATACAGTAAGATTAAAATAGGATGAGAGTGCAAAAACAATTTATGAGGGAAATTTTTTCTATTGCAGTTTTAAAATTTCCCTTTTTTATATAAAATTTACCTTTTCTACATTTTGTAATGTAATCATAATTTAAACAGTCGTGTTATATCCTACAGCGGAATATTGGTTGTATGTTACAATGCCTCTTACGGTGAGGCGGGTCAAAGGTTATTCATAGGCAAACACGTGAGGTAATTTTTAACGTTTTTAATTATTTTATGGAAAGCGAAGGAAATGCTCTTACCGTTCAAGAGCTGGTTGAAAAAACGGGGAAAGCGACTGGTGTTAGTATTAGTAGTGAGTGAAGAAATTGTAAAGAAGGTAAATCATTCCCCATAACACCATTTTCCACTCCAAATACGAAAAAGAATAAAATAAGAACAAAATATTTAACAATAAAAGTAAATGTTTAAAATAAATCAGCTATTTCATTATAAGAAAAAATTTCCCTGCAGGGAAATATTACATTAAAAATTTCCCTGTGCTAAATCATTGTGCGAGTTTACTTTCATCCTATTTTAAAACATCTGTATACAGGTGTAATAAACAGAAATGTTTTTTTTTAAATATATGAATTAATATTACTTACATGATTAAGTCTATCAGTGTTTGGCGGTAAAATGCCGACATCAAAATACCAATATGTCTTACTAAATTAATCACTCTTTTTTTAAACGTATGGACAAGCAACGGAATGGTGTAGTGAACCTTACATGTAGCAAATGTATCATCTTTTTTGCGTCCAGGAGACTCCAAGAGGAGTATAAGTGTATGGGACATGTCAGTTATAACACCTGAAATACATAATTATAAGGATCACACAATGTATCGCTACTATCAGAAAAGAAATTCTTCTACGCTATAAAAAAAAGAAAGAAAGAAGTTTCAGACGCTTAGAAAAGTTTCATCAAGTAATTTTTCAGATTTTTTTTTTAAATGAATGCAAATTATCACAACATTTTAAAAATTGGGGTAATTTATTCGTGAATTTTCTCCCTGCATAAGTAGGCTTTTGTTCAAACAATTTTCTGGAGTGATTAGCCACACAATTATCATTTCTGTTTCTCGTGTTATGATTGTGAACATTGAAATTCTGCATAAAATTATTTTGCCTAACATACATAATCACCTCAAAAATGTAGAGACAGGGAACTGTAAGCAATTTAAGCTCCTTAAATAGTGGCCTACATGAGGTTAGCCTGGTTAGCTCCCACCAAACACCTATAGCTTTCTAATAACTTTCTAATAGCTTTCTTTTAAATTTTAAAAACCCTATTCATATTACCCATGCTAGAATTACCCCATACTAAGATCCCATAACGGATATGAGACAGAATGAGGCCATGATAAGCTGCCATTAGTAATTTTTTATCATTCAATCTGGTAATTTGTTTTAGTGCAAATACCCTAGATGATACATTACTACAAACTTGATTGGTATAGAAGTCCCAAGATAAAAATCCATCTAGAGATACTTCTTTACTGTTTCTACCTGCTCTAAACTATTATTATGAATAAATGCATCCATTTCTCTACTTTCTTTAATGTTATGTTTGTTTTTAAACACTGGTTTTGAGTAGACTACTGATACTTTTTCCCATTAACTGTATATATAATAACATTTTGTAAATAATAACATTTATAATAACATTCTGTATATAATAACATTTTGACGGCTGAGAACCAGAGGAACGTATCTGCAAAAATCGGTTTTTTTTTTGTTTTTTCACTATTCCTACACAACTTTTTATGCTGCACAACATGGTATTAATGATATTTCTCCATCTTCTAATATAATGGATATAAATGGTAGTTACGTTTTACGAAAAAACTTTGTTAGCTCAGGACCAGAGAAATATATTGTACCACGTACTGTGACACTTACTCATGTGAAACGTACTGTGGCACTTATCGCTAGGGTCCGTTTCGGGATCTAGGTAATTAAATAATTAATACACTAAAGTTTAAAATTACAAGACGTATTTATTACAACTAAAAGATTTACAAAATAAAAATAAACTACTGTACGCGCGCCAGCTCATGATCTCTGTCGCCTGGTGAAGTGGGGCGGGTGGCGTAATAGAATGTGAGTAATATATTTGTCTTATTGGGCAGTACAAAAACATTTAGTCATCGTGTAAATATTATTATTATGTCTATGTATTTATTTATTATAAACCTACTTATTATTGCTTTTCACAACAGATACACGTGTCACAATATACAGTTGTATATTTGTGCTTGTGCGTCTCGGATGTGTTAATCATTATTCATGATTTTTGATCACTAAAGTGATTTTTATTTTGAAATTTAAAGTGTGTTAGCGTGCCAAAAGTTATTTGTTTTGTGTATTTTGTGTTAGGTAAATTTCAACGTGTATTTTTCATACCTTTTGTTTTATTTTAATATGTCTTTTCGGAAAAATAAAGTGATAATTCATTCGGAAGGGCGACAAATTATTGCATCAGTTATAAAAAACTGTGATGAGGAATCGCGTAAAGGAGCGTACCTGCATCCCGTTAAAAATAGGCCTATAAATCAATGTTATGAAATATATATTTTTTAGTTTCCTTATTTTCTATGCTACATACATATTTCAATTCCTGAGGACTGCAATACAATGAAAGAATAGTAAAAGAGTTACTATAGGTATTATAGAATAAATTGAAATAATAAAACAAAAGGTTACTTTATAATGACAAGAACATTATGATAAATGTTTTTTTTTATGAATAGTATAATCTTTCACTGCATGCCGTAACAGAAATTCCTCACACGGATCACGAGCTGACGCGCTTATAGTAATTATAGTGGAGTAATACAATAAATAACTTAAATAATTTACTTAGTACTACTTACAAATAATTATACACAAAGCACATACGCAAAAACTGAATATAATGCACATACATAAGATAATATAACAATAGTTAACCAATACAATGCCCAGATACTACGTTTATCTGATCCAACGCAATAAACACTTGTCAAAGATCAACGGATACTAACTCTCTGACCGCGCTCGGGGGTCTCTTTATATAGGTAGATAAAAGAGGTTTCTCGAAAGACAGAGAGATTCGATCAAATAATAAAGTACAAAAACCCTTTTCTATTAGCACTGGAAAAATTTTAACTATTGTTAACAAATAACAATAGAATAAAAGGTGTTACAGGTAATTAACAGACTCTTTCACAAATAGTTGTACAACAAAGACCCTTTTAAAATCCCTTTATAAATAAGTATCCTTTTCTAACTAACCCTATTGTTACTTTTTCACTCTATTATCTACTCTTTACTATTTTATGAATTAAGTACTAGAAATTTCGCGAACCATGCTCTTCTTCACAATACGTTCCGTGTTTTGCATTGAGCTTCAGAACCAGAGAGACGTATCTGTCACTACGCTTGTCTGGTTCTGATAAAGTATTGTTTTTAAAACCAGAGAGCGATGTCTGGGTTATATTACTTTAATAAGGCATTAGTATTTGCATTCATGATGTGTGTTTTTACACAAACAATAAACAAACTACACACTAATTAGCCTGTGTTTCTCACACACACAAAATTTATGTGTACACGAAAAGGTAATCTATGACTCATTCTTTATATAGGTAAACGTACCACGTTTTCAAACTTATTTTTGTTATTCTCATTCGGCTTTAAGCTTCCTTCGTGAGTAAGCGGTTTTTGATTGTTACTTTTCTGTAAAACTGAATATTCTTAAAGAAAATTTCGTTCAAGATTTTAGATAAAAAAAGTAATTTAATTTACGAAAAATGCATAACCAAAAATTAATTTTTAATTGCACCAGTGCAATTAAGTAATTGTTTGTACTGTAGTTTGCGCCAACAGTAACGGCATTTTAAAAAATAACCGAGACACAAGGCATGAATACATTTAGAAAATTATGGGGATAAAAATTCGCACTGACAAAACAACAACAATATTTGTCACTCCTCATAAAGGAGATTCAGACAGCACGGGTTTCCAAAATTAGTGATTCAATTTATCATTCCATATCCCGCAAAAGGACGAATGTGATCATTGTTTTAATTTTTGCAATTTGACACCTAACGAACAAGAGGCTGAGAGAATAATGTACGAGGAGCATTTATCCCGAAAGAATCCAGCCTGAAATTTTAAATACAAAAGTAAAGAAGAAGCATTTGCTGCAAAATGCCACCTTCTAGAATTTGATTTAGAAGCAGTTAGATACTGTCCGTCAGTTAATCCAAAAGTAATTTTTTATAAACGTAGATTAGTTGTATGTAATTTAACTGTTTTAATGATGCTTCAAAAAGAGCAACAAATTACATGTGGCATAAAGGTATAGCTGGGAGAGGTTCAGCAGAGGTAGCTTAATGCCTTTTCAAAGAACTAGAACAAAATTGCTGATGGGTTGCCAGTTTATTTTCCGATACTTGTGGCGGACAAATCAGAAACAGTAATGTCTCTGCAATGCTACATCACATTTTTCAAACTTTTACCATTCCTCTAATAGAGCACTGTTATTTTTAACCTGGACATTCACAGATGGAGTGCGGTTCTGTTCATGCGAGCAGAGACGAGAAGTGCTCAAAGAACATCGATATTTACGATCCTACTGGTTGGTACACAGTTGTCCGAACAGCTTCAAAAAACAAGAAAATATGAAGTTGTTGAAATCTGCCAAAAAGATTTCATAGATGTTTCTAAATTGAAGAAAGAAAAGTTAAAAAACAAGAAATGTCGATAAAAATCAGGTCCAGTGGTTAGAATTGTTAATTTTAAATACCTTAAAAGTGACTGTTATTATTTACTTTCAGTATATTCATGGAGCTAATAAATTCGAAAAATTTACTACTCGCAGAAGGATATCGTGATAAAAATTGGATAAACGTTTTGAATTCAAACCCTTGTACAGTGAACCATTGGAAATTGTTGAACAAAAAATTAAAGACGTGTTAGATCTTAACGTTAACTTTTATGTTTTAGAAAATGGTTAATGGAAATTTAATTAACAATATTGTTTTTTGGAACGTATCCATTTCTTAGCTTTGCTCATGCAGTTTCTATTGTTTGATTTGTTTTCATTAAATTGCCTGATCCTAATAAATGACCTTGATCTAGCGTAGGCGTTAATAGCTTGTGGGCACACATTTGGAAATTCTGCCATAAGTCTTCGGAGTTTCTTAATGGCTCCTCTTCGGATACTATACATATCATTTTTGAATTGGACTGATGCAAAAACAATTTCAAACTCGTCCACTATTTCTTTTCCAAGATTTACTTGGCACAGTCAAACCTCCGTGGAAAAGAGCATTAATTCATTAGTCACTGTTACTGGAAGGGACCTTTTTCGAGTAGGCGCTTAGCGTTGGATACTTGTTCCGTACTTTATACACTATGCACTCTACAACGTAAGAGAGGACTATCAGGTAGGCAGTCCGACAGGATATCACTCCCATAACCTAGGAACATGTATAGCAGCACCCACCCCGTCATGGCCAAATCTATTTTTCAAAATTTTCAAAATTCTACAACATTGGCCAATCAATAGTTCATGTTATTAATACATTTTTCACGCTGAATAAAACAATAGTTTGGTTGTGCCGAATAATTGAGTGGTACCGAGATAACAAGGGTTCAGAAAATTGTTAATAAATCAAAATCTAAGTAACGTACATATTTAAAATTTCGTATTCGCGGTAAGAATATACTAATTTGCTAAGTTGTGTTGAAATTTCAAACTCGTCGATCAAATACTTCTTGAGTTATACGCCTCTAAACGTATTAAAGTCTTTGTGGTAGCAGAAACCACCGGGTCTTTTTGTCTTCCAACCTTGATATGGCAATTTTAAAACAATATTAAAAATATAGAACTATTATATGTCAACGCAGAATAAAATGAGCTAAATATTGGTGTAAATTATGTTGAAATCCAATTCATCGTTTTGAAGATGCAAGAGTTCAAACTCGGGTGTTTATAATTATGAAACCGATAGTAAAAATTATTGAGTTATCTGAGTGGTGACGTCATGGCATTGGCGCCCCCTCATCGCTAGCGAGTACCGAAGCGGCAGTGAAAACATAATAGTATTGAGACAGCCCTTCTTATTCAACGGCCCTGGGATGTAATAACGTAATAATTCAACTCAAAATAACTTCTGCCGTAAATGTTATAAGTTAAAAATTACACATGAATGATTTCAGAATAAATATTAAATCATGAAAAGTAATTACACATGAAATTCAATACGGTATTGCTGATATGTAAAGAAAAGTAAGTATCTTCAAAAGGCTATGAGATATCAATGTGTCGTTTTTACCATTCAAATTTTCATAAAATTTTCTAATGAAATCATTTGTCACATGACCATTTTCCCATTAAAAATAAGTTATATTCAAGATGGCGGAGAAAAGTTTTTGATTCATCATAAAATAATATTTTGTATTCGAGTGAGGTTCATGTTTGCATATAACTTGAAATTACCCTGAAATTCGAAATATTAAGCCGTTTCGGACTTTTTACTCGGCGTAGTGGTTAACGCAACTGGCTTCTACGCCAGTGTGGCAATCCATTTAATTAAATGATACAAAGTTGCTTGAATATTAGCATGTTAACCTTTAACTTTATTGATGATAATGATTGATACAAAAGATAGTTAATTGATGTAGTAGATAAAAAATAGATGTACCTATATAATATAATTCGTTACTTTTTCGTAATATTTTTTTTGGTTTAACGTCCGATTGTTCTGCAACTACTGCTAATGCAGACGGTGAAGGATGAAATAATTATTTTTGTAACGTATGAAAATATGCCGTGCCTGAATGGAATACGAACCCAAATTTGTCGTATTAGTTACGACCAACATTAGCATGTGATATGTTAGTAAAATTGTACATCGTTTTTATTTTATTCGTATATATTTTGATTTGAATATTACTTCCTTTTATTTATAATGATTTGTATAATAGTATTGATAGTACTGAAATGAATGTAGTAATATTCGATGATATTATTTTATAATTAATATAGTAATGATTCGTGTAATAGAATATACCTCTGAAAGAGTACAATTTTATAGATAGATAGATTTATATTATTATTTTCCTAGTATTTGTTTATTTACGTTGTCTACTACTGACTGTCTGTCTTGATGGCCCCTCGCAGAGGGGAGTAATATGCGGATTGTAAAACCATTTCAGAAAACCTATCTAATTTTTTTTAGGTCACTGAAACTTTTCGAAAATGACGTATTTTTATAAAACAAAGTATTTCACATGTTTTTTGTTCTATAAAATTATTTCGAAAAACATACGCTTAATGAGATAATCTATAATTTAGTAAAAGTTTTGTTTTTGAAGAAAAACCCGTACTTTTTCAAATACATCGTCATTGTTCAACAACTATTACACGGATTTACGTAAAATTTGGCAGGTTTGTTCTGTAATAATTATGAAAAACGATGATGCAATAAAATTTAACGGAAAATCAATACTTTTTAAGTTACAAGGTATTTTCATAAATAAATTTTGTAAAATCGCGAAACTAGACATAAAAAAGTCAGCATGCGAGAAACTTTTCTGTCTTTAAAGATAACTGTACACTGTAAGCGAATGAAAGAAAGAGAAAATTTTGAATTAATTTTAAGTGAAAGAATTATTGAAATTGGACGAACTGAATAGGAGTAACAAGGATTTAAGTATAGCATCAATTACAACCACACGCATCCAAAGCGCATGAAAGGCGTTCGTAATAGTATTATATTTTAGTACATGCATAAAATTACACCCTTATTGTTTATCTGTTCTGTCACGTAAAATTTATGTTTTGACAACGGTTTTGAAAAAAGTCAAATATTGTTTTTTTTATTTTCAAGAAACCATTTCCAAACATTTCAGTAAGCATGTTGTCCTTTTTTTCAACCAGTTCTGTATTATCGTTGCAACGCGTTGGACTTAACTTTTACTATCCGGGCATACATTTAGGTTACATATTGTAGTCGCAACTATTTTATCGTTTGTTTATATTAGGTTATAATTTACTTCTGCAAAACAAAGATTAAAACTTACGTACACATTACATTAACTACATTAACACTACATTACTACATTAACATTTCATTTACGTGTGAATGGTGCTTCAATTGTTGAGTCTTGCTCGGGTCATGTGTGTTAAAAATAGTTTCATATATTCACCAATTTTCTAGGTAATTAGGAAGATGTTAGTTTCAGTTAGGCCTTTATGGTTTATAACATACATTAAAACCGTAAACAAATATGAATGCAAAACGGAAACATGGGCAAACCGTTCACAGTGATGGAAGAAATGTAATAAACAATGTCACTAAACGTTGAGATGAAGAAAGGGTTACTAATTCACTTAGTCTTCCTTTACAGAAAGTTACGCAAAGAGATGTAATTAACCATTTCCCTAAATTAAAATTCCAATGCAGTTATTCGTTCAAATAAAAATAGTGGTGATAAGTAATGGTAATAGTAGAATACGAGCGCAGTTTATTATCATGCAATGCGCGCCACGCAGTTGCGAAATTCGAACTGTGTTAATTTTACAACGGATGGATGATCCGATTTGAATGATTTTTTTAGAGAAAATATATTTAAGCTCTGATAATAACTTCATGTGTGCACTTTCTCGAACGACCGAAAAATTTTCCCGATGTTAACTTTTCAAAACCGCGCTCGAAAATATTACCGTTTTTTTATACTTTACGTCAGTACAATCAAAGTACAGCGTTTTTTAAATCCTTGTAACTCCTATACGGTTCGTCAAATTTAAATAATTCTTTCACTTAAAACTAATTCAAAAATTTCTCTTTATTTCATTTGCTTACAGTGTACAGTTATCTTTAAAGACAGAAAAGTTTCTCGCATGCTGACTTTTTTATTTCGTGTTTCGCGATTTTACAAAATTTATTTATGAAATTACCTTGTAACTTAAAAAGTATTGATTTTCCGTTAAATTTTATTGCATCATCGGTTTTCATAATTATTACAGAACAAACCTGCCAAATTTTACGTAAATCCGTGGAATAGTTGTTGAACAATGACGATGTATTTGAAAAAGTACGGGTTTTTCTTCAAAAACAAAACTTTTACTAAATTATACATTATCTCATTAAGCGTATGTTTATCGAAATAATTTTATAGAACAAAAAACATGCGAAATACTTTGTTTTATAAAAATACGTCATTTCCAAAAAGTTTCAGTGACCTAAAAAAAATTAGATAGGTTTTCTGACATGGTCTTACAATCCGCATATTGCTCCCCTCTGCGAAGGGCCATCATCAAGTTACAGACAGACAGTAGTTACACATTGTTTGATTTTAAATTTAGATCTGCTGCACCGTAAATATTTGAGGCGTTGAGTTTCAAGAGTAGCCTTATCCTCAAAAATCACAATGTGAGATAATGGTTGGTATTTGTTAAGGGGGTAAGCCTGCACCTCTTTCAGATATTACCTTTTCCAAAAAAATTTCATCCCACTTAAAATTGGCTTTGAAAATCAACTTATGTTCCAAACTAATCCTCATCCACATGCATTTTTGTTACAAAAGCAGCCTCATCGACTAGATTGTTTTTTTTTAAATGGACCTCATCCAATGAAAAATAAAATGGCAGTTGAGCAGTTATTATTTCCAAAACTAGCCCCATCCTTTTCTTTATTTTTAAAATTTACCATAAGAATGGTTTTAGAAATTTTTGTAATTTTTAGTATTTGCTTTAATAATAATAATATTAATTGTGAGACAGTAAGTTTAATAACATAATTTTTTGTGATTGTTAAATTGAATTTTGTGATTTAAAAAATGAAGATTTAGGTTTGTTACAAAAATGTACTTGACAGATCAACAGGAAGAACTGGCAGAGGAATTTGTTCATGAATACGAAGATGACGAAGAAGATTTCAAAATTTAGAGACTTAGTGCTAAAATTTTATATTTCTAATTAATTATTTCTTAATCATAATGATAATTTTTTTAAATTTCGTAAGAAAAATTACCCAATTTATTAAATAGAATTTTGTAAACTATTGAAAGTGTCAAGATTTTTTTTTAACCTAATCAACCTGCGATATTTAATATTCCAGTAAGTTTTGTATGCTTTAATTTATAATGTGATTACAAATTACAGAACATTTCAAGTAGAAGAATGGGTAAAATAGTAAAATTTGTGTCAATAACAGTAATTTCTAGGTGAAGAGTTACAATTTTGAACTGAAAATCTGCACTTTTGTACCAAAAGTAGCCTCATACAATGAGTTGTGTTCCAAAAGAAGTTTTATGCTTGATTTTGTTCCAAAATTATCCTTCCATATTTAAAAGTTAAGAAACTAATTTAATATTAAACGCATTAGCCTTTGGTCTTTTTAAAACAAATTCAAATATTAAAATAAATAAATAAAATAAGTAATAAATAAATAAAAAATGATACTAATAAAATTTATGTAATAGCTACAATACGTTTTTGCAATTTACTCAAAACAGTAGTTTTTGGATAAGGCTACTTTCAGAATTCAACGCCTCATTTATAAAATAACATTATAAACAATAAAGTTATGGCTGGACGTCAGAGCCAGGGTCCCGGTACGATTCCCGGTCAGGTCTGGCA
Organism: Catonia carolina; assembly: GCA_035578175.1. Classification (NCBI taxonomy): domain Eukaryota; kingdom Metazoa; phylum Arthropoda; class Insecta; order Hemiptera; family Achilidae; genus Catonia; species Catonia carolina. The sequence continues at coordinate 7,780,000 of JAQMRL010000014.1, read as the reverse complement.
TTTTTTCGTCACTTAGCTTCATGTATCATCCTTATCACCGTCTGCATTAGCAGCAATTGCAAAACAGTCAGACGTAGAACAAAAACAAAATTGCCCTAAAAGTTTGTATAATAGCATGTAAAATTAAGTTATTTTACAAAAAAAATTTAAACTCATAAATTATTCATATTTAAAACTCCTATTTCAATTTATAAATAATTAACATATTTTCTCTGCAATTTATTTCATTTATAAATCACTACAGCCCTACAACCTTCAACGTTTTGAAGCAAATGATGTAATATTTGAATACATTCTAGTTATGACAAATATTTCTGGACGTAGGTTTACATAAATATTTTATTTTTCTATATTAAATCGAAAAAGAATCATGACAAATTTTACAGTCACGCAATACCAAAAATATTTGTTTTGTTTGCTATGTAATCAAAGGGCTTTTTAAATATTTATATTCACTTATTTGTCAAGATATACTTAAATGTTAGATATTTTTATTCCTTTTTTTTCTCTGGAAAAGTATTTTTGTTATGTATATTTTTAAAATAAAAGAATAAACTGGAATGGAATTACTTTTTTCCGAGTAAATCTCTCGGATACTTAACAGATTAGAACGTGGTACATTAATTTCTTTGCTAACTTTTTTTTTTGTTTTACACCTTTGAAAAAAATCAGGTACGTCAGTTTGTATGTATTGTAAATTTTTTGGGGTTTATTCGGGATCCCATTAATGGTGAATGTAAAACTTTCTTTTGAACTTACAAGAAGGCTTATTTATTAATTAGTTAATCAGTTAAAATATCACGATGGTAATTACTGGTAAATTACGAATATTAAACTAAATAATAGGAGATTAAACTGATTACAAAATGTTATTAAAAATTTATTTATTTTATATTTTTATTTATTGTAACTAGTCTTACACTAACGAACAATTCACTCTTTAACTACCCAATTTTTTTTAATTTTATTTATTGAATTTGATTATTATTTTTTTTTTTTTTTTTTCAACGTCCGAATGTTTTGCAATTACTGCTAATGCAGACGGTGAAGGATGAAATGATTTTTTTTGTAACGTATAAAAAATCCCGTGCCTGAATGGGATTCAAACCCAAGACCGCATGATGAGAGTCGAGCACGTTACCAACTACGCCAATGCGGCCGGCATCAGCCGTAAAGCTGGTTTGAATCTCTAGAGACTTTACTAAGTAAAACGAGGAGTGATGTGTTTTACTATTGCCTTTCTCACTGAGTGGAAAAGTATGCTTATCAACATGCCAGGCCCTCTGAAAAGCATCTACTTTCCACACCGCAAATGACACCTTCACTTCATTCTCAACAGGGCCTGGCTGTACAATGAAATTCATTACTCTCAGAGAAAATAACTCTGGTGGCATTTACACCACTACCTCTTTTAATTTAAATGCTTCAGTAATACCGTACATTTTCGAATATACCGCGCACCCCATTTTTCGAAGGTACTTTCAGAAAAAATTAAAACTAAAACATAAAATTAAAATGAAAACTTACCAATTTATTTGTACACATCGAAAAATCTTCACAACTTTGTCTAATTCACTAGAGAGAATAGGCACTTTTTCATTGCACGTATCACAATAAAGTAAAACAACTGCTGAACTATAGGAAGTCACTTTCAGATAAAAAGAACGAAATTAAAAGTTACCCCTTATCGTCGGTATCGTGTATACAAGTGATGTACTCTTAAAATGTACAATACTTAAATAGAAAACGGTTACAAATTTATGTATTTTAAGCTAAAATACAACTTAAAATGTATCAAAATTGATACTCCTTTAAAGGTCTAAACATTTTCTAATGATTAAATGAACAAGTGTTCATTTATTCAAGGGAAGAAAATAATAACAAACTAATAAAATTCAATGCTATTTCCCTATGGTTCAAATTCCGTGGGACACCCGTTATAATTGGCTGACCATGTGATAAGAAACATAACTATTTTTGTAGCCCTGGAACTAGCAGATCGAGTGCAAATAATTTAACGCTCCACCTGCCCAATGGCTAATCTTACTTTCTAACAATAACAATTATTATAAGATATAACTCTGTAGCTACTCTAAATTTCAAAGATTAGTATTTTTGATTCTTATTCTTATTTCTTATATTAAATTTGTTGCCCATAACAGACAGGTGGAGTGTCAAATTATTTACACTCAATCTGTTCGTTGCAGGGCTAAAATAAATAGTTCTGGTTCTTATTACATGGTCAGCCAATTAAATAACTGAATCATTTAAGAACAGAAGAGGTAGTGGTGTAAAAGACACTAATTAGAGGTATCTCCTCTGAGAGTAATGAATTTCATTATGCAACCAGACCCTGTGATGAATGAAGTGAAGGTGTTTTTGCAGAAAGGAAAATAGGTGCTTTTCAGTGGGCCCGGCATGCTGATAAGCGGATCTTTTTACTCAGTGTTACCTTCCTCACTCCTCGTTTTACGTAGTAAAACCTCTACAGGTTCAAACCAGCCTTACGGCTGATGATCTAAACAACAACATGTTAATTTTATCTAAATGCAGCTTTATAGCTTATAGCCTTACATATAATATATACATTTACATAATCACTTAAGAAATAAAAAAGATTGTTTATTAATAAAATTCAAAAGAAAATACAAAATACATTTACAGAACAACAATATTGGTAATCTCATTTGCTAAATAGGCCACAAATTTCTTATTTTATAAAATAACAAATTTTTATTTATATTTTTAAATAAAGTGTTCTGATTTTATAAAACAAAACATAGGATTTTACAAGATAATTATTGCAATTATTAATATAAAAAAACTTTTTCTTATTTTTTACATTGAAAAAAGAAAGTCGTGTGAGCGTTTAACACCAAATTTTTGTTTTATACATTAGTTGGTTTCTCAGCGATTGAATTAAGACATTCTTTTTTAGATAATGCAAGATATTGAAATACGATCAAAAAATATAACAAAAATTTTCAAAAAATGTCTAATGAAGGCAGGAATTGATATAGATGGAAAAGCATTACAAATAAAAGCTAAATTACTAGTATTGTTATCCACATATTTTGTTACATCATGTGCAGTGAAAATGATAAATGAATGGAAAGATATAGAAAGAAGGCTTTCATCTGCGGAACATTTAAATTCATTACTAATTATTACCTACCAATTTATAATATTCTGCAAATTTAACGATATCACAACACTATTAGGAATAATTGATCAAAATTATTACTCCGATATAAATATTATTAGAACATCCTTAAAAGTTATTGAAAAGCAAATTGAATTGTTTAACGATGATCAACTAATATTAAACAAGTATATATACCTGGCTTCTTGGTTTTGGTGTGTGATAACTATTCTAGCGCCCGTATTACAATTTTTCAAAACGGCATTGTTTAATCCAGAAATTATTTACAACACAGAAATTGATGATTTACCTCTATCATTTCAACATCATTTCTTTTTTGGTAAATCTCTTATGATATACTTCATAACGTTCTTCTTACAAATTATAATGATTTGGTATGGCATACATAATGGTATTGGTGTATATGGATCACATTTATTAGCTCTGAAGAAAGTTACAGCGCAGACTAAATTGTTTAGTATGGTAATAAATGGAACGAAAGAAAGAAATTATCCCATAAACCAAGATGATGTTCATAAGACGTGTAACACATATAGATTTTCATCTTTTACGAATGAGAAAGAAATTGGATATTACCAAAGATGGTGCAAAGTCGAATTTAGAAATTTGGTTGTAAATCATCAAGTAATAATAAGGTAAGATATTGTAGGTGTTTAATTTTTAATACTCCAGGTTCTTTCCGGATCTAATCTATACTAATATAACAAAGAAGAAACGTCTGTTTGTTTGCTTGTTTGTATGAGGTAATCTCAGAAACTACTAAACTGATTTAAAAAAATCTTTCATTGTTGCTTAGCTTAGAGCTTCCTGATCAATATAGGCTATTTTTCAACTTTAAGTAAATTTAATTAAGTGTTTAATTTAATTTAGTGTTTAATTTAATCAAGGGAACTGATTGTGAATTTCCTGGGTCCGAACCAGGAAACCTCTGGTTGACAAACCTCTCTCTCCCATCAACCGTTCAACCAACCTAGAGGGCCAACAAGAAGGAGAACTAACCCAATGATTGGCTGAAAGTTGGAAACCAATATATCATTATATTGATCAGTTGGTTTCAACTTATAAGATGTGTAACCCGTACGGCTGGATTACGTACGCATGGGTTTCCGTAATTAAAGTAAAATTCAATCCATTGACGGTATTAGTAAAGAGTATCTGTGGAAGATATCTTATTGCATACGTTCCTACTTATAGAAAACTAAGTTACTGTAACGTTTGGTACCTTTTTGGTAGGTGGAAGAAAGGCCCAAAAACACAGAGAGAGAAATGTACCCGTCTAAACAATACTACCCCGTATCAGATGATTGACAGTTTGCTATATATTTACTAATATTTTATTTTATTAAACATTATTTTCCTTTGTTTGCACCACTACATATATGATTATGAACAGCCAAAACATAATAAAATAAAATATAAAACTCACCTCAGAGTATTATATCATATCAAGATCTTTCGTCTCCCTCGGAGACATCATCAGGACTTTAAAAAACATAAACACAATAAAACATAAAACACAAACACAATAGTGGTCGTAGACCACGTCAATTGTTCAAAACAATAGCTATCCTAAAGCACCATTCCACGCGCGGTTTATTCGGCCGAATGACGGTATAATCATTTTGTACCTAGTTTTATTCCTTATCTCGATTAAGTACAATTTGAAATAATTTATCATTATCAAATTCTGTCTGGCTGTTCATTAAATTTATCTTTTTATTTTTAAATTTATAAATATAATATTTCTCCAACTGCCATAATTTGTTACTATCGAAACATATTTCTAAAATTTCCAAATTATTTTCATGACTGCTTATTTTATGCCCTTTCGTCAGCAAATGTTCTGCCACATTAGAATTTTTACATTCCTTTTTTAAATAAGCAGCATAATGCTCAGAAAATCGTTTTTTAAATGATCTATTCGTTTTTCCGACGTAACAAAAATTTTACTAATATTTATATTTACTATATATTTACAACTTATTGTCTAACTAAGATTTCTAACTAAGCTAAGGTTTTTAGTAAAACCTTTTGCCTTGGTTTTAAGCATTGGACCATTGACGCTAACACTTTGTAACAATTCATTCAACGCTTCTCAACAAGTGGATCCTTCCTTTACGTTTTTCTTTTCTGAGATGTTGTTATAATGTCTTGGCGTATTTTATTTTCTTGGAGCACGATACAAGCTATCGTAATTTTCGGTACACCGGTTAGTTCCGATAGTTTACGTTGGCTTAAGTTAGGTGGATACGTTTTTATTTTGTTGAGAGGCTTTATTTACTATTTTACTATTTACTATTCTATTTTACTATTCTAATGTAACTTATTCTAACAATGGGGGTTCTCCTTACATGATTTATTTGGTTTTTACCAGAGTAATGGAAGTTATAGTAATTAGGAATTACCATAACTTCCATTATTGGTACAATATTGTACTTTTACAATGGTACACAATTCTTTATCACCTTGCGTTAATTATAACGAAAATTGCAATAATACTTAACTTCACAGTTTTATTAGTTTACTCTCTCTTTGTAAACAATCCTAATAATATTTAGTGGTCATATATATTGCAGAAATATCAAATTACTGAATAAAGCAGTTAGAAATCTGGTGACAGCTCAGAATCAAGTAACTTGTATGGCAGGCTGTGTATACCTGTACAGAATCACGGAAGTAAGTATTAACACAAGTAATTATTAAGATGTGAAATTTTTCCTTGTAATTTTAATCTATTATTAAATATTAAATACGGTAATTATTTTGAAATATTTCATTTTAAATATTAGTATTATTATAGTTTCAACCTGAAAGAAGTTAATGACTTGTCAAAAGATTGGTTAATTGCTAACATTAATTCTATTTAAAAATGGTAGTTAACAGAAAGATGTGTGATGATTACAGACTTTCTAGGGTTTCTAGGGAGGTTGTATGAAATGATTTTGAAGAATGGAAATTTTCTCCAATTCCTATTCAAAGTACAGTCAATTCTGGATTATTGGGGCTAATCGGGACCGGAGAATTTTGGCCCAATTAAACGGCTGGCCCTAATAAAGGAATTCATAAACTGTATCGTATACGATACTGTATTTTATTAAAATACATAAATTATACATAAATTTTACATGCAAGTTCTATCCATATACACACGAAAAAATACAAAGGTACAGAACAATGATTAACTTTTTAGCAAAACCTTTTGCCTTGGTTTTAAGCATTGGACCATTGACTTTGTGAAGTTACAGTGGCAAACAATTCATTCAACGCTTCTCAACAAGTGGATCCTTCCTTTACGTTTTTGTTTCCCGAAATGTTCTTATAATGCCTTGTCTTGGCGTATTTTATTTTCTTGGAGCACGATATCGTAATTTTCGGTACACCGGTTACTTCCGATATTTTACGTTGGCTTAAGTTAGGTGGATACGTTTTTATTTTGTCGAGAGGCTTCATTCGTTCACACAGTCATATTGTTACGTGGCATTCAACTCACAAAGACGTTAATAGTAGGTACTGTACTGTAAGCCTACGCATTAAAAGGCAAAAAATGTGTGAAACGAATAGGAATTAAAAAAAATAGAAAAGTATGCATGCAGATAATAAAACAACCAGACTCGAAAAACAGTGTGTTATAGTACACTCATGAAATCACAAAAACTGATAAAAAGAATGAAATTACAGTTTTTGTATGAATACAAAAAGACAGAATAATTTAATGTTGGTGGGATTCGGGAAAAGAGCTCGGGAATTGTAAAAATTTGTAGGACCCACGCAAAGACAAAGTCCACAGAGAAACAATCAATAATATTTGTGTTCTAACTACGTACGAGGTGTGGCTATTAAATAACGAGACTGACGTTGTAAAAAAAATTTTTATTTTATACATAATCACTTATTGTCACCTTCAATATACGCTCCTTCTCTATCCCTACAACACTCCATGCGAATTTTCCATTGTTGGAAACAGTGCTGGAAGTCATCGATTGTCAGCTCCTTCAGGACAAGTGCTGCTTCCTCTTTTACAGCTTCCTCAGACTCAAATCTTGTCCCTTTTAATGCAGATTTCACCTTAGGGAACAGGTAGAAGTCACATGGTACAAGATCTGGTGAATAAGGTGGATGTTCTAACACTGAGATACTGTACTTGGCTAGGAATCTCTTGACAGATAACGTGAAATGAGCTGGCGCATTGTCTTGGTGGAGAACCCATGATTTGTCCTTCCAAATTTCGGGACATTTTTTCCTTACTTTTTGACGTAGTTTAGAAAGTACCTCAAATTAGTAATATTGCTTAATTGTTTGACCTTCAGGAACCCAGTGAAGGTACACAATCCCATGGATATAAAAAAAAAACAATCATCATTTCTTTAAATTTTGACTGCTCATTCGAGGTTTTTTGGCTCTCGGTGAAGTTCGGCTCTTCCAGTGCATGGATTAGCGCTTCGTTTCCGGATCATAATTAAAAACCACGTTTCATCCCATGTTATTATCGTTTCCAAAAAATTTGGGTCATTTTCAATCGTGTACAAAGTGTGAGTACAAACATATTTGCGAGCTTCATTTCAAACATTTTTGAGGGGCACGTGTCTTGAAGGAGCTGACAGAAGATAAATTCCAGCACTGTTTCCAACAATAGAAAATTCACATGGAGCGTTGTAGGGATAGAGAAGAAGTGTATATTGAAGGTGACAGTAAGTGTTCATGTATAAAATTAAAATTAACATTTTTTACGTCAATCTCGTTATTTAATAGCCACACCTCGTCTATCATACTTACCTTTAAAATAAAAACAATTATTTTTCAGAGTTCAAATGTTTTAATAAAAATAGAATATATGGCATTAATGACCCCAATAGCATTTTTCTTGTACATCTATTCATCTTTAGGACAACAACTTTGTAACGAGGTAAGATTCGTTGTTCTTAGAAATCTTATCATCTTAGTTACGTTTTACATTTAACAATATTTTGTAATAAATTAAACTAGCCTACTCTTAACGGGAGACTGTAGTTTGTATCCCGTCAATGTTAAATTTGCTATTTTTAGGTACTTTTCATAGGATTTGTAAAAGATAAGGAATTAAAATTTACACACTTATCATCATCAGCAACATCTTTCATGGATTAGGCTTCTAGAGCCTGTTCCAATGTCCATCGTTTCCTCGGTCCTCCAACGTCTCTTCTTCCATCCTGCCTTAATTCCCATACCTGCAGCGGAAGACGATCTGGAGATATACGGAGCAGGCGATTTGTCCATCTCATCCCATACTGCTTGATCACATCGGCAAGGATATTACATTGCCTCCAAATGACCTCGCTCCTTATGTGATCCAGCCGCGTATATCCCTGAACGCTGCGTGAAAATCTCATTTCTGCAGCTTGAATGCGTGAGTCATCGTTTTTTTGTTTTTATCCATACCTCACTTCCATGAGTCAGCAAAGGAATAGCCATCGTCTTGTAGAGTTTTATCTCTGTTTCCTTTCTGGCTTTACCCTTCAAAGCACGGTGGATAGTGCCACAAATCTTGCTGATATTAGCTATTTTATGAGAGATGGCATATTCTTTATGAAAGGACACGCCACAACGAAGATAAAAAATTATGTGAAGCTATTCACCTGCTCCGTAATGACGTTGTTGATTACCATTTTGGAACGTAAGGGTCATTTTCCCAGGAATGCCATCATTAGTATAAAAGAACCACTAGTACTACTATTACTAGTAGCACTAGTGTTTAAAAGTGCCATACTATTCTTATACGTTAACCACAGTGGTCAACGTACTTGTCTTGTACATGCACTTTCCAACTGTACTGTCACATTGCAACTGTCACGTTGCTCTCTCTCAATGTTTTGGATTGCCTAGTGTGTTGTAGGAGGGCTATATGGAGTTCTATTTATATTTTCACTAATGTTAACTTCGATACTATTTATCGAAGTTAATATTAGTTATTATTAGTTATAGAAGTTAATATTGTTTTCGATTACAGAAATATTTTTCCATTAAAATTTCACGGGACTTAAGAAATACTTCGATATATAGAGAATTTCGATGTATGGAAGTTCGATAAATAGAGATCCAACTTATTTGGTAGCCATTAAAAAAAATTCAGTCAACGAATCAGTGGAGGGAAAGGCAATATTTTGTTTGGTCTATCATTAAACATTTTCCATTCTGTAGTTTCTGAAGTAAAGTTCTTTATGCACAACAGATTCTTTGTGGTGAGGACTAAAGTATTTCGTGTCACTTTGATATTATCAGAAGTGATTCTGTGTGTAAACAAATTTAATTTTTCAATGTATTTTTGTTTCAGGGTGAAAATTTAAGGTTTGTGCTGTACGATTGTGGTTGGGAAGAAAACCCTTTGTGGTTTAGGAAATCTGTTAATTTAATGATGCTACTTTCGAAAAATTTTACTATAAAACCATTCCATGTATATGAATTGAATTTAAATCATTTTGGCAAGGTAAACAAATCTCTTAGTTGTCAAATACCTAAATACGTAAATATATCAAAGCAATTATAAAAACCATTATTTTTTAACTAAACCCACCGGGTTTAGCTAATTTTGCTGATTTTGGAGACGAAGGTTCCTGGTTCAAATCCTAGTAAAAGTAGTTACTTTTATACGGATCTGACTACTAGACAGTCGTTACCGGTGTACTTTGATGGTTGGGGTTCAATTAACCATACTCTCTCAGGAATGGTCGGCCTGGGTCTGTACAAGACTACACCTCATTTACACGTCATACACATCATCCTCATCTCATTGGGTCATGGGGTTGCTTATTGTTCTAAATTGAACAGATTGCAACGTACACGCATTAGGGATTACTAAAAAAAAAAAATTTAACTTTATCGTTGTCACAAATAATTCTTCACCTGTAAACTATATACCTAGATGATGAAACAGTTACTTATGTGATTTATAATTCTTGCTGTCAATAAAAAGATGTACAGTAGTTTCTTCTCTGCACTTAAGATATCTGCTTACATCCACAATAGAATTTTTCTTCTTCTCCACCTCCTCCTCTACCTCACTGATCTTCGGAAGCCTGTTCCGAACTCACATTTATTAATTTCTTGTAACACCTAAGGCTTATGTTCGTTCGGTATCTGGGTATAATAAATAATAAAAAGAGTTCCATTTTTTTTTTTTTTTTTTTTTTGTTTAACGTCTGGCTGTTCTGCAATTACTGCTAATGCAGACGGTGAAGGATGAAATTATTGTTTGTAACGTATGAAAATATGTCGTGCCTGAATGGGATTTGAACCCAAGACCGCATGATGAGAGGTGAGCACGTTACCAACTACGCCAATCCGGCCGGCCAAAAAAAAAAAGAGTTCCAACAATAATAAACAGTTTTAGAAGGATGGCAAAAGAAATGTTGCGGTATGGGAATCCCTGTTGCCGACAATACACTTTATAGTTAGTAAAGAGATTAGTTTTTTGTTTACTACTAATGTTTTATAACTAATTTTAGGTTACATAGTTCATTATTTGCATTGGCAAAAAAATTTGTGTGAGTGTTTGACACAAGTTTTTAATTATTTTTCTCATAAACGTTTTTTTATGATAATCAATGACCCAAATAAATAAATAAATTTAATGGAAGGTTACATTGTCTATCAATCTTTACCAATGCAATCAATTTATTAAATCCTGGATTGATTTCCAAATGTTTTAAAATTTTACACTTGATTGATTTCACTAGATCGACTAATATAAACGAAAAATAAATAACAAATATCAAAGAACACACTAAATTTCAATCTGTTGTACATTTCATTATTGTATTAATTTTTTATCTACCTTTCCAGTTACTGAATGCTGCCTATGGTTACTTCAATGTGCTACAATCATCCAAGAGCACAAGGAATTAATACTGTTATCTTGGCTATTAGATTTAACAACTGAGAGCACTGCAGTTCTATTTGATGAATCAGATTGTACACAAATTATGCAAAAATAAATGCTAAAAATGGGCTGTGAAATATAAACACATGGCTGGATATGAATCTAGCGATGAACTATGAGATGACATACTTTTTTTGTTTCAGCTTAATTCTTCACGACTAGAACCTAAATGTACTTACCTGTTGCCCATACCAACTGTAATTGCCAAAATACTTGCAGATAGCAATCTATTAAATATCTAAAAATAAGAATTAATCGGGCACTTCTGTACGATGAGCTTGTAAATTGGCTATGACAACGTCTAAGATAGCTTATATACCCGTTAAAAACCCTTCTAGTTAATTAGAGTTAAAAATACGAATAATGGTTTACCACTCCATAGTTTCATCAGTGCTTTCCTACGGCACTGTTGCTGAGAGATTAGCAAAGACGCTCACAAAGCTCAAAAAGCTCACAAAGCTCATAAAGCTCACGAAGCTCATAAAGCTCACAAAGCTTACAAAGCTCACACAGATCACGAAGCTCACAAAGCGGCATAATGTCGCTTTTAAGCGTACAGAAGACAATACCTATTGTAGTAAGCAAAAAATACCAACAAGTGCTATCAAGTACTGTATATACGACAGCTTTATGCACGTGAAAGTTCTTATCTCTATGATGAACTTAAACACGAACCACACAAAGCTCATAAAGTTCACGAAGCTCACAAAGCTCATAGAGTTTACAAAGCTCATAAAGCACACAAAGCTCAAGATGCTCACAAAGCTCAAAAAGTTCACGAAGCTCACATAACTCACATAGCTCACGAAGCTCACAAAGCTCATATCCGACAGCTTTAAGCACGTGAAAGTTCTTATTCAAGCATTTAGAAACAAAAATATCATCTACTCAACAACTCTTCATTAAAATACCTGAAAAATACACTTATCTCCACTTCACAGATCCACTATCAGATTATACAAAAGGCAATCGAATTTTTAGCTCCTTCGAGGCATGATCAAAAAATACGGTGAATAATTTTATTACGAAGAAATTGCTGTCGCTATATCCGTTTGAAGTAAGTCGAATAGCCTGATTTTTTGAGATTGTCAGTGTCTAGTTTGAATAAGTTGTGACTTGTCAACTGCTTTCTACAGCCGTAAGAGCGAGGGCATGTTTACCGAATCTATCGCGCATCATGAGTTTCAAACAACATGTTAACATTAATTTTTGTTTAAGTTGCAAAAAAGTACCGAAGAAGCTCATAAAATGTTAAAATTAGTGTATGGCGATAATGATGTAACTCTGAAGACTGTTTGCAAGAGCTTGAGGCATACCGTAAGGAAATTGCAGTGTAAGCGTTCCAAGCGTCAACCTTGACTGTAAACCATTATCCCCATCATTGTAGTATTTCACAGTAGAGACTCGGTTTTATATTAATTAACGTAGCGAGGTTATGTTGTAGTGAGGGTTACCCCACTTCCTGATGCATGCGCACTGAGACTGCAATATCCTACCGGTATAGCTATCGTGGGAAAAGGTCATAACCGATGAAGATTATCATGCAATTTTTTTATTGAACATAAAAAACATTTCATGACATTTATGTCATGGTTAGTAGAATAAATACGTATAAAGGTTACTATACTAGACGGTAGCAGACATGCGCAGCTGCTATGAGATGGTATAATATGAGTGATGACGTAGCTGGTCTCCAACAACTCGGCCAGTGCGTAGTGACGGAAGGATTATTGCATTCTTTTTATAAGCAAAGCTGTTCAGGTATGTTTACACGGAAAATTGATTTTAATTTTAATAATTCTTCGTTTGCGGCTTGAAATTTTTCTCTAAGTAACTAGTTTTCTTCTTTCAATTCGGCGTTTTCACGTTGAAAGAGATCTGTTTCTTCTGACTTCGCAATATTCAAATTTGGCGGTTCTTCATTAAAACGAGGCATACCTTCCTCTACGGCTATCCCTTCATTTTGTGAACTGCCTGTGTTGTAATTGGATAATTAGTTTAAAATATCATAGACTTCCTTACGAGCGCATCGTTTCGCTCCTCTATTTTTACGTTCACTACAAGTCGAGTTTACCGAACGTAGAATGGCACTACAAATCGCCAAACTTAAATGTGAAACTAAATTCGTCTTTAGGACACGTTTTAATGGCAGATGTAGCAGCTTGGGCTTAAATCGCATACATAATCCGATTCGTCGAAATGTACTGAACATACGCAAACACTATCAGCAGAAAATGAATTGCTTGCCGCTTGCAAGCATTTATCCACTTCAATCTAGTTTCAATGGCCTTTGGAAAACGGTGAAGTCTAATACCTAACTCCTTTTGGTGTTTATCGTGATTAAAACACCCGGAAATCACATAACACGTTATTATTAAAGACTAATAAAGAATTACAGACCGTATTAAGACTAGTAAACATCACAGACAGATACCGTAAGCATCGTGTGTCGGCTGTCACTGGTGACCAGATGACGTCAGGGGCAGAGTTTGTCACTGCGCATATTGTTGATGATCCCTACCGTCTAGTAAAGTAACCGTACTACGTATTACAATGTATGAAAATAGACTGCATTAGCTTATCGTTTAATGGCATATAGAATGTAAACCTACAACCAAAATACAAGTAAAATGTTTAACGAATTGTTCATTGTACCTCAAAAAGCATTAGGATCATTGGACAGACCATGCCTTAACGTCCAAGATTCAAAGTCTTAACATGAGTGTTTGCACACAAGGTTACAAGCCCCTTCAGTGACAATATAATATGAATATAATAAAAATTATAGATTAATTACACAGGATATCTTAATGTTTTATTTAATTTCCAGCTGATGAAAATAAAAATAAAAACCACTGAAATATGAGAACATTCAACAATATATTCATTCGAAAATGAAGACTTACTTTCATAACTAATGCATTATATTAATAAATTAACGTTAACGCTTATATTCATATTACATAAATATTTATAAAAAGATTCGAAGAGCTTTATTTCATTTATAAATTTATAGCACATACAAGGTCTGACATAAATGTTCCGGTAATAAATTTCCACGTCCGGCCACTTACGCTTGCGCGGCACGGCTCCTGGCAACAAAGTGGTGAAGGGTCTTACTTAGAGAATCCCACTGTCTGCAGTCACCTGCGGGCAGTAAATGAGTGACGATCGCGCTTTACACAACGTGTATCACCATATTCGTCGAAAAATCGATTGCGAAAAATTTGGAGCAGCATAAAGAAATTGGGAAAAGATTATTAAATTAGAAGAATTGGCATTCAAGGAAATATCATGGATATCATATCCCAGAAGCAATTAATATGGTTTAGTCATTGGCAGAAAATGGAGGATGGTAGGTAGCCAAAGAGGGTGTGGGAGTGGACACCAGCCGGTAGAAGAAGGAGGAGTAAGTCGAAAGTGACGCGTTAAGATGGTGTGCAGGAGGAAATGTCTTTGCGGCGGCTTTCCGAAGATGACTGGTAAGACAAAGAAATGGTCCTTAGGAAGCGAAATACGCCTGGGCGCTAAACCCTCGCATGTACACATGTATAGATGGGAGCTCACTTGATTGCTAGCGTAAGGAATTCGGTTGGAGGAGGATTGTTTGTACGATTCCCTTCCACCTATAACCTAGTAGTAGTAATAATACTATTAGTACGCGCTCTTCTAAAAATATTACTCACAAACCATTTCGAATAACTACTGTTGTACCAGTCCCCCTAGCACTTCATCCCGCACTAGCAAACAAGTCAGCTCCCAACAATATGTACCGGGTATCCCACGGAATTTAAACCATAGGGAAATAGCATTGATTTTCATTAGTATAGGGTGATTCAAAAAGAGCGCCGGTTTTGATATATCAAATTAAGAGATTTATTTTATTGAAAAACTGAAAATAAATACATCAACAAGTTCATCTTACCTTCCGATTTCATGTATGAAAAATGATGTCATGCATGTGTCCTCCTCTACTGCGCTGGCACGCATCAACTCTATCCATGAAATTGGATATCACTGCACGACAAGTTTCGACTTCCATTTGCCCGATAACCCGTCGAATTTCCTCCTTCAAGTCATTGATGTTTCGGGGTTTATTGGCATACACCAATGACTTCAGATGACCCCAAAGATGAAAGTCACAAGGCGTCAAGTCACACGACCTTGGTGGCCATTGATGGTCGGAATTACGAGAAATGATGCGATCCTGGAACCGTTCACGGAGCAACAACATTGTTTCTCGTGCAGAAACTGAATTTTATACGGGTGATATTGGAGATCGTACCGAAGAATTCTCCGTACAGAAGAACATCGTAAACCCAATTGTTGAGAACGGCGACGTATTGATTTTTCTGGGCTAACAGCCACACTGTCACGAACCAACGCAACGTTCTGCTCAGTTCGGCCAGAACGACGAAGTCCAGAACTTTTAAGGTCGACTGTTGAACCCGTCTCAAAAAACTTTTTCATGAGCCTGCGAACTGTTGATTCATTCGGTGCTTCATTACGTCCTAGAGTACCGCGAAGTCGCCTGACAGTAGCCGCATAACTCTCTCCACTCTGGTAAAATGTTTTGACGATTAACACTCGTTGTGCAATAGTAAACTTCTCCATGGTTAGACACAGACTGCGAGAGTACTACACTGCGAACAAGAGAAACTACAACTGAATCGTCAATCGGAATGTTCTCCGAAATAGAAATGAGGTCTAACAATGTTGCCAACCGATAAACAAAAATTTACCAGCCGTTTAAAAACCGGCGCTCTTTTTGAATCACCCGTTATAATCTAAAATTATTATTGAAACAATCAGCTGCCTCCGAAAATAAATGTTAATGAAGGAAATATTCAAGTACTTAAAATAATACCGTACTGAATTTGCTTCCAAAAAAAAAATTTTAAGTAAATAATTTTAGATGGTAAAATAATTGTCAAAATAAAAAAATAAATAAATGATTTTTTTTATATTTCTAATATTTTATGAACAATAAAAAAATTTTACCGCTTATAGATTCGACCCACCTATCTTTACATCTCCGGACCAGAAGTTTACTATTACTCTAAACAAAACATAGCAATGCATTAAATTGATAAAACTTACAATACTTAAATGGAAAACGGTTTCAAATTTGTGTATTTCTGTATTTAAGCTAAAATATATCATAAATGAATCAAAATTGATATTTTTAAAAGGTCTAAACATTTTCTAATGATTCCTGACTATAACAAGTCTTCATTTATTCGTCGACAGAAAATATTAACAAACTAACGAAAATCAATGCTATTTCCCTATAGTTCGAATTCCGTGGGGCACGCGGTATATACGAGGTGTGGCTATTAAATAACGAGACTGACGTTGTAAAAAATTTTATTTTTATTTCATACATAATCTTTTATTGTCACCTTAAATATACACTCCTTCTTTATCCCTACAACGCTCCATACGAATTTTCCATTGTTGGAAACAGTGCTGGAAGTCATCTTCTGTCAGCTTCTTCAGGACACGTGCCGCTTTCTCTTTTACATCTTTCACAGACTCAAATCTTGTCCCTTTTAATGCAGATTTCACCTTAGGGAACAGGTAGAAGATAATAACATGTGATGAAACGTGTTTTTTTTTACTTATGATCCGGAAACGAAGCGCTAATACATGCACTGGAAGAGCCGAACTTCACCGAGAGCCAAAAAAGCTCGAATGAGCAAGTCAAAATTTAAAGTAATGATGATTGTTTTTTTTTATTCCTTGGGATTGTGTACCTTCACTGGGTTCCTGAAGGTCAAACAATTAATCAGTATTACTACCTTGGGCTATTTTCTAAACTACGTCAAAGAGTAAGGAGAAAACACCCCGAAATGTGGAAGAACAAATCATGGGTTCTCCACCAAGACAACGCGCCAGCTCATTCCGCGTTACCTGTCAAGAGGTTCCTAGCCAAGTACAGCATTTCAGTGTTAGAACATCCATTTTACTTACCAGATTTTGCACCGTGTGACTTCTACCTGTTCCCTAAGGTGAAATCTGCATTAAAAGGGACAAGATTTGAGTCTGTGGAAGCTGTAAAAGAGAAAGTGGCACGTGTGCTGAAGGAGCTGACAGAATATGACTTCCAGCACTGTTTCCAACAATGGAAAATTTTCATGGAGCGTTGTAAGGATAGAGAAGGAGTGTATATTGAAGGTGACAATAAGTGATTATGTATAAAATTAAAATTAAATTTTTTATAACGTCAGTCCCGTTATTTAATAGCCACACCTCGTGTATATACTTTTGTCGTAAAATGCATACTAAGGCTGAAATCGTTAACAAATCGATATTTTTGCACATTTTCGTGAACCAAAAAACAAAAAATCGCTAATTACCGCTAAACGAAGCGTTATACAAAAATGTTGTAGGATTTTAAATTCTCTACAACTTTTATTATATTGGGAGACCGAGGAAATCGCGCCACACAGGGTAATTCCGGCACCCCATGTATAACTTAAGCCTTGAGTCGGATATTCCCGGGATAGATGCTGGAACCTAGCAGACAACGCCATAAGCACTATCTGTTGTGGCCATTGTTGAGTGAGAACTAAATTAGTGTGTAGAACAATTTTATTTTTTATTGAAAATTTCATCTAATTTCTCGCTTTCAAACTATTGAGATATGTAAAAATTGCATTGATAATAGACTTGTATGAGTATTATATATGTACAGTGTGTTTATTTAGGCACATGTTAAAGTGGTAAGATCTGTTTGTTCTGATTCCTATTTCGTGCGGTTACCTATGTTTGCCATGTTGTCAAGTTGGAGTAATGACGCCACCCTAAGACAGGGTTATGGCGCCATCCTGGATAGGTGGCGGATTAAACCCAAGTCATAATCTCATTATTTTTATGCGTTTTCGATACAATTTCAATTGCCTCGTGTATGAAAACAGACCATAGAGAAGACGAAATAGACTCAAAAAGAGCTTTAGGTGGCTATGCAACAGGTCGCTGAAGGAAAATCTATTAAAAGTGTCGTCATGTTATTTAAAATTCCTAGGACTTCGAGATAGATTGAAGAACAACAACACATTCAAAGTTCAAATAAGATGACTTTGCACCATCTGAAGCTGTACAGCCTTTGATTATTGAAAACAAAGTTGATGAAGAGGTCAATCGTTCCAACTCTGTCACTGTATCTGCAGATTTCAATCTTGGCTTAAATCAAACAATCTTAGTCTAAAGCACGTGAAGGAAAATTTAAAGCGTAAAGGTTACTCAGCTATTTTTACTCCACGCATATGAAATCGATTCTTGAAGAAAGTGAATCTAAAACAAGGGTAAAAGTTGTGAAGAAAGAGTTTGCTGCCTATGAGGGCTTAAGATTAAACTTTAACCTTTTTCTTGTTAAGTAATTCTTGAAAACATTAAGTTTATTAAAATTTAATACCCTTATTCAGTAAGTTCATTTCATTTCCCACTAATTCATTAGTTTTATCGGAGGTGGTGACATTACCCCAAGTGAATGGCGGAATTACCCCGGCACCTGGAGAAATCCCGCCACTGTGCAAACAAATTACAAAAAATATATTTAATGCACTTAGAGTAGCAGGAAAAGCAATCAAAAAATTAAGTAAAATACCAAACATCTATAGAATGTAATTAAATTATAAGTTTTGAATTATAAATAATTTAACGTGAATAATAAAATATCTTTCCTTAAGATGGCGTGATGCCCCCGGTGTCCCTACATTTTTGCGCTAAAATGCATATTAAAGCCGTAATCATAAAAAAAGGAATTTTTTTCTACTTGAGCAAGGCCTCCTCAAGAATTTCAGCAGACAAGGCACCTACCACATCTTGTAGAGTATTAGAATCATAGTAAATGAGGCGATTTTTAAAAAAATCGTATGAGCCGTTTTTAAGAAAATCGTAATAAAGTGAAAATGACAAAAACAAACTACTAGTTCCGATTAATCGATTTTGATGAAAACTACATTTGATGAGAACTACTTGATGAAAAATTACATTTTTACGCTTAAATGCATATTAAAGCCGCAATCTTAAAAAACTTTTTTTAGTAGAAAACAGTCGCCCCACAAATTTCAGCAGACATGGCGCCTAACTTAAGTACTTTAGCCCTAACTTAAGTAACTTAAGACTGGTATCTAACTTAAGTTTCAAGTTCGTACGATGTTCCGTTCTTGAAATATTCTGCGCGCGTGTGCGCGCACAACACACACACACACAGACCATTTGCTAAAAACATGTTTTTTTGGGTACAGGGGGTCTGAAAACGTATAGATCCGGTGTAAACTCTATTTCGAAAAATCGACATGAAAACAATACCTACTTTCCTTCCTATACTGTACATATAGGCAAGAGAAAGTAAAAAATCAAAGAAATATAGAATAAAATTCTATAGGCTACGTTACAAAACAACGTCACAAATACTTTGAGAAAAAATACAAAGGATTGAACATAACCTAATCGCGGTTTCTTATAAAAAAAAGAAATTGAATCAGTTTTGTTATTTTACAAAATATAGTAATTGTTAAATGAATAGGCGGTAAAATGAAATCTTTATTTGGTTTTAAAAATAAGATCTTTAAATTTTTTTAGGTTTATATTTATATATTTTTTATAAAAGTTACGCATTTTTTTAGTATATTACGTTTAAATCCTATATATTAATAATTTTATAGGCATGTAGTAGTTTTGTTTACTTCATTTGCCAATTTACTTTAAACCGACTGTAGAAATGTTATCGCAGATGAAGGTTTTTATAGTGATAATCAATTTTTCATAAGTTGTAACAGAAGTAGCCTTTTTAGTTCTATTATGGTAGGATAATTTGCTTTCTAAACACTGTAATCATCGTGTTTTACACACGCATAATAATACTATTGCAGCTGTTCTATTTTCACCGCGGTATTATTTTTCATTATTAAAAAAATGTGATGCGGATAAAACAATGTAGCAACAGTCGAGGTACAGCATTCAAGTATTTTTAATGGGTTAAAAAATATTTAACCAGGGTACATTTCTTAGGTATTTAATACATTATATACCACTGACTTTTCTTATAATGGTCTTGCCTACTTAATTGATTCACATTTTTATTTTCCTAAACTTTCATTCCGTCATTTTTTTATAAGATTCATAAATTTTATTTTTCTGTGTAAATCTACTTCTCAATTCTTTCAACACTTTCAATAGATAATTATTCATTGTGGAGCACAGTATTTTGGCATTTATTGCAGGTTCTTTTAGCATCCGGTTACATATAATTAACATAACTTTCTTTTTAATACGACGTATATTTTTACTATTCAAATTAACCCTGTAAGGTGCGTTTTACATGCCTCATGGTTTTTGTGCGTAAATTTTATTCCTTTTTTAACAAATGGTCATTTTCGCACATATCTATCAGCTGAACAGTTTATTACATTTAATGGTCTGTACTTTTTTATTATATATTTTATTTTACTTTCTCTTTTTATATGAAAAGGGTATTTAGGAAGGTGAGTATTGTTTTCATGTTGATTTTTTGAAATCAACTTTTCACCGAATATACACGATTTCAGACCCCCTGAACTCAAGAAACGTGTTTAACCGATTGTTCTCTGTGTGTGTGTGTGTGTGTGTGTGTGCGCGCGCGCGCGCGCGTGTGTGTGTTTGTGTATGAACAAAATATCTCAAGAACGGAACATCGTATTACGTTGAAACTCAAAACTTAAGTTAGTTACCACTAGAGGATCCGACACAAAAATTTCATCTACATCGATCAACCGGAAGTAGTAGTTTATACGTGTCATTTTTCACTTTTTTGTGATTTTCTCAAAAACGGCTCATACGATTTTTTTTAAATCGTCTCATTTACTACATTTTTTATGCTCTACAAGATAAGGTAAGCGCTATAGTTGCTGAAATTCTTAGGGAGGCTGTTAACGGTTTTTTTAATACGGAAAATCAGTAATCGCCTCTAAAATAGGCTCCGTAGAGAAAAAACACTGAATAATACCCTGTTTGGAGTCATTTTCCATATATTGTAAGGATCTTTTAAAATATGTCCATAAAAATTTCAAATTATTAGTAAGATAAGAAAGTTTAATGGCCATGTGGTGATGCCAGTAGGTGACTCACCATTAAAAGAGCTACGGGCGGTTGTGATTGACAGCCGGTGGGTGACAAGGGTCAGACTCAGGTAGCCGAGCGGCCGACAAGCCAACTTACTGTACGAGGTCTGGCTATTAAATAACGAGACTGACGTTGTAAAAAAAATTATTTTTATTTTATACATAATCACTTTTTGTCACCTTCAATATACACTCCTTCTCTATCCCTACAACGCTCCATGCGAATTTTCCATTTTTGGAAACGGTACTGGAAGTCATCTTCTATCAGCTCCTTCAGCACACGTGCCGCTTTCTTTTTTACAGCTACCACAGACGCCAATATCGTCCCTTTAAATGCAAATTTCACCTTAGGGAACAGGTAGAAGATAATACCGTGTGATGAAACGTGGTTTTTTACTTATGATCTGGAAACGAAGCGCCAATCCATGCACTGGAAGAGCCGAACTTCACCGAGAGCCAAAAAAGCTCGAATGAGCAAGTCAAAATTTAAAGCAATGATAATTGTTTTTTTATATCCTTGGGATTGTGTACCTTCACTGGGTTCCTGAAGGTCAAACAATTAATCAATATTACTACCTTGAGGTACTTTCTAAACTACGTCAAAGAGTAAGGAAAAAACGCCCCGAAATGTGGAAGAACAAATCATGGGTTCTCCACCAAGACAACGCGCCAGCTCTTCCGCATTACCTGTCAAGAGGTTCCTAGCCAAGTACAGCATTTCAGTGTTAGAACATCCACCTTACTTACCAGATTTTGCACCGTGTGACTTCTACCTGTTCCCTAAGGTGAAATTTGCATTAAAAGGAACAAGATTTGAATCTGTGGAAGCTGCTAAAGAGAAAGCGGCACGTGTCCTGAAGGAGCTGACAGAAGCCTCGTATACATTGTATAGGTTAGGTTTCTTTTATTCAAGTTGTGTAATTGTAAAAAAAGTTGGGTAATTTTATTCAAGTTGTGTAATAAATTAAAAAATTTGCAGGTTTGAATAGATATGAGAAATGTTGGCGAACGAAAAAATTCGAAAAGTAATAAAATGGTTGGGATATAGAGATGACGATAAATTACCACCAATACCAATTTTTATGCTTTTATTAACAATTTTTAATTTGAAAATCTAAATTTAAATTCTGTGCGAAAAATACGGAATAAATGTTCACAAATAACGCTCAAAATATCAAAATAAATAAATTCAGGTACAATAAAATCCCGATGTTATTCAAGGCAGTTTTTATATCCGATTTATTTTTATGTATTATTTTTTCACGGTCTTTATCGGTTTTTAGATTCAAATGAAATTTTTCAAATTTTTTATCCGTTTTTATTAATAATGATTCAATGCGTTCTCTCCTTAATAAAAATTCATAAGAAAACGTCATGCACACTATTAAATCGTTTATATTCTTTAAACCTATCATCTTCAAAATTCTTAATGATTTCACATTCCAGTTTGTTACAACATATACAAGTATATTTAAGATCACAAATTTTGTTAATAAAAGCATAAAAATTGGTATTGGTGGTAATTTATCGTCATCTCTATATCCCAACCATTTTATTACTTTTCGAATTTTTTCGTTCGCCAACATTTCTCATATCTATTCAAACCTGCAAATTTTTTAATTCATTACACTACTTGAATAAAATGAAAACCGAACCTATACCATTTATACGAGGTGTGGCTATAAAATAACGAGACTAACGTTGTAAAAAGTTTTTTTTTTTAAATTTTATACATAATCACTTATTGTCACCTTCAATATACACTCCTTCTCTATCCCTTCAACACTCCATGCGAATTTTCCATTTTTGGAAACAGTGCTAGAAGTCATCTTTTGTCAGCTCCTTCAGGACACGTGCCGCTTTCTCTTTAACAACTTTCACAGATTCAAATCTTGTCCCTTTTAATGCAGATTTCACCTTAGGGAACAGGTAGAAGTCACATGGTGCAAGATCTGGCGAATAAGGCGGATGTTTCGACACTGAGGTGCTGTACTTGGCTAGGAACCTCTTGACAGATAACGCGGAATCAGCTGGCGCATTGTCTTGGTGGAGAACCCATGATTTGTCCTTCCACATTTCGGGACGTTTTTTCCTTACTCTTTGACGTAGTTTAGAAAGTACCTCAAGGTAGTAATATTGATTAATTGTTTGACCTTCAGGAACCCAGTGAAGGTACACAATCTGATTGATATAAAAAAAAACAATCATCATTGCTTTAAATTTTGACTTGCTCATTCGAGGTTTTTTGGCTCTTGGTGAAGTTCGACTTTTGTAGTGCATGGATTGGCGCTTCGTTTCCGGATCATAAGTAAAAAACCACGTTTCATCACATGTTATTATCTTCTTCCTGTTCCTTGAGGTGAAATTTGCATTAAAAGGGACGATATTGGCGTCTGAGGAAGTTGTAAAACAGAAAGTGGCACGTGTCCTGAAGGAGCTGACAGAAGATAACTTCCAGCACCTTTTCCAAAAATGGAAAATTCGCATGGAGCGTTGTAGGGATAGAGAAGGAGGGTATATTGAAGGTGACAATAAGTGATTATGTATAAAATAAAAATAAAATTTTTTACAACGTCAGTCTCGTTATTCAATAGCCACACCTCATACAGTAAGTTGGCTGTGGGCCGGTCGGCTACCTTGTCAGCCACCGGCTTTCAATCACAACCACCCGTAGCTCTTTCAATGGTGAGTCACCTACTGGCATCACCACAAGGCCATTAAACTTTCTTATATTACTAATAATTTAAAAATTTTTTGGACATATTTTAAAAAATCATTACAAAATATGGAAAATGACACCAAACAGGGTATTATTCAGTGTTTTTTCTCTACAGCGCCTAGTTTAGAGGCAATTACTGATTTTCCGTATTAAAAAACCGTTAACAGCCTCCCCAAGAATTTCAGCAACTATAGCGCTTACCTTATCTTGTAGAGCATAAAAAATGTCGTAAATGAGACGATTTAAAAAAAATCGTATGAGCCGTTTTTGAGAAAATCGCAAAAAAGTGAAAAATGACACGAATAAACTACTACTTCCGGTTGATCGATGTTGATGAAATGTTTGTGTCGGATCCTCTAGTGGTAACTAACTTAAATTTTGAGTTTCAACGCAATACGATGTTCCGTTCTTGAGATATTTTGTTCATACGAGCACACACACACACACACATGCATACACACACACACACACACACACACACACACAGCAATCGTTAAAACACGTTTCTTGGGTTCAGGGGGTCTGAAAACGTTATTCGGTTACCGAATACGTTATAAACTTATTCTGTGAAAAGTTGATTTCAAAAAATCGACATGAAAACAATACTTTCCTTCCTATATACCCTATTCATATAAACAAAAGAAGTAAAATAAATATAATAAAAAAGTACAGACCATAAAATGTAATAAACTGTTCAGCTGATAGATATCTGCGAAAATGACCATTTGTTAAAAACGGAATAAAATTTACGCACGAAAACCATGAGGCATGTAAAACGCACCTTACAGGGTTAATTTGAATAGTAAAAATATACGTTGTATTGAAAAGAAAGTTATGTTAATTATATGTAACCGGAGGCCAAAAGAACCTGGAATAAATGCCACAATACTGTGCACCACAATGAATAATTATCTATTGAAAGTGTTGAAAAAATTGAGAATTAATAGATTTAGACAGAAAAATAAAAGTTATGAATCTTATAAAAGAATGACGGAATGAAAAGTTTAGGAAAATTAAAATGTGAATCAATTAAGTAGGCAAGACCATTATAAGAAAAATCAGTGGTATACAGGGTGATTCATGAAGTTCTCCCCCCACTTCTACAGCACATTGTACTAGTAAAAATAATGAAAAAATGTTATATAAACATAGGTCCGAAAACGCTTCGTTAGCGAGTTACAGCTAGCGAAAGTTTCGCCTGGATTTCAGTTCACCAGGTGAAATGAGGTCTTCCTGGAATTGTGGTAAGGTAGATTAAGGGGCAAATTCAATCATTTCTTATGGTTTTTGATCTGATAAATTGAATAAAACAGGTCCCAGATCTGTAAGTTAAATAGTTTTTAAGAAAACCAGTGTCAAATGCAAAAAATGGAGTGAAAAACTTATTTTTTCATCTTTGGGCAAGGATAACTGTGTTATTTCACCAAGAAACAGTTAAAATTTTTCAATAAAACATGTAGAAAATTTTATTCTGAACAAACCGGTGTAAATTAAGTACACAGAAAGCGAATAGATGTTTGATTAAATGAGTTTTTATTCATAAGAGTACAAAGTAAAATTAACCGGAAAAACTAAAATGAAAAAATGTGTTTTTTTCACTCCATTTTTTTGCATTTGACACTGGTTTTCTCAAAAACTATTCGCTTTCTGTGTACTTTATTTACACCGGTTTGTTCAGAATAAAATTTTCTACATTTTTTATTGAAAATTTTTAACTGTTTCTTGGTGAAATAACAAAGTTATTCTTGCCCAAAGATGAAAAAATGTGATTTTCACTCCATTTTTTGCATTTGACACTGGTTTTCTCAAAAACTATTTAACTTACAGTTCTGGGACCTGTTTTATTCAATTTATCAGATCAAAAACCATAAGAAATGATTGAATTCGCCCCTTAATCTACCTTACCACAATTCCAGGAAGACCTCATTTCACCTGGTGAACTGAAATCCAGGCGAAACTTTCGCTAGCTGTAACTCGCTAACGAAGCGTTTTCGGACCTATGTTTATATAACATTTTTTCATTATTTTTACTAGTACAATGTGCTGTAGAAGTGGGGGGAGAACTTCATGAATCACCCTGTATAATGTATTAACCCTTTAAAGGTCTTTGGTAAGTATACTTACCAATGGCAATAAGGTCGATTTTTTTTACAGAATAAGCTATGCAGTTGAACCTTATTAGCACTTCATGGTTTTATAGATGTTCTCTGGTAAGTAGGCTATCCAAATTTTGAAATTAGTGGGCAGCGACCATTTGCTTCATGAGTTACACGAATGTGGTAAGGATTCATACCAGTGTTGTTTTGTTGTTAATTTTGTTCAGTGCTTAGAAAATTCGAGTTTTTTTCACGAGAAAGCAAGCATTCATGGTAATATAAAGTTAAGATATGTTATTCTACATATTTTTCTGTTATACAGAACTACAAGTTGTTTTAATAAGCATTCTTACCACTAAACATTATATAGGCTATGATTCCCATTTCAATAAACGTCCTTGGTAAGTATATATTTGTTTATTTTTTGTTGGTAAGTGTACTTACCAGGGCTTAACATAAAAAAAAGAAATATCTTGCTGTTCCAGCACTAGAAATACATTATTCAAGTCCCTATAAAACAAAATTTAACATTTTACAACATGCATATCCCCCCTCCCCAAAGTACTGCCCTATAAAGGGTTAAATACCTAAGAAATGTACCCTGGTTAAATATTTTTTAACTCATTAAAAATACTTGAATGCTGTACCACGACTGTTGCTACCTTGTTTTTTCCGCATCACATTTTTTTAATAATGAAAAATAATACCGCGGTGAAAATAGAACAGCTGCAATAGTATTATTATGGGTCTGTAAAATACGATGATTACAGTGTTTAGAAAGCAAATTATCCTACCATAATAGAACTAAAAAGGCTACTTTTGTTACAACTTATGAAAAATTGATTATCACTATAAAAACCTTTATTTGCGATAACATTTCTATAGTTGATTTAAAGTAAATTGGCAAATAAAGTAAACAAAACTACTACATGCCTATAAATAATAATATAGGATTTAAAAGTAATATACTAAAAAAAATGCGTAACTTTTATAAAAAATATATAAATATAAATGTAAAAAATTTGAAAGATCTTATTTTTAAAACTAAATAACGTTTTCATTTTACCGCCTATTCATTTAACAATGACTACTATATTTTGTAAAATAAAACTGATGCAATTTCTTTTTTTTCAACAACACTACAGATTCAAGAAACCGCGATAAGTTTTTGTTTGTTCCTTTGTATTTTTTATCAAAGTATTTCTGACGATTTGTAACTTATAGAATTTTATTCTACATTTCTTTGATTTTGTACTTTCTCTTGCCTATATGAATAAATAGGAAGGAAAGTAGGTATTGTTTTCATGTCGATTTTTCTAAATCGAGTTTACACCGGATCTATACGTTTTCAGACCCCCTGAACCCAAAAAACATGTTTTTAGCAATTGGTGTGTGTGTGTGCGTGCGCGCGCGCTTATTCGTGTAATTTTTCACTTTTTTGCAATTTTCTCAAGAACGGCTGCTACGATTTTTTTAAAAATCGACTCGTTTACTAAAGTTTTTATGCTTTACAAGATAGGGTAGGCGCCAAGTCTGCTGAAATTCTTGGGGCGACTGTTTTCTTGTAAAAAAAATTTTTTTTTAAGATTGCGGCTTTAATATGCATTTTAGCGTAAAAATGTAATTTTTCATCAAGTAGTACTCATCAAATGTAGTTTTCATCAAAATCGATTAACCGGAAGTAGTAGTTTATTTGTGTCATTTTCACTTTATTGCTATTTTCTCAAAAACGGCTCATACGATTTTTTTAAAAATCGCCTCATTTACTATGTTTTTTATACTCTACAAGATGTGGTAGGTGCCTTGTCTGCTGAAATTCTTGAGGAGGCCTTGCTCAAGGAGAAAAAAATTGGTTTTTTAAGATTGCGGCTTTAATATGAATTTTAGCGCAAAAATGTAGGGAAACTGGGGGCATCACGCCATCTTAAGGAAAGATATTTTATTATTCCGTTAAATTGTTTATAATTCAAAACTTATAATTTAATTACATTCTATAGATGTTTGGTATTTTACTAAATTTTTTTGATTGTTTTTCCTGCTAAGTGAATTAAATGTATTTTTTGTTATTTGTCTGCACAGTGGCGGGATTTCCCCAGGTACCGGGGTAATTCCGCCATTCACTTGGGGTAATGTCGCCACCTCCGATAAAACTAATGAATTAGTGGGAAATGAAATGAACTTACTGAATAAGGGTATTAAATTTTAATAAACTAAATGTTTTCAAGAATTACGTAACAAAAAAAAGGTTAAAGTTTAATCTTAAGCCCTCATAGGCAGCAAACTCTTTCTTCACAATTTTTACCCTTGTTTTAGATTCACTTTCTTCAAGAATCGATTTCATATGAGTGGAGTAAAAATAGCTGAGTAATCTTTACGCTTTAAATATTCCTTCACTTGCTTTAGACTGAGATTGTTTGATTTAAGCTAAGATTGAAATCTGCAGATACAGCGACAGAGTTGGAACGATTGACCTCTTCATCAACTTTGTTATCAATAATCAAAGGCTGTACAGCTTCAGATGGTGCAAAGTCATCTTCTTTGAACTTTGAATGTGCTGTTGTTCTTCAATCTATCTCGAAGTCCTAGGAATTTTAAATAACATGGCGACACTTTTAATAGATTTTCCTTCAGCGACCTGTTGCATAGCCACCTGAAGCTCTTTTTGAGTCTATTTCGCCTTCTTTGTGGTCTGTTTTCATACACGAGGCAATTGAAATTGTATGGAAATCGCATAAAGATAATGAGATTATGACTTGGGGTTAATCCACCACCTTTCCAGGATGGCGCCATAACCCTGTCTTAGGGTGGCGTCATTACTCCGACTTGACAACATGGCAAACATAGGTAACCGCACGGAATAGGAATCAGAACAAACAGATCTAACCACTTTAACATGTGCCTAAATAAATACACTGTACATATATAGGGTGATTTAAAACTATACGGCAAAAGGATCTCATTCTATAGCTAAAAATAAGAAAAAAGTTCATATAAACACATGCCTGAAAACGCTTAGTTAGCGAGTTACGGCTAGCGAAAAATTTCACCTAGACCCTTGGTGAACCTGACCCTTGGTGAAGTAAGGCCGTATAAAAATGTTAAAGGTAGTTACAAAGATACAAATACGAATGTTTCTTATGTTTTTTAATCTGAAAAATTGAATAAAATTGTTTCCAGAGCTGTAAATTTAATACTTTCAGAGATATCCTACATAAAACACAAGAATTGGTGCAAAGAAATAACACATTTTTGTGTTTAACGTAAGATTACTTCCATAAATGGTAAATAAAGTTGTATTGTTTCTTAAATAAATTTGTAGAAAATTTAATTCTGAAAAGATTCATGTGAATTACTCAGGAAAAAAATGAATAATAGATATTGAAATTTCGCTTTATTTAAAATCAAAACAGACGCACATAAAACGCGCATTTTTAACTGCAAAAAATATTAACTAATAATTATGTTAAAATATTAATTAATATGTCGTAACAGCTGATAATGATCAGCTGTTACTCCCAACCTAATATGTTATGCAGTTAAGAATGTGCGTTTTATGTGCGTCTGTTTTGATTTTAAATAAAGCAAAATTTCAATATCTATTATTCATTTTTTCCCTGAGTAATTCACATGAATCTTTTCAGAATTAAATTTTCTACAAATTTATTTAAGAAAAAATGCACCTTTATTTACCATTTATTAGAAAGTATTGCATTTACAGCTCTGGAACCAATTTTATTCAATTTTTCAGATTAAGAAACATAAGAAATAATCGTATTTGTATCTTTGTAAACTACCTTTAACATTTTTATACGACCTTACTTCACAGAGGGTACAGAGTTCTAGGTGAAATTTTTCGCTAGCCGCAACTCGCTAACTAAGCGTTTTCAGGCATGCGTTTATATGAACTTTTTTCTTATTTTTAGCTATAGAATGAGATCCTAAGAGATTGCCGTATAGTTTTGAATCAACCTGTATAATACTCATACAAGTCTATTATCAATGAAATTTTTACATATCTCAATAGTTTGAAAGGGAGAAATTTGATGAAATTTTCAATAAAAAATAAAATTGTTCTACACACTAATTTAGTTCTCACTCAACTATGGCCACAACAGATAGTGCTTATGGCGTTGTCTGCTAGGTTCCAGCATCTATCCCGGGAATATCCGACTGAAGGCTTAAGTTATACATGGGGTGCCGGAATTACCCTGTGTGGCGCGATTTCCTCGGTCTCCCAATATAATAAAAGTTGTAGAGAATTTAAAATCCTACAACATTTTTGTATAACGCTTAGTTTAGCGGTAATTAGCGATTTTCTGTTTTTTGGTTCTCGAAAATGTGCAAAAAAATAGATTTGTTAACGATTTCAGCCTTAGTATGCATTTTACGACAAAAGTGTATACACGAGGTGTGGCTATTAAATAACGGGACTGACGTTATAAAAAAATTTTATTTTAATTTTATACATAATCACTTATTGTCACCTTCAATATACACTCCTTCTCTATCCCTACAACACTCCATGCGAATTTTCCATTGTTGGAAACAGGGCTGGAAGTCATCTTTTGTCAGCTCCTTCAGGGCACGTGCCGCTTTCTCTTTTACAGCTTCCACAGACTCAAATCTTGTCCCTTTTAATGCAGATTTCACCTTAGGGAACAGGCAGAAGTCACACGGTGCAAGATCTGGTGAGTAAGATGGATGTTCTAACACTGGGATACTGTACTTGGCTAGGAACCTCTTGACAGGTAACGCGGAATGAGCTGGCGCATTGTCTTAATGAAGAACCCATGATTTGTTCTTACACATTTCGGGGCGTTTTTTCCTTACTCCTTGACGTAGTTTAGAAAGTACCTCAAGGTAGTAACATTGATTAATTGTTTTACCTTCAGGAACCCAGTGAAGGTACACAATCTCATGCATATAAAAAAACAATCATCATTGCTTTAAATTTTGACTATCTAATTCGAGCTTTTTTGGCTCTCGGTGAAGTTCGGCTCGTCCATTGAATGGATTGGCACTTCTTTTCCGGATCATAAGTAAAAACCACGTTTCATCACATGGTATTATCTTCTACCTGTTCCCTAAGGTAAAATTTGCATTAAAAGGGACGATATTGCCGTCTGTGGAAGCTGTAAAAGAGAAAGCGGCACGTGTCCTGAAGAAGCTGACAGAAGATGACTTCCAGCACTGTTTTCGACAATGAAAAATTCGCACGGAGCGTTGTAGGGATAGAGAAGGAGTGTATATTTAAGGTGACAATAAGTGATTATGCATAAAATTAAAATTACATTTTTTACAACGTCAGTCTCGTCATTTAATAGCCACACCTCGTATATACCGCGTGCCCCACGGAATTCGAACTATAGGGAAATAGCATTGATTTTCGTTAGTTTGTTAATATTTTCTGTCGACGAATAAATGAAGACTTGTTATAGTCAGGAATCATTAGAAAATGTTTAGACCTTTTAAAAAATATCAATTTTGATTCATTTATGTTATATTTTAGCTTAAATACAGAAATACACAAATTTGAAACCGTTTTCCATTTAAGTATTGTAAGTTTTATCAATTTAATGCATTGCTATGTTTTGTTTAGAGTAATAGTAAACTTCTGGTCCGGAGATGTACAGATAGGTGGGTCGAATCTATCAGCGGTAAAATTTTTTTATTGTTCATAAAATATTGGAAATATAAAAAAAATCATTTATTTATTTTTTTATTTTGACAATTATTTTACCATCTAAAATTATTTACTTAAAAAAAATTTTTTTTGGAAGCAAATTCAGTACGGTATTATTTTAAGTACCTGAATATTTCCTTCATCAACATTTATTTTCGGAGACAGCTGATTGTTTCAATAATAATTTTAGATTATACTAATAAAAATCAATGCTATTTCCCTATGGTTTAAATTCCGTGGGATACCCGGTACATATTGTTGGGAGCTGACTTGTTTGCTAGTGCGGGATGAAGTGCTAGGGGGCCTGGTACTACAGTAGTTTTTCGAAATGGTTTGTGAGTAATATTTTTAGAAGAGCGCGTACTAATAGTATTATTACTACTACTAGGTTATAGGAGGAAGGGAATCGTACAAACAATCCTCCTCCACCCGAATTCCTTACGCTAGCAATCAAGTGAGCTCCCATCTATACATGTGTACATGCGAGGGTTTAGCGCCCAGGCGTATTTCGCTTCCTAAGGACCATTTCTTTGTCTTACCAGTCACCTTCGGAAAGCCGCCGCAAAGACATTTCCTCCTGCACACCATCCTAACGCGTCACTTTCGACTTACTCCTCCTTCTTCTACCGGCTGGTGTCCACTCCCACACCCTCTTTGGCTACCTACCATCCTCCATTTTCTGCCAATGACTAAACCATATTAATTGCTTCTGGGATATGATATCCATGATATTTCCTTGAATGCCAATTCTTCTAATTTAATAATCTTTCTTTTCCCAATTTCTTTATGCTGCTCCAAATTTTTCGCAATCGATTTTTCGACGAATATGGTGATACACGTTGTGTAAAGCGCGATCGTTACTCATTTACTGCCCGCAGGTGACTGCAGACAGTGGGATTCTCTAAGTAAGACCCTTCACCACTTTGTTGCCAGGAGCCGTGCCGCGCAAGCGTAAGTGGCCGGACGTGGAAATTTATTACCGGAACATTTATGTCAGACCTTGTATGTGCTATAAATTTATAAATGAAATAAAGCTCTTCGAATCTTTTTATAAATATTTATGTAATATGAATATTAGCGTTAACGTTAATGTATTAATATAATGCATTAGTTATGAAAGTAAGTCTTCATTTTCGAATGAATATATTGTTGAATGTTCTCATATTTCAGTGGTTTTTATTTTAATTTTCATCAGCTGGAAATTTAATAAAACATTAAGATATCCTGTGTAATTAATCTATAATTTTTATTATATTCATATTATATTGTCACTGAAGGGGCTTGTAACCTTGTTTGCAAACACTCATGTTAAGACTTTGAATCTTGGACGTTAAGGCATGGTCTGTCCAATGATCCTAATGCTTTTTGAGGTACAATGAACAATTCGTTAAACATTTTACTTGTATTTTGGTTGTAGGTTTATATTCTATATGCCATTAAACGATAAGCTAATGCAGTCTATTTTCATACATTATAATACGTAGTACGGTTACTTTACTAGACGGTAGGGATCATCAACAATATGCGCAGTGACAAACTCTGCCCCTGACGTCATCTGGTCACCAGTGACAGCCGACACACGATGCTTACGGTATCTGTCTGTGATGTTTACTAGTCTTAATACGGTCTGTAATTCTTTATTAGTCTTTAATAATAACGTGTTATGTGATTTCCGGGTGTTTTAATCACGATAAACACCAAAAGGAGTTAGGTATTAGACTTCACCGTTTTCCAAAGGCCATTGAAACTAGATTGAAGTGGATAAATGCTTGCAAGCGGCAAGCAATTCATTTTCTGCTGATAGTGTTTGCGTATGTTCAGTACATTTCGACGAATCGGATTATGTATGCGATTTAAGCCCAAGCTGCTACATCTGCCATTAAAACGTGTCCTAAAGACGAATTTAGTTTCACATTTAAGTTTGGCGATTTGTAGTGCCATTCTACGTTCGGTAAACTCGACTTGTAGTGAACGTAAAAATAGAGGAGCGAAACGATGCGCTCGTAAGGAAGTCTATGATATTTTAAACTAATTATCCAATTACAACACAGGCAGTTCACAAAATGAAGGGATAGCCGTAGAGGAAGGTATGCCTCGTTTTAATGAAGAACCGACAAATTTGAATATTGCGAAGTCAGAAGAAACAGATCTCTTACAACGTGAAAACGCCGAATTGAAAGAAGAAAACTAGTTACTTAGAGAAAAACTTCAAGCCGCAAACGAAGAATTATTAAAATTAAAATCAATTTTCCGTGTAAACATACCTGAACAGCTTTGCTTATAAAAAGAATGCAATAATCCTTCCGTCACTACGCACTGGCCGAGTTGTTGAAGACCAGCTACGTCATCACTCGTATTATACCATCTCATAGCAGCTGCGCATGTCTGCTACCGTCTAGTATAGTAACCTTTATACGTATTTATTCTACTAACCATGACATAAATGTCATGAAATGTTTTTTATGTTCAATAAAAAAAATTGCATGATAATCTTCATCGGTTATGACCTTTTCCCACGATAGCTATACCGGTAGGATATTGCAGTCTCAGTGCGCATGCATCAGGAAGTGGGGTAACCCCCACTACAACATAACCTCGCTACGTTAATTAATATAAAACCGAGTCTCTACTGTGAAATACTACAATGATGGGGATAATGGTTTACAGTCAAGGTTGACGCTTGGAACGCTTACATTGCAATTTCCTTACGGTATGCCTCAAGCTCTTGCAAACAGTCTTCAGAGTTACATCATTATCGCCATACACTAATTTTAACATTTTATGAGCTTCTTCGGTACTTTTTTGCAACTTAAACAAAAATTAATGTTAACATGTTGTTTGAAACTCATGATGCGCGATAGATTCGGTAAACATGCCCTCGCTCTTACGGCTGTAGAAAGCAGTTGACAAGTCACAACTTATTCAAACTAGACACTGACAATCTCAAAAAATCAGGCTATTCGACTTACTTCAAACGGATATAGCGACAGCAATTTCTTCGTAATAAAATTATTCACCGTATTTTTTGATCATGCCTCGAAGGAGCTAAAAATTCGATTGCCTTTTGTATAATCTGATAGTGGATCTGTGAAGTGGAGATAAGTGTATTTTTCAGGTATTTTAATGAAGAGTTGTTGAGTAGATGATATTTTTGTTTCTAAATGCTTGAATAAGAACTTTCACGTGCATAAAGCTGTCGTATATACAGTACTTGATAGCACTTGTTGGTATTTTTTGCTTACTGCAATAGGTATTGTCTTCTGTACGCTTAAAAGTGACATTATGCCGCTTTGTGAGCTTCGTGATCTGTGTGAGCTTTGTAAGCTTTGTGAGCTTTATGAGCTTCGTGAGCTTTATGAGCTTTTGGAGCTTTGTGAGCGTCTTTGCTTATCTCTCAGCAACAGTGCCGTAGGAAAGCACTGATGAAACTATGGAGTGGTAAACCATTATTCGTATTTTTAACTCTAATTAACTAGAAGGGTTTTTAACGGGTATATAAGTTATCTTAGACGTTGTCATAGCCAATTTACAAGCTCATCGTACAGAAGTGCCCGATTAATTCTTATTTTTAGATATTTAATAGATTGCTATCTGCAAGTATTTTGGCAATTACAGTTGGTATGGGCAACAGGTAAGTACATTTAGGTTCTAGTCGTGAAGAATTAAGCTGAAACAAAAAAAGTATGTCATCTCATAGTTCATCGCTAGATTCATATCCAGCCATGTGTTTATATTTCACAGCCCATTTTTAGCATTTATTTTTGCATAATTTGTGTACAATCTGATTCATCAAATAGAACTGCAGTGCTCTCAGTTGTTAAATCTAATAGCCAAGATAACAGTATTAATTCCTTGTGCTCTTGGATGATTGTAGCACATTGAAGTAACCATAGGCAGCATTCAGTAACTGGAAAGGTAGATAAAAAATTAATACAATAATGAAATGTACAACAGATTGAAATTTAGTGTGTTCTTTGATATTTGTTATTTATTTTTCGTTTATATTAGTCGATCTAGTGAAATCAATCAAGTGTAAAATTTTAAAACATTTGGAAATCAATCCAGGATTTAATAAATTGATTGCATTGGTAAAGATTGATAGACAATGTAACCTTCCATTAAATTTATTTATTTATTTGGGTCATTGATTATCATAAAAAAACGTTTATGAGAAAAATAATTAAAAACTTGTGTCAAACACTCACACAAATTTTTTTGCCAATGCAAATAATGAACTATGTAACCTAAAATTAGTTATAAAACATTAGTAGTAAACAAAAAACTAATCTCTTTACTAACTATAAAGTGTATTGTCGGCAACAGGGATTCCCATACCGCAACATTTCTTTTGCCATCCTTCTAAAACTGTTTATTATTGTTGGAACTCTTTTTTTTTTTGGCCGGCCGGATTGGCGTAGTTGGTAACGTGCTCACCTCTCATCATGCGGTCTTGGGTTCAAATCCCATTCAGGCACGACATATTTTCATACGTTACAAACAATAATTTCATCCTTCACCGTCTGCATTAGCAGTAATTGCAGAACAGCCGGACGTTAAACAAAAAAAAAATGGAACTCTTTTTATTATTTATTATACCCAGATACCGAACGAACATAAGCCTTAGGTGTTACAAGAAATTAATAAATGTGAGTTCGGAACAGGCTTCCGAAGATCAGTGAGGTAGAGGAGGTGGTGGAGAAGAAGAAAAATTCTTTTGTGGATGTAAGCAGATATCTTAAGTGCAGAGAAGAAACTACTGTACATCTTTTTATTGACAGCAAGAATTGTAAATCACATAAGTAACTGTTTCATCATCTAGGTATATAGTTTACAGGTGAAGAATTATTTGTGACAACGATAAAGTTAAATTTTTTTTTTTTAGTAATCCCTAATGTGTGTACGTTGCAATCTGTTCAATTTAGAACAATAAGCAACCCCATGACCCAATGAGATGAGGATGATGTGTATGACGTGTAAATGAGGTGTAGTCTTGTACAGACCCAGGCCGACCATTCCTGAGAGAGTATGGTTAATTGAACCCCAACCATCAAAGTACACCGGTAACGACTGTCTAGTAGTCAGATCCGTATAAAAGTAACTACTTTTACTAGGATTTGAACCAGGAACCTTCGTCTCCAAAATCAGCAAAATTAGCTAAACCCGGTGGGTTTAGTTAAAAAATAATGGTTTTTATAATTGCTTTGATATATTTACGTATTTAGGTATTTGACAACTAAGAGATTTGTTTACCTTGCCAAAATGATTTAAATTCAATTCATATACATGGAATGGTTTTATAGTAAAATTTTTCGAAAGTAGCATCATTAAATTAACAGATTTCCTAAACCACAAAGGGTTTTCTTCCCAACCACAATCGTACAGCACAAACCTTAAATTTTCACCCTGAAACAAAAATACATTGAAAAATTAAATTTGTTTACACACAGAATCACTTCTGATAATATCAAAGTGACACGAAATACTTTAGTCCTCACCACAAAGAATCTGTTGTGCATAAAGAACTTTACTTCAGAAACTACAGAATGGAAAATGTTTAATGATAGACCAAACAAAATATTGCCTTTCCCTCCACTGATTCGTTGACTGAATTTTTTTTAATGGCTACCAAATAAGTTGGATCTCTATTTATCGAACTTCCATACATCGAAATTCTCTATATATCGAAGTATTTCTTAAGTCCCGTGAAATTTTAATGGAAAAATATTTCTGTAATCGAAAACAATATTAACTTCTATAACTAATAATAACTAATATTAACTTCGATAAATAGTATCGAAGTTAACATTAGTGAAAATATAAATAGAACTCCATATAGCCCTCCTACAACACACTAGGCAATCCAAAACATTGAGAGAGAGCAACGTGACAGTTGCAATGTGACAGTACAGTTGGAAAGTGCATGTACAAGACAAGTACGTTGACCACTGTGGTTAACGTATAAGAATAGTATGGCACTTTTAAACACTAGTGCTACTAGTAATAGTAGTACTAGTGGTTCTTTTATACTAATGATGGCATTCCTGGGAAAATGACCCTTACGTTCCAAAATGGTAATCAACAACGTCATTACGGAGCAGGTGAATAGCTTCACATAATTTTTTATCTTCGTTGTGGCGTGTCCTTTCATAAAGAATATGCCATCTCTCATAAAATAGCTAATATCAGCAAGATTTGTGGCACTATCCACCGTGCTTTGAAGGGTAAAGCCAGAAAGGAAACAGAGATAAAACTCTACAAGACGATGGCTATTCCTTTGCTGACTCATGGAAGTGAGGTATGGATAAAAACAAAAAAACGATGACTCACGCATTCAAGCTGCAGAAATGAGATTTTCACGCAGCGTTCAGGGATATACGCGGCTGGATCACATAAGGAGCGAGGTCATTTGGAGGCAATGTAATATCCTTGCCGATGTGATCAAGCAGTATGGGATGAGATGGACAAATCGCCTGCTCCGTATATCTCCAGATCGTCTTCCGCTGCAGGTATGGGAATTAAGGCAGGATGGAAGAAGAGACGTTGGAGGACCGAGGAAACGATGGACATTGGAACAGGCTCTAGAAGCCTAATCCATGAAAGATGTTGCTGATGATGATAAGTGTGTAAATTTTAATTCCTTATCTTTTACAAATCCTATGAAAAGTACCTAAAAATAGCAAATTTAACATTGACGGGATACAAACTACAGTCTCCCGTTAAGAGTAGGCTAGTTTAATTTATTACAAAATATTGTTAAATGTAAAACGTAACTAAGATGATAAGATTTCTAAGAACAACGAATCTTACCTCGTTACAAAGTTGTTGTCCTAAAGATGAATAGATGTACAAGAAAAATGCTATTGGGGTCATTAATGCCATATATTCTATTTTTATTAAAACATTTGAACTCTGAAAAATAATTGTTTTTATTTTAAAGGTAAGTATGATAGACGAGGTGTGGCTATTAAATAACGAGATTGACGTAAAAAATGTTAA
The DNA here is from genome assembly GCA_035578175.1 of Catonia carolina. NCBI lineage: Eukaryota > Metazoa > Arthropoda > Insecta > Hemiptera > Achilidae > Catonia > Catonia carolina. The sequence continues at coordinate 7,741,325 of JAQMRL010000014.1, read as the reverse complement.
TTTTAATTTTATACATGAACACTTACTGTCACCTTCAATATACACTTCTTCTCTATCCCTACAACGCTCCATGTGAATTTTCTATTGTTGGAAACAGTGCTGGAATTTATCTTCTGTCAGCTCCTTCAAGACACGTGCCCCTCAAAAATGTTTGAAATGAAGCTCGCAAATATGTTTGTACTCACACTTTGTACACGATTGAAAATGACCCAAATTTTTTGGAAACGATAATAACATGGGATGAAACGTGGTTTTTAATTATGATCCGGAAACGAAGCGCTAATCCATGCACTGGAAGAGCCGAACTTCACCGAGAGCCAAAAAACCTCGAATGAGCAGTCAAAATTTAAAGAAATGATGATTGTTTTTTTTTTATATCCATGGGATTGTGTACCTTCACTGGGTTCCTGAAGGTCAAACAATTAAGCAATATTACTAATTTGAGGTACTTTCTAAACTACGTCAAAAAGTAAGGAAAAAATGTCCCGAAATTTGGAAGGACAAATCATGGGTTCTCCACCAAGACAATGCGCCAGCTCATTTCACGTTATCTGTCAAGAGATTCCTAGCCAAGTACAGTATCTCAGTGTTAGAACATCCACCTTATTCACCAGATCTTGTACCATGTGACTTCTACCTGTTCCCTAAGGTGAAATCTGCATTAAAAGGGACAAGATTTGAGTCTGAGGAAGCTGTAAAAGAGGAAGCAGCACTTGTCCTGAAGGAGCTGACAATCGATGACTTCCAGCACTGTTTCCAACAATGGAAAATTCGCATGGAGTGTTGTAGGGATAGAGAAGGAGCGTATATTGAAGGTGACAATAAGTGATTATGTATAAAATAAAAATTTTTTTTACAACGTCAGTCTCGTTATTTAATAGCCACACCTCGTACGTAGTTAGAACACAAATATTATTGATTGTTTCTCTGTGGACTTTGTCTTTGCGTGGGTCCTACAAATTTTTACAATTCCCGAGCTCTTTTCCCGAATCCCACCAACATTAAATTATTCTGTCTTTTTGTATTCATACAAAAACTGTAATTTCATTCTTTTTATCAGTTTTTGTGATTTCATGAGTGTACTATAACACACTGTTTTTCGAGTCTGGTTGTTTTATTATCTGCATGCATACTTTTCTATTTTTTTTAATTCCTATTCGTTTCACACATTTTTTGCCTTTTAATGCGTAGGCTTACAGTACAGTACCTACTATTAACGTCTTTGTGAGTTGAATGCCACGTAACAATATGACTGTGTGAACGAATGAAGCCTCTCGACAAAATAAAAACGTATCCACCTAACTTAAGCCAACGTAAAATATCGGAAGTAACCGGTGTACCGAAAATTACGATATCGTGCTCCAAGAAAATAAAATACGCCAAGACAAGGCATTATAAGAACATTTCGGGAAACAAAAACGTAAAGGAAGGATCCACTTGTTGAGAAGCGTTGAATGAATTGTTTGCCACTGTAACTTCACAAAGTCAATGGTCCAATGCTTAAAACCAAGGCAAAAGGTTTTGCTAAAAAGTTAATCATTGTTCTGTACCTTTGTATTTTTTCGTGTGTATATGGATAGAACTTGCATGTAAAATTTATGTATAATTTATGTATTTTAATAAAATACAGTATCGTATACGATACAGTTTATGAATTCCTTTATTAGGGCCAGCCGTTTAATTGGGCCAAAATTCTCCGGTCCCGATTAGCCCCAATAATCCAGAATTGACTGTACTTTGAATAGGAATTGGAGAAAATTTCCATTCTTCAAAATCATTTCATACAACCTCCCTAGAAACCCTAGAAAGTCTGTAATCATCACACATCTTTCTGTTAACTACCATTTTTAAATAGAATTAATGTTAGCAATTAACCAATCTTTTGACAAGTCATTAACTTCTTTCAGGTTGAAACTATAATAATACTAATATTTAAAATGAAATATTTCAAAATAATTACCGTATTTAATATTTAATAATAGATTAAAATTACAAGGAAAAATTTCACATCTTAATAATTACTTGTGTTAATACTTACTTCCGTGATTCTGTACAGGTATACACAGCCTGCCATACAAGTTACTTGATTCTGAGCTGTCACCAGATTTCTAACTGCTTTATTCAGTAATTTGATATTTCTGCAATATATATGACCACTAAATATTATTAGGATTGTTTACAAAGAGAGAGTAAACTAATAAAACTGTGAAGTTAAGTATTATTGCAATTTTCGTTATAATTAACGCAAGGTGATAAAGAATTGTGTACCATTGTAAAAGTACAATATTGTACCAATAATGGAAGTTATGGTAATTCCTAATTACTATAACTTCCATTACTCTGGTAAAAACCAAATAAATCATGTAAGGAGAACCCCCATTGTTAGAATAAGTTACATTAGAATAGTAAAATAGAATAGTAAATAGTAAAATAGTAAATAAAGCCTCTCAACAAAATAAAAACGTATCCACCTAACTTAAGCCAACGTAAACTATCGGAACTAACCGGTGTACCGAAAATTACGATAGCTTGTATCGTGCTCCAAGAAAATAAAATACGCCAAGACATTATAACAACATCTCAGAAAAGAAAAACGTAAAGGAAGGATCCACTTGTTGAGAAGCGTTGAATGAATTGTTACAAAGTGTTAGCGTCAATGGTCCAATGCTTAAAACCAAGGCAAAAGGTTTTACTAAAAACCTTAGCTTAGTTAGAAATCTTAGTTAGACAATAAGTTGTAAATATATAGTAAATATAAATATTAGTAAAATTTTTGTTACGTCGGAAAAACGAATAGATCATTTAAAAAACGATTTTCTGAGCATTATGCTGCTTATTTAAAAAAGGAATGTAAAAATTCTAATGTGGCAGAACATTTGCTGACGAAAGGGCATAAAATAAGCAGTCATGAAAATAATTTGGAAATTTTAGAAATATGTTTCGATAGTAACAAATTATGGCAGTTGGAGAAATATTATATTTATAAATTTAAAAATAAAAAGATAAATTTAATGAACAGCCAGACAGAATTTGATAATGATAAATTATTTCAAATTGTACTTAATCGAGATAAGGAATAAAACTAGGTACAAAATGATTATACCGTCATTCGGCCGAATAAACCGCGCGTGGAATGGTGCTTTAGGATAGCTATTGTTTTGAACAATTGACGTGGTCTACGACCACTATTGTGTTTGTGTTTTATGTTTTATTGTGTTTATGTTTTTTAAAGTCCTGATGATGTCTCCGAGGGAGACGAAAGATCTTGATATGATATAATACTCTGAGGTGAGTTTTATATTTTATTTTATTATGTTTTGGCTGTTCATAATCATATATGTAGTGGTGCAAACAAAGGAAAATAATGTTTAATAAAATAAAATATTAGTAAATATATAGCAAACTGTCAATCATCTGATACGGGGTAGTATTGTTTAGACGGGTACATTTCTCTCTCTGTGTTTTTGGGCCTTTCTTCCACCTACCAAAAAGGTACCAAACGTTACAGTAACTTAGTTTTCTATAAGTAGGAACGTATGCAATAAGATATCTTCCACAGATACTCTTTACTAATACCGTCAATGGATTGAATTTTACTTTAATTACGGAAACCCATGCGTACGTAATCCAGCCGTACGGGTTACACATCTTATAAGTTGAAACCAACTGATCAATATAATGATATATTGGTTTCCAACTTTCAGCCAATCATTGGGTTAGTTCTCCTTCTTGTTGGCCCTCTAGGTTGGTTGAACGGTTGATGGGAGAGAGAGGTTTGTCAACCAGAGGTTTCCTGGTTCGGACCCAGGAAATTCACAATCAGTTCCCTTGGGACTTAAGTGTGGAAAAGTTTGTGAAGAAGGAGCACAATTTGAAGAAGTGATAAGGAGAACTAGGAGAAGAAGAAAAAGAAATGGGGAAACGCATTTAATTTACGGTAATAATTCATTCGCATATTTATTAAGGGTTTTTAATTTCTTGTTTTTATATTAATGTCGCGGCAAAAAAAGGTTGGCTATATTTTAAAATAGGTTAGGGTAATTTAAGGATAACATTGTTAGTAGTTAGCTGATTAAGTTACTAGTTTATTTATTACTCTTAAATATTTAGTTTAGAACCAGGAAATATATATATTTTTTTATTTATTTTCTCTTGCTCTGCTAACAGAGCTGGCGCCCAAAAATTTTTATTATTTTTTTAGTTCTTATTAAAGTATTTTCCACCGGTCGAAGTTGATGGTGGTGCAGTTGTTATAAATTTAAAGAAATTTTGCATATTTTATAAACAACTAGCAACCCACGCTCGCTTCGCTTCACAGCAGCTAATGTAGGCCTCATTAAATTATTTTAAAACCTCTCTATATACAATATTTGTGGTTTTGTTGCCCTGTGGCAGCAAAATAAATTGTTCTTCTGCACTTCCAGCTCTAGAAAGTCTGAAATAAAGTTGTCCAAGAGTGAAGGGAGCACTCTTGTCTCAAATCGATGCCCACCGTTTTAAATCTTTGTCCCTGCGATTTAACAGAATTGAATAGAATGCATAGAAGAATACCGATGGAAAAGAAAGAGACAGTTGTTGATATATATGGCTGAGAAAAGAGACAGTAATACGTGGTCGCGGTAGGCAGAGTAATGGAAATATATGACTCATTCGCTACTTGTCGAATGAAAACAAATATATGAAATACAGTACAAAAATAAAAATTTTGAATATTTCCGAAATTTTAATGTTTTTGGAATCGAATGTTATTCTTCACGTTTTTCTATGAAATATAAAACTTGAATCGTGCTTCTAGGCCTAAAAATACACCATACAGAGGGCTTAGAAAAAATAAAAGTGCTATGCACCCGATAAACTAAAACATGCGACATCGTCACAGTTTAAGTTGCTTAACTCACTTAATTAAATTTACTTAAAGTTGAAAAATAGCCTATATTGATCAGGAAGCTTTAAGCTAAGCAACAATGAAAGATTTTTTTAAATCAGTTTAGTAGTTTCTGAGATTACCTCATACAAACAAGCAAACAAACAGACGTTTCTTCTTTGTTATATTAGTATAGATTAGATCCGGAAAGAACCTGGAGTATTAAAAATTAAACACCTACAATATCTTACCTTATTATTACTTGATGATTTACAACCAAATTTCTAAATTCGACTTTGCACCATCTTTGGTAATATCCAATTTCTTTCTCATTCGTAAAAGATGAAAATCTATATGTGTTACACGTCTTATGAACATCATCTTGGTTTTTGGGATAATTTCTTTCTTTCGTTCCATTTATTACCATACTAAACAATTTAGTCTGCGCTGTAACTTTCTTCAGAGCTAATAAATGTGATCCATATACACCAATACCATTATGCATGCCATACCAAATCATTATAATTTGTAAGAAGAACGTTATGAAGTATATCATAAGAGATTTACCAAAAAAGAAATGATGTTGAAATGATAGAGGTAAATCATCAATTTCTGTGTTGTAAATAATTTCTGGATTAAACAATGCCGTTTTGAAAAATTGTAATACGGGCGCTAGAATAGTTATCACACACCAAAACCAAGAAGCCAGGTATATATACTTGTTTAATATTAGTTGATCATCGTTAAACAATTCAATTTGCTTTTCAATAACTTTTAAGGATGTTCTAATAATATTTATATCGGAGTAATAATTTTGATCAATTATTCCTAATAGTGTTGTGATATCGTTAAATTTGCAGAATATTATAAATTGGTAGGTAAAAATTAGTAATGAATTTAAATGTTCCGCAGATGAAAGCCTTCTTTCTATATCTTTCCATTCATTTATCATTTTCACTGCACATGATGTAACAAAATATGTGGATAACAATACTAGTAATTTAGCTTTTATTTGTAATGCTTTTCCATCTATATCAATTCCTGCCTTCATTAGACATTTTTTGAAAATTTTTGTTATATTTTTTGATCGTATTTCAATATCTTGCATTATCTAAAAAAGAATGTCTTAATTCAATCGCTGAGAAACCAACTAATGTATAAAACAAAAATTTGGTGTTCAACGCTCACACGACTTTCTTTTTTCAATGTAAAAAATAAGAAAAAGTTTTTTTATATTAATAATTGCAATAATTATCTTGTAAAATCCTATGTTTTGTTTTATAAAATCAGAACACTTTATTTAAAAATATAAATAAAAATTTGTTATTTTATAAAATAAGAAATTTGTGGCCTATTTAGCAAATGAGATTACCAATATTGTTGTTCTGTAAATGTATTTTGTATTTTCTTTTGAATTTTATTAATAAACAATTTTTTTTATTTCTTAAGTGATTATGTAAATGTATATATTATATGTAAGGCTATAAAGCTATAAAGCTGCATTTAGATAAATTTAACATGTTGTTGTTTAGATCATCAGCCGTAAGGCTGGTTTGAACCTGTAGAGGTTTTACTACGTAAAACGAGGAGTGAGGAAGGTAACACTGAGTAAAAAGATCCGCTTATCAGCATGCCGGGCCCACTGAAAAGCACCTATTTTCCTTTCTGCAAAAACACCTTCACTTCATTCATCACAGGGTCTGGCTGCATAATGAAATTCATTACTCTCAGAGGAGATACCTCTAATTAGTGTCTTTTACACCACTACCTCTTCTGTTCTTAAATGATTCAGTTATTTAATTGGCTGACCATGTAATAAGTACCAGAACTATTTATTTTAGCCCTGCAACGAACAGATTGAGTGTAAATAATTTGACACTCCACCTGTCTGTTATGGGCATCAAATTTAATATAAGAAATAAGAATAAGAATCAAAAATACTAATCTTTGAAATTTAGAGTAGCTACAGAGTTATATCTTATAATAATTGTTATTGTTAGAAAGTAAGATTAGCCATTGGGCAGGTGGAGCATTAAATTATTTGCACTCGATCTGCTAGTTCCAGGGCTACAAAAATAGTTATGTTTCTTATCACATGGTCAGCCAATTATAACGGGTGTCCCACGGAATTTGAACCATAGGGAAATAGCATTGAATTTTATTAGTTTGTTATTATTTTCTTCCCTTGAATAAATGAACACTTGTTCATTTAATCATTAGAAAATGTTTAGACCTTTAAAGGAGTATCAATTTTGATACATTTTAAGTTGTATTTTAGCTTAAAATACATAAATTTGTAACCGTTTTCTATTTAAGTTATGTACATTTTAAGAGTACATCACTTGTATACACGATACCGACGATAAGGGGTAACTTTTAATTTCGTTCTTTTTATCTGAAAGTAACTTTCTATAGTTCAGCAGTTGTTTTACTTTATTGTGATACGTGCAATGAAAAAGTGCCTATTCTCACTAGTGAATTATTCAAAGTTGTGAAGATTTTTCGATGTGTACAAATAAATTGGTAAGTTTTCATTTTAATTTTATGTTTTAGTTTTAATTTTTTCTGAAAGTACCTTCGAAAAATGGGGTGCGCGGTATATTCGAAAAAGTACGGTATTACTGAAGCATTTAAATTAAAAGAGGTAGTGGTGTAAATGCCACCAGAGTTATTTTCTCTGAGAGTAATGAATTTCATTGTACAGCCAGGCCCTGTTGAGAATTAAGTGAAGGTGTCATTTGCGGTGTGGAAAGTAGATGCTTTTCAGAGAATCTGGCATGTTGATAAGCATACTTTTCCACTCAGTGAGATTTCAGCGATTGGTGTGTATGATATATTTCAAGAACGAAGTATTGTACGAAGTTGAAACTTTGAACTTATGTTAGGTACCACTAGAAGAACCGACATGAAGATATTCATAAAACTCGGTCAACCAGAAGTAGTAGTTTATTCGTGTAATTTTTCACTTTCTTGCGAGTTTCTCAAAAACGGATCCTAAGATTTTTTTTAAATCACTTCTTTTACTGAATTGTTTATGCTTTACAAGATAGGGTAAGCGCCGTGTCTGCTAAAGTTCTTTGGGAGGCTGTGCTCTCCTAGAAAATAATTTTTTTTAAGATTACCGCCTCATAAATGATGAGTGTTAGGGAAAAAGTGTAGCCTATATTATCAGAGTTGTAGAAACTTTAGAAACCTACAACTTTTATTTTTGATATGTTTTGTAGTATAACGTTTGGTATTGTAGTATAACGTGTATTTGTATATAGTAGTAGTAGTAGTATATATGTAGTATAACGTGTATTTGTATTTGTAGTATAACGTTTGGTATAACGTTTGGTGATTTTCTGTTTTTTCACCAAAATCTGTAAAGAAAAATCAGAGTTTTTAAGATTTCGGCCATTTTACGACAAAAGTGTAAATTACATATAATCAAATTTATAGAATATTAAAACCTACAACTTTCGTTGAAAGCATTTTTTTCAACAGAGCCCACTTTAGCGTCAAAGAATGATTTTCCGTATTATTAAGCTAAACGGAGATTGGTTTTCATTTTATATCATATAGGCTACTCATCATTAAAATTAGGTTGTTTTTCAGTTTTTTGTTTACTTTAAGTCGCATCATTAGCAACTACGGAGGGTTAAGAAACTGTAATGATGCGTTTTCGCACGAAACAATTTCCAGACAAAGCCGGGAATCGAACCCGGGACTTTCGCTTAGTAGGCTAGCGCGCTCTCCATACGTTACGTAGGCGGCCATTTTTAATTTTACGTTGTTTACTAATGTTAGTATATTGTTCATTAGTTACACTGACACGAGAAGGTCGTGTGACTGTTTCACACCAGATTTTTTTCTAATTATCTTTATTATTTTCATTTACATTAATTTTGGAATGTTAAAAAACTTCTCGAAAAAATATTTAAATGCAAATTTTGATGTATTAAATTATACAGGCTAATTTATAAACAATAAATACTTGTTGATAATAATTTATAAAATTTTCAACAATGTCACTTTACTAACTCAAGCTATGTCCACACTCGTGGGATGTCGCATGCGATGTGGCATGCTACATCGTATGCGCTTAGAGGCATGGCATTTCACCAATCCGCCTCGTTTGAAGAGCTTTATCTGAAAAAACCATAACGAATATTTTTGAACACTACATTAAATTAAAGCCTGTTCTTTTCTGCGCTGATTGGTTTGACTTAGATTATTTTAACTTTTAACTAGTCGGTGATACAGCAATTTACGCATAGAGTACTCAGATTTTAGCCGGTTTTTCGTTAATGTGGTTTTAAACGTTCGTTACTCCGTCCTGGCTTTTCATAAAAGAACGGCGTTTGAGTACGTTGAAGATCAGAGTTTCTCTGTTTGACCATTTTAACATAGAAGTCTGATGTTCGATTTTAAAATGCCGGCCATTTTTTTAAAAAAAAGTGTATTTTGTCTTCACGTAAAGGTAGGGTTATGATTTTTCGACTGAACCATCCATTTTTACAGCAGTATTGTGCCATGTATAATATTTTTCATTTGTAATTAGAAATAGATATGTGATGTCAATAGAAAATTCTATTAGCCTCTAAACTTCTTGAGAAGAAAACTGAGCTCTGTAGCGGTATCCGCTCCGAGTATAGTCGTTGAGAAAAACAAACTGTTGTGTTTTTCCTGCTGCAACTCATTCCTTCGCTCATTTTGATTTATTTAACGATGTTTTTATTAAAAAAATAAACGCTTTGCTTGACATAATACTGTTGTGAAGATGCATGGTTCAGTCCAAAATTCATTTCCCTACCTTTACTTGGAGTCAAAAAAACACGTTTTTTAAATAAAATGGCCGGCATAATAAAACGGAACATGAGATTTAACTTTTGAAATATTTATATTATAGAAAAAACTCTGGTCTTCAACGTACTTAAACGTCGATTTTTATGAAAAGCCTGTACGGAGTAATGGACGTTTAAAAACCACATTAACGGAAAACCGGCTAAAAACTGAGTATTTTTTTGCGTAAATTGCTGGAGTTATCTCCGATTAATTTCTAAATAAAATAATATAAATCAACGCAATCAATGCAGGAAAGAACAGGCTTTAATTTTGTGCATTGTTCAAAAATATTTGTTATGGTTTCTTTGAGATAAAGCTCTTCAAACGAGTGCGGGAAGGTGGTATGCCTCTAAGCGCATGCTACATCGCAAGTTGAAAAAGAAAGCGCACGAGTGTGGAGATACTGACCCAAACGTTACTATACTACAAATATACTACTAAACGTACTATACCAAACGTTATACTACAAATACAAATACACGTTATACTACATATATACTACTACTACTACTATATACAAATACACGTTATACTACAATACCAAACGTTATACTACAAAACATATCAAAAATAAAAGTTGTAGGTTTCTAAAGTTTCTACAACTCTGATAATATAGGCTACACTTTTTCCCTAACACTCATCATTTATGAGGCGGTAATCTTAAAAAAAATTATTTTCTAGGAGAGCACAGCCTCCCAAAGAACTTTAGCAGACACGGCGCTTACCCTATCTTGTAAAGCATAAACAATTCAGTAAAAGAAGTGATTTAAAAAAAATCGTAGGATCCGTTTTTGAGAAACTCGCAAGAAAGTGAAAAATTACACGAATAAACTACTACTTCTGGTTGACCGAGTTTTATGAATATCTTCATGTCGGTTCTTCTAGTGGTACCTAACATAAGTTCAAAGTTTCAACTTCGTACAATACTTCGTTCTTGAAATATATCATACACACCAATCGCTGAAATTATGTTTTTTGAGTTCAGGAGGTCTGAAAACGTGTATATCCGGTGAAAACTAGATTTCGAAAAGTCGACATGAAAACAATACTTTTCTTCCTACATATTCATATAGGGCAACAGAAAGTAAAAAAACTAAATCGAAATCAGTTCATCCGCTCAGGAGCTACGGTGCCACAGAGACACACAGATACACCACGCGACGATCGAGTTTAGAGATTTCAGTATTTTTATAGGCCTACACTTTTTTTATTGAATCGTAGCCAAGAATACCACAATCAAGTCACATTTCAAACAAAAAAAAACACTAAATCAAAATCGGTAAATCCTTTCGGGAGCTATTGTGCACAGAAAAAACACACGTTACAGTTAAATGGCCAAAAATAAAGATTTCTTTTTTAACTTTTTAATTTTTTTTTTATGTATGGGCCTTTTCAAAATTTTAGGTAAGTTTTATTTCTTTAATATATAGGCCTATGCGGTTTTTATATTTTGATTGAATCATAGCTAAGAACACTCTCGATCAAGCTACCTTTAAAAACATCAAAATCTGTAATACTGGAAATAGGAACGAAAGAACCACTTTTGTTTGTACAATAGACTTTAAAATTATAATAATTTGATTTAATATAACTACAGTAGTTTTAAAATTATATATTAATGTTATAACTGACATAAACGTTGACTGAAATACATGGAGTAAAACAACTATAATACTATGTCTATCATACATAGATTCTAATATTAAAAGCTTGTTGGTTTCATTTTCAGAAATCTATTGAATAACAAACATATTTTTTACCTGATGCAAGACTCGTTCTTTTGTAATTTAGTCTCACAATATTATTTCTAGGTTTGCTATTTATTACTCTCTACCCTTTCTTCAGGAAGGAGATAGAGAGTACTTTTATTACACCCCTGTCGTAAATTACTCAAGTATCGGTAACTTGTCAAAGGGTTAATTTACGACCACCTACCTACTAAGTACCTTGTTATTACCATTATCGCCCATTGTGCTTAATGAGTGGGGCTAAAGTCAGGTGGCGAAATTGTATACGACTCATGCAGACGGTGATAAGGATGATACATGAAGCTAAGTGACAAAAAAATGCCAGACCTGACCGGGAATCGTACCGGGACCCTGGCTCTGACGTCCAGCCATAACTTTATTGTTTATAATGTTATTTTATAAATGAGGCGTTGAATTCTAAAAGTAGCCTTATCCAAAAACTACTGTTTTGAGTAAATTGCAAAAACGTATTGTAGCTATTACATAAATTTTATTAGTATCATTTTTTATTTATTTATTACTTATTTTATTTATTTATTTTAATATTTTAATTTGTTTTAAAAAGACCAAAGGCTAATGCATTTAATATTAAATTAGTTTCTTAACTTTTAAATATGGAAGGATAATTTTGGAACAAAATCAAGCATAAAACTTCTTTTGGAACACAACTCATTGTATGAGGCTACTTTTGGTACAAAAGTGCAGATTTTCAGTTCAAAATTGTAACTCTTCACCTAGAAAGTACTGTTATTGACACAAATTTTACTATTTTACCCATTCTTCTACTTGAAATGTTCTGTAATTTGTAATCACATTATAAATTAAAACATACAAAACTTACTGGAATATTAAATATCGCAGGTTGATTAGGTTAAAAAAAATCTTGACACTTTCAATAGTTTACAAAATTCTATTTAATAAATTGGGTAATTTTTCTTACGAAATTTAAAAAATTATCATTATGATTAAGAAATAATTAATTAGAAATATAAAATCTTAGCACTAAGTCTCTAAATTTTGAAATTTTCTTCGTCACCTTCGTATTCATGAACAAATTCCTCTGCCAGTTCTTCCTGTTGATCTGTCAAGTACATTTTTGTAACAAACCTAAATCTTCATTTTTTAAATCACAAAATTCAATTTAACAATCACAAAAAATTATGTTATTAAACTTACTGTCTCACAATTAACATTATTATTATTAAAGCAAATACTAAAAATTACAAAAATTTCTAAAACCATTCTTATGGTAAATTTTAAAAATAAAGAAAAGGATGGGGCTAGTTTTGGAAATAATAACTGCTTAACTGCCATTTTATTTTTCATTGGATGAGGTCCATTTAAAAAAAACAATCTAGTCGATGAGGCTGCTTTTGTAACAAAAATCCATGTGGATGAGGATTAGTTTGGAACATAAGTTGATTTTCAAAGTCAATTTTAAGTGGGATGAAATTTTTTTGGAAAAATTAATATCTGAAAGAGGTGCAGGCTTACCCCCTTAACAAATACCAACCATTATCTCACATTGTGATTTTTGAGGATAAGGCTACTCTTGAAATTCAACGCCTCAAATATTTACGGTGCAGCTGATCTAAATTTAAAATCAAACAATGTGTAACTACTGTCTGTCTGTAACTTGATGATGGCCCTTCGCAGAGGGGAGCAATATGCGGATTGTAAAACCATGTCAGAAAACCTATCTAATTTTTTTTAGGTCACTGAAACTTTTTGGAAATGACGTATTTTTATAAAACAAAGTATTTCGCATGTTTTTTGTTCTATAAAATTATTTCGATAAACATACGCTTAATGAGATAATCTATAATTTAGTAAAAGTTTTGTTTTTGAAGAAAAACCCGTACTTTTTCAAATACATCGTCATTGTTCAACAACTATTCCACGGATTTACGTAAAATTTGGCAGGTTTGTTCTGTAATAATTATGAAAACCGATGATGCAATAAAATTTAACGGAAAATCAATACTTTTTAAGTTACAAGGTATTTTCATAAATAAATTTTGTAAAATCGCGAAACTAGACATAAAAAAGTCAGCATGCGAGAAACTTTTCTGTCTTTAAAGATAACTGTACACTGTAAGCGAATGAAAGAAAGAGAAAATTTTGAATTAATTTTAAGTGAAAGAATTATTTAAATTAGACGAACCGTATAGGAACTACAAGGATTTAAAAAACGCTGTACTTTGATTGTACTGACGTAAAGTATAAAAAAAAACGGTAATATTTTCGAGCGCGGTTTTGAAAAGTTAACATCGGGAAAATTTTTCGGTCGTTCGAGAAAGTGCACACATGAAGTTATTAACAGAGCTTAAATATATTTTCTCTAAAAAAATCATTCAATCGGATCATCCGTTGTAAAATTAACACAGTTCAAATTTCGCAACTGCGTGGCGCGCATTGCATGATAATAAACTGCGCTCGTATTCTACTATTACCATTACTTATCACCACTATTTTTATTTGAACGAATAACTGTATTGGAATCTTAATTTAGGGAAATTGTTAATTACAGCTCTTTGCGTAACTTTTTGTAAAGTAAGACTAAGTGAATTAGTAACCCTTTCTTCATCTCAATGTTTAGTGACATTGTTTATTACATTTCTTCCATCACTGTGAACGGTTTGCCCATGTTTCCGTTTTGCATCCATATTTGTTTACGGTTTTAATGTATGTTATAAACCATAAAGGCCTAACTGAAACTAACATCTTCCTAATTACCTAGAAAATTGGTGAATATATGAAACTATTTTTAACACACATGACCCGAGCAAGACTCAACAATTGAAGCACCATTCACACGTAAATGAAATGTTAATGTAGTAATGTAGTGTTAATGTAGTTAATGTAATGTGTACGTAAGTTTTAATCTTTGTTTTGCAGAAGTAAATTATAACCTAATATAAACGATAAAATATTTGCGACTACAATATGTAACTTAAATGTATGCCCGGAAAGTAAAAGTTAAGTCCAACGCGTTGCAACGATAATACAGAACTGGTTGAAAAAAAGGACAACATGCTTACTGAAATGTTTGGAAATGGTTTCTTGAAAATAAAAAAAACAATATTTGACTTTTTTCAAAACCGTTGTCAAAACATAAATTTTACGTGACAGAACAGATAAACAATAAGGGTGTAATTTTATGCATGTACTAAAATATAATACTATTACGAACGCCTTTCATGCGCTTTGGATGCGTGTGGTTGTAATTGATGCTATACTTAAATCCTTGTTACTCCTATTCAGTTCGTCCAATTTAAATAATTCTTTCACTTAAAATTAATTCAAAATTTTCTCTTTCTTTCATTTGCTTACAGTGTACAGTTATCTTTAAAGACAGAAAAGTTTCTCGCATGCTGACTTTTTTATGTCTAGTTTCGCGATTTTACAAAATTTATTTATGAAAATACCTTGTAACTTAAAAAGTATTGATTTTCCGTTAAATTTTATTGCATCATCGTTTTTCATAATTATTACAGAACAAACCTGCCAAATTTTACGTAAATCCGTGTAATAGTTGTTGAACAATGACGATGTATTTGAAAAAGTACGGGTTTTTCTTCAAAAACAAAACTTTTACTAAATTATAGATTATCTCATTAAGCATATGTTTTTCGAAATAATTTTATAGAACAAAAAACATGTGAAATACTTTGTTTTATAAAAATACGTCATTTCCGAAAAGTTTCAGTGACCTAAAAAAATTAGATGTTTTCAGAAATGGTTTTACAATCCGCATATTACTCCCCTCTGCGAGGGGCCATCAAGACAGACAGTCAGTAGTAGACAACGTAAATAAACAAATACTAGGAAAATAATATTATAAATCTATCTATCTATAAAATTGTACTCTTTCAGAGGTATATTCTATTACACGAATCATTACTATATTAATTATAAAATAATATCATCGAATATTACTACTGTACGCGCGCCAGCTCATGATCTCTGTTGCCTGGGGAAGTGGGGCGGGTGGCGTAATAGAATGTGAGTAATATATTTGTCTTATCAGGCAGTACAAAAACATTTAGTCATTCTGTAAATATTATTATTATGTCTATGTATTAATTCATTATAGCCCTACTTATTATTGCTTTTCACAACGGATACACGTGTCACAATATACAGTTGTATATTTTTGCTTGTGCATCTCGATGTGTTAATCATTATTCATGATTTTTGATCACTAAAGTGATTTTTATTTTGAAATTTAAAGTGTGTTAACGTGCCAAAAGTTATTTGTTTTGTGTGTTTTGTGTTAGGTAAATTTCAACGTGTATTTTTCATATCTTTTGTTTTATTTTAATATGTCTTTTCGGAAAAATAAAGCGGTAATTCATTCGGAAGGGCGACAAATTATTGCAACAGTTATAAAAAACTGTGATGAGGAATCGCGTAAAGGAGCGTACCTGCATTCCGTTAAAAAGGCTACCACAAGGGCAGCACACTATTGTGGCGTGTCGGAACCGACTATTAGAAGGATACGGAAAGAAAATAGAACGCTTTTAGAGAAAGGTTCGGACCTGAGAAACATAGAAAAACAAGACCTGATCACTCTGTAGTGAATGTGGATGATTTCGATAGATGTGTAATCAGAAGAATAATTTAGGACTTTTATGCCAACGCAAAGAAACACCTACCGTAATTCCTGAGGACTGCCTGACTTAAACTGTAAATAATTACTAAATATTAATAAATACAATGAAAGAAAAGTAAAAGAGTTACTATAGGTATTATAGAATAAATTAAAATAATAAAACAAAAGGTTACTTTATAATGACAAGAACATTATGATAAATGTTTTTTTTATGAATAGTATAATCTTTCACTGCATGCCGTAACAGAAATTCCTCACACGGATCACGAGCTGACGCGCTTATAGTACATTCATTTCAGTACTATCAATACTATTAAACGAATCATTATAAATAAAAGGAAGTAATATTCAAATCAAAATATATACGAATAAAATGAAAACGATGTACAATTTTACTAACATATCACATGCTAATGTTGGTCGTAACTAATACGACAAATTTGGGTTCGTATTCCATTCAGGCACGGCATATTTTCATACGTTACAAAAATAATTATTTCATCCTTCACCGTCTGCATTAGCAGTAGTTGCAGAACAATCGGACGTTAAACCAAAAAAAATATTACGAAAAAGTAACGAATTATATTATATACATCTATTTTTTATCTACTACATCAATTAACTATCTTTTGTATCAATCATTATCATCAATAAAGTTAAAGGTTAACATGCTAATATTCAAGCAACTTTGTATCATTTAATTAAATGGATTGCCACACTGGCGTAGAAGCCAGTTGCGTTAACCACTACGCCGAGTAAAAAGTCCGAAACGGCTTAATATTTCGAATTTCAGGGAAATTTCAAGTTATATGCAAACATGAACCTCACTCGAATACAAAATATTATTTTATGATGAATCAAAAACTTTTCTCCGCCATCTTGAATATAACTTATTTTTAATGGGAAAATGGTCATGTGACAAATGATTTCATTAGAAAATTTTATGAAAATTTGAATGGTAAAAACGACACATTGATATCTCATAGCCTTTTGAAGATACTTACTTTTCTTTACATATCAGCAATACCGTATTGAATTTCATGTGTAATTACTTTTCACCTGCTCTACCTTTCTATACCTTCCTTTCTATACCATCTAAACTAATTTTAAGTATAACCTTAAGGTTATACAATTGTTTAAAAAGCGAATCTAAAATTAGTATAATAAATCTAAAAAAACCAAACAATATAATCTATTGAACAAGATTTATAGTATAATTTTGTCACAACAATGAACATTTTTTTGTTTTCTTTCTTAATTATGTATTTATTTTTATATGTTTAAATTATACCATGCTTCCCAACAAATTTGACGTAGAGGGAAATGAACATTGGACAATGTACTGTCAACATTAATCTTATTCAAGGGTGTAATCTTACTTTAATACTCAAGTCGTTAGAGAATGAAATAAAAATGAGTTTACAAAAGATTTTTATAGCTAAAATTTATTATTAATTAAAAAACGCAAAAATGTAATTAAATTTTGATATAGCGCGGGACTTGAATAAAAAAATTTGCATCCATTGTTGTCTAAACATTAGTCGGATGTGTATAGTGGTCAGTTTTTTTCGTTTTGATATTGCCGAACTTGAGGCCGTGAGTTCTAGTCCTACATATAAAAATTTTGTTGTTGTTTACTGATCATTGATTATTATTAAATAAATAATGAAAGACATTTGAAGTTATAATTAGGTAGTAAACATTTTTTTCATTTAATAACCAAATTTTAAGTTAACAAATTATTTATTAATAATTTTAAAAAAATTATTTAGCAAAAACAAAAATAAATAAAAAAATTTATAATGGCGTGTGGGATTCAAACTCGCAGCTTCTCGTACGGTAATATCAAAGTAAAACATTAACTGTTTATTAAACACGCCCGGATAATGTCCCGACAACAAATTAACGCAAAAAATTTTCTTATGTATTTACCGCGCTATATCGAAATTGAATAACATTTTTGCCGTTTTACTTTCTCTTGCCTATATGAATATATAGGAAGGAAATTATTGTTTTCATGCCAATTTTCATGTCGATTTTTTGAAATCGAGTTTTCACCGGATCTACACGTTTTCAGACCTCCTGAACCTAAAAAACATGTTTTTAGCGATTGGTCTGTGTGCATGTGTGAACAGAATATCTTGAAACTTGAAACTTAAGTTAGATACAACTAGAGGACCACACTCAAACATTTTTATCAAAATCTGTCTACGGGACTAGTAGTATATTCGTGTCATTTTTCCCTTTTTGCCATTTTCTCAAAAACGTCTCCAATGATTTTTTTAAAAATCCCCTCATTTACTAAACTTTTTGTACTCTACAAGATAGGGCACACGCAATATCTGCTGAAATTCTTGGTAAGGCTGGTTTCTCGTAAAAATTTGTTATTTTAAGATTGCGATTTGAATGTGGATTGTAGCGCAAAAATGTATATAATAAACGTTGTAAACAATGTAAAATCCTACAATATTTATTTCAAACATATTTTTGAATAACACTTACTTTAGAGGTAATTAGCGATTTTCTGTTTTTTTTCTCACGAAAACGTGTAAAAAATCGATTTTTTAAATGATTTCAGCCTTATTATGAATTTTACGACAAACGTGTATATAATCAAATTTATAGGAAATGTAAAGGTCTACAACTTTTATTTAGAGCGTTTTTCTCTACTGAGCCTAGTTTAACGTGAAACAGTGATTTTCTGTATTTTTAAGCCTAACTGAAGTTGATTTTCATTTGGTGTCTCTCACTCATGATGAAAATTAGGTTATGTTTATTGAGGTTAGTTTTTTTGTTTATTTCTAATGTTTCATTACTAATGTTAGGTTTATTGTTAATTATTTGCAATGGCAAGAGAAAGTTGTGTGAGTTTTTCACACCAGATTTTTTATTAATAATTAAATTATTAGTTATTCGAACGTTTTGTAGACTCATTTTTATTCTGTTTCCTAACGACTGGAGAAATAAAAGTAAGATTACACCCTTATAATTAGATTAATGTTGTCAGTACATTGTCCAAGTCAATTTCTCTATACGTCAGATTAGTTGGGAAGCACGGTATGTAGCCTAATTAAAATGTTGTATTATATTAACATTTTGTGTATCTCTACTTTTATTTTTTTGTGGTTCACCCACGAATTCACAAACCTTTATTATATAAATAGCAAAATCAAATAAAAGAGTTGTCACTGTGAATAAGATCTCCCAAACATTAACTACTTGAGTAAACTAAACACTAATCTAAACTAAGTTACAACGAGATAAATAATGAGTACCAGTCAGTTGCGTATCCAAAAGGTTTATTCCGCGGAAAGTTATTTATTCAAGTTAAATCTTAGTTTCTAAAAGAAAACATAAAAAAATACTATTCAACCAAATAATTTATACGGGATAATAATATTAATATAATTGCGTATGTATAAGAAGAGAAGTAAGCTACAAAGTAACCTGAAATAGCAGCTAAATTACAGTAGCTGCAATAAAATAAAAGTAATTTACATCGCGTGGCTAGAATTATTTCTCATCATATTCAATTCAAAATAAAAGTAAACTCTTGTAATCGTAAAAAATTTTCTATAGTAACTTTTCAAACATTGCATAATGTTTCTTTAGAAATAGAATAAAAGCTATTCGTAATACTAGATTTCTGATTTAGATTTATTCGGAATCCTTGGTACTTTGCAATTAAGTAGACGCTAGTCCTACATCAGATTTCCTTCCGTTTAATTGGCGGGTAATTTTTTTTATTATAGATTTTACTGTAACTAGTTACAACTAACGAACAGCAAACTTCTAAGGTGGTTTCCTCTCATCAAAATAATGAAAAAGGTTTATAAAAACATGGGTCCGGTAACGCTTCGTTAGCGAGTTACGCCTAGCGAAAGATTTCGCCCTGGGTTCAGAACATACGCCTAAATAAAGTCATCCTAGAGGTCTAGGAACCCAAATTTATGAGTAGATTTGATGGTTTCTTATGTATTTTGACCCGAAAAATTGAATAAAATAAGTTCCAGAACCATATCTCCAGTAGGTTTTTGTAGTATCCAATGAAAAACGGACAAATCTGTGCATAAAAATACGTTTTTTTAGGTTTGAAGAACAAAAACTGTGTTAAATGGCTAATAAATGTGTAAATTTATTTAGCAAAACTTGTAGAGATTTTAATTCTGAAGAGAATGATGTAAAATAGGCCAATAATAAACAAACACAAGGTTTAAAAAATTTATAGATTTATATTTTCGGGTCAAAATACATAAGAAACCATCAAATCTACTCATAAATTTGGGTTCCTAGACCTCTAGGATGACTTTATTTAGGCGTATGTTCTGAATCCAGGGCGAAATCTTTCGCTAGCCGTAACTCGCTAACGAAGCGTTTCCGGACCCATGTTTGTATAAACCTTTTTCATTATTTTGATGAGAGGAAACAACCTTAGAAGTTTGTCGGGTTACTCGTGAGACACTCTGTATAATCATGCAGTCACCCACTGGTGCTAGGACTTTCTGATGACACTTCGCAGTGTTCTATAAACATATTAATTTCTTAAATCTGTAATTTAATCCTATTGTTAAATTAAACATTAATTTAATAACTTGCATAAGTATTATGACTTAAAAGTAGCTTATTATATATAGCTAACCATTAGTTTTAGTAACTTATACTATACACATGACTCAATTGTAATTGGTAAGGCTAAAATGGAAAAAAAATTATCTTGTAATAACATTTTGTTTCTCTGTTATTATTTTCTTGTGTGATTTACCGACAGATTACCTTTATTACCTTTATAATTTAAATACCTAGTAAAATCAAATAAAAGTTTTGTCACTTTGAGTAAGATCTCTGAAACACCTAACGACTTGCATAAAGTAAACTATAGTCTTAATTTGGGTTCGAATCCCATTCAGGCACGGCATATTTTCATACGTTACAAAAATCATTTCATCCTTCACCGTCGGCATTAGCAGTGATTACCAAACAGTCGGACGTTAAAAAACAAAAAAACTATAATCTTAACTAAACTTTAACGAGATGTATTATTGGAGTACCTGTCAGTTGCGTATCCAAAAGGTTTATTAAGCGGAAAGTAATGTTATTCAAGTTAAATCTTAGATATTAAAAAAATGGATAACAAAAATACTATTCAACCACTTATATTATATGGAATAATAATATAAATATATTTGCGGATGTGTAAGAAGAGAAGCAAGAACCATATTAACTTTGAAAATAACGCATAAATTACAGTAGCTGCAGTACAATAAAAGTAATTCACATTGCGTGACTGCAATTACTGTGCATTGTATTCATTTAAAAATAGAATTAAACTTCGTACGCTTACCTATACGTTATTATTGTAAAAATATTTCCACGATAACTTTTCACAGATTGCATAATGTTTCTTTAGAAATAGAATTAAAAGCTATTCCTAATACAGTAAAACCTCTCTAATTCGTCACTCTCTAATTCATCACCTTCTATAATTCGTCAGCCCTCCCCAGTTCAACCATTGTGTGTGTGTGTGTCTGCGATACGTGTTGCGCCGTAGTCACGTATCAACGCTGCTGATGATTAATAGCCTCCTGTTTACACTGTTAATCTTTAGTAATATACAAGGAAAACATCCTGTGCAAGTTGTATTTGTACTAACGAACTTGGGTATGAGATTTTAAGTGACAAAGAAATTGTGGCCTACGTTCAAAACAAAGATTCACCTGTTGAGGAAGATAGCAACGAAGAATATGTTTCAAGCCCTGAAAATATTGGTACGTATCGAGAAATAGAAGGAATGCTGACGAAGTGCATCGAATGGTATGAAAAGCAGAAAGAAGCAGAGTTATCAAAATTAATTGTAATACGCCAAATTCGCCAGTTGGCTGAGGAAAAAGAAAAGAACTCGTTGGTACAAAAGAAGATAACCCACTTTTTCAAGAAATAAATTTGGCATTTTACATACATATTAGTATAATTAAGTAACGTTTTCTAAATTTTAATGTGATTTTTTTGTAGTGTTAAGTGATACATAGTTAAAGATTCATTTCATCGATTTTGCAAATTTATACTTTTTCGATTGTAATTTTATATTCGGTAACGTGTACTGTGTTATGCATTCTACAAATTAAAAAAATGTAAGTACAACCATATACAGAATTTTTGAAGTAGTATAAAACTAGATACGTAGACTAATACAAATTTACTGTAGTTATAGGACTTAGAATTACTTATTGTGTTTATCGATAATGTAAGTTTCATTTATGTAATTCGACTTTTATGGAACTAATATACGTACGAGTATGTTATTTATTAACCGTTCATAGCAAATTCCATAATTCGTCACTTTCTGTATTTCGTCACTCCTTCGGTCCCGAACGAGACGAATTAGAGAGGTTCCACTGTACTAGATCTGATTTAGATACATTAAGAATACTTGGTACTCATCCATTACGTAGACGCAACTCCTATATCAGATTTCCTTCCGTTTAATTGCCGGGTTATTAATGTAGAAGTAAATGGAATGGTTAACTGTTATTTTTATAAACGGAAAACCACGTTTAAATATACATAAGTTTTGAATTGCTTTGATTAATGAAGGTAAAAGTGTTCCAAATGACTCTTGCCATTTCTCCGTAATCTGGGCTCCACGTTATCAGAGTGCAACTTGCCCATCGTTTTATCTCTCCCGGTTTGTATCTCATTGTTATCTTGTTCGTTTAATTTGACAAATAAAAATCTGGTGTGAAACACTCACACGACTTTTTCTTGCCAATGCAAATAATAAACAATATAACCGAACATTACTAATTTAACATAAAAAATTAACAAAGAAAAACCTAGCCTCAAAAACATAACCTAATTTTAATCATGAGTGAATAATGCAAAATGAAAATCAACCTTAGTTTGGCATAATACGGAAAATCACTCTTTGACGCCAAACTAGGCTCTGTAGAGAAAAATGCTTTAACTAAAAGTTGTAAATCTTTACATTTCCTATAAATTTAATTAGGCCCATAGATCTTTTTGTCGTAAAGTGCACACTACAGCCGAAATCTAAAAAAAATCCATTTTTTACAAATTTTCATGAAAAATAAAACAGAAAATCACAAATTACCACTAAACTAAGTATGTTACAAGGAAATGTTTAAATGAAAATTTGTAGATTTTTAAATTTTATATAACATTGATGAAACACTTTTGCCCTAAAAATGCATATTAAAACACCAATCTTAAAAAAATTTCTACGAGAATTTCAGCAGAAATGGTAGCCTACCTATCCTTTCTTGTTGAGCGTAAAAACTGAAGTAATTGAGGCGGTTTTTAAAAAAAATAAGAGCCGTTTTTTGAGAAAATCGCAAAAAAGTGAAAAATGCCATGGGTAAACTCCTACTTACGGTTAACCGATTTTGATGAAATGTTCGTGTTGGGTCCTCTAGTAGTGTAATAGGAGACACTTATACACACAAACAATAACGCACACGTACATACAAATGACAAACTAAATACGATCACGCATGACATAAACATACACATTCACACACTCAAAATAAACAACAGATGATTTACCACCCTCAGATGCGAGCAACGAGAATAATAAAAAAAAAATTTTAAATTTAAACAAAAAAAAAAAGAACATATTAATAAAATGGATTGTTACTTCATTCTATTTTAAAAGTTTTAAGGAGTGAGGTGCAATTTACAATTTTTTAAAATAGAAAAAGGTTTGCGAATTTTAAAAAAGATTATTTAGAAATAATAAACAATTTTAGAAGATTTGCTGGAGCGGATTTTAAAGAAGTTTTAATACATTTTAAAGATTTTAAAACTTTTAATACTTTTAAGAATTTTATGATATTTATCAAGAAACTTTAATAAAGAGCTTTGAATTTTTTGAAAGGAATTTTATTTACGAACCTCTGGGACAGTAGTACGTAACTTAAGTTTTAATTTTCAATATCGTACGATGTTCCGTTTTTGAGATATATTGATCACACACACACACACACGCGCGCGCGCGCGCGCGCACGCAGACAATCACTAAAAAACATGTTTTTTGGGTTCAGGGGTTCTGAAAACGTGTATATCCAGTGAAAACTCGACTTTGAAAAATCGACATGAAAACAATACCTTCCTTCCTATTATTTATGGATGTGCCGTGCCTGAGTGGGATTCGAACCCACGACAAGATGAAGAGAGGCGAGCACGTTACCAACTGCGCCAATGCGGCCGGCAATACCACAATTTGCAATAATTTTCATTATTTGCAATAATAAAATTAATAATAATTATATTAACAATAATTTATAATAATAATAATAATTTAATTTTTTAATTCCTAGTATGTGTACGTTGCAATCTGTTCAATCAGGACAATAAGCAACCCCATGACCCAATGAGATGAGGATGATATGTATGACGTGTACATGAGGTGTAGTCTTGTACAGACTCAGGCCGACAATTCCTGAGAGAGTATGGTTCATTGAACTCCAACCATCAAAGTACACCGGTAACCACTGTCTAGCATTCAAATCCGTATAAAAGTAACTACCTTTACTAGGATTTAAACCAGGAACCTTCGTCTCCGAAAATCAGCTGATTTTGGCAACGACTTTACCTCTGGACCAATCCGGTGGGTAATAATAATAATAATAATAATAATAATAATAATTTGCTTTATAATAATTACACAGCAATAAAATAAACAACACAAAATAATATTGATTGTATAGATTTATTATTGTAATGATTAAATACTACTAATGTATTTAATACTATATTAATAATTTATCTAACTTTCGTTGTGCGCTGACATCACAACTACTAATATTATCTTCATTAATTTATAATAATGTGCTAATAATATTGCTGAGATCAGATGAGTTTAAAAATTTTAGTGTACAAAATATTAAGTGTTAACAAAATAACTATTGGACTTCCATAATTCTGGAGTGAAATCCTACATCAGTTTAAATATTTCGTTACGTTAATAGATTCTTCTTAATTTATGTGTTTACATATTTAAGAAAATATATTTCATTGTTTAACTACAAGTAGTAAATAATTGGTTTCATTGTAAATTGCGCAATCTACATAATTGAATTAAGAGTTTGTACTCTTGGATGATTGTAGTAAGTTGAAGTATCCATATGCACCATTCAATATCTGCAAACATATAATAATTATTATAGACATATAAGTACAAAATGACTCTATTACCAAAATATATGCACATTACAATGTTACTTTTTGACCTAATCGCCAGGAAGATTCAGGTGTATTATACATTGTTGGGCGATCATTCTGGTCTTCATTTTGAAGAACGTTACCGTTTGATATGAAGGATTGCTCTAAATGTTGTTATGAAGTTCCTCATTGATCTGAAAGCTTTGGCTTTAAAGCTAATTCTTCAATTCATGGAATATATGAAAATCACTCGTAGCTATACGCTGGGAGTTCAATCTTGTCTCGTTTAATTTTTTCCAGATGTTTACAGTAGCACGGTGAGAGCGGACGTCGTTATTAATGAGGACAACTCAGATACCAGAGTTCTTCTTATTTTGTTTTGATGTAGTAAAGTCATTGTAGTAAAGGAGTCGTTGTAAAGTCACAATTGATTTCAAAAATTGTTTGCCTTCAGCCTAAAGGGTGATACACGTTAATGCAGATGCTATGCGGCGAGCAGACAAGATTTTTAAAAACTATAGAGCGCACAGTTTTTTGTAGAACCGGTTTTTTGTAACAATCGTGTACTATAAACGTGCGGTACAGTACAATAATAATAATAATAAAACAGCGTGCAACATGCATAAATTACTAAATTTGGTAAGTTCTGAAGAAAAATTAACTTGCATTGACTTCAAAAACGAATTTCTCGCCGTAGTTGTTGTGAAGTTAGAACCCAAGTCTCATCTCCTGTAACAATGGATTTCAAGAAACGTTTACCTTCAGATTCGTGATGGGTGAAAAACGTTAAAGTTGATGCTATTTGGCGTTCAGACGAGATTTTTAAAACCTATTGAGTACATGGTTTTTTGTAGCACAGGATTTTATACGATCGTGTACTGTACTTATCTAGTTTCTTTTTTCTTTCCTTACCACCTTATTTATTTATGGTAAACAACCATTGCTCTCGAACAACCTGGTCAAGTCTGTTGCATCAGGCTTGTGGTTCTTGTCATGAACCCCTTTGTATCAAATAGTACACAATATTAGTTTAATTAGAAGTTAAAATACTTTTCAACCAAAACTATTTACAAAGGAATTCATGCACACTGTAAAATATTTCATCAATCAAATATTGTTTTAACTTTTTTTTAAAATGACTTAAATTGTCACAACTTTATAAACCTTGTGGCAATTTACTGATGTATTTTCTACCTGCATAAGTTGGTTTTTGTTCAAACAATTTAGTGTTGTGATTAGCAACATAGTAATAATCGATTCTGTTTCTTGTGTTTCTTGTGGATGTGAACATCTAAATTCTGTAAAAAGGTATTTTGCTTTACGTACATTATCACTTCAAAAATGTAAAAAGAAGGAACTGAGAGCAATTGCAGCTCTTTAAATAGTGATCTGTATGAGGTAAGGTGGTTGACTCCCATCATACACCTAACAGCTTTTTTCTGTATTTTAAAAACTCTTTCCATGTTACACTGTGATGAATTACCCCATACTAATATAGCATACCTGATATGAGATAAAATTAAACCATGATAAGCTGCTATAAGCAATTTTTTATTCGCGGTCCAAAGTTGTTGAAATTTTTTGACCACTTTCGACTGCGTCCTCACCGCTTGAAACCTCTTGTGCTATTTAAAAATTCAGTTCTGTGACATTGTACCCTCCAAGAAGGCTTGCCTAAGCATTTTTAGCACATTTACATCATTTTTACCCAGTTTAACAAAAATTTAAATCATAATGCTGCTCAACCCACCGGGTTGGTCTAGAGGTAAAGTCGTCGCCAAAATCAGCTGTTTAACAGCTGATTTTCGGAGACGAAGGTTCCTAGTTCAAATCCTAGTAAAGGTAGTTACTTTTATACGGATTTTAATACTAGACAGTGATTGCCGGTGTACTTTGATGGTTGGGGTTCAATTAACCATACTCTCTCAGGAGTGGTCGACCTGGGTCTGTACAAGACTACACCTCATTTACACTCCATACACATCATCCTCATTACATTGGGTCATGGGGTTGCTTATTGTTCTGAATTGAACAGATTGCAACGTACACATAATAGGAATTAAAAAAAAAAAAAATAATGCTGCTCCAAATTTTGTGCCATCATTTTATTGATGAGAGTATGGTGGCACTCTTTGTGCTAAGCATGATCTTCACTAACTTACTACCCACAAGTGACTACAGACAGTGGTATTTTCTAACTAAACCCCTCCCCCCCCCACCATTTTCTTGCCAGAAGCCGCGCCACGCAAGCGTAAGTGGCCGCCTTTGGAAATTCATTACCGGAACTTTTGGGGCAAAACCTGTATTTGTTAAATTTATAAATGAAATAAAGCTGTTTGACATCCGTTCCATAAATATTTATGAAATATTAGCATTAATGTTGAATGTTAATGTATAAGTTAATGTATTTAATGTTTAATGTTAATGTATAATGCATAAGGTATGAAAATGTTATGTTAATAGGTTGTATGCATTCATTTTCGAAAGGGTAACATGTATTGTTGAATATATTTACATGCTACTTTTCATAATAAATTTTACCAAGTTCGAGATGAAATACATCAGTTTAGTATAAAGAACCAAAGTCGTCTAAATTGTCATAAAAACAGTTTAGCAATTAACCTCCTGGATAATAGTCAGACAACCGACGCCTCAAAAGAATCCATTTTTAGATTTGTAAATAATTTTTCGTCTAAATTGTATAGTTATAAATGTATAAAAAATTTCCTTTTTTATTCTGTTTAATGTAAATAAGCTTCAACCTATCCATATTTTTGTTTAAATTTTTCTTCTAACTTTTAATGTTCTAAATTCTCAGTTTTGTATTCAAGTTAATTCAATGTATATACTTTTGTGAAATTTTTAATTTGTGTAATGTTATCGAAACTTCAATGTTAGTTTTTTTTTTCAGGAGGACCATCACTGGGTGGCCTCCTCTCTTGTCATATTTATTTCATAATCATTTACTTATAGTCACTTACATAACTAATTGTAAATAAATATAATGTTTAACAAAAAAAAGTTTCACTAACCTTTTTTAAGCTGTCTTTATTTTTTATTATTAATCACTTACACGTGTTTTGGTGGATCCACCATCATCAGAGTATATTACACTGTTTGAAACTAAATTTTTTTTTAAATTTATAGGTGTAAATCTTCAGTAATTTATACAAAACTGATTTAAATTAAGTTCCTGTAATTTATCCCTAATCATATTTACTACAGATAGCAGCAGCAGTCAATATCACTTTCCACTCTGCTAATGACATCTTTACTTCATTCACCACAGGGTCTGGCGGTTATGAAATTCATTACTACCCGAGCAGATAACTCCGACTAGTATCTTTTGCACATCTACCTCTTCTTTTCTTAATGCTTTAGTCATATAACTGGATGAACATGTGATAAGAAACAGAACTATTTTTCGTATCCCTGGAACTGGTACAGGCCAACTCATTCCAAATGAGATGCGAGTTGCGTATGCGCAATAGCAAAGGAAGTAGTGGGGGGTTTCAGAGCCAGTGCGTTCCCAGTCACCAAAGAGTGAACATCCGTACAGTGGGTCAAAAAAGTAGTGTTTCGGTTTTGTAGTCCAGTCGCTTTCTTTGAAATATTACCTTACTTACTATAAGATGTGATTTTCTTTTATGAGCTATCGAAAACTAGTTTATTTAAAACAGTGTAATAGTGTATTCTATTTAAAATAGTGTTTCAGTGTTAGTTTTTTTTTTATCCGAGACAGCAAGAAAAACTCATGTTCACTGTTAGTTTATTTAAAACAGTGTAATTGTGTGTTTATTTAAAAATAGTGTTTTAGTGTATTTAAAATAACAGCATAATATTTTATTAACAGCGCTATGAGTGTAAAAAGTAAAGTGAAGCAAAAAACTATTCACTCTCAAGGACGTGAAGTAATTGGCTCATTATTAGAATTGATGCGTCAGGAGGCAATTCACAGGAGCCCAGAAATTCCGTTAATCAAAGTTCAAGAGCGACAATTTTTTTTTAAATAAAATTTTAGAAAGTAAAGGTCATGTTGTATTACAACTTCCTCCGTACCATCCCGATTTCAACCCTATCGAGTTGGTTTGGGCTTCACTTACAGATTACGTAAGTAAAAGTAATGTCAACTGTAATTTTAACGATGTCAGAAAACTATGTGATGACTTTTTTACTACCTACATTTTCTGCCGATAACTGGAAATCTTGATGCGAACACGTCTTAGGTAGAAACCGAACTAATGCAAAATGAATATACTTCAGATGACGTGATTGATAGTAAGGTAATAAATCCTAATACTAACAGTGATGATTGAGACGAGAGTTGTTCAGGAAGTGAGAATTCCGGCATGGAAGACTTGTGATTTGTCGTAGTAGGCCTACATTAAGATTGAATTTTCATAAAAGACAACATCTGCATATAAGCAGTAAGTTTTCATTTCATTTCGGTAATAGTACAAGAGAAAATTAAGTCCATTTCTAACTAGAAGTATTACCATAATGTGTGTGTCTGTGTATGTGATAAACAGCCACAGAACTTTGTAGGCACGCTGTTCCGCACTGACAAATGTGGGGAACAATATACCCCTCTCTGTCTAAATATTTCTTTCTCACTCAGTTGTTCTGTGCAACTCGCAATTCATTTGGATCTTGCCGGCCTGTAGATCGAGTGCAAATAATTTAACACTCCACTTACCTATTATGGGCAATCTTATTAGATTAGAAACTATAAAATCGTATTTTATGTACTAAAAACAAAACAGAATAAAACCATTAAAACATGATGCACATACAACTTAAACAACAACATAATCTCCATTACATGTTACGACCATTTCCAAACTTTGTAGTTTTTATTCAAGAATACCCAACAGATAGCAATAAAAAATAAGTGATTCATTCAAAATGAACTTACATCGATCCTGCGATGAAATAAATGGATTGTATAGTTAATTGGAATTATGTATGACAGCTCATACCTCACTTGAACCAGGGTTCAGTATTAAATCACAACCTTAAAACATATGACCACCACTTTTCTCAAAAACCGCGTACATAATCCGATTCGTTGAAATGTACTAAACACACGCGACCACTATCAGCAGAAAATGAATCGGCCCTGTTAAGTCCACCAAGCCATTGGACTTGATATAATTAGTATAATTATTCAACAATTTATCCATTGCGGTAATTTCCGGAGAACCAGAGTACAGTTTAAAGGGGTCAGCACTCACGACCAAGCGATTAGGATTCACCAACAGTGAAGCAATGTAATAAACCGAAAAACGGTACGGAAACTTAGGATAAAGGAATAAGACAGCAATTAGCATAGGAACACAACAGATAAGGAATGACTAATGAACATAACTGAACAAGATATACAAATTGTCACTTACCTGAAATAGCATTGTAGAAAAACCATGTAGGTCTTGAAGCATGAACATAAGCCCGTTAATCATTAAAGCCTGGAAATCGTTTCGAAGTAGTAGAGAACACCCAAAGCCTGGACACACAAAGAGTCCGAAATGTTCGGTCGAATTAAAGCCTAGATTATCGTCCATTGAAAGTACAACTTAGGTAGTGTCACCCAAGCCAGCAGCGAAAGTAGCAACACATGCACACTCATTCAGGCTCAGTTCACAAGTGGGAAAGGAAGCGAGAAGGATCGGGTAGAAGAGGGGGGGGGGGAATCAAAAGCAGAGATGACTTGATACATCGGAGCCTACAATGACACAGCAATAATGAGGAATAAAGGTGGTAAAACGATAGCACCGCGCGAAAGCTTGAAATACCGCAAATAAGAACTACGAAACGCATTAGCCCAGATGAATATGACTTAACAGGCCTGCTTGCAAGCATTTATCCACTTCAATCTAGTTTCAATGGCCTTTGGAAAACGGTG
The DNA here is from genome assembly GCA_035578175.1 of Catonia carolina. Classification (NCBI taxonomy): domain Eukaryota; kingdom Metazoa; phylum Arthropoda; class Insecta; order Hemiptera; family Achilidae; genus Catonia; species Catonia carolina. Next base: position 7,710,192 of record JAQMRL010000014.1, on the reverse strand, counting down.
AAACTTAAAATGCCCAACTCCTTTTGGTGTCTATCGTGATTAGAAAACCCGGCAATCGCACAACACACCATTATTAAAGACTAGTAAATATCACAGACCGACACTGTACACATCGTGCGTCAGCTGTCGCTGGTGACCAGTGATGTCAGAGGGCGGGGCTTGCCACTGCACATATTGTTGATGTTACCTAACGTCTAGTAAAGTAACCATGCATAAACGTTAAAAGGATCAATAACCTCATTTATTTCATCAACTATATTTTATATTTATTAGCATTTTTAATCTACTACTGTATTATTATAATTACAATAATTATTATTAAACTGTTGAAGGAATCATTTATACCTCAATAATTCAAGGAATCATTATCATTATTAATAAAGAGAATCAATCACACAAATTATTTAATGGATTTTATTTAATGGATTGCCACATCATTTTTCAAGATATTGTTTCAAATTATCCTCGTTTATGAAGCGTGTTTCCCCACGATGATGTTGCTTCAGCCGCAGAAACAGGTGGAAATCATTTGGTGTAAGGTCAGTGATGTAAGCCAGATGTCCAGTAAAATTTATCGAAACTCCTCAAGCAAGTCAAACATCTTTGATAACAGTCAAGGTGCGGGAAGTGGAAAAGTGACCCGCTACGTTGTTAATTTTGTAATGTCGTTCTTCCTTTAATGAATTATTGGCATAGATTTCTTTTTTCTTTGGTTTTACATCTGTTTTGCGATTTCGCAAATGCAGACTGTGTTTAATGATTATAATGAAAATGAGTGGTGAAAAAAATGCCACACCTGACTGGGAATCGAACCCAGGACCCCAGCGTAGAAACCAATTACGCTAACCACTACGCCAAGGTCCTGAGTTCGATTCCCAGTCAGGTCTGGCATTTTTTCACCACTCATTTTCATTATCATCATTATCCATCGTCTGCATTAGCAGAATTGCAAAACATTGCACCAACCAGAAAACATTGGTTTTAACATAACACCCTTACCATAAATACTACACAACTCGCGATGAATTTCAAAAGCATTTTTATTTTTTGCCGTCAAAAAACTAAAAACGCCACAAATTTTGCAATCGGCAGTAGGAGAACGTAAAGTTTCCATAGTGGCTGAAGCCTGACTGTCAGATCGATCAAAATTGCACATGTATTGACCGATCCGACAATCAGGCTAAAAATTACAAAAAAATTTACAGTACTACCACTACACCCAGACACAAATTTATTGAGACTCCCAGACTTTTTGCACCAACCACACGGATTAACAAAATACTGTAACTTCCTTTTAAAACACCCCTCACAATTTTTATTTCAATTGAACTCACAAGTGATTTTAATATTATAAAATTTTATTAATTAAAATTAGTAAAATACAATTCATGCTCACTTATTCATTAAATGGTCACTCCGAGTACACCCATCAGTCTTTAAAATACATACGTACAAAAAATAATGAATGGCACATTATATTTGGTTGATTAATTTTTAAAGTAATACAACATAATACATAAATCAAAATATTGGAAACAAACCTTAACACACTAACAGTTAACAGTGATAAGGTACCGCTCAGCATAAGGTCCTGCTAAACAGTACAAAGTCCCTTGGGAATGAATTCACCCAATAATACTAATTTATTGTTTACAATCAATTTCACCAACACATTAACCCTAGAACTGATGAACATCGCAATTGCGAGGTTCTCTTTGCTTTTTAAGTGATAGTATTGCGCTGTGCGACGTTTAGAAAATTTGATAATACATCAGAGTTGTTTAATCCCTATTGATATACAGGGTCCATTATGAAAGTAATGCGCATTTTCTATGAAAAATAGATTAATTGATCGTACTGGTACAAACACTTAAAATTCTTCAAAATACTCTCCCCCTGCATCTTGCAGTTTGCCCTTGCGGAGACGGGTCTGCCACGCCTGGAAGTCATCCTGAAACTCCTCAACAGAAACGTCTGTTAGGAACCTTGTAACATGCTTTTGGATGTTTTCCACGGACTCCCAATGCTTTCTCTTCAGTCGAGAAAACAAAAACAAATTGCATGGAACCAAGTTGGGACTGTAAGGGGGCAGGAGAACAACTGAGGTGTTGCTTCGGGGCAGGAAGTTGGTAACGATAAAGGCCATGTGGCTGGGAACTGGGGGGCAAACCTTGCGCATTTGCAGATCCTCTGTCACCATCTCATGTACCGCAAATAAGGACATGTTTAGGATGTTAACGATGCACTGGATAATCAACAGATGGTCGGAACTTCGTGTACACGATTCATATTGTCATCAGTTCTGGCCGTTGTTGGGCGTCTAGAATGGGGTTCATCAGCGACCTCCTCCCAGCCCTCCATGAACACCGGTGCCACCTCCCAGATTGTGACCTTTATATGCAGTCGTCTTTGAAAGCCTCTTGAAGCATCTGGAATCTTTTGGTTGCATTCATTCTAACCCGAACGCAAAAATTGATGTCATATCGTTGTTCAAGCCAACGCTCCTTCCCGCCATGTTACAAAGTCGAAAAACACACTTACACACTTCACGCAGAGACACGTCATTCTGGTCAGACGATTCTGAGCAAATTGGCAACCGGCTGCGTCGGAAGGGCAGAACCCCCCTCCCAACACATTTCCCAACCGGTTTTACTGGGCTGAAATGGATAGTCACATCACAATAAAATCATGCGCATTACTTTTATAATGGATCCTGTAGATATATCAATCGATAGAGGAGATTCCAAGATTTATTCTACGTTTATTTTTTATTCCGTTAGGTTTACTATTCTGACCGAGTTTGTTTATGAATTCAATTGATGTTTGTTGTGCATTTCTGGGCATGGCGTTGCTTCGTATCGTTTGTTTACATTGGAAGTTGTGCTTGTTTTGCTATTTTTTTTTGTTCATTTTATATTTTATAATAAGTAACGATCGCCCATGCATATCGGAAGATATTTCTGAATTTTTAGAAAGTACTTTATTGTCGGACATTGACTCCAACTAGTGATGTGCATTTTTGGTGGTTATATTACGAGTGTAACACTACTTCAGCAATTAAAAAAAATTTAAATATAAATATTTAGCATGTTTAGTGTATCTTTTAAATCAGAATTAAATTCTGTAAATATTATATATATATATATATATATATTGAAATTTGTACAAACTTGTTTGTGGCTTGTTTAGACTGTGTAACATGAAAATTAGAAAAAAATGGTATAATTTTTTTTATCGGAAATATTTTTGAGGTGTGTGCATTACAAAATTAATATAAGTATATTTGTAAGCATTTTGGCAAGTTATTCAAACTTTTATGAATAACATGATATATTACATGATACAGTTATAAATGTTACATTCATCTGCAGTATGCTTGAAAATTACTTATCACTTAATGGAAAAGTTACTATCAGTTCTAGGGTTAAACATTTACAGTCTTACATCTCAATGTTTTGTATTAGTGTTATTTATGATAAGCACGCAAATAAACAATTCCTGTAACCATAACGACATTTCCAAATAAACTGAAATTCACTTCATCATCACCAGAATAGTAGCACCATTGAAACTAATTTTATTTTTAAGTTATTTACTTCGCAAAATCTTATTATGGTTTTTACTAATTTTCATTTTCAGAATTCTAAAATCGTCCTTTTTACAAACAAGTAAAAATTATACAAATCAGTTAGGTATAAATCTGTATTTAAGGGTAAAAAAAATCTCCGTTTAAAATAAACTGAAGCAAATTTTTTCCTGACAGCTATTTAAATAATATACCAAAACTTCACGACTCTACAACTTGAGCTTTGTCCGCCGTATTGAAAAATTTGAGTTCTTTTATTTAGATATGTATTTGATAATTGCTGAATCAGTGCAGTATCTGATGAACCAATGGAATACTGAAGAAATTGCTGAGAGAACGTTTTGTAAAGCATTTAATTCTTTACAATTTTTTCATATGAGATTTTTAATTTAAACTGTTTGGCCATTGCAAATAAAAATACAAATGAAGAACACAAATTTCCCAATATAGCAGACGTTATAAAGTCTTGGAGTCAGGGACTTTTTATATTATTTTGTTAGCTGTCAGGGAAGTGTATATTAAATTTTAAAACTATATTAATTATTTCCATTTTAATCGGAATTACCCTGGGCTATAAGAAATTTTAAAATGCATTTCTCATATACAAGGGACGGATTAATAGAAAAATTGGGGTTGCTATTTAAAAATATAAGGTATTCAGCCATACTGTAAAAATGACTGGCACAGGGAAATTTTCCATTATAAGTTGCTTGCAACTTTTATAGTTTTTCACAGATGCCACTTGAAAAAAAACACTGTCTGTATAGTAAGTCGAAGAACTTATGAAGATTACGCAGCGACGGCTGACATTTTCTCTTTAGTCTTATATAAAAGAGCTTCGCACATTTTTTTAGCGTCTCCTAACAACATTCCGGAATTAGGTTTATAAAATACTGGATTGTCTACGGCCGCATACCCAACGCCTAATGATCTTTTCACTATCACCACCTGAAAAATAAACATACCATATTAATATATCATATTATCACCCCAAATTTTGTTTCTTCTTCTTCTTCTTCAGATGCCTTGTCCTCTGACAACATTGGCTACCATCAACCACTTCAGTTCTAACCGAACTCATACTACATCAGCCATGAAGATTCCTTAACTAAGATGTTCTGTTGACCATAACTTATTTTTCCCGGCATGATATAATAGAATTACTGTAACATTGCGGATGAGATCTAGCCAATAACAGCCAAGGTCGGGTGTGAGGTTGCCGCTTCGCTGTCACATTTCGTTCCATCGCTCCAGCTGACTTTTTGTCAGTCAGCCACGGAAGGTGCTCATATGTAGATGATGCTTAAAGGGGGTTCCTTTAAACCTTTACAATCAACGTTGATAAGTATATGTTAACGGCCTATAATTTTTTTGTTGCAATACGAATACAATTTTTATTAAAATAAAAAAATATTAGGCCGCCTGCGTGGTGTAGTGCTTAGAGCACTAGCCTACCAAGCGGAAGGTACCTTGTTCGATTCCCGACGGGTCTAGAAATAATTTTATTATTAAGTGTCAAAACCCAATGTATTATAGCTCAAAGTAGTTGCTAATAACCAAGATGTTGATGTGTCTTAAAATAAATAAACTATGAATCAATTCGACGGCTGAGAACCAGAGGAACGTAACTGCAAAAATCGGTTTTTTTGTTTTTTCACTATTCCTACACAACTTTTTATGCTGCACAACATGGTATTAATGAAATTTCTCTATCTCCTAATTTAACCGATATTTGGTAGTTACGTTTTTCGAAAAAACTCTGTTACCTCAGGACCAGAGAAACGTATTGGTAGATACGTTCCATGTCTCGCATTGCGCTTCAGAACCAGAGAGACGTATCTGTCACTTATGCTTGTCTGGTTCTGATAAAGTATTGTTTTTAAAACCAGGGAGCCGATGTCTGGGTTATGTTACTTTAATAAGGCATTAATATTTCCATTCATGATGTGTGTTTACACAAACAATAAACAAACTACAAAATAATTATTGTGTACACGAAAAGTAATCTATGACTCATTCTTTGGCAATATGAGTAATCCAGTGTTTTAATGAGTAATTTACCACGTTTTCAAATGTATTTTAGTTATTCGGCTTTAAGCTTCGTGAATAAGTGGTTTTTGATTGTTACTTTTCTGTAATTGAATATTCTTTACAAGAAAAATCCGTTCAAGATTTTAGATAAAAAAAACATAATTTAAATTACGAAAAACTCACAACTAGTAGCACCAGTGCAATAAAGTAATTGTTTGTACTGTAGTTTGCGCCAACGGTAAGCATTTTAAAAAATAAACGAGGCACAAGGCATGAATAAATTTAGAAAATTTTGGGGGTTAAAAACAATGACAATAATATTTTTGTCACTTCTCATAAAGGAGATTCCGACAGCATGGGTTACCAAAATTGGTGATTCAATTTTATCATTGCATATCCCGCAAAGAGACAAATGTGATAATTGTTTTAATTTTTGCAATTTGACACCTAACGAACAAGAGGCTGAGAGAATAATGTACGAGAAGCATTTAGCCCGAAAGAATTTAGGCTAGAGATTTTAAAAACAAAATTAAAGAAGGCGCAATTGCTGCAAAATGCCACCTTCTAGAATTTTATTTAAAAGCAGTTAGATACTGTCCATCAGTTAATGCAAAAGCAATTTTTTATAAACGTAGATTAGTGTAGCTATATAATTTAACTGTTTTTAATGTTGCTTCAAAAAGAGCAACATATTACATGTGGCATAAAGGTATAGCTGGGAGAGGTTCAGTAGAGGTAGCTTTAATTTGCCTTTTCAAAGAACTAGAAAAAGTTGCTGATGGGCTGCTGGTTTATTTCCGATACTTGTGGCGGACAAATCAGAAACAGTAATGTCTCTGCAATGATGCATCATATTGTTCAATCTTTTAACATTCCTGTAATAGAGCACTGTTGTTTTGAACCTGGACATTCGTGCGATTCTGTTTATGCGAGCATTAAGAAGTGTTCAAAGAACATCGATATTAACATCCCACTGGTTGGTACACGGTTGTCTGAACAGCTTCAAAAAACTAAAAAATATGACGTTGTTGAAATCTGCCTACAAGATTTCTTAGATTTTTCTAAATTGAATAAAGAAAAGTTAAAAAACAAGAAATCTCGGTAAAAATCAGATCCAGTGGTTAGTATTGTTAATTTTAAATACTTTAAAAGTGACAGTTATTATTTACTGTCAGTATATTCATGGAGCTAATAAATTTAAAAAATTTGCTACTCGCAGAAGGATATCGCAATCAAAATTAGATGAACGTTTTGAATTCAAACCCTTGTACAGCGGACCATTTAAAACTGTTGAAGAAAAAAATGAAAGACTTGTTTGATCTCTGCGATTCTCGGATAATAAAAAAACCTATTTGTTAACTTTTATAGCGTGTTAGAAAATGGCAATGTAATTCCAAAAATAAAGAAGGCGACAAAAAAAAAACAAAAATAGGAAAATTGAAGAAATCGGTAATATAAAATTCTTGAAAAAACACCAAGAAAAGCAAAAAAAAAATATTTAAAGTAAACAAATGTTTACCCTAATTTTTTTCGAAAACTGACAGAGTAAATAATTTTGTTTCAATTTCAGATTGTTCATAAAAAACTTTAATTTACAAATATTTTCTTGTGTCTAATGTATTAATTTGTGTATTGAAAACATGTTAATTGTAAGGCTCTTTTGTTTAAACTGTTTTAGTTTGTAATTACTTTATGTGTTTGATTGTAAAAAGTGGTCATTCTATTGACCGAGAAGTCGGTGGCCGCTAAAAAAATTTAAGTTTTAAGTTTTCATACTGTCAATATTTTTAAGTTTATTATTTTCAAAATTTCTAAAGTTTTCGTATCCTAATTATTACATTTTATATTTTAAATATTTTGAGAAATTTTTTATTTTTTAAATTGTTTATTTGAAAGTATTCTTAATTATTTTGTAAAAATTTATACTTAAAATTTATTGGGTTAATAAAACGGAGCTAATAAATAAATAAAATAAAACGGAGTTTTTAATATAAAACCATATGATAAACATGTGTGTAAAAACGTATGAATACCATTCTCAGTCTAACTTACTTTATAGTTCAGAACCAGAGAAACGTATCTGTGCAATCGCTAAAATAAATCGCAATATCAAGGGCATTTTCAAAAATTAATTTTTACATTAATTAAGAAGCATTAGTAAATAGTTTAAATAACTTTCTATTGATAAAGGTTTTTGAAAAAATATAACGGTTTTCCCAAAAAATGATGAAATCCACCTTTGCGAACTTTCTTTTTGCTCTCCTGTAAAATCAGTAAAATGCAGATACGTTCCTCTGGTTCTCAGCCGACGAATTTAACTATGTAAAACTTGTGAATTTTAATTTAAAACATAGTACATCAGGTTTAGTCAATAGCTCTTGAGAAAAAGGTAGAACCGTTAACATTGTCATAAATGGACAGCTGGACACAATACATTAGACACTGATAATATTAACAACATATTAATAGTGTTATGACTACTCATTGTTTGTTGATATTTTACATCTCTTTTGTTTTTCTGATATGAATGTAAAGCTTATAAATAACCCTCCAAAATAAACGTAGGCCCTATAGGCTTATTCGTAATTTTCTTGAACCGATAAAACAGATTTATACTTCTTTTATTTATATATTTTGCTATGATAAATAAATCTTACAATAAATGTAAAATTACTGCTACACATCCATATTACTTAGTTATTCATGATATAGAAATGATTGTTATAAAAAAACAAGACCACTAAGGTCGCTTTTGGAAAGACAATTAAACACGTGATATTTTTGATGTCGAAGTACATGTTTTGTAGAATTATTTTATTTAGTCGAATAATTGTTTAAAAATGTAAATTTTATTAATCTAATGTAATGTTTGAAAAAAAACTTAGTCAGAAATAAGTTTGGATTCCCTTAACCTACTGACATGAAACTTGCACTGAAAGCTTCGTCTCGGTTTGCTGTTTAATTCTTCAACTGATGGATCAACATATTTCAAATATTTTGTATTTGTATGACCATTCAAGAAGAATAAATCCAAAACTTGACTTATGCCGGCCGCATTGGCGCAGTTGGTAACGTGCTCGCCTCTCATCATGCGGTCCTGGGTTCGAATCCCACTCAGGCATGGCATATTTTCATACGTTACAAAAAATCATTTCATCCTACATCACATAAAGTTCCACGCCAATGTCGTCGCTAATGACCGTTGCAGTTGATGCGACGTTAAATATAAAAAAAAATTAAAAAAAAAAAAAAACTTGACAACTGTGGACTGTGCACAGGTTCTGGTTATGAACAGCGGAACCACAACGTGACAACTCAGGATACGTTTGCCAAAAGTCAATTGGCTCTGAGCTGTGTTCTAGGCCACTAAGCTCCGCCTTCATCTGCAGTCTTTTGTTAGTCGGAATATAGCATTCAATATTTCTCGCCACTTATCACACAAACAAAGTGCTCTTAAGTTTTCAACGCATCACAGAATTCATAACTTCCATCGTTTATTAACTTATTGTGATAATGGCACAATGGAGACAAAGATTAGGAAATGGTACAAGGAATTAATACGAAGATCAAAAACTATGATAACAAAAATCTTCAGTACAATTTTGTAATCTTATATCTCAAAAAGGTACTTCAGAGTAAAGCAAGAAGACACATACTCAAAAGCAGAGTCTCACAAAGGAAAAGTAATTAGCTCAACTCTCCATTGTGTGCACGTGACATTCCTATATTCTGGACAGAACTGTTGCTACATTCACAGACGACAACATTGCTTAAGCTGTCACAAAAACTAGTAAAGAAGCAACTAAGAAACTAGAAGATAAAGCCAAAAACATTTTCCGTTAGACTAGGAGATGGAAGTTACAACTCAACTAAAAAAAATATGTATATATCAATTTTGTCAACAAGATTCAAAATTTTTCAGTTAAAAATCAATAGAAAGCAAGTACTATTCTGTGAAACGCTTCCATATAACACTTGATGCTAAACTACACTGAAAAGAAGAAAAAAGAACTCGAGCTAAAATATAAAAAATGTATTGGTTGATCGATAGGATTTGAATATTGTCAATTTTTAAGAAGTTATTACTTTACATCAGTTGTTAAACCCCAATCGGGCTTATGGCATACAGAGGAAATGGTGCCATACGAAAACTTCAGACTTCTTCCATGAAGGACTTTTCCAAAGCGTAGTACATTGGGGTAAATGTGTCACTGTTAATGGCGATTATGTGGAAAAGTGATAGATAATATTAATGAGTAGGGGACAGTTTAATCTATCATTTCACATTAATATGTAAACAATACGAGGTGTGGCAATTAAATAACAAGACTGACGTAAAAAAATTTATATTAATTTTATACATAATCACTTATTGTTACCTTCAATATACACTCCTTCTCTATCCCTACAACGCTCCATGCGAATTTTCCATTGCTAGAAACAGTGCTGGGAGTCATCTTCTGTCAGCTCCTTCAGGACAGGTGCCGCTTTCTCTTTACAGCTTCCACAGATTCAAATCTTGTCCCTTTTAATGCAGATTTCACTTTAGGGAACAGGTAGAAGTCACATGGTGCAAGATCTGGTGAATACGGTGGATGTTCTAACACTGAGATGCTGTACTTGGCTAGGAACCTCTTGACAGACAACGCGGAAAGAGCTGGCGCATTGTCTTGGTGGAGAACCCATTATTTGTCCTTCCACATTTCAGGGCATCATTTTTTCCTTACACTTTGACGTAGTTTAGAAAGTACCTCAAATTAGTAATATTAATTATTTGTTTGACCTTCGGAAACTCAGTGAAGGTACACAATTCCATGGATATCAAAAAAAACAAACACCATTGCTTTAAATTTTTAATTGCTCATTCGAGCTTTTTTGGCTCTCAGTGAAGTTTGGCTCTTCCAGTGCATGGTTTGGCGCTTCGTTTCCGGATCATAAGTAAAAAAACACGGTTCATCACATGTTATTATCTTCTGCCTGTTCCGTCAGGTGAAATCTGCATTAAAAGGGACAAGATTTGAGTCTGTGGAAGCTGTAAAAGAGAAAGTGGCACGTGTCCTGAAGGAGCTGACAGAAGATGACTTCCAGCACTGTTTCCAACAATGGTAAATTCGCATGGAGTGTTGTAGGGATAGAGAAGGAGTTTATATTGAAGGTGACAATAAGTGATTATGTATAAAATTAAAATTAAATTTTTTACAACGTCAGTCTCGTCATTTAATAGCCACACCTCATATATCCATTATTAATTAAGTTATAGCGATCGCGGCATTACTTTTCAATGTATCCTTGTATTAAGCAATAGTGGAACCATCACCAGCCTGGAGGTCCATATGGTGATGATTGGAAATGACATAATGATCATACATAGGCTGATTATAAATACCTGTTCAGCTTTCCAAACTCTTAAGACAGGCATGCCTGCGATTATAGAATTAGGGTCATCTTCTGCAGCACTGTTCACTGTGTCATTAGCACCTATCACTAACACTAGATCTGTCTTGTTAAAGTCTTCGTTTATCTCATCCATCTCAAACACATCGTCATATGGAACTCCTGCTTCAGCTAACAGGACATTCAACTGACCCGGCATACGACCTGCACATTTTAAATACACAACCCATATTTATTTTTGAAAAACTAGATAGATCCATTCATACCCGACCAGATGCGAGGGGGTACCAAAAAGTAACCAGAATAGCATTGACGTGGGCGGTGCTTGTGTAGTACGCATTTCTGCCACACAGACGAGTATAGCATAATTCATTGTGAGTTCAGTGCAGTGATTGCAACTCATTGTGAGTTCAGTGCAGTGATTGCAACTCTTGCGAGTTCAGTGCAGTGATTGCAACTCCTTGTGAGTTCAGTGCAGTGATTGCAACTCATTGCGAGTTCAATATTCATCTGCAGTGATTGTTTTTGCTACCGCTGTTTTGTTCTTGTTTCGTTTTTTTATGATGGCAAGTTTAAGTGAACAACGTGTAGCTGTAAAATTTTGTTTTCTACTCGGTAAAAGTGCTGCTGAAACTAAAGTTGAAAACAGCTTACAAAGGTGACTAAGTGAAAATCTCAATTATACGAGTGGTTTTCTCAGTTTAAAAATGGCGACATGTCGATTGATGACAAACCTCGTTCTGGACGTCCATCAATTGCCCGAATCGACGAAAATGTTTAAAAAATTGGAGAGCGTGTGCTCTCAGACCATCAACTGACAATTTGGAAGTTTTAAGAAGATTGCGCAACAGTGTTCATCAAAAAAGATCTGATTTGTGGCAGACGGGAGATTAGTTCTTCCACCACGACCATGCACCTGCACACATAGCCATCTCGGTGAAAGATTTTTTGACTAAAAATGGCATGGTTTTGCTGCCCCACGCATCTTACTCGCCTGACCTGGCTCCGTGCGACTTTTTCTTATTTCCACGCATGAAAAGGGACATTAAAGGACACAGATTTGACAACATTGAAGCGGTCAAGAAACAAATGAGGGAGGAGCTGTCAGCCATTTCTAAAGATGACTACAAAAAATGTTCCGAACAGTGGAAGCACCGGCGGGATAAATGTATTAGTTGTAATAGAGAGTATTTTGAAGGGGATAAGGTTGTTTTGTAAAAAAAAAAAAAAAAAAATAAATAGCTTTTGAAAAATAATTCCGGTTTCTTTTGGGTACCCCCTCGTAAGTCTAAATTTACAACAACCTACAAAATTGTACCATTACGATTGTACAAGGTGATAATAACCATGTGTTTATAACCTGACTGCTATTGATAATTATGTAAACATTTATAATTAAATTCTTAAATTTTGTAAATTATTAAACTGGATAATTATAATTAAAATCATATTTACAACTCTTCTTGAACCACCCTCAAAAATTGACAGGTACTTTGTTTGTCCACTCTCTAATAATTATCTTCAACCATGAGCATTTCCTTCAACCAGATCTGTGCCTATCCTCAACTTTGTCAATGAGAATACGTTTGAAAAGCTCATACAGGGTCTATTATGAAAATAGTGAGTATTTTCTATGAAAAATAGATTTTTTGATGGTACTGGAACAAATCCTTAAAATTCTTCAAAATACTCTCACCGGCATCAATACACTTGCAGAGACGTGTCTGCCACGCCTTGAAGGTACCCTGAAACTCCTTGACTGGAATGTCTGTTAGGAACCTCGACAAAGCTTTAGGATGTTTTCCACGAATTCCCAATGCTTTCCTTTCAACTCCATCTTCAGTCAGGGAAACAAAAAAAGTCACATGGAGGCAAGTCAGGACTGTAAGGGGGCTCGGGGACCACCAAAGTCTTGCTTCGGGCCAGGAAGTTGGTAACAATGAAAGCCGTGTGGCTGGGCGCTGAGGGTAGACCTTACACATTTGCAGATACTCAGTCACTATCCCATGTATCGCAAATGTGGACATGTTTAGGGTGTCAGAGATGGGCTGGATGGTCGGAACACACAACTTTGAGCACATGATTCACATTGTCATCATTTCTGGCTTTTGTTGGGCGTCCAGAACGCGGTTCGTTAGCAACCACCTCCTTCCATGAACACCTTGTGCCACCTCCCGACTATGACCTTGAAATGCAGTTGTCCTTGAAGGCCTCTTGAAGCATCTGGAATGTTTCAGTTGCTGTCTTTCCAAGCCACACGCAAAACTTGATGGTGTATCGCTGTTCAAGCAAACGCTCCATCGCACCGTGTTACAAAGTCAAAAACACACCTCACTCAGAGACACGTCTTTCCGCTCAGACAGTTCAGAGCAAATTGGCGACCAGCTGTAATGGAAGGGCAGACCCCCAACATTTCCCGACCAGTTTTACTGGGCTGGGATGGACAGTTGCATCACAATACAATCATGTGCATTACATTAATAATGGACCCTGTATTTATAACTTCTGTATTATAAACGACTAAAGCATGCAATCTTCCATCTTTAATTATGGTCATTAACTTACATATAAAACCCACAGTATAAAAAGGTAATCATATTTAAAAACCTGGTGAGAAACACTCACACGACTTTATCTTACCAATACAAATAATTACCAATATAACCTAACATTAGCAATAACACATAAGAAATAAACAAAACAAAAATAACCTCAAAAAACATAACCTAATTTTAATCATGAGTGAATGATACAAAATGAAAACCAACCTTTAGTTTGGTTTAATAATTCAGAAAATCATTCTTTCACGCTAAATTAGGTTCTGTAGACAAAAATACTTCAATTAAAAAATGTATATCTATAAATAAGTTGTAGAATTTTTTTTTAATTTGATTATATACATTTTTGTCATAAAATGTATATTATGGCAAAAAACTTAAAAAATCCAGTTTTTACAGATTTTCAAGGAACAAAAACAGAAAATCACTAAGTACCATTAAACTAAGCATTATACAAAGAAATGTTAGAAATAGAAGTTGTAGATTTTTAAATTGTCTACAACTTTTAATATATACACTTTTGCACTAAGATGCATATTATGGCTCCAATCTTAAAAAAAAAACAATTTTTTTCTATGTTGAGGTATTTTATTCACACACATGCAGACACATTGCTAAAAACACAGATATATGGAGGAAAGAATGTGTGGATTTTATGTGTTCCTCAAGTTTCACCCAGATAACATTAAAAAATAATAAATATTTTATACTGACCAGCAACAGGGTGGATGGCGAATCTGACATTTTTTCCTTGTGATTTTAAAAGCGTTACCATTTCAGCTAATGGATACTGTGCTTTCGCAACACACAAACCATATCCTGAAAACACAATAAATGAAAACAATTAAAAATGTTAAAACCTGGACAGAACTGTGAGTAAAACAGTTAGAATGGTATCAACATAAACAGGGTGATGTTAAAGTTACTGATCCTTTGTTTTAGTCCACAAACAACAAAACTAAACACATATGACCATCAGGTAGAATGTAACAGCATCCGATGTTGGTATTGTGGTCTAAACAACACAATACCAGATGGTCATGACCATGGTGGAAGGAATACACGAGCGTGCCAATGCACATGTCCCCATACAGTTATTGTTGCTGTGATGTGACAATTTAACAAGTTCAGCACGGCGGCTAGAATCACGGGTGCTTCACTACGCTGACCCACCATTACAGTGAAAATATACCACGCCGCCTTAAGGCGGCATCACGCCACGGAAACGATCTTACTTATTTGCTCATCTACTCACCGGCTCAATATAGTACGGTATTATTCGCGTTTGGTGTTTCTACAAAATTTATATTTGAAATTAACTTTTTAATTATTAGAAAAATTTGTACTTATAAGTTATTAAACAACTGAAAATTATTTGTATGTGTAAAATAAAAAAAAAACAATTATGTTTCATAATAAAAAATATTTAATTTACAAAATTTATTATGTAATATTAAAATTAAAATTTTTTAAATGTAAATATTAAAATTTTATTATGTAAAATTGAATATGTAAATTATTTTTATTTTTTTTTCATCTTTTAAAAAACCTTTTAAAAGATCTTTTAAAAAACGGTTTACAGAACACTATTCAAACTATAAAAAAGGAAATCGAAAATTCTCCAATGTAACTGAACATATGATTAAAAATAAACATAATATGTCGAATATAAAAAATAATCTAGAAATATTGGAAATAAATAACAGACAAAATGAAATTGAAATTTTGGAAAAATATTATATTTATAAATACAATAGCAGGGAAAAATTAATGAACACACAGATTGAATACGACAATCAACTGATTAAGTTGGCAAGACTGTTTTAAATATAAGAATCGACTATTCCTTATCTACCATGGTAGGAGCAGGAAGTTTTAAATTTTGACTTGAAATAAATTTTAATTTACTGAAGATGTGTACAAGATACATGAAAGTGCTATAAACATTGGTAAGTGTTTTATGTTACCGTATTCTGGTGGTTAGAAAAATGTAAATTGTTTTATATCTCCCAGAATAAAAACAAATATATTTACATGTTTACAATAAATTAATTAATGATTTTCAGTGAGACCATGGCAATATAGAAAAATTAGTAATATAAGTACTTTTATTCGTACAAAATAATTTTAATAGTACAGTATATTATATAACGTACAGTAGGCCTGCAAAAGAAACACAGTGCATAGAAATCGCGATTTCAGAAAGTAACAGAAATTTCTTTTGAGTAATAAACTATTTTTACGTAAAAATGTATTATTCTTACCTTCTATTTGTAAAAAGAAGTCATTGGGAACAAAGAAATTCGTAGAATAAATGATATAATTAAATAAAACAATAAATTACATGGCACTAAGATGTCCAAATAGACTACACTTTTAAAAATTTGTTTAAAAATTCCCGGCAGTTGGTAACGAAAGACGATCTTCACAGTGGCGCTCGTAGAATAGATCTAAACCCCTGAACAACCCCGTACTTACACTGCCAGTACACCAGCGATTTAACAAAAGCTATAGAAATGTGACATTGTATATGCCGCCTTAAGGCGGCATTAGTCTCTGGAATGAAGCTCGATTTGCCGCCTTAAGGGGGCATCCGTCCTGAACGTGTTAAGATTGTTCTTCACCATGAGATAGGCCAATGTCTTCTTCAGAAGTCCATCTGCAAAGCTGCAATAACCCTTTAACTATTTTCTAATTCCCACGTTTCTGCATTATAATTTCAAACCAATTTCCGAGTTATAACTAAATTCTCAGAACTTAATTGCCACACCTTGTATTTATAAAATCATGAGAACATTAAAAAGCAATAGGAAATACAACAAAGGTATACGAACCAGGTACAATAATAATATTCTTAGAATTTGTAATAGTTTCCGCAACACTTTCAACATTCACTTCCGTATGAGTTCCAGTTATTTCCATCGGCTTACCAGAACCTGTGGAAGACGTGCCGTAACCACCCAACATGACATTTGCCAAAGACCGGTTCATAGCCTGAAAATCAAATTCAATAAAAACATTGTATTCATTATCTAGCAGTTTTATGACAAACAGAGTAGCGAATACAGATCAGTCAGCAGTGGTATGAATAAAAGTTGACTCTTAACACTTAGTGAATTACTTATACAGGGCGTTTCATAATGTTCTTTGGTGTTACGAATATTCAGTACAAAAAAACCATTTAACTTACCTAAATGAAAGTTGCATGGGCCAATGCAGAACTGAAACAGTTATTTCTAAACATTTATAAATGTTTAATGTGCGCTCCTTTGGTGACACGGCACACATCAACACGAAGGTCTAGCTCTTGCCAAACATGTTCTAACATGTCCCTTTCGATAGAGTTAATTGCATTGATTATGCGATCCTTCAGCTCAGCGATATCGTTCAGCATTGGTGGGATAAACACCTTGTCTTTCACATAACCCCACAGAAAGAAATCACATGGCGTGAGGTCTGGTGATCTTGGTGGCCACAACTTAATGTGTTGGTCTTCTTCAGACGCGCGTCCTTTCCACCACCAACATGTTTTATCTCCATCAGATAGATGCTGCTTTAATTGAAAATGGTACAGTTTGAATAATAAAATGTTTACGGAGAACTCTCCACACCATTTTTGGAATTCCTAACTCTCTGCCTATAGATCCAGTCGATTTTGACGGGCTGCGAATAAAACTTGCACGCACACGTTTGACATTGGCATCTGAGGTTTATGGACGATCAGTTGATTTTTGCTTGCACAAGCAACCAGTTTCACTGAATTGTTTATATCATGCAAGAATTAAATTGTCACTTGGTGGATCTTTATTAAATTTCAACCGAAACACACATTGCACAGTAATTACTGACTTTGACACATAAAATTCTAACAGACAAAATGACTTCTCGCTTCCCGTGGCAGCCATTTTCTCTACTGTCTACGCGTAGCGGGCAAACGGTTTACTAACTGCCCAGAATATGTGGAAAAAACTATTTAAAGTGCTGTTTCGTATAGAACTTGTTTCATTCTTATAAGTGAAATACTTTTTTTCTACAGAATTTTCGTAACTCCGAAGTACATTATGAAACACCCTATATAAGCTTCCGGTAATAATTAGTACTTACATATTGTAAAACAGGGTTTGTATAAAAAAGTGTTGTTGTAGTTTAGGTCATAAGCCGAAAGGCTGGATTGAACCTCAAGAGGTTTTACTAAGTAAAACAAGGAGTGAGGTGATTTACTATTGCCTTCCTCAATAAATAGAAAAGTATGCTTATCAGCATGCCAGGCCCTCCAAAAAGCATCTACTTTCTACCCTGCAAATGACAGATCAAGTGCAAATAATTTAATATTACACCTGCATGTTACGGGCAGGTGGATAAAAAGTATTTAAGCTATAAAAAGTATTGAGACCAAATTCAGGGAAAAATTATTAAAAATATTGCTACAAACCAATAAAATTCTTCAAAACCAATCATTGTTTTCCACGGTTGAAAGGCCGCCAGGAAGTCCTTTTCACACAAAAAGTTAGTGGGGCTAAATTAGGTTTGAAGTTCTGGTTTTGACTGATAGTGGCCCAAAACCGGAAGTCACGAAATCAAAGTCAGAATTCGGAAACAAAAATAGTGTCATTCGATTCCTCTTAAAGAATAAACACAGAAATCATTGTGTTTGAAGTTTTAACCGGAAGTGACCCAAAACCGGAAGTCAAGAAATCAAAGTCGGAAAAGAAATAAAAATAGTGTCATTCAATTCCTCTTAAAGAGCAGACAGAGAAATCACCAATGGTTATTGCCATAAATCAAAGGTAAGCCTCTTTAAAAATTCCCAAAAGCCATGAGACGCGTCATCTCATGAAGGGAATTTTTTTTGTAAGACTTCTTTAGAGAAAATTACATCATGTAAAAAGAAAATAACAATAGGAAGTTAAAGTAATGGTGAGATACCTTGCACATGATATAAGAAAGAATAGCACCAGAAGATCCGATCAAAGCTCCAACTATGGTCATCAAGCTGTTGTTCAACATGAATCCTTCAGCACATAATGCCCAACCCGAGTAGCTATTCAGCACTGTTATCACCACTGGCATATCAGCACCTACAACACACAATATCAAATGTCACCTTAATCGTAACTGTAAGCAAACATTAAGAATAAGGATACAAGCTGCTACACATACATTTCCAAATACATGTCACTGGAATATTGTTATCATTTGTTTAGAAAGTAATTTTAGTCTAACTGAGGTGGGCAGGGCTATAACAGCTATCTTGCCATTAAGGCATCCAGTCGTGGTAGCGTGTAGATTAAGCTGCTTCTGCTTTACTCTTATTAAATTAGGTTAGGGGTTATTATTGGCAAATATGTAATAGTAAAATGTCATGTACGAGGGTCATCTCTAAAGTAAAGACCGTTGGGAAATTTCTCACCTTGAGGTTGGCTAACCGTGTGGTGGAAAGACCTGTAATATACACACTGCATTGTTGTTTGTCAGTTAACGCGTTGTTTTATCTTTATTAACGTTTGGTGTTATTTCGTTTTGAAATGAATCCGATAATTGATGTTGCCGCCGATTGTCAAATACATTAAGTGATACATTTTTTAAACCATCAAAACGTTAAACCGGTCGAAATTCATAGTTGGTTGCTGTATATGGTGATAATGTAATGAATGAAAGAAACATTTGAAAATGGTGTGAAAAGTTTAAAAACACGAGAGTTGATGTACATGATGAAGAACGTTCGGGGAGGCCCTCAATAATCAATGAGGATTTGTTGAAAAAGGTTGATGAAGAAATCAAAAACAATCGTCGTGGGACAATATTTGAATTGGCCCTTAGTTTGTCCCTGATGTTTCAAGAGCTGATTTGGTCGCATTGTGCATGACCATTTATATCATGTGAAACTTATTAATTAAAAATCTAAAGTAGATGTTTTTTGGGTTTAGGTCAACAGCCGAAAGGCTGGTTTGAAACTCTAGAGATTTTACTAAGTAAAAATGAGGAGTGAGGTGGTTTACCATTGCCTTCCTTACTGAGTGGAAACGTACACTTATCAGCATGCCAAGCCCTCTGAAAAGCACCCACTTTCCACCCTGCAAATGACACCTTCACTTCATTCACCACAGGTTCTAGCTGTATAGTGAAATTCATTACTCTCAGAGGAGATAACTCTGACTAGTGTCTTTTACAACTCTACCTCTTCTGTTCGTAAATAGTTCAGTCATGTAATTGGCTGACTATACGATAAGAAACAGAACTATTTTTTGTAGCACTAATTTAATTTAACACCGAGTGGTAAACACTGGATAAACACAGTTTAACACTGGAGTGATAATTTAATTTAACACTCCACCTGCCCGTTATGGGCAATTCATTCATTTAGGCAAGAGAAAGTAAAAATATTTCAATTAAATTTGACCCAAAATATAAAGTTAACTAAAATAAAACATGGGTCACCTCCAATAGCAGAAGTCAGCGTGACTCCCTTAACAGCCGATAAAGCAGATGCCGCACCGAGTGTAGCCAAACCAGCAGCCAAAGTCGGTGCGTTGTAAAAGTATGCCATAGAGCCAATATTGGCAGCCAACAGTGAAGCGTTCATGACATGACGTCCTGGCAAAAGCAAAGGAGACGAATTCAAAAGTCCTTGAAGTTTACCATAAGCGACTAATGATCCACTGAAATTAAAAACAAATTATAGTATATTAACCCTACATAATCTAAATAAACACCATTATCATTTTGTAAATTTTTACAAACACAATGAAGAAAAAATGGTACAATTTTTTATTGGTTTTCAGAATATCTGTCTTAACCCTAGCTAACCTGAAAGCCAGGAATCACGCATGCGTCATGGCCTTTCTTTTAAATTCAATTTTCCCCACAAGTATTCATTATTTTCTAATGGGTTTAAATACATTGGCTACAGAATTTTCTCCTCTTTGATTTGATATATCTTGCATACTTGTACAATGAAAATTGATGACATGGTGTTGCACAAAAGAGGGATTTTTTTTTGATAAGCCAGTAGCCTACTACAAACTGAGCGTTTTCGCCCATAACTTTTTAACAAAAAAAGCTTTATGTTTGAAAATAACTTCATCTCTTAGCTCTTACTGTTGCAATCGAAATCAATAAATTATAAGTGCCGGCGACAAATTTTATGACTCTAAAACCGAACAAAGAAGGTTAACACTACTTGTCTTGCCTTACCTCTGTTAAACCTTGATGTGCTTTATGAAAAAATGCTTTATGAATAAAAATTCATAATGCACATGCAACAAATTGAATAGCCAAGCGGAAAAAATTAAATGGTACAATTTACAATGTCCGTAAACATCTTATGGTAACACGATGCACGTAAACTGGGAAAAACAAAAGCAAAAAATTCCCTGTTTCATATTGATGAAATTATGTGTTATATTACAAAAGGTTTGATGGTTATCAATCTATACCGTAATAAAGTTCAGACTGCATTTCACAATATATCTTGTTGTTGGCCTGCTTGTGCAGTATATGGGAAATGACATCACTTGTCAATGCCCATGAAAGGGTTTACTTATTTTTTTAAATAGTTACCATACGTATTTAAGCAAAAAATGAATTTGTCATTATTAGTGACAAGTTTTTGTATGGCAGCTTCATATACCTCCGTCACCATTCAACTGCAATAATTAATCATTCTTTCGTTCAGTTCATAATTTTAAAATGAGGTTTCGACCGAAAGTGGCCCAAAATTAGAAGTCAAGAAATCAAAGTCGGAATTGGAAACGAAAGTAATGTCATTCGATTCCTCTGAAAGACACAGAAATCATTAGGTTTTAAGTTCTGATTTTTACCGGTAGTGGCCCAAAACCAGAAGTCAAGAAATCAAAGTCAGAATTTGGAAACAAAAATAGTTTCATTCGATTCCTCTTAAAGAGTAGATACAGAAATCATTAGGTTTGAAGTTCTGGTTTTGACCAGAAAAGGCCCAAAACCCGAAGTCAAGAAATCAAAGCCGGAATTCGGAAACAAAAATAGTGTCATTTGATTCCTCTTAAAGAGTAGTTACAGAAATCATTTAGGTTTGAAGTTCTGGTTTTGATCGGAAGTGACCCAAAACCGGAAGTCAAGAAATCAAAGATGGAATTTGGAAACAAAAATAGTGTCATTCGATTCCTCATACAGAGCAGATACAATTTACAAAGATCTTCGAAACAAAGATTGAAATTTTAAAAAATGTGAGTCACATTGGTTTTGCATGGAATGACTATAAGAGTAGGTTACCTGAACGTCACTCCACCGATGACGGTGCCTAAAAAGAGTGAAGTCTTGATCACATTTGCAGCGGCTGGATCTTGAGCAAACGATGGAAAATCATGAATGTAAGTAGCCACGCATGTAAGCACTGCAGCCAATCCAACCAAACTAAAATAAATTATATTGAAAACAGCATTAGTAAATGTTAGGCTAGTACCACCCGCGCTAACTGAATAATTATATTTTTTAAATTAAACTCTTAATAGTTCACCCATGCACTATATAGCGCCTTCATTAACCCTATGAAATCGGGAGCTGACTGTAGTCGGTCTGGTAGTTACTGTCTTTACTGCAGTATAACATTATTTATAAAGCTATAATGCCCAATAATATATATACTGCATTTACTCGTGGGTGCTGAGCACATTTTACACCTGAAATGAAAGCCCAAAAATGGGGTGCATGGCTTACAGGAATTAATCTAATTTAGAAAAAATACCGGCCATTTTACAAGATCAGGTGAGTGTTATGTACAAGGAAATGTCATCATGTATGAGAAGACAAAGCCGTCCAGTTGAACATATAATATGAATTGTTAACAGCGAATGTTTGATTTGCTCAGTGAGTTCCTTCTTTCCATGAATTCCTGAACTTTCAGGGAATCGTGCAGTAGGTAGAAAATACAATGTATCCAAATCATGTATTCAAGACTGGAGAAAAAACTACAAACTACAGTATTTTTCGCGAAATTGTATGGCATTTCGTGGTAATTTCATTTCAGGCAAAGTATTCGAAAATTGAAGAACGGTTGTGGGACTATGTAAAAAGTAAACAGACAATTTGGTTATGCAATGTCAACAGAAATGTGTCAATTAAAAGCTATAGAAATCGTGAAAGAGTTGAACATAGAAGCGTTTAAGGCAAGCAGAGGCTGGGTGCAATGGTTTAATAACAGACATCAATTTTCAATCAGGCAGAAAACTCCAATCTGTCAACGTTTGCCAGATGCCTGTATGGATAAAGTGGACTAGTTCAGCGGAACATTATCACACTTTGAGAGAAGAATTTTTTTTCTTAAAGTCAAATCGGTAATGCAGACCAGACAACTGTATTTTTCGATATACCACTTGGTATTACAGTTGAAAGTAAAGGACAAAAATATGTACCAATTTTGCAAGTGGCAATGAAAAGCAGCGTTGTACAGATGACAGTACACACAGTATCAGCTGACGTCAAGAAACTCCCATCCTTAATTTTTTCCCAAAGAAAAACTTTTTCAAAAGGAATGAACTTTCCTC
Source organism: Catonia carolina (assembly GCA_035578175.1). NCBI lineage: Eukaryota > Metazoa > Arthropoda > Insecta > Hemiptera > Achilidae > Catonia > Catonia carolina. Next base: position 7,687,102 of record JAQMRL010000014.1, on the reverse strand, counting down.
GAGATATTACAGTGAGAGCGCAAGAGAAAGGCTGGAAGGACAACTCCCTAGTCATGAATTGGATAAATTGTGTAAGGAGAAGACATGCTGGCGCTCTTTCACGTTTACGCAATATGTTAGTTCTTGATAGTTTTCGAGGCCATACTACGGAGAACGTGAAGGAAGTCTACATAAAAGAAACACTGACACAGCCATCATTCCTGGAGAATGTATATCACTGCTGCAGCCCTTAGATGTCTGCATCAACCGGCCTTTCAAAACCCCCCTACGACGGTCATACAATGAATGGATGGCCAGGGCAATGGGAGAAAATAACGCTGATTTTCTTATAAAAATATTTTTCCCTCAAAGCATGACATCAGAATTGGGGTGTGCGGCAAACACAAGTAAATACGGTATATCTAATTACTCGCCTTGAAATGCTCTTTCATTTAATGTATAATACAACGCATTTAGTGTACATATAACAGAACTATAAAAAGAGCAAAATGGCCAACCTTTTTGATAGCTTCAACTATGTCAAAGAGTAACGTTTTAAACATTTCATATTTTTAATTGGTATGACTGCAGTTCTATATCTTTCACTGTTTAGTATGAAATAAAGCAAGGTCATCCTTTTTACATACAACCATTTTTGAAGTAACAGGTTTTTGAGATGGAAGATACTTCTTTCTTTGTCTATTTTATCCTTGGGACTTCCACATCAACAAACACATTTTACTACTACTATTTTACGAATGTGTGTTTTTAGTACATTTGTGTGCAAAGCACACATGTCAACTGCTAGTGGAAGGCATTTCCTTGGCTCGGAATTTTGTATGCATGCTTTTCCTAAGACTGTACAATTTTCAAACTGCTGTAACTCACCCAATCTTTACCCAAAATTGTAATAAAAAATATGGTTCTATTTAGGAAACTGTTTTCTGCGAAACATGTCATGGTACATATTTTTGCTAAACTGAAATTTCAGCCTGTTATAGTAAAAAATATACTCGACTTAAAAAAAAATATTTATTGCCAAATTTTGACTAAAACACACGACTAATTACAATAAATTTTTCATAAATTCGCCGTAACTGGTGTAAAAAAACGGAGTTTCATGCTTGTTTTTAAAAACATCTCTCAAAGTTTTCTTAATGTCTCATAAAATTTCAAATTTTCTGGATAAAAGATGGCTAAAAAAAAGCCAAGTCTATCGGTGCGATTACGGAATTAGTATTCGAAGAGTTAATACCGTATTACTTAGAATTTAAGACGCACATTTTTAACGCAATTAAAGGGCTAAAATAATAGGTGCGTCTTAAATTCGAGGTACATGTAAATTGACCTGTTGAATTGTATTAGCGTACAAGTACCTTTGAGAATACAAAATGGAGACAATATTGTCTACAGTTCCCGTGTATTTCAATTGACGCAAGTGTGACCATCCCCTTACAACAACCGGCAAAATTAAACGAGCTTCTGCAACTACGATAATAGAATGGATTTCAAAAGTTTGAAAAGATTTGCCACCGGGTATTATCATTAAATCCTTTTTGAAGTGCTGTTTGTCAAATGCATTCGATGACTAAAGATGATGTTCTTTGGAATCACAGTGACGCAAAAGAATCCGATTCAACATCCGACTCCGATGTAACTGACGACCACTCGAGAACGTAAAACGAACAACGTAATTAGGAAGCTAATGAAACAGACTACTTATATAGCCATAAAAATATTGAATAAAAAATCGTGTAAATAGTCTATATATATTGTTGTTGTTTAGGTCATCAGCCAAAAGGCAGATTTGAACCCGTAGAGGTTTTACTAAGTAAAACGAGAAGTAAGGTGGTTTACCATTGGCTTCCTCACTGAGTGGAAAAGTACGCTTATCAGGATGCCGGGCCCTCTGAAAGGTACATATTTTCCATTCTGCAAAAGACACCTTCTCTTCATTCACCACAGAGTCTGGCTGTATAATGAAATTCATTACTTTCAGAGGAGATAACTCTGATTTGTGTTTTTTACACCTCTACCTCTTCTGTTCTTAAATGATTCAGTCGGTTAATTGGCTGACCATGTGATAAGAAACAGAACTATTTATTTTAGCCTTGCAACGAACAGATTGAGTGTAAATAATTTCACAATCCACCTTTCCGTTATGGGCAACTATATACATTATATTTTATACAAATATGGTTTTTGTGAAATGTTACTGTGTCAGGTATGTACTTTTTAGTTAACATAAATGGTATTTAATGTTAACTGAATTACGGTACTACTATATTATAATATACGGGTTTTTACTATTTCTATTGAGTATTTTTATTTCTACTAAAAAATCGTTTCCTAAATACCTGGTAATTATGACGCGTCTTAAATTCGATGTTTTTATTTTTTCACAAAATCATTTCCTAAAACATCGGTGCGTCTTAAATTCGAGGGCGTCTTAAATTCGAAGTAATACGGTATTCTAAAACCTATGTCACACGAGGGTTAAAATTTTATATCAGTGATAAGACCATAAATATTTTAAAAACTCTGACATTAAACACTCACCTGACTTTTTCTTGCCAATGTAAAAAATGAAAAACATAAGCTTACTCATGAGTGGATGATGCTAGATGAAAATCAAAATCTGTTCAACAAATTTTGATAAGCAAAATTGGAAAATCATTAATTGATGTTAAAATAAGCATTGTAGAAAAAAAAGCTTAAAATAAAACTAGTAGGTTTTTTAATTCTAAAACTTTAAATCATATACACTTTTACTTTAAAATTTATATTAAGTCCACAATCTTAAAAAACGTTAACTACGAAAGCACTCCTCCCCCCTTTCAAATTCAGACCAATGAATTTCAGTAGACATGCCACTTACCCCATCCTAGAAGAGCACAAAAAAAATAAATTACCTAATGTTTTTCATTTTATATTGTTTACTCCTGCCCATAACAGACAGGTGGAGTGTCAAATTATTTACACTCAATCTATTTGTTGCAGGGCTAAAATAAATAGTTCTGTTTCTTATCACATGGTCAGCCAATTGAATGACTGAATCATTTAAGAGCAGAAGAGGTAGAGGTGTAAAAGACACTAATCAGAGTTATCTCCTCTGAAAGTAATGAATTTCATTATACAGCCAGACCCTGTGGTGAATGAAGTGAAGGTGTCATTTGCAGAGTGGAAAATATGTGCTTTTCAGAGGGCCCGGCATGCTGATAAGCGTACTTTTCCACTCAGTGAGGAAGGCAATGGTAAACCACCTCACTCCTCGTTTTACTTAGTAAAACCTCTACAGGTTCAAACCAGCCTTTTGGCTGATGACCTAAACAACAACATTGTTTACTCATGATTAAACGTAGGTTATATTTTTCATTATTTACATTAGCAAGAGAAAGTCGTGTAAGTGTTAAAGTCCCTCTCCTATAGAAGGTTGGAAATCATAGTCATTATGCGAACCTTATGCCCGCCTTCCACTGCAAAAAGGGTAATGAGCATAAAATAGCAGAGCGAAAAGGAGTAAAATAGTTTTGTCCTTCCACTAAGAAAGATTTATACAGAAAAGAGGTAATTGCCTTCCACTGCCAGCGGTTCGAAACTGGGTAGCGGAGTGAGCTAGGCGAGAAATGAGATAGCGGGGGTTGATGCTTCCATTACCAGCGGACTGTGAAAGGCAGCCAGTTCATCTTTAAAATCTTTACAATTATAATCAAGCCACCCAATCATTGGATCGAGCAAGTCGTGGTTAGTTGCTAGTGTGTTTTTCTTGTTTGTTTGTTTCTAGTAATAATGTCAGACGATTCAAGTGATGATGACTAAATAAATACGAGGCGTATTTTTAAAGTAAGTACCGTTTGAAAATAAAAAAAAAATAAAAGGAAATTTGCAAAAACTAATTTTATTTTCGGAATCTACATACTTTTATCTATTTTTCTACATAGTTTCCAAGTTTTTGTAAACACTTATCATATCGCACAACTAAATTTTGGAAACCTTCTTCATAAAAACTTGCCGCCTGCTGTGATAACCAAGAATTCACGGCCGTTTTCAATTCGTCGTCATCGTCATAACGGCTGCCGCCCAAGTGATGTTTCAGATGACGGAAGAGAAGAAAGTTGCTCGGCGCAAGGTCAGGGTTGTAGGGTGGGTGGTCCAAAACTTCCCAGCCAAAAGAGTCCAATGCAGCTCGGGTCTGAGCGGCAGTGTGAGGGCTTGCATTATCGTGCAGAAACAAAATTCCTTTTGTGAGCATGCCACGTCTCTTGTTTTGAATTGCTCTGCGCAGCTTCCTCAGGATTTGGCAGTAGGCTTCTGCATTTATTGTCGTTCCTCTTTCCATAAAGTCGACCAGCAAAACACCATGCCTATCCCAAAACACGGACGCCATGATCTTGCGCTGTGACAAAGTCTGTTAGGCTTTGACCTTTACGGGAGAGTGCGTGTGTCTCCATTCCATGCTTTGTTGTTTCGATTCGGGAGTGAAATGCGAAATCCACGTTTCGTCTCCAGTTACGATCCGACTCAGGATGTCGTCACCATTTTCGTCATAACGTGTCAGAAAATTCAAGGAACTCTCGAGTCTTTTGTGTTTGTGCTCCTCCGTCAGGAGTTTAGGGACCCAACGCGAGCACAGTTTCTTAAAGTTTAATTTTTCATTAACAATTTTGTAAATCACAGACCTCGAAACGTCGGGAAATTCGTCATCTGAAACATCACTTGGGCGGCAACCGTTATGACGATGACGACGATTTGAAAACGGCCGTGAATTCTTGGTTATCACAGCAGGCGGCAAGTTTTTATGAAGAAGGTTTCCAAAATTTAGTTGTGCGATATGATAAGGGTTTACAAAAACTTGGAAACTATGTAGAAAAATAGATAAAAGTAAGTAGATTCCGAAAATAAAATTAGTTTTTGCAAATTTCCTTTTATTTTTTTTTTATTTTCAAACGGTACTTACTTTAAAAATACGCCTCGTACAATAAGTAAATGCTTGTTACTCTATAGTTATAAGAAAAATAAGCGTAACAAACAAAGATTTTGGATGAGCAACCACATTACAGAGAGAGACCTGTCAAAGGCGATTTACTACGAATATTCTACGATTTACAAGATGAATATTTCAAAAATTATTTCAATCAGTAGAGAACAATTTGAAGAATTACTATTGCTTGTAAAAAAAGATATGAAGAAACAGGATACGAACTTTACAAAACATATTTCACTAATAGAAAAATTTGCTGTTAAGTGAAAACTGATGGAAAGTGATGCGGACTCCGTTCCAAACTAGCATTGCAGAGCATGACACAGCGGCTCCTTTTTGCTCGCTCAGTCCACTCCGTTGATTCATCTATTGGTGGAAGCACTTTTATGAGAATTGGTGTTGCGAGTTGATCGGAGTCCGTCTGAAATCCGCTCAACTCTTCAACCTCTTTTGTAACTCATCCACTCGTACAGTCCGCTCCGCTCATTTTTTTCTTAGTGGAAGCACTTACATAACGTTAAACCATTGCGAGTTAAACGGAGTCCGCTCCGCTCGCAGTGGAAGGCGGGCTTTATTCTATGCTGCATGGAACAACTCTGTATTACTGCAACCAAACCAGTCCCTCAGGTTCTTCAACCAGGATGCTTGACATCTGCCAACGTTCCGCTCGCTTTTTATCTTCCCCTGCATGATTAATGTAAGATGTGATATTTAGGACCTCTAATCACATGTCCAAGATATTGAGGTTTTCTCCTCTTCACTGTCTCAACCAACTAATATTCTTCGGCCATTTTATCAAGCACATCTTTATTTGTTATTCTGTCTGTCCACACAATGCGCCACATCTCAAAGGCCTGTATCTTCTCTAAACAGATCTTTTTGAATGTCCACAACTCCATCCTATACAACAGAACAGAGAAGACATCGCAGCATTCTCATTCTGAACTTACATTTTTCAGTACTAAGCTTGTAAATTTACTGGCTCACGAAACTTCACTACAGTGCAGACCCCGTAATCATACGGGGTTCCTAATGTTGTAAACACTTTTTAATACTTTTAGTTACAATTTCAACCACTAAAGCGCTGTTTTAAACTAAATTACGTAGTCTAGACTCGTTTCATGATGTGTAGTTTACTAGTCAAAAAGTAGTGCGTCTAACCTAAAATTAGTAAAGATGTCGCTCAGAGATGATCAAATTATTCGAGAATAATTATTCGCGAAATGGATGAATGGGGGTTTCATTTCAGTTGTTTCATTCCAAAAAAAATTATAAAATGTGAATTTTTTGGAATTTGTTTTTTAGTGTAAATAGTTACCTATATGTAAGTAGTTGATTTGTTAAGTTTTTTTTTTGGGTTTAACGTCCGACTGTTCTGCAATTACTGCTAATGCAGACAGTGAAGGATGAAATGATTTTTTGTAACGTATGAAAATATGCCGTGCCTGAATGGGATTCAAACCCAAGACCGCATGATGAGAGGCGAGCACGTTACCAACTGCGCCAATGCAGCCGGCTGATTTGTTAGTGAATATATATGGTTTTATCAGTGTAGTTGTTTATAACGGTTCAATCTTTTTTTTTTTAAAGAAAGCCTTTATTTCATTGTCAAAATCAATATAAGTAATGTTAAAACAACTACAAAAAAAAATAGTGCTTTGAAGAGGAAAAATGGAGCTTTAAATTGAGGTAAGATATATTCAATTCTATCAAAAAATAAATTTGCTGTAAAATATCAAAAATGGCCAGCATACTAGGTAGTTTTTAATAAAAACGTTCAGCACTGAAAGTGTTAATGCCAAGATCACAACTACACTGCAACTTCTTTAGTAACACAAATGACAATCTGGCAATTTCTATCCTTGATCTTAATTCATTCATTTCACATTAGTGTCACAACAGTTTTTTATAATATCCTCCACTTGCCAAATACTGTCAACATGTCCCATGTCTCAGATAGTTTACTATCTAAGACAATAAAAACTACTTGATTAACTCACCTGTGGAATGCAGCGACTAACTGAGGTAGGTCAGTGATTTGTATTTTCTTAGCGATTAAAGCACCAATGCCTCCTCCAATGGCCATACAACCAAGCATCTGAGCAAGTACTTCACTTGAAGGTGCCACATAACCTAATGTTGATGCTATTCCGCCACTCACACCTATCTGCAAACAAACAAATAGATTCTTACAATAACTTTAAACAATAAAATGTACAACAGAAACCACAGTGATCCCATACTGACCACAATAGCAACACCAAACCTGTATGAGAATACAGAAGTGTTCCTCATTCACAGTTATTTAGCCACTTCTGATTATATCACCGGTAATTACTGCCAGTAGAGCCACTGAAAATCAAAATCACCATATAAAAAATTTGGTGTACAATACTCACACGACTTCCTCTCGCCAATGTACATAATGAACCACACAACCTATTTATACATAAAAGAAAAGAAAATATTTATTTTTAATAATAGTCTAGAGTTTGTAAAAACAGTGAAGTTCCTAGGAGTATCTCTAGATAAATATGTCTCTTAGGATTTCTACATCAATCAAGTTTTTAATAAAATATCATTTGGGGTATTTGCATTAAAACAAATTACCAGATTGACCTTGTTAAATCGCCGTGTTTTACAATCAATAACGAACGTTCAAATATCATAACACGCTCTCGAATAAATTCCTTTATCTAATTTCATTACTGATGAAAAATTATGAAAAAATTCCAGGTGCTTAATATAATACATACGCTTTTTTTTGCATATAAAACCATGAAAATCGCTTCGCATTTGAGCTAGCAAAATATTGGCGTGCGGAAAATTTGTGTGTTCACTTTATATTTTTTACCGTAACAAGCTAAAATTTCAGTTTAGCAAAAATTTGTACATAACACGTTTTGTAGAAAACAGTTTTGTGAATAAAACCATATTTTTTATTACAATTTCGGGTAAAGATTAGGCAAGTTACAGCAGTTTGAAAATTGTGCAGCATTATTTGAAGAGCATGCTATGCAATCACAGGTGACGTAAAAATGCCTGTCTATTCCTTCCAATAACAATTGACACGTATGCATTGCACACAAATATACTAAAAACACACACATTCATAAAATAACAGCAGTAAAATTTACTTGAAGAAGTTTGAAGGCCCAAGGTTAGAATAGACAAAGAAAGAAATATCTTCCATCTCAAAAGCTGGTCCTGACGCTAACAATAGAATGTAAACATACGACCTTCCTTTATTTCATAGACAAGAGAGAAAGAAATAGTACTACAGTTTTACCCGCTCAAAATAACAACTATTTAAAAAGTTATGCTGTCTGGAACATAGGTGAAGCCATCAAAGCGTTTTGCCATTTTGCTCTTTTCATAGTTCTGTTATATGTACACTAAATGCATGGTAGTACACATTAAATGAAAGAGCATTTCAAGGCGAGCATTTGATACATACAGTTAGCCAATATATACCTTGGACTAGTCAAATTGGCACAAGCAGGTTCGGTGTTTATCTACTCCAACCTTCCCCCCTCGCCAAGCAACGAAGGTAGTCACAAAAGTAAACAATCGTTACTGTAATGCGCGACTCACGCACGGTCACTAAGCTTTGTTTTCACTGTTGTTATTAATAATCTGTCAGACATAATGACATGACTAATCTGTTTTCATGTACGATTTTCTGTTCATTGTATTATATTCAGACCAATTTGTTTAGTTAGTTGCGTGCATCTGTAGAGTATAGTTTAGTGAGGTTTTGCAGTTTAGTTCTTGTAATTTATATTATAATTGTAATTTATATTTTATTTGTAATTTATATTAAAATTTCACTGGGATAAATCAAATACATATTTTAAAATGAAATAATTATTTCTATATTTGTACAATGAAATAAGGTTGTAGGCACTTGCGTACATTAAAATTTGTAGACTTTGTTGAAAGAATAAGTTATGGATATACTATATACGGAACTGTGTGTACACGTTGAGCAAGAGTTGTGCCCGTTTGAATTGTCCACAGTATAGCGTTGTATCTATGCAAGTTTGTATCCGTTATGGTATCTTAGTACAGGGTAATTCTAGCATTGGTAATATGAATAGGGTTTTTAAAATTCAAAAGAAAGCTATTAGGTGTATGGTGGAAGCTAACCAGCTAACCTCATGCAGGCCACTATTTAAGGAGCTTAAATTGCTTACAGTTCCCTCTCTATACATTTTTGAAGTGATAATGTAAATTAGGCAAAATAATTTTATGCAAAATTTTAATGTTCACAAGCATAACACGAGAAACAGAAATGATTATTATGAGGCTAATCACTCCACAAAATTGTTTGAACAAAAACCTACTTATGCACGGAGAAAATTCATGAATAAATTACCCCAATTTTTAAAATGTTGTGATAATTTGCACTCCTTTAAAAAAAATCTGAAAAATTACTTGATTGGTGAAACTTTTTATAGCGTACAAGAATTTCTTTCTTTATAGTAGTGATACATTGTGTGATTCTTATATGTATTATGTATTTCAGGTGTTATAACTGACATGTCCTATACTCCTCCTGGAGTCTCCTGTGCGAAAAAAAAAGTTATACTGTGGTAAAGACACAAACTACACCGGAACAACTACAGTCGGCTCCCGATTTCATAGGTTCAATGATAAAAAATTACTAATGGCAGCTTATCATGATCTAATTCTTTCTCATATCCTTACATTGTAGAGAAGCGTCCAAAATCAGAGAGTAACTAAATTAAATTTAAAACACTCGTAGAGAGAAATACCATTCCAAGATTGTTGCCCAATCTAGACGTAGACTGTGAACTAAGTCCAGCCAATGCACCGACGCAGCATAATGAAGAAGCTAAAGAAGCCATCTGATGGATCTCCGAGTAACCATTATAAACACCATACCCGTAAGTCGCTAGGAATGCAGCCGCTGGTATACCATATAAGGCATTGTACTCTGGAGGATCACCCGGTCTGAAAAACAACAAACACATTTCACACAACAACAATAATACAACATGCCACTATTACAATACAGGTTGTTCCACGTAATAGTGTGGACATGGGGTGTACCAGTTACTCTTTCCTTTTTTTTGTCAGTCTCTCGACTGGTTTGATGCAGTTCTCCAAGCTGCTCTATCTTGCGTAAGTCGTTTCATATCTACATACCTGCAACACCCTAAATCTTTAGTAATTTGCTTTTTATATTCTAATCTTTGCCTCCCCCTACAATTTCGCCCTCAATATTGATAGCCCCATACCTGGATGTCTTAAGATATGCCCCACTAGTCTATCCCTTCTTCTGGTAAGATGCTTCCATATACTTCTTTTTCATCCACTCGCCTAAGAACCTCTAAATTACTTATTTTGTTCACCCACCAAATCTTTAACATTTTCGTATAACACCACATTTCAAAAGCATCTATCCTCTTCCTTTCTACAGCCTCTATCACCCACATTTCACTCCCGTATAATGCTACACTCCAAATATAATGTTTTAAGAAATTTTTCCTAATCCGTAAATCAATGGTTGTAGTCAGCAGGCTGTTTTTCATTTCAAAGGCTTTTGTAGCTTGAGCAATTCTACTTTTGATAACACTTGTGCTTCTACCATCCTTTGTAGTACTCTTTCTTTAATCAATACAAAAAAACTGGTGTGATACACTCACATGACTTTCTCTTGCCGACACGACGGTAAAGACGGTAAATGAAAATCAACCTTTAGTTTGACTTGAAAATACGGAAAATCACTGACGCTATATTAAGCTATGTAGAAGAAATGGTTAAAATAAAAGTTGAAGATTTTTTATTTCCTATAACTTTGGTTATACACATTTTTGTCGTAAATTGCATACTAAGGTCACTGTTAAGTAATCTGCACCTGGGGTAATTCAGTTTTTTGTTACCCGTGTGCAATCATTCAAATTTGCGCACTATGCCTCTTGTAATTGCATCTACTAGTTCCGATTATACTGTGTCATTCTATGTTCCACCGTATTTTGTCGCCTTACATCATCTCACCCCCACCTATCCACTGATTCTTTCCTGCTTCCCTACTAACTAGTGAACTAATCTTGAACAATTTCAGGCTTTCAACGATTGGGGGTGCATGAGTCACTTATCACTGCTAGTCTAGCGGACGCTACCTAGACAATGCATTCTATTGACGATAATTCATGCTTTACTTCGACCAAATGATTTCGGACTCTTTGTGTTGTGTTATATACATCAAGGCTTTAATGTTTTCTGCTACTTCGTGATGATTTCTAGGCTTTCAACAAATAACTGTCTTACGTTCCCGTTTTAAAGGCTACGTTGTTCTTCGATATTGCAACTTCTGGTAAGTGGCTATTTGTACATCCTATTTAAGTTGGTTTCACTTGTCATTTCCTATTCGTTTTGTTTCTTATGCTCATTGTTCATCTCTATCCTCGTTTCCCCCCTTTCATTTACGTTTACCGCATCGCTTCACGCCTCATGTGAATTCTAATACTTCGGTCTTGGGTGAAGACCGTAATCACTCACCCTGGTTCTCCGCAAAATATACCGCATTTAATAAGTTATTAAAAAGGTTATATCAAATTTCAAGTCCACCACAGGCTGGGCTTAACAGCCGCAATATTAAAATATCCAAATTTTTTACCAATTTTGAGAAGCAGAATATAGAAAATCGTTGTCACTAAACTAAGTGTTGAACAAACAATGTTTGAAATACAATTTTTAGATTTTTTTGATTATACTCTATTCACTGTAAGAGCTATCCTGTCAAGGTTGTCTTTGACAGGTTAGCTCGTACAAACTGGTCGCTCAAATTTCCCAGCTTACACACATTTTACAAGTAATGTAATCATGAAGTGAAACTGTTTCTCTGTGTATGCTTACACTTAATACGTAAAATAAATAACGATAGCTTACCTTTTGAACATGTCCAACATTCGTTTAGTGACTAGAAATCCACCGTAGACGTTGATGAACGATATAAATGCAGCTGATGCAGCTAATGCCTGTTTAGTAACATATAAACAACCAATTCCGCATTAAGTCTAACATACTCATTATAATAAACCATATTAATATTTTCATTGAAGGATCTATTATGAATCATACAAATTAACAAAACCTGAATTTCAAGAAAATTCAGGGTCCTTTTTTTTATACATGTAATTTTTTGAGGTTTTTTCTACATAACAAAGATAATATATCAAATGAAATCTATAAATTAAAGTTAATCTAACACCAAGAAAAAACTATGATTAGTCATCCAATATTAGTTTAGTCACTCGTTATTTCACAATTGAATTTGGCGATGACATATTCAAACCCATAAATCTCTCTCCACATTTTTGACAAAGAACATGTCATCGTTATATTACACTACCAGTTTACTTTTGACATCGTATTGTCTCGCATCATTCTTACGTGCGCATTATAATTTATTTTCAATTAGGAATTTTAGTGTTGTAGTATTTTTTGGTTTTTTCATTTCTATTTATCGTTTAATTCTGCATATGATTAAAAGCACGTATCAGTTATCATTGTGATGTTTTCGTTAAAAGTGTTGCATTTTTTCTGAGTTGAGTCACCGGTTTATCAGCTGATTCAGTAACTGCTGTTTGTTTACTTGAGATATCTTTCTTATGATGAACCGCGTATAGTAGTACAGATACTTCAATGAAATATTTAATGTAAAGAAAGAAGAGATAATTGGAAAAATGAATTTACAGCACATCATTACTGGTTCAACCAACTTAAAATCTGCACAAGATTGAAGTAACCGAAGAGACTGCAAGTGCATACAAGGGGGGACCCAAAAATAACAAGAATCAGGGGTTGTGGAAGGGAGTTACAAAGAGGGAATGAGTTCTTGGTGGTAGGCTCTTGTAGAGAAACTCTTCCTGAGTCAGTTTGCAAAGCCTCGTTACTGTGAGTCCATCTGTTCATCAGTAGTGAATTTTTAAGTGAAGCAAGATTTCCCCTTTCAGCAAAAACGTGAAATGCTGGACACTCAAAAGAAACGTGCAGTGGTAAATTATGTTTCGTGTCAGGAGATACGGCTGTAAAAACTCATGTAATGCTCCAAATAGCTTACAAGGAAGATGCATTGAGTAAAGCTTGGGTCTACGACTGGTTTTCATGTTTCAAAAGGGAGGAAATGTCAGTTGAAGATCAACCTCATTCTGGGCACCCCTCAACTTCAAGGAATGATAAAAATGTTGAAACAAATCAACCCTCTTCTCCGTGAAGATCGTCACTGAACAATTGATGAACTGTGTGACATGACTAAAATGTCATAAAGATCAATTCAGAGGATTCGCACATGAGGAAAGTTGCAACTAAACTTGTGTCACACTTCTGCTCACACCACACTGTGAGGCAGTTTCTGATTTATCTCCTAATGACACTTTTGTGTTCCTGAATGGAAAACAAAAAATGCGTAATGGTTTTCATCACTTCACTTGAAAATTAATGTTTTAGAAATACCACCTTCAGAGTGGCAAAAGTGTATAAAACTTTACGGTGAATATTTTAAAAACCGTAGCAAGAATTTTTTATTTTCAACATTTTTATAAAAATAAAACTTGAACAGTAGCCCTCATGTCTTCTAGTTAACTTAATAAACTGAGAAATTGAATGATACCTGAACTTCATTAGTAGGCAAATAACTTCCACCCATAAGAAGAAGCCCTCCGACTGCAGTAATTCCAGAGATTGCATTTGTCACTGACATTAAAGGACTATGTAATGCCGGAGTCACACCCCAAACTGTGTGGTACCCAACTATGCCAGCTAAACTGAATGTTGCCATCATCGTTGTAAATTCCGTGTTTGGACTGACAATACCCAATCCCACCAATCCACTGAGACCTGTCAACAGATAAAAAAAAATTTGAGTGAAACACTCACATGACTTTCTCTTGCTGATGTAAATAATGAAAAACAAACTATGTTTCATCATGAATTGTTTACATCTTAGTGTGAAATGATAGATTAAACTGTCAGCTACTCATCGATATAATCACTTTTCCACATAATTGCCGTTACCAGCGTCACATTTACACCAACGTACTACAATTTGGAAAAGTCCGTCACAAAAGAACCCTGAATTTTTCGTACGGTTTCACTTCTTCACCTCTGATATCACCTCTACATCCGAAGACAAACACATGCCCTTGAGTTGTTCCTTAAGCTAAAGAGGACAAAATCACAGGGGGCAAGATCTGGGTTTATAACGACGATAAGGTAAAGCATCTTGAAACCCAAGCTTCTCTAGTGATGTACGCGTTTCAGACTTGTATGAGGACAAGAATTGTCATGATGCAGAATTGGCCCTTTGTCTGGACAAACCCTATGCAGCCATCGCTTCAGATTTGATTGAGTGGTAATATATTGTTTAAAGTTGACAATACAGCCATGTTCCAAAAACTTCATACGAACGATACCAGCACAATCCCAGAAAACAGTAATCATGAATTTCCCGGCAGATGGTATTGTTTTGAATTTGTTCGGCTGCATCTGTGAATCACCACTAGGGTGACTTGTTTACAAAGAGTTCCAGTTACATGACTAACCCCTTTTGAGACTGTCTGGCCCATCATTATAATAGTTATAGCAATAGAGGCATTACTTTTCAATACGCCCATGTAAAATGAAAAAACATAACCTAATTTTTATCACGAGTGGAAGACCTGAAACGAAAAACGCTCCTTTGTTGGACTTTTGATGAGCAAAATACAAAAAATCACTCGTACATGCTAAAGCTGAGTAGAAGAAACGGCTTCAAACAAAGTTGTAGGACAAAATTGTCAAAACAAAATAAATCATTAACCCGACGAGAACTGCGATTTTAACCATCATGCGGAGTGTCATTAGACACCTAATAAAAACTCTTTTATTTCATTCAGTTTCATTTCGTAAAAATTTCAAAAAATTACCATTTAATTATAAAGAATTTGTTATTAGAACCATATTTTTCCATTTTCATTTACGACCAGAATAAAAATTTAAAATTTAAAAAAATAGTTTTTTTTTAGAAATGTCAATTTACGTACGAAAAAGTGTCACTAAATCACTAAAAAATAAAAAAATATGTGTTTAGCTATATACATAAATAAAGCAATTCATTGTGAAAACAACAACGTTTAGATATTGCAAATTGATAGACGCATTCAAAATTATCACACTTTTTGTTCAACAAAGTAACATGCTGGATGAAAAAAAATCGCCTCAAAATAATGTTGTCTCTTTTCAATTTTTATTTACTCCTCTTCTATGCAAGTTTCTATCTCTTTTCTGCTTGTTTTTTTTGTGCATTATTCTTTTCTAAACATGGTAGCATAAATCAAAATATGTTATCATTTATTTTGACGCTACAGTAATTGTAAGGTTTAACCGAGGGATAGTCGAGATGGGTAGTGTTAACCTTCTTTGTTTGATTTTAGTCATAAAATTTGTTGCCGGCACTTCTAATTTACTGATTTCGACCATAACATTTAAAGCTAACAGATGATGTCATTTTCAAAAAAATATCTTTATTTTTGTTGAAAAGTTATGAACAAAAACGCTTTAATTTTAGTACTGGCTCATCAAAAAAAAATCTCTTTCTTTCGTGTAACACCATGTCATCAATTTTCATTGTACAAATATGCAAGATACATCAAATGAAAGAGGAGAAAATTCTCTATCCAATAAAACTAAACTTGTTAGAAAATAATGAATAGTTGTGGAGAAAATTAAGTTTAAAGAAAGGGATGATGCATGCTTGATTTCTGGCTTCCAGGTAAGCAAGGGTTAAGAAAACATTAACAGACTTGACCATAAGTAAAATTTCTACGAGAAGTCTCCACAGAGTTTGAAATTAAAACTAATGTTAGGCATAGACTGTCACCTGTTCTTTTCAACTGTGTATTGGAGAAGGTTATGGGAATGGGAAACGAAATTTGCAAAGAAAAGGCTTTTTAAACCAGTTCCATAATGGAAGATCAATGAGCACACTTTTAACAGAACGGTAACAGCAGAAGTGGCAAAGAAGGTGGTCAGTTGAAGAGTAAGGTTAGAGGTTAAAGCGATCTCTGACCTACCCGAATAATTTATTAGTACCACAATAAATTTATATAAATATTAGCTTAAGTACCCGTTCTTCGAACGGTTTCCTTGCTGCCATGGACGGTCTGTTGGGTTACCGAGTTCGACCTCTGTCAGGTCTGATATTCTTTAACTATTCATTGTCATCTATCGCAACGTCAGTTTCAACATCAGCATTATTATTTATGAAAAAAATAGTTAAACGTAAAATAAAAGTGAGATCTTGGTGTTTTTAAATTAAGATATGCAATGCTTTATTATTTTCATAATAAATGAAAGGTAAATCACAAATCTGTGTGTATAATGTAATAATAGAAAATTTAATTTTCGCTACAGAGCAAGAAAAATTACTGCTATGATACGGTTAAATGAAAGGTAAATCACAAAAGGAACACTCCATGATGGTGACCACTATTGAGATCGTCATTTTTGACAATATGACCGAGAAAAGGTGTACAGGGTACTGGTGGAATGGGTAGGTAGGTAACTGACTCAACGAATACGGGTTTTACCGGCACGTAGGCCTTTGTTTATTGTTCTGTTAATTTTGTATGTTAATATTCTAAAAATATTGGTTTATTTTTTTTTAAATTAGTAATATCTCCGTTATTATGCATGAAAATGAAAAACTTTACATAACAAAACTTATTTCTCTTTAAACGTTTCATAATTTTTATTATATAACATTTTTTAATACATTGACTTTTAACGGAGATATTCGTAGTTTTTTGTTTATCCCTCCCACTGAACTCCCACATCCCTTTGTGATATTAAAAAAATTTATAGCCTATTTTCATTTTGATTATGTCCAGAAACCTAAATACCGAAATTCATTGAATTTGGTTTCAGCTGTTTTTGTGTGATGCCGTAACATACAAACAAACAGATAAACAGACAAAAATTCAGCTGAACTTATATTCGGTGTTTACGTGATACATCTGGTGTAGAAACAAAATTTGGTGCATTTTGAAAAATTGTACGTACGAGGTGTGATCAAAAAGTAAGGTGACTTTTTGAATTTCACATGCTCTGTACTCTCAAAATTTTTTTTTGTTGTGTTGGTACACTCATGACGATCATAATTATGTTCAAAGTTTTGACTATATACCACATGTTGTTTTTATGTGAGAGGCATAAAGGTTAGACTCATGTTTGCGTGCTCGGCGATTTTTTGCTGTTGAAAATAATGGAACAGAGCGAAAAAATGGTATTAAGTGTTCAAAAACTCTTAAAATGTTGACAGTGGCATACGGTGAGTCAACTTTGAGCAAAAAAAATGTTTATATATGGTATAAGTTATTATTCCAAGAGGGCCAAGAAAATGTTAACGATGAACCTCGCTCTGGATGCCCCAGCACGTCAAAAACCGACAAAAATGTTCAGGAAGTGAAAGAAATTGTGTTGAAAAATTGTTGAATCACGATTAGAGAAATAGCTGATGATCTTAACGTATCGTTTGGCTCATGCCAATCAATTTTAACGGATGTTTTGGGTATGACACGTGTGTCAGTGAAATTCGTTCCAAAACTGCTTAATTTTGATCAGAAGCAGCGTCGCATGAACATCCCCCAAGACATGTTGAATGACGTCAATGATGATCCAGATCTGCTCAAAAGGGTTATAACTGGTGACGAAACATGGGTCTGTGGTTATGACGTCGAAACCAAAGCCCAATCATCCCAGTTTGACGACTGGAAAAAGCGCTGGCACAAGTGCATTGTATCAGAGAAGGATTATTTTGAAGGGGATAACATAATTTTGGATGAATAAACGAATATTTTTTTATAAAAATGAAAAGTCACCTTACTTTTTGATCACACCTCGTACATAACCACAATTTTATTTATATAGATAGATTATAATACCAGTAGTGTACAGTAGAGAATTATTCAGATGCCTCTTGAACGGACTCACTTCAGTGGGCAATTGCGTGGATACAGCTGCACTTTTCTCAGGTTGTTGAGTCGGTTTAGATGGCGCCACTGGAGGAGTTGAAGGTCTTGGTGGAGGCCACAACAGTTCACCTTCTTTCAAAACGATACTTCCTCTGATCACCTCATCTTCCAAGTTTATATGGAAATGGTCTTTACTGCCTGTAACAAACCCATCACATTTATGATAACCATAACGAATCGCGTAAATCAATTCAACACAGAATTATTCATGCTATATAGAGTGAATCACGAGAATGCCTTTTGCGAATAAGTGGGCTGTGAGGAAAAGAAGAGAAATCTGACAGTGCTGCCAACCTCAACAATAAGACACTATAATTTTTTCTTCTTATAGTGCATCTCCTATCGGAGGTTTGCTATCATCACAGCAATCCGGACCTTGTCGACTGCATCTCTGAACAGTTGAACACTGCCACAGTTAAACCAATCCCTCAGGTTCTTTAGCCAGGACACACGGCGTCTTCCGATGCTCCGCCTTCCACTAATCTTTCCCTGGACTATCAGTTGAAGAAGCTTGTATTTCTGTCCTCTCATTATATGACCCTATAATTTACACTATAATTTACTACCGTGTAATTACACCGTTTGTTAACCACATGTTACCTTTCAATTAATACTTTCGAGACGACAAACGTACGTGATACGGTCGTGATGATATACACCGAGTGACGGCAAACGTATGTCATATGGGCATGGTAATATACATCCCTAGACGGCAAACGTATCTCATACGTTTGCTACTTTCACATTGTTATAAATGTGGCTACCTGTACGCTATCCGTTTCCCGTTTTCACTGTTATTTATTTCACTTTGTTCTCCGTTTACCAGCAGCAATAGTTGACTGAATCGATTAATATTTTCTGATATATCGACCGCTACTTAATGCACGAGATCGAACCGTAGCGTCTACTACCGTGTACCGACATAGCGTGTTACAAGGCCACGTTGTTTGCAGTGTATGTGTTTTACTGTTATTGTGCTATTATACATTTCATGAAACGATGTCTAGAGATGCATTAGATCGTTTTGCAGAAGATTCTGGTTCGGAATTAGATGACACAGACATTGATGAAAGCGGAGAATGAAAGCAATATTGATATAAATTTCATATAAAATTTTTTGGAAATGTGTAAATTAGAGTAATTGTAAATAGTATTGTTTTATAAATAACTTAATAATTGACTTAAACTAAATATATGGTTAAAAAGAGCAAATTTCAAACTTTATTTTCGTATAATACCCTTGTTGATAAGAACTGAAGTGACTGCACACTGATTTTTTGAATAAGTTGAAAAAACATCAGTCTACAGTGCAAGATCCGTTAAATTTACTTAGTCTGTAGTGCATAGTCGTGAAAAAAATGGTAGACTGGAAAGTGTTAATATACTCCGTTGTGTCAAACGAACGTTTGTTCGACACTTTATCCACTTAAACCCGATTTCCCTTAAAAAATTTTTTAACTTACAAAGTTTCTAACTAAAATTTAGCCTTTCTTTCAAAACCGGTAATAACTTTTTACATCTCGGTATCACTTTCTTATTGATATTACCGTTTCTTTTTTTTACCAAGTGTCAAAAAAACTGTTGATAAAGAATTATCTTCTTCAGTCTTTAACTTCCTACTTTACATATCGAATTGTGGAAAGAGAAATATCACAGTAGTTAGCCGCTTGCTCACAATTTTTGTTAAGAGGCATGGAAAGATATTTACATTTAGCTTCAACTTCAAAGCATTTTATTACATTGCATAATATGTGAATAGTTATATTTGTTATATTTGTACAGTTAACCCACAAAACGTTCCGCGATATACTGTATGTTCTCTAAGTACAGTTTACATTGTTGTTGTGCGAACTGATACCAAAGCAGTTGCGCATGCGTACTAATGCTTCCCCCTTTTCCCCTTGTTAAAACCAAAGGCAAACTCATGACTCAAGTAACTATCCAAACAGTGTACCAAGAACAGGTATTGAGTACACACCAAAACTACCTGACTAGTACATTTTGTATCAGGTACAAGTTATTGATTACTTGAGAATTCCTTACAAATTAAAATAATTTGACAAGTCAATGAGAGATAATTTGTTTCATGGATTATCTACGATTTTAGAAACAGAAAATTTAACTAAAAATGGTAATACTAAAAACAACATTGGAAAAAACCTGATAGTTAAATAAACCTTCAAAATCTTTAAAAAGCACCAAAACATTGTCCAGATTAACTTCTACACGCTCGAAATCATGAAAGAAATCAGCCCAAATGGGGAAAGTTTTCTGAGTTTTAAGAAACGGATAGATTCTGCAACTAAGATAACCAAGATATTTTTTTTAAATTGGAGTAAAAAAATAAAAGATATCCAAAATCAAATTGCCGATATCACCTCTCTTGGCCCCCTGGAGGTAAAAAGCATATTTTTTTTGGTATTATTTTTCTTGCAATAGGGTCATTGAAAATATCTGAAAATTTTCATGAAAGTATTTGACCCAAACATCCATTCACTGAAATTTTTTAAAACTGCTGTAAAAGTTATACTACGATAGGAACAAAACTGAGTTTTTTGGTAGATTTGGTAATAAAATAATTAGTTCCATGAATTTTTCAAATATTTTCAATTAGAGCTCCATCATGGAAGATTGTATTTTCTATTATTTTTGCTGTCGGTACAACTTTTTGAGCCTTAGAGTGCGTTTTTATGGTCGTTCAACCAAAATTTGAATTCCACGGAAAATTTTAAAACAAAAAAGATATTCAGAAATATATTATTATTTTCTAATGAATATATTATTTTGAAATCACACAGTAAAAATTTATTTTACACTAATTTTGCAATTTTGTAAGCCCTACTAAATATTTTTAGGGTCATCCGACCAAAATTTTGAATTATTATAACTATTTAAATTACTATTTTCACATTCTATGCAAAACATAATTTTGCAGAACCGAAAAGACTGAGCACCAGGCCAAAAGTACTTATCTAGTCTTTCCACCATGGTGGCTGAAACTCCTTAATGATTAATTTTGAGAATCAAGTGACTAACATAGTAAATAGATGGCACTGAATGAGTTTAAATTACTTACCGATGGAGAGAACAAATTTAGAGATGTTATTAGCATATAGTGTAGAGCTCTGCGTCGGCAATCTTGAAGGGAAATCTGTCAAACCAATATGAACGACATCATTATAACTATAGATTTCTCCCGGTTTAGTTGTTTCAATATTGCCACCAGTTTCTGCCGCCAAATCCACTACGACACTTCCTGGCTTCATCGACTCTATGTGATCCTGTATGCAAACAAATTACAATATAAACTATCCATTTTTGTAAAATCAACGCCTCCATGGTTGTCAAATACTGTTCTAATGTAGTTATAGTCACAAAGAAATTATAAATAATGTTATTCACGATAATACCAACGAGGAAAAAGATACCTACTACGTCTATTTTATACATGGCAAATGTTTCTAAAAATTTTGTCATGGTTCAAATTTTGGAAAATTAACCCTTAAATCCAAAGATGCCTCTGTGCAATCGACTTCGCGCTTCTGTGAATGTTCAAATATCAAAGCAAACTCCCAAATAAATTAATTTATCTAATTCCATTACTGATAAAATATTATAGCCTGTTTTTTATAATAAGTACGGATATTTTGAATCGGTTTTGTTTTCCTTTTGCTAGACGGCACGAAAAATTCACGGGCACAAGGAAGGCACAAAAAAGTTCACATTTTTTGGTATAACCTGCTAAAATTGTAATTTAGCATAAAATTTTACACACCACATTTTGTAGAATAGAGTTCCCTGAATAAAACGATGTATCACATTACTACTTTCGGTAAAATTTAGCAGAGTTACAGTAGTTTGAAATTTATAATATTTTTCCTAATGTTACCGATGTTTTGATAATACAAGCGTTCCCCTCCACATGCCATTGTCAATGAAGGTTATTACATTCATATAATGGTTTAGGGTAACAGGTAAAAAAATAATATTAGTAAAAAGTTGTAGGGGTAATAGTAGATTTTTTTTTTTGTTTAACATCCAACTAAAGGGTATTAGTAGAGAACGAAAGGAAAGAATGAATAAGGTGGACAAAGACGAACATAATCTTCTCTCTCAAAACATGTGTGTGTTGGTTTCTATCAGCTAAGTCTTTGGTTACTATACAAAGACAACGAAACTAGTAAAGGGATATCGTACTACCCACTCAAAATTGATAAATTTCCAAGTTTGATAGCGACGAAACGAAGATGTTAATTTGGCAACTTTACAAGCTGTTCAAAAGTTCTAACCAATAGTAATTCCAATAGTATTGTATATCAAATAAAATCACATTTTAAGGCGCGTAATTTGACATACCATACGCACTGAAAGCTTTATAAATACGTCAGCTATGGCTGTCTTAAGCTGGCAATGTCTGGAGACACGAAAAGGGGGTTACCGGTAACGAAGGGTTAATGGTGTTGTACATTGGGTTTCAATTGCATGGAAAAATAACTCATTGACACTGACTGAAAAATCCTTCAAAAAATGTAGTACCATAAAAGCTTTTGACAGGAGAGAAGACAATATATTACGGAATAAACAGAGGAGTCAAAACAAGAGGTTCAAGTCCACAAATTTTTTCAAAATGTCAGATAACCGTTCGTAAAACGATTTGACCACTTTGTATTCAAACACTGTTTCTTGTTTTTAGTTCCTACAAATTATAAAATAAAGACTAAACTTATTTTAATTTCAATTATATTCTATTCACAATTATTCACAACGGCCGGCCCGTTGGCGTAGTGGTAAGCACAACTGGCTTCTACGCTGGGGTCTCGGGTTCGATTCCCGGTCAGGTCTGGCACTTTTTTATCACTCATTTTCATTATCATCATTATCCATCGTCTGCATTAGCAGAAATTGCAGAACAGTCAGATATAAAGCAAAAAAAATAAAAATATTCACAATTTTATTTCTTTCTGTATTTACAGAAAGAAATTCTGCCGGCTGCATTGGCGTAGTTGGTAACATGCTCACCTCTCATCATGCAGTCTTGGGTTCGAATCCCACTCAGGCACAGCATTTTCATACGTTACAAAAAATCATTTCATCATTCACAGTTACAACCCAACATCGTCGCTAATGACCACAGTAGTTGATGTGACGTTAAATAAACAAAGAAAAAAAATTCTGTATTTACCTATATTAAACAATTTTATAAAATTTTAGACGTTGAAAACTACGCTGCACATTAGAATCGATTGCACATTACATTCACGGTTTTATAGTAATCGGCAATATTACCTTTAAAATGAGGACAGGTGCTTTTCTGCCAGGTATCAATGCAGTGGTGATGATGATATCAACATCCTTGGCTTGTTTTGCAAACAGGGCCATTTCTGCTTCGATGAACTCCTTCGACATTTCTTTACTGTAACCTCCAACTGCTTCCCCTTCTTCCTGTAAAAATCATAACCATTCATTCACTGTACAATGTACAACCAAACAATCTACAATCGGTTTGAGTATTTCAAATATGAGGGCTATTCAGAAAGTAGGGAACGTTTTGTAAATAAACAAAAACTATGTAAAAGAAATTTTTTTTATTATATACATCTGAAAGAGTGACTAAAATACTACTTTTCTACATAGTCACCAAGCAAATTGAGGCACTTGTCATAGCGGTGGACAAGCTTCAAAATTCCTTCGTCATAGAAATCCGCCGTCATAGAAATCTAATGTTTTTCTCTGAATTTATTAAAAAATTTGAACATTTGAAAAATCTGAAAAATGATTAAATTTTTAAGTAAACACTGAGGTGAGTAGTGTATTATTGGTAAAAATGATTGGATGACACACTTATTCTTCTTCTTCTTCTATATGCCTGCTCCGCGTCGGAGATTGGCGATCATCATCATGATTCTAACCTTGGAACCAGCCGCTCTGAAGAGTTGAACTGAGGTGGTCCCAAACCACCCCCGCAGGTTCCCCATCCAAGAAATTCTCCTTCTCCCCGGTCCTCGTTTACCCTCAATTTTGCCATCCATGATGCACTGCAGTAGGTGGTATTTTTTATTCCGTACTATATGGCCAAAATATTGGAGTTTCCATCTTTTGATATTGAAAAGAAGTTCTGTATTTTTATTCAAACGGCTTAGAACTTCCCCATTTTTAATTTTATCCTTCCATGAGATGCGGAGCATCCGCCGGTAAGTCCACATCTCAAACGCCTCCAATTTCCTTTCCAAGGACTTAGTCAATATCCATCCCTCATGAGCACAGGAATTACGTAACATCTGAGTATGCGAAGTCTTGTATTGAGGTTGAGTTCTCTATTGCAAAGCAAATTTTTCATTTTTATGAATACAGCTCTTGCCTGTTCAATGCGGGCCCTGATCTCCTGACTAAAGTCCCATCTCTCATTTAAGAGACACCCAAGATACTTATAGAACTTGACTCGCTCAACCACACTACCATCAACCGAAAGGACAGCATTTACTTCACGTCTACTGACAACCAGGAACTTTGTCTTGTGGATATTCATTCTCAAACCATAAGCGTTGCTGACTAAATTCACATGGTCCAACAATGTCTGCAGATCCTCAGCACTTCCAGCCATCAGGACTGTGTCATCTGCATATCGCAGGTTGTTGATTTCCAAACCATTTACCCTGATGCCACGTCCACATCCCTCCAGGGCCTCTGACAAGATGGCCTCCGAATAAAGGTTGAAGAGCATTGGAGACAATACACACCCCTGACGAACTCCCCGCCGAATTAGGATCTCCTCCAACCCGTCATCGCCAATTTTTATGTTTGCACGTTGACTCCAATATAAATTTGCAATTACTCGAATGTCACGTCCATCAAGACCCACCCGCTGCAAGATTTCCAACATTTTAGCATGCTGCACTCGGTCAAACGCCTTCTCATAATCAATGAAGCACATGAATACACCTCTGTCGACATCCTGACACCTCTGAGTGAGAACCTGTATAGCAAACAGTGCATCTCTAGTACCAAGTCCTCCACGAAATCCAAATTGAGTCTCGGTCATAACCTCCTCACATTTTCGAAAAACCCGATCATGTATTATCTTTAAGAAAAGCTTAAGTATGTGACTCATCAAACTAATTGTGCGATACTCTTCACAACGTTTGGCATTTGTCTTCTTTGGCAGTGGAATGAATGTCGATTTAAGCCAGTCCTTGGGAATGATACCAGTCTGATATATCCTGTTGAACAAAGATGTCAGAGTTCCAAGCTCCTCCTCATCCAAGGTCTTCAGAAGTTCTGTATTAACTTCATCTGGTCCTGGAGCCTTTCCAGGCTTCATTTTGTTAATGACATTTCTCACCTCCTTTCTAAGGATACTTGGACCTGTATCTGTTGTGGTAACACCATGCTCTTCTGTACGATTGTCTTCAAAGAGTCCTTCCAAGTATCTCTCCCAAATTTTCAATTGATCAGAGGTAGAGGAGATCAAGTTACCGTCTTCATACACACACACTTATTGAAGTAAGTACTGTCTACACACTTATTGAAGTAAGCAAATAAGTACGTAAAAAAGTAAGTAGTGGTAATAAAAACGTAATAAACAAATTTGATAAGTAATGAATTTAACATAATGTTAATGAAACTCAGGTGTAACAAACTCATTAAATTAAACAATCATACAACATTTTCTCATGTCGAGAATTTAATAAATAATAACTCACTACAACTAAAAGATTGAAACTAAAACTAGAAGTGAGGTTATCTCATGGCATGCTTAGATATCCACTCTATAAGAAGTAGAATGAAGACCCCTTTAAAAGAACTAAAAGGACCGTCTCATCCATACTTTACAATCTAATCTGATGTAATGTTAGAAGGCAAAAGAAAAAAGGGCGTTGAACAGGGTATGAGCTGTCAGGGCCGTAGCTACGCAGTGGCGAGATGTGCCCCCACTAAGGGCGCAAAATTAACCATGAAAAATCTCCCTTTTTTAAACTGATGCAATTTATCAAGTAATAAAAATTCCACTTGCCCATAACGGGCAGGTGGAGTAGTGTAAATTAATTTCACTCAATTTGTTGGTTCCAGGGCTAAAATAAATAGTTCTGTTTCCTATCACATAGTTAGCCAATTATATGACTTAACTAAAGAATAGAAGAGGTAGAGGTGTAAAAGACACTAGTCAAAGTTATTTCCTCATACAAAATTGGCTTACACAAAACTGGTTTGGTAACTGAAATTTTTCCATTTTTCCGGCCCATGATGGGCAGGCGGAGTGTTAAATTAATTACACTCGATCTGCTGGACCCAGGGCTTCAAAAATAGTTCTGTTTCTTAGCACATAGTCAGCCAATTATATGACTGAACTATTTAAGAACAGAAGAGATAGCGGTGTAAAAGCCACTAGTCAGAGTTATCTCCTCTAAGAGTAATGAATTTCACTTCACAGCCAGACTCTGTGGTGAATAAAATGAAGGTGTCATTTACAGGGTGGAAAGTAGATGCTTTTCGGAGGGCCCGGCATGCTGATAAGCATACTCTTTCAACTCAGTGAGGAAGGCAACAGTAAACCACCTCACTCCTCATTTTTACTTAGTGAAACCTCCAAAGGTTCAAACCAGCCTTTCGGCTGTTGACCTTAACAACAAAAATTCCACATTAATGGAAGAAATCTTTCAGGTTATTAAAAATTACAGCGAGTGAACTATCTGTAACCTATAATATTATGCCGATTGTCTACAAACAAAAAGCAGCCATGTACATAAAAATTTAGCTTGTAACAGCAATGTAGATTTAGGTCGTCTTTAATAAACAGAGTTTTTACATTAAAATAAACAATTTTACAAAAATTCTAACATAAAAAGTACCTTGGGAAAAATTAAAAAATTTGGTTAAAAAAGCATAAAACTCAACCGTTTTGCACCTTAATTTTAAAAATTTTCTGGGGAACATCCCTGGACCCTCCGCTGACTTTGGGGGTATGAAATACCCCCAGGCCCCCGGTATTGGAGGGTGCAGACTGTCAAACTGGCCAAGGGCACAGAAGGACCTTGCTACGGCACTGTGAGCTATTAACTATTTAAGATAACACTAAAAAACAAAAAATATGTACAAGAGAACCATGGTGAACCTTTCTCATGGTGCAAAAATGATGGCATACCTTAATATTGACAGTTAAAAATTCAGCACCCAATGACTCAACTTCTTCTTTCACAGCAGACCTTGTGTCGAATGCTCTAACAATCGCACCCATATTTCTAGCTTGACCAATCGCAGCCAAACCTGCAACACCTCCACCAATCACAAGAATCTTTGCCGGTGGTACTTTACCAGCTGCCGTCATTTGCCCTGTTAAAACAAACAAACCAATATACATTAGCAAACTGTGTTAACTTCTTATGTATTTTCAAATGTCTATTTGAACCAGAATCCTAATTTTAAATCTGAATGAAAGGTCAAAACACAGGATTTTTTTTTTATTCCTAATTTGTGTACGTTGCAATCTGTTCAATTTAGAACAATAAGCAACCCCATGACCCAATGAGATGAGGATGATGTGTATGACATGTAAATGAGGTGTAGTCTTGTACAGACCCAGGCCGACCATTCCTGACAGAGTATGGTTAATTGAACCCCAACCATCAAAGTACACCGGTAACCACAGTCTAATATTCAAATCCGTATAAAAGTAACTACCTTTACTAGGATTTGAACCAGGAACCTTCGTCTCCAAAAATCAGCTGTTAAACAGCTGATTCTGGCGACGACTTTACCTCTAGACCAACCCGGTGAGTAGAACACAGGATGGAGGGAAATAAGAGCTTATATTGTAAATAATTCTGGTATGAAACACTCACACAACTTTCTATTGCTGATGTGAATAATGAAAAACAATCAAATTTTCATATGTTCAGTGTGGTGGACGCATTTATGCAATTTATCCCTTACTTATTATCTCTTAGGGGGTAATCTTATTACCTCTATTTTGTTCCTCTTTCTTTTGTCCCCTTTCTATCCGCTATCTATCTATGACAACTGAGCGAATCCTCAGATTCTAAAGTAGTAAGCTAGTATAGGATGAGTGTACATAAGTGTACATATTGGTGGAATCCTTGTGATGGTACAATGCATATGAATTGCCGACCATCATTACAATTGCTAAGGAGAAACCAAATCTACACCAGGGATTTTAACCAATGCAGCATGTGCAGTATCGCAAAAGGTTCCAGTTATTATTGAAGCTCTACTAAACCAATTCAGACTACCAGAAAAATAAGTAGCGACTTACCTGCAAAGAATCTTGGGAAGTGATTGGCAGCTTCAATGACAGCTCTATATCCAGATACATTCGCCATGGAACTTAGTGCATCAAACACTTGCGCTCTAGATATCCGTGGGATACAGTCCATCGCTGAAAACAAAATGACAATCATTTATTTATACATCAATTTTATACTCTCTTTTCTGTACACAAACAATCATGTGCTTGTTTCAGATAAAAAAAACACACTTCAGTGTCCAATGTACGATTCAAAAAATACCTGCGGTCAATAAGTCAATGGCATTATCCTTCGCAACTATTTTCATCACAGTACAGTCGATAGCCGCAGGATCATGGGAGAAACAAATAAAATAAAAAGATGATAACTAAATTTTAATTTTAGAAATAAAAATTCGTAGATTACGCATAATAAATAACAGACAAGTAGATTTAGTTTAATATTATTAATTTGCCCATAACAGGCAGGTGGAGCATTAAATTATTCTTGGCACTCGATCTGCTAGTTCCAGAGATACAAAAAGTATTTCACAATGTGTGTTTTACATCATAATGTCAGCCAATTATACGACTGAAGCATTTAAGAACAGAGAATTGAAGAGGTAGAAGTGTAAAAAACACTAGTCAGAGTTATCTCCTCTGAGAAATGAATTTCATTATATAGCCAGACCCTGTGGTGAATAAAGTGAAGGTGTCATTTGCAGAATGGAAAGTAAGATGCTTTTCACAAGTCCTGGCATGCTGATAAGCTCACTTTTCCACTCAGTGAGCAAGGCAATAATAAACCACCTCACTCCTCGTTTTACTTAGTAAAGCCTCTAGAGGTTCAAACTAGCCTTTCGGCTGATGACCTACACAACAACACAATATTTAAGAAAAAAATTGGTTTAAAGTACAAAAAAAAATTTAATACTAAATTTATTTCCAACTGTGGATAAAATATTTAATGTTTGAAACAAGCTACAAAAAACCCAAAGAAATAATACTTATGAGCATAAACCGAAAGGGTGCTCATGATGTGTACCCCCACACACAATGGCCAGCCAGTTGGTGTAGTGGTTAGCGCAACTGGCTTCTACACCGGGGTCCTGGGTTCAATTCCCGGTCAGGTCTGACATTTTTTCATCACTCATTTTCATATATCATCATTCTTCACAATCTGCATTAGCAGAAATTTCAAAACAGTCAGGCACTGACAGACCAAGAAAAACCAAACTTGAGAAGTTAGATTGTGAGGTATTACCACATCCTCTTTACATAGCTTAGACCTCACCCCATCCAATTTTCATTTGTTCAACCCACTCAAAGACTTTTTACATAGCAAAAATTTTGACAGCAAGGAGTGGTTATAAACAAATAGTAAACAAATGATTTAAACAGCAATGTAAAGACTTCCAAGCTGTGGGGATCAAAAAGCTCACAGAGAGATGAGAAAGCATTTAGTTTTGCTACTGTAGATTACGCTAAAAAGTAGTGCAACTTTCATTGTCATTGAATAAATCATTTTTCTCTACATGAAATTGTTTCATTAGTTATTGAACATCCCTCGTAATTTTGTACGTTATCTTTTTATGCACTTATAAAATGTGTTTATTAATTTATGACCATCCACAGCGCAAGAAATGAATAATGGTAAAAAAAAAAACAGACATACTAACCAAATGCACTGATCTTCTTCTTAGAAAGTAAATCTATGAGTTCTTTGTTTTGTCCTGGATAGAGGAACGAAACAAGAGTCGTATTCTCATTAAAATATGTCACTTCACTATTCAATGGCTGCCTCACTTTTAGCACCAAATCTAAAACAAATCAAAAGTACCATTAGTTAGTACGGCAAACCGACCTCGTTTCCTCAGTAATCTTGATGCAGTTAATATAACCTATTTTGTTTTTGTTATCTAAAAATAGGTTACAAGTCATACCTAACAGCTGAGCTTCATTGAGTTCTCGAAGTAACAGAAATTACTTTTGAGCAATAATTAGACTATATTTATTTAAAATTGAAATATATATTTCTAACCACCAGAATATGATAACAGAAAAGTATATTTCAATTTAAAAATAAATCTTTATAATGCATCCCGCAGCCTTAAACATTTCCATTTCGTATAATGAATTAATACAATAATTTCACTAACCTTCCTTTTAAACTGCGTCACCTTTATTTTAATTTTTACTTACACGTGTTTCGGTGGATCCACCATCATCAGAGTAAATAACATAAAATTGAAACTAAAAACACTATTTATTAAAAATCTATAGAAGATGATACATCTTCAGTCACTTGTATAAAACTGTTTTATACAAGTGACTGAAGATGTATCATCTTCTATAGATTTTTAATAAATAGTGTTTTTAGTTTCAATTTTATGTTATTTACTCTGATGATGGTGGATCCACCGAAACACGTGTAAGTAAAAATTAAAATAAAGGTGACGCAGTTTAAAAAGAAGGTTAGTGAAATTATTGTATTAATTCATTATATGAAATAGAAATATTTAAAACTGCAGGATGCATTATAAAGATTTATTTTGTTTTTGTTATCTAAAAATAGGTTACAAGTCATACCTAACAGCTGAGCTTCATAAAGTTCTCGAAGTAACAGAAATTACTTTTGAGCAATAATTAGACTATATTTATTTAAAATTGAAATATATATTTCTAACCACCAGAATATGATAACAGAAAAGTATATTTCAATTTATTTTAAAATGTATTATTCTTACCTTTTCTTAGTAAAAAGAAGTCACTAGGAACAGAGAAATTCATAGGAAAAGATATAATACTTTATTATGACATAATTACATCGCAATGGCACGTTCAAATTGACTACACTTTTAAAAATTCATTCAAAAATTCTAGGCAGTAGGTAACAAAAGATGACCTTCACTGTAGCACTTGTAGGATTGCTTTGAATTCCTGAACAAACCGAACCAAGAACAAACCTGAATAAACCAAGAAAATTTAATGAACTGAATCAAATTCAGACAACTAATAATGGACTTTACGGGCTTTCATGAAGAACAAAGACGGAACACCAGGTGGATAGAAGAACGGAAAAAAGCCTACAGTGAGCGAATGCTGAGAATGTGGGCTGCAAAAAAAGCTTCCAGAAACGTTTAAAAGTCACTTCTAATGAATTGAACAGTGTTAACATTTAGCGTTGATAGTTTTTATGACTTATCAGTTTTGTTGGACTCTCCTGGGTGAAATTATAGAAAATAAAATCCTTAATTTTTTTATAGAAAGAGTGGGTGATTCAATGACATCTAATTTACCTGATTTGAAAGCAGTTTCCTTATCGACAATGTTTGCTCCAGCCGAACTATATAAGGAATCTGGAAATTTAGCCGCAGTTCCAGCACTCCTTTCCACGTTCACTTTGAACCCTTTCTTTATGAGTGTTGCCGTCACAGCTGGCGTTACTGCGACTCTGGAATCAATTGAAAATACAGGGTGTTCAGAAACTGAATGATAAAACAACAAATGAAACTATTTACCTTCGTGTACCTCTACTTCGATCATTAGGCTCCTATGCCTGTTTGTGACTTCTAATAGATTAGATCATCTCTTTCGTGATCATCCAAATTATCAGTGACTACCACGAATGTATAATATTAGTCTGCTAAGTGGTCAACTTTCTTTCATTCTACAATAATAGCCAAACCAATTTTGATGATTTGAAGTTATTCTATTTTACATTAAGACATAATGACCCTGTTCCTTATGTCAGAATTTTTCAGATGGTCTCTTTCTGTAACACCAAGGCTCCTGACCTAAGAAGTAAATACGTAACTATAATACAGTTTAACCCTTCTGCTATGGGAGGCAATCTCAGTTGCCCTGGTAGTTACAAGCTTTAAAAGCCTATACCAAACGTATTTATGAAGCGATTTGTTCAGTTCATATATCAAATTATGCGCCTTCAATGGCTTTATAATTTCATAAAAAAAATACAATGCAAATGTATTGATAGCAAGGTTGAAACAATGGTTGTAAGTTGCCAAATTACTTTTAAAGTCATCCCATCTTCAAGATAATGTAACTTATGGAATATTTCATCTATAAGGTTGGTAGAACTACCCACTAAAAGGTGCGTAGATGCTAAAAAGTCAAACCTTTTTGTCCTACGTGCAACTGTTGGCGTGGTATGCAGAAATTCTGAGTAAACATTGTCTTTCTTCGTCTAAGCTCCCTCGACCTGTTTCATGGCCTATTATTACAAACCCTTTCCTTTTACCACTACTACATAATTTTATATGTGTATTTGTAACTGTACATGTGTTCAATGTCAATACTATTCACATATCTATTCTGAACAAGAGGGTGGGGAATGGCAGAAATTTGACAATGCAACACTGTTCGAATATCACATTCTTTTCCCACTTTGCACGTTGCAAATTTCAAACTGAAGTTATTAGGGCTAATGTTACTCTAAATTACATTGTAAAACATGGTTTTATTCACGAAAATGTCTTCTACAAGTTATGTTTTGTACAATTTCATGATAAACTTAAATTTTAGCACGTAACAGCCAAAAATATAAAGTAATCTACAAACTGTTACACGCAAAAGTGTTTCGTCCGCTGTAGCTAGCGAAAAATGCAACCGATTTTTATGTTTTTAAAATAAAATAACCGTATGTTGTAAAAAATGCCTGTAATTTTTTCACAATTTTCTACCAGTAATGGCCTTAGTTAAAAGAATTTATTTGGGAGCGTGTTTTGACATTTGAACATTCACTATACGATAAAAAAACATGCCATAGCAGAAGGGTTAATACAATAATACAGTTTAACCATAAAACAGAAAACATAATAATTTGGACTAAATACTGTAGCTGTATTCTCTCCTCATTCTGGAAAATTCAACAAACATTTCAAAAATGTGACAACCTCAAAGATCACAAGTGGTCAAGTTTTCAAGGTTCATAACATTTTTTTTTCTTTTATGATGACATAGGATCACTTAAGTCATTTTGGATGGTTCTTCTTCAATTTCTTCTTCTTGCTGTTCCAAAACTTTTTCATATTTTCAGATCTTATTTTCCTTAGTTCATCTGAACAAACCCCAATTGTGCATTTGACTGTTTTGGTGGTTAATCGAACTTTGTGATTTCCCATTTGGTGTTTATACCAAGGTGTACGTTGCGTTAGGTTCTCCTTGGATAGGTCGAGTTCTTTTATGTCGTTATGAATTTCTCTGAGCCAGGTTACTAAAGCTTTTTCAGACTTAGCGGTAAATAGTTTTTCAGTGATTCTTCTTAGAAGGCATGTTGCTTAAGTTCTCAGTATGTGTCCAAGGAAGAAATTCTTTTTTTCTCATTGCAATTGTGACTGGTTCTATATTTTTGTGGACTTGTTCGTTGGGTAAAAGCCTGTATTGTCCATCGATTTGGTGTTTTTTGTTGATACAAGTTCTTAAGATTCTTCTCTCGACTTTTCTAAGTTTCTCTTTGATTCCACCAGCGTCGATGCTGAAGAGAATTTCACTTCCGTACATCACTTGAAGGACTGATTTGTAGTGTTTGAGTTTGGTGTGTATTGATAGACTTTTTTAGTTGTATGTGTTTTCAGTGAGATGTCCTATAGTGAGCTTGGCAATTCTCTCATTCCAGGCGACTTTTTCATTGTATTTGTAATTAATGGTCTCGCCCAAATATTAAAAATTTTCAATTATATCTATAAAATTACCTTTGATGTCAATTTTGTTAATGCATAGTGGGTCGATATTACTAACTTGGTTTTTCCATAAGATATTTTTAGCCCGATTTTATTTGCTGTATCTTCTAGAGAGCCTGGCTTCTTGAACATTGTTTGCAAGAAAACTAAATCATCAGCAAACCCTAGGCAATTCACTTTAATGTTCATTTTTGGTCGGCTAATTTTGATGTTTTATAAATAAATATTTTATGTGACAATCACACTACATTTATTATATGTATTAGGTCACTAACATACATTTATTCATTTTATCTACTCATCATGAAAGTATTTATTTGTGTATTTGAAAGACAGTATCCAGATCAAACTATTTACTAGCAAAATCAGTGTACACAAACAGTGTAGCATTTAGAAATTTTCAATAGATAACATAAGTATAACATAACATAAGGATAACATTAAGTATTGTATTTACATGATGCTTGTATAACAAGTGGGTGGGTGGGTGGTAATTTGTTTGTATAATAAACAGATTAGTTAATCTGTAATAGCCACTTCTCTTATAACCTCTTTACATAATACTCAGCCTACCATTATATAGGGTGATTCAAAATTCAGTGACAATCTCTCAGGAGCTGATTTGACTGAATATCTAAAAAAAAAAAGATTGGTGCGAAACACTCACGCGACTTTATCTTGCCAAAACTAATAATGAACACTGAACCTAAAATTAGTTATAAAAACAATAAAAGTAAACAAAAAACCTAACCTCAAAAAACAACCTAATTTTGACCATAACTGAAAGATGCAAAATGAAAACCAACCTTATTTTGGCTTAATAATATGGAAAACTAATCTTTGACACTAAACTAGGCTCTGTAGAGAAAAATGCTTAAAATAAAAGCTGTAGATCTTTTAATTTCCAATAAATTTAATTATATACTTTTTGTCATAAAATGCATACTAGGGCCAAAATCTCAAAAAATCCATTTTTTCAGATTTTCATGAAAAAAAAACAGAAAATCACTAATTACCGCTAAACTACGTGATATACTTGAAATGTTTGAAATAAAAGTTGTAGATTTCTAAATTATCTACTACTTTTATTATATACACTTTTGCAATAAACAATTCATATTAAAGCCGCAATCTTAAAAAAACTATTATTTTTACAAAAGAACAGCCTCCCCAAGAATTTCAGCAGATTTGGCCCTACTTTATCATGTAGAGCAAACAAAATGTAGTAAATAAAGCGATTTCTGAAAAAAATCATCGGAGCCGTTTTTGAGAAAATCACAAAATAGTGAAAATTACACGAATAAACTACTACTTCCGGTTGACCAATTTTGATGAAAATGTTCGCGTTGGGTCCTTAGGAGTACCTAACTTAAATTTCAGTTTAAAATTCGTACGATGTTTTGTTTTGAGATATTTTGTACACACACACACACACACACGCACACGTGCACGCGCGCACACACACACACATACTAATCGCTAAAACATTTTTTTGGGTTCAAAGGGTCTGAAAACATGTATATCTGGTGAAAACTCAATTTTGAAAAATCAACATGAAAACAATACTTTCCTTCCTATATATTTATATAGGCAAGAGAAAGTAATAACAAGAAATGTTTATGTAAACATAGATTAATGTTATCACTGTACAAGGGTTATTTGGAAAATAAGGTGCGATCGATGTAACTAATCAAATGTTGTGCAAAAATTGAAACCTGCATGCACACCGACTCCCGGCATTTCATCAAATGACACCTTTGAATTAGTATTGTTGCAAAGTAATGTACACAGTGTCAGTTCAAAATGTTTAAAACAATTAATCAGCCTCCTTCCTGACTGTAAAAATACGATCAGTGATTTGGTTTGTGACAGCAAGGAATGTTTCAGCAGTGAAAATTCATTGACGGATAAGTGAAGTGTAAAGCATCAATGTAATTAGTGACAGCCAAGTGCTTACGTGGATTAGAGCTTTCCAATTTATCAGTGAGTGACTTATATTATAAGTACATCTCATAATAAGAACTTGATTATGTTCATTTTTCATCCTCAACTACATTTAAATTGAATTTTTATTCATTTCTCTTGCATGTAGGGAAATATAAATACATGTAGGGAAAGAAAGTGGTATTGTTTCCATGTTGATTTTTCACCGGATATATAGGTTTTCAGGCCTCCTGAAGCCAAAAAAAAACATGTTTTTAGCAATTGGTCTCTGTGAACAAAGTAGATACC
The DNA here is from genome assembly GCA_035578175.1 of Catonia carolina. Classification (NCBI taxonomy): domain Eukaryota; kingdom Metazoa; phylum Arthropoda; class Insecta; order Hemiptera; family Achilidae; genus Catonia; species Catonia carolina. The sequence continues at coordinate 7,650,931 of JAQMRL010000014.1, read as the reverse complement.
TCAAGAACGGAATAGTGTATGACACTGAAACTTGAAACTTAAGAGTTAGGTACCACTACAGGACCTGACACAAATAATTTAATCAAATTCGATCAACCTGAAGTAATAGTTTATTCGTGCGATTTTTCACTTTTTGACAATTATCCCAAAAACAGCTCCTATGATTTTTTAAAAATCACCTCACTACATATTTTATGCTCTGCAAGATAGGGTAAGCGCCACATCCGCTGAAATTCTTCAGGGGCTCTGATCTTATGGTAAAAAATGGTATATTTAAGTTAGTGATTATCTGAATTGTTTTTATCAAAATAAAAAAATGGAATTTTTTAATATTGCGACCTTATTTCATTTTATGACAAAAGTGATTATAATTAAAGTTGTAGGAAATAAAACAAATCTACAACTATTATTTCAAGAATTTTCTTTTTTTCCTGAGTTTAGTTTAGCGTCAATTAGTGATGATTTCCCATATTTTTAAGTTATACAGAGGTTGAATTTCATTTTTCATCATTCATTCATGATTAAAATCGGGTTATGTTTTTCACTTTACAAAGTTTACTAATGCTTATAAACATATGTTACATTTTTCATTATTTAAATTGACAAGAGAAATTTGTATGAGAGTTCTGCAGCAGATTTTTATGTTAAACTCTCAAAGTGGTAACTGTCACAAAATCAATGCATTTTACCATTGTAGATTTTGCAATGCATTTTATAAATCGCGTATTCTTTACCGTATAAGTCCGAAGATTTACTGTATAAGTATTCTTTACTGTATAATAACCGTTGGCAGATGACAGCACTAAAAAGATTATAATCATTTATGAACAAATAGTTAAATTTTTTATCGCAAAGTTGTTGTGGGGTGCTAGTAAAAACATATTTTTGCCATCTTTCATCAGATGTGTTTTGATGTTTTATTCGTCGCCATTTTGTGTTTACAACATGTGCGCGTTTTTGTTGTATATTTACCCGAATATTGTTTATTTATTTATTTGTATGTAGTATTTATAATTTCATTTTGGGGTCCTGGCATCAGTTCCCGGTCAGATCTGCCATTTTTTCATTACTCATTTTCATAAATCGTCAATTTCCACAGTCTGCATTAGAAGAAATTGCAAAAGGTCGAATGTAAAACAAAACAAAAAATTGTTTAGTTTAGTAATATTTGTCAGGTAGTAACTTTATTTTATGAGTAAAATTTAACAGAATTATAAAAGATAAAAAGCATTAATTATTTTCTCATGTGACTTAATGCATTGTTTTACATTCTGAGCCGTAACAAGCCAATCCCTTGAAATGTGGGTTTCAGTTTAGGACAATTTGTAGAAAATTGAATGGGCTACAATATGTATACTTTGGATTTTAGGTATATCAGTTTACTACATGACTATATGGTGTCTTAGCTGACATAAACATTTAAACCAAAAAAATCTTGTTTTCTACCTACACTATTTTATTTTTTCAGTTTGTAACAGCAAAAACTAATTATATGATCCTAATCTGCATACTTTTCTGAATAATATGGTATAAAATACTTAGTATTAGTGTATGTTCAGATAACTGAGAATTATAACAAAAATCCTTTATACCTTCCTTCTGCCAATTTAACAAAATATAACTCCCACTCGAGGGTTAAAAGCCTATTTATAAAAAAATTCATTATAAAATTGCTTAGTTTTTATTATAAAACACGTTTTATATATAAAAAGCATGTTTAATAAAGATTAGAAATCAGTTTGGATAATTCAAAATTATGGGGATTAAATACAGAATAAGATTCTAATTAATTAATTTTAATAAGATACACGACATTAGTGATTTTTATGACTATAGATCAAAACAAAATTGCATAATGAATACATTATGAAAGAAAGTGCTGCAAAATGAGGTGACTACTTCTATTTAAAAAGATAAGAGCAAAAGAATACAGAGCAGGGTGACCTGCTCTAAAAATGACCTGTTGTAAGACAACATCCAGTGGCCAGACAGTACATGAGTAGTCCAAATGGTAAGTAGTAACTGATAAGATATTATGTACTTGTGTACATTTAAATAGCTGAGACATTTAAATTGTTATCTAACAAAAATGGCTTACTCATTATCATTAATGCTTTCTTTTATAATGTAACTTCACTTTTCATAAACAAATAGAGCACGACTGTGTAGTAAATACATTTAAATGGTATTTTTAGTACCGACTAATGTAGAAATCATAGCAATGCAAGCTTGATTGTCAAATCTCTCATGTCACCCAATTTCTTAGATCAATTACAGCTGAATTGCAACTACGGTAGAAATTGTTTATAGTAACCCTGAAGGCACCAGCAAATGTATGTTGCTATAAACAATGATAGTCCTTTATTTTCTCTTCCCTGTATCAAATTTTCACTGGAAATACAATTTTTTAGGATCCTTGAGCACAAAAATTTTTTTTTTACCAATTGGTCTCTATGTGTATGTACAGAATAACTCAAAAACAGAAAATCATACAAAGGTGAAACTAGCAACTTAACTTATGTATTCTCACTAACCGGGGTTGACGACACATGGCGAAACCTTGCTTGTAGTTGGTGGCCCTGAAAAGCGCGTTTAATTGTGTTAATGGCCCTGATAAGGGCCGGGTGTGTTTTGTGGTTGGCCCTGAAAAGGGCCGTTGTTGGTGGTTGGAAGCAGCGAGCCGGCGTGTTGGAAGTGGAGCCCGAAGAGTGCCAGTTCAGGCCTAGCCTTCCTTCAGTGGCAGTTGAGTCCCCACTGCAGCGTGACAGTGGTGGCCCCCAGAGCACCGCAGTGCCGGGTTGGCATGAGCTGTCTGCAGATAGCGCGGCCAAGGCGGTTCTCTCCAGGTTGGCAAAGGCTGACCGGTGCGGAAATGTGTGTCCGCCACCAATAGCGTCGACCAGGGATGGTGTGTCTGGTCTCTTCTTCTTCGGTGAAGATCAAGTTCTTCCTTGTTCTTCTCCGGTTGAGAGTTGATTAGAAAGTCTCTCTTGCGGGTCAGTGTGGCGGCTTAAATTCCCCTCCGGCAAGTCCACTTCATAGTGTAGGGAAGGCGCTGCTGCTCTGCGTGTCTGTAGTGCTCCACACGCCAGGCAGGTACTGGGACAGTCTGCAGGCGCTAATATTGGTAAGGCAGTCAGCGACATTATCATATGGAAACCCAACAGAAACATTTTCAACCAAATCAATCAACCGGAGCAGTTTATTTATGCAATTTTTCACCGTAAAGCCATACAGGTAGAGGTTTACCTGTATTGTTTGCCTCAAGAGGTAAAACCCTCTTTGTGTATGCCACTACATGCAATAAAACTCCTGAGGTGAACAAACCTCTGGAGTCGAGCCAGGTAGAATTGACAAATCCTATTTTGTACTGCTAGAAGTGACCAGACATCCGCGTTTGTGTGGGTCAGTAAGACTAACCTCAGGTCAATTGTACCCATACAAACAGAAAGAGAGTGTCTATTCTATTGTGTTTTCCTATATTTTTAATTGCATTTAGTTTATTTCTTTTTTTAGTGTTAAGTGTTTTTGTTTGACTTCACTTCAGTTTATTTGTGCTTAGTGGTTTCATTTTTAAAGAATAGTGTACCAATTTTGTTTTAATAACCAATCTTTACTCCATGTTTAATGGCATTTCCTTTTTTTCTTAGTAGCTAACACTAAACCAACGATCGGGATTGCATCGTCTACTCGTGTAGAAGTCATGAATTCAACTGACTATAGACGCAGACAGCTGCATGTGTAGGCTCCTCACCTCTTGAGGTAAACCTCTGTGTTTTGACTCTAGGGTGTACCTCTGCAGTACATCTCTACGTGTACAGCAGGCTTAAGTGTGGCAACATTGATTATGTTGTTATTTTCATGACATTTCCAAACCTCCCTTTTTGGAATCTAATGAAAAATGTTCAAGGTCACATTGATATGCTGTTTACAATAACAGAAATGTTACAGCATGTATTGTTGTCAAGAAAGATCGAGTAATACATGAATCCGTGAAAAATTAGATGCATTTTGTCGTACATGTCTGTTAATATTTTTTCAATAAATATGATGAGTTTAATAGATTGTGTTTGTGAACAGAACCAGAACACATGACAGTTTGGTCTGCTATTTATTATCAGCTGTAATTTATTAGCTTTCCATGTAAGCTATGACCCGATTAATTACACCCCTCTCTCACTCCATCTCTCTCCCTCTCTTTTGTTAGTAAATATATACACAGGGTGTCACAAAAAAATCCTTTTTATTTTCTCTCACTACAACTCTAAGGCTGTGTCCAAGCTCCATCTGGGTTTTGTGGAATGTGAAATGCGTTAGTCGTTCAGGATGGAACATGTAGGTACAAGTGATGGTATCCTAGCTGCATCCGGGTGGTGCGATATGCCTGCCCAGATTCGACTAACTTAGAACACCATCACTTGTACCTACATGTTTTATCCTAAACGATTAACGCATTTCACGCAACGCAGAGCCCGAATGCAGCTAGGTCAAGGCCTAAGGGGGCGTTCACATCGAAGTAGCAAGTCACACATTGCATGTGTCTTGGTAGCAGGTTGTATGCAACTTAAACACCGGACTACATAATTGAATGAGAGCTGACACACCGACAATGCCATTGCATCCTGGAAGCAAAAGGCACGTGTGACTCGAGAACCAGCTGGCTGGTGTTTTATCAGTGTATCTGTCCTTGTTGTGTGGGTCTACATACGCACCCCACACTCAGAAATATGTGATCCACAGAACTTTTGCTTCACAGAACCCCACTTGCACAAGTGTTTAATTCACACACCGTTTGTGATCAGTTTTAATCCAGTTATGTCCATTGCAGTTTGTGATCCGTGTTCCAAGTACAAAACCTTCAACTATGTTACCCGACATTGAACAGTTCAATGTGACGTAATCAAATATTTTGTTGTTTTCGTCTTCTTCTGACTGCACAACCCAGAAAGATAGTTTTGTCATCTAAAGAGTCGGATGATTGATTATTCATTATTCAAACCCAAATGCACTAAACGAACACTGAGGATTTCTAACATCAGAAATAAGAAAATGCAAGTGGCATGGGGCATGTAGGTATGCAAGCTCATGTCATCAGAATGCAGGACACACATGGCACTTCTTACCAGGATGCAGAGAGCAACTTTGGTGTGTATTTTACCTAAGGGTCAAAATTATAGAAAAACAATTTTAATATAATTCATGTAATTTTTATTACTTTGTTTTGCCTATTTGAAAATATAGGAAGGAAAGCATTGTTTTCACTCAAAGGAAAAGTTTATTTTTCAAAATCGAGTTTTCACCGGATGTACACGTTATCAGACCCCCTGAACCCAAAAAACATGTTTTTTAGCAATTGGTCTGTGTGTGAACAGAATATCTCAAGAACGAAACATTGTACAAACTTGAAACTTCAGATAAATACTACTACCGAAACCGACACGAACATTTTCATCAAAATCGGTCAACCGGAAGTAGTAGTTTATTCGTGTAATTTTTCACTTTTTTGTGATTTTCTCAAAAACGGCTCCTATGATTTTTTTTTAAAATCACCTCATATACTAAATTTTTTATGCTCTACAAGATAGGGTAGGCACCATGTCTGCTGAAATTCTTGGGGAGGCTCAGCTTTCGTAGAAAAAAAGTTTTCTACAATTGCAGCCTTAATATGCATTTTAGCGCAAAAGTGTATCTAATAAAAGTTGTAGACAATTTAAAAAGCTACAACTTTTCTTTAAATATTTTTTTGTATAACGCTTAGTTAGCAGTAATTAGTGATTTTGTCTTTTTTTTAAGAAAATCTATTAAAAAATGTTTTTTTTAAGATTTTAGCCTTAGTATGCATTTTACGACAAAAGTGTATAAATCAAATTCATAGGAAATTAAAAGAGCAGCAACTTTCAAACATTTTTCTCTACAGAGCCTAGTTTAGCGTCAAAGAGTGATTTTTGTATTAATAAGCCAAACTAAGATTGGTTTCATTTTGTATTATTCACTTATGATTGAAATAAGGTTATTTTTTGAGGTTAGTTTTTTTATTTATTTTTAATGTTTTATTATTAACATTAGGTTATATTGTTCATTATTTGCACTGGCAAGTGAAAGTTGTGTGAGTGTTTCACACCATATTTTTGACTTTACAATAGATTTGTACATGTATATTTTTAAAAAAATCACAAGAGTTGATGGTGAGTATATTATTTAATATGAACGACATGAAGAAGCAGACCATCAACTCCTTTAAAAATATCATTAAAATTTTTGTTACACCCTGTACCTAATGAACGAGTGATAATTTTTATTTTTGAATGAAATACGTAAATGAAGAGCATAAACTGATACTGTAATAAGGCAATTGGTAGTACAGACACTGACTATTCATTTTTATTGCCTTCGAGATAATTTATGGGTTTATTGTTTCCCCTTATATGTAATCACTACATTTATTACATTACAATCGTTCTCCATTCTTCATTAACCTATTTATAAAACTACAGGCCCCAATGTGAAAACCCATAGTCATGGTTCAAAATTCTCACCGCCCCGATTAGAACAGATTTTCACAATTCATGAACCCTATCAACCCAGAATAAATTCAAAATAAAACAACCACAAACAAAAAAGCTTCTGTCAAAACTAATTAACATTTTTCATTATACACTTTTGAAAATATGTTATGAAACTCTCACGCGATTCTTCTTTCCAAAATAAATAATGAAACGGTCACCGCCACCCCTTCTAATTAATCATTTACCATGTTGCCTTCAATACTTCTCCCGGCCCTTGTTGGGGTACCGACAAACCTTTCGGCTGCGCATCGACAGAGGGCTTTATCATCAAGGCCAAGCCAGTAATCACCTCCTACCACAGGGCTCTCAGTGACTATAAAAAGAGCGCTCCACTGAGCCGAGATGTTTCGATCCAATTCCGATCCAGACAGCAGACAAGATGTCCACCATCGGCGCACGGCTACCGGACTCCAGCGAAGACTAATCGATGACCCCGCAAGAGAGAAGATGATGCTTCCGCTCACCGAACCATCAACGTAAGCCGTCAACCAGACCATCATCGCCCGCTGATGCGAGTGATGCCCACAGCGGTCCCCCAACCGAGCCTTACGCCCACCGGACCCGATGAAACAGCCATTGATGCACTTTTGCGAGGGAAGAAGATGACGCCTCTGCTGGACGATGACACGCCGTGTCGCCCAGCTCCTCGTATCGACGCTTCCCATCAAGACGACCACCGCTTAAACAGCCCTTTTCAGGGCCACTAAAATTAAAGGTTTTGGCTTGCCACTTAATGTCGCCATCCGGTGACAAAACATATACCTAGATCTATGACCTTAAATATAGGCCAATGTTAATCATAAATAAAAAATATAAAATTAAAAACAAACTAATTTTAATTATTAGTAAATGATGCAATATGAAAAACAACCTTAGTTTGGCTTAACAATACGGAAAATCACTCTTTCACGCTAAACTAGGCTTTGTGGAGAAAAATGCTTTAAATAATAGTTTTAGATCGTCTAATTTCCTATAAACTTGATTATATATATTAAATCACAAAAAAGTGATAATTGCATCAATAAACTATTTACTTCTAGGTGACCGATTTTTATAAAAATGTTCATGTTGGATCCTCTCATGGTATACCTTACTTAAGTTCCAAGTTTGTAAGATCTTCTGTTCTTGACATATATTTCTCTGACTCTAGCGCGCACACACACGCCAATTAGTAAAAACATGTTTGGATGAAATAGTACAGAGTGATTCAATAAGATGGAAACAATTTCAATAAGCTGTATTTCCTGAACTACATGTTATATTTTAATTCTGTAAATTACATTTGAAAGAGAAAGTTTTAAATTTTAATTTACATACATGAAAGTTTATAGATGTTCAATGTGTCCTCCTCTGGCTGCACGTACAACATCTAGATGGTAACTGAACTCATCCCAAACTCTCTGACGCATGTCTTGGGTCACTGAGTTGACTGCAGCTGTGATACGATTCCTTAGTTCATTCAAATTGGTGGGAAGAGGTGGTATGTAAACTGCACTTTTCACGAACCCCCACAAGAAAAAGTCACAGGGTGTGAGATCTGGAGACCTCGGTGGCCAAAACTGAAGTGCAGAGTCATCATTCGCCATGCGACCTATCCATCGTTGACGTATGGATTCATTTAGGAAACGCCGAACATTGCGATGCCAATGGGGTGGAGCTCCATCCTGCTGGAAAATGTAATCTCCTGAATCTTCATTCATTTGAGAAAATCCACCCCATTGGCATGGCAATGTTCGGCGTTTCCTAAATGAATCCATACGTCACGATGGATAGGTCGCATGGCGAATGACGACTCTCCACTTCAGTTTTGGCCACCGAGGTCTCCAGATCTCACACCCGGTGACTTTTTCTTGTGGGGGTTCGTGAAAAGTGCAGTTTACATACCACCTCTTCCCACCAATTTGAATGAACTAAGGAATCGTATCACAGCTGCAGTCAACTCAGTGACCCAAGACATGCGTCAGAGAGTTTGGGATGAGTTCAGTTACTGTCTAGATGTTGTACGTGCAGCCGGAGGAGGACACATTAAACATCTATAAACTTTCATGTATGTAAATTAAAATTTAAAACTTTCTCTTTCAAATGTAATTTACAGAATTAAAATATAACATGTAGTTCAGGAAATACAGCTTATTGAAATTGTTTCCATCTTATTGAATCACTCTGTATATCATATTATTATTAATATTATATTAAGGCTGCGATCTGGAAAAAAGATATATTTTTTTACCACGAGATACAGCCCCCTACAAATTACAGTAGGGATGCTGCTTACCCCGTCCTGTAAAGCACAAAAGATTTCATAAATGAGGCAATTTTAAACAAAATCATAGGCGCCGTTGACTGATTTTGGTGAAAATTTTTTATGTTGGGTTGCCTTGTGGTATTTAAGTAAAGTTCCAAGTTTTTATGTAAAAAGAATAAAACACCATGTATTTCTATGTTATGCCGACACATAAACAAGGTATTATTTTACGCGTGGGCCACAACAGAATCCAGACTTAATGCCTTACAACTTTTTGCAAGGTTATGTGAAAAATAAAATTTTTGTACTGCTCTTTCTCATTAGTAATGGATGACTTAAAACAACATATCACAAATCCTGTTGCTCCCATCAACCGGGATAATTAGCACATGTTTCGGATGAATTTGACTACCATACGAGATCTGTTAGAAAAGTACCCATATACCTTAATTTTTTTGTGAAAACCTGATGGATGTGAATCAAGTGCACTTGTATGAACCGACCTTGAACCTTGAACCTGTGCACATGCGTAAATTTTTCCCGCCTGTTGATATTATCAGTTGCTGGCAAGCAGCGGTTGAGTGAGATAATGTATTCATTATCAGTGCTCTCATCAATTTTTTTGAAAGGAAAATGACGGAACAACTGGAGCAATGTTACTGCACCCACAAACTTCACACATAGTAACCCCAACTTCATGAACACTATAATCATTGGTGATGAATCTTGGGTGTACGGGTATGACCCAGAAACCAAATCCCAGTCATCACAGTGGAAGTATTCCACGTCACCAAGACCAAAGAAGGCCCACCAAGTGCACAGCAACTTCTAAGTGATGCTGACTGCTTTCTTTGACTCCCACGGGGTGGTACACCACACGATCAAATAATTACCAAAGAGTACTAGCTTACGTGATGCTGTGCGACACAAGAGACCAGACTTGTGGTCAACAGGAAATTGGTGCCTCCATCACGCTCATGTTCCAGCACATTCCTCGCACTTGATTCAGACAATTTAGGCAAAAAACCAGACTCCTGTGGTTCAACAGCCTTTTTACTCTCCTGATATGGCCCCCTGCCACTTCTGGCTGTTCCCCAAACTCAAGAGGCAATTGAAAGGACCACAATTTCAGTCAAGAAAGGACATTATGGTAGCAATGACAGCCGAACTAAACTCCATTCTGAAAGAGGCCTTCTCGGAATGTTTTCTATAATGACGGCACCGCTGGGAGAAGTGAGTGGAGTCCTAAGGAGACTACTTTGAGGGTGATTAGGTTTGCAAACATGCCAAAGAATACGTATCCCCGTTTTTTTCCCCCCAGCCAAAGGTCAGATACTTTTCTAACAGACCTCGTACATTGAACATTTATAGATAATCAAATATATAGTTGGGATAATCAAACGAGTACTAAAGCTGCACCAACAAACACTGCATCTACAACAGTGACCTTGACTTCATGAGCACCATAATCACTGGTGAGGAGTCTTGGGTGTACGGGTATGACCCGAAAACCAAATCTCAATCATCAAAGTGGAAGTATTCCATGTCACCAAGACCAAAAAAGGCCCGCCAAGTACGCAGCAACATCAAAATGATGCTGACTGCTTTCTTTGACTCCCGTGGGATGGTACACCACGAATGCACACCAGAGGGTCAAACAATCACCAAAGAGTACTACAGGGATGTCCTCTATCGCTTACGTGATGTTGTGCGGCACAATAAATATAGGTTTCAATAGATTACAAGTTATAAAGCACCAACCTCTTTTCGTTTTGCCATATTTCTTTAGGAACTCCAACAGTTAATTCACTATAAGCTCTTCCAACCGGTTTACTTTCACTGGTTTTATTAGACTGTCTAAGTTGAAATTTATTGATGGTGAAGTGTCTTTTACTTGGCATAGACAGAAGGTGTGTGACTGCAACATTTTGACTAGGTCTGATTAAGAGTTCCTTCAGACGTATCATTACTAGTCACCCAGCCCAATAACTGGAATCTGAAAATTAATCACAACAAAATTATTTTAATATAAATCAATTCTTAACTTTGCTTTTTGTCTGGATTTACATATTAACACAATTTAAATTCCAAAAATCTGGTGTGAAACACTCACACATTTATTTCTTGCCAATGCAAATAATGAACAATTAACCTAATAGAGTAATTAAACATTAGAAAAAAAACATAATCTTATTTTAATCATGAATGAATGATGCAAAATGAAAATTAACCTTAGTTTGGCTTAATAATACGGAAAATTGACGCTAAACTAGACTCTGCAGAGAAAAATGCTTAAAATAAAAGTTTTAGATCTTCTAATTTCCTATAAATTTGATTATACACACTTTTGTCGTAAAATGTATACTACGGCCAAAATGTTAAAAAACCAATTTTTTCACAGATTTCATGAAAAAAAAAACAGATAAATCACTAATTACTGCTAAACTAAGCGTCTACACAAAGAAATGTTTGAAATAAAAGTTGTAGAACTTTTATTATATATACAATTTAAATTGTCTAAAACTTTTATTATATACACTTTTGCTCTAAAATAATTAGTAAGGCTGCAATCTTAAAAAACCATTTTTTTTCTACAAGAGCACAGCCTCCCCAAAAATTTCAGTAGACATGGCGCCTACCCTAGCTAGTAGAGCATAAAAAATTTAGTAAAAGAGGCGATTTTGAAAAAAATCGTAGGAGCAGTTTTCACAAAAAGGTGAAAATTTACACAAATAAACGACTACTTCCAGTTGACCGATTTTGATGAAAATGTTCGTGTCGGGTCCTCTACCCGTAGAGGACCTCTATAAAACGGTGGGCATCAATTTGAGACAAATGCGCTTCCTTCACTAATAGATGACTATGGACTTTTAGAGCTGCAAGTCCAGAAAAACAATTTATTTTGCTGCCACAGGGCAACAAAACTACAAATATTGTACATAGAGAGGATTTAAAATAATTTAATGAGGCTACATTAGCTGCTGTGAAGCGAAGCGAGCGGGGGTTGCTAGTAATACAATATAGTAAAAATTAAGTAACAATATTGTAGTAATAACAATAATAATTTTGTTTAGGTTATCAGCAGAAAGGTTGGTTTGAACCTCTAAGAAGCTATCTTAATTAAACAAGGCGTCAGGTGGTTTACAATAAATTGAAGGTCCAATTGCACCTTCATCTTTCAGCACTTATAAAATTAAAGTTGAAATATTACAACTTTAAATAATCATTACTTTAAAATAATTCAAATAAACTAAAAATGAATTTGTTATATATAACCTCTTTTTAAGCTACCATTTCAATATTTACCATCATCTGGTAAAGATCTGCTTAGGTAATGATTCAGACATTTTTGGCAAAAAACCAAGACTCCTGTGTTTCAACAGGAGTTCAAAAATCCACATTATATTAGGGGATATTTTGGATAATTTTTAGTTCACAGAACAAAATATTTCTGCAATAGTTTAAAACGTTAACCCCGAAATAAATATCTATATTTTTATTATTATCATTTAATTTGATATCAACAGTATATATTTCAGCTAACATAACAACAGGTGTGTTAAAAAAACTATAAGATACAAACAAAATGAAAACTTCAACGCAATGGCGAACAATTTTTTTTTTAACGGTCTGTATATTACATCTCTGCTACTAAGTCACAAAACAAATATGTTAAGAAGTAATTAGGCCTTATATATTAAATAAATGCAGAAAAAATATTATTATTAATATTTTACAATTATTTTGTTAATTACACAACTAAACAGCATTTGTAATTTGATAGAACAATCAGATTACCATAAACGGAAGAAAATTGGCAAGTAATTTAATAAAGTATTTTTAAATAAACTTACCGGTGCGTATGTAAAAGAATTACGTATTGTGATGATACTTAAATAGAAGTAGAAATACGAATTAGTTATCTCATACAATATAAATTAAAAATATCACAAGACAAACGAAAATATTCACTCTAAAAACAATGTCGTAGTAATTTATCACGACCGACGGACGAAACGACGAGGACTTGACTAAAATTAAATAAAACTGAGGAACTACACAATAAAAATAAAATTAGAGCCACTATGCTACATGAAGAATACTAAGTAAGCTATCTATCAGTTGACTAACGTACGCGAAAGATGTAAACAACCTCTCACACGCCGGCACCCACTCATGAACGCAGCATCGGGTCGTCGTTCCCGTACCGCTCAGTCTATCCCCTCCACTATAAACAAACCGACTTCACACAACCACTTTACAGCAGTATTTACGTCATCCACGGAGTAAGTAGAGCTTTATTTACTCCGTGACGTCATCCATGGAGTAGATCAACCAAATCTTGTCTGTCCTACTCAATCCATTCCACACGGCAATATTATTTTGGCGTAATTCCGCGCGCGGGTAAGTTTGATTTGTTCTGAAGTCTACCAAATAGTGAAAGAAAAGAAATTTCAGTCTTTACAGTTCAAAAACAAACACAACGTAACTCTGTAAGGGTAGTAAGTTATTACATTATGATATACAGATAAATCATACAGTAATCATCAAAATATAAATTGATCAGTCTATCCGTAGCGTAGTGGTTAGCGCATCAATTTTAGGTCACTGTATCCAATAACTACTGTAGTTCATTTCCATAACAACTCTGTCATAAGTTAATGAGTAGGTTAAAAGTGAGTCTATAGTCGTCACATGACAAGCGGGTAATAAATTTTAGTCGTGATAAATTACAACGACATTGTTTGTTTAGAGTGAATATTTTGTTTGTCTTGAGATATTTTTAATTTATATCGTATGAGATAACTAATTCGTATTTCTACTTCCATCTTCAGTAAAATTTTACGTAGCGTTTCATGGCTGAAATCGAACAATAATTCTGGATTTCGTTCCTTAACAACTCTTAAAGTAGGCAGCCTTTGCTGGGTTTTGTGGAAATTGTAAATTATATTTCTGAGCAGATTTTTGAAAATTTTGGAATTATCGATGTTAATTTTACTGTTTATTCTTGGACTAATTTTTATACTAAACATACATACTAAACATTCCATTATCTCTTTGGTTAATATTCTCCTTAAAGTGTGAACTGAGATACCATAAAGTTTACCAGTGCGCTCCTGAATTTCCTTACGTGGCATCTCGTAATTTTCATTGGAAGTTTTTTAAATACGTTCATAATAATACATTTACTTTGGCTTCTCAACGTCACTTCTTTGCCCATTTGTGTCGATTTACGTTTAGGCATTACAAAGCGCTATTAATATTTTAAAATATGCACAACACAGTAAAACTGGTTAACACGTTGACTGCTATGTAACCCAAATATGTCACACTAGTTTTTAAAAATGGGCCACGTGCATCAAAAATGAGTCACAGTACATTTTTAAGTCGTGTATTACTAATGTGGTTTCAAAACCTAGGGTTTCAGAGAGGACATTGTACACGTAGCCTTTTCAAATACCTAGTTAGCTTCTTTCAATTAATAGGTAATTGCTTACACAGGTAGTTTTTCTTGTTTTCCTGAACTAAAATTCTATTATTATTTTTAATTTTATTATTTCTTTAGTTTATTTTGGTTGAAAGAAATAGGCTAGAAAACTTTGAAACTAAACCTAGTCGTATATTACATTTTTTATTATGACACAAAAATGGGTCACTTGGTCTGAAATGTAAAATCATTCCAGTAGGCCATGTGAACCGAAAGGGTGTCAAAACTTTATTTTAGAAAAAAATTGGTAGGACTATTTGTTATTAAATAAAACAAGTAAAATAACATAAAAAAGGAATAGAATGTGAAAAAAGTACGATGGCTCCACTGTGAGTGTGACAAAATTTAGTGCGGCAGTCAACGTGTTAAGGTAGTACTGAAAAATAATGGTTAATAGTACTGAAAAATATTGTTTAGAGAAGTATTAAAGTATTGAAAATTTTTATTTAGTAGAATCGCAAAGCTCAGATCTTACCACTGGAAGTACACAAAGCGACTGCTGTTCTTCAGAGTGTCAAACCCCATCCTCTGCTGCATAATGGTTTCATACCCTCCTTCTCCTTCCAAAAAAGCCACCACACATTCTCAAAAGCAAGCCAAATGAACGACTGTGCATTAACGGAGCACGCATGAATAACTTTGTTCTACTCTACCCCTTGGTTCATAAAGCTCATAGGATATTATCTATACTAATATAAAAGAAGAAACGTCTGTTTGTTTGTTTGTATGAAGTAGTCTCAGAAACTACTGAACTGACTTTAAAAAATCTTTCATTGTTGCATAGCTTTGAGCTTCTTGATCAATGTAGGCTATTTTGCAACTTCAAGTAATTATAATTAAGTGAGTTAAGCAACTTAAACTGTGATGATGTTGCATGTTTTAGTTTATCGGGTGCATAGCACTTTTATTTTTTCCCAGTCCTAATGAGTTTTTCCAAGACAGGTAGTGAATGAGTCATATATTTCCAATTACTCTGCGTACTGCACCCACGTATTACTGTTTCTTATCTCAGCCATATATCAACTGTCTCTTGCTTTTCCATCGGTATTCCTCTATGCATTCTATTCAATTCCATTAAATTGAAGGGACAAACATTTAAAACAGTGGGCATCGATTTGAGATAAGAGTGCTTCCTTCACTAATAGACGACTATGTCGGACCTTTTAGAGCTGGAAGTGCAGAAAAACAATTTATTTTGCTGCTACAGGGCAACAAAACCACAAATATTGTATATAGAGAGGTTTTAAAATAATTTAATGAGGCCTACATTAGCTGCTGTGAAGCGAAGCGAGCAGGGTTTGCTAGTTATGAATAAAGACATCTACTTCTCTATTTTCCTTCACATTGTTTGTACATGAATTGTTAATTCTGATTAACTTTGAAGGCAAGAATTCATTAACTTTTGTTGATTAATAAAGATCATCACCAAACAATATAGCATCTGCCGTTAGGTATTAAATCTACTAAAGTACCCTATTTTTGTATAACAATAACAAAATGGGACCTAAAATTGATCTATCTGGAATGCCAGCTTTGGCTTCATGCTTTCCAGATGTAATCTTTGTTAAGTTTACCCCCCAACAACAGTAATTAATTCCACCCACAATACTCTGTCAAGGGTTGCACAAGACTAGACAGGATCAGAAATGAAGATAGAAGGCAAGAATTGGGCATTTTTCCACTCAATGAAAAAATAAAATTGTATAGTGTCCAATGGGTTGATCATTTAACACATTCAGTGCTAGAGACTTGCCTAGCGGGTCATGGTTTGGTGTTACCGCCAGGCTGCCGTCTTACCTAGCGGGTTCTGTTTTTTATCATTTTAAGTAATTCCGGAGGGACACTACCTGTCAGATATCAGTTTGTTGCTATTATATAACCCTCAGAAATGTTTTTTCTTTGTAACCGTGCAATTCATTTTTTAATTTTCGTTACACGATCTTCTACCCTCATGAAGTATACTTTTAGATTTACTTTAAAAGTATATTATTTGTATTTTAAAATTATATGAGAAATTATGCGTAAATCGTAACGGCAGTCGGAAAAATTCAAACAAGAAATACATTTATTATAATAGGCGAAAATAAACCTAAAAAATACATTGAATTGTTTACTTTTATGTTATTAGCAAACATAAATCCATGTATAGATAGCAAATAAAATAAATTTATAAAAACGTTAGTAACATAATTTGTGTAGGCCCTACATAAAGCAAGTGGAGCACACGCTGCACGAGTAATCAGCTCGATGAAGGAGATACCTCATAATTGCTCAGCATTGAATGTCTTTAATAGAATGCCAGAAAGTCGCATGCCTAGTGCAGCGAGAAGATACCAACCAGTGGTAAGTAGATATATTGGCAGGCCGAGGAAAAGATAGATGCCGGAACAGGTAGAAATGCCTAACCCGTGAAGAGAAGAAGAAGAAGAAGAAGCTTTACCTGTACGGTAAGACTGAAACAATTTAACCCTTACAGTGCCAGCGTCCTATTATTAGGACGTCAGCAGTTCAGCCAAAAATTCCGGCGTCATTTAATAGTACGTTGACTAAAAAAATCATAGAATTTTTATTTTTCGCTCAATTGTTATAAATAACACATATAATATTAAGTAAGAAATGTAGATTGCAAAAATTTAGATTTTGTTACGAGAGTAATTGATTGAAAAACTTTATATTGATTAAAGGAACTAAAAATTGAATTTTTAAAGCTTTTATCGCAATATTTTTATATTTTACAATACTTAATGATTTTTGGTGATATTGTACATAATTAATTTGTCTTAGTGGTTTTTTGAATAGGGTGATTTCTTTTAAATTAAAAAATAAATTTATACAAAAAATGTGTCAATTAAGTAGAACTTTTTATTTTTTAAATTGTAAAAAATACGTTATAAGGTAAATGTCATACGAGATCAATTCATTATGAAGAAAACAAACAAAAAATCATAAAGATATAAATTAGAAAAATTGCCAAGTTATGGATAGATACATATAAAATGCTACAAATTACAAAAAAATAGGCTAGCATATTTCAGCAGTACTTAGCGAAAAATACCTGGCACTTTTCAGAAGGAACTCACAATATTCTCCTGGCACTATAAGGGTTAAGTTCTACATTCTAACATCTAACGACCTCAATATTTCTGACATTATTTTACGATCAACATAATCAAAAGTTTTAATTAAATCTAAAACACAGTTAAAGCTTTCTCTCCTGGATACAATATGTCGACTACCTGCTCAACAAGTGAGACTACTACAATTTTAGTTTATTTTCCTTTTTGGAAACCATGATGATCCTTTCAAATGATTAACGTAATGAACTTTATCTTTTCTACATTACGTTAGGGCTACAGGTACATTCTTCAAAGTAAATGCCTCCCAAATCAAGATTATAGATGGTAAGAAGTAAAAGGTAACCAAAATCACAACAGGAATTTAAAAAAACAATTACAATAAATAAACAACAACTTGTTTTACAATGTTTTATTATAGAATAAGGACTAAAAAATTGAAAATAATAATAATAATAATAATAATTAGAGATACAATTTTAATTTAAAGGTACATCCATCACCGAGAATTCATCTTGCTCAATCTTCACCGTCTGAGGTTGCGGCGTCTGTGTAACAAACATCTGTTTTGGCACTTGCTGACTGGTCTGGACAAACAAACAAATATATTAACCCAGTTCAAACGGTTAATCTTATTTTAGGACATGCACAATTGAAAGTGGGGGAGCGACAAAACATGCTACAACTAGATCAGTATAAGTCGGAAAATGGTAGATATTGTTCTTTTCTAGTAGGGAATTCTTTAACACATCTAATAGTGTTTACACAAATAGAATATTATAAAAGGGAAAGTTTTTATTCCCTCTATAGCGTGTAGGTACCATCGATTGTTTGTTTTGAATGGAAGTCCATCCAGCTCGTGTGTAAGTCAATGTACATGCATGTTCTTTAGTTGTGATGAAGCTATGACGATTCTGTTACAGAATTTACCCTTGATTGTGTAAGACGAGTTCATTTTACTGATCAGGAAGGGGGTTTACCATCACAGAGTCAAAGATTCATCACTTTACAAGGTTGCACAGGATTTATAACAGCTTCCGTCTTACCACACGTACAGAATTGTTCAAAAAATGTTGTTGTAGAGAAAAGAATTTCCTACATTACAATTGCTTTCAGCTGCAACCGAGATGCAATAATGGCTCTGTAATGTCACCGTAAAGAATGTAAAATGCCATCCCTTCACCTTCCAAAATGGACTCATTTTGAACATTTCGTAACTTCATCAAATATTTACTGACATTTAAATGAAAAATATACATTTATTCAGTAAACTCTTTTCTACAAAACATGTTTTATAAATTTTTTGCTTAACTGAAATTTAAGCCCGTTATAGACAAAAAATCTAAAGTAAACACAAAAATTTTCGCGGATTAAAATTTTGCACCCCTAACGCAAAGAATTATGACGCGATTTTCATTTTAATATATTCAAAAGGGGCGTACATATTGTATGAATCAGCAATATTTTTTTAGAATTTTTCATCAATATAGATAAAACGGTAGTTTTGATTTTTGCAATCCTTTTGTTTCACGAGGAGGAGTCCGTGCCTTAAGGGTTAATGTACCCTATTATTAATCTTTATTTCTGCTTTACATAAAATACATGAATGGACAATATAACGGATGATACACAAAATAATTATTCTTAAAACACAAAATGCAACATGGTTCTGAACAACCACGTACAGTTTTCCCATCATCCATCATTATTGTTTAGAGCAGACGCCAAACAAGCTTGCTGGTTTTCTAAAGTGCGCAGAAGGTTTATTTTGGTAATGGTGCACTCGGTTGCCTCAGCGAGTGGGGGGGGGGGGGAATCAGTGCTGTACTAGCTGTGATCAGAATCACGTCGTTCTCACAATGTTATATATCAGCTAAGCTGAAAACATTAGTCTGTAATGTGTCGTATGTGATAGGCGTTAATTGCTGTATACAATGTTTACAATTGAATGTTTTTAACGTCGCTAATAGATAATTTATATTGTTTAGCGACTGCGATTCAGTAGGCAGTTCGGTACTAAGACACGAAATCTACCGACTGAATCCAAACTGTTCATGCAGTTACACCGGCAAACTTATTTGGCATCCGCTCTATTACTAATTTCCAATAAACATACAAAATAAAATGTAATTGTTTTTTCTCATAACCTAGTTTTTTAGAAGATTTACCATGCTTAATCACATACGTTGCGGGTTTGCAGAAGTTCTAAAAAAATATGGTGTGCAACACTCACACGACTTTCTCTTGCAAATTTAAATAATTAACAATAACATTAGTAATAAACAAAAAAACATAACCTTATTTTATTTTATCAAATATCCTATGTAGGATTTTAAACAATCGTATTATTTGAAATTGAAATATATATTTCTAACCACCAGAATATGGTAACAGAAAACACTTAGCAATGTTTATAGCGCTTTCGTGTATCTTGTACACATCTTCAGTAAATTAAAATTCTTTAAAAATTTTTCTACATCAAAAATTTAAAACTTCCTACACCTACCATGGTAGATAAGGAATAGTCTTTTATTCTATTCCTTATCTACCATAGTAGGAGTAGGAAGTTTTAAATTTTTGATGTAGAAAATTTTTTGTAATAATTTTAATTTACTGAAGATGTGCACAAGATACACGAAAGTGCTATAAACATTGGTAAGTGTTTTCTGTTACCGTATTCTGGTAGTTAGAAATATATATTTCAATTTTAAATAACCTTATTTTAATCATTAGTGAATGATGAAAAATGATAATCAACCTCAGTTTAGCTGAATAATACGGAAAATGACTCTTTCACGCCAAACTTGGCTCTGTAGAGAAAAAAGCTTGGAATAAAAGTTGTGGATCTTTTAACTTCCTATAAATTTAATTATATACATTTTTGTCAGAAAATACATACTAAGGCCAAAATTTAAAAAAATCCATGTTTTTACAGATTTTCATGAAAAAAAAGAAGAAAATCACTAATTACCACTAAACAAAGCGTTAACAAATAACTGTAAAAAATAAAAGTTGTACATTTTTACCTAAACCTTTGATTATACACACTTTTGCCCTAAAATGTATATTAAGGCTGCAATCTTAAAAATTTTTTTTTTCTTCAAGCACAGCATCCCCAAGATTTTCAGCAGACATGGCGCCTACCTTATCATATAAGGCATAAAAAATGTATTAAATGAGGTGATTTTTAAAAAATCGTAGAAGCCATTTTTGAGAAAAACTCAATAAATTGAAAAATGACAAGAATAAACTACTACTTCCGGTTGACCAATTTTAATGAAAATGTTCATTTCAGGTCTTCTAGTGGTATTTAACTTAAGTTTCAAGTTTCAACTTTGTACCATGTTCCATTCTTGAGATATTTTGTTCACACACACAGACCAATTGCTAAAAACTTGGTTTTTGGGTTCAGAGGGTCTGAAAACATATCCGGTAAAAACTCTATTTGTTAAAATTGACATAAAAACAATACTTTCCTGCCTATATATTGATATAGGCAAGAGAAAGTAAAAATTGTCAAAAAGGTGACAACTTTAATTCTAGACTGGTGAGTCAAACATGAGTTTAAAAAATTTAGAAAGGTTATACAGGAAACTCAAATAAACTGAAAAATGTAATTGACTGAAAAAAATATAAACACCAATTACTGACTTTAGGTGCTTCAATAAAAAACAAAAGCAAGACACACAAAGAAAGAAAAGAGAAAAGCCTACAGTGAATGAATGTTGCAAGTGTGGGCTGCATAAGAGCGACCAGAAATGTTTAATGTTACTTTAATACAACAGATTAAGTAATTTACCTGTGTTATAATTTGTGAGCCGGACCCGCCGGCATTCTGTACGACAACCAGTTTAGTCTGCCCACCTGTATTTGGGTTTGGAGCCGTAGACAATTTCATATACGTACCAGCCGAAGGTGGCACATTATTGCTGTTGTTTGTAACCACTGAACCAGTTCCAGGATTCATCATGCTATTTCCACCATTGTTCTGCCCCACCTACATCACACAGCATCCAATTATTAGTACACCAAACAATACCAACTTTGCAAATATAAACATTTATTTTTAGGCATACAATAGCCTTCTAGCCAAAAAATCTGGTGTGAAACACTCACACAACTTTCTCTTTCTATTAGTAATAAAACATTAGAAATAAACAAAAAACTAACCTCAATAAATATAACGTAATTTTAATCATGAGTGAAAGACGCAAAATGAAAATCAATCTCAGTTTGGCTTAAAAATACGGAATATCACTCTTCCACGCTAAACTAGCCTCTGTAGAGAAAAATGCTCTAAATAAAAGTTGTAGATCCTTTAATTTTCTATAAATTTGGTTATCACTTTTGTCATAAAATGCATAACAAGGCTGAAATCTTAAAAAAATAATTTTTTTTACATATTTTTGTGAAAAAAAAAATCGCTAATTACCGCTAAACTAATCGTTATACAAAAAAAAATGTTTGAAATAAACTTTACGGTTTTAAATTCTCTACAACTTTTATTATGTACATTTTTGCACTAAAATGCTATTAAAGCCGCAATCTTAAAAAAAAAACAATTTTTTTACAAAAAAACAGCCTCCCAAGAATTTCAGCAGACAAGGCGCCTTTAATCTTTTGCCAATGTAAATAATGAAAATCATAATCCTGTATACAGTAAAACCCCGATTATCCGAAATCGGTTTTTTTTGTTATTTTTCTGCAAATTGTGTAGGTACGAGACGAGATGCTACTGTACTCAATCTGGTAGGCAATGCTACATGTACTAAAAGTTGTCACCTAATAATGAATTTAAAGACATTAGCAAGTAAAGTCTACTTAAGTTAACAAAAAGAAATAAAGATAGACTGAATGCAGTGGAAATGGACTTCCTGAGACGCAGCTGCAGGGTATCTAGGATAGGGCACATCAGAAATGAAGAAATAAGAAGAAGAATGAATCAACAGGAGTCAGTTGTTGAAGCAATAGAAAGTCGCCAACTGTTATGGTATGGACATGTAAAAAGAATGTCAGAAGCTAGATGGCCCAAGTTCATAATGGAATGGACAACTCAAGAAAGGAGAAAAAGGGGGCGCCCTCCTAGAAAATGGGAGCAAGACATTCAAAACGCCATGAATTTGAGGCAACTGGCTCCTGAAGATACACTGGATAGGGGCAAATGGAGGTTGAGATGCGAGAAACAGCCTGATGATGCTGTAAGAGACCTCGCTTAAGAAGAAGAAGAAGCAAGTAAATGCTAATCAGTTGCTCCCAGCCGAAAAATCAGTAAAGATCGTATAGCGGCTGTTGTCTGTGTGAATTTAACTGGTTCACATAAAGTACAAATAGTCAAGCATTTGAAGCGTTAGAAACAGCTTTAATTTGGTATGAAATGCAGCCTGAAGCAGATTTTTCTACTCCCCTGACTGTCAAACGAGTCAGGGATTTAGCAGCATTAAAGCGAAAGAATAATGTTAAACAACGGAAAATAAGCGATTTTTTTTTTTTTACAAACAATGAACTGCAATAGGTAAATGATTTTTGTTTTTAATAAAAACTTATAAAATTTTATTTTAACTATTTTTATTTATTACGATTCTGTATAAATTCACAATTTTCATTGTTTTTCCACTATTAAAATTGATATTTTTCACTACTAAGTATATTTATCTTTTTATATTGCCTTTTCAGTGTGATCGATTACCTGAAAAATCGGTCGTACGAAATCGTCATCCCCTAATTATTTTGGATAATCGGTACTTTACTGTAATGCCACCCTCTAAATATAGTTATAAGAAATTTTTCCTAATCTGTAAACAATGTTTGTAGCCAATAAGCTGTGTTTCATTTCAAAGGCTTTTTTATTTTGAGAAATCCTACTTTTGATAAAACTTGTACTCTACCATCCTTTTGTTATTTTACTTCCTAGAATGCAGAATTCCCCAACTACTTGTGCGTTTTCATTGCGTACTTCATTGCCTATCAAGTTAATAACAGCAAAAAACAATTCTGGATATAATGATACCACTTAGGATTCATTCAATAAATTTATTTACTTCAGCAAGCCAGTAATTTTGATAAATGCGGATAGTTCAAATGAGATGCCTAAACTACTGGTTGCAATTAGATACGGTACAAGGTTTACCTGGTGTAAAAGAGATGGAGAAGGAGAATGGATAGGACGGAGAGAGGAAGCAGCAATTATCACACCACCGCCAGCACAAGCAATACCAGGAGTGGCGCACCTGTTCGCCAGATGGTTGTGATTAGACATTGGTATTTGATTTCTGGATATAGGACGAGGCAGAGGAAATTCCATGGCAGGTGTGAACATGCTACCAGCCCGGGATAATGGACGGGGACACATCGCACTGTCGATGAATATTTCCGGGAATATGCTGCGTGAAGGCGGTCTTGTCAAAAGCGCCTACGCACAACAATATTCATACATTATTCACTTATCTATAAACACATAAACACTTAATCAGTAATAAATAAGGACAATTTTTAAAACTTAACTTCTGATCAGAGGGCATGAACACTGCGGTTTCCATTAGTAGACATCAGTTAAGCTTATATATACAGGCGTTACATAATGTTCTTCGGCGTTACGAAAATTCCGTACAAAAAAATTTTGGTGATATGGCACATCAGCATGAAAATCTAGCTCTTGCCAAACACGTTCTAAAATGTCCCTTTCAATAAAGTTGATTGCATTGATTATGTGATCCTTCAGCTCAGGGATATCGTTCAGCATTGGTGGGATAAACACCTTGTCTTTCATATAACCCCAGAGAAAGAAATCACAAGGCGTGAGGTCTGGTGATCTTGGTGGCCACAGCATAATGTGTTGCTCTTCTTCAGATGCGCGTCCTATCCAGCACCGAGGCAATGTTGTGTTAAAGTACCGTCGAACCTCGTTATGAAAATAGCCAGGAAAACCATCTTGCTGGAAAATGAAGTCGTTGAATACCTGAGGCATAAGCCATAATTGTAACATATCCAGGTAAATCATGCCGATAACTGTTGTTTCTGTAAAAAAGAACGGCCCAAACACTGCCTCACGAGAAAACACACAAAAAACTTTGATTTCCATTTGCACAAGCAACCAGTTTCACTGAATTGTTCATACCAAGCACGAATTGAATTGTCACTTGGTGGATCCTGACTAAATTTCAACCAAAACGCACGTTGCACAGTAATTACTGACTTTGACAGTGAAATTCTAACACACAAAACGACTTCTCGCTTCCCGTGGCAGCCATTTTCTCTACTGTCTACACCTAGCTGGCAGACGGTTAACTAACTGCGCAGAATAAGTGGAAAAAACGTTTTGAAGTGTTTTTTCGTACGGTACTTGTTTCATTCTTATGAGTGAAATTTTCTTTGTACTGAATTTTCATAACCCCAAAGTACATTATGAAATGCCCTGTATTAACATTTACAAAGGGTAATCAAAAAATTCTAGGACAGTTTGAATTCCATTCCAATAGTGTTTAAGTCACTGGTTTCTACAACTCTTCCTGAATACAGGCTGTTCTGAAAATTCTTTATACACTTGTTTATTTGTCTGTTACACACATTGTTATATTTGTTATTTTATCAAACATCAAATGTCAAATTCTTGACTTCCGGTTTTGGGTCACTTCCAGTCGAAACCGGAACCCAATGATTTCTGTAACTACTCTTTAAGAGGAATCAAATGAAACTATTTAAGTTTCCAAATTCTTACTTTGATTTCTTGACTTCCGGTTTTGAGCCACTTCCGGTGAAAACAGGAACTTCAAACCCAATCCAGCCCCAATAACTTTTTCTGTAGATTACGAATCCGTAAATCATTTGTTGCTAACTCTTGCAGTTTCTGACTTTTGATTTTTTGACTTCTGGTATTGGGCCACTTCTGATCAAAACCTGAACTTCAAACTCACGAACTTTTTGTGTAGGTAGATTACGAATCCGAAAAAGTTTGTTGCTATCTCTTGTAGTTTCTGACATCTGGTTGTGACGGGCAGACACAACAAAATGATAGATGACAATTTTTAAAATTTCGACCAAAAAGAAAACAAATTGCTCGTTAACTATTTAAGCAACAGGCACATCAACTGAAGAATAACACAACATAAAAATACTGGAGTAATGTACATGGTAAGAGAGGCATCGGAAGACGTTGAAAATCCGACCAAAAGAACTTGAGGACTTGGTTTGCAACTTCTACAGCAGGACTCGTCAAAGCAGCAGTGAATAGACTTATCATTGCCAGAATGATTACCAACACTTGATAGCAGATCAGCACCAAAAGCAGAAGAACGCATGAAGCTCCACCCAACAGCTTCCACACCCCTATATATTATCTTATTGTAAAGAAAACAGCAACCCTTACAGAGTTCTATTAAGATACAGTGCTGTCCTTGATGGAAGCAAGTTCAATAGTATTCAAGCAAGGGGGCGGTGATAGCGTTTTTACATTTTTGAGCAGAGTTCTGCCTACATTTTGTTAATAATGTTCCGCCCATATGGTATATACAAAAAGTTATTAAATTCTTTCATTTAATAACATCATGTATACATTTAATACATTATAAATTTACTTTATACATTTTAGTAAATATTAAGACATTACTTCTTTTATTACAAACCGGAACCTTTACACTGACCCAGATACACCTGGAATATTATGAAGAAATGGAAAATTAAAAACTTACAGGAGATGGAGTTGAAGGCGGTCGAGATGTAACGATGACGTATTTCTGTGAAGCGTTTGTCGGGTTGCCAACATTGACACCTTGTACCACCGGCCTTGCACCACTTCCAACCATTATTGTTCTGCCGCTTTGAGGTACACCTGCAACAATATGGCTGACTCAAGTAACTTTCTTCAGACAAATCTCAACAATGCGTACTAATTATACAGAGTGTCACCTGTTCCCAATTGTTAATGTCGGGTTATTGTTTTCTAAGAAAGGGAAATTTTGTTTTATGACACAAAATTGGTAGCCCTACTCAACTGGTATAGATACGGCAGTAATAGTTGATTCTCCTTGAGCTGTGTAAAATTTTGTGCCGTTTCCAGTCGTGTTATGAACAGAATGTCTTTTACTTGAGGACAACGGGATTTCATTCTTAAACAATATTTTGCTACAAATCGTGTAAAAGAATAATTTCAAATTAATTTGTTGGTATTCCTCTACCAGAAAAATGTCAATTTCTAGGCTAACAAATCGATTTCGAGAGACAGGTAGAGTTTGCGACAGAAAACGTAGTGGTCGACCAACTCTCTTGACAGATGCTGTCTTGATAGATGCTGACTGATGTTGTCCATCCTTTACCGCTTGTTAAAACCAAAGGTAAACTCATGAATTGAGTAACTATAGAAAGTAGATTCTTATCAGAAGGCCCAGCATGCTGATAAGCATACACTTCCATTCAGTGAAGAAGGCGATGGTAAACCACCTCACCCCTCGTTTTACTTGCTAGATGAAAAATATAGAGATGCATTGATAGGATCACTATTGGTCAACAACTTTTCACGTCTAAGACAACTGTTGTCTTAGACAATCGTACAAGATAAAGTGACAAGAGTAAAATCCCTTTCATGAGATGACGCGTCTCATGAAAGGGATTTTACTCTTGTCTAATTTTACTCTTGTGTATTAAAGAATAAAATAATAATACCGGCACTCAATATAAAAAAATATAAAACTAGCAAAAAAAAATGTTGCTTACTAAGAAAAGAAAGTCCTAAGACTGGCAATAGATGTTCATTTGTCAACCCTTAAGTAAGGTTATCCCAAAACTATGGATTGACGATATGTCCTGTTTAAACTGACCAAACTTCAGGTCCAGACGTAGCAGAACACTACATCACTACAGGATGATACTACATTTTAGGTAGAATTGCCCACAAAAAAAATATTTTAAGAGAACATACCAAAGTCCGCAAACATCTGATACTTCACATGGATCACAAGACCAAAGCCCTGAATGTCCTCCAGAAAAATATTCTTGTCTGACATATATGCCAGACATAACAACACCAAGCTAGCGCCTCCAGGATAACAAATCGGACAGGAAATGCAGAAATTTAGAAGATTATAATATTCCAAGAACCGAAACCCTTAAAGGGTAAAATAAAGACATAACGGAAAAGCTTTTAGATAAAAAGCAGAAAAAGTTATAAACTGGTTACATTTCAATAAACACAACACCAACAAACACAACAGTCATCCATTGCAATCAGAAACGAAGTGTGTCCAGCTGACGGTCGGCCAGTACAACGAAGCATGAAGAAACCCGCGACAGAGAGCAGCACTGTACAGTCAACTGCAGTAACGAAGCTAGGCCACGAAAACGATTCAAAACCAGCACAAAAAATATAACGCACGAAACCAGACATTACAATTTCTGTATCTACTCTTTAAGAGGAAACGAATGACACTAATTTTGTTTCCAAATTCAGACTTTGATTTCCGGTCAAAACCAAAACTTCAAACCCAATCCAGGCTCGCAAACTCTTGGTGTATATTACAAATCCGAAAACCGTTTGTAGTTTCTTGCTTTGATTTCATGACTTCTGGTTTTAGGCTACTTCCAGTAAAAACCAGAACTTCTAGCCTAATTTAGGCCCACTAACTTTTCGTGTAGATTACAAATCCGAAAACCATTTGTCGCTATCTCTTGTAGTTTCTGACATCTTGGTGTGACAGTTTGACAATATTAAAAATTGCCACCAACAAAAGAGTACCTGAATGGATGATATTCGTTTGGCTGGTCAAAGTTGTGGTGCAAGTGGTTGGAGCTGCAGTCACGGTCGTTTGAGTGCGTGCTTTCATGACAGCCGAATGCAGCGTGTGTCCCAATGAACCGAATTCATTTCTATAATCCTCCAGATAATCGGGTGGTGACCTTGTCGTCTTTAATAATGGTGTCAAAACTTTCTATAAACACAAACAAGCATGCAAATATTTCAGTTTTTATTAAGAGAACGAGTCTACCATGTAACACAACATTTTTTTTTTTAGCAAATTTTACTTTTTGGCTAAATATACATAGTTCAAAATGTTCATAACCTATGTTTAACACTTTCAGAATGGCACCCGTATATGATACAGGCGCGCCTTTTGATCGGCTGGATTGTACCCGTATATGATGTTGTTGTTTAGGTCATCAGCCGAAAAGCTGGTTTGAACCTGTAGAGGTTTTACCAAGTAAAACGAGGAGTGAGGTGGTTTACAATTGCCTTCCTCACCGTATATGATACGGGCGCCTATTTCACTTGGTTTATTATCCATTAGCTCGTATCGTATATGATTGCCGTCTATGCTGTCACTTTATTTAGTTTATTCTGAATCTAGTAGAGTACACTCATAGTCCTAATGTTGTCAGATTATCGAATATATGGACTTTTACAGCATCAAAGTTATCGATGTTACTGACCGTGAGCAAGCGATCTGCCGGTACTTCTGCGTGCTGTTGTTAGTTATTAGTTCATTATTATAAACTAATACCTAATTTTTTAAATTTTACTTTAGAAATAAAAAAAGTAAATTGGTTATTAGAAATAGATAATTAGTTTGTAAGAATTTAACTCATTTGATTAATTTTATTATTCTTTACACTGTGAAAAATTGTTTAAATTCAAGAAAACATACTCAATTCAAGAAAAAGATGTTTGACTAAAGAGAGGTCTCTTTAGTCAAACATCTTTTTCATTATAATGCAAGTAATCCTAATCTTAGTAAATGAACAGTAATCTACTAATTATGATCTTTAATTTAATCTTTAATTTTTGAATTTATGACCAATGATTGATTTGTTACAATTTTTTAAAAATCCCCGAAAAATGGCAGTCCACGGGCAAAACTACAAAAAAATATGTCAGTCTTCAAAGTTTTAAAACTTAACAAGGAAAAGAAGATAAGAATTTTTTGAACTTTTTTCTTAGTATTCCAAATATAAAAATCTGGTGTTAAACATTCACACGACTTTTGCTTTCCAATGTAAATAATGTACAATATAACCTATGTGTAATCATGAGCAGCTCTGTCACAACAGGTATGTTTGTTTATCCGTGATGGTAAAAGAAGAAAAAAATGAGAACAACTTAAAAATATGAATGAATCTGGATTTCAAGAGAAAAATAAAAATAAACTATGAATGGTAAAAATGGGGAGAAAATAGGAAAACGTAAGGAGTGAAAGAATGAAAAGAAACTAATCTTAACTATGTGAATGTGATTCCTAATAATCAGAACAAGAAAAAATACATCGTTCAAATAAAGTAAACCTACAAGATAATTCCATTGCCATTATACATACCACTAATAAATGTTTGATGTGTCCAGCTGCGATTTTGTCAGTATTGTTGAGGGTCTGTCCATCCTGTGACGTCTCTATTCTCTCAGCGATCATCTGAACTTTTGGCAATATGAACACTTTTATCACTTCAGAACCCAATTCGGAAAGACCTGAAACATTATGTTTTATTATAAAGACAAGAGTGATTGATAAATAAACCTTCAGTCAAGAAATTTTTTGGTTTTTTTGTTTTACATCCGACTCTTTTGCAATTTCTGCTTATACAGACGATTAAGAATGATGATATATGAAAATGAGTCATGAAAAAATGCTAAACCTGACCGGGGATCGAACCCGGGACCACAGTGTAGAAGCCAGTCACGCAAACCACTACGCCAATGAGCCGGGAAATAGAAATTTAAAAAAATTACATAGTTTTATTTTACTTTTCAACATAGTTCTACTAGCCATATCATGATACAAGTTTTATTCCCTCTGCTCAAGTGGCGTTTATCAAAAAATGACAACAATGTCATAAACCACGTAAAGTGACAAATCTGACAGCTGCACAATCCCACGAAAGCCTGCATTACCGTGATTTCAACAATAGTTAGTTTTCTTATGTTCAGTTAACTAGGTTGGGTGTTGATGATAAGAACACTGAACGGTTTCAACTTTTTACTACCTTGGATCTACATTGAATGACAACTGGCATTATTCTAGTGAGATTCAAGGTCGAATTGAAAAAGACAGAGGCATTTACATATACATATTTTTCTGCTGGGACCTCAGCCTGAAAATAAACAAAAGATCTTGTAGTTTATGCCATCTCCACATTATTCAACGGTGTTAAAGTATGGAACCTGTCGGACACTGCTAAAAAGGAGATTCAGACAACATAAACTTTAAAAAATTCCCTACAAACCTATATCATTTACTATATTCAAATACACCAGTTTGATGTTTAAGAAGCTGTCGAAAATGTCTTTTTCATTTATAATCACCCTGTATATTGGAGTACCTCGGATATATCATAAGACATGGCGATTCCTTTTAACTTTTATTTGGGGAAAGGTCTTGTATGAAGAATATCCAGGCTTAATAATCGGATTTGGTGTCACCTCAAAGGAACTTTTTCGAGCAGCAATAGACTAAGTCTGCGTCACCATGATGATCCTAAATAACCAGACTGGACAGAGCTGCTGAAGAAGAGGTGGTTCAAATGAATGAATTTACCTTCGATAGCTCCATACAAAGAAGAAAGTGGCGATTTTTCATTGTTCAAAGCAATTGAAAACATTCTGGTGACTCTAGTTTGAACGTTGTTGGTGGATGTGTTGAAATTCTTACAGATCTGTGCCATAAGCCGTGATGCAAAATCCCTTAGTGCCCAGTGGTTGTCCAATTCCGGCCTCATGCATAACTGCTTGCTCACTATACATGTCGCAACCGACGGAATTATTTCGTGTAACTGGAAACAAAGAAAATGGTTTTCTTATCATGTATATATGGATACACATCCAAAAGAACCTACTGCTTTTATAATTACGTGAAAGTCATCTATAGTGTATTTACTAATTGATTACATGAGAACTAATTTTATATTTTGTTTGATACCTTATTACATGCTCATGAGCGAATCACACCAAAGAGTTTTAACAAAGGGTATGCTACAGCTCTTTTATTTTGAATGACAAGCAAACCAGCACATTAAAGTTTCTTCCCATGCAGCACATGCTCTGTACAGAGCTGAAATGCATAAGTATTCGTAAGACAAAGGGCGTTTCATAATGCACTTCGGGTTACAAAAATTCAGTACAAAAAAAAGTATTTCACTTATAAGAATGAAACAAGTACTGTACGAAGGAGCACTGCAAATAGTTTCGCCACATATTCTGGGCAGTTAGTTAACTGTTTGCCCACTAGGCATAGACAGTAGAGAAAATGGCTGCCATGGGAAGCGAGAAGTCATTTTGTGTGTTAGAATTTCACATGTCAAAGTCGGTAATTAATGTGCAACGTGCGTTTCGGTTAAAATTTAATAAGAATCCACCAAGTGACAATTCAATTCATGTAAGGTATAAACAATTCAGTGAAACTGGTTGCTTGTGCAAGCGAAAATCACCTGGTCATCCATCAACCTCAGATGCCTATGTCGAACGTGTGCGTGGAAGTTTTATTCACAGCCGGTCAAAATCGACTACTTCTGCAGGCAGAGAGTTAGGAATTCCGAAAACAACGGTGGGAAGAGTTCTACGTATATGTTTATTATTCAAACCGTTCAATTAATGCAGCATCTATCTGATGAACATAAAACACATTGGTGTTGGATAGGACGCATGTCTGAAGAAGACCACCACACTATGCTGTGGCCACCAAGATCACCAGACCTCATGCCATGTGACTTCATTCTCTGGTGTTATATGAAAGACAAGGTGTTTATCCCACCAATGCCGAACGATATCGCTGAGCTGAAGGATCACATAATCAATGCAATCAACTCTATCAAAAGGGAAAAGTTAGAATGTGTTTGGCAAGAGCTAGACTTTCATGTTGATGTGTACCGAATCACCAAAGGAGCACACATTGAACATTTATAGATGTTTAAAAATAACTGTTTAGAGTCCCTGCATCGGCCCATACAACTTTCAATTAGGTAAGTGAAATAGTTTTTTGTACTGAATTTTCGTAACCCTGAAGAACACTATAAAACGTTCTGTATACAAATGTAACTGCTTCTGTAAGGAATCTGTATGCAGGTGGTGAACAGGACAGTCAGGGTGAGGGGGTCATTATTCCTTTATACTACAACAACAAACCAGAAGACACAAGGTGGTCAAACAATCCGTAAAGTAAACCATAGGACAAGTCTTAAAATACCATTGTACAGTATTGTTAACAACATTACATCTTTACGAAAGAAAGATGAACACATGACAGACAAAATCATTGGTGTGTGGAAGTACATGAAAATTTTAGGTACTTTATGTAGGGGCAAACACAAACTGCTTTGTGAAAAAGGTGAGTATGAGTCATATATCACTCACTATCTCCACATTTCACCCCATTTATAAACTCCACATTTCACATGTGTCTTCCATGAATACTATAGTGGTTATGTCAACAGCAAACTATACAGTAATTGAAGACGTACTGATATAAGAGAAAGGGAAAACAACTTACATATTTTTCCAGGTAGAGGGACTGGTTATCTAGTAGAGCCTTCACCATTCTCATTAGGTAAATAAGAAGTGCTAGATTATTTTGGACCACGTTCACTTTCACGCCTTCCGCAATGAACGTACACATCCGTGGCAGCATCTCATGTAGCCCTGGATCTGAAGCAAGAGACTGCAATGCCTCCTAGATAACACAAAGACAAACAAATTATTAAGATAATGTACAGACTCTATTTAGATAATTTTAAAGTAGTCAACTTTCTCCGCAAATGTGGTTTATTGTTAAATTCACTATATCATTCTTAGTTTCTTCCGATACTACATATTTTCTATTTTAATGTAGAGAATGGAAGCGTTCAAGTTATGAACTTACAGAAGAATTCTTTAAATATCGTCGATGGATAAAATATCAAACATCACTGCAATACAAAAACTTGGTAAAGAAAAGGAAATTATGTCCACAGTAAAAAGAAAAATCTGGTGTGAAACACTCATACGATTTTCTCTTGCCAATGCAAATAAGTAACAATATAAGCTAACAGTAGTAATGAAACATTAGAATTAAATAAAAAAACTAGCCTCAATAAACATAACCTAATTTTAATCATGACTGAAAGACACAAAATGAAAATCAACATTAGTTTGGCTTAAAAGTACGAAAAATCACTCATCATTTCTCACCATTTCTTTGTAGAGAAAAATGCTCTAAATAAAAGTTATAAATCTTTTAATTTCCTATAAATATTATTATAAAATACTTTTGTCGTAAAATGCATTCTAAGGCTGAAATCTTAAAATCTTAAAAAACAGAAAATAGCTAATTACCGCTAAACTAAGCATTATACAAAACAATATTTGAAATAAAAGTTATAGGAGTTTAAAATTTTCTACAACTTTTATTATATACATTTTTGCGCTAAAATGCTTAATAACCCTTACACGCCCAATATCACTCATTCGCCATAATCTTTCTTTAAACTCAATTATCTCCACAACTATTCATTATTTTCTAACGGGTTTAGTTTTATAGATAGAGACTTTTTTCTTCTTTCATCTTGCATATTTGTATGATGAAAATTGACGACATGGTGTTACGCGAAAAAAATATATTTTTTTTAACAGCCAGTACTAAAATTTGAACGTTTTTATCCATAACTTTTCAACAAAACAACGTATTTGTTTGGGAATGACATCATCAATTAGCTTGAGATGTAACAATCGAAATCAATAAATTAAAAGTGCCGGAGACAAATTTTATGACCCTAAAACCGAACAAAGAAGGTTAACACTACCCGTCTCGTCTACCCCTCGGTTAAACCTTACAATTAGCATCAAAATAAACGATAACATATTTTGATTTATTTTATCCTGTTTAGAAAAGGATAATACACAAAGCAACATGCATAAAAGAGATAGAACTTGCATAGAAGAAGAGTAGATAAAAATTGAAATGACACCACATTATTTTGAGGTGATTTTTTCGACAATTTTTTTTCATCCATCACGTTACTTTGTTGAACAAAAAGTGTGATATCTTTTGAATGCGTCTATCAATTTGCAATATCTAAACATTGTTTTTTTTTTTGCAATGAATTGCTTTATTTATGTATATATAGCTAAACATATGTTTTTGTATTTTTTACTGATTTTGTGACACTTTTTCGTACGTAAAGTGATATTACTAAAAAAAATATTTTTTCTTAAATTTCAATTTTTATTCTGGTCGTAAATGAAAGCGGAAAAATTTGGTTTAAGCATTGTTCTAATAACAAATTCTTTATAAATAAATGGAAATTTTTTTAAATTTTTAGAAATGAAACTGAATGAAAAAAAGAGTTTTTATTAGGCGTAAAATGACAGTCCGCGTGATCGTTAAAAATCTCCATTCTCGTCGGGTTAATGATTCAAACCTAAAAAAAAAATGTACAATGAGAACACAGCTCCTCCACGAATTTCAGCAGACATGGCACTTACCCTATCTTGTAGAACACAAAAAAATGTAGAAAATAAGGTAAATTTAAACAAAATCATAGGAACCGTTTGTTCGATAACTCTGGTAGCTTTAAATACCACTAAAACAAAACTCTAAAAACATAGGCCAAGGTGGTGGAGGGGAAAATATGGATACAGAATATGAGAATTAAGACACATTTACCTCGTTTTCCCTCTTATCGTCACCTTGAACCCTTGCAGCAGCCCGCAGATGCATCTGGGGTGATAGTAGCGTAAATCCTCTGATGGCGGAACGTCCGCAGGTTTCACGTAATAGCGCACGGCGCGACAGGACGACCCTCACTGCTCGGTTGTTTGACTCGAACTGGACTCAGGTAAAGGAATGAAGGAGGCCTTATCTATTGATAAACTAATACTATGTAATTGTCTGCAGTCTATCTGCTTTAAAATAAAATGAGTTCTGAACATACCCCCCACCAAAAAAGGGTTAATTTTTTTAAGTCTCAAGCACGCAAAAGTTCAAACTTGATAAAATAAAAACAAAAGTCAAAACGCACTTGTAAAAAATAAAAGAAAAAACTATTAAAAACTAAAAAAAAAAACACTGAACTCTGAACTTGGGTTAGGGTTAGGCAGCCTGACCGTCTTCAGCCAGAGGAAGCAAGGCGATCTTGGCTACAGGACGACGGAAGACTCCGAGTGGAGTGCGAACTGTGGCGACACGAATTCGGTTATCTGGCCCTAGGTGCACCTCTTCGATCCGTCCAAGATTCCACTGAAGGACTGGTGAAACAGCTTCTTTTAGTAAAACGATGGCACCTCGTTTTATGTTTGGTTGGTCAGTAGTCCATTTCTGGCATTGTTGCAGAGTATGGAGGTATTCTATTCTCCATCGATTCCAAAAATGTTGCTGCATTTGTTTGACAAGCTCCCAACGCTTGAGTCGGTTGACAGGAACATTAGTAAGGTCAATTTCAGGCGGGTTGAACAGAGTTTGGCCGATTAAAAAATGACCAGGAGTGAGGACGTCGACTTCAGTAGGGTCAGTAGACAGTTCCCCTCCAAGAGGCCGAGAATAAAGAATAGCTTCTATTCTGCACAGGAGGGTGTCCATTTCTTCATAAGTTAATACTTATTCACCCACAACTCGTCTTAAATAGTACTTCGTTGATCGGATTCCAGCCTCCCACAGGCCACCAAAATGGCTTGCCATCGGTGGATTGAAATGCCATTTGATATTTCGCTTTGACAGCGCATCAGTAATTTCCTTCCTTTGAGGTGAAGTTGCGAAGAACTTAAATATTCCCATAAGACAGCCTGGGAAGAGGAGGCTAAAACCTCCTATTGGAATAAGGTGCCAGGCTGTGAACAGGCAAAGAAATTCATTGCCTATTCCAGCAGGAAGGCTGGGATATACAATAGACTAGGAAGACAGGACTTGAGGAGGGTAGTGGGCCTGATGACTGGTCATTGTAATCTTGGGTATCATTTATCCAAGATAGGAGTTGCTGAGGAGAGCCTGTGTAGATTCTGTCATGAGGCAGAAGAGAAGGCTGAGCACATTTTATGCAGTTGCAAAGTGGTTGGCTGCAAAAGAAGAGCGCTGATGGGTAAGGATGTGTTAACACCTTCTCAGGTAAGTGCAATAGATCCTAGGCAGATCCTGCGCTTTATTGAAAGTGTGGGTCTTGCATAAATAAGGAATAGGGGCAATCACAAAAGATCTTTTAGGTCGCGGTGAGGAGGGGCTGCAGAGGCCTGAACGCCCTTGTTGTAAAGTAAGTAGTTCCCATAAGATATCGATTAGCTCCACAGTCGGTATATACATCCGTGGAAAGTCCTCTTCGAGATGTGAAACGGTCAAAGGCCGCAAGGAACGCATCGGTGGTTAAGTCTGACACCGTTTCAAGGTGAACAGCTTTCGTTGAAAGACAGACAAATAAACAGATGTAAGCCTAGAAGGTTTTGGCATTTCGTCTTCTTGACTCTTTGACGCGATATGGTCCACCAAAATCAATCCCAACGTGAAGAAATGGTCTTGAAGGATTAACACGAGGAGCAGGTAAGTCACCCATAAGTGGTTGCATCATGATTGCTTTCTGCTTGAAACAAATTACACATTTTGCAAGTCGGGAACGGATAAGATTGCGTATGGATACGATCCAATATTTCCTTTGAATTAATGACTGCAGTAATCGTGGACCTGCATGAAGATAACCTTTGTGGTAGTAATCAATAAGTAATAATGTATATCTGCATGTTTTAGGAAGCAAGACTGGGTACTTGACTTCTAAAGAAAGTTTTGCATAAGTTAATCGTCCCCTCACCCTGAGCAAACCAGATGAATCGAGGAACGGCTTTAAACGACGTAGAGCGTTTGATGTATTGCGTCCATTACGAATGGCACGAAGGTCAGCTTGGAAGTAGTTTTTCTGTACTTCTTGCAGCCAAAAGTGACGAGCATGTTGTAACTCCTAAGGCTGAGAGAGGGCTACACTCTTTACATTTGTTGCGTAGGCATTTAATAAAACGAAAACACCAAGCAGTCACGCGATGTAATCGTGTAATCGAAGAGACTCGTTCGAGTATATCAAACTTGAACACAATCGAATCATTAGTTTCAGAAATTAAGGTAACTGTTTTGATATCAGGAAGTTCATTCGGTGAAGGCAAGGTTTTGCCAGGTTTAGGCCATTTTTCCATTGGTAAGGTTAACCAAGAAGGTCCTTTCCACCATAAAGGATGGTTTATAAATTCTATAGGGTCAAGCCCTCTACATGCGCAATCTGCAGGATTGTCAAGGGTGGATACATGAGTCCACTGATCTCTTTTTGTAAGTTCCAGAATTTCAGTCACTCGGTTAGCAACGTAGATCTTCAACTGATAAAGTGGTGTTTGCAGCCAAGCCAAAACAGTAGTAGAGTCAGTAAATAAACGTATATTAGGAACATTAATTACTGGCTGAAGGGTTTGTGCGACAAACGACATTAGTTTAGATAGAAGAAGAGCTCCACAGAGCTCAAGACGTGGTATAGACAGATTTTTAAGAGGTGCTACACGTGACTTAGCTGTAAGAAGAGTAATCTTGACC
The DNA here is from genome assembly GCA_035578175.1 of Catonia carolina. Taxonomy (NCBI): domain Eukaryota; kingdom Metazoa; phylum Arthropoda; class Insecta; order Hemiptera; family Achilidae; genus Catonia; species Catonia carolina. The sequence goes on along the minus strand of JAQMRL010000014.1, from coordinate 7,613,060 downwards.
TCTGAGAAAGAGTTTTCAACTCTTAAGTAAATAGCACAACTGTAGCCTATCTCGGATGCATCAGAAAATCCGAGAAGGTGACACTGAGTAATGGTTTCCATTAATATATATCGATAAATTTTCAGTTTTGATAATGTAGGAAGTTGACCAGAAAAACGTTTCCAATCGTTTTCTAACTGAGAAGGAACTGGTGTGTCCCAATCCAAACCTTGAAGCCACATTCTTTGTAGAAAGCCTTTGGCCCGCATAATTACCGGAGTGAGCCAACCAACAGGGTCGAATATCCTGGCAATAAGTGAAAGCATGGTTCGCTTCGTACAGTTGCTCGCCAAATCAGATATTTTATAAGAAAAAACATCCGCAGATGCCGACCATTGAACGCCTAATAGTTTCACAAAATAATCTCCTTCATTGTCCAATGATATGGGTGTTTCCCACGTTTCCTTTGGAACTGCTTGTAATAACTCAGGCGAGTTACTTGTCCACTTTCGAAGTTCGAAGCCCCCTCGCTGAAGTAAATCGATTAACTGCCTTTGAAGTTCAAGTGCTCCTTCAACAGATGATGAACCCGACAGTATATCGTCTACGTAGATGTCATTTTCTAAAGCGGTTGAAGCAAGAGGGAAATCATGGCCCTCGTCTTTGACTAGTTGTTTAATCACTCTCAGCGCCAAAAACGGTGAAGAAGACACACCATATGTAACAGTCCTCAATTCGAATTCTTCAAGAGGCTCTTCAGGGTTGGAATGCCAGAGTATATGTTGATATTTACGATCTTTCGGATGAATAAGAATTTGTCGGTACATCTTGCAGATATCGCCACAAAATACAATAGGCTGTAGCCTAAAACGAAGTACAATGTCCACGATATTTCTTTGAAGTTTAGGACCGGCATACACTACATCATTTAACGATCTTCCGCCACTGGTCCGGGAAGAGGCGTCGAAAACGACTCTGACTTTTGTAGTAGAACTTGCTTCTTTTATGACGCAGTGATAAGGAATAAAGTACGAACTTGAATTAGAATTATTTAACGGCACAGGCTCCATGTGTCCTAAACGCAAATAATCGAGCATAAAGTTAGTATAATCTTCTTTCAATTGCGGTTGAAATGACAAACGTCGATGAATTGAGCGCAGTCTACGAAGTGCTGGAGTGAAAGAATCACGTAATGGTGGAGTTGGTTCCTTTAACAGCAATGGGACGACATATCTTCCCGAATCATCACGATAATGCTGGGTAGAAAATGTTTCTTCACAGTATTCATCGTCTGGATTCGGTGGTACCACAAGAGGCACGTTTTCTGTTTCCCAGAATTTACGAAGCGTAGAATCCAGAGAAGTGGTTGATGATAATACGCACGATGTTGTTACAGAAGCTTCAGTATGTTGAGTAGTGACACGGCCAGTAATGACCCAGCCAAAAATACTATGTAGTGCCGCAGGACCGTTTAAATTAGTTGCCAAGAGTTTATCGCCATCATAGATTTCAGGGTATAAATCTGCTGCTATTAAAAACTCAATTGGTCCCGGACTGAAGTAATAGGATCAGCTAAGTATAGATGCTTAAATCGATCACAAGTGCTATTAGATATTGGAAGTGAAGGCATATCTAAGGTAATCTTCGGAATGATGACGGCTTCTGTAGTTAAAAAAGGTCCATTGGAGTCCCTAGGTTTTAAAATACATGTAGTTGTTCCGCCCACATCACGTACGACTTGCTGACCGAGGCCAGCGATGGAAAATGAAATATTTTTAGATGACAACCCTAGTCGTTTTGCACACTTAGTAGTTATAAATGAAGTCTGAGCGCCCGAATCAATTATCGCTCGAACAGGCTGAAAACCGTTACATTTATCTTTAATGAGTACAACGGCTGTATCTAACAATACAAAAGTCGCATTTGATGAATCGGCATGGAAAGTGCTTGAAGTATGCCCTGACGTAGTGTTCGGTTGCACGGAATTTTGAGATGAAACAGTACTATGATTAGATGAGTTATCCTTTATTGTATCTAACGTATTTGATACACATCCGTGAATTAATGAATGATGACGTCCGTTGCACTTAGAACAGTTTGTTTTTGAAGGACAATCCTTAACGAGATGCCCTGACTTAAGGCAATTATAACAAAGTCGTAAAGATTTAGCTTTGGCTTGTCGATCATTCGGTAGTAAATTTAAAAATGTATCATCTAAAAACGGAGTGATTACTATTGCAAATAACACACGGATAAATTTTATTTGTTTCCCCTTTCGGTTTGTTAGCCAGAGTTAGTGAGACTTGTCGTAAGCCTCCAGGTTTATTTCGGTTTGTCTGTGAAAATATTTGAGGTTTTAAATTGTTGTGAGTCGCTGATTTATGAGAACTAGTTATGGTGTGAGTTTCTGAAACTTCTAACACCCGAGATTGGTTTTGAACAAACGTAATCAAATCGCTAAATTTTGGTATGGCTGTTTTTAAATGTTATAATTCGAAATGCTTACGGGTCAATAACGGTAGGTTATTTAGTGACAAATACAATAAAATGAAATCTCCCAAGTCGGGAATGTCTATAGCCTTTAGTGCTGTAACAGGCTCATACATGTTTGTTAAAAAATAATTAAGTCCTTTAGCCGATTCAGTTACTATCGGCTTATAACTAAAAATAGAATCAAGTAAGCTCGTAGCAATCATACGCTTATTTTGATATTTACTGACGAGTGAATTCCAAGAAATTTCATAATTAGTGTCAGAAATAGGCAGTGTACGGACTATGGCCAATGGTGGGCCGGAAAGTGAGCTAATTAAGTAATGATATTTCTCAAATGGCGTTATGGCATCATTCATATGTATTAATGACTTGAAGTTATCATAAAAAGATGGCCATTGTGTGATTTGACCGTCAAACTTCGGCAAGTTAATCTCTGGGAGTCGAGGGCGAACTAACTTCTTAGTAATGCTAGTGCCTTGAGACTGCATTTCAGGTTGGATTGTGCTTTCGTAAGCAGCAGTTACTTTAAAGTACATCTGTTCAAAAGATGTCGTTGCCTGGACCGTGGGATCCGAATCAAAAGTATCATCCAAAGTTAAACTAATAGAATAAATATCTTCTTGAACTTCTTCAAAATCTTTAAATGTTTGCGATAAATTGTGGTATGGAGTTTTAAAATCGGTAACTTTATCAGGATCGTTAAGTTTCGGAATTAAATCGTGTAGTACTTGCACTCTACGAAATAATTTCTCCCGATGTGATATTAAAATCTTTAATTTATTCTCTGCTTTCGACATTTTAACAGTATTATTCCCCTATGTAGATCCCCTATGTAGATTTGAAAGGTAGGATATCTTGTTTAATTTTTCAAAAGGTAGTTGTATTTATTTACATTAATATACGATATTAATATAAAATTACAAACTTTACATACGAAAATAAATTTAATGTATGAAATATAAAACGTATTGCCGTACGACGATAATATTACAGTATTATGTGAAGTACAGTAAATAATAACGTAATAAGTAATAAGTACGTAAATTGAAATAAATTATAGTCCGTGTACTTTAATTTATAGAACAAAAGAATATTCGAGTAAATTGATAAATAATATTTTGATATTTATTATTCAGATTAGTTTGGAATAATAATGTAGTTTTATTGCGGAATAAAGATAAATACACTATCAGTAAGTTGCAATTCAATACACTTTTCTTGACCGTACGACTACAAGCAGTACGCCTATTGTTATCAGGTATAGACCGGTTCTTGAATTCCATACAATACGTTTTCAATAACGTTGACCTAACACCCAGTTCAGAGTATTTTATAACCCATAAAATCACTGTTTTAACAAAAAAATAAAAAAATAACAAAATATTCTGTCCGCGAGGCCAAAAATAATGTTCGATAACTCTGGTAGCTTTAAATAGCACTAAAACAAAACTCTAAAAACATAGGCCAAGGTGGTGGAGGGGAAAATATGGATACAGAATATTAGAATTAAGACACATTTACCTCGTTTTCCCTCTTATCGTCACCTTGAACCCTTGCAGCAGCCCGCAGATGCATCTGGGGTGACAGTAGCGTAAATCCTCTGATGGCGGAACGTCCGCAGGTTTCACGTAATAGCGCACAGCGCGACAGGACGACCCTCACTGCTCGGTTGTTTGACTCGAACTGGACTCAGGTAAAGGAATGAAGGAGGCCTTATCTATTGATAAACTAATACTATGTAATTGTCTCCAGTCTATCTGCTTTAAAATAAAATGAGTTCTGAACACCGTTGTTGAAGAAATTTAAAAAAAGTGATGTGAAAAACTGTGTGAATAAGCTACTACTACTGGCTTTGATGAGAATGTTTGTCGTACCCTTGTAGTATCTAACTTAAATTCAAAGCTTCAACTTTCCGCACTATTCCGTTCTTGAGATATTTTGTCGATATGTGCATGTACATACATACACATACAGAGTGGGGGGGGAGAACAACCAATAAAAACAAGTCTTTTGAATCCAGGTGACTGAAAATGTGTATTTCCAGTGAAAAATGGACATAAAAACAATACTTTTCTTCCCAATAAATTAATATAGGGCAAGAGGAAGTAAAAAGCACAGTGTTGAAAATTCTCACATCACGCCTTGTACGTTGTATAGCTACTGTTGGACCACTAATGTACTTACTCTCTCTCTCTCTGAATCAATATTATTATGTAAAGTGTGTGCAACAAGAAACACATACCGCACGTCTTCCTTCGTCTGAGCCGACACAAGCTTCCGTTATCTCTTTATAGTATAACTGCTGTTCAACAGACAGTTCGTGAGTGGCCAGCTGTTTCACATGTACAGTCTCCACGTTTCTTAACTTGTGAATTTTCCTATCGCAAAAGAAAAACATAGTATACAATCACATGTCAACAACCTGTACTAGATCTTAGTACTACATCCTTAAAATTTTCAACAATCCATTCCCATTCACAGACCCATTCTCCAAACTGTCAAAATATTTTAAAGTATCTGGTGTGAAACGCTCACACAACTTGTCCTTGCCAATGTAAGTAATGAAAATCATAACCAAATTTTATATAGTACAGTCAATTCCGGATATTTGGTCCACTGGTTAATTGGCGCAGCCGGTTTTTTGGGCCAGTTTTTTAATGAACAAAACAGAACTGGATTTTACACTGATAAGTACTCCATTTATTCAGGCCAAAATGCCGCTTACTGCTACCATATACAGGTGGTTTAGAAATATATATTTCAATTTTAAATAATATGGTTGTTAATAATGCCTGCATAGGATGTTTGATAAAACACATAAATACATAAAACAAATTCTATTTGATGGTTTTTTTAATCATATGATTCTAAACAATATATAGGAAAGTATGAATGGGGCTTAATGAAAATCGAACTTTGCTTGATTTGGATAAGCAAATTATAGAAAATTACAGATTGACACAATACAAATCTCTCCAAAAAGAAATGCTAGAAATAAAAGTTGACAATTTTGGCCTACTAGTTTCTTCATGTTGAAGAAGTGAGAATTGAGTTAACCATGAGGAAAGATGTGAAGAATCTTTATACACACAATTAGATACAAAACTAAAATTCATAACAAATTAACCAACAATACACTAGTTAACAAATGATATTTTCATTCTGCACAAAGCTACAATTAATGTAAGCACTTGCCATACACAACTAATTCACACAATCAAATACTTCGTTTTTTTGGATTTATGTCCACCAGTTTTACATTAGAAGCCAGTTGTGTTGACCGCTACACAATGAGCTAGTCAGCCGTATACTTCCGAAAGCTTGTGAACAGTGTACAAGCAGCCTTAGTTTACCAACAAGATGATGTGGTGTAAATATTGTCAAACAGATTACGTTAATATGGATATTCACTTGTAGTCCATCTACTAATAAAGTTTTGTTAATCACTGAAGTATAATCAGCAAACCGTAAAGCTCTGCTATTATGTATGACTTGTGGTCACACAACACATACCACATGCACAACAGAAATTATTACATTCAGACATAATGACATACCCAGTGGTTGGCTTTCCCGACACATCTCTGTTCTCTTTACTCGACTTGGCTATTTTGTTTATTGGATCGATAGCTTCTACTTTTTGAAGTTCCTTCGAAACAGGAGGTGGATTTTCAGGTATTGTCGGTTGTACGCCATCAATACACAACCAGTGAGCTAAAACATCAAAAACAAAAACATTATTTAAAAAAATTCCATTCATGAGATGACGCGTCTCATGGCTGATAGAAATTTTTTAAATGGCTTACTTTTGCCCTATGGCAAAAACTATTAGTAATCTACTTTTTAAGAGGAATCAGATGACACTATTTTAGTTTCCAAATCGTGACTTCGATATTTTAACTTCCAATTTTGGGCCACTTTCGGACAAAATTGGAACTTCAAACCCAATCCATGCCCACTAACTTTTTGAGTAATTACGAATCTGAAAACAATTTATTGAAATCTCTTGTAGTTTCTGACTTTGATTTCATGGCTTCTGGTTTTGGGCCATTTTCGGTCGAAACCGGAACTTCAAACCCAATCTAGGCCCACTAACTTTTTGTGTAGATTACGAATCCAAAAATCCTTTGTTACTATCTCTTGTTTCTGAAATCCGGGTGTGACAGACGAACGGACAAAGGAAACTGATAGGTAATTAAAAAATTACCACCAATAAATAAATGATAGTCCATCGTAACTGCCAGATTAATTACAATAATATGTAAACGTAAAAGGGTGTAGAAAGCAAGTTGTTTATTCTAAGGTGCGATAAGTTCCTATGTATATTAAGAAAATTATATATAATGCATAATTTGATGCGGTACTGACTTATGCGGCGTAAAATTTCAGTATGGCCTCATCTCACAAAGGTAAATGAATTACTGGTGAAATCTTTCCCCAGTCGTAAGATGCTAACGAAACACTTCCACACTTATGTTTACATGAACAATTTTTCTTAGTTTTAGCTATACATTCACTTCCGAGAATGCCTTATTTTAAAAACACTGTTGTTTTGTGTTGTTTAGGTCAACAGCCGAAAGGCTGGTTTGAACCTCTAGAGGTTTTACTAAGTAAAACGAGGAGTGAGGTGGTTTACCATTGCCTTCCTCACTGAGTGGAAAAGTACGCTTATCAGCATGCCGGGCCCTCTGAAAAGCACATATTTTCCACTCTGTAAATGACAACTTCACTTCATTCACCACAGGGTCTGGCTGTAAAATGAAATTCATTACTTTCAGAGAAGATAACTCTGATTAGTGTCTTTTACACCTCTACCTCTTCTGTTCTTAAATGATTGTCATTTAACACTTATATGGAAACATGTTTTTTATAACGTTAATAGAAACACCCGGTCTGACAGACCGCCATTTCATTTTTGGCAATTTATTTGGGAATCAAAGGCAAAGAAACTCAACTAGATCTGTTTAACAAAACTTATTTTATTTTACTATAGTATAATGATTGAATTGACATTGGTATAAGATCTGGTTATCGAAAAACAATTGTTTAAATAAATGAAAAAAGCCAAATTATTTATGGTATTTACGACTTAATTTTTAAAATTGATAACATACTTATAATGTTTTCTTTCACTCAGATTAAATGTATTATTTTAATACATATTTAATCACATACCTACTTAAATTTAAAAAAAGCAAAAATTTGTATAAAAGAAACATAACTAAAAAGTGACTACTTACATATTAGGGTTTTTATTTTACTGACATTTGTTTTTTGTACAATCAAGACACAGTTTTCTACTGCATTCTAGGCAAATAGCTTTCTTGCAAGTGATACATCCGAGTCATCAATTTCATCACAAATAGAACCTTCCGATTCACTGTCATCATTTTCCAATAATCTACGAATTCTGTCACCATAGTCGGGATCGCTTGTACTAAGTGGTCGAGCCATTTCAGAAATTTACAATTAAATAATAAAAAAAATAATTAAAATATGTACAAATAATTAAAATATAAACCCGTAAAGGAAACACCCGTCTTACAGACCGTTAAATACAGTAAGGGAAACACACGGTTCCACAGACCGCTACATGAAATACACAAAAAGAAACACGCGGTATCACAGACCGGTATGATTTTTAAGAACGATTTACACTTCCGCAACGATTCACGTGAACTGAACCATATTTCACTATGAAGTAGATAGGAATGAGGGAGGAAGCTATTATGACGGTCAGCACCAACCCTAGCTCAGGGAACCCAGTATTATGTAAACAAATCACCCTTAGTGCCTGTGAGACCGATGTTTCCATATAAGTGTTAATTGACTGACCATGTGATAAGAAACAGAACTATTTATTTTAGCCCTGCAACGAACAGATTGAGTGTAAATAATTTGACACTCCACCTGTCTGTTATGGGCAGTTAAAAACACTATGTATAATAATTGCATCATTTTATATGACAATTTAGATTCTGCATCTCATAATTCAAGGGAAACTCGTTGGTAAACGCTCGGTGGGACGCAGACGAATATCCTGGTTAAGAAACCTGAGAGAAGCGTTTAACTCATCGCATGACCTTTTTAGAGCAGCAGAGGACAAGGTACGACTGACCATGATGATAGCCAACCTTCGTAATGGAGAAGGCACCTGAAGAAGAAGATATGACAATTTAGTTCATTTAAATTTAAAGTTTACAGTAATTCCTTCGTATCCGCAGGTTTCTGTTTTGTCCGAGAACCTTAACCTTAAAATACGAATGTTTTCTCACCTTGTGTACACCGTACTTGGTGGGGAAGTCATACAATTCTGAAAACATGTGTTTGAATAAATATTTTGGCGTCCATATCATGTTGTGTCACACACTAGTATGGTGACCGCCGCCATGAGCCAAGCTAGATTTCCGCATACTATACATAGTGAGCGCATCACCGGGTACTGAGCCCCGCCAGTAACACCCCACCCCCACCGCCATACATACACCCAGGCACCATACTGTAATTTCTCTGAACATTTTCCTCCATGTGTCAGTCTAACTTCTTTGTATGTACGTACAGTTCTTTGTTTGTTTGACGATTCTGAAACAAAGCTAAGCATTTCTTCACAAACCATCAACGAGATCCTCAGCATGGTAACGCAGTTTGCTGACCACTTGTTGGAGACGAATCCCTTCATGGAAAGGGCCCTTCAATTCAAAAGAGAACTCAGGAGCTGATGATACCATACGAAGAAGTCCACAAGGAGTTTGAAAAGAAGAAGAAGCAGCAAAGAGCCTTCTTCTTCTTAAAGTTCCATCTCCTATCGGAGGTTGGATATCATAATGGCTATGGTCACTTTACTGGCTGCTGCTCTGAATAGTTGCAATGAACTACAGTTGAACCATTCTCTAAGATTCCTCAGCCAGGAGATGCGTCTTCTTCCTACGCCTCTTCTTCCTCGGATCCTTCCCTGCATAATAATTCTCAGCAACTCATATTTTTCTCCTCTGGTTATGTGACCCAAATATTCTAGTTTTCTTGTTTTTATACTCTTCATAACTTCCAACTCCTTATTTAAACGTCGGAGCACCTCAACATTGGTAACCTTTTGGACCCACTGAATTTTCAATATTCTCCTGTAACACCACATTTCGAACGCTTCTATCTTCTTTATGTGTTGTTTCTTCAATGTCCAAGCTTCCATCCCATATAGTACGATAGAAAATACATAACATCTCAGAGCCCTCAATCTGAGAGGTAACTGAAGGTCTTTGTTTGTTAGCATTGTCTTCAATTTTATGAATGCTTGCCTTGCAGTTTCAATTCGTACTTTAATTTCTTTACTTTGGTCATTCTTGCCATCAACCCAGGTTCCCAGATATTTGCATGTCTCTACTTTTTCTATTTGGGTTTGCTCTATTGTTAATGTTTCATGTCCATGTTCTGCTTTCGAGACAATCATAAATTTAGTCTTTCTCTCATTTATTCTAAGTCCATATCCAATGCAATGATCGTTAACTCTATTCACCAACTCTTGCAGCGACTCCAGGGTGTCTGCCATCACAACAGTGTCATCAGCGAATCTTATGTTATTTATTATCCTTCCACCCACAGAGATTCCATCACTCAGTTCTGTTATGGCTTCTTGAAATATGGCTTCACTATACATGTTGAACAGTAGTGGCGACAAAACACAACCCTGTCTTACTCCTCTCTTTACATCAATATTCTCGGACTTTTGTTCTTCGACCTTTATATTGGCCTTTTGATTCCAATACAGATTGATGATGATTCGCAAATCTCGTCTGTCTATATTTTTGTTTTTCAATAATTCTATTAGTTTTTCATGTCGGACCCTGTCAAATGCTTTTTCAAAATCAATGAAACAGGCATATATATCGATGTTCATATCTAAGCATCTTTGAGAAAGGACATTAAAAGCAAACAATGCCTCTCTTGTTCCCAGTCCTCTGCGGAACCCAAATTGAGTATCGTCCATATCATCTTCCAGTTTTCTATATAATCTTCCATGAATTACCTTCAGAAATATTTTAAGGGTATGGCTTATTAGTGATATTGTCCTATAGTCTGAACAATCTTTGGCATATATTGTCTTTGGTATTGCCACAAAGGTAGAAACCAGCCATTCCTGTGGTATTTGTCCGGTTTTATAGACTTCATTAAACAGATCCAGCAGTATATGTAGAGTTTCATCATCCAGGCATTTCAATAATTCCGCAGGTATTTCGTCTGGACCTACAGCTTTTCCGTTTTTTGCATTTCGTATTGCCTGTTTGATTTCCTCCATCATGATCTCCGGTCCCGTTTCACTGTCAATTTCTTCCGGTTCTTGACGATTATCCTCAAACAGGTCTGTTATGTATGTCTTCCACTTACTCAATTTCTCTTTGACCTCTATAATAATTTTTCCATTATTGTCTTTAAGAAGACCATCTTTCCTTTTTCTCTGTGTATTGGTCATTTCCTTTATTTTCTTATGCATGTTGAAGCTATCATACTTTTTAGCATATTCCTCTATTTCACTGCACTGATTTGTAAGCCAGGTGGATTTTGCCTCTTTTATTTTCTCTCTTATCAATCTCTGTGTTTCCTTGTATTCTGCCTTATTCCTGCCTTTATACTTCCTTCTTTCCCCCATTAGCTCTAGGATTTCTGAAGTCATCCATCTCTGTTTTTTTCTTATTTGTGTCTGCAATATCTTCTTGCCTGTCTCTACCAAGGTCTTCTGTATAATGCTCCATTTGTCATCAACATCTGTCGCCTTCATCACATCTTGTTTTCTTTCCTTTAAGTTACCATTTATTTCTTTTTCCAAACTCTGGCGTATAGGTTCTTCTTTTATCCTTGAGACATCGAACCGTGGTATATTTGATTGTTTTCGAATCTTCTTCAATTTTATCTGCATAACACTTACTAATGGATTATGATCTGAATTTATGTCAGCTCCGGGGTATGTTTTTACAGACTTTATCATGTTTTTATATCTGGAGTTTATTAAAATGTAGTCTATCTGATTTCTAACAATGTGATCCTCTGCATCCGCAGGTGATTTCCAAGTATAAAGTCTTCTGTTAGGCAATTTAAATATTGTATTCATTACTACCAGCTCCTCACTTTGGCAGAATTCGACAAGTCTGCCCCCCCTCTCATTTCTTTCTCCCAAGCCAAACTCCCCCACACATCCATCCACTTTTCCCCTTCCAATCTTGGCGTTGAAATCACCCATTACCAACAATATGTCATCTTTTTTTGTGGATCTTATGATTTCGTTCAATTGCATATAGAACCTTTCTATCTCTGTCTCATCTTTGTCGGCAGTAGGTGCGTATATTTGGACAACGTTTATCTTTTTAGAGAATGTCTGTAGCTGGATCATCATTAATCTCTCCGAGTAGGGGGTAAAACCAACAACCGATTTATTTGTCTCTTGGTCCACAAGTATGGCAACTCCATATCGATGTCTTGGATCATTGTTACCAACATAATACATCATGCCATTGTTTGTGGCTAGTTTTCCTGAATCCGGCCATTGAACATCGCTGATACCGAGTATATTTATCTTAAGGCGATCCATTTCAGCTATTAGGTTATCTAGCTTACCCGGTTGATATAAACTCTTCACGTTCCATGTGGCCAGTCTTAGGGTTCGTCCTTTTTCTATTTTTTCTAAACCAATGGTTTTCCTGGTTCCTTTCTGCTTATGAGGATTTCGCTTGCTGACGACCTGAGAGGCCTCATATTCAAAGCAAAGAGCCATAACTACCTATTTTAAAGCAACTTAAATTTTTTATGTGTACAGTACTGTATTTATTTAATATTCAAAGATTATAATAATGGTAAAATGTTCCTAAAACTATTAAACACTTAAAACGACAACAGGGCTTTACCTTTAAAATCTAACCCCCATCTTTTCATTCATATAAGGTATCATTATCCGTGGTTTTACGAACCACGGTAACCCTCCAGAATGTAACCCCCGCGGATAACGAGGGATTACTGTATTTTTACATTTAGTCCTATTCACCCCTTCCCCCATCACATCTTTCCTGCACCGGCACTTTCCTTCTTCCTTATTGTCACAATAACCAAAAATTTACATCTACAGGAGAAAATATTGTATACCTCTTAATGTGATCTCCAGTGGTAATTTATTGGTGGAACCTGAGATGATTTCGGCCAAATCCAGTTCCTTTTCTTCCAGAAAATGAAGTTCTCTCCCACCTCCCGATGCAAACCTGAATGGAACATGATCGTTCGTGTGGAATCCATACACTGGCTGCAATCACAAATTGATTTAAAAAATTAAACAATTTTCTGTGGTGATTTATGTTCTGTTAAAATTTTCTTAACAAACAGCTCTTATTGGAAATAACCAAAATTTTATTAGAAAAATAAATTATAAATAAACATACAAAGATTTCCTTAAACACTAAAATTCTTGTAAAATATAAAAATGCATATTTAAAACAGTCTGTAAAAAATTATTCCTGGAAAGTCCTAGGTTTGATTCTCAGTAAGAGTCTGGAAATGTGTTACATTCTCAAACCCACCAATCCTTAACACAGAGAATCGCCAATGACCAAGCTAGTCAATGTCTGACATTTTGTTCTGTAAAATTTCACTTCCAGCTCATACAATTTCAAACAAAAAATCAATAAAATGTTAATACAGGAATAATTCAATTTTTCTCTTTAGATATCTAATCTTTAAGAGTAATTGAATAATACTATTTTTGTCTCCAAATTCTCAGTTTGATTTCTGGACTTCCAGTTTTGGCCCACTTACGAACAAAATCAGAACTTCAAACCCAATAACTTGTGCATTTATTCTTTAAGAGGAATCGAATGACACTATTTTTGTTTTCAAATTTTATTTCTGGACTTCGGTTTTGAGCCACTTCCGGTCGAAACCGAAACCTCAAACCCAATTCAGGCTCACTAATGTTTTATGTAGATTATGATTTCAGAAACCATTTGTTGCTAGAGTGGACGCCAAATAAGCTTGCCGGTGTAGCTGCGCGAACAGTTCAGATTCAGTCGGTAGATTTCATGTCTTAGTACCAAACTGCCAACTAAATCACATGTGCTACACAATGTAAATTATCGTCTATTGGCGACGTCAAAAACATCCAATTGTAAACATTGTATACAATTAACACCTACCAAACACAACATATTATAGACTAATGTTTTCAGGTTAGCTAATATATAATGTTGCAAGAACGACATGACTGATCACAGCTAACAGGTGTTTTATTAAGGATGCAACCCTGATTATAAGAAGATAGAAGTAATACATCGGTAAATTTTCTGTCCGCCAATCGGTATGTTGGCAACAGTGTACTCAAGGCCAACTACCTAAGACAGTTAAAATGTTCCAGTCAAGCATTAGTGTGGTGACAGCAGTTGTTTCATTATATCGTGTCAGCAATGGGTTTTTCAAAGGAAGAACGCATGTTTATTGTAGAGACTTACATAGCGAGTAAATCTTACAAATGCAATGCCAACGCGATAAAGATGCAAATGTAACCTTTTCATAGCTCAGAAAACAGTAGTTAATGTTAGCCCAGCTTGCGATGATAATCTTCTAAGCGATTTTTTAGGTGGTTGAGTCAAACAATTTTTTAAATCTTTGAGAACTTCAATGGTTATCTTTGTTGGCTGGCGAGGTGGTTTCTCATCATGTACAATCCCAGTTCTACGGAATTTATTTACTAAATGCAATATTGACAATTTATTCGGAACGGCAGAACCGGGAAATTTCAACTGAAACTTATCTTGCACATATTTGTAAGATTTACTTGCTATGTAAGTCTCTACAATAAACACGTGTTCTTCCTAGTAAAAAACCATTGTTGACACTAAATAACGAAACGACTGCTGCCACCACACTAATGCTTGACTGGAACATTTTAACTGTCTTAGGTAGTTGGCCTAGAGCACACTATTGCCAACACACAGATTGGGAGACAGAAAATTGACCGATGTATTACTATTATCTTCTTATAATCAGAGTTGCGTCCTTAATAAAACATCCGTTAGTACAGCACTGACCCCCACCACTCGCTGAGGCAAACGAGCGCACCATTACCAAAATAAAACTTTTGCGCACAACTAGGAAAATGGTAAATGACAATTTTTACTTTCTTTTGCCTCTATGAATATATAGGAAGGAAAGTATTGTTTTCATGTCAATTTTTTGAAATTGAGTTTTCACCGGATCTACACGTTTTCAAACCCCCTGAACCCAAAAAACATGTTTTTAACGATTGGTTTGTGTATGTATGTGTGTGTGTGTGTGTGTATGTGTATGTGTCTGTGTGCGCGCACACACACACGTTTGTATGTATGTATGCGTTTGTGTGTGTGTTTGTATGTGTGTGTGTTTGTGTGTGTGTGTGTGTGCGCGCGCGCGCGCGCGTGTGTGTGTGTGTGCGTGTGTGTGTGAACAGAATATCTCAAGAACGGAATATCGTACGAATTTGAAATTTAAAACTTAAGTTACATACCACTAGAGGATCCGACACGAACATTTTCATCAAAATAAGTCAACCGGAAGTAGTAGTTTATTCATTTCATTTTTCACTTTTTTGTGATTTTCTCAAAAACGACTCCTATGATTTTTGTTTTATATCGCCTCGTTTACTATTTTTAATGCTCTACAAGATAGGGTAGGCACCATGTCTGCTGAAATTCTTGGAGAGGCTGTTATCACGAAAAAAAAGTGTTTTTTTTAAGATTTCGGCTTTATTATGCATTTAAGCGCAAAAAAATTTCTTTTGAAGGTTGTAGAGAATTTAAAATCCTACAACTTTTATTTCAAACATTTTTTTGTATAATGCTTAGTATAGCGGTAATTAGTGATTTTCTGTTTTTTTTCTCATGAAAACGTGTAAAAAAATCGATTTTTTTTTAGATTTCAGCCTTACGACAAAAGTGGATAATCAGATTTATAGGAAATTAAAAAATCTACAACTTTTATTTTAAGCATTTTTCTCTACAGAGCCTAGTTTAGCGTGAAAGAGTGATTTTCCGCATTTTTCAACCAAACTAAGGTTGATTTTCATTTTGCGTCTTTCACTCATTATTAAAATAGGTTATGATTATTGAGGTTAGTTTTTTTGTTTATTTCTAATGTTTCATTACTAATGTCAGGTTTATTGTTAATTATTTTCATTGGCAAGAGAAAGTTGTGTGAGTCTTTCACACCAGATTTTTTTAAATTTCCCACAATCCAATGTCAATGCATTCAAATATAAATCAAACAAAGGAACAGAGAGAAATAAACACATCCTATCCATATATAGTTTTTAACCATACCTCAATGTTTTTAACTTTCAATGAATTATCTATGTCGCTTGGAATTAATTTCTGTCTCTTGCTGTGGTGCATAAACTTGGCTGCATCCTGAAACAAAATAATAAAAACATTAATACTTCTAATAAATATAAATCTCAACAACTGCTTTGCTTTGCAAGATGACCTAGCAATTGTTTCTATGAATACGGAATTACTGACACAATAAATCAATGTACAGTCAATTCCGGATAATTGGGGTACATCAGGACCGGGGCATTTTGGCCCAATTAAACGGCTGGCCCTAATAAATGAATTCGAAAAATGTGACGTATATGATACTGCACTTTATTAAAATTATCACATACATAAATTTTACAGGCAAGTTCTATCCATATACGCACGAAACAAATAAAAGGGTATCAGAACAGTGATTAACTTTTTAGCAAAACCTTTTGCCTTGGTTTTAAACATTGGACCATTGACACTAACACCTTGTGAAGTTACAGTGGTAAACCATTCATTCAATGCTTCTCCACAAATGGATCCTTTCTTCACGTTTTCTTTTCTGAGATGTTCCATGATCTTTTAATGCCCACTCTTGGCATATTTTTTTTTCTTGGAGCACAATACAAGATATCGTAATTATCAGTACATCGGTTAGTTCCGATAGTTTACATTGGCTTATGTTAGGTGGATAAGTTTTTATTAGTGAAGAAGCTTTATTCGTTCACACAGTCAGATTGTTACGCGGCATTAACTCACGGTTAACTCGGCGGTTTAACTCACAAAGACATTGATAGTAGTTACTATACTGTACGCCTACAAATAAAAATATCAACAAAATGTGTGAAACGAATGGAATTAAAAAAAATAAAAAAGTATGCCTGCCGATAACAAAACAACCAGACTCGAGAAACAGTGTGTTACAGTACACTCATGAAATCACAAAAACTGATGAGAAGCATGGAATTACGAACATTCTATGTATGTATGACAAGTGACAACTAACCATAAGTTGAAAGGAGGCTATCTATACAGTTTGTAAGGTTGGGTATAACTAGTGGATATGACTCACTGAAATTTGTGCAATGACGATTATGTAGCCTACACATTGTACTGTAAATAACATCTTTATTAAGACTGATGTGTGATTACTGTTGTTTATCAGTCGAAATGTTTACTTTACTACCTCTATCCTTCACATTATCTTATCTTGCCGCTTAGAACCACATGTTGTTCGTCGCTACCCTGTAATGGTTTTAATAAAACATATATAGTACATACATCAGATTGGTTCCAATAAGCGACATTACGGCCCAAATAAACTAAGTACTTATCAATGTAAAATCCCGTTCTGTTTTTGTTCATTAAAAAGCTGCCCCAAAAAACCGGCTGCCACAATTAAACAGTGGACCAATTATCCAGAATCGACTGTATTTCTTTGAATACCTTCGAAGAAACTGAACATATAATGAGTGTTTTATTAAGGATGCAATCCTGATTATAAGAAGATAGAAGTAATACATCAGTAAATTTTCTGTCCCCCAATCGGTATGTTGGCAACAGTGTACTCACCAACTACCTAAGACAGTTAAAATGTTCCAGTCAAGTATTAGAGTGGTGACAGCAGTCGTTTCGTTATATAGTGTCAGCAATGGTTTTTTCCAAGGAATAACGCGTGTTTATTGTAGAGACTTACATAGCAAGTAAATCTTACAAATGTGTGCAAGATAAGTTTCAGTTGAAATTTCCCCGTTCTGCCGTTCCGAATAAATTGTCAATATTGCGTTTAGTAAATAAATTCCGTAGAACTGGGATTGTACATGATAAGAAACCACCTCGCCAGCCAACAAAGTTAGCCACGGAAGTTCTCGAAGATTTGAAAAATCGTTTGACTCAATCACCTAAAAAATCGCTTAGAAGATTATCATCACAAGCTGGCTAAAATTAACTACTGTTTTAAGAGCTACGGAAAAGTTACATTTGCATCCTTATCGCGTTGGCGTAACTCATGAACTGAAAGCTACAGACAATCAGAAACGATTACAATATTGTCGGTGGTTTTGATCTTTGGTTGAAGAAAAAGGTATTCAATTGTTGGATCATTTTTATTTTAGTGATGAGGCTTGGTTTCATTTAGATGGCTATGTGAATAGTCAGAACTGTAGAATATGGAGTGCAACAAATCCTCATGCTTTCCATGAAAAAGCATTGCACTCACGTAACATTGGTGTTTAGTGAGCAATTTCCTGCTGCCGTATAATAGGGCCGTTATTTTTTGACAGTACTATAGACAGTGTAATTATAGTGATTTAATCAAACAGTTCATTTCATTGTTGAATTTTGACGACCAAAATTGTAGGTTTCAACAGGACAATGCTACATGTCATACCTGCAAATGAAACGCTAGCAATGCTACAGGAATTTTTTAATCACCGCTTAGTATCAAATGATTTGAGGCCTCCGAGATCCCCAGATCTTACACCAGCAGATTTTTTCCTATGGGGTTCTTTAAAAGGTGAAGTTTACAAAAACAACCCTCATACGATCAATGAATTAAAAACTAACATTACAAGTGCGATTTCAAGCTCATTAGTGAACAGACTTTGAAAAAAGTTGCTGCAAATGACATTAAACGAATTCGTATCTGTATTGAAGTTGCAGGAAATCACTTTGAACATCTACTGTAAACATAAAAGGTTAAATTCATTGCAATTTGCTATTCATTTGTAAAATAATAATTTAGATTAATTAATAATTTGTAAAGTACGGAAAATAAAAATATGCCGAAGATTGTGGCTTTTAACATAAGATTGCGTTCTTAATAAAACACCCTTTAATAAACACCAATTAATTAGTCCCATGTCACTTAGAAAGAAAATAAGGGAGCATGAGAAAAAATTGGTATACTAGGAACACATTTATCTAAACTTGATGCGGGACCACAAATACACTGTCTAATCCTATCTTGTACTTTGAATCTTATGGTATAAAAGTCAAGTAATGTTAGATATACTGTACTCTCAGTGATAATATATGCGAGAAAGTAGTCGCGTCACAATGTAAGATAAACCAAAAATAGATGGGCAGTTCAGCTTACAAGAGAAGAGCTTTACAAGAAACACAAAACTATTATTGGAAACTACCAGTAAACATGCTTAAATAATTAACAAAACATAAGTAATGCACGGCATATCACAAGGAATAACGTAATTTTAGTAAAGCTGATGACCACCTTTACTCTGCCATGAACAAAACAAAAAAAAGATCAGATGATGGCTTCGAGAAAAAGACCACAATGAAAAAATGGTAAAAAATATTGAAAATATAAGTTGAAAAGACTGGAAATGTTTCAAACGATAAAAATATTATAACATGTTTGGCCTAAACATATCAGTTATGGTAACTGTAAAAGATTACAGAAGCAAAACAATCACTAATGTAAACAAATTTATACTGTAACAATCGCAACATGAAATCGTCCTGTTATTCATAAATATTAAACTACAATTTTCCTGATCACTTTAATAAACACTAACTTGTAGTATATGTTTAAGACGATATGATACTTCTTCTGCTAAATCTTTCGCCACTTCGTCACCTAAATTAGGAATTCCAATACTTTCAGCCATAGTTTTCATCGACTCTAACGTCAAAGTAGTTGCACCGTGCATTAAATCGGCTTCCGTCATTTTGTCTACACAAAATGTACCGTTTCAACGTCGTCTTAGTTAAACAAAGATTGGAAAAATACATGAACACTTCCAACGCTCCTAAATCACTACATCAACAATACACAATCGGCTTGACAGGTTAGTTCTGTTCAATGCTACCATGATATAAACAATGAAATATACAATTTTTTTTTCTTAAAAATCTGAGCCTTATATTTCTTTTTCTTTTCTAACGAAGAAAAATGTGAAAATTCGGGAACAATCAAATTTAATTAATTACTTCATACTTTTCTCTTTTTAACTGCACAATATTTCAAGAATTATTCAATGTAATAATCCTTCGTCAATTTTGTATACAAGTATAAATACAGAGGTAAGTTTTTAAAAATGAATATTACCTAATTTAATAATATAAATTACTTTTAACAGTATTAATGAAATAATTAAGTTTTTATGGTACGTTACTTGGGTAATAATTTTCATTCCCGAATCTAACAGCCTAATCTAACAACCCAACGTTGTTGCGCTGTTATATATATATTTTTTTTTAATTAGCGACAATAGTTTAAAATAATATTCTTTCTTTACTGCCCTTGGGAACTTAAACGAATTTAAAAGTTTACGCAAACTGATGTTGTGTATTCCAGTGTTGGTCATCCTGATTTGCGTAAGTCAGCTGTTCCAACGTGGAATTTTCATAGACAGCCGCTGATCAGATGAGATGACACCATAGAGTAATAAAGCATTTATGCATAATAAAGCATAGAGTAATAAAGCATTTTATTACTCTATGGATGACATCAATTGGGGGTCTAAAAGTCCAATTTGTCATACGTTTTTGTTGTAATGTTGTGTATTCAGTTATTGGAGCAAACGTGTTGAACTCTAACACTATATTTGTAATTTATTTCGTCCACTGCCTTCAGATTAAATAACATTTTCTAAAATTAGTTATCCCTGCTCAAATACAAGCCAAAAAGCTACATACAGATTAAATGATTTGAAATTATGTACAACTATAAACTAGTTGTGTTGTTTAGGTCATCAGCTGAAAGGCTGGTTTGAAGCTGTAGAGGCTCTATTCAGTAAAACGAGATGTGAGGTGGTTTATCATACCTTCCTCACTGAGTGGAAAAATATGCTTATCAGCATGTCAGGCTCTCTGAAAAGCATCTACTTACTACCCTGCAAATGACACCTACACTTCATTCACCCCAGGGTCTGGTTGTAAAATAAAATAAATTACTTTCAGAGTAGATAACTTTGACTAATGTCTTTTACACCTCTACCTCTTCTGTTCTTAAATGATTCAGTCTTAATTGGATGACCATATGATTAGAAACAACTATTTTTTGTAGCCCTGGAACTAGCAGATCGAGTGCAAATAATTTAACACTTCACCTGCCTCTTATTGACAAATAAACTAGGTAGTTTTAAAACATTAAGCATAATTAATCGTAACCAAGCTCCTAATATTGGAGCTTAAGGTTCACCAGTTTGCAACAAATCTCTGATAAACATTATAGTACCGATATATCAATTAAACCCATGAAAATAACAAGAATTTGTGTTCACTGTATCAATACATGAGAAGAAACTTTTTTTCTATTATCAACGGTAAAATTTTTGTATTTAATTGTCATTTTGTGTTTGCTATCAACAAACCTGAAATACTTCTTGCTTTTTTTCTAACAGGTGGAGTTGCTCAAGACAAAACTGTTTCATAAAATATATAAATTTAGCTTCATTAACAACCCTTAAATTTACTTTGAATTAAGAAATCAGTTCTGTTTCTAAATGATTCAGAATTAGTGCTAAAAATATGGGGGTATGTATTTTGTTCTTGTTATATATAGATTAACTTGTTAGAAATATTGTGACTTATGAAATACAAATAATCAATCAGAGTTTGATATAAACTACTCAAGTTCTGTGTTTTGATATCTTAAGTACTAAGAACAGTTAACTTGGATGGAATCAGTTTTTGTTCGGTTCATTATGATGGTTCTATTGCAGTTACTATAACAGCACAATTGACTCTTAACATGTGGAATTTCGTTGTGGGAGAACAAGACCTAATTATTTCATATGATCAGCATGGTTTCCAAAAAGGAAAACAAAAACACTGGCCTCCCTTGTTGACATAATGGATGAAGGGAGAAAGCCTAACTGTGTTTTTAAATCTAAGTAAATCTTAATTTTTTTGATTATGGGCCGGCCCATTGGCATAGTGGTTAGCGCAACTGGCTTCTATGCCGGGGTTCCAGGTTCAATTCCCAGTCAGGTGTGGCATTTTTTCATCACTCATCTTCATCTATCATCCATCTCACCATCTGCATTATCAGCAATTGCAACACAGCGAGATGTAAAACAAAACAATTGTTGATTATGAAACTTGTGAGGAAGACAACTACTGTGAACCACCTCACTCCTCGTTTTACTCAGTAAAACCTCTAGAGGTTCAAACCAGTCTTTCGGCTGTTGACCTAAACAACACATAAAATCTTATTGTAAATAATATTCAGTAGATGTTAAAGTTGTAGAACTCGAATGGTTTCAGTTTTACCTTACAGGCAGATTACAGTGAGTGGAATTAAAATAAGAGTTATAGGGGATGAACTTATAAATATCTTTTAAGCAAAGCTGGTGTACCACAGGGTTCAATTTTAAGTCCTATTTTGTTCTTTGTGTACATGAATAGGTTGCTAGAAGTCATACCTAATGACGTGTTATTGTCTGCTGATGATACTTTAGCAAAGAAAAAATTTGCAAGTAGATACTCCCAAAGTGAATACATTCATAAGCACAGTATCTTAAGTGCAATTCCAGAATGGAATTATGTTAATTCCATGCAAATTAATAATGGGAAAACATTAATACTTGCAGCGAAGACAAAGATAGACATGGGTGTAACATAAAAGTTATTTGTAACGATATTTACATTTACCCATAAAGATATCCTAGACCTTTTCTACCTTGCTTGCGAGCTCTTTCAATTTCGCAATTAGGTATTTTAAATTTTGGTTTAAATAAATTGTTTAATGAATTTAAGTAGCATTATTATAAAGTATTATTTATTTGTTAAGGCCTTTATTCTATTAATTTAAATTACATTGTTGTTTTATTATATTAATAAAATTGTCTTGTGGGAAATTACCTAAACTAAATATTATAATATTGTTTTAGTTTAATATTGTTATGTACATTATTACTGGATCAATTGATACTATGTTAAAAAGAAAAAAATGTAAAAAGTACCTAAATTGTAAATTTTGTGTAAATTATCAGCAACTCCATTTGTATGGGGCATAGCCCTGGAAACAAATAATTAATAAATAAAGAAATTGTAGAACATGTGCAAATTATTTACTAATTACAGCTTCTTGTTTAGACCTTCAGCTGAAAGGCTGGTTTGAATCTCTAGAGGTTTTACTTAGGAAAACAAGGAGTGAGGTGGTTTACCATTGTCTTCTTCTCTGAGTTGAAAAGTATGCTTATCAGCATGCCAGGCCCTCTGAAAAAACACATATTTTCAACCCTGCGATTGATACTTTCACTTCATTCACCACAGGGTCTTGCTGTATAATGAAATTCATTACTTTCAGAGGAGATAACTCTTGACTAGTGTCTTTTACACCTCTACCTCTTCTGTTCTAAAATGATTCAGTCATACAATTGGCTGACCATAAGACAAGAACAAAAATATTTTTTGTAGCCCTGACAGCTTATTGTGGTCTGATTCTGTTCTATATTAGTTGTCCTATTGTAGTGTAGTGTATTTTTCCTATGTGTAATATGCTAAGATTTTAAAATTCAGACAAAGCTTGGTATGTGGTGGGAACTGACAATCTTAACTCATGTAGACCATTCTTTAAGAAATTTCATTTGCTTTACTTTAAATTTTTGAGGCGACAATGTATGTTAGACTTTTTAACAAAATCTTAATATCCATAACACAAGAACTGATTATTACGTTGCTAATCACAACACTATTTTTTTTTTTTACATTAACCTACTAATGCAAAGAGAAAGTACATTATTTAAATTATCACAACCTTTAAATAAAAAGTTGTTGAAAAAATTAATACAATTTACATGAGCTAATCTGCATTTGTTAGCTTGTAATTCCTTGACATGTTTTATAGGTACTCTCTTTGGGTGTCTCTTGGATGCAATGATAAAAAAAAAATGTGCACTTACACCTTGGGAAAATTAAAATGTATCTAAATTTCATGCTAATCTGAAAAAACAATAATTTATAAGTGGAATAATTTTTTTGAACTTGTGTAGTGGCTCTAACATGTAGTTAACAGGGGTAATCTAATACACATCTCTGCTTCAATTTTTCATAATTTTTTTAATTTCCTAAATTTTGATCAATTGTTGCAATTCTTTAAGTACTTATTATGATAAAGATTGAGGAAGTACTAAGGTCATAAAAAAATGGTACCCAATTTCTCTAAAAAACACCTATGTTACTAATTGGCTGAAACTTGAAAAATAAGATTTTCTCAGCCAATCCCAAAAGGTTCTTGGAGTTAGCTATAATACCCAAAAATTAAAATTAGGTACATATTGTACTGATGCATTAAAAACATAAAAAAGTCTTGTTTTTTCAAAATCAGCTCAAACAACTTTTTTATTCATTCCAGGGAACTAAGTACCACAAAAAACTCAAGATTGATGGTTTTCTCATAATATTTTCTAGCCAATACTCATCCTTTCCATTTCCCTTTCATTTACCTTCTAAATGTAAAATTTTAGATTCATGACACCCAACTACAAACTCAGCAATTTTCTTTCTAAATGAATATGTTGTACGTATTCTTGTGATTCAGAGGTTTTTGAACATCGTTCTCCTCTAATATAGTAATTAACCGTTTTGGGCATTTTATAAAATAATACAAAATTCTCTTTCAAAAAATACTTTTAATTTAGAATTTTGTTGTGAAACAAAACAAAATCAGTGTAATAATAATTATTACAATAAATTCGAATTGTAGGCACATTAAATGTTTGCTAGAAAATTAGGGCGATTTATCGATGTATTATTTTTCTTGTGATAAAACTAGTTACAATGTAAATTGAACAGTTTATTCAAATTGTAATTTGGTGGATTTATCAAACGAAATATTGTAGAGAACAGATTGTTGTACGCATAACCTATATTCATAGTTTATACGCGTATCCATAAATTAATTTAGTGGCATTTAATTGAGAATAAATTAATATACATATAATGACGTAAACACTGAAAATTTCCTTCAATTAATTCGTAGAATTTATTTTCGTTACAAGTTCATCAAAAGTTGCCAATACAGCCGTATACGATCTTGTTTCTTATTGGTGGAAATAATATCAGCTGATGTTCCTTCCGTGCAACGTAGTTTTGCCCCAACCTAAACTTGTCTTCTCGAAACAACACTATCGTTCGGCTTTATTATCTATTATAATAGTGTTAAAAGCTGAGCTTGTAGATTCTTTATAATTTGGCATTGACCCATATTTTTTTCCGTGTTGTATGTTTCTGTGTGTCTTGGTCTTGGTTGATTCAACCGGTATTTTCAATGTGAAATTTTTTTAATATCCTATCTACAGTACTATTAAAATTACCGTTATCTTATTCAGTTTATACCGTATCCGATCTGATTTCATTACCGATCGATTATTTATTACAATATTAAAGATCGCACATTTTAAACTTATATTTCGATTTGTATTCGTTTAATGTAAGAATTTTTATAAACTTTTTTCTTTTCGTCCTTATCAAATGATTGACTAAAACAGCCTGATTTTTATTTATTTAATCTTTTATTATTTTCTACATTTACCATTTGTTTATTGTGGTAAGTAAAAATTAAAATTTCATTCTTAATTTTAATCATAGTTTTAAGTTGAGTACATGTTACTTTCATTGTGTACATGGTTTTTAGGTTATTTTTAATCATGCCATACTTATCGATTTCTATCTAACTTTTTAATCCGTAATGTTACGTTTCGTTGTCGTATTTTTAAATTCAAGTACATTGTTTTAATATACGATTGCATTATCTCGCTCACCTGACCTTCTCATGTTTTTTGTTTTTTTTTTTACTTTTGATGATTCAGTCTTATTTTTGTAAATATTAAATTATGCTTAATTTTGAAGTATTAATTCTTTGAAAACTCGTGTTTTTTTTGTTTGTAATACTTATTTTTTAAAGTGAATCTATTACCTTGTTATTTTAAATAAAAGGTTTTCTTTTCTAGCATTGATATCATTTCCATACTATATGCACAGATGTACCATTTGTTATACCTTTAAACTTCCAAATTCATGTAATTGTAAAGTTTTTTTAACACTAAAAGGTATTGTCATAAGCAGTGATTTGATAACTGAAATAATATCAACAAATTTCTTGCGTGTTCGAATTAATGTAGGGCTGGAACAAGATGTTTTATTCCTAGTACGATTCTGAGTATTGAAAAGGAACTGATAAGTTGTACTAGGTCATTTTTGTACCTAGTAATATTGTAAAAATACTAACTGAACGAAGAAAGATTATTTTTGTTTGTCTGCTGGCTCAAGGCCTCTGTACAACTGATTTCTTTGAACACTGCACTTCATCTGTACATGTAAATTTGTTAACAAATTTGTATACTCTGATGAATGTGAACTGATAATTATCTTCCACCTTTAAAACAACTAGTTGATTTATATCTAGAATATAATACTACGTTTTAGATTTGTTGTGAACTTAAAATTTTCATATAAACTAAGGAAAGTAAATTAAACAATGCATGATACTCATATATAGCTTGTTTTATATGCATGTTAGTTAATCTACAATGTGAGTATTTTGGTATTTGGTCATACATCAGCTGGTCAGTAAGTTTGAGGAGATATTTAATGTATATTGTAATAATAAGATATGTGCCGGGGTATAGAAGTTTTGGTGCTACTATAGTACGTGGCCTACCGCGTTATGTTTAGTGAAATTTGTTTTTCTTGATGTGGTAGCAGTGTCTACTAGCATTTTTGGGGTATAAATATTCACATATTTTACAGGTTATGTGATATTAAGAAAAAAAGGGACAAATTACATATGATAATTATAATAATATACTTTAACTATTACGACGATGATTTCCGTAAAGAAATCAAAAATAATGGCGTTCACTGGTAATTATCCTACGAGGTCCAAAATTGTGATCGATAATGATATACTAGAGCAAGTATCATGGTGTAATTATCTAGGTTGTGACCTTAGTTTCAAGAGTTTGATGTAGAAAGGAAAGTTGGGAAATTCCAGGCAATTTGTGGTAATATTAGTGGAACCCTAGGAAATAAAACACGGAAAGAAACCAGACTAAAATTTTATAAAGTGATGGCTGCCCCAGTACTATTATATGGGAGCGAATCGAGGGTCAGTACAAGACCACAAAAGAGTAAAATACAGGCTGCGGAAATGAGGTTTCTAAGAAGAACAAAGGGTTGTAGCCGGAGAGACCAACTAAGGAACGAGGCTATACGAAGAGAACTGAATATCTACAATCTGAATGAAAAGGTGAAAGAATATAGATCGAAATGGAAAGACCACGTAGAGAGAATGTCAAATGAAAGGGTTCCCCTCAAAGTTTTAAAGTACAGACCGGAAGGGAGGAGAGATGTGGGGAGACCATGCAAGAGATGGGAGTGATTGTTGTAAGAATCATATAAAGACATAATGTAACAAAACAGGAAAATATATATAAAATATATAACTTAAATGTTGTGTAAATACATAGGAAAAGGAAATTGAGTTAAATTTTGCTGTTATGAGTCGGAACAGGCGCAAGCCGAATCCTTGTTTGTAAGAAGAAGAGAGAACTATTACGACATTATTAAATACAAAAATTTACAATAGCAAATAATACTATAATTAATAATACGATAAGGATTCACCCAGTTATTTTTAGTCAGTGTACGCATGGTACACTCTGTGAATGTCATTTAGAAAAGCAACAAACAAATCAGTTTCTACTTTTCTCATTATTTATCATGATATATGGTCGAGGTGCGGATGAAATAATTCTTTCAGAACGCCGCTTTTTTTGTTTAAGGGGGTAGTCAACTCATGAAGATGATTTTTTTAAAATTTTGTTTGTTTTTTGCATTTATTTGAAGTTTAAAATTTTCTGAATCACAATATTCGTTTACTTTGTACGTTGACAAAAAGTTATAAAAACATCTGTTTAAAATAAAGCTCACTAGCAACGCGAGTGAAATTATTCCTTCAACTTTTAAGTTTTCCGGAAATGTGGTTTTTGCATGATGTACATTCTTAGGAAATAAATATTTTGGTTTGTATTGAAGATATTTGGATGATGTTTTTTTTTCAAATGTTCATAATTTCTTGCTCTATTATCTGTGGAATGATTATTATAAAAACCTTAATAGGGATTTAGTTAAAAAATAATTTGTGAATGCATAAAATAAAGATTTTTGAAAATATGATTTTTCTTTAATAAAATTCTTGTAAGAAAAATACATACAAGCGCATACAACAAATAATAGACAGAAATTTTCTGTATTTTGTAGCATAAGAATCATGTTGATATCTTTCTTGGTTCCTGAGATATTTGATTCCTCGTAAAAGCCCGCTTTACCAACCTTATATTAAGGGCTGTAATTACTTTTTATGCTTGGTTCAAATGGTAGATCATTACTAGTAAATTCTCTTTCATTTAAAGTAAATAATGATAAATTATAGCCAGAAATTTTGATTTTCATTTTCTGGGTTGACTACCTCCTTAAGAATGTTTACTATTGCGTCCAACC
Source organism: Catonia carolina (assembly GCA_035578175.1). Lineage (NCBI taxonomy): Eukaryota > Metazoa > Arthropoda > Insecta > Hemiptera > Achilidae > Catonia > Catonia carolina. The sequence goes on along the minus strand of JAQMRL010000014.1, from coordinate 7,584,813 downwards.
ATGATCTCTCAATTGCTTGTCTATTGGCTACTGTTTGTGGATCTAAATAATATCGCTGATGGTTAACCGTTGAATGCGTTATGTGAACCTAATGTTCACATAACCTGTACAATATGTAAATATTTACGCGCCAAATATGCTAATGGACAGTGCTACCACATCAAGAAATACAAATTTCACTAAACATAACACGGGTTTGTTTTTGGTTTAACGTCCGACTGTTCTGCAATTACTGCTAATGCAGATGGTAAAGGATGAAATGATTTTTTTGTAATGTATGAAAATATGCCGTGCCTGAATGGGATTCAAACCCAAGACCACATGATAACACGGTAGGCCACGTACTATAGTAGCACCAAAGTTTTATAGAGATTTTTGTGCTTCTTACTAAGTTCTGTGCGTAAAATCTATAAAATTAATGTAATAGTTGAATGGGAAAGCCGTACAACTCTTACAGGAAAGCACTTTTCTTATTTTTCAGAATCTTTAAGATCGTCTCTTTATGTTAAAACCCATCTTGTACTGGATTAAATTCAATACTTTTAGTATTGATTAAAATTAAAATTACTTTTAGTGTAATAATTGGCTGTCCTGGTCAAGGATTTCACTCAGTTTTTCTTCCCATTTCCCAGTGGGTTTAGAATTATTTTTGCTTTGGAGGGTGATACCCGTCATGGAAATTTAAACTTCGGAGCCTGGGTAGACTGCCCTCTTGTAAAAGGGGTGTTTCAGGGGATCTAACCTAAAATTTTTGACATTTTTTTAACATCAAAAGGTGAATTTTTAAGCCATCTTTTAATCAATTATTTAGAGTTATTTATAAAAAGATGTTAGTATTAAATTAAAAAATAATTTGCATGCTGCAATCTGTTGTAATATTTTTGTCTTTTACTTTTACGATACTTAATTTTTCATACTTAACCAAGACCAAAGTGGTGATCAGAACACCCCGGTTACCCCTGTACCTACGCCCCTGCCATTTCCTATTGCAACGATACGTTATCTTGCCGAACATGAAAATGTAGGGAAGGAAAGTATTGTTTTCATGTCGATTTTTCAAAATCAAGTTTTCAGGCCTCCTGAACCAAAAAAACATGTTTTTAGCGATTGGTCGGTGTGTGTGTGTGAACAAAATATCTGGAGAAAAAAATATCGTACAAAGTTAAAACTTGGAACTTAAGTTAGGTAGCATAAGAGGACACAATGCGAATATTTTCATGAAAATCAGTCAACCAAAAGTAGTAGTTTATTCATGTGATTTTTCAGTTTTTTCTTAAATGATTTTGTTTAAAAATCGCCTCATTTACTGCATTTTGTGTGCTCTACAAAATATGGTAAGCGCCATGTCTGCTGCAATTCTTGGGGAGGCTATGCTTTCGTAGAACAAAATGTTCTTTTTAAGATTGCAGCCTTAAAATATGGCATTCTATGGCAAAAATGTCTACAATCAAAGTTGTAGAACATTTAAAAACTTATAACTTTTATTTCAAACACATTTTTTATACAATATAAACAGTAATTTAGTGAGGATTAATGATTTTCTGTTTCTTTTACGGCAAAATCTATAAAATAAAGATGATTTTTTAAAATTGCAGCATTAGTGTATTTTATGACAAAAGTGTATGTATTCAAAGTTATAGGAAATTAATAAAAACCCTACAATTTGTATTTAAGCATTTTTCTCTGCAGAGCCTAGTTTAGAGGCAAACCTTAATTTACTATATTTTTAAGTTCTACGGAGGTTGATTTTCATTTTGGGTCATTCACTCATGATTAAAATTAGGTTATGTTTTTAATTTTACATTGTTCATTCATGATCACGGTTACTTTACTAGACGTAAGGGGTCATCAACAATATGCGCAGTGACAAGCCCTGCCCTCTGATGTCACTGGTCACCAGCAATAGCTGACGCATGATATGTACTGTGTCAGTCTGTGATATTTACTAGTCTTAATACGGTCTGTAATACTTGTCTTTAATAATGGTGTGTTGTACGATTACCGGATGTTCTAATCACAATAGACACCAAAAGGAGTTGGGCATTATAAGTTTCAACATTTTCCAAAGACCATTGAAACTAGATTGAAGTGGATAAATCCTTGCAAGCAGGCCGATTCATTTTCTGCTGATAGTGATCACGTTTGTTCAGTACATATCGACGAATCGGATTAAGTATGCAATTTAAAGTCTAAGTTGCTACATATTCCATTAAAACGTATCATAAAGATGAATTCAGTCCCACATTTAAATTTGCTGATTTGTAGTGCCGTTCTACGTCTGGTAAACCCGACTTGTAGTGAACGTAAAAATCGAGCAGAGAAACAATACGCTTGTAAGGAAGTTTATGATATTTTTAACTCATCATCCAATTACAACACATGTAGTTCACAGAATGAAGGGATAGCCGTAGGGAAAGGTAGGCTTCGTTTTAATAAAGAACTGCCAAATTTTAATGTTGCGCGGTCAAAGGAAAATTATCTCTTAAAACGTGAAAACGCCAAATTAAAAGAGGAAAACAACTTTTTACAGAAAAGCTTCAGAAAAACGAAGAATTATTAAAATTCAAATCGATTTCCTGCGTAAACAACCTAAACTGCTATGTTTGTAAAAACAATCCAAAAGTCCTACCATCGCCACACATGGGCTGAGGTGTTGGAACCAGACTACGTCATCTTATATCTCACAGCAGCTGCGCGTGACTGCTACCGTCTAGTATAGTAACCGTGCTCTTGATTAAACATGGGTTATATGTTTCATTATTCATATTGGCAAGAGAATGTCATGTGAGTGTTTCACACTAAATTTTTTACTATACGAGAGGGGACCGAAAAATAACCGGACTGAGAGCACGCTGCCATTAGTAGATGTAGTAGAGAGTTCTCCCACTATGGGGGGTAGTAGAGACCTTCAACTTACAGCTGCCCAAAATGATGTTAGTTTGTAGGTTAACATTTGATTGTTATGTTGTGTTTCTCTTACGGTTGTCGTGTTCCGCCTGCAACATCATTAAGCGTCAAGCCAATCTTCCACGGCTTGATCCTTGCTTGGTTTCTGGGTCATACCCGTATCACTAACTCTCATCACCTGTAATGACTTCGGTCAAAAAATTTGGATCATTTTCAATCTTGTTTTTCAAGTTCTTACTCAAATTTAATCGAATGTTTTATTAATTCTGTTTGAGAAGGCAAGGAACAAATGTAACGGCAGCACGTCTCATTTGCAAATCTTTAGTCAAAATTCGCTGGCACGAGCTCCAACTCTTCAGAAATTTTGTCGATCGTTAAATGATGATCCTTTTTGATTTTTTGGCTGATTTTTTCAAGTTTTCATTTTTTCGAGATGCTGAAGGGCGCCCAGAATGAACATGGCCTTCAACACTCATCTCACCACATTTAAATCACTTGAAAACCTCTTGAAAACTTGTGTGCGGCTCATAGCATCTTTCTTGAAAGCTTGTTGAAGCATTTATTAAGCTTCCGTTGTTGATTTTTTGAACGTTAAACAAAATTTCAAACATACTCTTTGTTCTTTTAAACCTGCCTTAACGACATCACAGATTAAACATGACAACTGTAAGAGAATCACACACGATGATCAAACGTTAACCCACGTATTCTCATCTGATTGGGTCATCGATTTGCTTATTGTTCTTAATTGAACAGATTGGAACATAACACACATTAGGAATTAATATAAAAATTAGTTAGTAACGGGTTTTTACTTTCTTTTGCCTATATGAATATATAGAAAGGAAAGTATTGTTTCATGTCGATTTTTCAAAATGTAATTTTCACCAAATATACATGTTTTCCAACCCCCTGAACCCAAAAACATGTTTTTAGCGATTGGTCTGTGTGTCTGTGTGTGTCGCGCGCGCGTGTGTGTGTGTGTGAGAAAGAGAGAGAGAGAGAGAAACAAAATATCTCCAGAACGGAATAGTGTACAAATTTAAGATTTGAAGCTTAAGTTACCACTACAGGATGAGACACAAATATTTCATCAAAATTGGTCAATCGGAAGTAGTAGTTTATTCGTGTCATTTTTCACTTTTTACGATTTTCTCAAAAATGGCTCCTACAATTTTTTAAAAAATCGCCTCATTTACTATGTTTTTTTATAATCTTCTAGATAGGATAGGTGCCATGTCTGCTGAAATTCTTGGGAGGTTTTTCTTTTGTTGAAAAAAATTGTTTTTTTAAGATTGCGGCTTTAATATGCATTTTAGCGCAAAATGTATATAATAAAAGTTTTAAAAAATTTAAAAACTTACAACTTTTATTTTAAACATTTATTTGTACAACGCTTAGTTTAGTGGTAATCAGTAATTTTCTGTTTTTTTTTCATGAAAATCTGTAAAACAAATGGTTTTTTTTAAGATTTTAGTCTTACGACAAAAGTGTATGTAATCAAATTTATTGGAAATTAAAAGATGTACAATTTTTATGTTAAGCATTTTTCTCCACTGATTCTAACGGGTGATTCAAAAAGAGCGCCGGTTTTTAAACGGCTGGTAAATTTTTGTTTATCGGTTGGCAACATTGTTAGACCTCATTTCTATTTCGGAGAACATTCCGATTGACGATTCAGTTGTAGTTTCTCTTGTTCGCAGTGTAGTACTCTCGCAGTCTGTGTCTAACCATGGAGAAGTTTACTATTGCACAACGAGTGTTAATCGTCAAAACAATTTACCAGAGTGGAGAGAGTTATGCGGCTACTGTCAGGCGACTTCGCTGTACTCTAGGACGTAATGAAGCACCGAATGAATCAACAGTTCGCAGGCTCATGAAAAAGTTTTTTGAGACGGGTTCAACAGTCGAACTTAAAAGTTCTGGCCGAACTGAGCAGAACGTTGTGTTGGTTCGCGACAGTGTGGCTGTTAGCCCAGCAAAATCAATACGTCGCCGTTCTCAACAATTGGGTTTATGATGTTCTTCTGTACGGAGAATTCTTCGGTACGATCTCCGATATCACCCGTATAAAATTCAGTTGACGCAACATTTGAAAGTGGCAGACCACCAGAAGAGACGACAGTTTGTTGACTGGGTATTGAGAAAACGGCAGGATGATGACACCTTCGCAAACAAAATTGACGCCTTGTGACTTTCATCTTTGGGGTCATCTGAAGTCATTGGTGTATGCCAATAAACCCCGAAACATCAATGACTTGAAGGAGGAAATTCGACAGGTTATCGGGCAAATGGAAGTCGAAACTTGTAGTGCAGTAATATCCAATTTCATGGACAGAGTTGATGCGTGCCAGCGCAGTAGAGGAGGACACATGCATGACATCATTTTTCATACATGAAATCGGAAGGTAAGATGAACTTGTTGATGTATTTATTTTCAGTTTTTCAATAAAATAAATCTCTTAATTTGATATATCAAAACCGGCGCTCTTTTTGAATCACCCTATAGTAAAAGAGTGATTTTCCATATTTTTAAGCCTAATTGAGCATGAATTTCATTTTGCATCATTCACTCATGATTAAAATTTGGTCATGTTTATTGGGGTTAGTTTTTTGTTTATTTCTAATGTTTTATTACTAATATTAGGTTATATTGTTAATTATTTGCATTGGCAAGAGAAAGTTGTGTGAGTGTTTCACACCAGATTTTTATTATTGTTATCAATTCATTTATTCTTTATGTACGAGGACAGTTTGGAACGTAAATTCCGTTTGACTATAAATAAAAGTCTGGATTCAACTTCCAAGTTGAATCAAATAAGATATTCCTGTGTGCATGTGTGTGTTGTTTAGGTCAACAACCGAAAGGCTGGTTTTAACCTCGAGGTTTTAGTAAAACGAGGAGTGAGGTGGTTTATCAATCCATTTCTCACAGAGTTAAAAAGTATGATTATCAGCATGTCAGACCCTCTGATAAGCACGTATTTTCCACCCTGCAAATGACACCTTCACTTCATTCACCACGAGTCTGGCTGTCTTTTACACTTCTACCTCTTTTGTTTTTAAATTATTTACTGGAAAACAGCTGATTTTTGTTAATCGACTAACAGTGCGCGAACTTACGTTCCGATTTGTTATTTAATTTATAGTTTATTCTTTATAGATAATTTTTTGTGGTAATTTTTGTTTGTAACATTCATTATTTAATATAGTTTCGTTTGATATGTGACATTATGTGTGATATTTATTTTAAATAAGACATTTTTATTTCATTTAAATTACCACAACAATCAACGTCGGTTGCCATGGCAACGGAGAACACTAACCTAGATGTTGAACCAAATGGCAGCGATTCAATATGGGAAACCGTGGTCGGGAAAAAAAGACCACTCTCAAATAGTGATCAAGATTCACGCCTAAAGAAGAGACAAGAAATTGACAATACAGTGCGTCTTTCTAACTCATTTTTACCTCTGTCAAACACTATGGATGAAACAGAACTACGAGAGGACAAAGTTCCTCCAATATATTTAAAGGGAGTAGCAGATGCCAACTGTCTTATAAAAATCCTGAGAGACGTTGGAGGACAGGACTCATTTACTTTAAAAAGCAGCGTCTCTAACGTTATCGTTTACCCGAATTCGCCTGCAACTTACAGGATATTTGTGCGGTGTCTTGAACAACACAACGCAAATTTTCATACATATCAACTGCCTTCGGAGAAACTTCCAAAGGTTGTTATACGCGGATTACATCCTTCTGCAAGAACAGAAGATATCCAAGAAGCTTTTTGTCAGTTAGGATACACTGCTGTTACAGTGACAAATGTACTATCTCGCCGAAAAGTAATTGTGAATGACAAACAAGAAGAAGAAATCATCCGAACACCTTTACCACTCTTTTTTGTAGAAATAAGCAGCGACACATACGACGAGAAGGTTTTTGATCTGAAATCTCTTCTTAGCTACAGAATTGTTATTGAAGAACCACGAAAGAAACGCAGTATACCACAGTGTACAAGATGCCAGTCGTTCGCTCACACCAAAACCTACTGTCGCCACCCATTTCGATGTGTACGTTGTGGTGAAGCGCATGATTCAAAAATCTGCACAAAAACACGCACGACACCTGCAAGATGCGCTAATTGCCGGGGCACGCACCCTGCCAACTATAAAGGTTGTCAGGTGTACCAAACATTGCGCAATCAACGACAGCAAAGGACAGCGTCTTCTGCTCCAGCACAACCAGCAGCAACCACATCATTCAACCAGACAGACTTCCCTCCGCTACCAAACAACACAACAATCAACAACACAGCTTGGCAAAAATCTTCACAACCAGCTACAGCACGACAAAAAACATACAGCAACACTGAAGACATCAACACTAACCAGTCGTCCCAGTGGCCTCCTGTCGAGTCGCATTCACAGACATCAACTGATTTAGTAAGTTTAATCACAAATTTAAATAAACTCATCCAACCCCTTTTCAGTCTTCTTTCACAATTAACTAATCTTACACAGTCGCTCGCTCACACATATGCCAAATAACTTACTGACTTGTGGGTCCCTGTCAGTTCTTCTATGGAACGCAAATGGTCTCGCCCAGCACAGAAACGAACTAGACTTTACATTGCATGACAAACGTATTGACATAGCTTTAATTACGGAAACACACTTTACTTCACGAACTAGGTTCTTCATTCGAGATTACACAACATACAGAACGGATCATCCAGACAACACAGCTCACGGTGGTGTTGCAGTAATTATTAAATCATCTTTAACTCATTATCCCTGTCAAAACATTTCCACCCCTTGCATTCAATTCTCCTGCATCGTAGTAAAAACTCTTCATAAAAATATTACAATCGGTTCTGTTTATTGTCCTCCACGATTTGTTATCTCTCGAGCTATGTTTTCTGACTTCTTTACTAAACTTGGTTCGTGCTTCCTAGTCGGTGGTGACTTTAATGCCAAACATGTTCATTGGGGCTCTCGATTGAGCACTTCTCGAGGAAGAAATCTTTTTAGTAGTATAACTGTGAATAATGTACGTGCAATTTCTCCGAATTCTCCCACTTATTGGCCAACTTCCCCTAGAAAAATTCCGGACCTTCTTGACCTGTTCTTCCAAAAAGGCCTAACGAACGTTCCATACGACATTTCGTCTACACCGGACTTATCATCTGACCATTCTCCTGTGTATCTGTCGCTGTGGGCAGAACCCAGTTCCCAAACCAACCCAACCTTAGTCGCTGGAGAGACGAATTGGAATAACTTTCGTGAAATTTTAAACGCTTCGTTAAATATACCTATTTTACTGAAAACCGGAGAGGAAATAGAAAAGGCAATAGAATTCTTTAACGAAACTGTACAGCAGGCTGTATGGACCTCTTCAATCTGTAAACCTCCGAAATTGTACCCAATTTACCCACAATACATTAAAAATCTTATCACTGACAAACGGCGAGCCAGGAAAAGGTGGCAAAACACTCGATTGCTTGCTGACAAACGTATATTTACTAAATTAACTAATTTACTTAAGACTCAACTAAAACTTTTTCGAGATGATAAACGTGATGAACAAATCAGTCAACTTTCCAGTCGGGATGGTAGCTTGTGGAGGAAAACACGAGCTATGCTCCGACAGTCGCAAGTGCGTGTTCCAATACGTAACGAGGGGGAGCCGTGGAGAATCACAGACGAAGAGCAAGTAGAACTCTTTGCTGACCATTTAGAGCAGATATTCCAACCACATCAGGACTTAGCAGACGTCACACATGATGGTTATGTCCTACAATCCCTAGACACACCTTTGCCGGTTTCGCTTCCCCATGATCCGATTACCCCTTCTGAGATCAAACGCGAAATAGCCGGTTTAAAAACTGGAAAAGCCCCTGGATATGATCTTATATGCTCCGAAGTACTCAAAGAATTGCCTCGAAAGGGTATTGTATTTCTAACATGTTTATTTAATTCTATCTTTCGTACAGCAACCTTCCCTATACAGTGGAAGCATTCGCAAATTCGTATGATTTTAAAGCCTAATAAACCTCCCTCTGTTTCTTCATCGTACCGCCCAATTAGTCTCCTTCCACTGTGCTCCAAAATATTTGAAAAGATTTTACACAAACGGCTTTTAACTATTCTTCCACAACATGCCATCCCTGATCATCAATTTGGCTTTCGGTCAAACCATTCTACTATTCACCAATTACACCGTATTGTCGATATTTTAGCGTCATCATTAGAACGGAAATTGTATTCGGCTGGAATTTTTCTTGATGTCAGTCAGGCTTTCGACAAGGTCTGGCATAACGGTCTTTTATTTAAATTGAAATCTATTTTACCGTCTACGTACTATCTTGTAATCAAGTCGTTTCTTTCACATCGCTTCTTTTCTGTAAAACAAGGTTCTGCTGTATCTTCGTGTCGTCCAATAAATGCAGGAGTTCCCCAAGGAGCAGTTTTGTCACCCCTTTTGTACTCCATCTACGTATCCGATTTTCCTACCACACAACAAACTATAACTGCAACATTTGCCGATGACACAGCAATATTAGCCAGCGAAGCCAGGTGTGAAGACGTAACGCTTAATCTTCAACATCACATAAACACTGTACAACATTGGTGTAATACTTGGAAAATTAAACTTAATGCTGAAAAATCACAACACATTACATTTACTCTCAGACGACAAACTTGTCCCCCAGTTTATTTACACAATACACCGATCCCACAAAAAACCTCAGTGAAATACTTAGGACTGACACTAGACAGAAGACTGACATGGAATCCACATACTAGACTCAAAAGGCAATCTCTTAACGCGCGGTTAAAACTTCTCTACAGTCTTATTTACCATAAATCTCCTCTTCCAATTACTCAGAAACTTAACTGTTACAAGGTACTTCTTCGTCCTATTTGGACCTATGGTTCTGTGATCTACGGATCAGCTAAAGTATCTAACATAAAACGTATTCAGACATTCCAGAACAAAACTTTACGCATCATCACAGGCTGTCCAACATACGTTAGTAACAAAACATTACATAGAGACCTTAACATTGAAACGGTGGACGAAACAATAAAGAAACTATACAGACGTTTTCATAGCAAACTACACTATCACACAAATCCACAAATTCAGTCATTGTCCGCTCCTCACCTACCACACAACCCACTTAGAAGACTGAAAAGGCAATGGAATAGAGACCTTTTGTGAATCGTCCTGAGGGGTTGCCGCTGGGCGACTACCTCACACAAGTGACATCAAGACATTTATATAAAACTATTGACATTATAACTGCTGGTTGTGTTAACTTCTTACACAGTTGTAGTTTATTTTCTTAAATAAAGTCAAAAAAAAAAAAAAAAAAAAAAAAAAAAATTATTTACTCATTTAATTGACTGACCTTGTGATACGAAACAGAACTATTTTTTGCAGCCTTGGAATAGATTGAGTGCTAATAATTTAACACTTCACGTGTCTGTTATGGACAGTGTAAATAATATTGTGGTATTATAAATATAAATTATTATGTGGTATTGCAGTGTAAATAAAATTTTTGTTGACTTGGCTGTTGTGTTTTTGCCAAGATAGGCAAAATTGTAGGCCTCACATTAAACATTTTCTATTGTTAAAAAAAAATTAACAAACACTTATGTAATGTGCCATCTTTTATTATAATCTCTTTACATGACTGCATACATCTGCAGAAAGAGGTAACTAATTTTATTGGTATACCCCATAACGTATCACAATTTAATATCAGTAATATCTACATGGTTCCCAACCATTCATGGTTAATTTTTTTACAATTTTCAAAATATTTTATGAAATCTGGTATAAAACACTCGCACGACTTTCTCTTGCCAATTTTAATTATACTTAACACAACCTATGTTTAATCAGGAGTGAATGACGCTAAATGAAAATCACCCTCAGTTGGACTTTGATTTTGATGAAACAATATGTGTGAATAATTGACGCTAAACTGTATAAAAACACTTGAAATAAAATTTGTGGGGTTTTTAATCTTCCATAACTTTTCTTCTTCATCTTCTTCTTCTGCCTTCAAGGATTAGGCATCTCTACCTGTTCTGAACTTCTCAAATCTGCCCATCTCTTTCTCGGACGTCCTCGTTCTCTCCTTCCCTTTGGCTTATAGTCCAGTGTCTGCTTAAGTATCCTATTCTCCCTATTTCTTTTCACATGCTCTATAATTTTTATTATGTACAATTTGCCCATATCAGGCAGGTGGAGTGTTAAATTATTTACACTAGATCTACTACTTCCAGGGCTACAAAAAATAGTTCTGTTTCTTATCACATGTTCAGCCAATTATATGACTGAATCATTTAAGAACAGAAGAGTAGAAGTGTAAAAAGACTTTATACTTTATGTCAGCTAAACTGAGACTTGGGCAAAACAGTTTGAAAGAAAAATATTACGTAGCGAAATTCATCCAAAAAAGTTAACATTCATTATACAGGAAATTTGCAACTGTTAATTTTGTAATAATTAATTTTAACTGATCATGGCTTAACCTAAAATATTTTATTATTTTTCATCATTTAATCTCTTTGTTAAGAAAAAAATCTGGTGTGAAACACTCACACAACTTTCTCTTGCCAATGCAAATAATTAATAATAAACCTAACATTATTAATAAAATATTAGAAATAAACAAAAACTAACCTCAAAAACATAACCTTATTTTAATCATGAGTGAATGACGCAAAATGACAATCGAACTCAGTTTGGCTTACAAATACGGAAAATCACGCTTTCACGCTAAACTAGGCTCTGTAGAGAAAAATGCTCTAAACAAAAGTTGTAGATCTTTTAATTTTCTATAAATTTAATTATATACATTTTTGTCGTAAAATGCATACTAAGACCGAAATGTTAAAAAAATCGATTTTTCTCACGTTTTCGTGAGAAAAAAAAACAGAAAATCGCAAATTACCGCTAAACTAAGCGTTATACAAAAAAATGTTTGAAATAAAAGTTGTAGAATTTTACATTCTCTACAACTTTTATTATATAACGTTTTGCGCTAAAATGCATATTAAAGCCGCAATCTTAAAAAGAAAATGTTTTTGCGTAAAAACAGCCTCACGCAGAATTTCAGCAAACATGGCGCCTACCCTATATTGTAGAGCATAAAAAATATAGTAAACCAGGCGATTTTAAAAAAAATCGTAGGACTAGTTTTTGAGAAAATCGCAAAAAAGTGAAAAATTATACGAATAAACTACTACTTCCGGTTGACCGATTTTGATGAAAATGTTCGTGTCGGGTCCGGTAGTGATATGTAACTTAAGTTTCAAGTTTCAAGTTCGTACGATGTTCCGTTCTTGAGATATTCTGTTCACATACACACACACACACACACACACACACAGACCAATCGCTAAAAACATGTTTTTTGGGTTCAGGGGGTCTGAAAACGTATAGATCCGGTGAAAACTCGATTTTGAAAAATCGACATGAAAACAATACTTTCCTTCCTATATATTCATATAGGCAAGAGAAAGTAAAAATTCTCCACGTCTTGGTCTTTTTCTACGTATGGACTACGTTTTCTTTTCTGTTTCATCGTAATAGTTGCACCCAGTTTCGAACACAAATTCAATTACGGAATCCGATTCTGAACTTAAATCTATTAACGTAGCAGAAATATTCGCTGTTCACACACACACACACACACACACACACACACACACACACACACACACATATACACACGCGCGCGCGCGCACACACACACACACACACACAGACCAATCGCTAAAAACATGTTTTTTGGGTTCAGGGGGGGAAAGTATTGTTTTCATGTCGAAAAATCGACATGAAAACAATACTTTCCTTCCTATATATTCATATAGGCAAGAGAAAGTAAAAATAAACCTAAATTAGTAATAAAACATTAGAAATAAACAAAAAACTAACCTCAAAACATATAACCTTATTTTAATCATGAGTGAAAGACACAAGAGGAAAATCAATCTCAGTTTGGCTTAAAAATACGGAAAATCACCCTTTCACGCTAAACTAGGCTCTGTACAGAAAAATGTTTTAATTAAAAGTTGTAGATCTTCAATTTCCTATAAATTTGATTATATACACTTTTGTCGTTAAATGCTAACTAAGGCAGAAATCTTAAAAAAATCGATTTTTCACACGTTTTCATGAGGAAAAAACAGAAATTCGCTAATTACCGCTAAACTAAGTGTTATACAAAAAAAATGTTTGAAATAAAAGTTGTAGGATTTTAAATTCTCTACAACTTTTATTTTATACATTTTTGCGCTAAAATGCATATTAAAGCCGTAATCTTAAAAAACAATTTCTTAACATGAAAACAGCCTCACCAAGAATTTCAGCAAACATGGCGCCTACCCTATCTTGTAGAACATAAAAAATTTAGTAAACCAGGCGATTTTTTTAAAAAATCGTAGGACCAGTTTTTGAGAAAATCGCAAAGAAGTGAAAAATTACACGAATAAACTACTACTTCCAGTTGACCGATTTTGATCAAAATGTTCGTGTCGGGTTTGGTAGTGGTATGTAACTTAAGTTTCAAGTTCGTACAATGTTCCGTTCTTGAGATTTTCTGTACACACACACACACACACACACACGCACGCACGCACGCACGCACATACCAATCGCTAAAAACATGTTTTTTGGGTTCAAGGGGTATAAAAACGTGTAGATTCGGTGAAAACTCAATTTCGAAAAATCGACATGAAAACAATAGTTTCCTTCCTATATATTCATATAGGCAAGAGAAAGTTAAAATAGTAATGTACATTATGACAAGTGAGCAGTTCAGGAAAGGCAATGGTAAGGTCATACTGCTGCAATGAACGCATAGAATAATGAGACAATCGCTTGGAGTGGACAAGGAAAATTAACAAAAACCTTGACAAGGACAGTCAAACATTGTACTGAAACTAATTGATTATAGATTAAATTTTAAATATCATAATAGTTGTGTTCGGAGTGACACGTCAACTTATTGATTGTCCATTAAACAATTCACAATTTCTTAACAAAAATAATCTGGTGTAAAACAATCACACGACTTTCTCTTGCCAATACTAATAATTAACAATATAAACTATAGTTCAGCCGCTCTAAGTTTGCTCGTACTATCAACAAACCAAAACCAGCTACTACAGGGTGCACGCTAGAGTCCGTGACTTTATGGATGTCGTATTCCTATTAAGATAACTATTTTTTAAATTATAAGTACTTAAAGTACTAAAAACATCAGTCATGATATGATGTAGGCCTAACAATTTCATTTATAAAAATACTTTTAAAAGTATTTTGTATTTAAATACTTTTGAAAGTATTTTGTTGTTACTTTTTAATCAGCGTGTACACATTTTTACATAATGCGCATGCTCAGTGACGTCATTATTTGTTTACATTAGGAGCAAACTTAGAGAGACTGGACTGTAACATTAGAAATAAACAAACAACTAACCTCAAAAAATATAACCTTATTTTAATCATGAGTGAGAGACGCAAAATTAAAATCAACCTCATTTTGGCTTAAAAATACTTATAATCACTCTTTCACGCTAAACTAGGCTCTGTAGAGAAAATGCTCTAAATAAAAGTTGTAGATCATTTAATTTCCTATAAACTTTATTATATACACTTTTATCGTAAAATGCATTTTTTACACGTTTTCGTGAGAAAAAAACAGAAAATCGCTAATTACCGCTAAACTAAGAGTTATACAAAAAATGTTTGAAGTAAAAGTTATAACATCTTAAATTCTTTACAACTTTTATTATATACATTTATGCGCTAAAATGCATATTAAAGTCGTAATCTTTAAAAAAAACAATTTTTTACGAGAAAACAACCTTCCCAAGAATTTCAGCAGACATGGCGCCTACTCTGTCTTGTAGAGAATAAAAAAGTTAGTAAATCAGACGATTTTTAAAAAAATCGTAGGGGCCGTTTTTGAGAAATACGTAAAAAAGTGAAAAATTAATCGAATGAAACTACTTCGGTTGACCGATTTTGATGAAAATGTTCGTGTCGAGTCCGGTGGTAGTACCTTACTTAACCTAACATATTTTGTAATTTGCTTTATATATTCTAACCTTTGACTCCCCCTACAATTCACTCCCTCAATCCCTTCATTATTGATAGACCAATACCTGGATGTTTTTTTTTGCGCCCTGAAGACTCCAGGAGGAGTATAGGACATGTCGTCAGATATAACACCTGAAATACATATAAGAATCACACAATGTATCACTACTATCAAGAAAGAAATTCTTGTACGCTATAAAAAGTTTTACCGATCAAGTAATTTTTTAGATTTTTTTTAAAGGAATTCAAATCCTCACAACACTTTAAAGATTGGGGTAATTTATTTATGAATTTTCTCCCTGCATAAGTAGGTTTTTGTTCAAACAATTTTGTGGAGTGATTAGCCACATAATAATTATTCCTGTTTCTCGTGTTATGATTGTGAACATTGAAATTCTGCATAAAATTATTTTGCCTAACATACATAATCACCTCAAAAATGTAGAGACAGGGAACTGTAAGCAATTTAAGCTCCTTAAATAGTGGCCTGCATGAGGTTAGTTGGTTAGCTCCCACCATACTCCTAATAGCTTTCTTTTGAATTTTAAAAACCCTATTCATATTTCCCATGCTAGAATTACTCCATACTAAAATACCATAACGTATATGAGACAGAATGAGGCATGATAAGCTGCCATTAGTAATTTTTTATCATTTAATCTGGCAGTTTGTTTCAGTGCAAATACCCCAGATGATATTTTACTACAAACTTGATTCGTATAGAAGTCCCAAGACAAAGATCTATCTAGAGATACGCCCAGGAACTTCACTGTTTCCACAAGCTCTAAACTATTATTATGAATAAATACATCAACTTCTCTATTTTCTTTAACGTTATGTTTATTTTTAAACTGCAAGTACTGACACTTTTTTTTGTCTTAAGATATGTCCCACTAGCCTATCCCTTCTTTTAGTAAGATGCTTCCATATACTTCTTTTTTCATTCACTCGCCTAAGAACCTCTAAATTAGCCTACTTTTTTTGTCCACCCACCTAATCTTTAACATTTTCCTATAACACCACATTTCAAAAGCTTCTATCGTCTACCTTTCTACAGCCTCTATCACCCACGTTTCACTCCAATATTAGTCATTAATTCATTTAAATAACGTGAATATCGTTCATGAATTCATTAATAACGGTATTCCTTAAAGGACGCACCGTTAAATTAAGAAGGTAGATGTGACGCATTGTTAAATTTCGTGTTTCCATACAAGTCAGTTGGCAACACTGTACTCAAGGTTAGGAGCTTGTAAC
The DNA here is from genome assembly GCA_035578175.1 of Catonia carolina. Taxonomy (NCBI): domain Eukaryota; kingdom Metazoa; phylum Arthropoda; class Insecta; order Hemiptera; family Achilidae; genus Catonia; species Catonia carolina. The sequence continues at coordinate 7,568,520 of JAQMRL010000014.1, read as the reverse complement.
AATTTAAATGTCGTTATTGTGCACAATTTAAATGTATTTATTGTATCAGTGATGTTGTTTTACAAAGACGAACGTGTTTATTCTTAAACCAACATATATTTTCTAGTTGGGGTGTTTAAAACGTGATTTTTAAAATAATCGTACGTATCGTTTTTAAAAACAATCTTTATAAACTTGATGAAGTGAAGGCGAACATAGAACGTGAGATTTTAAATGTTAGAGAGCAAATATTACGGAAAATGTGGTGTGAAACACTCGCACAACTTTTTTTTGCCAAGGCAAATAATTAACAATATAACCTAACATTAGAAATAAACAAAAAACTAACCTCAATAAATATAACCTAATTTTAATCATGAGTGAAAGACGCAAAATGAAAATCAACCTCAGTTAAGCTTAAAAATACGGAAAATCTCTCTTTCACGCTAAACTAGGTTCTGTAGAGAAATATGCTCTAAATAAAAATTGTAGATCTTTCAATTTCCTATAAATTTGGTTATAATTACTTTTGCTGTAAAATGCATCCTAAGGCTGAAATCTTAAAAAATCAAATTGGTACCCGTTTTCATGAGAAAAAAAAAACAGAAAATCGTTAATTACCGCTAAACCAAGAGTTATAAAAAAACAGTTGTAGGATTTTAAATTCTCTACAACTTTAATTATATACATTTATGGGCTAAAATGCATATTAAAGACGAAATCTTAAAAAAACAAACAATTTTTTTACGTGAAAACAACCTTTCCAAGAATTTCAGCAGACATGGCACCTACCCTATCTTGGAGAACATAAAAAATTTAGTAAATGAGGCGATTTAAGAAAAAATCGTAGGTGCCGTTTTTGAGAAAATCGCAAAAAAGTGAAAGGAAAGTTAAGGAAGTACTACTTCCTGTTGACCGATTTTGATGAAAATTTTCGTGTCGGGTACGATAGTAGTATCTAACTTTCTAGTAGTGTCAAGTTTCCAGTTCGTACGATGTTCGGTTCTTGAGATACACTGTTCACACACACACACACACACACACACACACACACACACACACACACTCAGACCAATCGCTAAAAACATGTTTTTTTGGGTTCAGGGTGTCTGAAAACGTGTAGATCCGATGGAAACTCGATTTCGAAAAATTGACATGAAAACAATAGTTTCCTTCCTATATATTCATATAGGCAAGAGGAAGTAAAAATGGCCACAAATGTTGCGAAACTTTCACGAACCTGCGTTCAAATCAAATGGAATAATTTTCAATATCTGTTATAAAGTTTTATTAATGGTAAGTTTCATTGTAATTAGAACATTGTTGCATAAAATCGTAATAAATATTTCGTTAATTTAATATTATTTTCTCTTCCCTATATGAATATATAAAATGGAAAGTATTGTTTTCGTATCGATTTTTCGAAATCGAGTTTTCATCGGATATACACGTTTTCAGACCCCCTGAACCCCAAAAAAACACGTTTTTAACGATTGGTCTGTGTGTGTGTGTGTGTGCGCGCGTGTGCGCATTACCGGACACGACACAAACATTTTCATCAAAATCGATTAACCGGAAGTAGTAGTTTATTCGTGTCATTTTTCACTTTTTTGCAATTTTCTTAGAAACGGCTCCTACAATTTTTTTTAAATCGCCTCATTTACTACATTTTTTGTGCTTTACAAGATATGGTAGGCACCATGTCTACTGAAATTCTTAGGGAGGCTGTTTTCTCATTAAAAAATTGTTTTTTAAGACTGCGACTTTACATTATGCATTTAGCGCAAAAATGTATATAATAAAAGCTGCAGAGAATTTAAAAACCTACAACTTTTATTTTAAACATTTTTTTGTATAACTAAAGTAATTAGCGTTTTTCTGTTTTTTTTTCACGAAAACGTGTAAAAAATCGATTTATTTTTAAAGATTTAAGGCTTAGTATCCATACGACAAAAGTGTATATAATCAAATTTACAGAAAATTAAAAGATCTACTACTTTTATTTAAAACATTTTTCTCTACAGAGCCTAGTTTTGCGTGAAAAAGTGATTTTCTGTATTTTTAAGCCAAACTGAGGTTGGTTTTCATTTTGCGTCTTTCACTCATGATGAAAATTAGGTTATATTTTTTAGGTCAGTTTTTTATTTCTAATGTTTTTACTAACGTTACGTATACTGGTAATTATACAACTTAGTATGCACTTTTGCTCTAAAATTCTTATTAAGATCGCAGTCGATGACTTGTGAAGGTGTGCGAAAATCTGGGTGTGTAATTGTTGAATATAGATAATGTGTTAAGGTGTGTGCTAGTATTGACAAGCATTCATAGTTACACTTTTAATAAATAGAAAAAATAAATAAAAACAATTTCTAAAAACAGTAACCAACAAGTACCTTGAATATAATTTTTCGTCGTCATGTGTTATCAATGCCTTCCTCTCTTATCACAACTCGTCGTTTATCTCCTTCTGATAACACCCATTATTTTACTATTATTACTATTCTTTTTATTATTATAATTTATGACGACTACGTAAGAGAACAAATTCATTCAGTACTTAAACAATCTTCGCTATTAAAATTGTGTATGATTCGCTTGGTTAAATTTAACTAGATATGAAATTACTCTCTGTTAAATTTCACTAGATTTGAAAATTGCACTGAATCAAATTTAACTGCTTTCAAAATTACACTAAATATTATGAAAATTACCCTAAATTAGTTCTATATAAAAATTATCCTGGTGTGATAAATTGTATCCTTGTTTCTCTGTTATTTCACGATGACTTTGTGTGCATTTTAATTTGTGTAGTGGTTTTGAATTTAATATAATTATGTTTTAAAAAAGTGGTCTGTGTGTTTTAAGTGTTTTTTTCTTGGTGGATTTTATGAGTTATGAATTAAAAGAATGGAGTTTATTTTTGGTATGTTTGTTTTTTAATCGTAAATATTGTTGTATTCTATATTTATTTAAGGGGATGCGGTCTGTGTTGAAAAATAAAAATAACTTTTAGCAAATTCTGGTTTTCGATCGTCACACAGCCAGCAATCCAGTAGTTAAATGTACGAGGTGTGGCTATTAAATAACGAGACTGACGTAAAATATTTAATTTTTTATTTTATACATAATCACTTATTGTCGCCATCAATATACACTCCTTCTCCGCGAATTTTTCATTGTTGGAAACAGTACTGGAAGTCATCTTCTGTCAGCTCCTTCAGGACACGTGCCACTTTCTCTTTTACAGTGCCACAGACTCAAATCTTGTCCCTTTTAATGCAGATTTCACCTTAGGCAACAGGTAGAAGATAATAACGTGTGATGAAACGTGGTTTTTTACTTATGTTCCGGAAACGTAAAGCAGAACTTCACCGAGAGCCAAAAAAGCTCGAAAGAGCAAGTCAAAATTTAAAGCAATTATGATTGTTTTTTTATATCCATGGGATTGTGTACCTTCACTGGGTTCCTGAAGGTCAAACAATTAATCAATATTACTACCTTGAGGTACATTCTAAACTACGTCAAAAAGTAAGGAAAAAACGCCCCGCAATGTGGAAGGACTAATCATGGGTTCTCCACCAAGACAATGCGCCAGCTCATTCCGCGTTATCTGTCAAAAAGTTCCTAGCCAAGTACAGCATTTTAGTGTTAGAACATCCACCCTATTCACCAGATCTTGCACCATGTGACTTCTACCTGTTCCTAAGGTGAAATCTGCATTAAAGGGACAAGATTTGAGTCTGTGGAAGCTGTAAAAGAGAAAGCGGCACTTGTACTGAAGGAGCTGACAGAAGATGACTTCCAGCACTGTTTCCAACAATGGAAAATTCGCATGGAGCGTTGTAGGGATAGTGACAATGAGTGATTATGTATAAAATAAAAATACATTTTTTTACTACGTCAGTCTCGTTATTTAATAGTGACACTTCGTACACATGTTTCCCAGAAGTTGCCTCACTGGAAACGTACCTTTAGGTTAACAGTCTATTTTTGCATACTGAAGATAGAATCTCCCCTTGACCTAGAGATCGTTAAGTTGAACAGTTGAATTATCGTATTGTATTTTGTGTTACAGTGAACCGGAAGAGTCTTGATTTGATGGCATTTAGTTGTCGTTGCGGTGACAACGAGACGAGTGTGTGTTTGTGGCCAGAGCCTGATGAAATAATAATTTCCTTCTCGACCAACTCACAAGAGAATGTCTAGAAAACGGACTAGAGGCGAAACGACCACTGCCATTCTATCGAAAAACAATTGCAGCGATCTTCTTATTCAAGATTCGTCGGCTGATGCGAAAATCACCGAAATCGCTAACAACGATCACCACGCCGATTTAATCACTAACGGCCATTGTTTAAAATTAATAAATTCTCCTTTACCGGCGCCAATTTGCGATTTTTCTTCTAGTAATTTAATAACGCTTTCGCCTATCACTCAATCTACTATGGTGAGTCACATTTTTATCTATATCTTTACTAATATATTACTTTCAGTGACATTGGCTATGTCCATTTTGTTGTGCCGTAAATCCAATCCTATAACGAGATAAATAATTGGGATTTTTTGCGAGAAAAAATTTTCACAGGTGATAGGATGCAGGCCCATCGCTCCAATCCCCAACCTGGAGAACCAGGTAACATTTTATTCGGGGGTTTTCCCCCTAGCTTTTGAAGAACTTACTTCAAACTGCAAGGCAGCAGCTTCTGGTTTTTTATTTTCCCATCGTCCTCACCTAAGTACGTGAGCGGACCCCATCGCCAGGGGCGGCACTAGATGGCAGATCCAGGAACAGCCACGGGATCAGCCTGGTGTGGTTTGGACATGTGCAGAGGATGGGAGAGCGTAGGTGGCCACGAAGAATTGGAGATCCAATTGAAGATTGGAGAATTGGAGAACTGGAGATCCAACGAAGGCGAAAGCGTAGCCAACCACCTGAAACATGGGATAAGCAAGTACGGGAGAATGTGCTCTCTAGAAATCTGGAAGATCGACACTGGGAATGTAGAGATCGATGGTTGTTGGGATACGAGAGTCGGGAACGACTGTACGAACATTCGCTTAAAAAAAACGAAAAAACATTGGCTAAATTTAATTACGTGACTTAAATTATGAAAAACATTTTGATTTATTACTTTTTCTTGCCTATATGAATATGCGATATGAATATATCGTGTAGGAAGGAAAGTATTGTTTTCAGTCGATTTTTCGAAATCGAGTTTTCACCGGATCTACACATTTTCAGACCCCCGGAACCCAAAAAAGTTTTTAGCGATTGGTGTGTGTGTGTGTGCGCGCGCGCGCGCGTGTGAACAGAATATCTCAAGAACGGAACATAGTACGAACATGAAACTTAAGTTAGGCACTATTACCGGACCCGATTCGAACATTTTCATTAAAATCGGTCAACCGGAATTGTCATATTTCAGTTTTTTGTGAATTTCTCAAAAACGGCTCGTACGATTTTTTTAAAAAATCGCCTCATTTACTACACTGTTTATGTTCTGTAAGATAGGGTAGGTGCCATGTTTGCTGAAGTTCTTGGGGAGGGTGTTCAAATAAACTACTACTTCCGGTTTACCGATTTTGATGAAAATGTTCGTGTCGGGTTAGATAGTAGTATCTAACTTAAGTTCCAAGTTCTTACGATGTTCCGTGCTTCAGATATTCTGTTCGTGCGCGCGCGCGCGCACGCACGCACTCACACACAGACCAATCGCTAAAAACATCTTTTTTGGGTTTAGGGGATCTGAAAACTTAAATATCCGGTGAAAACTCAATTTCGAAAAATCGACATGAAAACAATACTTCCTTCCCATATATTCATGTAGGCAAGAGAAAGTAAAAATTTTATTATGGATTTATTGATTCACATGATATTGTTTTTACATTAACAAGAAAATAGGTAGGTAGATTTGAATCGGTTATTTTATTCTTACTTTTACATTATTGAAACGCAGTGCTTCTAAACAGCGTGTTTTTATTTACTTTAACACAATAATATGCAATTGGTATGTTTACTTGGCAACAGCCAGTAAATTCATATCATTTTATCGTACTACAAAATTACTTGTGATTAAGAGAGAGAGGAGATCTGAGAGGAGATTGGCTGTTGATCTTTAAACAACTAACACCTGAATATTTGTTTATGTCTTTCGTTTTTCATTTCGTTATTGTTTATTACTTTTGATTACTGTGCCTTTATTTACAATAACAGAAAATGAGAAAGTAATCGTCTTAAGTGGATTTAAAGCTGTGTTTACCACAAAATGTCACTTTTACCCACCCAGTGACGACCGTAGCCGTAGCGGGGTAAACCGTTTTTTGCGGCGCTTTTCTGGGAGAGATAAATACCCTTTCCTTTACTGCAGTTTTAGGTCATCAGGGCCGGACCCGCCTCTAAGGCCGGAACTATTAATTTTTTAAAAGTCGAACAGAGGTTGTTAATAAAAAGGTAAAATTAATAAATCCAGTTAACAGTAGGCCTATAACTTGGTTATTTCGAATTTTTGGATTATTGGAATAAACTGATATTCCCCTTGAAAAGAATATTAAAATCTTATTAAAAATCTGGTGTGAAACACTTGCACGACTTTCTCTTGCCATTGTAAATATTGAACAATATAACCTAACATTAGTAATCAATAAAAACACTAACCTCAGTAAACGTAATCTAATTTTAATCAAGAGTGAAAGACGCAAAATGAAAATTAACCTTAGTTTGGCTTAAAAATACGGAAAAATCACTCCGTCACGCTCGTTCACGCTAAACTAGGCTCTGTAGAGAAAAATGCTCTAAATAAAAGTTGTAGATCTTTCAATTTCCTATAAATTTGATTGTATATACTTTAGTTGTAAAATGCATGCTAAGGCTGAAATCTTTAAAAAAAATCGATTGTTTTTACACGTTTTCTTGAGAAAAAAACAAAATCGCTAATTACACCTAAACTAAGCGTTGTACAAAAAAATGTTTCAAATAAAAGTTATAGCATTTTAAATTCGTTACAACTTTCATTGTATACATTTATGCGCTAAAATGCATATTAAAGTCGCAATCTTAAAAAAACAATTTTTTTACGAGAAAACAACCTTCCCAAGAATTTCAGCAGACATGGCGCCTACTCTGTCTTGTAGAACATAAAAAAATTTAGTAAATGAGGCGATTTTTAAAAAAAATCTTATGAGTCGTTTTTGAGAAAAACGCAAAAAAGTGAAAAATGACACGAATAAATACTATTTCCGGTTGACCGATTTTGATGAAAATGTTCGTGTCGGGTCCTCTAGTGGTACCTAACTTAAGTTTCAAGTTTCAAATTCGTACGATGTTCCATTCTTGAGATATTCTGTTCACACACACACAGACCAATCGCTAAAAACATGTGTTTTTTGTGTTCAGGGGTCTGAAAACGTGTAGATCCGGTGAAAACTCAATTTCGAAAAATTGACATGAAAACAATACTTTCCTTCCTATATATTCATATAGGCAAGAGAAAATAAAAACATCATATATCAATATTTTTCAAGTTAACCTTAAACTATTTATTGAAAATTATTTAATAATATTTAATTTAATTGTGTTAAATTAATTTAATGATGGCATGTACTCAATGAGTTTATATTTCATTATTACATACAGTAATAACACAAAAAAGGTTATGAAAAATATTTTTTAAAAAATATTGAGAAAAAACAATGTACTCGTATTTACCCTACCTATATTTAACCTTAACTTGAAGAATATTATTGGTGTAGGATTTTTTAAAATATTTTCTTCGTTTTTATCGTTAAAAATACTGTAAGGTTGCATACGAAATATTCGCAAAATGTGAAAAGTCATGTTGCCGGGGGGGGGGGGGGGGGGAATAACAGAAAAGACCGAAACCGGTTTCTGTCACAGTAAAGTAGAATGCCTACTGTAGAGTACGGTGTGTGCAATTGGTGTTGTAAAATTGACGTACGTACATTTTTGCGTTCGATATAGTTGCTGGATTTATGAGAAAAGTTAGGATGATCTATTGTTAATATGTAATTGAAAACGAAAGGTAGTTCTACAAATCATAGTCGGAGTCTGTGTAACCTGTCTGTTCTATCAAACAACTTAATTACCTTCCACTGTGACGTGAATTGCCTTCCGTTTAAAACATTTAAATAATTGGCCGATCCAAGTGAGAAAGGAACCTTTAATCCAGTGGTGTCAAACTCAATTTTGAAGAGGGCCATATATTAAATTTAGAATGTGTAGGCGGGCCAGATTCAAAAAACAAAAAATGTACTGAATTATTATAACATTTTATTTATTTAATTGTACAGTATATGATATACGGTTGTAAAAAATCATATCAAAGTTATAAAAGATGGTAATTATTTTGAGCTCGAGGATCCAGATACCTGACTTCTCTTGTTTTTGACAAGCTCATTGATATCAGGTAGAGATGGCGTTACTTTCTATCTCTCTCGCTTGTCTAGGCACGCGCTGCCCTTAAAATTACTTATAAATGTAGTGTGCGCATTTTAAAACTTCCGTAGAGGAATCGAGTGAAGTCTTAAAGCTCTAAAAAAACATGATTCTTCTTTCTGTGACACATTGCGATCGCGGGCCATATTGATACAGCCCGGGGGCCGGATGCGGCCCGCGGGCCGTATCTTTGACATGACTGCTTTAATCCATTATTCCTTGGACAATTCGAATTGGCATAAGCAGGTTCGGTGTTTCGCCATGTAACGACGGTAGTCACAAAAATTTACAATCGCTACGGTAAAGTGCGACTCACGCACGGTCACTACGCTTTGTTTTCACTATTGTTATTAATAATCTGTCAGATACAATGATGTGACTAATTTGTTTTCATATATGATTTTGCGTTCATTATATATTCAGACCAATTTGTTCAGTTAGTTGCGTGCGTGTGTAGAGTATAGTTTAGTGAGTTTTGCAGTTTAGTTCTTGTAATTTATAATTTAAATTTTTATTGGAATAAATTAAATACATATTTTAAAACGAAATAATTATTTGTATGTTTGTACGTTGAAACAAGGTTGTAGGCATTTGCGTACATTAAAATTTGTGTACCTCGTTAAAATAATAGGTTATGGATAGACTTCATGCGGAACTGTGTACACGTAGAGCAAGAGTTGTGCCAGTTCGAATTTCCACAGTATATTTTTCTTCTACAATAATTTTTTTTATTAATTTGTATTGTGCACCATTAGTGTAATACTTTCGTCTACTCATCCAACCATAGAGCCTTTTAAGGTCAAATGTATTCGATAAGGTATTATTTGTTGTAATTTATTTAAAAGTATAACAGGGTGCGGCGCGGAAACTTGCTGATTTGAAAGGTCAATAAAAAAAAGTAGTTAAGATATCATGGTCATATAATTTTTATTGTAAAATAGATCACTTGAATTTTTTTATTACATAGTTTTAAAGATGATATCGGTCAAATGACTGCTCTCATTGCTAATGCGCTGAGTTACCCGATTTCTGAAGTTCTGTTCAACTCGTTCAAGCATATTGACGTGTATGTTGCCGATGGCTTGACGTATGTTGTTTTTCAGGTGAGGTAAGGTCCTTGGACGGGCATTTGATTTCAGATAACCCCATTAAATCAAATTGAGCCAAATCGGAGGAGCAGGCCGGCCAAAGAAGGTCTCCTCTCTAAGAGATGAGGCGCTCTGCGAAGTGTTTTAAAATCTGAACTTTGTAACTTAAAAGTTATAAGAAGATTAAAATCGTCTGCAGTTCCACATCATAAGATACCAACTCGCGGAACTGTTTAAAATTTTAGTGACTCCAAAAGAAATTTGATACACGAGAAAAGCGAAAAATAGTAGGTTTTTGTTTTGCAAGGAAAAAATTATGATTGTATGAACCTCCTATTGCTAATGAAAATAATCCTTTTAGTTCACAACGAACCTACGAGGCAAAAGAATCTGAAGATTTTATAGCGTTTGAGAAACGAAAATTTGTCTTTGCGAGAAAAAGTTACTGAACTTTTGCGGGAAATAACGTATATTAAAGCCGAAAATACAGATTTAAAAAAAAACCCACTGAATATGAGTTAAAACATCCTTTTGCGGAAAATAACATACAACATTAGGCGTAACCGTTAAAAATATTCACAACCATTTAATTTCCTACAAGTAGGCTATCGAATATCTTGTATTTATTTATATTACAAATACAGATTTGTTTAAACATTTTAATTTCATAATGTGAATATCTAAAGACAATCTGTTTACTTAAATCTCCAACGAAAAATGGCAGGTAATTATTTTATATTTTACGTACATTTCATTACAATTCTTTATCATCATTATTATTCTCGCTTGTATTATTATAGTAGACAAAACATAATTATTATTTCCCAATATAAGTCTTTAATGTAGAAGAACGAAGTTAAAAAAATGGTGCTTTCCGCACCGGTGACGTCATTTGCTAGTGACGGTATGTACTCATAACGGCCGGTCATGCGCGTGACCCCTACCTCTCTTCTATTTACCGTGGTTTTGACTATGTCTCAGCTTAGCTGACGTATAGTACTCGTTATGTAACGTTCCTTTTACATTTGTGTCGACCTCTGATAATATTAGCAAGGTAATGTGGCGATAAATTGATGAAGTGGTTAGTGTGATAATGTACGAGTCAAGTGCGAGTGATGATGTCATTGGTTGATTTGCTTACGTCAGTCTCCCGTCGTTGGAATCCAGTTTTTCTTGTTCACGCTTGAAAAGACTTATAGTTTCCTACTATTGCATCATCCACGAATATTTGAAATTTATTAACAATTACTTTTGTAGTCAGTGGGTCGGTAAACTGCAGGGATTTTTTCGTTAACGTGAAGGAGTTTTCTTTTAACCTCTTTGTCCATTTATTGAATATAACTCCTCTTATAAATTAGAATATAAATCCTGAATATAAACCTCTTCAAATCAATATCTCTGTGTTCCTTGATTTTTGCTTGATGTATCCAATTGTTGATTCATCTCCCATCACATCTAGTGTTACCAGATGTCCGGTTTTCGACTGGACAGTCCGGTTTTCTTTATGTCTGCCCGGTCAAGAGAATCTTGGTAAACCAGGCAAAAGAAATTTTGTGTAATATCTGGCTGGCGCCGCGATATTAACTTAAAATTTCTGATTTTGCACCATTTAACAATCAACTTGTAGGGTTGTCATTTTATCCTTTTGATTTTTTTGTCATTTTAGTAATTTTTATTCATTAATAAAAAACAATTAAAAAAATCTGATGTGAAACATTCACACAACTTTGTCTTGCCAATGCAAACATTGAACAATATAACCTAAAATTAGTAATAAATAAAAAAAAACTAACCTCAATAAACATAACCTAATTTTAATCATGAGCGAAATACCCAAAATGAAAATCAACCTCAGTTTGGCTTAAAAATACGGAAAATCACTCTTCACACTGAACTAGGCTCTGTTGAGAAAAGTGCTTGAAATAAAAGTTGTAGATTTTTAATTTCCTATAAATTTGATTATATACACTTTTGTCGTAAAATGCATACTTAGGCTGAAATCTTTAAAAAATTCGATTTTTTTACACGTTTTCATGAGAAAACAAAGAAAATTGCTAATTACACGTAAACTGAGCGTTATACAAAAAAATGTTTGAAATGAAAAATGTAGGAATTTAAATTTTCTACAACTTTTGTTGTATACATTTTTGCGCTAAAATGCATATTTAAGTCGCAATCTTAAAAAAACAATCTTTTTAACGAGAAAACACTAAACAGAAAACTGATGTTATTCCCCCTTTACCCCTCGTTGCAAATAAGGGCAAACTCGTGACTCAAGTAACTATATCTGACGACGCTAATTAAAGATTAACTTTAGTAAAGACATACATAAATTACCACAGTTTTACCTAAATAAATTAAAAGTAGTGAACAATAGCTGTTTCAATGACAATGTTTACATTATCTTGTTATTGATCTAATTATTTGTTTTATATTTTTTTATTTTTAAAGGCTACAGTAGTAATAAAAATAATTGGTTTGTTAATTTTAGACATTTTAGTGGTTTGTCTTTTCTTATTTAACCTTTTAAAATATTCCGAATACTTTAAACACTACACAACACTACTACTAACGTAGCGTAGTGGTAGTGCCCTAGCCTACAATGAGGAGATCCCGGGTTCGATTCCCATTTAGAGTGTGTAATTTTCACAAGTTAAAACCCACTGTAGTTGCTAATAACTGAGCTGTTAATGTGACTTTAAATAAACTAAAAAAAAATATTACCAATTCTATTTTTATTTAACGTCGCATCAACTGCTGTGGTCATTAGCGACGACGTTGGGGTGTAACTGTGTGAAATGAGGATGAAATGAATTTTTGTAACGTATGAAAATATGCCGTGCCTGAGTGGGATTCGAACCCAGGACCGCATGATGAGAGGCGAGCACGTTACCAACTGCGCCAATGCGGCCGGCAATTCTATTTTTGTGTAAAATCTTTGTGCATATTAAAATTCCTACATGATTTGTAATTTACAAAATGGTATTTAACAAAATGAGGAGTAAACATTCACAATATGTCTTATGAAATATTTAAAATTAATTTGTTAGTTAAATATGCAATCTTAGTCTCTGCAATTGACCGGAATTTATGTTTTCGACTGGAAAAATGTGTAGAGTGTTAATTAAGTAATGAAAACCAGCTTTTCTTTCAAACTGTGTTTGGTCCATAGCTTTTTTTTTAAAAAGTGACACTATTTTTGTTTCCAAATTCCAACTTTGATATCTTTAATTCCAGTTTTGCGCCACTTCTAGTTAAAACCAGAACTTTAAACCCAATGATTTCTGTATCGACTCTTTACAAGAAATAGAATGACGCTATTTTTTTTTTCCGAATTCCGGTTTTGGGCCACTTCTGGTTAAAACCGGAACTTCAAACCCAATGATTTCTGTATCGACTCTTTACTAGAAATAGAATGACACTATTTTTGTTTCCAAATTCCGACTTTGATTTCTCGACTTCCGGTTTTGGGCCACTTCTGGTCGAAACCGGAACTTCAAACCCAATGACTTCTGTATCGACTCTTTAAGAGGAATTCAATGACACTATTTTTGTTTCGAAATTTTGACTGATTTCTTGACTTCCGGTTTTAGGGCACAATTGATCGAAACCGGAACTTCAAACCCAATGATTTCTGTAGACTCTTTAAAAGGAATTGAATGAAACAATTTTTGTTTCCAAATTCCGACTTTGATATCTTGACTTCCAGTTTTGGGCCACTTCCGGCTGAAAGCCGATGATTCTGATCAGGATTGATGTGTATCGTAATACTGTCTAACCAAGAATTTTCTATTTTAGTTAATCCTGTGAATAATATTGGTGTAGCTTAAAAAGAATTAGCTACCATTACATAATATTGATATTTTTCATGCAACGATATTTAAATATCGATCTTTTTAAATTACTGATTTAGTAATACAAATACACATTTATAGTAGGTATTTTAAAAAATCATTACTTATGAAAATAAATTCTCATTCTTTCCATAAATATAACATTTTTCTTAAACAAATAAAATTCTTGAAAACGGCAGTGCGTCTTTATACACCCCGGAATTACGGTAGTTGCATGGAGCTGACCGAATTTATCAACTGGATGAGCTCATTTATCTATTCTTTCTCTCATGCGTTTCACCATGAACTGTTTGGATATATTATTATTAATTATTAATATGAATGGTATATAAATAAAGTACGGTTATTTTTGGATCGCGCTGTATTTATATTTATTTATTGTATCGTATTGTATTGTATTTAGTTGTTATCAAAATCGGGTGGGTTATTGATTGATATGAAAATAAGGCAGCTCGTGTGATGGAGGCAAAGTTCAAACGATCATTCATCCTGTACAGTGTCACTTAACGTAGCCCATCTATAAACATGATTTATATTTTTATGTTATTTTAACACAATACTGAAAAATGATATGTGATTTTGTTACGCCTAATTTTACACACTCACACACACAAACATTGATACTGTTTATTGAGGTCTTTCTGTTTGTGGTAGTGGTAGATTAGAAGCGAGCCGTTGTGTAATTTTCGCTCTTTTTAAGTGAGTCCGTCTTATGGACTGGTCGTGCCACGTCTTCTCTTATTTTAAACTAAACGTTTAAATTTTACCTTTAATGTTTTCACTTTAAGATTCTTGACGAACGAAAACCGGTTTCTATTATATATTTTTTAAAGTGTTTTTATTTGTTAATTTGATTAATATTTTACCAATTGAAATATGCCGCCTTTTAATGTGTTAAATTCTCACGGGCCTCATCAAAATAGTAAATCTTACCGTACGAGATCTTCGGGTGTGAATATTCTTCACGGGGATGATGATAATGTCATCGTTGATCCTCATGTACATTTCAAATATGTCGATGTAAGTATTTCAGAAATTATGCTTCATTTTGTTATTAGTAAGGAACTGGAAGTATTTTAAAAATCTGATTTAAATAGAATTTTAGCTGTTCCTTGTAACACACCAAACTGTTTTCGGAAATCGACTTGAAACTTATCTATGCACAATATTTAACAGGTTAACCGCTACGAGACACTTACACGTCTCTCACCAGATCTGTAAAATTTATTTTTGAGAGACTAATCCGTCTCTCACATAATAGTTTTTTTAATAGAATCGTGAGATGGATAGGATGCTCGTTTGCATTGAATCATATATTGAGCTGTAAGAAATGAGTTCAAAAAACATTTCCCCAGTCATGGTTTGTGATTTTCTTGATCCAATAGAGTCAAAAATGAGTCAGTGAAACTTGACAGCTTATTATTACTATTACGTAATATTGAAAAATAAATCCTTATAATGCATCCTGCAGCTAGATATTACTATTTTATCAATACTATTTTATATAATTAATTTCACTAACCTTTTTTAAGCCGCCTTTATTTTTTATTAATAACTTAACACGTGTTTCGGTGGATCCGCCATCATCAGAGTATATTATATCGTTAGATATTAATAATTTTTTTAAATTTTATAGAAGATGTTACATCTTTAGTCATTTGTATAAAATTTTTATAGTACAGTAATATTTATAATACAGGATAAAAAGAAATTTCAGGAACTGTATATTGATTAAATATTTGTTTCTTTACTTCTGTACCTGTACTTCTATCTTCCATATCTTTACTTCTGTAAATCTGGTGTAAAATACTCACACAATCCTCTCTTCCCAATGTAATGAACAATATTGCCGATAATGAACAATATAACTCATGTTTAATCATGAGTAAACAATGTAAAATATAAGTTAATTTTTATCATGAGTGAATGACGAAAAATGAAAATGAATCTCTGTTGAACTTGAAAATACGGAAAATCAGTAATAATTACTGATTTTCCTTTATTTATTGTTTATTGCCTCTAAACTAGGCTCTGGAGAGAAAAAGCACTGAATAATACCGTGTTTGGTGTCATTTTCATATTTTTTTAATGGTCTTTTCAAGTAGGTACAAAAAAATTTCAAATTATTAGTAAGATAAAAAACGGCCTTGTGGTGATGCCAGTAGGTGACTCATCATTGAAAGAGATTTGGGTGGTTGTGATTGACAGCTGGTGACAAGGGTCAGACTCAGGTAACCGAACAGCTCAGAAGCCAATTTACTCTATACAAGGTGTAGTGTCTCTTATACCTCTACCTCTTCTGTTCTTAAATGCTTCAGTCATGTAATTAACTGATCATGTGATACCAAACAGAACTATTTTTTGTAGCCTTGGAACAAGCAGATCAAGTGCAAATAATTTTACACTCCACCTGCCTGTTATGGGCACCAATGTACTCATATTAGGGATAAAAAATATTTCTTCATTTTACATTGTTTATTCATGATTAATTATATCGGTTATAATTTTCATTATTTAGTTTGGCAAGAGAAAGTCATGTAAGTGTTTCACAACAGGTTTTTTTCTCATTTTCTTTTAATGCGAACCCCATTGAAAGCTGTTCTCTTAGTAAGATTTTAAACAAAGTTGGTGGAGTTAACGCTTTTTTTAGATTCCTTTAAATGTTCAAAATTTGTATATTTTCGTGTACCATTTATTGTGCCATTGTTGTAGAAGTAATATAGGTGAATAAAGGTATAGTTCTCTCAGTTGTGTATGTGTGAGTGTGTCGATTTTTTCCGTAGTAGGAGTTAATAAAGTAATATAACAATTAACACTTGTAGTATAGTAATATAAAGTTTTATTGGTATTTTTATTATATCTGTTGGCAGTTGATTAAATTATTATACGTGTAATTATGTAGAGTAGTTTTCATTTTTACTTTTTCATTCACTTGTTATGGAAAGCTGGTTATTTTTTAATTACGTTCGGTATAAAAAGTGGTCATTGTGATTTAAAAAATAATTATTAATTATAATTTTGGTGGTATGGTAAGTTATAGTCGTTTATTGGTTATTTATGTGTGTTTTACCGTTGATTATTTTAGGCCATGTTAAATGTGTCATGAAATGGTTACTTTTTGTATCCCATCCATATATCTAGTGGTTTGCTTTTATACTCTTCTAGCATGCCCCGCGCGGCTTCGCACGCGAAACATGTGTAATAATTTTTTTTTAATAAATATGTAATATAAATTGTGTAGCTGCTAAATTGATTGTTCTCTCTCTCTCTCTCTCCCTCACTCACTGACACATGCATGCACGCAGACACAAAACAACGTTTTGATAATTTACCCTGCGTACGAGGTGCGATCAAAAAGTAAGGTGACTTTTCATTTTTATAAAAAAAATATTCATTTATTCATCCAAAATTATGTTATCCCCTTCAAAATAATCCCCCTCTGATACAATGCACTTGTGCCAGCGCTTTTTCCAGTCGTCAAAACATTTCTGAAATGCACTTTTGGGTATTGCCTTGAGCTCCTGTAGCGATGCAACCTTAATCTCCAAAGAAGAGCCTGGGCTCTTCCACTGGGATGATTGGGCTTTGGTTTTGACGTCATAACCATAGACCCATGTTTCGTCACCAGTTATAACCCTTTTGAGCAGATCAGGATCATCATTGACGTCGTTCAACATGTCTTGGGCGATGTTCATGCGACGCTGCTTCTGATCAAAAGTAAGCAGTTTTGGAATGATTTTCGCTGACACACGTGTCATACCCAAAACATCCGTTAAAATTGATTGGCATGAGCCAAACGATATGTTAAGATCATCAGCTATTTCTCTAATCATGATTCGACAATTTTTCAACACAATTTCTTTCACTTCCTGAACATTTTCGTCGGTTTGTGACGTGCTGGGGCGTCCAGAGCGAGGTTCTTCGTTAACATTTTCTCGGCCCTCTTGGAATAACTTATCGTCGTCGTCGTCAAAGTTGACTCACCATACGCCACTGTCAACATTTCAAGAGTTTTGAACCCTTAATACCATTTTTTACACTCTGCTCCATTATTTTCAACAGCAGAAAATCGCCGAGCACGCAAACACGAGTCTAACCTTTATGCCTCTCACATAAAAACAACACGTGTTATATAGTCAAAACTTTGAACATATGATTGTGACAAGTGTACCAACACAACAACAAAAAATTGAAATTAGAGTGTACAGAGCACGCGAAATTCAAAAAGTCACCTTACTTTTTGATCACACCCGTACGTCTCTCACCAACATCAAACCCCTTTATCTACTTCAACAGGAATAAGTACTCACTTGTACACACACACATTTATGAAAATCTTCATTAGGGCTCTTCAGCTTATTATTTTTAAATAAAAGTTGCTGGAACTATAAATACGAATATGCTGTCAGAATTTCATGAAAATCTGTTCAGTAGTTTTGGAATTAGCCTGCACAAACAGCATGTTTTTTAAAATATTTTATTAAAGTTTTTTTGCAGAACCCAATTGATAACTAAAACGTGTCTATTCACAGAGTGAATAGATCAATACAACTGAAAATAAAATCTTTTGTGAAATAATCACTTGACTTTCTCTTACCAATGTAGGTAATGAACTATATATTTTTTTGTCATCAGTCTCACGACTGGTTTGATGCAGTTCTCCAAGCTGTTCTATCTTGTGCAAGTCGTTTCATATCTACATACCTGTAACACCCTACATCTTTTGTAATTTGCTTTATATATTCTAACCTTTGCCTCCCTCTACAATTCACTCCCGCAATGTTACCCTCCATTATTGATAGACCATCCATTTGATAGTGGGGCTAGCCTAAACCTTCTTCTGGTAAGATGCTTCCATATACTTCTTGTTTCATCCATTCGCCCCCTAAGAACCTCTTAATTACTTATCTTGCCCACTCACCTAATCTTTAACATTTTCTTATGACACCACATTTCAAAAGCTTCTATCCTCTTCCTTTCTACGGCCCCTATCACCCATGTTTCACTCCCGTACAATATAACAATATAATGAAAATTAGAATGAAAAACAGGATATAATTTTAATCATGAGTGAATAACTCAAAATGTGAAAATCAGCCTCTGTTCAATTTAAAATTATAGAAAATCAGTGATTATCTCTAAAATAGGCTCTGTAGAGAAAAATGCTTAAAATAAAAGTTGTAGATTTAAAAATGTTCTACAACTTTGATTATATACACATTTTCACTGAATTGTATATTAAGGCCACAATCATAAATAAAATTTTTTCTAAGAGAGCACAGCATCCCCAAGAATTTAAGCATGTATGCTTAAATTCTAAGCGCCATGTATACATGGCGCTTAGTTTATCTTGTAGAGGAGAAAAAATGTTGAAGATGAGGTTATTTTAAATAAAATTATTGTTGGAATCATTTTTGAGAAAATTGCCTGAATAAATAACTATTTCAGTTGACCAATTTTGATAAAATGTTCGTGTCAGGTCATCTAGTAGTACCTAACTTAAGTTTCTACTTCATACGTTATTCCGTTCTTGAGATATTTTGTTCACACACACAGACCAATTGCCAATTGTTCAGGGGACCTGAAAACATGTATATCTGGTGAAAAATCGACATGATAACAATACTTTCCTTCCCTATATATTCATGTAGGGCAAGAGAAAGTAAAAGAGAGACTAGCAGTAAGCTCCCACGCGTATTTTCTGATGTATTAATATGCTAGTGGTTATGTTGTTAGTCGTTTAAGATTGTGTAAGAGGTTAAAGATTCATTTGGGTATTGCGATTGCCATTCCATCAATTTAGACAATTACTCAATTGTTGCCAATTTATTCGCGTCTAAATCTAAATTTAAATGTCCTCTTACATCCATCTGGCCATTTTCATACCGAGGTCATATTCGTCACTTTACCAATTAGTGCTTTCAGTGAAATATTGCAACTGTACAATCAGATACGGTTTTTCTTGTTCATGAACTTTAAAAATCCTATATCATATTTTCTCCTTCTCCGCTCCTCCTCCTCCCACCACCACCTCCTCTTTCTCCTCCTCCTCCTCCTCCTTCTTCTTTGATCATTTTTACCTGCTTCAGAATACAATAAATGTTTTTTTTTCTCACACTGATGTTTTCTTTTTGCGTTGCTATTTTTGGTTTTTCATTGTTTTTCCATCCTATCCCTATTTTCACTAAATTCTTCACGTCTATCCATTGTCCAAGATTTTTACTGCGTCCAGGAAACTCCGGAAATGGAGTATAGGATATGTCAAAATAATAACTGATAACCCTAAATATAAACACTGTTGTTTAGGTTATCAGTCAAAAGGCTGGTTTGAACCTCTAGAGGCTCTACTAAGAAAAACAAGGAGTTAGGTGTTTTACCAATGCCTTCCTCACCAAGTGAAAAATTATGCTTATCAGCATGTCAGGCCCTCTGAAAAGCATCTACTTTCCACCCTGCAAATGACACCCTCAATCCATTCACCATAGGGTCTGACTCTTTAATGAAATTCATTACTCTCAGAAGAGATAACTCTGACTAGTGTCTTTTATACCTCTACCTCTTCTGTTCTTATGTAGTTCAGTCATATAATTGGCTAACCATGTGATAAGAAATAGTACTATTTTTTGTAGTCCTGGAGCTAGAAGTGCAAATAATTTAACACCTCATCTGCCAGTTATACACAAATATTAACACTTTGTTACATTTATTACTTAAAAATTCATTTATTACCACTACTTACTTTCTTACTTTAATAAGGCGTCTTATCCAATTATTTTTACCTAATTTTACACAATTTACTCATGTACTTAAAATTTTATTTTTAAAACTAAAAACTATGCTGAAAACCACTCTTGTATACTGTAAAGTGTTTTTTATATACTGGCTGTCCCAAATGTCTGAGAGCAGTTTAATATTTCGAATGTAAAGGAAATTTCAAGATATATGCAAATGTGAACCTCCTTCAAATACAAAATACTAGGATGAATCAAAAAATTTTGTCCGCCATCTTGAATGTAACTTAATTTTTTAAAATCTGAAGGTGGTCATGCTTCATGATTTCAGTGCAAAATTTCAAGAAAATTTAAATGGGGAAAACTGTACATCGGTATCTTGTTCAGTTTTGAAGATATTCTTTCAATGCCTTTCTTTACATTTCAGCAACACCTAATTGAATAAAATCTCAATGGCTGTTGGGTCATTTTTTCTAAAGAAATTTTAAGATATCAAGCCCTCACTTAGCTTTCATAAGAAAGAAAATGGCTTACCTTTGACTTATGTCAAAAACCAATAGTGATTTCTGTATCTACTCTTTAAGAGGAGTCAAATGACACAATTATTGTTTTTAAATTCCGAATTTGATTTCTTAACTTTGGGTTTTGGGCCACTTTTGGTCGAAACCAGAACTTCAAACCCAATGATTTCTTTATCTTCTCTCTAAGGCCGCTCTCACACCAGTGAAACTCGACCTCGACGCGATTAAAATGACTCGACCGAAAAACGAGTCGCGTCGTGCATGTTCGCATATCGAGGAGATTCGACCTGGACGCAACTGTTCAACTTTTTCTTCGAATTCACCTGCAGTTTGCAAAATGTCAAGTGATAAAGAAGACATAGTCGTTGCTTATTACTATTTAAGAAGAAAACAGAGTATGTGTGTGCCCAGGAACTCTCCTGTGATGAAAACGAATTTAAGTCTTTTTATCGGATGCCAAAAGAAAGGTAATGTCTTGCCTAGAATATTCTGTCAGATTAAAATTGTACAGACATGGATGTTTTTCAACTTCAAGCACAAAGGCTAAGTTGGCTGGTTCGTCTGCCATGATTATACGCGACTAGTCGAACATATGTTGGATAAGCTGAATCGCATGCAATCAGTTTGATCGAGGTCGTATTGGTGGGAGGGTGAACATATAAATGTAAGGGTACGATTCGTATCGGACGTCGAGTTGCAGTTGAGTTTCATTCGTGTGAGAGCGGCCTTAGAGGAATCGAATGACATTATTTTTATTTTTAAATACCAAATTTGATCTCTTAACTTCAAGTTTTGGGCCACTTTCAGTCAAAACCGTAACTCCAAACCCAATGATTTCTTTATCTAATCTTTAAGAGGAATCAAATAACATTATTTTGTTTCTAAATTCCGACTTTGATTTCTTGACTTCCGGTTTTGGGCCACTTCTGATCGAAACCAGATTTTTTGTGTAGATTACAAATCCAAAAACCGTTTGTTGCTATCTCTTGTAGTTTCTAAAATGGATGTGATGAACAGACATCAGAAAATGATGGATGACAATTTTAAAAATTGCCGCCTGAGTTGTTCTTTTATTGGTACCCTGTATACTTAAATTTACTAATTCACACTAATAAGTGCATACACACACGCACACACACAAGGGGGAGTGTGTATGTTGATGTAAATGGAGTGACCAATCTGGTGATTTAATAAAATTTGAACTGTTATTTATTATCTGAAAGTGTCATAAATGTGAGAGATAAATTTAAAGTTGGAATCATCATCTGTTTTTTGATGACCTTTCTTCTCGCCTTTCACCTCTCAACTGATATAACCTACGTGTTATTCTTCTTATCACACTATCATACATTGTTCACTTTTTACTTTGCGTTTATTTGTTTGTTTTTAGTCATTTTTCTTTTCTTACTACCCTAAAGTGTAAATCGTTGGTGTTAAATCAATATTATTTATAATGACTTCTGGTTTTGGTCCACTTCTGATCGAAACCGGAACTTCAAATCCAATGATTTCTGTGCATACTCGTTCAGAAGAATCGAATGACACTATTTTTGTTTCCAAGATCCTACTTTGATTACTTGACTTCCGGTTTTGGTACACTTCCGGTCAAAACCAGAACGTTAATTGCAATCCAGGGCTTCTAACTTTTTGGGTAGATTACTCTTCCAAAAATCATTTGTTGCTATCTCTGTTAGTTTCTGACAACTGGGTGTGATGGACATACGAACGAATGATAGATGACATTTTTAAAAATTAACACCAATAAATTTATTTAATTCCCTTCTTTAATGATACACATAGGCGTATTAATTTTTTAATAATTTATTGTCTGTTACAGTCACTGTCAAAACCTGCACCGTTCAGCGATGAAGCTGAAGCGATATGTGAGAGAGAGAAATGCGATTATTCATTAAGGATATCCTATAAGACTGCGAAATCTGGCCATGGTAAGTTTATTTGCATTGTGAATGATTAACCCTATTTAAAATCAGCTACTGTGAGTTGAAGTCACATTATAAAAAGGAAATGTGTGTAATAATTGAATTTGATTGGTCAATATAATGTTTGCAGTCCACCATTTTTACTGTAAGTATTTCTTTACTGCGTTTTCCAGTATACGAGGTGTGGCTATTAAATAACGAGACTGACATTGTAAAAAAACTTAATTTTAATTTTATACATAATCACTTATTGTCGTCTTCAATATACACTCCTTCTCTATCCCTACAACGCTCCATGCGAATTTTCCATTGTTGGAAATAGTGCTGGAAGTCATCTGTCAGCTCCTTCAGGACACGTGCCGCTTTCTCTTTTACAGCTTCCACACACTCAAATCTTGTCCCTTTTAATGCAGATTTCACCTTAGGGAACAGGTAGAAGTCACATGGTGCAAGATCTGGTGAATAAGGTGGATGTTCTAACACTGAGATGCTGGACTTGGCTAGGAACCTCTTGGCAGATAACGCGGAATGAGCTGGTGCATTGTCTTGGTGGAGAACCCATGATTTGTCCTTCCACATTTCGAGGCGTTTTTTCCTTACTCTTTGACGTAATTTAGAAAGTACCTCAAGGTAGTAATATTGATTAATTGTTTGACCTTCAGGAACCCAGTGAAGGTACACAATCCCATGGATATCAAAAAAAACAAACATCATTGCTTTAAATTTTGACTTGCTCTTTCAAGCTTTTTTGGCTCTCGGTGAAGTTCGGCTCTTCCAGTGCATGGATTGGCGCTTTGTTTCTGAATCATAAGTAAAAATACATGTTTCATCACATGTTGTTATAGTTTCCAAAAAATTTGGGTCATTTTCAAACGTGTACAAAGTGTCAGTACTAACATTTTTGCGAGCTTCATTTCAAACATTTTTGAGCGGCACTTGTCCTGAAGGAGTTGACAGAAGATGACTTCCAGCACTGTTTCTAACAATGGAAATTTTGCATGTAGCGTTGTTGGGATAGAGAAGGAGTGTATATTGAAAGTGACAATAAGTGATTATGTATAAAATAAAGACAAAATTTTTTACAACGTCAGTCACATTATTTAATAGTCACACCTCGTATATGTATTCTATCAGTTTCAGTTCAGTTCCGTATGATTTCTGTTGTTATCAATGTACAAACTAACTGTGTCACATGCTTTTTTTTTGTTAAAAAAATGAGTTTGGGATATAATATTGCAAACCTCCCTGATGAAATAATTGAAGCGTTATTATTAATTTTAGTGATGACGAAGATTTTGAAATTTAAATTCAAAATTTTGAAATTAAAATTTTAAATTTGAATAAAATCGTCAAACAAAAGGGGTAATATTTTTCAATTATATTTTGGTAATATTAAGTGTTTTTGTACATAGAAATGAAAACTAAAAAAATCTACAAAAATCACTCTTTCAAGCTAAACTAGGCTCTGTAGAGAAAAATGCTAAAAATAAAAGTTGTAGATCTTTTAATTTCCTATAAATTTTGTTGTATACACTTTTATCGTAAAATCTATATTAAGGCCGCAATCTTTAAAAAAAACATTTTTTTCTATAAGAGCACAGCCTCCCCAAGAATTTCAGCTGGAATGTTGCCAACTGTATTATGTAGAAAATAAAAAATTTAGTAAATTAAGCGAATTTAAAACAATTCGTAGGAGCCGTTTTTGAGAAAATCTCAAAAAAGTGAAAAATTTTACCAATAAACTACTACTTCCGGTTGACCGATTTTGATGAAATTTTCATGTTGAGTCTTCTAGTAGGTCCTAACTTAAGTTTCAAGCTTGAACTTAACGGTATGTTTGAAATCCATGTTGCATGACAGACACGGTAAACATGACTTCACTCATCCGGCTGACAAGGAAGCCGGTTGACATGTCACAACGTGTTCAGATTTGATACTGATTATTTCAAAGAACCAGGGTATTGAACTTTTTACTTCAGACGTAGTGTCTGCAGTTCATTCATATTCAGTGCAATTATTCACTGTATTTTTTTTATCACACCCCGTATGTGAGTACGTATTGCTGTTGAAATAGATGAAAGGGTTTGATCATGGCGCCATGATCAAACCCCTACGTACGCGAGGGAAATATCCAACGTTGTTTTGTGTGTGTGTGTCTGTCTATCTGTCTGTCTGTCTGTACTATTGTTGATAGTACATATGTACAAAGACATATGCAGAGTAATTTGTCAAAATGTTGTATTGATATGTTGTGTGTGTGTGTGTGTGTGTGCGTGCGCACGCGCGTTGGAGTATATAATCAATCTATATAGCAGCTACACAATTTCTTACATACTGTATTTACCTGAATATGAGGCGAGGTTTTTTCCTGAGATTTTTTCTTAAAAATTACAGGTCGCCTTATATTTGAATATTTACATAAGCCTTAACGGAGATGTAAAAAGTAAAGATTTAAAAATTTTGTATAGGCCTATAGTAAAAGTATTTGGTATCTAATGATTGTACTTGGAACGGACATATACGATAAACTATATGATATCTATTGAAACAATGTTTTAGAAAAACATTACCTGTCTTTTATGTAGAATGGGCTATAGGATTTCCTAGAACCCAATTTGTTCAAAGATGAGAGATGTCAGTTACGTTGATGCACAGAAGATTTCTAAGAAAATCATAATGAAACATAGACCTGTATTGTTTATAGAATGGGTTATAGGCGATTCTAGAGCTACTGGCTTCCCATACTTACCAAAGGGTAACCTTCCGCCTTGGCCTACCCTGTTAGTAGCCTAGTCTAGTTTAAGTAATAAAGACAGTGAGAATTGAGTTGAAGATGTTTGTGAAGCTTGAAAGAAGTTTGAAAATTTAAAGTTTGTTTTATGTATAGTGTTTTGTTTATATAATGTAGTGTTAATTTCATTTTTAATTAAACAATTGACAAAAAAATTTGGTTTTTTTTCTAAAATTTTAATTAAAGTTTTAATCGTCGCCTTGTATTCGGGTAAATACGGTATTTATTTAAAAAAAATTGATTACACATGTTTTGTGTGGGATTATGCTAGTCACTTTATAATAACATATAAATTGTGTTGTATAGGTAACTGTTAAGTTGTTGATTATTGACTGAATTTTCGGTTTGTTTCAGCACCGAGACGCATAAGAGTGTACGCTGATGGAATCTACGATCTTTTCCACCAGGGCCACGCCCGCCAACTTTTACAAGCCAAAAATGTATTTCCTAATGTATATCTTATTGTTGGAGGTGAGTATTCTTTAAAAATACATCATGCGTATTGTAATACATTAATAAATAAAATCTATTATCACATAAAATAATATGCATTTTAAATACAGTTGAACTCGATCTGCTAATTCCAGGGCTACAAAAAATAGTTCTGTTTCATATCACATGGTCAGCCAATCATTCGACGGAAGCATTTAAGAGCAAAAGAGACTAGTCAGAGTTATCTCCTCTGAGAGTAATGAATTTCATTATACAACCAGACCCTGTGGTGAATAGTGGTGTCATTTGTAGGTGGAAAGGATGTTTTTCGGAGGGCCTAGCATGCTGATACGCATACTTTTCTACTCAGTGAGCAAGGCAATTGTAAACCACCTCACTCCCGTTTTACTTAGTAAAGCCTGTAGAGGTTCAAACTAGCCTTTTGGCTGGTTTTTCATTATATAATATTATTAAAACATAATTAATAATGCAATAATAATCTATAATAATAGTCAATATTATGTAATAGTAATAATAATAAGCTGTCAAGTTTAGCAGACTCATTTTTTGACTCGATCGGATCAAGTAACTCACGAACCATGACTGGAGAAATGTTTGTTGAACTCATTTCTAACAGCTCAGTATTTGGATTCAATGCAAACGAGCATCCAATCCGTCTTGCAATTCTATTAAAAATACTATTTCGTGAGAGATGGATCAGTCTCTTTCTCAAAAAACATTTTACAGATCTGGTGAGAAATGTCTAATGGGAGTCAACCTGTTAATTTTCATTTAGCCTTATTTTTACTCATGATTTGAAAATCATGGTTATGTTTTTTATTTTACATTGTTTACTAATGATTAAACATCGGTTGTGTGTTATGTTATTTACATTGGGAAGAGAAAGTTGTGTGAGTGTTTACACCAAATTGTTTTGTCAAATATTTAATTTAGCAGAAATTAATGTATTTTATATTGTTTTCTGTTGCAGTTTGTAGTGATGCGCTGACACACAGTAAAAAAGGCCGAACTGTCATGACTGAGTCAGAGAGGTAAGCTTCCCTCATTTGAGTTATCAGTCATGCCCATTTAAGTATACTGCATGTACTTAAAATTGAAGGTATTTCTTTCGTCGTCTATTTTATCCTTGGGCCTTCAAACATCTACAAACACATTTTACTACTGTTATTTTATAAATGTGTGTTTTTAATATTTGTGTGCAATGCACACGTGTTAATTGCTATTGGAAGAGATAGAAAGGCATTTTTATGTCGCTCCCGATTGCATTGCATGCTCTTCAAATAATGCTGGACAATTTTCGAATTGCCGTAACTTGCCCAATTTTTACCCGATATTGTAATAAAAAATATGGTTTTATTCACAAAACTGTTTTCTACAAAACATGTATGTACAAATTTTTGTTAAACTGAAATTTAAGCCTGTTATAGTAAAAAATATAAAGTAAACACATAAATTTTTCACGCGCCAATATTTCGCTCACTTTAACGCCAAGCGATTTTCTTGTTTTTATATGCAAAAGAACCGTACATATTAGATAAAGCACCTGGATTTTTTCATAATTTTTCATCAGTAATAAAATTAGTTAAAGGATTTTATTCAAGAATGTCTTATGATATTTCAACTTTCATGATTGCTCGTAAAACTCGCTGATTTCATAGAGTTAAGATCATGTATGTTAATAACCCGACGAGAACTGCCATTTTAACTATCGCGCAGACTGTCATTTTACACCTAATAAAAACTCTTTTTATTTCATTTAGTTGCATTATTAAAAATTTCAAAAAATTACCTTTTATATAATATAAAGAATTTGTTTTTAGAATCACGTTTGAACCAAATTTTTTCATTTTCATTTACGACCAGAATAAAAATTGAAAATTAGAAAAAATATTTTCCTTTAGAAATATCAATTTACGTACGAAAAAGTATCACTAAATTACTAAAAAATACAAAAAAATATGTCTAGCTTTACTCATAAATAAAGCAATCATTGTAAAAATAACAACGTTTAGATATTGCGACAGGTTCAAAGGATATCACACTTTTTGTTCAACAAAGTAACATGCTGTATTAGAAAAATCGCCTCAAAATATTGTCGTCACTTTTCAATTTTTATTTATTCCTCTTCTATGAAAATTTCTCTATATTTTCCACATGTTGTTTTGTGTATTATCCTTTTCTAAACATGATAGCATAAATAAAAATATGTTATCATTTATTTTGACGCTAATTGTAGGTTTAACCGAGGGATAGGCGAGACGGGTAGCGTTAACCTTGTTTGTTCGGTTTTAGAGTCATAAAATTTGTCACCGGCACTTCTAATTTATTGATTTCGATTGTAACATTTAAAGCTAACTGATGATGTCATTGTCAAACAAATACCTTTTTTTGTTGAAAAGTTATGGACAAAAATGCTGAAATTTTAGTACTGGCTTGTCAAAAAAAATCTCTTTCTTTCATGTAACACCACATTGTCAATTTTTATTGTAAAAATATGCAAGATACATCAAATGAAAGAGGAGAAAATTCTCTATCCAATATATCTAAACCCGTTGGAAAATAATGAATAGTTGCGGAGAATATTGAGTTTAAAGACAGGTGATGACGAATGCGTGATTTCTGGCTTCCAGGTTAGCAAGGGTTAAAAAGTTTTGTTTGGCTATAATAAAAAAATTTCAAAGTAGACGCTCTGTATTTTTCAAATGATCCTCGTACACCAGCTGCATAAGGATAGCAAGTTTTATTTTTGCAATTGGATTACGCTAGAGGATCCATTATAAAGATTAGTTCTGGATTAATCATATTAAAAAAAGATGGTAAAGTAAATTGTGTGTTATAAGGTGGCACACGTATTTTAAAAGATGGTTTTCCCATTTTCACCCACAAAAATAGATGTGAAGTATTTAAATGTTATAGCTTATAAGAATGAAGATATTTATTTATGTTAAGATTGAAAGATTTTTTTGCTGTGACCCAGGTATGAAGCGGTGACCCATTGCAGATACGTGGATGAAGTAGTTAGAGATGCACCTTGGGAACTTGATGATGCTTTCCTTCAAAAGCATAAGGTAAATATTTCTACTATTTGTTAATTCTGTAGTTTAGGTTATCAGCCGAAATTCTGGTTTGAACCTCTAGAGGGTGAAGTGGTTTACCCAGCCTTCCTCGCTGAATGGAAAAGTATGCTTATCAGCATGCCAGGCCCTTTGAAACGCATTTACTTTCCACCCTGCAAATGACACCTTCACTTCATTCACCTGGCTGTATAATGAAATTCAGTACTCCGACATCTGTTTTTTACACCTCTACCTCTACTGTTCCTAAATGCTTGAGTCATATAATTGCATAACCATGTGATAAGAAACAGAACTATTTTTTTATAGCCCTGGATATAGCAGATAGAGTGTAAATAATTTAACACTATAGTTACTTCAGTCACGAGTTTGCCTTTGGTTTTAACAAGGGGTAAAGAGAGGAATGCATCACTGCATGCGCAACTGCTATGGTATCAGTTCACCACCGCAACAACATAAACTATATATGTATAATAAAAAGAAACAGCTGCAAGCCGGCTGCTTCCACCAAATTTTTGTGGTAACATCGGAGACTCCACAAAAAAAATTGTGAAAATACACAACTGGTGCCGAACACCAGTTGGATCTTGTTGTAAAAACAAGAAAATGTCCTGGCAAAACAAAACTCCATGGAGCAGATTGTCTTCTCCCTTCACCAAAATTTGGAGTGAAAAAACATGGACGTTTATAGAATGCTGGCCATTTTTGTCTATATTTGAAATATTGTAAAAATAACATTATAAGGAGTATTAAGATGGTACTAACATGACTAAAAATATTAAATCTTCTAGTTTTGAATGGTGCATTATAAGTTGTTAAATTGTTTTAAAATAATAAAACTATCACTTTTTCATAGCACATTTTTTCAAAAAAAAAAAACAAGAATTTTTCACTGCATTTCGAATGTTGTTTAAACAAATTATTTAAACTGTTATACAATTTTATACACAAAAAATAACTATTATCCACTTTTATAATACTTTATAAACAAAACTGTGTTATTGAATTTAAAAAAAAACAAACTAAACACAAAAATTTCTTTTGTGAAAAACAAAACTCATGTGTTTAACCTTACTGTTTACTTTTCGTTATAAGTGAATAAAACACAAACGTACTAGCGCTTTAACGGTGTACTTTTGGACTAAAATGTACGTAAATTCAGAATAAATGGTTGGATTCCATATAAGAACGTGCTATTACATAGTATAACCGCGTAAATACGAATTCAGTAAAATTACGTGATCAGCAAGCTGTAAACATATCACCGTTCCGTAAAATTACGTGCTTAGCACGCAGAGTGTTAAATAACGTTGCAACTGCATGGTAGTAGAATATAGTATCTCACTTTTGAGGTTGCCAGCACTGTCAAATTTCTCTTCCCTTCTTCACAGCCTATCCATACGCAAAAGGCTTTTTTGTGACTCACTGTCTATAACTGCCTCTTACAGGCAATTGTTTACTCTATGGATGACAAAAAAACGAAAATTGTTTTAACTGTTTCCACTCATTTGTTGTGCTATTACACTTTGTATTTTTTTGCCAATTAATCAATTTAATTCCCATTTAGATTTCTGTATTGATAAGGTTATGTTTGTTTTGATTTTTGCAGATAGATTTTGTTGCGCACGATGAAATCCCCTACTCGTCGGACTGTTGTAATGACATTTATGCATTCTTAAAAAAGAAAGGCATGTTTGTCGCAACTGAACGTACGGAAGGTGTTTCCACGTCAGATGTTGTAGCTAGAATCGTCAGAGATTATGATATTTACGTAAGAAGAAATCTTGCTCGTGGTTACAGTGCCAAAGAATTGAATGTTTCGTTTTTAAATGTGAGTATTTTATATTATTATTGTTCACTTTTTTGCTACAATTCTTTCCTTCTATGTATACTGATGGAGCACCCAGTATGTAGCAGAAGTGGTGTGTTACAGCTTGTATAGACTTTCATCATGTGCAAATACATTATTTGTACTCTGTGCATTCAAAATCAATGTTATATACTGATTTAGGGTATAGCATTTCACTAATTTTATGTAAAAGATAATTAGAAAACTAATCTGATTGACCAGCCCATTGGTACAGTGGTTAACGCAAAACTGGTTTCTACATCAGGGTCCCAGGTTCGATTCCCGGTCAGGTCTGGCATTTTTTCATCACTCATTTTCATTGTCATCATTGTCCACCGTCTGTATCAGGAGAAATTGCAGAACAGTCAGACATAAAACCAAAAAAAGAAAAAAAAATTGAAAGAAATCCTGTTTCTAGAGTGAAAACTCTCTACTTATCCGTTACAAATTTTAAGTCATATTTTGCCAAACATTTAAAAACCTTTCGTCTGGGGCACTCACAAACCATTTGTACACTATTTTATTTATCTCTTCATTCAAACGTGTTTTCTGATGTTTACGATTAAGATTGCGTTCTCCATTAAGCCACTCACATTTCAGTATAGCTTTATTTTTAATATCTCATAACTGTGTGTTGTACTGCATTTGTATTTTTTCTATAACTACTTGGCTGTCGCCTTTAAGTAAAACTTTATTACATATATATATATATATATATATATGAATGGTTTTATTTATCTGGCCGCATTGGCGAAGTTGGTAACGTGCTCGCCTCTCATCATGCGATCTTGGGTTCGAATCCCATTCAGGCACGGCATATTTTCATACGTTACAAAAAATCATTTCATCATTCACCGTCTGCATTAGCAGTAATTGCAGAACAGTCGGACGTTAAACCAAAAAAAAAAAAAGAAAAAAATTATCCGGTCCTCTTCTGTAAACATCACAGTGAATTATGGCCAATTACAGCTAAAATTTTACGTTGAAGATATCTTCCGGGTCTTTTATTCATTCATTTTGATAATCCAGATGTTGGTCCGACCCTATTTAATTGAGATTATCGACATTCTACTGTTTGTAAAGTTTTAAACTAAATTTTTATTACTGTAGTCTATTATGTATACACTCCTAAAGGAAACCAAAACTACTACATCACAGTTACACACTACTAGTCATATGATGGAACCTCTTAAGCCCTGAAGTGCTCGAAAAGAATTTTATATTACCCTTACTACTTTACGTAATTATTGTTTCTCCCATCTTTCATTGCCATGTAAAATTTAGCCTTGAACAGAAGTTGTGGTTCACTGTGTAACTTTAAATGAAGATCCAAAAACGAGCGACCGGGGTTATACCTGACCATTAAAAAAAATGTTAATTAAAATTAAATCTTTATTACAGTGTATGTGTACCAGAAACGGTCGAAGAATGAGTAAGAACACGTCTCAATTGTGAAGTACTTTTATGACTTTACCACATCGTCAGCTCATCTCAACACGTAAAATTACACAATTATAACATTTATTGAATTTATTTTTTCAGAGATTTAAACCTCTTCTTTATGTCATGACAATTATATGAATCTGTAATTGGAATTCATGTAATTGTCATAATATATACAAAGAAGGTTGACGATGTGGTAAAACCATAAAAGTACTTCTCAAATGGTAAGTGTTCTTACTCATTTTCTGGTGATATTTAATAATTTTATTTATAGTAAAATAAAAATATCAAATAAAAAATTCATTAAATAGTAAATACGAGGTGTGATAATTAAGTTCTGGGAATTTAGTTATAACTCCAGAATTGGCAGCACTGTGTCATTCATAAACACATGACTGGTAATAGAGGACCTTCCTTTTGTTGCAGTCAAAGTTTGAAGTCTATAGCACATTTGATTTTTGTTTTATACGAGTTTTTCAAAAGTGACTTTTTTAATGGCATAGTGAAAATGAGTGACTTACATTACAAGCGAGGTTAGCGAGGACTTGTGGTCCCACATTCAGAGCGACGGCAGAGATTGGATGAGTCGGGTAGTCATTGGAGATGAGACCTGGATATTTGAGTATGACCCAGAGATCCATAAACAAAAACAGCTCCAGTGGGTGGAAAAAAGTGGCGAGCGGTCAACGAAAGCAAGGATGTCTTAAGTCGCGGTTGAAGGCTATGTTGATTGTTTTTTTATTGTTACATCCGCAGCATCATTCATCATGAATATTCAATCTAGGGAACAGAAAAAAAGTCATAGGGAGCCAGGTTAGGTGAATAGGGCAGGTGAGCAATCCGCGTCATTCCATTCTTGCTCAGAAACTGCTTCACAGACCACACGGTGTGAGCAGAAGTGTGTGGCATAAGTTTGGCTCCAATTCTCCTCATATCCAAATCCTCTGAATTGAAATCCATGATTTTTTAATCATGTCAGACAGTTCATCAATTGTTCGACGACGATCTTCTCAGACAAGGAGTGTTGATTTTTTCAATATTTTCATCGGTCCTTGAGGTTGAGGGATACCGAGAACGAGGTTGGTCTTCAACTGACATTTATCCTTTTTGAAACACGGAAATCAGTCGTAGACCCGAGCTTTACTCGATATGTCTTCCTTGTAAGCTTATTGGAGCATTG
Source organism: Catonia carolina (assembly GCA_035578175.1). Lineage (NCBI taxonomy): Eukaryota > Metazoa > Arthropoda > Insecta > Hemiptera > Achilidae > Catonia > Catonia carolina. The sequence continues at coordinate 7,535,165 of JAQMRL010000014.1, read as the reverse complement.
CAAGAGTTTCCGTAGCTGTTTTTCCAAACAGGAAACAAAATTTTACCACCTACATTGCTCTTGAGCGTCCACCTTTGCACATTTTCACCGAAAGGGGAAACTTTTCGAATTAAAAATTCACTACAGATGAATGGATGAACTCACAGTGACGAGGCTTCGCGTACTGACTTAGGAAGAGTTTCCCTACAAGACCCCCCTATAGAGAACTCGTTGCCCTGCCATCGCTCCCCTCCTAAGCCCTATCTCATTACTTTTGAGTCTCTCCTCATACAATATCCATTAGAAACTAAGCGCAAGAGTTTTTCCAGACATTAGTAATTTATTGTTTTTCTGTTTCCAGGAGAAGAAATTTAGGTTGCAAAATAAAATGGAAGAATTAAAAGACAAAAGTAAGAGAGTGATGGAGAACATTGGCGAGAAGAAAGTCGACATGATCCAGAAGTGGGAAGAGAAATCTAGAGATTTCATCGATGCTTTTCTCCTCCTTTTTGGCCGCGATGGAAGACTGGTCAGTTCATGTTTTTTTTCTCATTACAATCATACATAGTAACTCTATATATTGTCATTTTTCTTTTGACATCAGTCTCTCGACTGGTTTGATGCAGTCAGTTCTCCGAGCTGTTCTATCGAGCGCAAATCATTTCATATCTACTTACCTGTAACACCCTACATATTTTGTACTTTGGTTTATATTTTCTGACCTTTTCTCCCCCTATAATTCGCTCCCTTAATGTTACTCTCCATTATTGATAGACCAATACCTGGATGTCTTAACCCGACGAGAACTATGATTTTAACGATCACACGGATTGTCATTTTACGCCTAATAAAAACTCTTATTTCATTCAGTTTCATTCCTAAAAATTTCAAAAAATTACCATTATTTATAAAAAAATTGTCATTAGACAACCATGTTTGAACCAAATTTTTCCGTTTTCATTTACAACCAGAATAAAAATTGAAAATTAAAAAAATATTTTCTTTTAGAAATATCAATTAACGTACGAAAAAGTGTCACTAAATCACTAAAAAAAACTAAAAAATATGTTTACCTATGTACAGAAATAAAGCTGTTACAATTTTAAACTCGTGGGCTTCCCTCGTGTTCGACTAGTGCCGCCTACTTGCAGCAGAGTGGAATCTACATGAACCAGGCTTTTTCGACAGAAGTTTGCCTTTTGGAATGCGTATGGAACATACACAGTCCACTAATTACCTCGCAGTACAGGTAACTAGAGTACGTAGTAGGAGTTACAGTCTATTTAAATTTGTGTTTGTAACCTGGCTTTATGGACAAAAGCAATTCATTGTAAAAATAGTAACATTAAGATATTGCAAATTGATAGACCCGTTCAAAAGATATCAACTTTTTGTTCAAAAAAGTAACGTGCTGGATGGAAAAAAATCACCTCAAAATAATGTCGTCTCTTTTCAATTACAATTGTTTCTCCTCTTCTATGAAAGTTTCTATCTCTTTTCCGCACGTTGTTTTGTGTATTATCCTTTTCTAAACATGATAGAATAAATCAAAATATGTTATCGTTTATTTTGACGCTAATTGTAAGGTTTAACCGAAGGATAGGCGAGACAAGTAGTGTTAATCTTCTTTGTTTGGTTTTAGAGTCATAAAAATTGTCCCCAGCACTTCTAATTTATTGATTTCGACCGTAACATTTAAAGCTAACTGATGATGTCATTTTTAAACAAATACCTTTTTTTGTTGAAAATTTATGGACAAAAACGCTCAAATTTTAGTACTGGCTCGTCAAAAAAAATCTCTTTCTTTCGCGTAATACCATGTTGTCAATTTTCATCGTACAAATGATGCAAGATACATCAAATGAAAGAGGAGACAATTCTCTATCCAATAAAAATAAACCCTTTGGAAAATAACAAATAGTTGCGAAGAAAATTGAGTTTAAATGAAGGTGATGATGCATTCGTGATTTCTGGCTTCCAGGTTTGCAAGGATTAAGATATGCGCCACTAGCCTATCCCTTCTTCTGATAAGATGCTTCCATATACTTCTTTTTTCATTCACTCGCCTAAGAACCTCTAAATTACTTATTTTGTCCACCCACCTAATCTTTAACATTTTCCAATAACGCCACATTTCAAAAGCTTCTATCCTCTTCCTTTTTACAGCCCCTATCACCCACATTTCACTCCCATATAATACTACATTCCAAACGTAGTGTTTTAAGAAATTTTTCCTAATCTGTAAATCAATGTTTGTAGTCAGTAAGCTGTTTATTATTTCAAAGGCTTTTCTAGCTTGAGCAATTCTTTTTTTTTGATATCACTTGTGTTTCAACCATCCTTTGTTATTTTTCTATCTAGATAGCAGAATTCCCCAACTTCCTGTATGTTTCTGTTGTCTACTTTTAAATTTTCCATCTCTTCTAACCCTTTCTTGCTGCTGCACAACACTTTCGCAACACTTTGTTCTTATTAATTTTCATGAAGTAATCCTTTCTCATGATCTCATTCATTCCATTTAAGATATCCTCTAGCTCTTTCTTTGTCTTGGCTAATACTACTATATCATCGGCAAATCTCAGCATTTTTGTTTCTCTGAGCCAGGTTACCACTTTTATTATAGTATACATTTTTGCGCTAAAATGCATATTAAGGCTGCAATCTTAAAAAACAGTTTTTCTACGAGAGAACAGATTCCTTGAGAATTTCAGCAGACATGACACCTACCCTATCTTGTAAAGCATAAAAATGTAGTACATGAGGCGATTTTTAAAAAAATCGTAGGAGTTGTTTTTCAGAAAATCGCAAAAAAGTGAAAAATGACACAAATAAACTACTACTTCCAGTTGACCGATTTTGATGAAAATGTTTGTGTCGGGTCCGGTAGTAGTATCTAACTTAAGTTTTAAGTTTCAAGTTCGTATGACGTCCTGTTCTTGAGATATTTTGTTCACACACACACTCACACAGATCAATCACTAAAAACATGTTTTTTGGGTTCAGGGGGTCTGAAAACTTGTAGATCCGGTGAAAACTCGGTTTTGACAAATTGACATGAGAACAATACTTTTCTTCCTACATATTCATACAGGCAAGAGAAAGTAAAAAAATAATCACTTTCAACCTCTTTTGTTGATTTAATGAAAATAGTCTTAATATTCTGTGTAAAAGCCCGCAACTCCATGGCCTAAACATTTTTTGTTTTTATGTTGCAGTCGCATATTTGGAGTGAAGGTAAAGGCAAAATAATGCAAGCTTTTTCACCGCCTTCAAGTCCCGGCAGAGATAGAGATAGTAGTCCATCTTCTAGCAATGATGAAAGAACCAGGTATGTTTATCACATTGTAGTAATTGTAGAGATAAATTCAGAAAAACCGTGGTAGTTTTATTGCAGGGAAGATTGCATACGCCGTCTGTGGATCTTTAGTGAAAGCTGTTTCATGTACTCCTGGTTTTTTTGTCATGGCAGGCAGTAGTGAACTTCCTGCTTGGGAAAAACGCTCTGGAAACTATTTGTGTATTGGAAATAGCTAACAAGGATTCTGCTATAAGTAGAACTCAAGTCTACGTATGATTTGCATTAGTATGCATTTTGCGACAAAATTGTAGTAATTAAATTTATAGGAAATTAAAAGATCTACTACTTTTATTTAGAGAACTTTTCTCTACAGAACCTAGTTTTGCGTGAACGAGTGATTTCCGTGTTTTTAAGCTATACTGAGGTTGATTTTCATTTTGCGTCTTTCACTCATGATTAAAATTACGTTATGTTTATTGAGGTTAGTTTTTTTGTGTATTTCTAATGTTTTATTACGAATGTTAGGTTATAGTGTTAATTATTAGCATTGGCAAGAGAAAGTCGTGTGAGTGTTCACACCAAATTTTTTCCAACGGATGGGTAATCTTTTTATCCCATCATCATAAAACGAAGCTGGTTGTCCCATGAGCCAATTGTGCATAAAAGCTTCAACTGCAACATTGTCATCAAAATTATAACTTTCAAGAGTATTTTTAAGGGTCTAAACAGGTCGTAATCACGAGCAATAAGTCCACAATGTAGGGAGAGTGTTCCAATATAGTCCAGGATATTTTTACAATTTTTTCCCGATTAGGGCAGCTGTATGGGATTAAGCATTGTCTTGGAGCAGGATATTGTCTCGTATAGGAAAGCCGCATCTTTTCCGAAACCCAAGGTTGTCAGTAATGATTGCCTAAACACTGCCAATTCTGATACCCACCTCAGAAGCAATTTCAGCTATAGTTATCTTCAGTTGTCCTCAAGAAGTTGACTAACAGTACGAATGTTTTCCTCTGTGATTCTGGTTCTTGGTTGACATTGGTGACGTTCATTTTCTATGACTTCTCATCTTTGTAAAAATTGTTTTTACCACGAATACAATTGTCTGTTTTTAAGGGTATTATCCCCGAACTGTGCCTCAAGCCTTCTCAAAATTTCTGATGATTTTACACCCTCTTTTGTAAAAAATTTAATTATAAATCTTTGTGCAATGGAGAATTGTACTTCTTGCTCAGACATCGTGACAGCTACTAAAGAGGTGGTAATGTACGTTCTTTAGCAATGGAATGTTCTTGGAGCATGCATACTCAAGAATCGCAGAAGCCACACCCATCTTTGTTCACCTCACTGTTGTTATGAACAGAATTCCTATTAACTGTTCCTAGTAAACTGTTTGTATCATCGGATACAAAGGATCAGTTTACTATAGCTTGTCCATAACTACAGGGTCGTTGTTTAGGACATCAGCCATAAGGCTGGTTTGAACCTGTAGAAGTTTTACTAAGTAAAATAAGGAGTGAGGTGGTTTACCAATGCCTTCTTCACTTAGTGAAAAAATACACTTATCACCTTGCCGAGCCCTCTGAAAAGCACATATTTTCCACTCTGCAAATTACACCTTCACTTTATTCACCACAGGGTCTGGCTGTGTAATGAAATTCGTTACTTTCAGAGGAGATAAGTTCTTTCTGATAAGTTCTTTTACACATCTACCTCTTCTGTTCTTAAATGATTCAGTCATTTAATTAGCTGACCATGTGATAAGAAACAGAACTATTTATTTTAGCCCTGTAACGAACAGATAAAGTGTAAATAATTTGACACTCCACCTGTCTGTCATGGGCAGAACTTCTGGGTATGTCCATTATTTATAAATATAGTTCAATCTTGTTATGTCGGATTAATCGAAATGGGGCCAATCCGGAATACTGGAGAATGCAGGAAATAAGTTCGGAGATCCAGGTTCAATGGGTCTGACCTAAAAGGTTTGTACTGTACCCATATTTTTCCCCAAGGGGATAATGATTGTGGCTTTACTATTGCACAGTTTGTAATTGTTCTAATTTCAATTTTTGTTTATGTTTCAGCCCTCCACCATGCAAAGCAGGCAGATTTGATCTAACACATAATATGGTGACAGTATCGTCAAGAAAAAATAGCCTAAAACATGCATCGTCGCGATATAACCATGATTTCTCAGATGATGACGATGATGATGATGACGACATTAAAGTCAAAGAAGAAGAAGAAGAAGAAGAACGCCATTCAAAATAAAAAGAAATGAAATAAATGAATGAATAACATAGAGTAATAAAAGTTATTGTATAATTAAAGTAAATACATAATATATATTTATATATATAATGAATAATTTAAAAGTGATTATGTCCTATGAAAAATTTAATTTCTTTATTACTTTTTTTGTCTTTTATTATTTTTCTCTCTCTTATATGTTTGTGTATGATAATGCATTGCTGTGTACAACACATACATTTTGTTACCTTGTAAAAATTAATATATAATTATATTGTAATGGTGTATAAAAAATTATTATATGAATTTTTTTGTCGTTTTTTTTATGAAATTTGTCAATGTGTTTTTTGTATTATTTTTTTTGTTTTATGTAATAATTTATTTATTTTTAAGGAGTATAATTATTGTGTAAGTAGTTTGGTATATACTGTATTTATATTATATATATAATATGTATTCGTATTTATTATTTATTTATTTATTTGTGAAGATGATATATAAACAATTATCGAACCTTTACAGTATTATTTCTTTTTTGTTTATTTATTTTTTTTTCATTTTTAATCTGTGTAATTAAATTGAATATTTGAATATATATTAAATATATACATAGGTTTGCATTGAACAATTAAATTATATGAATAGATATTATATTTTTTAAATTATTAATAATAAATTTTTTGGTTTTTTGTTTTATTTTTTTTTTGTTTTTACTTCACTTTTCTGTGTGTAGTGATAAAGTATTCTGATGATGCAATATTTTTAATATATGGATTTTTATGGCCTCATGTTCATGTTGTAATACCCCTCAAGCCAAAGATTTTATATTTGCATTAATATACAAGGTCTATCCCAAAAGTAAGTGTACTGATTCTCCTACTGATAAACTGGTAATGTAGCACCTTTGTGATGTATATCAGTGCATAGCCAGTGATCTTGACTGTCCATACAAACTTGTTTCAACAGAATTAGTCAAATCAGTCGTGGGCTACTGCTGTTTATGTGTGGTCGTGTTTGATAACCTTGTTATATTAGCAATGCAGGAAAATTTTGAACAATGATACGCGATCAAATTCTGTATGAAACTCAATAAGTCTGCCACAGAGACATTTTCTTCTTTAACTGAAGCTTATGGAAAAGCCACTCTATAAAGAACTATGGGTTTTAAGTGGAACAAAGCTTTCAAAAGAAAAAAAGTTGAAGACAAAGAAAGTATATGGTAGAGCAGATTCAAGATGAAAACAATGATTCTTGTTTTTTCATCAGCCATGGCATTGTGCAGAAGGAATTTGTACCTCCAGGACTGACAATTAATCATGCTTTTTATAAAGATGTCTTGCAACAACTTCGAAAATGGGTCCAGCGAGTCAAAATGGACATAGCAGATGATTGACTACTGCACCGAGATAACGCACCAACTCACACTGCTCTTTCAGTTTGAGAATTCTGGCAAAGAAAATCATTCCCGTACTTTCACAACCTCCCTACAGTCCAGATTTAACTTCGTGCGATTTTTACCTCGTTCCTTAATTGAAATTGAAGTTAAAGGGTCATCATTTCGGGATGATTGAAAACGTACAAAAAACCGTAACCGAAGAGCTTCGCACACTTAAGGAAAACAGCTTCCAGTACTGGTATGAACCGTGGAAGAAACGTTGAAACAGCTGTGTAACTTTGCAATGGTCATACTTCGAAGGAGATTACTTGTAAAATTTCAACAAAGTACAACATATAATTAGATATAAGATCAGTACACTTACTTTTGGGACAGACCTTATTTGTTCACAGTAAGCAGTAAGAATATTTAATTTTTCACTGACCTGTTACAGCTGCTATATCACTTAACCCTTCTGCTATGGGAGGCAATCTCAGTGGCCCTGGTAGTTACCAACTTTTAAAGCCTATAGCAAACATATTTATGAAGCGATTAGTTCGGTTCATATATCAAATTACGTGCCTTGAACGGCTCTATAATTTCATATAAAACACTGCAAATGTATTTATAGCAAGGTTGAAACAATGGTTGTAAGTTACCAAATTACTTTTGAATTCATCCTATCTTCAAGACATGTAACTTATGGAATATTTCATCTATAAGGTTCGTAGAACTACCTACTAAATCAGAATAATGCGTAGATGCTGTAAAATCAAACCTTTTAGTCCTATGTGCAACTGTTTGCGTGGTATGAGGAAATTCTAAGAGTAAACATTGTCTCTCTCTTTGTCAAAGCTTTTGACCTGTTTCATGGCCTATTACAAACCCTATCGTGTTACCACTACTGCATGTATAAAACACTGAAAAAATTCACTGAATTCAAAAGTAATTTTGTATGTGTATTTGTAATTGTATACGTGTTCAATGTCAATACTATTCACATACGTGTTGTGAACAAGAGGGTGGCGAATGACAGGAATTTGACAATGCAACACTGTTCAAATATCACAGATTCTGTTTCCACTTAGCATGTTGCAAATTTCAAACTGCAATTATTAAGGCTAATGTTATTCTAAATTATATTGTAAAACATGGTTTTATTCACAAAAATGTCTTTTACAAATTATGCTCTGTACAATTTCGTGATAAACTTAAATTTTAGCACGTTACAGCCAAAAATATAAATTAACCTACAAATTTTTACGTGCGAAACCGTAGCTAGCAAAAAATGCAACTGATTTTTATGTTTTTAAAGTAAAAATAACCGTACAGATTTATTTATATTAACCTACTGTTTATTTATGCAATTGTCTAAAGGTACAGATGTTAACCCTGGTATGATCACTAAATCTGTTTTCCGTTTTTTTTTTTTTCGAATATAACGCGCACACCATTTTATCGGATCGATTTTGTTCAAAAAAGGTGCGCTGTGTATTTGAATAAATACGGTATTTATTTGTTTAGGAAATTGAAGTTATGTGTAGCTTTTTATTCCATGCCCACTTACTACACGTAGTTAAATTTTGGACTAGTTCACCAAATGTGGCCGAGTTATTAATCCTGCATAAAAAAGGTAATGTGAATTCTAGACAACGCATTTCCAGTGGAGTTCTGTAAGCCAATTTTTAGAAAACATGGTATTATGACGGTTATTTGCTTTTACATATTTTTTTTCTATGCTGGGGTCCCGGGTTCAATTCCCAGTCAGTCTGGCATTTTTCATCACTCATTTTCATTATCATCATTATCCACCGTCTGCATTAGCAGAAATTGCAGAACAGTCAAGAGGTAAAACAAAAAAATATATACCTATTTATGAATATAGTTTCGGTTAAAAAGAATTTATATTAGATATTATGAAGTAATTTCAGATATTTATGACTGCAATACTCGTAGCAGGGATGATCTAGTTCTACCTTTTTAGTAGGCTAAGCAAGTGCCAAAATAATATCTATACATCTTTTTAATAGGCTTCCTGAGTTCCGTAAAAACTTAAATTAATTATAAGCCCATTGATATCAAATTGAGAATCTTCTTATACTATTTTCTTTTAATCCCTATTGTGTATATGTTGCAATCTGTTCAATTCAGAACAATAAGCAACCCCATGACCCTGATGTGATGGGGATGATATGTATGACGTGTAAATGAGGTGTAGTCTTGTACAGACTCAGGCCAACCATTCCTGAAAGAGTATGGTTAATTGAATACCAACCAAGTACACTGGTAACCACTGTCTAGCATTCAATCCGTATAAAAGTAACTACCTTTACTAGGATTTAATCCAGGAACCTTCGTCTCTGACAATCAGCTGTTTAACAGCTGATTTTGGTGATGACTTTACCTTTAGACCAACCCGGTGGGTATTATACTATTAATCACAAAATTGCAAGCTTCCGGGTAAACCAAGCTGTCGTGTATCTCCACGTGTCCTGCCTTACAGTGTTGCCACTCCACCCGTCCTGCCCGTGGTATTGGAATTGCTTCACTCAGTCAGTTTAATTCTAACTTGACATACGCGTTTCGTAACGTTTGTGGGTTTTGTTTTTAAGTCATTTTTGTTTTAAAAATTTGTTAATTTTACAAGCCTACCGTTTAATTGTTTAATACAGTCTTTCATTAAAAAATTTTATTTTTAATTTGTCAGTGTATTAAATGTATTTTTAGTTGTAAATTTGAATGAATTCAGTGATTTTGACGAGCAACCCAGTAAATCAACTCCGAACAGCAACTGTCGATATCGAAAGAAACACCTTAGAAAACAAAATAAAGAAATAATCATTAATGTTCATAAGTTTTTCCAATTTTCATGATAATAATATAATAATGAAAGATAAAAAGTTTAACTTTGGGTAAGATATGTAGATGACATATTGGTGATTTATAATGAAAAAATAAAGGGTGAACATAATATTATAAATAAAAAATTGAATAATTACTATGAAAAACTTAAATTTACATGTGAAGTTGAAAAAGATAAAAACATAAATTTCCTAGATATAAAAATACAAATAATAAATAATATAATAGAAACTGACATATATAGGAAACCACATGTTACAAATAACACAATAAACAGATTTTCAAATCACCCATGGATACATAAAATAAACACATACAATAACATGATACACAGAGCATATATACATATACACATATAACAATAAAGAAAGATTTAATAAAGAAATAAATTATATTAAAGAAATAGCAAGAAATAATGGTTACAATAATATTTTCATAAACAGATTAATAAATAAATATTTACATAAAATCAATCAGAAAAAAACACATCTATTACCATTAAACAATAAAGAAGAAATAAACAAAAATGGTAATAAATACATTACATATAATTACATAAATCATAGAATACATAAAATTACCAATATATACGATAAAAATAAATACAAAATAGCATATAAACCCCAGTTTCCTATAAAATTTATTTTACAAAAACATAATATTAAGGCAAATGTAAATGATAAAGAAAAAGAAAATAATCAATTTAATTCATGTGGAATTTATAAAATTAAATGTAATGAATGTAATGAAATATATATAGGTAAAACTACCAGATCTTTTAAAAAACGGTTTACAGAACACTATTCTAACTATAAAAAAGGAAATCGAAAATTCTCCAATGTAACTGAACACATGATAAAAAATAAACATAATATGTCGAATATAAAAAATAATCTAGAAATATTAGAAATAAATAACAAACAAAATGAAATTGAAATTCTGGAAAAATATTATATTAATAAATACAATAGCAGGGAGAAATTAATGAACACACAAATTGAATACGACAATCAACTGATTAAGTTGGCAAGACTGTTTTAAATATAAGAATCGACTATTCCTTATCTACCATGGTAGGAGCAGGAAGTTTTAAATTTTGACTTGTAATAAATGTCAATTTACTGAAGATGTGTACAAGATACACGAAAGCGCTATAAATATTGGTAAGTGTTTTATGTTACCGTATTCTGGTGGTTAGAAAATATATATTTCAATTTTAAATAATACGGCTGTTTAAAAATCCTACATAGGATGTTTAATAAAATAATATATAATAATTATAATAGTTTAGGCCTAATTATTCATACACTTTTGAAGATCCAAAAGTAATTTAATATTCCGAACATCACTGATCCCTTAATTAGTCCATTTATCGTGGAGTGATTATACTTAAGAAATTAAATACTATAAAAACATTAAGGCCACTTGACTTAGTTACAAGGGTGATTAAACTATTCAATTACCAAAAAATCGTCGTAGAAAAAAGCTAACTTACCAAAAAAAGATTAGAAGATAATTTTTCACAAATTGAAGACTGAGACAATACTGATTATATTCTTAGTCATTATTAAAAATAACACATTCCAATATTTTACAGATTTATTTTATTACTGTTCTTCAATTTCTTTAACATGATTATTTACCCCTCTGTTTGGTAGTATGTGGAGAAAAAAAGCATCATGGGTAAACACATAAAATCACTTGCTCTGTACTAAAATTCAAAACCGATTTAATAATATACAGGGCGTTTCATAATGTTCTTCAAGGTTATGAAAATTCAGCACAAAAAATTATTTCACTTACCTAAATGAAAGTTGTACAGGCCGATGCAGGGACTCAGTTATTTTTAAACATCTATAAATGTTCAATGTGTGCTCCTTTGGTGACAGCACACAACACGAAAGTCTAGCTCTTGTCAAACACGTTCTAACATGTCCTTTTGATAGAGTTGATTGCATTGATTATGCGTTCCTTCAGCTCAGCGATATCGTTCGGCATCAGTGGGATTAGACCTTGTCTTTCACATAAACCCAGAGAAAGAAGTCACATGGCGTGAGGTCTGGTGATCTTGATGGCCACAGCATAATGTGTTGGTCATCTTCAGACGTGCGTCCTATCCAGTGCTGACGTGTTTTACCTCCATCACATAGATGCTGCATTAATTTAAGATGGTATGGTTTGAATAATAAATCTTTACAGAGAACTCTCCACACCGTTGTTTTCAGAATGCCTAACTCTCTGCCTGCAGACACAGTCGATTTTTACAGGTTGCAAATAAAACTTGCAATTCCTCTTATTGTCTATGCCTAGTGGGGAAATGGTTAACTAACTGCCCAGAATATGTGAAAAAACTATTTGAAGTACTCTTTCGTACAGTACTTGTTTCATTCTTATAAGTGAAATACTTTTTTTGTACTGAATTTTCGTAACCCCAAAGAACTTTATGAAACACCCTGTATATATATATATATATATATATGAGGGGTATTCAAAAAGTTCCTGGAATTGTGGTTCAGCGTGCTAGTGTTATGACCTATAGCAATTCTTACCTAATCACCTTCGAAGAAGGCCCTTTGCGCAGACACATATTTGCTCCATCTATCCTGGGATTGTTGGAAGCAGCAGTAGAAGGCTTCTTTCGGAATCTGCCCCTTTGAGGCCCATTTTCAGAGTAGGGAAAAGCCAATAGTCGCTAGGAGTTAACGGTAGTTGACCACGTGAATGCTGTTCTCAGCACGGAATTTCTGCACAACAAGCGATGTATGATTTGGCCCGTTATCTTGATGCAGACACCAATTTCCGTGGCACTTGTCCTGTCGCTTCCTTCGAAGTACATCGCACAACCTCTACAAAACTTGCACGTAGAAATCACATCTGATCCCTGTGAGATACCAAATTCGTTTGCCAACTCCACAGATCTCATTCTTTGATCATCTAGAATCGGTTGTTTCACTTATGCAATCATTTTGGGATGTTTATGGTTTCCTGATCTTTCTTAAACCGTGAAAACCAGTCGTAAGCGGATTTTATTAATGCATTATCACCGCAAACTTGCCGCAGAGCCAACAGCGTCTCTGAAGCCGACTTTCCCAATTTGTACATGAACTTTACATTCGCATACTGTTCGAACTGCGACATTATGTTGACTGACAACCACTCAAATCCATATTGCATAGAGCACTGACACGACAAGAGTGTGCATGCAATCGCTTTGCTAGTTCAGGTCTTTTATCGCTTGTTTGATGATGGCAAGGAATTCCAGGAACTTTTTGAACACCCCTTGTATATTATAAACACGCACACTTCTGAGTATAAAAAAATTACCTTATACCAAGGAAAAGATTGTACTGAAAGCTGATTAATACAAACCTTTGAATTTGTCATTATTTATATTAAAACGGTTTAGTGCATTTGAATAAAAACTTATGAACTAGGGCTTATATGTGACTACGGAAAATAAGTCAAGTGTCATCAGATAAGAGTAATAACGAGACAGAAGAACAATAATTTATTTCAGTGTGATAGAGTAATACAGTTGAACTTCTATAACTCAAATCCTCAAAGGACGGGGAAAACAATTTGAGTTATGGAAAAATAAAAACAAAGCAATTATTAAAAGAAACAAAAAAAAAACAGAACATTCCACATAGGCTAATACGATACCCTACTAGATGTGGAATATGTAGGGCTATTGCACATGCATAATTTCGTAATACAGTACTGTACGTTGCATTTAGCTTAGCTTTTGGCTGCAGTGTTAAGTACTGTACAAATATTGTGTTCGGTATTCCAAAATTAAGCATTACATGCTGAATGCAGTACATTGTACCGACAGACTATGGTTCTATTGTTCTGTAGTCGACCAAAGATTCGTCCATTTAAAGAAATTTATTTCATTAAATCGGTGGAGGGTTGTTTGCTGATGTTGGATCAAGTGGCCAGGCGGCGGGTTTTTGGTTGGTAAGGCGGTTGCGGCCTCCTTGGGGCTGGACGAGGACGCCTCTATTGAGTCTAACACTACTTCCCCCATCGTGAGGGAGAGAACATGAGTTTTTCTCGCCACCTCGGATAAAAAAAAAGAAAAAAAAGAAATTCATTGTTTTGGTTTACGCCTGTTTGGCCCATACAAATGCAAAGGTCTGTTCTGTTTCATGGTCAAACATATCCTCTTATAATGAAAGACGCATCACTGTACCTACATTTTTCAAAAGACCAAAACCACTATTTTGAGAACTATGTACAATTTTGTCAAAAGAAACAAATTAATTAGTTTGACTTAGTGAAATGGCGGAATTCGAGTCATAGATGTCTTTTTACATGGGAAGGTTAAAGGGGACTGAAATTCAATTCGAGTTATAGAAGTTTGACTGTATCTAGAAACCAAAATATACAATTAAAAAATTTATTAAGATAAATTGTTTCAAAATATTGAATTAATGGAAAGATGTTTAATGTCTTTTATAATTTATTCTGTATAACTTTATACTGTAATAAAAAATAAAGATTTTATTAATTTATCTCTAGCTATAAATAAAGTAACTGCTAGTTGATAGGATGGCTGGCTTATCAAAACTTATGAAGCTTTCTTAAATATATATACAAAAAAGCAGTTAAAAGATATTTCGTCTTCATTTGATGCATGTGTATAGAAGATTTTTTACTAAATTTTTCTGTTGTAACATACAATTCTTACATTATTTACATATACTGTTTTTATTTCTATTTAAAACTATACTGCATTTTTATGAAATAATGATATTTAAGATTGACTAATTGTATAAGTTATAGGTTAGGTCAATATTATCTTATAAATTTGTGTGGTTTTTATAATTATTGATTTTTTAGTTATTATACAGCACTAGATTATTTACTGCAATCCAAAACTCCTTTCATTTTTATGGAACACATGTTTATCCCTTACGTCGGCTGCACGCAGGACGCGATGTAACTGTCGGAGACAATTTTTTGTTTCAGACTGCCTCTGAGCGTCGCTGATGACTCGAACAACATTTCTCATTCTGAAATGATACGGCGTGTGATGATTTGGTTACTGTGTTCTATTATTATTTGATATTTTTGAAGGAAAAAGGTCCATATCGTCGCTGTGTATTTACGATTTAAATAATTAATTTAATTAAACTACACAAATTCAATCAAGCAATTTGCATAATTATGTAAATAATATTATAGTAAAACTCCGATTATCCAAATTGATTGGGGATCGGGCCGATTCAGAAAATTGGGTATTGTTCAGGAATCAAGCAAATAAGGTACAGTACATTAAAAAAACCAAATTTTATTGACAAAGTTATTGTAAATGTAATGAACATTAAGTAAGCAAACTGTACACAAATTATGCTTAAAGAAAAGGACCTATTCTGTTATTTCACATCATCAAAATATCGTGTGAATGCACCTTTACTGTTCGACCCAGCACGTGCTCAGTACCGTCGATCAGAAATCGCCTGTTTCTTTTATTTTTGGTTGCTTTTTCCTTTATTCTTTTACAAGTTTCACTAATTATTTACAAGGTTTATTTTACAAATACAAAACCATTAAGATCAAACAATTAAAAAACATTAAAATTTAGAAATACAAAAAATAACACAAATTTATTAAAAATTACATCTTCACACCAATTAATTGATGCGTACTCTGCACCAACTGTAAATGAAGAGAATGATTGTTCGATAATCCAACTTCATATTTGCGAAAAATGTATCGCTTCTAAGAGATTTACTAATTCCATTATTTATTGCTTTTATTACACACCCAACGATCCTGGCCAGTGGTGTTCAGCATCATAAAAAAAAAAAACAAAAACAAAAAAAAAAAAAAAAAAAAATATCGTGTCCATTTAAACAAATGCGCGGATTATACAAAATTCTTTTCTCTTGAAAGAAACGTATAGTTCTTTCCTTAGTAGAAATAATAGGAGCCAATTCCAAAAGATTCATTATGTATTCAACAGAACACATGCGAATTAAACAAGCAACGAATGTGTATTAATGAACGTGCAAACAATATCTACAATTAATTATGGTGAGTGGGAGTCATCAGTAAAAAAAGTAAAGATGCATTTACACGAGACGACTTTAAGGTTACAGATGGTGTGATGTGAAATAACGGAATAGGTCCTAAGAAAATATGTATTTAATGACGAGTTAAATTGAATACTACTTACAGTATATTTATTTAGTTTATTTGAACATCTCGAGTAAAGTTCGTTGCCTTGACGTAGTAGCATGTTTCCGAGCAGCAAGGTCAACTTAAAACTTGCTTTCGGTGTTATTTTTTCGATTCATATTTTACTTTTGCCTGATTCGGATAATTAGATTTCTATTTTATATTTGTTGTGCTTTGTAGCTGGATGGTTTTTGGCACTTACGCAAAGCTGAATGATTTGAGTTGCTCGTAACAAGATGTAATTCCATACATCTTTACTATTATGCTTCAAGCAGTCGAAGACAGCTTGAACAAATTTCCCGCCCAGTGTGCACCTGATACATAGCGAACCACGTCTATTTATTACTTAGAGTCAGTCTCTGATAGAAATGACTCATCATGTCCTATGTGTGGCCAACCTTAGACCCTTTCTCTTTAAAGATCTCATAAAAGTATCCGTCCACTCCTTTCTGGATCGTCCTTGCTTCCTTTGTCTAACTGGAACCCATAGCTTAATCCTTTACAACAACTTGTCCTTTTACATTCTTTATAGCTGACCGTTCCAAATATCTTTCTTAATTTCTAATGGTATGGCCATACTGGTGAGCTACAAAGTGGCAAAACCTATGCAGCGCTATGGACATACTGATAAGTGGCATACAAAGTTTTTACTTTCTCTTGCCCAAATGAATAAATAGGAAGGAAAGTATTGTTTTCATGTCGATTTTTCGAAGTAGAGTTTTCACCGGATCTACATATTTTCAGACCACCTGAACCAAAAAAACATGATTGTATTTAGCGATTGGTGTGTGTGAACAAAATATTTCAACTATGGAACATCGTATGAACTTGAAACTTAAGTTAAATACTACCACTAGAGGACTCGACACAAACATTTTCATTAAAATCGGTCAACCAGAAGTAGAAGTTTATTTGTGTCATTTTTCACTTTTTTGCAATTTTCTCAAAAACAGCTCTTACAATTTTTTTAAAAATCGCCTCATTTACTACATTTTTTATGCTCTGCAAGATAGGGTAGGCGCCATGTTTGCTGAAAATCTTGGAGAGGCTGTTTTCTCATAAAAAAATTGTTTTTTTTAAGATTGCGACTTTATTATGCATTTTAGCGCAAAAATGTATAATAAAAGTTGTAGAGAATTTCTGCTCTGCAAGATAGGGTAGGCGCCATGTTTGCTGAAAATCTTGGAGAGGCTGTTTTCTCATAAAAAAATTGTTTTTTTTTAAGATTGCGACTTTATTATGCATTTTAGCGCAAAAATGTATAATAAAAGTTGTAGAGAATTTTAAATCCTACCACTTTTATTTCAAACATTTGTTTGTATAACGCTTAGTTTAGCAAAAATGTGTAAATAGATTTTTTTAAGATTTCAGCCTTAGTATGCATTTTATAACAAAAGTGTATAAAACGAATTAACTACTACTTCTGGTTGACCGATTTTGATGAAAATGTTTGTGTCTTATCCTGTAGTAGAACCTAACTTAAGTTTCAAGTTCGTACGATGTTCTGTTCTTGAGATATTCTGTTCACACACACACACAGGCCAATCGCTAAAAACATGTTTTTTGGGTTCAGGGGGTCTGAAAACATGTGTATCTAGTGAAAACTCGATTTCAAAAAATCGACATGAAAACAATACTTTCCTTCCTATATATTCATTTAGGCAAGAGAAAGTAAAAAAGGAACACCAGTTGGAAAAGACCAATTTGCCCAGAGGAATGACTCATCACATTAAGGTTAATATAAATAGACATATTTGTAGATTTTTTCTTATTACAGAATCATGTATTTACTACCGAACTGCACTGTTTTACGCTCAAAACAGAATTAAATATCAAACCGTGCTGTATGATACTGCACGGCCTGCCCCACAACTTTTCAAGTGTTTGGTCACTCAGCTATTTACCGTTCACCAGTATGACCATACCCTAACTTGATCTAGCACAGTCATGTGATAACTTCTTCAGAAATTCATTTCCATAGCTTTTATTCTGTTTTTAATCTTGGTCAAAGAGTCCAAATCTCTGTGCCAATAATGGGGGCGCTTTGAACAATATAAATTAAAATTTATCTTCGTAGTGCCATCAAATATGTGTCTTAATCAACAAAACAGGTTGTAATATTCTGATGATGGGCTAACGTTTACCAAAATATCATTTTCTGTTGTAATGTCTTTCATTAAAAGTGTGTGTACATATTTATAATTTGGCACTAATTCTATACCACCTTGTCAATTTGTGTATTGTGTCGTCGCATAACCCAAAATGGGAATTAAAAAGTATAAATTATATCTAATGCAGATAAAAATAAAAAGGATTTCTTGCTGTACAGGTGGACAGAAAATAAAATTCAGTACTACCTCATTAATCCAGCTCTTGTTGATCCATATGTCTAATCTGGACTGGAATTTTTTTATTCATAAAATCACAATATCCCACCTATAGTATGTACTTTACTGTTTGAAGCGTTAGTGCATCAAGTAAACGATCACACACACGCTATTGGATTTGTTGCTTGGTGAGCCAGACTTCACACCAGCTGAACTTATAATAGTGAAATGATTGCGTGATCATACTGCCTTTAATCGCCATACAAAAGTAAAGCAAAGAAGAAAAATCCGATATGAAACACTCATTACTTTCTCTTGCCAACGTAAACAATGTAAAATAAAAATATAACTTAATTTTAATCATGAGTGAATGATGCAAAATGAAAATCAACCTCTGTAAAACTTAAAAATATGGAATATCACTAATTGCTTTTAAACTAGGGTCTGTGGAAGAAAATGCTTGAAATAAAATGTTGTAAATTTATTTATTTCCTAAAACTTTAATTATTTAGACATATGCCGTTAAATGCACTCTATTTTTTTTTTTTTTTTTTTTTGGTTTAACATCCAACTGTTTTGCAATTACTGCTAATGCAGACAGTGAGAAGGATGATCGATGAAAAAATGCCAGACCTAACCGGGAATCAAACCCGGGACCCTGGCATAGAAGCCAGTTGCACTAACCATGATGCTAATGGGGTGGCATATAATGCATACTAAGGCTGCAATATTAAAAAATCACATTTTTTAAAGATTTTGATGAAAAGAAATACAGAAAATCACTACTTGACGCTAAACTAAGCTTACAAAGAGACCACAGATCCTCCCCATGAATTTCACCAAACATGGTGCTTACAATGTCTTGTAGAGCATAAAAAATTTAGTAAATAAGGTGATTTAAAAAAATTGCACGAACTACTACATCTGGCTGACTGATTTTGATGAAAATTTTCATGTCTGGTACTGTAGTGATATCCGACTTCAGTTTCAGCTTTGTACTATGTTCCGTTCTTGAAATATTTTGCTTTCAAGCCCAGAACAATGCCTAAAAACAAGTAAATTCAGTCAAAATTGACTCAAAACATTACCTTAAATGATTTCTTTGTATGTAAATATATTGTAGTATTTTTTGTCCGAAGAAGTATAAATTAACAGTAGGTTTCCCCAATATATTTTGTTTTTATTGATCCCCTACTGTTTCCGGATTTTTATTTTCTGGATCCAATAATCCAGATAAATGAGGTAGTACTGTACAAATATTATGAAATTGCTGACCCTTCGGTAAACTAGATTTCCCAAAAATTTGTTTTCTTTACATGTGTAATAAAGAAAAGAACAAGAAAATCTCAGGCCAAAAAATAGCTTGCTTTTGCCCCCTTAATACATTCAGCGTAAGGCTCAGTATATATTTTGCTGCGATTCTCAATTTTATCATTTGCTGTATTCTGTTCGCAAGGAAAGATAATTTACTTTTGTATCCCTTGTTTGTGAAAAATGCATTTTAAGAACATTTCTAAAGCTTCTTAAAATTAATTGCAGTTTCCTTGTGTGACTTTCCTATCATTTTGGTAAGTGAAATATACAAGGTGTGGCTATTAAATAACGAGACTGACGTAAAAATTTTAATTTTATACATAATCACTTATTGTCACCTTCAATATACACTCCTTCTCTATCCCTACAACGCTCCATGCGAATTTTCCATAGTTGGAAACAGTGCTGGAAGTCATCTTCTGTCAGCTCCTTCAGGACACGTGCCGCTTTCTCTTTTACAGCTTCCACAGACTCAAATCTTGTCCCTTTTAATGTAGATTTCACCTTAGGGAACAGGTAGATGATAATAACATGTGATGAATTGTGGTTTTTTCCTTATGATCCGGAAACGAAGCGCCAATCCATGCACTGGAAGAGCTGAACTTCAACGAGAGCCAAAAAAGCTCGAATGAGCGAGTCAAAATTTAAAGCAATGATGATTGTTTTTTTTTCATATCCATGGGATTGTGTACCTTCATTGGGTTCCTGAAGTTCAAACAATTAATCAATATTACTACCTTGTGGTACTTTCTAAACTACGTCAAAGAGTAAGGAAAAACGCCCCAAAATGTGGAAAGATAAATCATGGGTTCTCCACCAAGACAATGCGCCAGCTGATTCTGCGTTATCTGTCAAGACGTTCCTAGCCAAGTACAGCATCTCAGTATTAGAACATCCACCTTATTCACCAGATCTTGCACCATGTGACTAAGATAGACAGGTAGATCTTCTACCTGTTCCCTAAGGTGAAATCTGCATTAAAAGGGACAAGATTTGAGTCTGTGGAAGCTGTAAAAGAGAAAGCGGCACAAGTCCTGAAGGAGCTGACAGATGACTTCCAGCACTGTTTCCAACAATGGAAAATTTACCTGGAGTGTTGTAGGGATAGAGAAGGAGTGTATATTGAAGGTGACAACAAGTGATTATGTATAAAATAAAAATAAAAATTTTTATAATGTCAGTCTCATTATTTAATAGCCATACAATTGTTATAGGCAGAACACCATTGAATTTGTTTTCACACTAGTTTTTCTCAGTATATTGCCTACCAACATCCAGTTAGAAAAAATTGAAATTTAATGGAATTCTGCCATAACTCTGAGTAAACTGTTAAAATATTCATCTTTCAAAAATATTCTATAACAATTGTGAGTCTATATTGTAAATTTAATCTTGGAAAAATGAAGCGATAAAAATAAATTACAATCACCAAAGTTTGGGGAACAATTTCAAAAAAAATTGAAGAAAATGACTGTAATGGCACACAAGGTAATGGCTAACGCACAGTTCTTGAGAGATGTTGAAATATGATTCTTACATAATTATGAGGAGATATAAAAGTGAACCAAACTTCCTTGTGGACAGAATATAACAGATGATAGAATTCAAAATAGAAGCCAGTATATAGTATACATCGCATGAATCTGTTAAAATATGTAAAAAAGGCTGTGAACTTTAATAAGAAAGAAAAACAAAAATCCCTTTCATGACACGATACATCTTCATCTTCATGGTGGCAATTTTTAAAAAGGCTTGCCTTTGATTAATGACAAAAAACATTAGTGATTTCTGTATCTACTTCCTCTTTAAGAGGAATCAAACGACACTATTTTTGTTTCCAAATTTTGATTTTGATTTCTTGACTTTCAGTCATAGTTGGAACTTTAAACCTAATGATTTTTGTATTTAGCCTACTCTTTAAGAGCAAACGAATGAAACTATTTTTTGTGTTTCCAAATTCCGACTTTGATTTCTTGACTTCCGGTTGAAACCGGAACTTCAAACTCAATCTGAGCCCACTAATGTTTTGTGTAAGATTACGAACCCGAAAACCGTTTGTTGCTGTTTCTTGTAGTTTCTGACTCTGATTTCTTGACTTCTGGTTTTGGGCCACTCTAATCGAAATTGGAACTTCAAACCCAATCCAGGCCCATTAACATTGTGTGAAGATTGCAAATCCGAAAACCTTTTATCGCTATCTTTTGTAGTTTCCGACATTTGGATGTGATGGACGGACGGACAACGGAAAATGATAAATGACAATTTTAAAAATTGCCACCAATTTGTACATCTTTTAATTGTGGTTAAAAAAATGTAAATATAGTGTGAGATACGGACGTAAAACAGCCTTTAATACTGTGTTGTATTTATTTCAGAGTAATATTATCTTTTCATTTATTTTTTTTTAAAATAAAATGTTTTTGTAATGGTTAACTATTTACTAATAAATAATAATATAAAGTACATAAAGAGAGCATTGTAAATAAATTGTGAAAATATATATTTATTGATACAGATATTGTGTTTGATATTTAATTGATACAGGCCTACCCATATTTAGCCTTTTGTGGTTTCATTTTTTTTTCTTTTTTTTTGCGCCCTGGAGACTCCAGGAGGAGTATAGGACATGTCGTCAAATTCAAAGAATGGTGCTCATAATAGACAGGTAGAGTTGTTAAATTATTTGCACTTGTTCTTTTAGTGCCAAGGCTACAAAAATATTTATGTTTCTTATCACTTGTATTTAAGAACAAAAGAGGTAGAGGAGTAAAATACACTTGTCAGTAATCTCCTCTGAGAGCTATGAATTTTATTATACAGCCAGACCCTTGTGGTGAATGAAGTGAAGGTATCATTTCCAGGGTGGAAAATATGTGTTTTTCAGAGAGCCTGGCAAACTGATAAGCATACTTTTCAACTCGGTGAGGAAGGCAAACGTAACCACCTCACTCCTCATTTGACTTAGTGAAACCTCTAATGGTTCAAACTAGTCTTTAGGGTGATGACCTAAACAAAAAAAAAATCTGGTGTGAAAAAATCACACAACTTTCTCTTGCCAATGCTAATAATGAACAATATAACCTAACTTTAGTAATAAACAAAAAAACTAACCTCAAAAAACATAACCTTATTTTAATCATGAGTGAAAGACGCAAATGCAAATCAAACTCAGTTTGGCTTAAAAATAGGGAAAATCACTCTTTCACACTAAACTAGGCTCTGTAGGGGAAATGCTGAAAATGAAAGTTGTAGATCTTTTAATTTCCTATAAATTTGATTATACACTTTTGTTGTAACATGCATAATAAGGCAGAAATCTTTAAAAAATGGATTTTTTACATGTTATTATGAGATAAAAACAGAAAATCACTAATTACTGCAAAACTAAGCGTTATACAAAAAAATGTTTGAATTAAAGTTGTAGGATTTTAAATTATCTACAACTTTTATCATATAGCCTACATTTTTATGTTAAAATGCATATTAAAGTTGCAATCTTAAAAAACAATTTTTTTACGAGAAAACAACCTTCTTAAGAAATTCAGTAGAAATGGTGCCTACCTTATCTTGTAGAGAATAAAAAATTTAGTAAATGACGTGATTTTTAAAAAAATCGGAGCCGTTTATGAGAAAATTGTATAAAAGTGAAAAATGACACGAATAATTACTACTTCCGTTTGACCAATTTTGATGAAAATTTCCGTGTCGAATCCTCTAGTGGTATCTAACTTAAGTTTCAAGTTCGTACGATGTTCCATTCTTGAGATATTTTGTTCACACACACACACACAGACCAATCACTAAAAACATGGTTTTTGGGTTCAGGGGGTCTGAAAACGTGTACATCCGGTGAAAACTCAATTTTGAAAAATCAACATGAAAACAATACTTTCCTTCTTATATATTCATATAGGCAAGAGAAAGTAAAAAACACAAAGAATGCTGAGAATTTGCAAAGGTTATCAATCCCAGATACAACACAATCTAAAATGGCTCAAAACAAAACATTCACACAATTTTTGTAACTAATTTTTTTATTGTAATTTTTACATAATAAATTAGATAGATAAATTATAACATGAATTTTTCAACAATATTTCATACACTTTACCAAATGATAAAACAGATAATATATAAAATATTTAATATCATAATTATTAATCCCAAAAGAACAACAGCTCAACAATAATATATTTACACTTTTAAATTACTTTTCTGTCACCAATCACAAAGAGGTACAATCCAAAATGTATAACAATTTTCTACATTTTAGTGTAAGAATCGAGCACATAATGACATACTTTGTAATTCAGTAATTCTGGAACCTCAAATATAAAAATTTATGATCAGGCATTGTTATTTTCTAAAAATAGAGCATTGTAGAAACAAATGTTTTATGTAAAAGTTGTTTTTTTATAACTTCCTACAACTTTAATTTGATACACTTTTGCCCTAAAATGCATAATTTAAAGCTGCTATCTTACAAAAAAAAAATTACCATGTAAGCACAGCTTTTCCATGCTCTTACATGGCGCTTACGCTATTTTATAGAGCATAAAGAATGTAGTAATGAGGTGGTTCTTAAAAAATTGTACGAGCCGTTTTTGAGAAATTACTTGAATAAACTATTACTTCCGATTGACCGGTTTTTGATGAAAACGTTTGTTTCGGATCCTCTAGTGCAGTCATGTCAAAGATACGGCCCGCGGGCCGCATCCGGCCCCCGGGCTGTATCAATACGGCCCGCGATCGCAATGTGTCACAGAAAGAAGAATCATGTTTTTTTAGAGCTTTAAGACTTCACTCGATTCCTCTACGGAAGTTTTAAAATGCGCACACCACATTTATAAGTAATTTTAAGGGCAGCGCGTGCCTAGGACAAGCGAGAGAGATAGACAGTAACGCCATCTCTACCTGACATCAATGAGCTTGTCAAAAACAAGAGAAGTCAGGTATCTGGATCCTCGAGCTTAAAATAATTACCATCTTTTATAACTTTGATATGATTTTTAACAACCGTATATTATATACTATACAATTAAATAAATAAAATGTTATAATAATTCAGTACATTTTTTGTTATTTGAATCTGGCCCGCCTACACATTCTAAATTTAATATATGGCCCTCTGAAAAATTGAGTTTGACACCACTGCTCTAGTGGTACTATAATTCAAGTTCCAAGTTTTAACTTTGTACGCTATTACATTCTTTAGATATTTTGTTCATACACAGTCCAATCGCAAAAAAACAAGTTTTTTTGGATTCAGGGGCCTGAAAACGTGTGTTCCCTAAAACATGAGAACAATACTTTATAGTCCATTCAAAATAGCATGATAGTAAGTCTCTGAATGGTGGTAATTTTACTGAATAAAAAGTCCCTTTTCGAAACAAAATTTCCCTTTTAATTATTCTTATTATTCAATGGTAGAGCGGACGCCAAATAAGCTTGCCGGTGTAGCTGCGCGAACAGTTCAGATTCAGTCGGTAGATTTCATGTCTTAGTACCGAACTGCCAACTAAATCACATGTTCTAAACAATGTAATTTATCATCTATTAGCGACGTTAAAAACATTCAATTGTAAACATTTTATACAACAATTAACGCCTGCCACATACAGTACAACATATTACAGACTAATGTTTTCAGCTGATATTTAACAATGCGAGAGCGACGTGATTCTGATCACAGCTAGTACAGCACTGACCCCCACCACTCGCTGAGGCAACCGAGCGCACATTACCAAAATACACCTTCTGTGCACTTCAGAAAACCGGCAAACTCATTTGGCGTCCGCTCTAGTACAGACATATGAGCACATTACAAAATTCCTTCTGTTCTTTATTCCATTAAGTAATACTATCATGCTATTTCAATATTTATTCGTATTTGGCAAGAGAAAATAAAAAATTACTGTAAAATAAAAAATACTGATCAGCAGTAGAACCCAGGACCTCTGGTGTAGAAACCAGTTGTGCGAACTACTAAACCGCACACCAGCTATACTTAGAGAGGTTAGAAGGAAAAAGACCACGAGTGAAGTGGAAGAATTCTGTCATGGATTAATTAGGAAAAGGATGCGATACGAAAAGAGCAATGGAGGAGATAATAGTTCAGCGATAGAGGAAGGTGAAGAGGAATTGTGTTACCCAATGAATCATCGATGAAGGATAAATAGGGTGATGATTTAAAAAAATTAAATGATCAATGATGTAAAAATGGCTGTTATTTCATAATAACTAATATGTTTTAACATTTTGAATATAGGGAAGGTTTTAACACAGTTTCTTGTAAATTTTAGAGTTTTTCTCATTGCAACGATAACCTCCACTTAAAAAAAATTCTGTATACGAGATAGGGTCAAAAAGTTCCTCGAATGGTCATGTGCAGTCAAGCATTTGTTTGCTGGAAGGGAAATTTTTGTTTGGGAGGTTGGTATCACTACTAGCGAAGGTGCTGTGTCATTCAGCAGGCAGTTAAAGTTGGTTTCCTGCGTGCGGTGTATGATATTTTAGACATAGTGTTTTTTCTTTCGTCGGATTGTGAAATGTCATCATTAGAGAAGCGTGCCAATTTCAAATTCTATGTTTTGCTGGAGAAATCACCCTTAAAGACTCTTGAGATGCTGAAGAAAGCATACAGAAATAACGCAATGAAGAAAACGGCAGTTTACAAGTGGCACAAGCATTTTCGTGACAGTTGCACAACAATTAAAGATGACATTCGGACTGAGTGGCCTTCCACTTCTACCACAGATGAGAATGTTGTGCACGTTTGACAACTTGTCCGTGCAAACAGGCAACAACAGGGAAAACAATCAACAAAGAATTGTACACAGACATCTTAAAACAGTTACGAGATGCAATTCGACGAAAACGGCCTGATAAATGGGCAAATGGGCAGGGAATGATTCGTTTTTGTTGCATGACAATGCCCTGTCACATCGATCCCTATTGGTGAAACAATAACTTGCAAAGAACAATGTCACCACTCTGGAACACCCTCCAATATTCTTCAGATCTTGCACCACCGGATTTTTACCTGTTTCTACAACTGAAAATGACATTGAAGGGACATCGTCTTACTGATTCATCAGAGGTGATGGAAAACGCAACGAAAAAGCTGAAAAAACTTTCAAAAAATGGCTTTCAGGAGTGTTTCCAACGATTGTACGAGCGGTAGAATAAGTGCGTAGATCCAGGGGGAGAGTATTTTGAAGGAAAATAGGATTAAAATGTTATACAAACTTTCAATCAATTTCTGTTAACCAATTCAGGGAACTTTTTGACCCAATCTCGTAGTTGTGACAACTCTCAGCTAATATGAGATGAAAACAACAAACATACCTATTGCTTTAACACGTTGAGCTTGGATGCTGGAACCATGGATGCACCACTATGCCAACACACCATTGCATTATGGGAATGTCATGATACCTCAAGGCGCCAGTTGGTCACGCAAACGATTTTACTTAATTGGTCATCTATTCACCAGCTAAATATAGTATGGTATTATATGCATTTTTTTTAATTTGTTGCTTGATTATAAAAGTACATACATTCATTATTGTACAAGGACTGGCAGAAAAAGTGGATGGTTTTTGATCTGACTGTACATCGCAACAATGCGAGTGGGGAGAACCGGGTCAATGACTTTCATTCCCCAGCTCAATCCCATTACAGTTGCAATGGAGTCGTGGAAAGCACAACATCGTGCTTTCGTCATAGAGACTTACTTTAGTAACAGTTACTCGGTAGTCAAAACCCAGCGTTTGTTCCGTACAGTTTAGAGTAAGTAGACACGGTAGTGTTCCCAGTCGCAATGCAATAATGCATTGGGTCAAAAATTTTAGAGAAATGGCTTCATCTTTAAAACGGAAACCTACAGGCCGTCCACGTAGCATTCGTACTCCCGAAAACACAGATGCTTTGGGATTGTCAGTAGCCAGAAGTCCACGTCGCCCTGCTGCACATCACACAGCTGTGCTAAGAATATCAGATCGGAGTGTTCGAAGAATTTTGCATTTGAATCTTCATTTTCATCTGTATAAAATCATAACTGTTCAAGAACTAAGCCAACATGATTTCCAAAACCAAAGAGAATGTGCGCAATCAATTCTGAACATTTTAACTAACGATTCAATAATCACAATGTCAGATGAGGCCCATTTTCACCTGTCTGGTTGTGTAAATAAACAAAATTTCCGGTACTGGGCGGCAGAAAATCCTCGTAGCCTACACGAAAAACCACTTCATTGTGAACGTGTGACAGTTCGGTGAGCAGTGGCTAAATTCGAAGTGATAGGTCCATATTTTTACCAAGAGAACAGTCGAGCAGTTTCGATCACTTCAAGTCGTTATGTTGAAATGCTAAATAATTTCCTCGCACCAGAGTTACGTCGTGAAGTTGACACTGCAAATGTTTGGTTCCAACAAGATGGGGCTACTGCTCACACTGCCAGAGTGTCAATGAATGTGTTTCCAGAACATGTAATTTCAAGAAATGCTGACCTTTCATGGCCTGCTCGCTCCCCAGATCTTTCGGTATGTGACTTATTTCTTTGGGGGTATTTGAAATCTAAAAAGTATGTCGTAAAGCCTCGAACAACTGAAGATCTGAAGCTAGCAATTCGAAATGAAATAGCGGCGATACCAAACAACATGATTGTGAAGGCAATGGATAATTTCCAAGTATGATTACATGAATGCGTGCAGAATGAGGGTCATCACTTGACTGACATAATTTTTAAAACAAAATAAGTGAATTTTAGAATTTAAGTGCTTTAATAAAAAAAAATGGCCAGAAATGATGTTTCAAATCTATTAATAATTTTTTTTTTACATCTTATTTCTGATTTATTTTACTCATTTCAAAACCATCCAATTTTTCTACCGGTCCCTATATAACATACATAGTATGTAAGAAATACGGCAAGTAGAGGTCCCGAATACTTGAAGTATAGCTTGTAAAAGTTAAGAATGGTCTCCTGCGCTGCGCATGTAGTCTCTCTTGTTCCCTTCCATACCCACCAAGTTGAAAGCAATTGCTGCAGCATTTTGGAGGGAAAGTATCCAAGTAGGCGAGCGTGCATGCATACATGTACATTGGATCTGTACAGGAGACAATATAACCAGTTTTTCCAACCACGCCCCAGGTCTACTGCGCATCTTTCACGTAGACCATTCTAAACTTTTACAAACTGTAAAAGAAATTACCTTTGAGTAATAATTAAACAATTTTTATATAAAAATGTATTATTTTTAATAATTTCTTGGTAAACAGAAGTCATTAAAAATGGAGAAATTCGAGAAATAAATGATACACAGTATAACTTGGTTATTCAACTTAGATGGTAAGCCTACTTCAAAGTTTAAAAATATGTTATTTGTTTAATTTGAAGTTTTTCAAAGAAAATAAATGTTTGCTTACCTAAGGTTTTTATAGACAGGTAATAAAATCTTAACTTGCTGCGTTTGGGTTAAAAATAGACACAATAGAGTCAGTCAAAACAAAATCATGACTTAGCTAAAGAATACAGGATTTTACCGAATACTTTATCGTCTTTCTTAAAAAATAAAAACACAATTATGGAAACTGGAATAAAAAAAAAAATGAAAAAAGTTGGTAGTGTGTAAGAACAGCAGAATATGAGTGTTATGCAGTGGATGATTGTTTTGAAGTTTCTTACTGTATTTCAGTAATACATACTGGACATACCGTACATCTAAGATAATTTATACATAAATGTATGTAGCCCAACATAAATTCTACTAGTTTATTAATGAAATAGATCAGGATTTTCTGTGAAATTGACGTTCTAACTTTATTTCTGTTATTAGTACACAGTGTAACCAAAGTTCGAATTTCATAATTTTTTAACTTTACGATACAATTCCGTACAATGTTGGTTATTTCAAATTTTGGATAATTCGAATTTATTTCCATTCCCCTTCAATTTCAAATTAACCAAGTTGTAGTGTAATTAATTTATTATAAAAATATAACGCCGCACTGGTCAATTCAGACTGAATTGACTACACTTTTAAAATTTGTTTAAAAATTCATGGCAGTCGGTAACAAAAGACAATCTTAACTACAGTGCTTGTAGGATCGGTCTGAATGCCTGAACAACATTTTTACTAACATTGCTCATGTGCCGATGATTTAATAAAAGCTATAGAAACATAGTAGGGTATCTGACGCCTTAAGGCGCGTCAGTTGGCCTCGGGAACGAACCTTTTTGCCACCTTAAGGCGTCAGTCGCCTCAATGTGTTAAAAAAAAATTTTTAGTTTACAATTTCTGTTTAAAAATTGCTCGATACAAGTTAATTATACTAATTATATAGAAAAATAATGACAAATATATTATTTGTTCTTTTTAAGAAACAATGATTAAGAAAGCAGTAAGAATATTTATATCATATCATTAAATATCATCGTAATGGTAACTTCAAACAGTCTACAGTTATTTAATATCTCTCTATCGTTTACTCACAAAATTACAAGCTGTTCAAAAAATGTACTCTATACATTTAAACAGTTTAATTAAGAGAATACATAAGAATGATAAATCACACAAATTTTCTTATTTTTTTTCAACTGATTGAAATTTATAATGGGTACTTTTTTATTATTGGGAGAGCACTGTAATTAGAATTTTGGCTGGAAAGAAGCTGGCATGCGTACCCTTAACCCTTCTGCTACAGGAGACAATCTCAGTCGCCCTGGTAGTTACCAGCTTTAAAAGCCTATAGCAAACATATTTATGAAGCGATTTGTTCGGTTCATATATCGAATTATGCGCCTTGAATGGCTCTTTAATTTCATATATACTTTACTTTACAACCAGGGCGTTCAGGCTTCTGCAGCCCCTCCTCACCGCGACCTAAAAGATCTTTTGTGATTTATTTCATATATAACACACAATGCAAATGTATTGATAACTAGGTTGAAACGATGGTTGTAAGTTGCCAAGTTACTTTTGAAGTCGTCCTATCTTCATAACAATGTAACTTATATCATCTATAAGGTTTGTAGAACTACCTACTAAATCAGAATAAAACGTAGATACTATAAAATCAAACCTTTTTGTCCTACGTGCAACTGTTGGCGTGGTATGCAGAAATTCTATCAGTAAACATTGTCTCTCATCGTCAAAGCTCCCAATACCTACCTACAATACCTACCTACAATACCTACACACGTATTGTGAACAAGAGGGTGGGGAATGACAAGAATTTGACAATGCAACACTGTTCGAATATTATAGATTCTGTTCCCACTTTCCACGTTGCAAATTTCAATGAATTATTAGGGTTAATGTTACTCTTAATTATATAACAAAACATGGTTTTATTCGTGAAAATGTCTTCTACAAATTATGTTCTGTACAATTTTAAGTAAAACTTAAATTATAGCACGTTACAGCTAAAATTATAACGGAACCTACAAATTTTAACACGCCAAAGTGTTTCGCCCACTCTAGCTAGTGAAAAACCCAACAGATTTTTATGTTTTTAAAATAAAAATAACCGTACGTGTTGTATAAAATGGCTGTAATTTTTTCACAATTTTCTATCACTAATGGCTTTAGATAAATGAATTTATTTGGGAGCATGTTTTGACATTTGAACATTCACTAAACGATGAAAAACAAGCTGTAGGAGAAGAGTTAAGGACCTTCCGGAATCCACCTACCAAGGAGCCTTCGAGTCGTTGAAAAGCCTTGGGCAAAAGTGTGTCGACACTCAAGGAATGTACTTTCAAGAATTTTGATATATTGTAACAATATCTGAAGTACAGTAGCCTCCATCTTAACCAACTATTGGACTAACCGACCGTTTCCGGGAAGACATGATTAGACTCCGACTTCCGCCGCGGCAACAAAGGACTGTGGAAATAAACAGACAAGTCACCATACATCTCTTTCTGACTGATGACTTATCAGTTTTCTGGCGATATGGATCAGTAGTGCATTGACTTGCCTGCAGCGCACTTCATGGTTTGTTGTCATTAACTGTGTGCCAAATCGCAGTCGTAATGAACAGTTGTTGTCGTGAACTCTTCCAAAATTGAGTGGAATAAGCGGAAACGTGTTGTGGTAACAATGAAAGGCAAGTTGAATGGTACTGAGTGAACGGTAAATTGGTAAAATTAATCAGTGGTCTTTACCTTTCTGAGGTTGTTTTAACGATTTTCGGTTTACCCAACTTTTAGGTTATCCAACCTATGCCCAGTCCTGTTATAGTCGGTTGAGATGAAGATTACTGTAAATCTATTTTTTTGAAACTTTTTATACAGACTCCGTATATTGGTAATTTAATCAACGACAAAGAGTCTAGGAATTTCGTTTATGAGTCTGATGAAGATAGTATTTACATTTTAAGTAAAAGTGAAAGAGAGATGAAGATGAATTGGCAAGTGGTAATCGATAAGGTGACAACAGATCAAATCAGACCAACAATTTTCTTTAAATTAACCCTAAAATATTTTGGCATCTACAAGACCATTTTCAGAAATTCGAATCGTTTTGATGGTCAGAAACTTGTAAAAATTTTAAGTTGAATTCAATACATCTACGATGCTATAAAGCACAAGTTTTCTGGCAAGAATCGAAGTTTAAACAATGTTTGGTAGTTGAAAATCATGAGAAAAACAGTGTGATTTACAGCCGTATTTAACAAATTCCCAAAAATTTACTAAAAATTCTATACATACAATAATTAAGTAATAATAGTAATAAAAAATAACAGGGTGCGCCATAAGTTGGTTGACAAAATTATGTTTGAATTTTAAGTAGGCCTATAATAAAACTTGTCAAGATTTATCTTGAAAGTTTGCTCAGTTGATATGCAGAATAGGGTAGATTGCAGGTACAGGGGGACGAATTGTCACCACAAATTGATGTTTTTATAATTCTCCTGAAGTATTTAAATTGAGCTACCATTTTCACTTAATTACTGCCTACTTCTTTTAACCTGGTTACGACCACAATTTTAACAACACCTGGACACCATTCTACAAACTCTTTTTTGCATTCAATATCATTCCTAAAAATTTCAAAAAATTCCGATATATTTATATCGAATTTGCAAATAGCGTTTGAGTCAAATTTTTCTGTTTTCATTTACGACCAGAATCAAAATTTTTTTAAAGAAATATTGATGTAGGTAACGGAAAAGTTCAGCTAAATCCGTAAAAAATATATTATTAGGCTTTTTATTAAAAAATAAAATTATTGTGAATAACACTTAGTTATTGAAATTTGATGACTTGTTCAAAAGACATCAAATGGCCCTAGCACTTTCCAAGGCCCTAGCACTTTCCAAGTGCTAGGCACTTTCCAGTTCTATTTTATTTGCTGATTACAAAATATTTTGTCTTTCAATGTTAAATAACATCTTTGCTGTTATGCCAAGCTGCTTTGCCAAGTGAAAGGCCCTAGCACTTTCCAAGTGCTAGGGCCTTTCCAATTCTATTTTATTTGCTGATTACAAAATATTTTGTCTTTCAATGTTAAATAACATCTTTGCTGTTACTCTCTTTGTTATTCAATTCTGAAAAGAATCGCACATACAAAAATTTCATAATTGTTTCTTTTGACGCTAGTTATAAGGTTCAATGTAGGGGTAGAGACAACTTTATTTGTTTGGTTTGAGAGTCATAAATTAGTCACTGAGCAATGTGACATATAAAGGAAATCAAGAGAATAGAACAAAGAAATGAATATAGTCAATGCCATAATGATTGGGGTTCTCTAAATATTGCTGTATAAGAAAATCTACAAAAATTAACTTCAAAAGAAATCTATCCTTTCTTTCCCAATACTATGTAGCCAATTTTCATCTAACAAATATGTAATATACATACAATTAAACAGGTTAAAATTCTCTGTTGTGCAAGTTAACCCATTAAAAAGTAATGAATAGTTTCGTAGCAAAATTAGTTTAACTCTTCTGCTATGGGAGACAATCTCAGTTGCCCTGGTAGTTACCAGATTTAAAAGCCTACAGCAAACGTATTTATGAAGCTATTTGTTTGGTTCATATATCAAATTACGCGCCTTGAATGGCTGTATAATTTCATATAAAACACAATGCAAATGTATTGATAGCAAGGTTGAAACGATGGTTGTAAGTTGCCAAGTTCTTGTGAAGTCATCCTATCTTCAAGACAATGTAACTTATGGTATTTCATCTGTAAGGTTTGTAGAACTACCTACTAAATCAGAATAATACATAGATGCTATAAAAACAATTCTTTTTGTCCTACATGCAACTATTGGTGTGGTATGCGGAAATTCTGAGAGTAAACATTGTCTTTCTTTGTCAAAGCTCCCTCAACCTTTTTCATGGCCTATTACAAACCTAATCTTTTTATCACTACTACATAATTTTGTATGTGTATTTGTAACTGTATACGTGTTCAATATCAATACTATTCACATATGTATTGTGAACAAGAGAAAGGGGAATGGCAGGCATTTGACAATGCAACACTGTTCGAACATCACAGATTCTGTTCCCACTTAGCGCGTTACAAATTTCAAACTGCAATTATTAGGGCTAATGTTACTCTAAATTATATTATAAAATATAGTTTTATTCAAGAAAATGTCTTCTAAAAATTATGTTCTGTATAATTTCATGATAAACTTAAATTTTAGCATCAAAGCCAAAAACATCAGGTAACCTACAAATTTTTACGCACAAAAGTGTAGCTAGCGAAAAACGCAATCGATTTTTATGTTTTTAAAATTAAAATAACTGTACATGTTGTATAATTTCATAATTTTCTATCGGTAATGGCTTTAGATAAATGAATTTATTCAGGAGCGTGTTTTGACATGTGAACATTCACTATATGACGAAAAACAAGCTGTAGCTGAAGAGTTAAACAATGTCATGACGCTATGTCAAAATTCTGGTATTTGGGTATAACTGGATTAATAAAAGATCAAAATTGCTAATGTCAATCAACTTATGGCTCATTCTATGATATATTTAAAATATAAAAAACCGTAAATAATTTTAGATATTTTGAGTAAGTAATCATGTAGGAGGTGAAGATGGACTAGGGGGAGTAGATGGACTATTACTATTGGAGCCACTGTTTCTCCGCATTTGGTTCGTCATAAATGTCTGTAAAAGAGCAGAAGGTGAATTAGAAGTAGATGGTGCGGTGATCGCACGAGCTGGTGGAATCATACATGAGTTACTGCAAGCGATTGTATCTGAATTATTGTGTTCATTATCGAGAAAAAATATCTCGGTGACCGCCGAAAAATCTTCGGTCATTTTTATTTCAAGATTGTGAGTATTGTAAACGAGATGAGTATCTCGTAAAAACGAATAAGTACCGCCTTTATCAAAATTCACGATCAGCCAATATAATTTGTTCGGTTCCAATGGTACTGGTTTATTAAAATTTATCTGTACTTCTGAATCGTAAGGTGTCATGCTATGGTACAACGAACCGAAGAATTTCAATGACCAATCCTTTTTCAAAACTACTGTCACTTTTTCTTGATACATTTCCACATTTTCATTCGAACTAGATAAGTTTGACACTTTCTTTTGAGTACCAATCTGCAAAAGAAAAATTTGGTGTGAAACACTCGCACAACTTTCTCTTCCTGTAAATAATTACAAACATAACCTAACATAATTTTAATCATTGGGTGAATGACCCAAAATGAAAGACAACCACAGTTGGACTTTGATTTTGATGAGCCAATACAGAAAATGGCGCTAAACTAAGCTCTGTAAAACAAATCTGGTATGAAACACTCACACAACTTTCTCTTGCCAATGCAAATAATGAACAATATAACCTAACATTAGTAATAAAACATTAGAAATAAACAAAAAACTAACCTTAAGAAACATAACCTTATTTTAATCATGAGTGAATGATGCAAAATGAAAAGCAACCTCAGTTTGGTTTTAAAATATGGAAAATCACTCTTTTACGCTAAACTAGACTCTGTGGATAAGAATGCTCGAAATAAAAGTTGTATATCTTTTAATTTCCTATAAATATGATTATATATACTTTTGTCATAAAATGCATACTAAGGCTGAAATCTTAAAAAATCGATTTTTTTACACATTTTTGTGAATAAAAAACAGAAAATCGCTAATTACTGCTAAACTAAGTGTTATACAAAAAAAAGTTTGAAAAAAATACTTTCCTTCTTATATATTCATACAGGCAGATGAAAGTAAAAAATTGTAGAAGCAGTTTTTGAGAAAATCGTAAAAAATTAAAAAGTGCACGTATAAACTACTACTTCTGGTTCATTGATTTTTTATGAAAATGTTCATGTTGGAATCTCAAGTAGTATCTAACTTAAATTCTAAGTTTCAGCTTTGTACCGTCTTCTAGAAGTTCATGAGTACTTGTTCACACACACACACACCCGCGCGCGCGCACACACACACACGCATACACACATACCAATCACTAAAAACATTTTTTTTTTGTTTCAGGGGGCCTGAAAACGTGTATATCCGGTGAAAACAAAATTTTTAAAAATTGACATGAAAACAATACTTTCCTTCCTATATATTTATATAGGGCAAGAGAAAGTAAAAAACAATTTTCAATTACATACCTTGACTCCTTTGACTTTGATTTTTCGATTGACAGTGATTCCTTTTCTGGTGAACGGATTGCACCACTTTGTGACCGGAAACAAAGCTCCATCTTCACATTCTCTCCTCAATGACCATTCCTCTTCTATAGGTACTGGTTCCACTGCAACATCATTAAACATTTGTTACGATAAAAATTATTTATTTTGGCGGGTGGGAGAGTGCTTCAACCCCTAGCCTTCCTCACCTCACCTACCCTACCAATTGACCAACTCCTCCTCCGCTTCTACTGTGACTATTATTTTGAAAGTTTATTAGTTGGGAAAGGTCAGGTAAAGACACATACAATGGAGGATTGAAGCGAAAATGAAAATTATCATGTAAAACGGTAGTATTTCCAACAACAGAAGAATAAAAATGATTAATTAAATTTTTGTACTAATTACATGAAGTATTCTTTAGTAATTAATTAACCCCTCTGCTATGGAAGGCAATCTCAGTTGCACTGGTAGTTAACAGCCTTAAAAGTCTATAGCAAACGTATTTATGAAGCGATTTGTTTGATTCATATATCAAATTACTCTATAATTTCATACAAAACACAATGCAAATGTATTGATAGCAAGGTTGAAATAATGGTTGTAAGTTGCTAAGTTACTTTTGAAGTCGTCCTATCTTCAAGACAATGTAACTTATTGAATGTTTCATCTATAAGGTTTGTAGAACTACCTACTAAATCAGAATAATGCGTAGATGCTATAAAATCAAACCTTTTCATCCTACGTGTAACCGTTCGTGTTATACGGATATTCTGAAAGTAAACATTGTCTTTCTTCGTCAAAGCTCCCTCGACCTGTTTCATGGCCTATTACAAACCCTATCCTTTTACCACTACTACATAATTTTGTATGTGTATTTGTTAACTGTATATGTGTTCTATGTCAATACTATTCACATACGTATTGAGAACAAGAGGGTGGGGAATGGCAGGAATTTGACAATGCAACACTGTTTGAATATCACAGATTCTGTTCCCACTTTGCATTCTATGTAAGTACAACTCTTCTCTTCTCTGCGTTCATTTGTTTAAACATTTTTTCGTGGTGCCCGCTATAGCTAGTGATAAACGCAACCGATTTTCATGTCTTTACAATAAAAATAACCGTACGTGTTTTATAAAATGCCTCTAATTTTTTCACAATTTTTATTCAGTAAATAACTTAAGTAAAAATATTTTTCCGTTGCAATCTTTCTATAAAAAAATACGAAATTTTAAACTTCAATTACTAGGGCTAATGTTACTCAAAATTATATAGTAAAACATTGGTTTATTCACGAAAATGTCTTCTACAAATTATTTTCTGTACAATTTTATGACAAACTGAAATTATAGCATGTTACAGTCAAAAATATAAAGTCCCCTACAAATTTTTACGCACGAAAGTGTTTCGCCTGCTATAGATAGCAAAAAACAGAACCAATTTTTATGTTACAATAAAAACTAGCATATGACACACGGCTTTGCACACAAAATACATGCAGGCTTAACCAATTTAAAAAAAAAAGTAACAGAAATAGTGTAGCTGCCAGCTACTGTATACTCCCAACGTATTCTCTCTTTCTCCAATGATATTCTATCTCTATCTCTATACAATCCCCTCTCTCTCTATCTCTCCATCTCCATCTCTCCTCCCTCTCCATTTATTTCTATCTCTATTTTTCCCTCTCCCCCTCTCTGTATCTGTATCAGTATCTCTATCTATCTATTTATCTATCTCTCATAAGCACACACAAAACGTTTGATAATTTTCCCCACATATGTCTCTTGCCATCATCAAATCCCTTCATCTACTTCAACAGCAATATGTACTCACACACACACACACATGCATGAACACACACACACACACACATACATACATACATACATATTTATGAAAATCTTCATTAGGGCTCTTCGAGTTATCATTTTGGAAAATTTAAAAATAAAATGTTGCTGTGAATATAAATACGAATATGCTGCCAAAATTTCATGAAAATCCGTCGAGTAGTTTTGGAAATTAGCCTGCACAAATAAAAACACGCTTTGTCTTTATAATATTATTATAGATTATAGATAACTGTATGTGTTGTATAAAATGCCTGTATTTTTGTCATAATTTTCTATCGGTATGGCCTTAGATAAATGAATTTATTTGGAAGCATTTGTTATTATTTGAACATTCACTATACAACGAAAAACACACCGTAGCAGAAGGGTTACATACTCTGTAACAGATTATTTAATAATTTTATAATTGGATGTTCCACATGAAAATTAGATTAAATAAACATGTAATTTGTTTTAAGTTTCTGGGAATTAAACTTTTGATAATGCAGATAATTAATTATGCGTAAGTCACCCACACAGTGATAATTTTATCTGATGACAAATATTTGATGTAATTTTTTCAATTATGTTGTGGAACAGCAGTCTATGTTCCAGTACGTCATTGATCTAAGATCCAGTTTAATAAGTCAATTTGTTGTAAATTCAAGAAATAATTTAAAAATAATAATAAATAATAATCAAAATTAAACAATTTTTAATTAAAATTTTAAATATTCGAAACAGTAACTAAATATATCAATATAAATTATAAGAAGAAAATATAATATTCAAAATTAATATTCCAGAAACCAAATATTTGAATTTAAAGCAAGAAAACAAAAGATAGTATAATTTTAATTAAATAATTTGAACCAGTAAGAAAATAATTAAAGAAAATTATTAAAATATCAAGAGTCAATTTAATTATGAAACCAAATGAAATAAGTTTGATTATTTTGAAATATAAAGATAAAATGTAAATAAATTTATTCAAGACTGTAAAACCAAACGCAACAATGCATCAACTCCCCATTTCATTCCCAATCAATGGATGGACCACAAGAAGCAAGAGGACTTCAAGAAATCAGAATAATTCGTAATTATAAAATAATCATTATTTAATTAATTGAGCTCATAAATATTGATTATCAAACTTGAATATTAATAACAAATATTGCAATATATTATTACAACAAACAAATACAATTAAAACAATTAGATTTATAATTAAAGTGTCATCAATAAATCAATAAATTTTATTAAAACAGAATTTCAATTTCATGCAACAATATTATATTTGTCAATTTCAGTTTAACATTTTAGTTTTCATTAATAAACATTTTCATTTTCAATTTATTTTCTTTATTACATTTCATTTAATTTCATTTTACAATGTACATTTGTTGTACAGTATTTAGATGAACTAATGTCCCCTAGCCGTGGGAGTGAGAGAATGCATAACGCTTTCACTCGCACAAGCCATACGCGCTGTTCCAATAACATTGTCTTTAATTTTACTCATTGTTGTGAGCAAGCGTTTATGCATGCAGTAAACTAACAAACAAGATAACGACTGTCGTATGTTTTCAGATTTGGATTATAACGGTAAAGACCTTTGAACGCATGCGTAGTTATGCCACATATCTCCCTCTCACTCGCTCGACTATGGAACATTAGTTTGTCTGATACCTATACATATGAGAGAAGTCAAAAATACTAAGCACAATGTTACATCATCATTATCAATTTGTCAAGCAACTATACATCTGCGAGAGATACGGTTGGGTAATTTATCTGTGTAATTGGTACCAGTAAAAAGTAATTATTACTCTATTATGAATTGCCCGATCATTAGATTGCATCCACGTAGAATATTAAAATGAATAAAATAACTTACCAGGAGGTGGTTTTGGTTTCCGTGGCGACGAGACGTCTGAAATGCGCTTTGGTAAAGGAGTGATGCCAGGATGCGTAATATTCATGACTATCGCCAGCTTCTCTTCAGTCGACAAAAGCGGAGTCAGTCCCTGGGTGGTGATGTTAACTTGTGATGCTGTAAATTCATCAGCTGACAATGACAGGAATCTGATATGTGATATTATATCAGTCATTTCTGACGATAACATCTCCAGCGATACTCCTACAAACCATATACAAATAGATTAACTGACGGCATTGATGCCTTAACATGTAGAGCACAGAGTGAATACTTGAAACTTCTTTGTCAGTAATTGTAATTATATCAACATGTAAATCAATTTTTTCACAATAAAACTATCTACAATCTAGTGCCAAACAAAATATTTTACTTTCTCTTGCCTATACAAGGGTGGTCTGAAAAGTTTCCGACCTCAACGTGAAGATGGCAGTACTCGTAAATAAAAGCTAGTGAATTTTGTTGTTCATCTGTTGACAGTTACTCACCAAAGTTTAAGTCATTTCGGACCCGCAGTTGTTATGTAACAGTCGTTTGAGTGAGTTGATGTGAGTGTTTTTGTGAAAATGGACAAAATCGAGTATCGAGCTGTCATTAAATATTTGTTTTTGAAAGGCAATACGCCTACGCAAATCAAAGATGAGTTGGATTCTGTGTATGGAGACTCTGCACCATCATTTACCACAGTGAAATTTTGGCAGCTGAATTTAAACGTGGCCGTAAGATCTTGGGAGACGATGAATGTTCGGGACGTCCAAAAATTGCAACTACCAACGAAAACATCGCCAAAGTTCACCAAATGGTGCTAGACGACCGCCGAATCAAAGTGAGAGAGACAGCAGAGGTTATGAACATGTCAAAAGCTCGTGTTTGTCACATATTAAATCAACATTTAGGCATGAGAAGCTGTCCGCACGTTGGGTGCCGCATTTGCTCGCGTTAGACCAAAAACGTGTTCGAATGAACATGTTCAACGCTTTGTTGGCGCAGTTTAGGTGCAATAAATCCGAGTTTTGGCGCCGATTAATTACTGTAGATGAAACTTGGATACACGATCATACGCCCGAAACAAAAATACAGTCCAAACAGTGGACTGCAAAGGGGGAACCGGCTCCAAAAAAAGCAAAACCTGTTTTTTCGGGTGGGATAGTGATGGGGACTGTTTTTGGGATAGTCATGGAGTTATTTTAATCGATTATCTTCAAAAAGGAAAAACCATTACAGGAGCATACTACGCATCATTATTTGACAAGCTAAAGGCAGAACTTGCGGAAAAACGGCTACATTTGCAGAAAAGAAAATCCTGTTTCATCAAGACAACGCACCGTCTCACACCTCAACGGTTGCCTTGACGAAAATCCATGAATTAAGGTTTGAACTGCTTGATCATCGCCCTTACTCACCAGATCTGGCTCCAAGCGACTTCTTTTTGTTCTCTCATCTAAAAATTGCACTCGGAGGACAGAGATTTTTGTCAAATGAAGAGGCAATCAGCTTCATGAACAACTATTTTGCAGAGAAAAACGCCGAGTACTATTTGGACGGGTTGCAGAGATGGGAGCATCGCTGGGAGAAGTGTGCAGAGTTACAAGGACACTATGTTGAGAAATAAAAAAAAAATTGGAAAATTGTCTAGTATCTTTGTTAGGTCGGAATTTTTTCAGACCACCATCGTATGAATATATAGGAGGAAGGAAAGTATTGTTTTCCTGTCGATTTTTCGAAGTTGAGTTTTCATCGGATCTACATAAAGACCACCTGAACCCAAAAAACATGTATTTAGCAATTAGTGTGTGTGAACAGAATATTTTAAGAACGGAACATTGTACGAACTTGAATCTTGAAACTTAGGTTAGATACCACTACCGAACCCGACACGAATATTTTTATTTAAATGGGTCAACCGGAAGTAGTAGTTTATTCATGTAATTTTTCACTTTTTTGATTTTCTCAAAAATTGCTCCGATTTTTTAAATAATTGTCTCATTTACTAAAT
The DNA here is from genome assembly GCA_035578175.1 of Catonia carolina. NCBI lineage: Eukaryota > Metazoa > Arthropoda > Insecta > Hemiptera > Achilidae > Catonia > Catonia carolina. The sequence continues at coordinate 7,493,172 of JAQMRL010000014.1, read as the reverse complement.
TTTTTATGCTCTTCAAGATAGGGTGGGTGCCATGTCTGCTGAAATTCTTGGTGAGGTTGTTTTTACGTAAAAAATTTGTTTTTTTTAAGATTGCAGCTTTAATATGCATTTTTGTATAGACGTTTCCATACTGCGTCGTGTGTGCATTAATAACATTGAACGAGCGCAAAAATGTGTAAGCATTCAAGGACGCCACTTTCAGTATCTACTGTAAAGGTGAAGTTGAAATTTGTATATAAATTTTAAATAAATATGTAAAATTATGTATTAAGTAATTCTATTTATTCATTTACTATTTGAATCCAACTGAGTGCCGAAGGCCGCTGTTAAATGCAGCGGGCTACTTTTAAATGAATCACCCTGTATATTTTTAAAATTACCGTTTATATTTGATTCACCTTCATACATTAACAGTGTACAAGGATAATTAAAGCCATAAAAAACAAATTAAGGGATTGCAGATCGATGAAGGATCTTACCTCGACGAAATGCTTCATTGATTGCCCATTTTTCAACAGCTTCGAACAATTTTAATTCGCTGTTCAGGTTCAATTCCTCCATTTTGGCGATGGTTAAAACTGTGGAATAGTCACAATCGAGAAATGACTGACTCACAATGACTTCTTCCGTATTTTCTTTGAACAATTTTAAGCAGACTTCTTCTATATTTTCTATACAATGAAACTTGGACCATTCGTAGATTTCACAAGCGGTTGATGGCTCTACATTCGTTTCCACGTAGAATTCACATTGCGCTTCTAAAAAAGGTAACAGATACTTTTTCGCCGATAAATACACCAAACACGCATGACTGCACGACTCAAAATCTACTTTGTCTGTGTAGATATACCTGGACAAAAGAAACATCAATTATCAACCAAAATATAAACCTATGATGAAGAAGATATTATTAAAACACGAGTCAAAATAACCAAAAAATGAGTCATTCGGGGTCCAAGACTCGTTATCAATGAAACACTAAACTTATCAGTAAACGAAAATGTAAACAAAACCATACCATCATTATTATTAAAAGCACAAGACAAATTTACTGTTATCAGATCTAGAAATAATAAGAGAAAGGCGGAGAAGTCATCAAATGATCAAATTATGTATGCAGGTAAGCGATTCAATAATAATACTGCAGCATTTTCAAAACAGGCAGATGTAGTGTTAAATCCTTTCCACTCGATCTACAAAAAATAGTTCTGTTTCTTATCACATGGTCAGCCAATTATATGACTGAAGTACTGAAGAACAGAAGAGGTAAAGATGTACAAGATAGTACACAATTTTTCAAAGTTGATGAGCTCCGAACGCATGCTTTGCACCCACTTCATAGCTAGCCAATGACTTACCAGCAACGTTGCCAATACTTGCTCTCGTAGCTGTTATATATTTTGTCAGCCATTTTTTTGGTCTTTCAATAACAATGATAACATATCAATATGCAACCAGCTGATTATATTATAAAGTACTGCATGTTAATTCGCTCTTTAATCAATGTGTTCAGAGATGCAAGACACAAGTGAACTACCGTGGCTCTTATATGCATGCATGCGTAATGTTTGTCAGGCTGATACATTCTTACAATCTGACAACGCTGGCAAACGTTCTGATTGGTCTAAACATGTGAACAGCAGAGCTCATCAATGTGAAAAGCATTATAGACAGAGTTATCACCTCTGAGAGTAATGAATTTCATTATACAGCCAAACCCTGTGGTGAATGAAGTGAAAATGTTATTTTCAGGGTGGAAAGTAGATGCTTTTCACAGGGCTTGAAAGGCATACTTTTCCACTCAGTGGGGAAGGCAAAAATAAAGCACCTGATTCCTCATATAACTTAATAAAGTTTCTAGAGGTTCAAACCAGCCTTTCAGCTGATGACCTAAACAACAAGGTTAATCCAAACCCCTACACATGCAAGAATCAGCATGTGACAAATAACAAAAATGGCTGCCATTGGAGTAAAATAAACTATAAAAAAATTTAAAATGATTATTTTTTATGTAGAAATCAACTAACTAAAAATTACTTGATTATAAAATTATCAAGCAAAACCTACTGGATCACTTAAAATGGAGAGCTATCCAAACAGAAGAGAGTACCATAAACTTTCTTAGTTTATACCGCAGAACTGATGAGAAATTTATGAAAATGTTGGCAGCCCTGAATAAGTGAAGATTTACACCTGTATTTACTTACTGAAGCATTCCTTTGAACGCAGAAGGTTCAATATCTTTAATTCTAACAGTATCTGTCTTCTCAGCGATATCTCCATAAAACATTGCATAGAATGCTGGACTGGACATCGCCATGAATATCTTATGAGCTACAATCTGCAACAATGATAAAAACACAACATAAATAATTATATTAAAATATACAAGCGTCATTAAATAATTTAAAAAAAATTGGTTTAAAGAATAAATATTTAATGGGAGAAGATTAGGATTTTTAGATCTTTAGGTTGGCATCACTGGGATGAGCCCTAATCAGCTTTAATGTAAATGTTATGTTCATAACCTCAAAATTTAATTTTACAATAGTGAATCAACATTGGTTGAACAATATTTTTAATGATCCTTGGTGAAGGTGAAAAACCAGAAAATATTTATTCTTGAATGAAAAAAGTGTTGGTGAAAGTTGTATAAGCCTCGGAACTTATATAAGTGGGTAGAACAGTTCAGGAATGGTTGAACGTCTGTGATTAAGAAACTCTGTTTAGGTTGGCCAGTTAGTTTCAATTTCTGACTTGAAACTTGAATTTATAATATTATTCGTAAATACCGATATGTTACAAAAAAATTTACTCAAGAAAATTTACCAGTTCAAGTTAGTGGAGCAGTTCAAAAAATTATCAGTGTTAAGTATACTGAATGGAGTGCAAGATGGTCTTAAAGTAGTACTCGCAACAACACAAGGACATGTGATTGAGAGCATGGACAGGGCTAAGAGTATATGGAATGAGAAGGAGAGCTTTTCCTGACCAAGATTTTAGCCAGTAATAAACTTGACTTCATCATTTCGAACCAGAATTGAAAATTCAAGGCATAACAGTTCACCTGTCACAAAGAAGTTTATAACCATCTGCAGGAAAATTCATGTTGACAGTAGTTTGGGATGTTCAATTTCCATTCAATAAACTGCCAATATTACGTATTCTTAATTACTGAATAATCCTCGTATTAAACGACTACAGAGCAAAAATCACTCAAATCACATGAAAAAAGATTAAAATCATGTAAAAGAATAATTGCGTTTAGGGGGAAGTGGAATGAATAAAGTGATAAAAAGAAAGAAAAAATTGAAAGTTGTACGTTGGGATACGGAGCTTAATCTAATAAAACTAAATGGAATGGACTAAGATACATACTTTGACTTCATTTTCACCTACGATAAAAACACAATCACTCAACTCGCCAGAACGCAATAACACATCTGTCCTCTCCTTTAACGTTTCTCTGGACGTTTCAAACGGATTCGACATTTTAAATATGTATTATAACAAACAACACATAAAACAAAACACCGATAATTTTTAAACCATCATTTCAGTTTCATACCACAACATTATCATATGTTTCTATTATTTACTTTACGACAGACAGTTTTCTAATGTCAGGTTTGACAACCTTATAAAATCAGCTTACAATAATTCGTGTATTTATAAATTCTATGTAATTAAATATAAAATATTTCATCAAAAGTACATAATATAATAATTTTTAATATTTTCGTAAATAACACACGAACAAAGGATTTTATTATGATATGCTTTATTAGCAATGATTTGTGACGTACATTACTTGGGTCTTCCCTACCAGCATTCCTATCAGACTTCAAAAATGGGCGCTGTTTTACAGTGCTAAGAAAAATTACCAATCTGTAAAATTTGTCGTTTTAAGAATTGTGGTAAGGTTTCAGTAGATACAGTAATTAAATCAAAACCTGGAGCTTTATTCAGAGCGATTTCCGAATTAATCACGAACTTTATCTTCTGGACTATAAAATGGTTTATACCATTTTTGTCAACGACGTTTGGAAAGAGGCTGTCAAAAAATTGTGACTCCCAGTTTTCGTCCGATTTCTTGATTGTACCACGTCAGATTACCTGAGACATTTCCTAGAAAATGTTCTTCTTCTGGCGGGCCCATGGTGTAGTGGTCAGCACTTGTGGCTTATACGCCGGGGTTCGAGTCGTCGCCTCGAGACTGCTTCTTCTTGTACAGTTTGCAGAGCGCTCAATTTGATACGTAAACTGGTAGCGTCGATATTTACTTTTTCATTGGTCTGCCACTGTATTATCTCAACAAGATTAGCTTTGAAAGCTATCATTTTTTAATTTATTTTTCTCTATTTTGTATTCATAAGTCACACCAATATTTTGTTCAATTCGTAATGTGTGTACGTTGTAATCTGTTCAATTTAAGAACAAAAAGTAACCCTCCCCCATGACCCAATGAGATGAGGATGAAGTGTATGACGTGTAAATGAGGTGTAGTCTTGTACAGGCTCAGGCTGACCATTCCTGAGAGTGTACAGTTAATTGAACCCCAATCATCAAAGTACACCGGTAATCACTGTCTAGTATTCAAATTCATATATTTATAACTAGGTACCTTTACTAGGATTTGAACCACAGTATTTAATAATCCTTGCGCTAGACCAAACCGGTACCAATCTTAATTGCACAATATTGACACATTACGGGTAAAATGGACTTCATTATCTCCATGGCCAGCGCAATCTGTCAGGTATTTAAAGATTGTTTAAAACGTAGTATTTAGTAAGTAATCCGTGAAAACTGCTAACTCGGATGCAAGAGCGACTTTGTACCGATCAAACTGTGCTGTTAATGCAATTATTATAATGTACGATATTTTAGTATTGTTTTTTGGTACACCTGATTGTATATCTTTCATGACTACCGGTATATCTGACAGGTTTACGTTATTTTCGGTTTGAATTATAATCTAGCAATAGTATCAAAAGTATTGAGAAAAACTAATTTTTATACACTTTAAAGGAAGTATTTTAGTAAAAAATGACGAATTTTAGCCCGGTAACACACTGTATATTCGATATGGATGGTCTATTATTAGGTATTTTCTACATTATCAATTTTTAGTTTTAATTTTAGAACGTGTTTTTTTATATAATTTTTATTACAGATTTTATTACAAGGTTATTTTAATCGTAAAATATATTGTATTATTTTAAGGTTATAAAAACTAACCTATGTTTTAATGTTACAATATTAAACGGTTTAACCAACGAACACCCGCTACAAAAAATTTTCTTGATTTTTTAAGGTTATGATATTGAAGGGCATATCGGTTAGATCTTAATATTTCGTATGGTAAGGTCAAGGCCAATAATCATTGTCTCTCATCTGTTTCAACTTTACCCTCACTTATTCTTACTCGCGGTCGTGGGTTCAAATCCCATTCAGACACGGCATATTTTCATACATTATAAAAAATCATTTCATCCTTCACCGTCTGCATTAGCAGTAATTGCAGAACAGTCGGACGTTAAACCAAAAAAAAAAAAAAATTCTTGCTAAAATTTTGAAACTTTTTTGATCAGGCCTTGTAACTCCATAAATCAGTTCATGTTATCGTAATTTTTTTAAATTTATTTAATATAATGTCGCATCAAATGCTTAGTTACTAGCGACTACGGAGGATTATGGGACTGTAACTGTAGAAAATTTCCAGACCCTAGCCGGGAATAAAACCCGGGACCTCCGCGTGGTAGGTTAACGCCAATATACGAGGGTTATCCAGAAAATAACCTCCGTTATGAAATAAAAAGTAAACGAGTGAAGATACAAAAACTTTATTATATACATATTAAAACTACAGTTTTTCTCTATTTTTCGACATAGTCGCCAAACAGATTCAAGCACTTGTACCTTGGCACAGTCTTTGAAATACCCTCTGCATAAAAATCTGCCGCCTGTGAATGTAGCCAACCATTCACGGCGTTTTGAAGCTCTTCGTCATTGGTGAACCGCTGAGATGCAAGCCACCGCTTCATGTTCGGGAACAAGTGAAAGTCACTAGGAGCCAAGTCCGGGCTGTATGGGGGATGATCGAAAACGTCCCATTTAAACTTGGCCAAATGTTCATTTGTTTTCTCGCCCTCATACAGCTCAAAGAACAAACGAACTGTTGGCCAAGTTTAAATGGGACGTTTTCGATCATCCCCCATACAGCCCGGACTTGGCTCCTAGTGACTTTCACTTGTTCCCGAACATGAAGCGGTGGCTTGCATCTCAGCGGTTCGCCAATGACGAAGAGCTTCAAAACGCCGTGAATGGTTGGCTACATTCACAGGCGGTAGATTTTTATGCAGAGGGTATTTCAAAGACTGTGCCAAGGTACAAGTGCTTGAAACTGTTTGGCGACTATGTCGAAAAATAGAGAAAAACTGTAGTTTTAATATGTATATAATAAAGTTTTTGTATCTTCACTCGTTTACTTTTTATTTCATAACGGAGGTTATTTTCTGGATAACCCTCGTACAACTCAATAAAAGGCCACTGATAACACAAAATTTAAACACAAACCAGCTGCCAAACCCCAAACCATTCCCCACTGAACTTGAATCCAATTTTACCTAAATTTAACACAGTTCCCCTGAATTTTCCTCAACGTTACATTAATTCTATAATTTTGTTCAACAAGCAACCAGGTGTTTCATAACACAATGTCGCCAACATTGGGTTTCTTAGCTCTCTGAACCTGGATTCTGACTACGCTACAGAGGCGGCATAATCTTTATTGTTACCTTTATCTGCGTACGTTCAATTAGAACTGTTCAATTTAGAACAATAAGCAACCCCGTGACCCAATGATATGAGAATGAGGTGTAGTCTTGTACAGACTCAGGCCGACCATCCCTGTGAATTTACGATTAATTGAACCCCAACCATCATTTCTTCTTCTTCTTAAAGCCAACTCGTGGTGTAGTGGTCAACCCAACTAGCTTCTACACCAGAGTCCTGTGTTTGATTCCCGGTTGTCATCTTTACTCACCTCCTGCAGTTCCCTTCTCACTGCTCTGCCGCTGCATTATCTCTACAAGGTTAACTTAAAAAGCTATATTTTTTTCTGTATTTTGTATTAAAGAGTTGCACTAATCTTTTTTGATGATGGTGTTTTCTACTCTTAGGCAGATTCCTTGCGCTAGTGATGGAAAATTAAAATTTTTTACCAGACTAATATGCTGGGGGTTCGGGTTTGATTCACCGTGTTCAACCTCTCTGAATCAAAATTGTGCCTACGTGCCTTGGCAAGCTGCAATAGTCTGATACTCCATACCTGATAGGGCAGTGTACTAGGAACAGGTATTTAGTGCATAGCAGAATACCCGTGGTGTCTTTTTCAGTTACAAGTTACCGATTACTTGAAAGTTTTGTACAATCTGCATTAATTTTACAAAATAGTGGGACCTTTTCCGTTATTTCACATCCCAAAATATCGATTGAATGCACCTTTACTGTTTGACCCAGCAACTACCTGCACGTGCTCTGTACTTTTCAATTAGCAATCGCTTGATTCTTTTATTTCGGTTGTTTTCATTTTCATTATATTTTTGGTTGTTTTTTCCTTCATTCTTTTACAAGTTTCACAAATTAATTAATTGTGTCGCTTCTTAGAGCTTTACTTATTCTGCAGATTGCTTTATTACACACCCAACGATCCTGGCCAGTGGTGTTGAGTATCATATCGTGTCCATTTAAGCAAATTTGCAGATTATACGAAATTCCTTTTTCTTGAAAGAAATGTATAGCTCTTTCCTTAGTAGAAATAATAGGAGCCAATTCCAAAAGATTCATTATGTATTGAACAGAACACATGCAAAGCAAACAACCAACTGATGTGTATTAATAAACATGCAAACAATATCTACAATATTAATTATAATGAGTGGGAGTCATCAGTCATAACAATAAAGATGCGTTTACACGAGGCGACTTTAAGGTTACAGATGGTGTGATGTGAAATAATGGAAAAGGTCTAAATAGTGTAAGCGTGTCTACTGAAATTCTTGGGGAGCTGTTCTCTTGTGATAAAAAAATGTTTTTTTTAAGATTATTGTCTTAATGTATACATTTTAAGGTGAAAGCATTGTATAATTAAAGTTGTAGGAAATTAAAAAAAGAACCTACAACTTTTTACTTTCTCTTGCCTGTATGAATATATAGGACGGAAAGTATTGTTTTTATGGCGATTTTTCGAAATTGAGTTTTCACCGGATCTACACGTTTTCAGACCCCCTGAATCCAAAAAACATGTTTTTAGTCGATTGGTCTGTGTGTGTGAGAACAGAATATCTCAAGAACGGAACATCGTATGAACTTGAAACTTAAAAATTGAGTTAGACACCTCTACCACTACGACATGAACATTTTCATCAAAATCGGTCAACTGAAAGTAGTAGTTTATTCGTGTAATTTTTCACTTTTTTGCGATTTTCTCAAAAATGGATCCTACGATTTTTTTAAAAATCACCTGGTTTGCTAAATTTTTACGCTCTACAAGATAGGGTAGGCGCCATGTTGGCTGAAATTCTTTGTGAGGTTGTTTTCACGTAAAAAAATTGTTTTTTTTTTAAGATTAAGCCTTAAGTATTCATTTTAGTGCAAAAATGTATATAATAAAAGTTGTAGAGAATCTAAAATCCTACAACTTTTATTTCAAACCTTTTTTTTTGTAACGTGTAGTTTAGCGGTAATTAGCGATTTTCTGTTTTTTTCTCACGAAAACGTGTGAAAAATCAATTCTTTTTTTAGATTTTGGCTTTAGTATGCATTTTACGACAAAAGTGTATATAATCAAATATATAGAAAATTAAAATATCTACAACTTTTACATTGAGCATTTTTCTCGATTTTCCATATTTTTTTGTATTTTTATCCTATAAGTATTTATAGGATAAATAAATTTATAAATATATGTATATACGTAATACAATTTCCTTTAATAATAACAATGGTGATATTTGCAACCCCTCTGAGGCCAGCAATGAGCTCCGTATTTTTTCCGTATTTTGTAAGCCAAACTGAGGTTGATTTTCATTTTGCGTCTTTCACTCATGATTAAAATTAGGTTATGTTTATTGAGGTTAGTTTTTTGTTTATTACTAATGTTACAGTTGAGCTGTTCTTAGTTTGCTCCTACTGTCAACAAACAAAAGCCACCTACAACAGGGTGCACGCTAGAGTCTGCGACTTTACGGATGTCGTATTCCTATTAAGTTAACTATTTTTTAAATTATAAGTACTTACAGTACTAAAAACATCAGTCATGATATGATGTAGGCCTAACAATTTAATTTATAAAAATACTTTTAAAAGTATTTTGTATTTAAATACTTTTGAAAGTATTTTGTTGTTACTTTTTAATCAGCAAGTACACATTTTTATATAATGCGCATGCTCAGTGACGTCATTTTTTGTTTACATTAGGAGCAAACTAAGAGAGGCTGGACTATAGGTTTATTATTAATTATTTGCATTGGCAAGAGAAAGTTGTGTGAGTGTTTCATACCAGATTGATTTATTTAAATAAATTCCATTCATATTCATTACTCATCCAAGAGGCAATTTTTCTTTTTATTTTAATAGTTATGTAATATTTTAAATAGCTTGATAAGGACTCATACACTCATTGTTTTAAATTATCTATGTTTTTTGCCAGTTTAGTTTCACTTTTGTCTAGCCTGTCTTCTGATTATCAAGTCAATTAAGACTATTAAACTTTATTAATGTATGTAAAAATAAAGATTACAATTCAGTAATAAATAGATTAATAAACAATTTGAATGTCTCTTCAAGTTTTATCAAGACTTTTATTTTTAAGATTAAACAGTATCTATTTTGTGTACGCAAACACTGTTAGCACTAATCCTTCTTGGTATCAAGGTTAAATAATATATATTATCAATTGCACCCGTCCTATGCATGAGCTCATTGCTGGCCTCAGAGGGGTTGCAAATATCACCATTGTCATTATTAAAGGAAATTGTATTACGTTATATTTATATATATTGATATACAGGGCGTTTTGAAAAAGGGTCCCAGAATTCAGGGCATGATTCCCCACAACAATAGAAGAAAAAAAGTTCAAATTAACATAGGTCCGAAAATCATTAGTTACAGAGTTATACAGGGTGAAAGATTTTGTCAGAATTTCAGTTACCTTGTTGAAACGAAGCCCTACAGATATTTGTTGGGCGTTAAATTAGATCTTCATAAATTGAATCAGTCATTTTAGAAAGCCCATAAGTCAAAAAAAAACTTACTTTTGGGAAAATTAAAAACTTGTAATTTATTATGTTTCAATTTAAAAACTATAAATTGTTCAGAGGGCTGTCCCCTTTAATATAAAATATACTTTTGTCTTTTTAAAGACTAACCACTTGTTTAAAAAAATTGAAAATTTAGACTTAAGGTGTTTCTGAAATAAATGGAGTAAAAGTCAGGTTGTTTTCTGTAAAATACGTTGTTACATCAGAAGAAAATTGTGTTGAACAATAGTATTCATTCATTAATTTCAGTAGTTTACATAATGACTTAAAATAATAGCTTTCTGCAATAATAAAAATTTAAATTCTTAACTTTAAGACAGAAAAATGTTGATTTTCAGGGATATTCACATTCTTAATCGTTGACATAAACAGTAGTTGTACACCTTAAAAAGATTTTTGCATAGAATTTTTGTATTGCTTCTTCCAATAGAAAGTAGAGCTTATGCTTCAAAAGAACATTCACTTTCATTTTTAATTAAAAGGAAATACTTTATATACTTAAGGATAAGCCTTTTCTTAGAGTTATATATTACTTAAGGAAAGCCAGACTTATGTGATTTTTGTAGGGATGGTGTGTTTACATTCAGTTAGTTCTAAAATGTACTAAAGAAAAAATGTAATATTTTGACTTATGGGCTTTCTGAAATGACTGATTCAATAATTTATGTTTTTGTTTTTGATAACTTCATTAATCCTCTTTGGCATTGATTCGACTATGGCCCTTACAGTGATTTTTGATTTCTTCATCTGTAAACCAAACTGTTATAACTGAACTAATAAGGTCAACTTTTGTGCTGCAATTCATGTGTCGAAGTGCGAATAAAAATAATTCTGTTTTATTACTTGTATTCAGTGGGCAACAATTATCTGGCACAGTGGGTAAAGAATGTTGTAACATTCCACCGCACAAACTACTTTTATTGGCTTAAATACAAAAAGACACATAGAAAAATCACTAACTTCAAAGAAATAAACAAAAATTAATTTGTTTTTTTGAGGAAACCATAGTGAAATTAATTTTTTAAATGTTTGTATCAATACAGTAATAAAAGCATATTTTGCGTAAAATTAAAAAGATTTACAGGTTTATTTCGGCTTACAAAATTCCTATTGATACTTTATCCTGTTCCTTCAAATTGAACCCTTGATAATCCGAAAAACTGCATAATTTATTAGATCGGATTATCCAGGGCCTCCTGTAATTAAATTTTAGTTCCATTTTGTAACTTGTGTATTTGTTTTCTTATTTCAGATACGGAAACAATTTACAAAAACTCGATTGCAGCAACTGTAGAGAAATATGGAAAAGTATATTCAGATGATGTAAGAGCCAAAGTTATGGGCACAGTGGAGAAAGACACAATCAGAATCATTTTGGAGGAGTTAAATATTGATGTAGATGCTCAACAATTCGGCCAGGAAATGAAAAAATTGACTCTAAACAAATTATCATCCGCTAAATTAATGCCAGGTAACATTATTACCGATTACTAAGTGTACTTTTTAAAACAGAAGCGGACTGGTGAGGATTTTTTATCCCGGCAACTACAGTACATGTGTTGCTGCAACTGGTTTGTTTACCCACTACTACAAACTTTCAATATAATAGACTAAATGTTTGTATCTTAGTTTGGCAATGTTGTAACCTTTTTACTTTCTCTTGCCTATATGAATATATAGGAAGGAAAGTATTGTTTTCATGTCGATTTTTCGAAATTGAGTTTTCACCGGATCTATACGTTTTCAGACCCCCTGAACCCAAAAAACATGTTTTTACCGATTGGTCTGTGTGTGTGTGTATACAAAATATCTCAAGAACGGAACATTGTACGATCTTGAAACTTAAGTTGCATACCTCTACCGGACCCGACACGAACATTTTCATCAAAATCGGTCAACCGGAAGTAGTAGTTTATTCGTGTCATTTTTCACTTTTTTGCAATTTTCTCAAAAACTGGTCCTACGATTTGTTTTAAAATCGCCTGGTTTACTAAATTTTTTATGCTCTACAAGATAAGGTAGGCGCCATTTTGGCTGAAATTCTTGGTAAGGGTGTTTTCACGTAAAAACGATGATGTTTTTTTAAGATTACGGCTTTAATATGCATTTTAGTGCAACAATTTATATAATAAAACATTGTAGAGAATTTAAAATCCTATAACTTTTATTTCAAACAATTTTTTGTATAACGCTTAGTTTAGCGGTAATTTGCGATTTTCTGTTTTTTTTCTCACGAAAATGTGTGAAAAATCGATTTTTTTAAGATTTCGGCCTTAGTATGCATTTTACGACAAAAGTTTATATAATTAAATTTATAGAAAATTAAAAGATCTACAACTTTTATTTAAAGCATTTTTCTCCACGGAGTCTAGTTTAGTGAGAAAGAGTGATTTTCCGTATTTTTAAGTCAAACTGAGGTCGATTTTCATTTTGGGTCTTTCACTCATGATTAAAATTACGTTATGTTTATTGACGTTAGTTTTTTGTTTATTTCTAATGTTTTATTACTAATGTTAGGATTATTGTTTATTATTTACATAGGCAAGAGAAAGTTGTGTGAGTGTTTCACACCAGCTTTTTTAGAAATAGCTCTGATCTCATGCTATCACGTCGGTAACCATGGTGGTCATGTGCCAGCTGAAGGTACAGTTCATATTGTTGTTTACGTCTTCAGCCGAAAGGCTGGTTGAATCTCTAGAGGCTTTACCAAGTAAAACAAGGAGTGAGATGATTTACCTGTGCCGTCTTCACTGAGTGGAAAAGTTTGCTTATCAGGATGCCAGGCTATCTGAAAAGCATCTACTTTCCGCCCTGCAAATGATACCTTCATTTTGATTTACTAAAAGGTTGGTCTAGAGGTAAAGTTGTAGCCGTGAGTCAGCTGATGTTCAGAGGTAAAGGTTTCTGGTTCAAATTTTAACAAAGGTAGTTACTTTTATATGAATTTGATTATTAGACAATGGTTACTGGTGTACTTTGATGGTTGGCATTCAATTAACCATTCTTTCTCAGGAATGGTCGGCCTGGGTCTGTACAAGACACCTCATTTACATCATCCTTATCTCATTGTGTCGTGAGATTGCTTATTGTTCCGAATTGTAACATGAACACATTAGGAATAAAAAAATGTAATCAGTTGTAGCTTTCAAAAAAGTAAGAATTTTTCACAAGGGTGATAACACTGACTGTTTTCTTTTACACCTCTACCTCTTTTGTTCTTAAATGCTTCAGTCATATAATTGGCTGATCTTGTAATAAGAAACAGAACTATTTTTTGTAGCCCTGGAACTAGCAGATCGAGTGCAAATAATTTATCACTCCACCTGCCTATTATGAGCAAAACAGTTCTTGGCTGAAAAACTACACAGGTGTGCTTGTCCTACTGCTAGTTTTGGTCCAATCTGCACAACTACGTCACTGACGTAAAACATGAGTTCTTAACCCTATTTATAGTTGCATGTAGGCTTATGGGATTCCTTAAGGTTTTTACTAAGGCAGAATAACATAATCACAAAAAATGATGTACAAGAGTGGTTAGAAGACAATTGAAGCAATCCTGCGTACAAAATTATGAATGATGATGCAATAATTGAAGTCCTTTCAAGGAATAAAAGTAATTCTGAAGATGATAGAGTAAAAGAAAAGCAAGATTTAAAAAAATTTAGTCTTTCCAGTGTTTGTGACACCATTGTCACAGTCATTTCATATGTAAATTATCAGAAGATCGACATGTGCAGGTCATATTACAAAAATAAGTAAGCAATCAAACATATATACGAGGTTGGTTATTAAATACCGAGACTGATATAAAAATTTAATTTTAATTTTATACTGTAATCACTTATTGTCACCTTCTATATACACTCCTTCTCTCTCCCTACAACCCTCCATGTGAATTTTCCATTGTTAGAAACAGTACTGGAAGTCATCTTCTGTCAGCTCCTTCAGGACACGTGCCTCTTTCTCTTTTACAGCTTTCACAGACTCAAATCGTGTCCCTTTTAATGCAGATTTCAGCAGATGCATTTTAGCGCCAAAATATATGTAATTAAAGTTGTAGAGAATTTTAAATCCCACAACTTTTATTTCAAACATTTTTTTTGTATAAAGCTTAGTTTAGTGGTAAATAGCGATTTTCTGTTTATTTGTTTATAAAAATCTGTAAAAAAGATCGATTTTTTAAGATTTCAGCCTTAGTATGCAATTTACGACAAAAGTGTGTAATAAAATTTGTAGTAAGTTAAAAGATCTACAACTTTTAATTAGAACATTTTTCTGTACAGAGCCTAGTTTAGTGTGAAAGAGTGATTTTTCGTATTTTTAAGCCAAACCGAGGCTGATTTTCATTTTGCGTCTTTCTTTCATGATTAAAATTAGGTTATGTTTATTAATGTTAGTTTTTTTGTTTATTTCTAATGTTTTGTTACTAATGTTAGGTTATATTTAATTATTTGCATTGGCAAGAGAAAATTGTGTGAGTGTTTTACACCAGATTTTTTTATCTTTTTTTTTATGTTCATCCTTTCTACTGACATGTTTAGGTGGATCCACTGTCATCAGAATACGTAAAATTGAAATTAAAATTCTCAGAAAATATTTTTTAATACGTAGGGTGCTGATACATCTGATGCACTTCTTTTAGGTTAGTTTTTTTACATAGAATTTATAATGTTGGTTGTGATTGGTTAATTGGTTGACAGGCGCAGAGAGATTAATAAGACATTTGTCCACCAATGGAGTTCCTATATGCGTGGCGACAAGCAGTGGCAAGGAAGCTGTAGAAATTAAATTGACTGATCATAAAGAACTGTTCACCTTGTTTCACCACATCGTGATGGGAAGCTCTGATCCAGATGTTAAAAATGGCAAACCTAAGCCAGATATTTTTCTAATTGCCATGAACCGATTCGATGACAAACCAGCGCCAGATAAGGTATGTGCATACATACTTATATTTTTTTTTTCTTGTACAGGACAAATTTGTTTTCTGTTTTTAAGCTATTTCATTCACATATGCTCAGACCATAACAGACAGGTGGAGTGTCAAATTATTTACACTCAATCTGTTCGTTGCAGGGCTAAAATAAATAGTTCTGTTTCTTATCACATGGTCAGTCAATTAAATGACTGGATCATTTAAGAACAGAAGAGGTAGAGGTGTAAAAGACACTAATCAGAGTTATCTTCTCTGAAAGTAATGAATTTCATTGTACAGCCAGACCCTGTGGTGAATGAAGTGAAGGTGTCATTTACAGAGTGGAAAATATGTGCTTTTCAGAGGGCCCGGCATGCTGATAAGCGTACTTTTCCACTCAGTGAGGAAGGCAATGTTAAACCACTTCACTTCTCGATTTACTTAGTAAAACCTCTAGAGGTTCAAACCAGCCTTTCGGCTGTTGACCTTAACAACAAATGCTCAGACCAATCTGTAAGTACATAAGTTTTTTGGTTTGGGATTTGAAAACACATACAAGGTGTGGCAATTAAGTTCTGGAAATTTAGTTATAACTTGGGAATTGGCAACATTGTGTCATTTTTAAATATATGGTCAGAAATAGGGGACCTTCCTTTTGTTGTAGTCGAATTTTGAGTCGATAGCACATTTGCTTTTTGTTTTATGCGTGTTTTTCGAAAGTAACTTTTTTAGTAGTGTCATGAAAATGAGTGACTCACATTACAAGCGAGGATTCGTTGTCTCGCATTTAGAGCGATGACAGAGATTGGATGAGTCGAGTAGTCACTGAAGATGAGACCTGGATATTTTAGCTGGCCGCATTGGCGTAGTTGGTAACATGCTCGTCTCTCATCATGCGGTCTTGGGTTAGAATCCCATTCAGGCACGGCATGTTTTCATATGTTACAAAAACTCATTTCATCCTTCACCATCTGCATTAGCAGTAATTGCAGAACAGTCGGACGTTAAACAAAAAAAAAAAAAATGGATGTTTTAGTATGACTTCAGGGTCTGTAAACAAAGTCAGCAGTGGGTGGGGGTAAAGGGTGGGGAGCTGCCAACGAAAGCGAGGATGTCCAAGTTGCGACTGAAGGCAATGTTGATCTTTTTTTTTTATATCCGTGGCAACATTCATTGTGAATATGTTCCTGCCGGCCAGACAGTGTCTGGTCAGTTCTACGTTAGCATCCTGGAGCGGCTGCGAGCATGCATTTTACGCATGTGGCCCGAACTGGCTGAGGATGCCTGGATCTTGCACCTTGACAATGCGCCGGGCCATTCATCGTTCATTGTGCAAGAGTTTTTGGCAAAAAAAAGGCCAACGTTGCCAAACCCACCCTATAGCCCCGATATCGCCCCCTGCGACTTCTTCTTATTCCCCAAGAGGAAGCCGTACCTCGAAGGAACTCATCATGGCGCCGTACAAGAAGTTAAGCAAGCTGCGACCGCAGTGCTGAATTGAGTAACTTTGAAGGATTACCAAGGGTGCTTCCAATCATGGGAACAACATTGGAATCATTGCGTAAAGTAGGGACTATTGTGAAGGTTGATAATAAAATTTTCCTCGTAAGTTAATTTGCTTGTATTTTATTGACAAATTTTCAAAACTTATTGCTACACCTCGTATATCCAGTAAAAACTCAATTAGAAAAATCAACATGAAAACAATACTCTCTTTTCTTATGTTTCATGTAGGACAAGAGAAAGTAATAGTGTTAAATTTAAAGGTGAGATACAAAAATGGGAGTGATTGTACAAATTAGGTGAGGAGATTATCTCATTCACAGTGCAGTCTTCAGACAATCTACACGTATTTGTAATGGTGTTGTCTTTTGTTGCAGTGTCTAGTTTTTGAAGATTCATTGAATGGTGTCAAAGCAGGGATAGCTGCCGGCATGCAAGTGGTCATGGTACCAGATCCTATAATTCCAGTCGAAGAACGTAAAATTGCTACAATCGTCATACCATCTCTAGAAGATTTTAAACCAGAATTATTCGGTTTACCACCATTTTAGAAGGAAGTATTTTTACAAAATCGTTGATCGGTAAAGAATATTTTTCAAAAAAGTGTTCTTTACTTGTTTTTAAAACGCTTAAATGTTGTTTTTATTTATGGTAGATTTTATTTATTTATCTATTTTTTATATCTTAGTTAACTTCAGAATGAAGGTTTTTATTTTCTTGCAGTTGCTCTGTCTATAGCATGGAGCAGCAAAGCATCTTATACAACGGTTGTCTGAAAAGTTTTCGACTCAACATGAAGATGGGACCATTCATCAAAAACAGTTGGGGAGTGTGTTCATGTATGCGTTTAAATGTGCTCACAAAAGTTTCAGTCATTTTGGATGCTCAGTTGTTTGATAAACGTTATAGTTAGTCGATGCAAATGTTGCTGTGAAAATGGACAAAATCGAGTATCAAGCTATCATTAGATATTTGTTTTTGAAACGTAATATTAAAGTCGAGTTGGATGCTGTATATGGGGATTTTGCACCATCATTTACCATCTTGAAATTTTGGGCAGCTGAATTTAAATGTAGTTGTACAGATTGGGTGATAATATAAATGTTTCGAACAGCCAAAAAGTGCAACCACTGGCAATAACATCGCTAAAGTTCATAAATTGTGTTAGACAACCATTGAATTAAGGTTATAGAGATACCAAAAGCAATGGGAATATCTAGAGAACATTGTGACATATTGATTGAAAATTTAGGGATGAGAAAGCTGACTGTGCGCTGGGTGCCGCAATTGCTAGCCCTGGACCGAAATCATGTTCGGATGAACATTCCCCAAGCTCTTTTGGCACAGTTTAAGACCAGTAAATCAGAGTTTTGGCACCATTTAGCTACTGTAGATGAAATTTGGATACACCATTACATCCCAGAATCAAGAACTTGGTACATACAGTGGACTGTGAAGATATGGACTCGATTTTGTCCATTTTCACTGAAAAACTCGCATAGAGTCACTAAAATGATTGTCAAACAAAAACTGAGCTTCCAAAATGATTGAAATTTTTGTGACCATTTCAACGCATTTGGGGACATTATCTCCAACTGCATTTGACGAGTGTTGTGATCTTCATGTTGAGGTCGGAAACTTTTCAGACAACCCTGATATTTATGTTTAGGTGGAAAATGGTGATATAACTGATGAATTATATCAGTATAATACTGGGCATCCAAGAAAGTATGTCAACGCTTTAATAATATTAATATAATTTCTACAGGGTGATAAAAAATTGCATTACAATCTCGTGGGAGTTGATTTTTTGGGATAATTTTTAAAATCAATTATAAATTTAAAAAAATCTTGCTCCCAGGGTGAATAAAAGGGACTAATATATCTTTAATCAAAGGAATAAATGCTTAGTTATATCATTCATTTTTTTAATTGAGTACGTGCAATTTTTTTAAGTACGAGTAAAGCATCAATCAAATCTAAGTTTTGTTTACTTCAGTCCTTAGTGTAGTAGTCAGCGGAACTGGCTTCTATGCCATGAATCCTAGGTTTGATTACTCTTCAGATTTTACATAATTTCATCATTCATTTTCATCTATCACCCATTATCATCTGTATTAGCAGAATGTGAAGAAATAATAGGTGGATGTAAAACAAAAATTTACTACTTCAGAATTCACCTCCCGTTAAGGTTGTTTGAATGTGTGATTTATAAAAAAAATCGTTGTAATACATCCTGCAGGTTGACATTAATTTATTCTACACAGGAGCGTCAATTATCCGAATGTCAGTAATCCGAACCACTATCAATAAGAAAAAATACATATTTACTACCAAAATACGGACAAAAAAGTTCAATGAAAAATTTATACTACATTGTAGTTTCCTTGTTCAATTTAGGGACAGTGGAGACTGTTTAGAACAAAATTAAAGATTTTTTTAAAAATTACTGTATAGTACAAATGGGTTAAACATATTTTATAAAGGATTTTACCGTGATTTTTCCAGTAATTTTATCAGTTTTGAGATTCTGTATTTTTTCCATTTGTTTTTATAATCTTTAGTACTCTACATTTGCAATAAATGCAATAAATTAGTGTATTTTTTAAACTAAGTTTGTAGTATTTGTTTTATTTAATGCTTGTAAAATTACAAGAAATCAAAATAAAATAAGATATTTTTTTTTCATTTTTTATTAATAATGATCCAAAGGGATAGGATTCTGAACTGCTTAGTGAAAAAACTGGTTGAAATAACAGACACAATCATAGAATACTAAGATATTTAATTTTAAAAGAAAGAGTTTCATTTAAAGAAAAATAATGGTGCCGGCCGCATTGGCGCAGTTGGTAACATGCTCGCCTCTCATCATGCGGTCCTGGGTTCGAATCCCACTCAGGCACGGCATATTTTCATACATTACAAAAAATCATTTCATCCTCCATTGTAAACAGTTACACCCCAACGTCGTCGCTAATGACCGTTGTAGTTAATGCGACGTTAAATAAAAAAAAAAATAAAAAAAAAAAAAATGGTAAAGAGAGTTATAAATCCGATCCCTGGCCCTTGGGTGTAACAAACCCATCTTCCAAGCTGAAATATTGGCCATTAAGGTCTGTGCGGAGAGGTGTATTGAGAGGCGCCTCAGTGAGTCGCACATTTATATTTTGTCCGATAGTCAGGCGGCCATCAAGGCTTTGAGTTCTTGTACTTTTGAGTCGCGATTGGCCTATGATTGTCGGGAGGTGTTGAATGCCGTGGCCAAGCGTAACGTGGTGACGCTGCGCTGGGTGCCGGGGCACCAGGGAGTGCCTGGAAATGAGAGAGCGGATGACTTAGCAAAGAAAGGTGCAGCCTCTCACTTCATAGGCCCAGAGCCATTCTGTGGAATTGGTGAAGGCTACTATAGAGGTATAGTTAGGGCCTGGGAAGAGGAGGCTAAAACCTCCTACTGGGAACAGGTGCCAGGTTGTGAGCAGGCAAAGAAATTCATTGCCTATTCCAGCAGGAAGGCTGGGATATATAATAGACTAGGAAGACAGGACTTGAGGAGGGTAGTGGGCCTGATGACTGGTCATTGTAATCTTGGGTATCATTTATCCAAGATAGGAATTGCTGAAGAGAGCCTGTGTAGATTCTGTCATGAGGCAGAAGAGAAGGCTGAGCACATTTTATGCAGTTGCAAAGTGGTTGGCTGCAAAAGAAGAGCGCTTATGGGTAAGGATGTGTTAATACCTTCTCAGGTAAGTGCACTAGATCCTAGGCAGATCCTGCGCTTTATTGAAAGTGTGGGTCTTGCTTAAATAAGGAATAGGGGCAATCACAAAAGATCTTTTAGGTCGCGGTGAGGAGGGGCTGCAGAAGCCTGAACGCCCATATAGTAAAGTAAAGTAAGTTATAAATCCGAAAAAAAATACAATTACGTAGATTTTAACCCTACTCATGGATCCATGAATACCTGAATATATTTGTTACGTAAATGATGTTGTATTGATCTTT
Organism: Catonia carolina; assembly: GCA_035578175.1. Taxonomy (NCBI): domain Eukaryota; kingdom Metazoa; phylum Arthropoda; class Insecta; order Hemiptera; family Achilidae; genus Catonia; species Catonia carolina. The sequence continues at coordinate 7,472,430 of JAQMRL010000014.1, read as the reverse complement.
AAACACCAGGCAGGTTGAGTTCTTCAATTGGTCTTGGCGTAGGCCCGTACGTTATCCCTCCTGATTTATTGTAACGCTGAGTTCTTTATTTTGATCAAAGTATTAAAAATTAGATTAATAATAGCCCATAGATTCGAATAACTGACAGGTGGAGTGTCAAATTATTTACACTCAATCTGTTCAGTGCAGGGCTAAAATAAATAGTTCTGTTTCTTATCACATGGTCAGCCAATTAAATGACTGAATCATTTAAGAACAGAAGAGGTAGAGGTGTAAAAGACACTAGTCAGAGTTATCTCCTCTGAAAGTAATGAATTTCATTATACAGCCAGACCCTGTGGTGAATGAAGTGAAGGTGTCATTACAGAGTGGAAAATATGTGCTTTTCAGAGGGCCCGGCATGCTGATAAGCATACTTTTCCACTCAGTGAGGAAGGCAATTGTAAACCACCTCACTCCTCGTTTTACTTAGTAAAACCTCTACAGGTTCAAACCAGCCTTTTGGCTGATGACCTAAACAACAGATTCGAATAATGAAATCCTACTTGAACAATTCTCTCACACCTTACTGACAATCGCACAATAATATTTAATAAATTTAAAAGTTCGTGTACATCTAACTTCTTTCAAAGATTAAGCCCTAATTCTTTTCTCTGCCTCTTTCACTGTAGTTTTATAATTTTCAAATATTTATAAATATATTTTTAAACAGCCAATCAGAAAATTGCATTGGGTTTCCCTCTCAATACTCTCTCATTTTCTTGAGGTTTTGGATTTTTCTAGAACAAGTTAACTATTTTTTTTTCCTTTATTTAACATTCTCTCATTTTTTTAATTTTTTTAAAAACTTTCTTCATATTATTTGCTTGACTTTCCCTGTTTACTTGAATTTTCTATCTTCTTATTTTACAATATTACTCCTTCTTATCCTAACAAATATAGGTCGGGTCAAAGCTCCGTGTAGTTGCGGGGTGAAGGGTACGGGTGAGGTACAATGAATGAGTGATGCATGCTGGGAATACGATTGTTGTATTACTCTAATACAAAACATTTGTTTTCAAACTTTCTGTATTTAAAATATTTGTTTGTATTTATTACATTTATTTATTTACATATTTTGATATAAATTAGCAAGTTAAATATTATGAATCCGACCAAGTTAATAACCCGGTAGGTATTTGTTAAATTAATGCGCCGGATGATAAGAATATTTTTTTAGTCTAGTTAGTATACGCTACCACTACAAATGCATCAGCTGTGAAATACTTATTAACTCATTCATTCTCCCACTACTATAACAACGCATTGCATTCCTTCCAACTACAAGGAGCTGGGACTCAAGCTATACTTATGCAGTATCTATTGACAAAAATCATGTAACATTAAAAAAAAGATCAATTTATACACAAATCAGTATATATTTTTTTGTGTACATTACAAGTTTATGGTAACCTTTTACAATCCTGTTGGCGTAGTGTTTAGCAACTGACTTCTACGCCAGGGTCCCGGGTTCCATTCCCGGTCAAATCTGCCATTTTTTCATCACTCATCTTCCTCTATCATCCTTCTCACCGTCTGCATTAGCAGCAATTGCAAAATAGACGGACGTAAAAAAAATTAATTATCTATCAAACATATAGATTATTTTATGTATTAATATTACATTGTTACCATACAGTGTATAAAATTACAATATTTACCTTTTACAATCTTTATCTTTTACAATCCTGTTGGCGTAGTGTTTAGCAACTGACTTCTACGCCAGGGTCCCGGGTTCCATTCCTGGTCAAATCTGCCATTTTTTCATCACTCATCTTCCTCTATCATCCTTCTCACCGTCTACATTAGCAGCAATTGCAAAATAGACGGACGTAAAAAAAATTAATTATCTATCAAACATATAGATTATTTTATGTATTAATATTACATTGTTACCATACAGTGTATAAAATTACAATATTTACCTTTTACAATCTTTATCTTTTACAATCCTGTTGGCGTAGTGTTTAGCAACTGACTTCTACGCCAGGGTCCCGGGTTCCATTCCTGGTCAAATCTGCCATTTTTTCATCACTCATCTTCCTCTATCATCCTTCTCACCGTCTACATTAGCAGCAATTGCAAAATAGACGGACGTAAAAAAAATTAATTATCTATCAAACATATAGATTATTTTATGTATTAATATTACATTGTTACCATACAGTGTATAAAATTACAATATTTACCTTTTACAATCCTTTTGGCGTAGTGTTTAGCAACTGACTTCTACGCCAGGGTCCTGGGTTCCATTCCCGGTCAAATCTGCCATTTTTTCATCACTCATCTTCCTCTATCATCCTTCTCACCGTCTGCATTAGCAGCAATTGCAAAATAGACGGACGTAAAAAAAAATTAATTATCTATTAAACATATAGGTTATTTTATGTATTAATATTACATTGTTACCATACAGTGTATAAAATTACAATATTTAGTGTGTTTGATTATCCAAAGTATTTGATTATCAGAACCGCTCTGGTCCCTATTAGTTCGGATAACTGACACTCCACTGTTTTATTTCATATAATAAATTTCACTAACCTTTTTAAGCTGCCTTGATTTTTTCTATTTATTACTTACATGTGTTTTGGTGAAATCCACCATCGTCAGAGTATATAATATAATTTGAAACTAAAAAATTTGTTAAAATCTGTAGAAGATGTTACTTCTTCAGTGGATCCACCGAAACACATGTAAGTAATAAATAGAAAAAAATCAAGGCAGCTTAAAAAGGTTAGTGAAATTTAATATATGAAATAAAATAAATGAGTATGTGATTGTTTACTTTATTAAAAAATTCTTTAGTAAAAATTCTGTAATTTTTTTGACTGAACGGTTACAGCTATTTACCATTAATTTTTACTGTTTTATTATATAATTTTATTCAAGTAAGTTTTAATAAACACGTAAAAGAACTGAGATGTGATTAAATTACATGAAATTACATAAATCATATAAAAAAATAAAACCTTACGTTCAGTAAAATAGACAAACATTTCAGTATAATAGAAACATGTATTAACTTTTTCAGTGTCGAAACAATTTTTAAAAATTTGATCTAAAGTGCCAGTTAATTTGAATAAGGGTGTACAAAACATGCCAGCCCTTATTTCGAAAACTTGCAGGCATAAGCCTGCCTGCCATTGCCAACCAAAATTTCAACGTTACAGAAAAATTAATATTTCCTGTTAAAATTTTATTTTTATTGTGTTCAGCAATAACTGCTAATGCAGACGGTGTTGGATGAAATGATTTTCATAACGAAAATAATCATCAATGCAATGAAAATAATCATAAGTAACGTATGCAAATATGCCACGCCTAAATGGGATTCAAACCCAAGACCTCATGATGAGAGGCGAGCACGTTACCAAAAAATATTCAAAATAGTTTTATTTAGTTTATTTAAAGTCGCAATGTGTTTAAATTTCCAGACCCTAGCCGGGAATTGAACCCGGAACCTTTCACTTAGGCTAGCATACTAGTTACTACACCACGGAGGTGGTTTCAAAGTACATTATTCCATTAATGTTTGTTTAAAAATTTTTTTTGGAAATGTACAGTTATACGAACATTGGAACTTTCAAGTAAGTTTCAAGAAAAAACCTATAAAAGAATTTATTTTGTTTAACTGTGTTTCAAAGTACTGTATAAAATTTGATGGCATTTAATTCTAAAATGCAACTTGACTTGAAATATTTAACAGTTATCAGGAAAAAATGATGATTACAACTTTTTCTATTCTTAACTTCGATTACAAATGACAGCCTAGACTGATTTTTATCAAAGACACATTTTATCAGACAAGTTTTTATGAACTTAATTAATTAACTTTTATTTTAAGATTATTTCTAGATGTTGTGATTTATATAGTTTTATAGTTTATAAAGTTTTAAGGCTTTATTAGTTTTTTTATGATTTGTTTATATAATTTGTTTACATGTTCAGTTGATTCTTTTGTTTGTTCAATTTTAAATGGTTTAACTATAAAAACATTTTAAAATTATTAGTCAAAGGATTTAAGTTATGTTTTTGTTACCTAATTGAAAGAAAAATAAATTTTAAATGGCCAGCATTTAAGTTTTTAAACAAATTTTAAAACACCGAAAATCTCAAAGAATTTATAATAAATAAATAAATTAGCAACATGTATTATTCTCAATATTTAATTACAGGCACTTCTTAATACTAAGAATAAAACAAATAAGTTTTGAACTCATTGAATTTAATATTTTTAAATCTTATTTAAATAGACAATTATAACGTATTATCAAATTGTAATACACTATAGCCTCGATTATCCGAGGTAATGTGGACCGAGAGTATTTCAGATAATCAAAAACTCGGATTACACAGACTCTTTAAAAAATCGAGAGGGAAATTTATGATAAACTGGTGAAATAAATGAAAAAATCCAGTAAAATTGAAATAAATCGGTCGAGCGGTGTTTGAGTTATAAGCCTCTAAATTAATTCGATCTGTTTGGAGCAACAATAAAACCGGGTTTTTTTTCGACTTATACTTGTATCGCAATATTAAAAAATGCTAAAAATATGAAACTGACATGTAACAATGTAGAATGAAATCAGCTAAATTTTGGTATTTAGTATGTTAAAATTGAACAAGCGGTTTTGAAGAAACAAGGCTTCATACTCGGGTATCTGTAATAAAGAAATTGTCAGTATTATTTATTTTCACACTAGAACAACTAGAACTTCTATTGTCTAACATAGGCCCATTTTGAAAGGCAGGAGAAAATACGTAATTGATATGCAATTGATGGAACCAAAGAGAACAAATTATTCATTCTTAAATTGCTTACTTTACTGATTTTATTACTTTAAACCTTCTAAAATTTTCTTAAGATGGCCTACTTAACTTGATTTTCAGATAAATAAATATTTGAAATTATTTATCAACTGCATCATCTTAGAATCATTTTCATTCAGCGAAAGGACTTGTTCGATTATTTCATCATAATTCTTCATTTCTGTACCTCTGTTCACTATCATCCTTTTCCAAACACTCTCACCCATGTTTTTTGGTAATTTTGTTTTCTACTATTAAAACTGTTAAGGAATTAATTATATTCCTCACATAAAATGTGAGTAATTTAGTTGTGTGAATTGGACCAAATCTATCTGTGGGGTGTGCATACACATTTAGTCTTTTTGATTTTTATTTTTTTAAATTGACTATGCCTGAGATGTGGGTGCTGACATGACAGCATGGTAATCGAAGTTACAGCTAGTAAAGGTCATAAAGTTACCAAACCAAGTTTACTCATTAGTCCATTATATCGAAAGTTCACAGTTGCGGGCACATACTATAATTTAAAATATTCAAAAAGACATTCTTCAGGTGTTACTAACTGTAGTTGGTATCTTTTTTTTAAAACTGTTAGAGGAATTTTTTCCATCCATAAATTCTTAATTTCTCTGCGCCTTTGGTAAAAAGACTGATATCTTTCAGGATAAGTGTTCAGCTCATTAAAAACCATTTTGGCGATAATTATTATTGTTAATATTTATAAGGTTTACTAGTCCTTAAGCATCTTCATCAACACAAGTTATTATAAACTTAATTTGATAGGCTTTAAATACAAAAGAACCTTGTTAGCCCGGATTCACTGGAGCTGGAGGCTGATCCGAGTTAATGAGAATCCAGTTTATCCAGAGTGTTACTGGATGGTGATATTATGCAGTGTGGGGAAAACTTGTATGTTCGGTGCCCTGAACAGTGCCATTTAAGCGGTGGTCATCTGGGCGGGATGTGTTGGTCAAGGAGGTGGGCAACATAGCGTGTCGAAGTCCAGCGGAGACATCAACTTCTTCCCTCGCTGTAGTGTGTCGATGGCTGCTTCATCAGGGTCTGGTGGGCGCAAGGATCCGCTGTGAGCATTAGTCGTGGCAGCGGGCTATGACAGTCCCGGTCGAGGGTGTTGGGTCGGCGAGCGGAAGCATAATCTTCTCTCTTAACAGGGTTGTCAATAAGTCTTTGTCGGAGTTTGGTAGCTGTGTGCTGTTAAGTGGATTGTAATTGAATGACTTCGAGCTCAGTAAAGTGCTCTTTATAGCCTCCATTGCGCAGTGGTGGGGGTGGTTACAATCCCTCTGCAGTGCCGACACAGGCCTACCACCCCTGTCGAAACTATTCAGGGCTTCCTTGTGTCACTTAGTTGGAAGCTTTGATAGCCGGGAACACAGTACCTAATCAAAGGGGGTGACGGTGACAAGAGAATGAGGTAAAAACTATAAAAAAGAACATGTACAGAGTACAGCGCGGAAACTTGCTAATTTGAAAGTTCAATAAAATAAAAGTAGTTAAGATATAATTATAATATAATTTTTATTAAAAAATACATCACTTGAATTTTTTATTACATAGTTTTAAAGATTACATCGGTCAAATGACGGCTCTCATTGTCAATGCACTGAGTTACCCGATTTCTGAAATTCTGTTCAACTTGTTGAAGCATATTGACGGGTTTGTTGGCGATGCCTTGGGGTATGTTGTTTTTCAGGTGAGGTAAGGTCTTTGGACAGTCATTGTAAACAATTGATTTCTGATAACCCCAAAAAAAATAATCACTTGGAGCCTAATCGGGGGAACGGGCCGGCCAAAGAAGGTTTCCTCTCAAGGAGATGAGGTGCTCTGCAAAGTGTTGTTTCAAAAGATCCATTGAACATTGCACTGTGTTTGCCGTGGCTCCATCCTGTTGGAATGAGACATCCATTTCTGCCAGGTTAGACAGAAAAAAGCCGTCAATCAGTTCCGTGTACCAAGCCGCAGTCACCATGACTGCGCGTTCATTTTCCCCATAGAAATAAGGACCAATTATGCTCACTCTTGTCACTGCACATGATTAGAGAAGTATGCTTTGATGGCAAACGCACGTTGCTCCAATGCATGGCGACAACTGACTAGGCTGGTAACAATACTTCATGACCTTACCTTTCATATGAAATCCTCTTGATCCTTTCCCTACATCATCTCCCCAGTTGGCGTGAAATACAAATCAGCAAGTTTCCATGCTGCACTGTGTATTTATCAAAAATATTTTTTTAAGTAGTTTAAAAATTATTATTACTTTCACCTAAAACCACATAATACTGTAAGTATTCATACTATGCACAATATAGTTACAAACTAGTCAGCAGTAAAACAGCAGTGAGCTTTTACCGTTTCAGTTTTTTATATAGCTTATGAGCAACGTGATCTCGCTTTAGCGTTAAAAGCTCATTTGGCGATGTTTATAATTTATATTTGGTATTTATTCTGTGTGGGTCATAACCACAGCTGGTTTATCAATATTGAATCTTTTTCATTTTCTGTAACACAGTATGATAAAACAATTTCTTTTTCTGTGATCACTTTATAACCTCCGTCATTGTCAATTTGCAACCAGTTGGTTATGTATTCTTCATTAACAACGGAACAGCCATCAAAATTTTTTTTAATCTTCAATTTTATTATTTTCTGGCAAGTCACACATACCAACCCACAACTTTTTCGTGACTTTATCAAAAAAAAATTTTCGAAGGGAGGCTGTGAGTCACCAGTTTGCTGCGTAGCAACAGCAGACGGGGTTAGTGCAATTAACTTGCTCGTTGGGTAGTGAATTTGAATGATATACCTACTGAAAATACCGATTTATTGTCAGTAAAACAAGTCTTCTTTACTACGCTAAACAATTTTTTTTTCCAAAACTGATCCGGGTTTAACAAGGTTCTATTGTTATGTTATGTTGTTCATCATTATGTGATCATGTCAAATATTTTATCATGTCATTTCGGTGAGCTCTCTATCTAAATAGAGCGAACTTCAAATTGTATTTTACTATGCAAAATATTTACTGATAATCGATTCATTTTTTTTAATAAGGACTGCCTTTATTCAAGATGAGCAACCATTAGAATGGACTAATGGGAGATTTTGTGTAAGTAATAAACATTGTTTGTAATTTATGTATTAAGTTATTTTGTATTATTGAAAATGTCACACAATATATATTTTTGTTATATTTTAAATAAATAAATAAACTATATTTGTTAAAAAAATATTTTTGATTTAATTAATTTCCTTGTGTATTTTAAAATGTTAGATTTTAAACTAGACTGATAGAGGGCGGTTCAGAAAGTAACCTGTGTGTTCACAACCACTACACAAGAAACAGAATCGATTATTATGTTGCTAATCACAACACTAAATTGTTTGAACAAAAACCAACTTATGCAGGTAGAAAGTATATCAATAAATTGCCACAAGGTTTAAAAAGTTGTGACAATTTAAGTCATTTTAAAAAAAAGTTAAAATAATATTTGATTGATGAAACATTTTACAGTGTGCACGAATTCCTTTCTAAATAGTTTTGATTGAAAAATATTTAACTTCTAATTAAACAAATATTATGTACTATTTGATACAAAGGGGTTCATGACAAGCCTACTGAGTTGAGCAGTAGCAGAAAAAAATTATTGGTAAGTGATGAATTTATCATTGTTTGATTTTTTCTTTTTAATTTTGTGTGATATTTGATTCAACGGGGTTCATGACAAGCCTACTGAAGTAAGCAGTAGCAAAAACAATTTTTTGGTGGTAAGTGATGAATTTATCATTGGTGTTAAACTTTCAGTTTATCAGTTCTATCTTGACATGTCCTATACTCCCTTTGGAGTCTCCTGGATGCAAGGAGAAAAAAAAGAAGAAAAAAAAACCTCTGTTTGGCTGTAAATAAAAAAACTTGCATAGAAAAAATATTTGTGCAGCAGCAAGAGATTGGAAATTTAAAAGTAGGCAACGAAAACTTACAGGAATTTGGGGAATTCTGCTATCTATGGAGTAAAATAACAAAGGACGGTAAAAGCATGTGATATTAGGTTCGCGGGAACCTTGTGTCGAAGTTCTTAGCTTAATCTCAATATTTGGATAAAGACAAAAGAAACACTTTTACAAAACTTAATACGAACGAATTTTTCTTTTGAGAGATTAAATTACCTTCAGAAAAAATATAAAAATCTTTCGTACATTATTATAATTAAGCAAGACTATTTAAAAATTAAAAAAAAAATATTAACAATTTTACATACATCATATCACGCAGAAGAAAGTGTAGAAATATTGAGATTAAAAAGTAAAAAATTGTTTTTATTAATTTCTCGAATAAAAAAATTACAGAATACGGGGATCCTTTTAGAAAAAAAACAACTTTTCACTTAACATAGTAACGTCTTGAAGATGAAGTAAAATCACGGTGTAGACAAAAAATTGTTACAATAAAATAATTTCTCTGTACTAAAGATGGAAAATAAGTAATTAAAATTATATAATTAATTTTTAGACATCGTGTACCACATGTAAAACGATAAACAAATGTCGTTGCAACATAGGCTCCCTCCTTTAACTTGCAGTACTTCTTACATATTTGGATGACGTCATTACTCCCACTACTTTTTGTAACTGCGCCAGGCCAGCTGTATGACAAATCATTCTTACGGTAATGTTCGCTTCAGTAGCAACAAGTGGTTCGAATCCGTGATAGTAACATAATTAAAATATATTGTGTTATTTATTATGTATCACAGTAAATTAGATCGTTTATTAACATAGGGTATTTTAATTTTGTAATGTTGGCTGTACGTATTTATCATATTATTATGATTAAATAAGTTATAATTAGTTAAAAACTGGTGTTGTTTAGTGAAAAGTTTTTATGTAAAAAGTTAGGTTATGTAAAGTGTGTGTGTTTTTTAAAACTACCAACTTAACATTCTTGTTTTTTTTAAAATTAATTTAAAGTTGAATAAGTTTTAAAGTGTTTTATGTTTTTTATTTAAGTTCCTGGTGCTTAATTTTACATAGTAAGTATTCTAATCTTTTATATTTTTGTTTGTATTTTTCCTTGTATTTAACTTGAAAATAACCTCGATTGTTTAACTTCGTTTAAACGACTTCCTGTGTATAATATACATCCATATTTTTTCGTTTATTTTAAATTTAGAACTGTATATTTTTGTGTTACTACCAATTGATTTTGTTAAACGCTTGAAGCCAAGAAAATTATTATATGAATTCATGAATAAAGAAAATCAATTACCAGCAGATTACATTCTAGAACTTATTATGTATGCTATTGGAATTAAGTCTTGATATGACGCAGTGTTCTAATACTTCATGTTTTAATTTATGGAAAATCCCTATTCCACTGTCTTCCAGTCTTCTTGATTCTGGAACATGAGCTAGAACCTGTATTAACGAACAGTGTTTTGTAAAATTTCGACAGTTCATTTTTATTAATGTAATATTGAGGTGTTTAATTAAGTTGGTGCATAAGTTGCAAGTCGCAATAATTTTAATTTAAATGTAAAAGTTTTGATACTTTTCTTGGCAAGGCAAGATATTTGTTAATAATCATTCTCCAAACAGAAAGCGGGTTTCTGTATTTAAATATTTTAAAAGAAAGGGGTTTTACTTTCTTTAGCCTACATGAACGTATAGGAAGGAAAGTATTCTTTTCATGTCGAGTTTTCACCGGATCTACACGTTTTCAGGCCCCCTGAACCCAAAAAAACATGTTTTTAGCGATTGGTCTGTGTGTGTGTGTGTGCGCGCGCGCGCGCGTGCGTGCGTGCGTGCGTGTGTGTGAACAGAATATCTCAAGAACGGAACATCGTATGAACTTGAAACTTGAAACATAAGTTAGATACTACTACCGGGCCCGACAGGAACATTTTCATCAAAATCGGTCAACTGGAAGTAGTAGTTTATTCGTGTCATTTTCACTTTTTTGCGATTTTCTCAATAACGGCTCCTACGATTTTTTTTTAAAAATCGCCTCATTTACTAAAATTTTTATGCTCTACAAGGTAGGGTAGGCACAATACCGGCTGTTTTCTCGTCGAAAAAAAAGTTTTTTTATTTTTTTAAAATTTCGGCTAAAATGCATTTTAGCGCAAAAATGTATATAATAAAAGTTAAAGAGAATATTTAAAGACCTACAACTTTTATTTCAGACATTTTTTTGTATAACGCTTAGTTTAGCGGTAATTAGCGATTTTTGTTTTTTTTCCTTCACGAAAATGAGTAAAAAGACCGAATTTTTAAGATTTCAGCCTTAGTATGCATTTTACGGCCAAAGTGTATATAATTAAATTTATAGAAAATTAAAAGATCTACAACTTTTATTAGCAGCATTTATCTCTATAGAGCCTAGTTTAGCGTGAAAGAGTGATTTTCCGTATTTTTAAGCCAAACTGAGGTTGTTTCATTTTGCCTCTTTCACTCATGATAGAAATAAAGTTATGTTTTTTGAGGTTAGTTTTTCGTTTGTTTCTTATGTTTTATTATTACTAATGTTAGGTTATATTGTTCATTATTTACATTGGCAAGAGAAAGTTGTGAGTGTTTCACACCAGATTTTTTTACGTTGTGAATGGAAACTTTACTAATAATAATATCGTTATTTAATATCGTATACGCGCCTTTTGACCATAACAGGCAGGTGGAGTGTTAAATCATTTTGCATTCGATCTGCTAGTTCCAAGGCTACAAAAATAGTTCTGTCTTTTATGACATTTGCAGCCAATTGTAAGACTAAAGGATTTACGAACATAAGAGGTAGAAGTGTAAAAGACACTAGACACAGTTATCTCCTCTGAGAGTAATGCATTTAATTATATAGCCAGACCCTGTGGTGAATGAAGTAAAGGTGTCATTTACAGGGTGGAAAGTAGATGCTTTTCAGAGGGCTTGGGATGCTGATAAGCATACTTTTCCACTCGACGACATGGGCGCAGTTGACATCTGCGCATTGGCGTAGTTGGTAACGTGCTCGCCTTTCATCATGCGGTCTTGGGTTCGAATCCCATTCAGGCACGGCATATTTTCATACGTTACAAAAATCATTTCACCCTTCACCGTCTGCATTAGCAGTAATTGCAGAACAGTCGGACGTTAAACAAAAAAAAAATTCCACTCGGCGAGGAAGGCAATAGTAAACCACCTCACTCCTCGTTTTACATAGTAAAGCTTCTAGAGGTTCAAACCAACCTTTCGGCTGATAACCTAACAACAGAGATCGTATATTTATTTAAGCACTATTTTTTTGACACATATTCAATTAGGTATTGTTCCTTTCCACTGGTCATTTTTACTGATGTCAACAAAATACCTGTTTTTAGTATTATTTGGTGTTTTCAACGTGTGCGGTTGGGTGAAAAGTTAAACGTTTCAAGTTTATTACCGTGAAGCGCAGCGAGCGGGGATTTGCGAGTAGTGTATTAAAAAGAATACTAATCATAGTTGTAAACTTTGGCGGTTGGAGTGTTTTGTTGCTCTTCTCCGAATCTTTTCTTCGTCCGTTGACTCATTTTCTTAAAACAAAAACATACGTTTGAGGCTTTCTCCACTTTTAAGCCGATCGAGAAGTTCATTTTTGAAATAAGTTGATTAAAAAATAAAATCGCATCCCCAGTAATAGGGGTGCAATATATTGGTGACCTTGGTATGGACAAATCCAATTAAATGCACGCAGTGGTGCGCTTATTGTGACTTCATATTTTTCTGTTTAGTGCAGTCAATGGTTTTTAATTAACGTTCCTCCCACGTGGTTATTACAAAATGTTATTAAATTCTTTCATTTAATAATATTAAATATTTTACATATAAATTTCACACAGCATTACATCAACTTAATAAACCCTACTGAGTATTGCATGTGAATGAAAATTGGGAAAATAATTTGATGTTTTACAATTTGTTAAATGTTTTGACTTTTGGGCCAAACTAACTGCGATTGTCTAGGGATTGCTGTTGAAAAAAAACAAACCTTGACAACGATGGAAAAGTAAAACAAAATACAGGTGGCCGGCTCCGTAGCGTAGTGGTAACGTTTACAACGTAGTTGTCCGGGTTCGATTCCTGTTTAGGGTCTGGAAATTTTCACAATTAAAAAAATTGGGGTGAAACACTCACACAACTTTCTCTTGCCAATGTAATGTACAAAATAACCTAACATTAGAAATAAACAAAAAACATAACCTTATTTTAATCATGAGTGATTGATGCAAAATAAAAACCATCATTAGTTTTGCTTGTTGTTTAGGCCATCAGCCGAAAGTCTGGTTTGAACCTCTAGAGGTTTTACTAAGTAAAACGAGGAGTAAGGTGGTTTACCAAACCTTCCTCACTGAGTACAAAAGTAGCCTAAGTTTATCAGCATGCCAGGCCCTCCGAAAAGCATCTACTCTGCACCCTGCAAATGACACCTTCACTTCATTCACCACAGGGTCTGACTGTATAATGAAATTCATTACTTTCAGAGGAGATAACTCTGATTAGTGTCCTTTACAATTCTACTTTTTCTGTTCTTAAATGCTTCAGTTAAATAATTGGCTGACCATGTGATAAGAAATAGAACTATTTTTTGTAGCCCTTGAACTAGCAGATCTACAGCAAATAATTTAACACTCCACCTGCCTTTTATGTTAGTTTTGCTTAATAATACGAAAAATTACTCTTTCACGCTAAAATAGGTTCTGAAAGGAAAAATGCTTGTAATAGAAGTTGTAGATCTTTTAATTTCATATAAATTTTTTGCCCGCTTTTATGGGCCAGTGGTTAACGTACTCCTGTGCAAATCCGAAAGCTCTGAATTGAATTTCCGGGTGGGGTCTAAAAAATTATTACACGTTGAAACTCACTGTTGTTTAAGTAAAGTGCTGTAAATTAATAAAATGTTGATGTAACTTTTTTAAAAAAAATAACATGTTTCCGGTTGACGTTACTTGTTGAGTACTTGTCTACGTGTATCGTTGAAAAAAAGTGTGGAATGAAGTGGTTGTTGGAAGATGTGCATGTTTTTCGTCTAGTGTTTTAATAAGGGACTGATTATACAGTTGAACTTCCATAACTCGAATTCAACACTCAGATTGAATTTGACACTCAGGTGGAGTGTCAAATAATTTACACTCAATCTGTTAGTTACAGGGCAAAAATAAATAGTTCTGTTTGTTATCACATGGTCAGCCAATTAAATGACTGAATCATTTAACAACAGAAGAGGTAGAGATGTAAAAGACACTAATCAGAGTTATCTCCTCTGAAAGTAATGAATTTCATTATACAGCCAGACCCTGTGGTGAATGAAGTGAAGATGTCATTTGCAGAGTGGAAAATATGTGCTTTTCAGAGGGCCTGGCATGCTGATAAGTGTACATTTCCACTCAGTGAGGAAGGCAATGGTAAACCACCTCACTCCTCGTTTTACTTAGTAAAACCTCTAGAGGTTCAAACCAGCTTTTCGGCTGATGACCTAAACAACAACAACTCGAATAACATTTAGTTTCTCTAGGATTTACTCGTTAATTTACGTTAAAATTACTGTCCACAACTCGAAATTTTTGTTTGAGATTTTTAAAAAATCCGAATTCTTTTTTACTTTCTCTTGCCTATATGAATATATAGGAAGAAAAGCATTGTTTTCATGTAGATTTCTCGAAATCGAATTTTCACCGGATCACACGTTTTCAGACCCCCCTGAACTCACAAAACATGTTTTTAGCGTCTGTGTGTGTGTGTGTGTGTGTGAACATAATATCTCAAGAACGGAACATCGTACGAACTTGAAACTTAAATTAGATACCACTAGAGGATCCGACACGAACATTTTCATCAAAATCGGTCAACCGGAAGTTGTAGTTTATTCGTGTCGATTTTCTCAAAAACGGCCCGTACGATTTTTTTTTAAATCGCCTCATTTTATAAATTTTTATGCTCTACAAGATAGGGTAGGTGCCATGTCTGCTGAAATTCTTGGGGAGGTTGTTTTCTCGTAAAAAAATTGTTTTTTTTAAGATTGCGACTTTAATATGCATTTTAGCGCAAAAAGTGTATAAGTTGTAGAGAATTTAAAATCCTACAACTTTTATTTCAGACATTTTATTTGTATAACGCTTAGTTTGGCGGTAATTAGCGATTTTCTGTTTTTCTCTCACTAAAACTTGTAGAAAAATCGATTTTTTTTAAAGATTACAGAATAATAACCAATATAACCTAACATTAGTAATAAAACATTAAAAATAAACAAAAATGTAACCTCAATAAACGTAACCTAATTTTAATCGTGAGTGAAAGACGCAAAATTAAAATCAAACCCAGTTTGGGTTAAAAATACTGTAAATTTACGGTAAGTCTTTCACGCTAAACTAGCCTCTGAACAGAATAATGCTTTAAATAAAAGTTGTAGATCTTTTAATTTTCTATAAATTTGATTATAGACACTTTTGTCGTAAAATGCATACTAAGGCTGAAATCTTAAAAAATCGATTTTTTTACCCGATTTCGTGAGAAACAGCAGAAAATCGTTTATTACTGTTAAACTAAGCGTTATACAAAGAAATGTTAAAAGTAATAAGTTTCAAGTTCGTACGATGTTCCATTCTTGAGACATTCCATTCTTCCATTCTTCTGTTCCATTCTTCTGTTCACACACGCACTCATACAGACCAATCGCTAAACATGTTTTTTTGGGGTTTAAAGGGTCTGAAAACGCGTAGATCCTTTGAAAAATCGACATGAAAACAATATTTTCCTTCCTATATATTATATAGGCAGGAGAAGGTAAAAATCGTAGGAAACATTTTTGAGAGAATCGCAAAAAGTAAATAATTACACGAATAAACTACTACTTCCGGTTGACCGATTTTGATGAAAATGTTCTTGTCGGGTCCTCTAGTGGTACCTAACTTAAGTTTCAAGTTTCAACTTAATTTTGATATTCCTTTTTGAGATATTTTGTTCACACACACAGACCAATCGCTAAAAGATGTTTTTTTGGGTTCAGGGGGTTTGAAAAAGTGTGTATCCGGTGATAACGATATTGAAAAATTTACTTGAAATATACTTTCCTTCCTATGTATTGATATAGACAAGAGAAAGTAATAATTGATCAAATTTCTTTAGTTTTGTTGTTCTGTATTTCGAATGTTCTTTAACTCGAATTAGAAAGAACCCTTTTCGTACGTGGTTCGAGTTATGGAGATTTAACTGTATTATTTAATTTTAGATGTGAAAGTACATAATATTATATTAAAGGTAAATCAGGTGGTATTGTCAACGCTTATCTACGTACAGGCTTCGTTCAATGGCAATGTCACACTTGGTTTCGTCTGTTATCTGTAAACCGCCAATTATCTTCAACAGTACCTACTTGGTTTCTTTTCTTTTATTTACTTTTATTAGGCCTACTGTCTCTCTCAGTAACTTTCTACAACTTAAAACAGTGAAAATCTATTGCTACCAACTAAAATCTTCTACACTCGGTTATTTACCAGAATCGTCTAGTTACAAAAGCAGATACGTACACAAAAATATAAATTTTTCGAGAGACCTGAAAAACGTTTCTCTCAAAAACATTAAATTATACCACATTGTGATTTACTTGAGAAATAGCATTAGGGTAGAGGATTTTACATTCTGACTTTTTTAATTTTCTAATGATCGTAGTTTAAGAACAATTTCACATAATGTAGATGTATCTGGTTTTGAAACCAACCTAACAACCAAGTTATATAAAACGCATGATTATTTCAATTTGTAACAATTTATCACAAATTTTGGTGTTTTAGGAATAAAATTTACAAAAATTAGGTGCGACAATATTAAAAAATTATATGAAATTTTTTTTCATAATGCTTTTTCTGTGATTTATTATTACTAATTTCTTCGGGATAACTCTCCATTTCGTAATATTATTTAAATAAATCACTGACTTTAATATTGACCCACCGGGTTGGTCTAGAGGTAAAGTCGTCGCTGAGAGGTAAGTTGTCAGCTGTTAAACAGCTGATTTTCGGAGACGAAGGTTCCTGGTTGAATACTAGATAGGGGTTACCGGTGTACTTTTATGGTTGGGGTTCAGTTAACCATACTTTCTGAGGAATGGTCGGCCGGGGTCTGTACAAGACTACACGTCATACATCTCAATAGCTATGTCCACATTCGTTCGACGTCGCATGCTACATCGCTTGCGCTTAGAGGCATGACATCATCTGTTCACACTCGTTAGAACAGTATTGAAGCGTTTCAACATACAACTTGTATCGTTTTTGTTCACTTTCTCTTGCCCTACGTAAAAATGTATTTATATGTATCTATAAAAATTTATTTATTACGATTTTATAATTTTTATATTATATTTTATATTATTGTTTATATAAATACAAATGTATTAATTTATATAGATTCTATATAAAATGATATAAATATATTGTTTTCATGTCGATTTTTCCAAATAGAGTTTTCACCAGATATACACGTTTTCAGACCTTCTAAACCCTAAAAACCATGTTTTTAGCAATTGTTATGTGTGCGAATAAAATATCTCAAGAACAGAATATTGTACGAAGTTGGAACTCGAACGTATTGCCCGTCCCCAAGCTTTGTGCAGCTGAGAGGTATGCATTACGTCACTACTACTGTGAGAGATTGCGTTAGTAGTAGTAACGTTTTACTTGTATTATGTTTGTAGTAGTCAAGGGTACTATCCAAACTACATATATTCGGTGTCGCCGTCTACAGCGAATAGTCAAAACAACATCCACGTATGTCACGCACTAGGCAGGCTACTGCCCAGCGAAGAGCAATGAGATGATTAGTACAGTGTTATGACGTAACAGCAGTCTGGTACTTCGTCTTTCCCCTTCATCCCGCAGCTGCACAAAGCTTGAGGACGGGCAATACGCTACGTACCACCACCGGACCGAACACGAATATTTTCATCAAAATCGGTCAACCGGAAATAATAGATTATTCATGCAATTTTTCACTTTTTTGCGGTATTCTCAAAAACTGCTCCTGCGATGTTTTGTAAAATTGCCTCGTTTACTTAATTTTTTATGCTCTACAAGGTAGTGTAGGCGCCATGCCTGCTGAAACTCTTCGGGTGGCTGTGATCGTTTAGAAAAAAATGCTTGTTTTAGATTGCGGCCTTAACATGCATTTTACAGAAAAATGGATCTCATTAAAGTTTCAGAACATTTCGAAACCTACAACTTTTATTTCAAATACTTAGCCTAACATTAGTAATAAAACATTAGACTATAAATAAAAAACTTTAACAAAAAAATAAAACAAAAAACTTAACATTAACTAATTAATTACTTAACATTAAACAAAAAAATAAGCTCAAAAACATAACCTAATTTTAATCATGAGTGAATGATGCAAAATGAAAACCAACCTTAGTTTGGCTTATAATAGACTACAGAAAATCACTTTTTGACACTAAACTAGGCTCTATAGCCAGTATAGAAACATGCTTGTAAGAAAAGTTGTAGATCTTTTAATTTCCTATAAAGTTTATTATATACGCTTTTGTCGTAAAATGCATGCTAAGATCGATTTTAAAAAATCGATTTTTTACTCGTTTCGTGAGAAAAACCAGAAAATCGCTAACTTATTTAAACGCCGATTTTTATGAAAAGTCTGGACGGAGTAACGGACGTTTAAAAACCACAGTAACGGAACACTGGCTTAAAACTGAGTACTTTTTTGCGTAAATTGCTGGAGTTATCTCCGATTAATTTCTAAATCAAACCATTCAATGCAGGAAAGAACTGGCTTTAATTTAGTGCATTGTTCAAAAGTATTTATGTTTTATTTTTTTAGATAAATTCTTCAAACGAGTGCGGGAAGGTGGCATGCCTCTAAGCGCATGCGACGTCGAATCGAAAGTCGAATGAGTGTGGACATACCTATTGAGTCATGGGGTTGCTTATTGTTCTGAATTGAACAGATTGCAACGTACACACATTAGGGATTAAAAAAAACTTGAATATTTGTTTACGAAAGTTGATTACCCTAATTATACAAATAAAGAACAGCTGGTCATATTACAACATAACCTCAAACTAAGCCGTGTAGCATTTATGTTTTTCGAGGCCAATACTAGAGAATGGATGCATCTGGTTTTGAAACTAACCAGCAACTTTTTTTTTTAACAGTATAGTTTTTCTTTTGCAATCGGTTAATAAATACAATAACTTTAAGCAAATATGAGAAAATCTGAGCAATGTCCTTAGAATTAAAAACACAAACGACACTCAGTAGTGTGTTTGAGAAAGACCAAACTGTGAAGAAACAAAAATATATCTATACAAAATCAAACTTGATGAACCGTGAATCAGCATCCTGAAACACAAAGTGTTGAAGTTGGAGATGACAATGACGATGGTAGAGATGAAAAACGACGCCAATTATGAGATGCTGGTGATTAGGAGTTGAAGTAGAAAAGATGAAAAAAAATTTAAATGACTAACTAGAAGACCATCAGAATCCATTAGCGATTAGCCTCCTTGACAACAGCGAAGATACTTACAGACTGAAACGCTTTAAACCACTGGACTTACCTCTACGATTTTGTTAGTCATTTTAACCAGCAACTTAATGCACGTTTTTTGTAAGGTTGTAGATGGTTTTGAAACGTATGCATTTTACAGTGCATAAAAAAAGTTGTAATCTGTTAGAAAATGAAAAAATATAAAATTTGAAAGTTTTGTATGTATCTGGTTTTGTAATTAAGACGATTCCATTCATCGTCATCATTGATGTTGTTTAGGTCATCAGCCTAGAGCGGGAAGGTTGGTTTGAACCTCCAGGCAGTTTTCAACCTTTTTTTTGGTCACGGGACACTATCCTTTGTAGAGAGTTCCCGCGGCACACTGACGTACGAATAGAAGAAAACATCTGGTGTGAAACACTCAAATGACTTTCTCTTGCCAATGAAATAATGAACAATATACCTAATACTACTAAAAAAAAAAAAAACAACAAAATAAACAAAAAATTAACTTCAGTAAACATAACCTAATTTTAATCATGAGTGAAAGACGCAAAATGAAAATCAATATCAGTTTGGCTGAAAAATACGGAAAATCATTCTTTCACGCTAAACTAGGCTCATAGATGAAAATTCTCGAAATAAAAGTTGTAGATCTTTTTATTTCCTATAAATTTGATTATATACACTTTTGTCGTAAAATGCATACTAAGGCTGAAATCTTAAAAAATCGATTTTTTGCACATTTTCGTGGAAAAAACAGAAAATCGCTAATTATCGCTAAACTAAGCGTTATACAATAAAATGTTTGAAATAAAAGTTGTAGGATGTTAAATTCTCTACAACTTTTATTATGCATTTTTGCGCTAAAATGTATATTAAAGCCGCAATCTTAAAAAAAACAATTTTTTTTACGAGAAAATAGCCTACCCAAGAATTTCAGCTGACATGGCACCTACCCTATCGTGTAGAGCATAAAAAATTTAGTAAATAAGCCGATTTTAAAAAACATCGTCTCGTATAATGTTCGTGTCGGGTCCGATAGTAGTATGTAATTTAAGTTTCAAGTTCGTACGGTGTTCTGTTCTTGAGTTATTATGTTCACACACACAGACCAATCGCTTAAAACACGTTTTTTGAGTTCAGGGGGGTCTGAAAACGTGTAGACCCGGTGAAAACTAAATTCCGAAAAATCAACATGAAAACAGTACTTTCTTTCCTATGTATTCTTATAGGTAAGAGAAAGCCGGGCCCTCTAAAAGCATCTAGTTTCCATCAACCCTTTAAATGACACCTTCACTCATTCACCACGTGCTTCTCAGCTTATTAAGGAACATTTTTGAGAAATCCTGATCAGTTGTAGTGGTATAAAATACAATTGGTATAAAATACTTGAGAATATATTTGTTTGATCTATTAAACTAAATTTGAAAAGAAAAAATAATTGCCCTTTAATTGTTGACCTCAGATGATGAGGTTAAGGGTCAATTGGATTAAAGGTCACCCCGCCTACCTTTCAGACGTAGCATGACCTCACATTATCCCAATTAGACCGATGACAGTACACTCATGTCTGTCACGGCCTATTAAATATTTCATCGCTTACTAATGTTCCTCCTTGTGTTATACGGTTCATTTTCCTTGTATAACCGATCATAATTATGACGTCATTGGATATAGGCTTTAACAAAAGGATTCCATGCAAATAACTAAACAGCTCTGATAATTCGAACTAATTAGCACTGAGACATGTTCGGATTGTCCGAAAAATATGTATCAAATTATTTATTTTACTTTATTTTGCCTATATGAATATATAGGAAGAAAAGTATTGTTTTCATGTCGAGTTTTCACTGGATCTTCACGTTTTCAGACCCCCTGAACCCAAAAAACATGTTTTTAGCAATTGGTCTGTGTGTGTGTGTGTGTGTGTGCAAAAAAATCTCAGGAACGGAACATCGTACGAACTTGAAACTTAAGTTAGATACTACTAGAGGACCCGACATGAACATTTCATCAAAAACGGTCAACCGGAAAAAGTAGTTTATTCGTGTTATTTTCAATTTTTTGCGATTTTCTCAAAAACGGCTCATTTTTCTCAATCAATTTTTTCTCAATCGCTCATTTTTTTAAATCGCTTTATTAACTACATTTTTTATATTCTACAACATAAGGTAGGTGCCTTCTCTGCTGAAATTCTTGGTGAGGCTGTTCCTTCGTAGAAAAGAATGTTTTTTTTTAAGATTGCAGCCTTAGTATGCATTTTAGTGTAAAAATGTATAAAATAAAAGTTGTAGACAATTTAAAAATCTACAACTTTTATTTATAACATTTTTTTGTATAACACTTAGTTTAGCGGTAATTAGTGATTTTCTGTTTTTTTCATGAAAATCTGTAAAAAATGATTTTTTAAGATTTTGGCTTACGTATACATTTTACTACAAAAGTGTATATAGCTAATCAAATTTATAGGAAATTAAAAGATCAACAACCTTTATTTCAATCATTTTTCTCTACAAAGCCTAGTTTAGCGTCAAAATGTGATTTTCCATATTATTAAGCCAAAATAAGGTTTGTTTTCATTTTGCATTATTCACTCATGATTAATATGATGTTACGTTTTTTGTTTATTTCTAATGTTATATTATATTGCCCATTATTAATGCATTGGCAAGTGAAAGTCGTGTGAGTGTTTCACGCCAGATTTTTAAGAATATAATCCTATATTAGGGAAAAGTACCAAATATATTTTTTAAATGAAAATGTTATTTTTATGCTTGCGGTATGTGTCCATTTTTGTTTTAAACGATGACGTCACAACATGTGGGTGTTAGAGTAGTGTAGTTATGTTATTGTTTGTATTGCGGTAATAAGCATGAACATCCTGTTTCCCGCGGTACTTAAAACTCGTAACTTATAAGAACTAACACTAATGTTACAGTAATCGGTAGTACTCTTTTATTTTTGGATGTTAACTATTAACTAATTTTTAACTGCTGCTGGAACAATAATACTATTATGTAATCTTATCTCCGCAATTTATAAATGATAACACAGTGATTCATATTGATTAACCATTATAGCATCAGGGCCTTTCCGTTTTCTGTATGCCTTTATCAAATCCGAATTCCCTGAAGGTTAAACAATAATTCTCCAACTCTTGCGTCTAGCGCGCCAATCTGACTATACCAAGAGACAAGAACATTTTCATTAAAATCGGTCAACCGGAAGTAGTAGTTGTTTATTCTTGTCATTATTAAATTTTTGCGATTTTCTCAAACATGGCTTATTTCTTCTTAAACCGCTTTATTTACTACATTTTATATGTTCTAAAAGATAGGGTAGGCGCCATTATTGCTGAAATTCTTGGGGAGGTTGTTTTCTCGTACAAAAAGTTGTTTTTTCTGAGATTGCGACTTTAATATGCATTTTAGCGCAAAAATTTATATAATAAAAGTTGTAGAGAATTTAAAATCCTACAACATCTCAAACATTTTTTTGTACAACGTTTAGTTTAGCGGTAATTAGCGATTTTCTGTTTTTCTCACGAAAACGTGTAAAAAATAGATTTTTTAAGATCTACAACTTTTATTTACAGCATTTATCTCTACAGAGCCGAGCTTAGCATGAAAGAGTGATTTTCCGTATTTTTAAGCCAAACTGAGGTTGATTTTCATTTTGCGTCTTTCACTCATGATTAAAATTAGGTTATGTTTATTGATGTTAGTTTTTTGTTTCTTTCTAATGTTTTATTACTAATACTAGGTTATATTGTTCATTATTTACATTGGCAAGAGAAAGTTGTGTGAGTGTTTCATACCAGATTTTTTACTTTCTCTTGCCTATATGAATATATATATATAGGAAGGAAAGTATTGTTTTCATGTCGATTTTTAGAAATCGAGTTTTCACCGGATCTACACGTTTTCAGACCCCCTGAACCCAAAAAAATGTTTTTAGCCATTGGTCTGTGTGTGTGTGTGTGTGTGTGTGTGTGTGTGTGTGCGCGCGCGCGCGCGCGCGTGCGTGCGTGAGTGAGTGTGTGTGTACGTGCGTGCGTGTGTGCGTGTGTGCGTGTGTGTGTGTGTGTGTGTGTGTGAACAGAATATCTCAAGAACGGAACATAGTACGAACTTGAAACTTAAGTTACATACCACTACCGAACCCAACACGAACTTTTTCATCAAAATCGGTCGACCGGAAGTAGTAGTTTATTCGTGTAATTTTTCACTTTTTTGCGATTTTCTCAAAAATTGGTCTTTCGATTTTTTTAAAAATTGCCTCATTTACTTAATTTTTTATGCTCTACAAGATAGGGTAGGCGCCATGTTTGCTGAAATTCTTGGTGAGGCTGTTTTCACATAAAAAAATTGTTTTTTTTTAAAGATTGCGGCTTTATTATCCATTTTACCGCAAAAATGTATATAATTAAAGTTGTAGAGAATTTAAAATTCTACAACTTTTATATGTAACATTTTTTTGTATAACGCTTAGTTTAGCGGTAATTGCAATTTTCTGTTTTTTTTCTCACGAAAACTTGTGAAAAATCTATTTTTTTTAAAGATTTCGGCCTTAGTACGACAAAAGTGTACCATATAATAAAATTTATAGGAAATTAAAAGATCTACAACTTTTAATTAAAGCATTTTTTTACGGTGCGTAGTTTAGTGTGAAAGAGTGATTTTCCATATTTTTAAGCCAAACAGGTTGGATTTTCATTTTGCGTCTTTCACTCATGATTAAAATTAGGCTATGTTTATTGAGGTTAGTTTTTTGTTTCTTTCTAATGTTTTATTACTAATGTTGGGTTATATTGTTCATTTTTTACATTGGCAAGAGAAAGTTAGGTGAATGTTCCATACCAGATTTTTTAACTTTATTTCTCATTTTTCGATTTAATAAAATTCACTGTGACTACAATGGTTTAACCAATCCGTGTGATATTTACAATTTCTCTAAAGTTAGCAATATTGCTAGTTAAAGTTAGTTCGTGAAAATTTTGTCTTTTATTGTCAAATTGATCGATGGCTATGAGTAATGTTTAACATTGTTGTCATGCTGTTCGCATGATTCACCTCGCTCAATTTGTATAGGGTGACCAAAAAGCTATCCCTGTCATTCTAAGGCACTCATTCGTGTACATACACCAGTTTTATCACAATGTCTAATCTTGGCTTCTCTTAGAGTGTTTTCTTCTTATACAAATGGCGTGTTCTTTGGAGTGCATCAACCATTTTCCTCGCCTGTTGATCGCATTCTTTTCGGTGGTCTCCGGTTGTATTATTTCTCCGAGGTACTTGAAGCTATACCAATTACTTTTCATGGAGGTTAAAGATTTTGAAAATCAAAAAATAATTTGTAGTGTCACTGGATGGCGATATTAAGTGGCGAGTAAAAACCTTTAATTTTTGGTGGCTCTGAAAAGGGCCGTTTAAGCGGTGGTCGTCTTGATGGGAAGCGTTATGATGGGAAGGTCGTAGTCGTCGTGGCGGTCGAGGAGCTGGGCGACACGGCGTGTCGTCGTCCAGTGGAGACATCATCTTCTTCCCTCACAGTAGTGCGTCGATGGCTACTTCGTCGGGTGGGCGTAAGGCTCGGTCGAGGGACCGCTGTGGGCATCGCTCGCGTCAGCGGGCGATAACGGTCCGGTAGACGGCTTACGGTGACGGGTCGGCGAGCAGAAGCATTATCTTCTCTCTTGCGGGGTCATCGATTAGTCTTCGCTGGAGTCCGGTAGCCGTGTGGCCGATGGTAGACGTCTTGTCTGCTGTCTGGATCGGAATTGAATCTCTCCGCTCTGTGCTGCGCTCTTTATATAGCTGCCGAGAGCGCTAAGGTAGAGGGCGGTTACTCACTCTGCCTTGGCAACAAAGCTCTCTGTCGGTACGCAGCCGAAAGGTTTGTCGGTACGCCGCCAAAGGGCCTACCGCGCCGACAAGTGCTGGGAGAAGTATTGAAGGCCGGCAACACAGTAAATGATTAATTAGAAGGGGTGGCGGTGACAGTAGAAAAAAGTGAAAATTAATAAAAAAAATTTCTCAGAGAATGCATCTAGTGGCCAATACAGTCGTTTTTACTTTCTCTTGCCTATACGAATATCTAGGAAAGAAAGTATTGTTTTCATGTAGTTTTTTCAAAATTGAGTTTTTACCGGATCTACACGTTTTCAGACCCCCGAACCCAAAAAATGTTTTTAGCGATAGGTTTGTGTGTGTGTGTGTGTGTTTGTGAACAAAATATCTCAAGAACTAAACATCGTACGAAGTTAAAACTTGAAACTTAAGTTAGATACCACTAGAGGACCGGGCACGAACTTTTCATAAAAACTGGTCAACCGGAAGTAGTAGTTTATTTGTGTCATTTTTCACTTTATTGCAATTTTCTCAAAAACGGCTTCTACGATTTTTTTTAAAATCACCTCATTTACTATGTTTTTTATGCTCTACAAGATAGGATAGTCGCCTTGGCTGCTGAAATTCTTGGGGAGGCTGTTCACTCGTTGAAAAAATTGTTTTTTTAAGGTTGCAGCCTTAATATGCATTTTTGGGCAAAAATGTATATAATTAAAGTTGTAGAAAGTTTAAAAATCTACAGCTTTTATTTCGGACATTTTTTTGTAAAATACTTAGTTTAGCGGTAATTTATGATGTTTTGTTTTTTTTTCATGAAAATCTGTAAACAATTTATTTTTTATGATTTCGGCCTCAGATGCGTTTTACGACGTAAGTTTATATAATCAAATTTATAGGGAATCGAAAGATCTACAACTTTTATTTTGAGAATTTTTCTCTACAGAGCCTAGTTTAGCAACAAAGAGCGACTTTTTCTATTATTAAACAAAACTAAGGTTGGTTTTAATTTTACATCATTCACTCATGATTAAAATTAGGGGTTATGTTTTTTGAGGTTAGTTTTTTCATTATTTCTAATGTTAGGTTATATTGTTCATTATTTGTATTGGCAAGAGAAAGTTTTGTGTGTGTTTCACACTAGAATTTTTAGTTTATTTTACGTAGCATTATCTTATTAGCGACTACTTTAGGGAATGGCACAATAGGTTCAGATACGTAATAATTTCTATACCCTGGTCTGGAATCGAACCCGGGACCTTCCGCTTGGTAAGCTAGCTACTAACCACTACGCCACTAGACACCCGTACCTAGATAAAGTTTTGCTATCTTTTCTAGTTTTTAAATTGAGTTGACCTGCGAAATATGAACTGTAATGTGATAGTTTTCGTGAAGTAGTAGGTATTGTGTATTCACCCCAACTTCAGTTCAAAGGATTGTCGCGGTGATTAAATTATAAACATTCATGAAAACAATTTTATTTTTTTCCTGATAAATTGATAATAAATATGCTGCCTATTCATTAAAAGCCAAAACAATTTTTTGGTCAGATTCTCTTATTATATTGTTCAAAGAATACACCTCTTTCAGATTTATGAGAACGTCGGTTTGGTTTGCCGTCCATGTGTCGGTGTGTGGGTGTGGGTGATTAACGTTGAATATAAACGTAACGCCCTTCCGTACACTATTTATTTTCCGGTGACGTCATTCTATATTTTCCTCTTAATAAAATTTTACGCTAAAGAAACTATTGTTTATTAAAAACAATTTTTGGTGTCTCAAAAGGATTAATTTCAATTTCTTTGGTTTTTTTAAAGCAATAATCTTAAGTAAACCTAATATGAACAACCCTGAATTTTCTAATTTACTTCCACAAGCAGGTCGCAATCACACACCCAAACACCTCCCCAAGAAAAATATGAACCCGTTGTACATACTGCTCTTTTGGAAACGATGCGCAGGAGTGAGGATTGGTTCAAATCCTGAAAATTAAGGTAATACCTATAACTGAAACCCTTATCAAGTAGGATTTTTCCAGCTATACGGAATACTATGCTCACGTATCGGCTAATTTAATAAAAATAAATAATTCTGGTGTGAAACGCTCACATAACTTTCTCTTGCCAATTTAAATAATTAACAATATAACCTAACATTAGAAATAAACAAAAAACTAACCTCAATATACATAACCTAATTTTAATCACGAGTGGAAGACGTAAAATGAAAATCACCTCAGTTTGGCCTAAAAATACGGAAAATCACTCTTTTCACGCTAAATTAGGCTCCGTAGAGAAAAATGCGCTTAATAAAAGTTGTAGATTTTTAATTCCCTATAAATTTGATTATATACACTTGTCATACTAATGCTGAAATCTTAAAAAATTGATTTTTTACACATTTTGGTGGAAAAAACAGAAAATCGCTAATTAAGAAATTGCTAAACTGGATATAGATTTAAAAAAAAATTGTGCGAGCACCATTATTGTGCTCGCATTATATTATCTCGTATTATTATATTGTGGGTTGATTGAATGAAGATCAATTCAGTGTACGGTAAAGAATATAGGTTTACCGGTGAGTTTCTTTCTTGCTATGTAAACGAGTGGATTTATTTGGATGCATTTATCTGACGCTAGGGAGAGAGAAGTTGTCCTGTTAAAACAATAGTGAAGCTTTTTAACTATACTAATTCAAGAGTGAACAATACGTTAAGTGCGTGCGCGCGTCAAACTTGTTTATGTAGACGCGTGCTAGATGGTTGATTGTTATTTCCTGTTATATTATAGTTGTTGTCAGCACGCGTGCGTTTATTCATGGGTACAGGGTGTCACAAAGGGAACGTAATTGAAATTCAGTCAGAAAACCTTCGATTTGGTTTTTTACTACTTTTTTATCGATTCCAGAAATGTTTTAATAGTTTTATGTGCAGGCATACAGTAAAGAAGAGAATATTGCTGTACCTAGGTAAATCTAATATTATGAAGAAATATCAATTTTGTTTATTTCTCATGAATAATTACGTCCTATTTATAAGGTTTTTCTTTGAATTTCAATGCCGTGTTTTATTATATATTATTTATGAGACTTACATTATTATATTGTAATACTCGCCACGCTAGCGGCGCTTCGCGCCACTTCTGTGCCTCGCATCAGAGGGGTAGGTGGATCAGAATTAATAAGTGGATCAGAACCATGGAAGTGCGTGCGCTGCGCGTCCTCACGTTGTCACAAGGTGAAGTTCAGCCGCCAATGGGGTTGGGTGGATCACAATATTTTGAAGTTTGAAGATATGGAAGTTTAAAGATGATGCTTGAAGTTTCATACTTTGAAATTTGAAGATTTAAGTTAATGTTTGAAGTTTCAAAATTTCAACCTTCAATGTTTGAGGTTTGAAGGTATGGCAATGAGTTTTTTTTAGTTTTCTCAGCGACCTGGTGGGTTAAGGGCGACTTAAGCTGCATGGTTTTGAAGTACTTTGGAGGTGACAAAAAATGCTCAATACACTTTTTCGCTACCATACTGCATTTAGGAGATAATAAAAGTTTATCTCCACCTTCGGGGAGTGGGTACAACCCGAAATTTTCAGATTACTAATTTTTTATGTAATTTTTATCGCTAAACAATATACCGTTAAAATATTTTTTGTATCCTGAAAATTTCAAAAGTTTGGATGGGTGTAGCACCCCCCTATAGGACCCCGACTTAAAATTTAAAAAAATTACCCAAATCGCGGAGGTAAGTATAATTTGTTTAAAATAAAAATTTGCTGAAAAAAAAGCTGTGTAAATAGAAAGCATGAAAACGGCAAACCACGAAGAGTTTTTGTTTTTTTTTAGTTTTCTTAGCGAACCGGTGAGTTAAGGCTAACTTTAGCTACATGGTCTTCAAATACTTTTTGAAAAGCACAAAAAATTTTTATCCACTATTTTGCTATGATGTACCGTTTAGGAGATAAAAAATACAACCCCCTACCATAGGAAAAAGGGTGCGACCCAAAGATTTTTTTAAGTTACAGATTTTTTATGTAATTTTAAACGCTGATTAAATAAAATGCCGTTTAAAGATTTTTTGTATTTTGAGAATTTAAAAATTTAATGGTTTTTGGTGGAGGGGTAGCAACCCCCATAGGAAGCCGATCTAAAATTTTAAAAATTCCCCTAGATGCTATGGGTACAGTATAGTATATTCTGTAAAGAACTCAAAAAATATCTTCACATCCAATTTCTACATAGTTATGTAAACCTTCAAAAATTCATAGAGATAATGTTTTCCCATAATTGGCAGATGAAATGTTAAATTATTTGCACTCGATCTGCTTGTTTCAGGGCTATAAAACAGTAGTTATGTTTCTTATCACTTGGTCAGCCAATTATATGAATGAACTATTTAAGAACAGATGAGGTAGATGTGTAAAAGACACTAATCAGAGTTATATCCTCTGAAAGTAATGAATTTCATTATACAGCCGGACTCTGTGGTGAATGAAGTGAAGGTGTCATTTGCAGAGTGGAAAATACGTGCTTTTCAGAGGGCCCGGCATGCTGATAAGCGTACTTTTCCACTGAGTGAGGAAGCCATTGGTAAACCAACCCACCCCTCGTTTTACTTATTAAATCCTCTAGAGGTTCAACCCAGCCTTTCGGCTGATGACCGAAACAGTAATATTTATAATATAGGTTTAAATGATATATTTTCGTATAGGACGAATTTTAGACCACGTGAGGTGACTTAAGACGTTATTGGAAGTTCTTTTTGCAGCCCACATTCTCAGAATTCGTTCAATGTAGTTTTTATCTTTTTTTATATCCACCCGATGCTCTGTTTTGCTCTTCATGGAACCCCTTAAAGTCTGTAATTGTCTGAATTTGGTTTGGTTCATTAAATTGTCTCGGTTTATTCCCGTTTCTCGTTTCTGACTTTTTTGAACCATTTAATCAGACACCTTAGGTCTATTGTTTAGTGTCTTTTGAAAATTTGTTTTGTCAACCGGTTGTCATCCATTATATACAAGTTAACGTAAAATGGAAACGAAAACATTGTCCTTTGATTCCTCTTATACAGTAGATACAGAAATCATTGGATTCAAGTTCCAGTTTAGACTGGAAATGGCCTAACACTGGAAGTTAAGAAATCAAAGTGGGAATTAGGAAACAAAAATAGTATCATTCGATTCCTCTTAAAGAGTAGATACAGAAATCTTTGGATTTGAAATTCCAGTTTCGATTGAAAATTACTCAAAACCGGAAGTTAAGAAATCAAAATCGGAATTTGGAAACAAAAATAGGGTCATTGGATTCCTCTTAAAGTGTAGATACAGAAATCATTGGATTTGAAGTTCTGGTTTCGACCGGAAGTGGCCCATAACTTGAAGTTAAGAAATCAAAATCGGAATTTGGAACAAAAATAAAGTCATTTAAGCCCTCTTAAAGAGAAGACACAGAAATCATTGGATTTGAAGTTCCAGTTTCGCTGGAATTTGCCCAAAACCGAAAGTTAAGAAATAAAAGTCGGAATCTGGAAACAGAAATAGTGTCATTCGATTCCTCCGAAAGAGAAAATACAGAAATTATTGGATTTGAAGTTCCGGTTTTGACTGGAAATGACCCAAAACCGGAAGTTAAGAAATCAAAGTCGGAATTTGGAAACAAAAATATTATCATTCAATTCATCTTAAAGAGTAGATACAGAAATCACTATATTATTTTTTGTCATTGGTCAAAGGTAAGCCTTTTTTTAAATTCCACCAGCCATAAGACGCGTTTTCTCATGAAAGAAATATTTCCTTTTCAGTCGCATATTTTTTAAGACGGCCGTCACTGTATGGTTTCTTTCTATAAATAATATATTACTATTTACGGAATTCCGTTTATGCGATATCGAATTAACACGTCTTGTTTCGAATAACCGAGATTGTACTTTTAGTAAAGTAATAATAATTTATTTCATTAGAAAGAGGAATGTGCAAGTCAAAGCTCAACTCACACGAGCGAAATTCAATTACAAAATTGTCACCGATTGCTGATGGTAACTAAATTCAATGGGATTTAATACGAAACGTATGAGATTGTACACACATGGGCGACGATAACTTAGCGACAGTTTGTATTGTCCAGGGACAAAACTGTCGTTACTTGCAGTCCGAACCAATTCATGCACGACAATCCAACAACAACCATTTTTCAACTCCACCACTTTATTACGACTCAAGTGTTGTTCAGGTCATCAGCCGAAAGACTGGTTTGAACCTGTAGAAGTTTTACTAAGTAAAACGAGGAGTATGGTGGTTTACCATTGCCTTCCTCACTGAGTGGAAAAGTACGCTTATCAGCATGCCGGGCCCTCTGAAAAGCACATATTTTCACTCTGCTAATGACATCTTTACTTCATTCACCACAGGGTCTGGCTGTATAATAAAATTCATTACTTTCAGAGGAGATATCTCTGATTAGTGTCTTTTACACCTCTACCTCTTTTGTTCTTAAATGATTTAGTCATTAATTAATTGGCTGACCATGTGATAAGAAACAGAACTATTTATTTTAGCCCTGCAATGAACAGATTGAATGTAATGTACGAGTATTACTTTTAATTTCTTTTTACAAGTATTACTTTTCAACTCCCACTTTATTACGACACAAGTACTACTTCGTTCCAAGTCCGAAAATTTGTTAATTGAATTCTACGGTCTGTCCACTTGTTTTTTGGTTCTGTTATTTCTTCATTACTAAAATGGGAAGATATAATAAATGTTGTCATAAGTACTTTTATTCATTTTAAAATATTCAAAAAATGCCATTATACTTTCAAGAATGAAACAGTAACTTAAATTGGTTCTCATTTTTGTTTTCTATTATGGGTGAACCCAAAATAATCTACAGAGTGGTCCATATGTCAGTTCCCCAATATTTACGGAAATCGGAAGAAAGGTTAATGGAATAAAAAACCTATAGACAAAAAAAGTTATTGTATGAACTGAACTGTACATATATATTACCTTGAAAATGTTATAGCAGGTGTTCAAAATGTCCACCATGATTCTGTATACACTTTATACAGCGACTTAAAACTGGTTCACAAATTTTCAACAGTAACATTTTATCTCATTTGCATAGTCAAATGCAATTTCAATTAAACTTTTTAGTTCGTGCAGGTGTTGTGGCTTAGAAGAATGCACTAGTTCCTTTACAATACCCGCAGTGAAAAATCACATGGCGTTAAGTTTGGCGAGCGCGTAGGTCATTCGATTGTACTACGACGACCAATCCATTCATCAACTTTGGAATTTAAATACTCGCAAACTTCGATACCGAAGTGTGCTGGGGCGCCTTCTTGTTGCCAGATGAGCGATTGGATATTGTAAACAGATTGTTTTCAAGTTCCGGAAGTACTACTTCCTGCAGCATTTGTAAGTAATTTTCCGAGTTAACATTTCCCTCAAAACAATAAGGACCTATCCCGCAGTACTCGAAATACCTCCCCATACCATAACACCAAACACATTAAGCTCTTTTTGAATCACACACAATATGAGGATTTGTATCTGACCAGTACTCGCAGTTATGCGGATTAACACGTCCATTGAGTTTGAAACATGCATCATCAGACCGTAATATTGATTGCAAAAAGTTTGGATTGGCTTTTGCACGGATAGCGACTGTCTCAAAGAATTCCAACCGCCTTTCACTATCGTCGTCATGAAGCGCTTGGAGTAAAGATGGAAGAAATGGGTTCACTTTTAATTCCTTCATCATCTTTTGCACGCTAGTTCGTGATAACCTTAGTTCAGAAGATCCCTTACGAATTGATTTACCAGGACTGGATAGAAACGCTTTGGTAAACTTTTGTACGTTATCGTTATTGCAAATCGACCACACTTCCGGCATTTAATACGCTTACGGTGTTTTCAGATTTCTTATTTAACTTTCGTAAATTTTGCCGAGTCGGTAACGACACACCTGGATATTTATCACTAAATTCTCCCAGTACTTTTACAGTATTTTTATTATGCTTCCATCACAATTGAAGCATATGAACTCGTTGTTCAGTTGTAAACATTTTGAAAGTACCGTTACGAATGAAAAAAATAGTAATTACGCGGAGACGTACCTCACACTAGCCACTGTAATAGACAACTAATGATTGTTGTACGTGATGCTGCCAACATTACACTTTTACCAACTTATCAAAATGAAATGTCCCATCTCAAGGGGAAACCGTCATATGGGCCACCCGGTATTTCTACGACTTTTTGAAAGCAACAAAACGTCTTCAAAATCCATTCTAGTACTGAAGAATTTAATAATTTTAGTATAAAAATTGCCGGCCGCATTGGCGTTATTGGTAACGTGCTCGCCTCTCATCATGCGGTCTTGGGTTCGAATCCCATTCAGGCACGGCATATTTTCATATGTTACAAAAAATCATTTCATCCTTCACCGTCTGCGTTAGCAGTAATTGCAAAACAGTCGGACGTTAAACAAAAAAAAAAAAAAAACAAATTGTAATAATTGTAGGTGTCATTCATGTACTGTTTCATGAACGGACTTCAAGCAGCGTTTCCCCGACGATAAAAATTTAGTTGGAGAGTAGTCCGTTTCAACAACACAACTGCAATAGGCGACAATTTTGTAGTTGCATTGTCGCTGGATTGTTGTTCGTGTGAGTTGAGCTTTAAGAGTGTAGTGTAGAAGTAAACAAGGTCCTCAAATGACCTTGAAACGTGCACAACAGTTAAAATAAATTTATATTATCAATTAACATGCATTGCTGTAAATATTTCAACTACACGTTTTGTGCAGGTGAACAACTAACAAAAATAGATAATTGCCTCCGGCCCCATCTACTTGCACTCTTTCCGTAACAGGAACAAATAACTTAACAAATAGAACTGGTACAGCAAATCACGCAAAAGGTCTCGATATTTTAAACTAAAAATTTTCATTAGTTGAACGTATTACTGTATTTGATCGTATCGTATCACTGGTCATTTGGGCTAAGCACATTTTCAGTTATACAAGAAAGATTTTTTGTATCTCAACAGGGATTTTACGTATAAAATCTGGTGTGAATCACTCACACGACTTTCTCTTGCCAATTCAAATAATGAAAAATATAATCTAACATTAGAAATAAAAAATTTGTAATAAACAATAAATTAACCTCAAAAACATAACCTTATTTTAATTATGAGTGAATGATGCAAAATGAAAACCAACCTTAGTTTGGCTTAATAATACGGAACATTTCTCTTTGCCGCTAAACTAGGCTCTGTGTCGGTAGTAGTGGTAAAATGCTTATAATTAAAGTTGTAGATCTTTTAATTTCCTATAAATTTGATTATATGCATTTTTGTCGTAAAATGGATACTACGGCCGAAATCTTAAAAATCTGTATTTTTTTATAGATATTCATGAAAAAAATCCCAGAAAATCACTAATTACCGCTAAACTAAGGGTTATAAAAAAAAATGTTTGAAATAAAAGTTGTAGGATTTTAAATTCTCTACAACTTTTATTATATACATTTTTGCGCTAAAATGCATTTTAAGGCTGCAATCTTAAATAAATCATTTTTTTCTACGAGAGAACAGCCTCCCCAAGAATGTCAGCAGACATGGCGCCTACCCTATCTTGTTGAGCATAAAAATGTAGTAAATAAGGCAATTTAAAAAAAATCGTAGGAGCCGTTTTTGAGAAAATTGCAAAAAAGTGAAAAATGACACGAATACTACTTCCAAACTACTACTACCGGTACTACTAATACTTCCGGTTGACCGATTTTGATGAAAATGTTCGTGTCGGTCCGGTAGTAGTGGTATCTAAATTACGTTTCAACTTCAAACGATGTTCCGTTCTTGACATATTTTGTTCATACACAAACCTACACACACGCGCGCGCACACACACTCACACACACACAGACCTTTCGCTATAACATGTTTTTTGGGTCCAGGAAATCTGAAAACGTGTAGATCCGGTGAAAACTCGATTTAGAAAAATCGACATGAAAACAATAGGCTACTTCCTTCCTATATTATTCATATAGGCAAGAGAAAGTAATTAAAAGATATAAAACTTTTGTTTCAAACGTTTTTCTCTACAGAGCGTAAATTCGTATCAGTTAGTAATTTTCCTTTTATTCAATAAAATCGGAAAAATGGCGGTTTAAGATTACGGCATTTTAGGGCGGAATCTCATTTTACATTTTAGGGTGGAATTATAAAAAATTTAAAAAAACGTGTTAGAATTTCATTAATAAGAAAATTCGGATACGAAGTCAAAGGTGATGGCATTCGTGGGCAAATGGCCCTGAAGTTCCAAAATAGTAATCAACAACATCATTATGGAGCAGGTGAATAGCTTTAAATATCTTGGTTGTAACGTGTCCTTTCATCAAGAATGTGACATACTTCATAAGATAGCTTAGTTCAGCATGATTTGTGGCACTATCCACCGTGCTTTGAAGGGTAAAGCCAGAAGGGAAACGGAGTAGAAACTTTACAAGACGATGGCTATTATTTTGCTGACTTATGGAAGTGAGGTATCGATAAAAACAAAAAACGATGACTCGCGCATTCAAGCTACAGAAATAAGATTTTTACGCAGCATTCAGGGATATACGCGGCTGGATCACATAAGGAATGAGGTCATTCGGAGGCAATGTAATATCCAACCACTTGTTGATATTATCAAGCAGAATAGGATGAGATGGACGAATCACCTGCCCGTATGTCTTCAGATCGTCTTCCTCTGCAGTTATGGAAATTGAGGCAGGATGAAAGAAGAGATATTGAAAGGCCGAGGAAACGATGGACACCGGAACAGGCTCTAGAAGCCTAGTCCATGATGGATGATGATGAGAATTTCATGTAACATCATTTACTCATGATTAAACATAGGTTATGTTTTTGATTATTTATATTGGCACGAGAAAGTCTAATGAGTGTCCTACATTAGATTTTCTAAATTTTTATTTCTAAACGCGAACCAGTCCGTGACTGTCTACGTTTTTTTACTTTCTCTTGCCTATATGAATATATAGGAAGGAAAGTATTGTTTTCATGTCGATTTTTCTAAATCGAGTTTTCACCGGATCTATACGTTTTCAGACCCCCTGAACCCAAAAAACATGTTTTTAGTGATTGGTCTGTGTGTGTGTGTGTGTGTGTGTGTGTGTGTGTGAACAGAATATCTCAAGAACGGAACATCGTACGAACTTGAAACTTGAAACTTAAGTTACATATCACTACCGGACCCGACACGAACATTTTCATCAAAATCGGTCAACCGGAAGTAGTAGTTTATTCGTATAATTTTTCACTTTTTTGCGATTTTCTCAAAAACTGATCCTACGATTTTTTTAAAAATCGCCTGGTTTACTACATTTTTTATGCTCTACAATATAGGGTAGGCGCCATGTTTGCTGAAATTCTGCTTGAGGCTGTTTTTACGTTAAAACATTTTCTTTTTAAGATTGCGGCTTTAATATGCATTTTAGCGCAAAACGTTATATAATAAAAGTTGTAGAGAATGTAAAATTCTACAACTTTTATTTCAAACATTTTTTTGTATAACGCTTAGTTTAGCGGTAATTAGCGATTTTCTGTTTTTTTTCTCACGAAAACGTGAGAAAAATCGATTTTTTTAATATTTCGGTCTTAGTATGCATTTTACGACAAAATTTTTTTTTTTTTTTTTGTTTTTTAACGTCCGACTGTTCTGCAATTACTGCTAATGCAGACGGTGAAGGGTGAAATGATATTTTGTAACGTATGAAAAAATGCCATGCCTGAATGGGATTCGAACCCAAGACCGCATGATGAGAGGCGAGCACGTTACCAACTGCGCCAATGCGGCCGGCTTTACGACAAAAGTGTATATAATTAAATTTATAGAAAATTAAAAGATCTACAACTTTTGTTTAGAGCATTTTTCTCTACAGAGCCTAGTTTAGCGTGAAAGCATGATTTTCCGTATTTTTAAGCCAAACTGAGTTCGATTGTCATTTTGCGTCATTCACTCATGATTAAAATAAGGTTATGTTTATTGTGGTTAGTTTTTTGTTTATTTCTTATGTTTTATTACTAATGTTAGGTTTATTGTTAATTATTTGCATTGGCAAGAGAAAGTTGTGTGAGTGTTTCACACCAGATTTTTTAACGTAGTTATTCCTCCTAGGATAAGAGAATTTTAACTGTGTTACGTACATGTGTACTGTAGTTAAAATAAAATTGGGTTGGCTGCACTGTCGGTGTGGTTAGTGGTCGATTCTCGATTAATCTTATCTCAATACAGGAACTGATATCGGAGCTCTGTTTGGCCTATAGACGCGCGCGCGCGCACACACACACACACACATTCCCTCTTTTCAGGAAATGACAGCTGTCATAATATCACTGCTTAAAATATTTGATGTGAAACATTCACATGACTTTCTTTTGCCAATGTAAATAATAAAACATATAACGTGTGTTTAATCATTAGTAAACAATGTGAAATGAAAAATATTTCCTAATTTTAATCATGAGTGAATGATGCAAAATAAAAACCTACCTTTGTACTAACTTTACTAGGATTTGAACCGCGTCTCCGAAAATCAGCTGTTAAACAGCTGACTCGCAGCGACGACTTTATCACTAGACTAAACTCCTGGTGGGTTTATTTGAAATTATAGTATAGGGAAGGAAAGCAGGTATTGTTTCAATATCGATTTTTCAAAATCGAGTTTTCACGGAAAATACACGTTTTCACGACCCGGGAACCCTAAAAAAAACATGTTTTTACCGATTGGTGCGTGCGTGTGTGTGTGAACAAAATACTTCAAAAACGGAATATCATACAAAAATTGGAACTTAAGTAAGGTACCATGGGGAACCTGACACAAACATTTTCTTGGAAATCGGTCAACTGGAAGTCGTTGTTTATTCGTCCAATTTAACACTATTTTCGATTTTCTGAAAAAACGGTTTATATGATTTTTTTTACAAATTTATTTTTTACTACATTTTTGTGCTCTTAAAGCTAGGGTAAACTCTATGTCTGTTAAAATTCTTGGGGGGCTGTGCTCTTATGGTATGTTATTTTTATGATTGCAGCCTTAATATGGATTTTAGGGCAAAATTATATAAGACTGAAGTTTTAGAAAATTAAAAAATCTACAACTTTTATTTCAAGCATTTTTTTTTCTTAAGTGCTAAGTTCAGCTGCAATTAATGCTTTTCCGTATTTGCTCATAAAAATCATTCAACAGCGATTGATTTTCACTTAGCATCATTCCCTCATGATTAAAATTAGGTTATTTTACTACTTGCACCCACCGGGTTGGTCTAGAGGTAAAGTTGTTGCTGTGAGTCAGCTGTTTAACAGCTGATTTTCGGAGATGAAGGTTCCTGGTTCAAATCCTAGTAAAGGTAGTTACTTTTATATGGATTTGAATATTAGACAGTGGTTACCAGTGTATTTTGATGGTTGCAGTTCAATTAACCATACTCTTTCAGGAATGGTTGGCCTGGGTCTGTACAATACTATATCTCATTTACACATCATACATATCATCCTCATCTCATTGGGTCATTGGGTTGCTTATTGTTCTAAATTGCACAGATTGCAATGTACACAAATTAGGAATAACAAAAAGAATTACTACTTATTTACATTGGCAAGAGAAAGTTATGTGGGTGTTTAACAATAGATTTTATTGAAAATAGTTTGCTCTAAAAAATTTGGAAGTTTTTCAAATTTTTTTCTTTGTTTATTTAACGTCGCATCAACTACAGTGGTCATTGGTGACAACATTGGGTTGTAATTGTGAAAGATAAAATGATTATTTGTAACGTATGAAAATTTTGTTGAGGGTAGACTTTTCCTATAAGATTTTATAAGATATGTACTGACCTACAAATTAATTGTATTTTTATATTAGTGTTGATAATACTGATTTTTCTTATGGTCGCGTGTTTCAGAATTGAGGATGGATAATAAGAATAGTGGCAATGGGGTGGGTAAACGTGGTTCCAACAACAACGAAGATGGGAATAAGTCGCTGAAGATTGCGGCAGTTGGTGACGGAATGGTAGGCAAAACATGTCTTCTCATTACATACATCTACAATGAGTTCCCCAGCAACTATATACCCACTGTGTAAGTAGAAACTGTGTATATGTATATCTATCTTCTATATAAATAAAATTGTGATTTTGTTGTACAATTCTTCAAAATGCCCCAAATTTGTTTCTACGCCAAATCTACCAAGTAATCACCGAAAATAAATTCAGCTGAATTTTTGTCTGTTTGTGTGTTATGGCATCACACAAGAACCGCTTGACCAAATTCAATGAATTTTGTATTTAGGTTCTGGACATTATCAAAATTAAAATGGGCAATAATTTTTTAATAACACAAAGAGAGGGGTAAACAAAAACCGCGAATATCTCCGTTAAAAGTCAATCTATCAAAAAATGTTACATAATCGAAATTACGAAATGTTTAAAGATAAATAAGTTTGATTATGTAAAGTTTTTCATTTTTATGCATAATAACGGAGATATTACCAATTTTATAAAAAACAAACAGCAATATTTTAGAAAACATAATAAACAGAACAATAAACATAGGTCTACTCGCCACCTGTATTCATTCCGAAGCTCTGTACCCTACCCCTTCCACCACTACCCAACCTTACACGACACACTAATTCTTGGTTACTTATCAAAAATGAAAGACAGTCATCTTAGTAGTTAGCCATCGTGGAGTGTTCCAATTGTGATTTACCTTTCATTTAACAATATCATAACAGCAATTTTTATTGCTTTGGAACGGATGCCAGAGGAGAGAATACCTTTAAAACTGACGGAATATGTTCCAGTTAGAAGAAGGGAGGTGGGAAGACCTCGAAGAAGATGGCAATAGTCGAGATGTACGGGTTGGAATGTCTCTTGTTTGTGAAGACGTACAGGATGGTTTGTGAGTTCAGAACATGCTTATGCCTAATCCTTGATAGTAAGAAGAAGAAGTGACATTATTATAAATATAGCTTTATTTGCCATCACTACTACGCAACTCTGCGTCGGTGATTCAAGATATCCTTCGAACTTCAGGATATATTTGGCAGTGAAAGCCCAATTTTGGATGTAACTCTTAGATTCCTTTCATTCATCAGTGTATATAACAGTGTGTGACAGTCTTGGGTGGAGTAAAATATTCAATTTTCTAGCTGTGATATTAGCTTTAAGTTTATATTTTTACATGAGTGGCCCCTTTACAGCCTTTTTTTAATTCTTTGTGCCTGTGACTTTTTCTTTTATGTAAATTTTATTTTCTTGCCTGTGATATTAGTTTGTTTGGTTTTAGTGTTATAAGAAAACTGCACGTCACACTTGGGCTCTCTACACTTTTGTATGGATTAATAGCTGATGATAACCATTTTTGTTTTTTGCCTTGGAAAAAAAATTGGTTTCAAACTGTTCTGTCACTTCTACCAAGGTCTCCTTCTTTTTCTCACAATCAAGGATTAGGCTTCCGCCTGGTCTGACTCACAACAGCGACAAACTACTGAATTATTGCCATCTTTTTCGTGGCCTTCCAACATCTCTCTTCCCCATCAGTCTGTATTGCAAAACGCTGAGAGGACCCTTTCCTCATACCTTCTCTCTATGTGCTCCCTCCATCGATTACGATATTCTGCGACCTTCCCATTCAGGTTGTAAACATCCAGTTTCGTTCTGATGGCCTAATTTCTTAGTTGGTTCCTACGACTGCAACCCTATGTTCTTCGCAGGATTCACATCCTGCCTCCTGGACTCAACTCTCCTATGGTCGGGTGCTAATCTACGACTCACTTCCATAGGGTTTTCCAAGGTTTTTGTTTTATTTCTAGCGTCTTCATATACACATGTTTAATTTTATATGGTATTGAAAATGTACATTTCATTTTTAAAATCGGTCTGTGTTACAGATTTGACAACCACCATCGTAAGATAACAGCAGATGGAGTGGAATATAACACGGTGATTTGGGATACGGCTGGACAAGAGGACTATGAACGCTTAAGGCCTCTCTCATATCCTAATGTATGTATTGTCAGTATATATACAGAAGCACTGATTTTCTTACAGGCAATAAGCCAATTTTTGTCTATGTGTTTTAAATCAATCCTGAATTTTGTTTTTGTGAAGTTCATTATTCGGAAGGCTTGTTTGAACCTCTAGAGGCTGTACTAAATAAAAAAAGGAGTTAGGTGGTTTACAATTGCCTTCCTCAGTGATTGGGAAAGTATGTTTATCCGCATGCCAGGCCCTCCAAAAAGCATCTGCTTTCCACCCTGCACTTGACATGTTCACTTCATTCACCATAGGATCTGGCTGTAAAATGAAATTCATTACTCTCAACGGAGATAACTTTGACTAGTGTCTTTTACACCTCTACCTCTTCTGTTCGTAAATGCTTCAGTCTTATAATTGGCTGATCATGTGATAAGAAATAGAATTATTTTTCTGTAGCCCTGGAACTAACAGATCGAGTGGAAATAATTTAAAACTCCACCTGCCTGTTATTAGCATTATCCTGAATTTATATCTTTGAATGTTGTTTCTGATTTCTCTTGCCTTATAAGAAATATAGGTAAGGAAATTAATGTTTTTGTATCAAATTTTAAACCAAATTAAGTTTTCACTGAAAATACACATTTTCAAGTCCCCTGAGCCTAAAGAAAACATGTTTTTACCGATTATTTTTTGTGTGTGTATGTGTTTGAACTGAGTATTTAAAAAACAGAAATTGTATTAAGTAGAAACTTCAAACTTTATTTAGGTACCACAAGGGTATCTGACAAACATTTTTATCAAAATCGTTCTGGATGTAGTTTATTCGTGAGATTTTTGTGATTTTTGTGCTCAACCAAATGGGGTAAGCAGCTTGCTTACTGACAGCTCCTACTTCATGGGAGCTGTTCTCTTGAGGTAATTTTTTTTAATGATTTCAGTGTTAATAAGAATTTTAGGGCAGCATGCAACGGCATCAGTCCTCATGGTTTTTTTTAGCGTCAGTACCCAAACGTTAATAAGAATTTTAGGGCAGCATGCAACGGCATCAGTCCTCATGGTTTTTTTTAGCGTCAGTACCCGAACGTTAATAAGTTGTTGTTCAAGAACGTGAGGGTTCTTGGTGTTGTAATAATTACGATTATTCTTTTTAACAACACCATTGTGATTGATAATGGATTCATCTGAGAAAATAATACATGCTATTCAGGATCACACTCATTAAACTCAATAATACGGGAACAGAGTTCCACTTTTCTGTCCGGATCATCTTCAAGTAGATTATGGACTTACTTACTTACTGCCATGGCCACACATATCTAAGTAGATATTTAGCCGCACCAACACAGCCCCTCCACCTCTCTCGATGCCCCGCGTCTTCCTCGGTTGCTCCAATTCTCTCCATATCGGCCCTCACTTGACTCCACCATTTACGTCGTGGTCTTCCTCTCGGTCGTCGTCCTTCAGGATTTCTTCTTAACACTTGGTTAAGATTACTGTCCTCATTCCTTCTTAAAACATGCCCAGCCCATCTAATTCTTCTACACTTGAACTCACACACCACATCTGGCTCCCTATAAAGGTCTCTAAGTTCTCTGTTGTGTCTTTTCCTCCACTCTCCTCCCTCGTTTACAGGTCCGTAAATTTTTCTAAGGATCTTGTTTTCAAATACAATCAATTTCCTTTCCTCTTTTTTATCTAATTTCCATGTCTCCGCTCCGTAGAGCAATATTGGACTGATAATTGTTCTATAAATTTTAATTTTTGTTGTACGTGATAACAATTTTGAAGACATAAGTTTGTTGCATGCGTGGAAACATCTGTTTGCAAGATTTAGCCTATTTTGTATCTCTGTCACTTCTGTATTTTGTTCAGAAATGACGACGCCTAGGTACTTAAAAGAGTCTACTTTTTCAAAATATTGACCGTTCACTTGGAGAGGACCTTGGTCTCTGTTAACTCGATTTCTAGTGAAATGCATATACTTCGTTTTTGTGTTGTTTACCTTCAATCCCATTCTTCCTGCTTCCTCCATAAACACTTCTGCCAACTGACTTAAGTCATCTATCTTTTCTGCGACAATTACCACATCGTCAGCAAATGCTAGTGTGTTGATTCCCGATCCAATTTTTATGCCTTCATTCCTATTTGCCACTTTTTGGAGTGCTTCTTCTATGGCTAAATTAAAAAGAATTGGGGAAAGCCCATCGCCCTGTCTTACTCCTGAATTTATCCTAAAGGACTCAGAGACTTGCCCATTTACTCTTACCGAGCACGAGGCTTCTGCTATGCTTGAGCTGGCCAGGTTTACGAGTTTTTTTGGAATTCCAAACTTCTCCATCTTCATCCACAATTTCTTCCTGCTTATGCTATCGTAAGCTTTTTGAAAGTCAATAAATAGAGCAAAAAATTCCTTATTGAATTCCCAGTACTTTGATACGATTTCTTTGAGGATAGATATTTGATTTGTTGTGGACCTGCCTTTCATGAAACCTGCTTGATGTTCTAGGATTATTTCATTTGTGTATTTCTCAATACGATTCAGGACTATTTTAGATACAGCTTTATAGGGAATGCTGAGGAGAGAGATTCCTCTAAAGTTGCCACTTTCCTCTTTCTCTCCTTTTTTGTGTATGGGAACAACTATTGCCTCCTGCCATTCATTTGGCATCTTTTCTTTTTCCCATATTATCCTTATTAATTCCCACATCTCTATTATTACATCTCCTCCCTTCACTGAAATTTCGATTATGGACTACATGGTTTTTTTAAAAATCAAATTTATTTCTCCTATCAATTGTCTGCAGTGAAGGTTTGGGGACTTCAGTTTCAAGTTCTACTTTTCTCAGGGATTTGGGTATATCTGGTGAGCGGAGTAATGAAGTGCATCTAGTTCTTTTCTTTTCTGATCTGGACTTCAAGTTCGCTTCCAGTTTCCAACAACAAATTCTTCCATTTAATTATTGATGCTTTGGTTGGAGGTTGAACACCCGGGAAGGCTAGTTGAAATCGTTTTAACTGATTCCGCAATTTTATCAAAAGCAGTGCCTCTTGCAGAGCACTTTTTTGCTCATTGTAAAAATTTTTGTAAATAACAACT
Organism: Catonia carolina; assembly: GCA_035578175.1. NCBI lineage: Eukaryota > Metazoa > Arthropoda > Insecta > Hemiptera > Achilidae > Catonia > Catonia carolina. Next base: position 7,428,064 of record JAQMRL010000014.1, on the reverse strand, counting down.
ATCGTAAAAACGCACCCAAATGAATGACGTTATAATGTTCTGTTTTAATGTAATTATTTGTTTAAATCACAGCTGTTTAAACAATTAATTTAACAACATTGGTAACAACAATTGTTCAGAATTCAGTTTTAATACAACCCACCGGATTGGTCTAGGGGTAAAGTCGTCACTGTTAGTCAGCTGTTTAACAGCTGATTTTTGGACATGAAGGTTCCTGGTTCAAATCCTAGCAAGGGTGTTACTTCTGTTCAGATATGAATACTAGACAGTCGTTACAAGTGTACTTTGATGGTTGGGGTTTAATTAACCATACCCTCTCAGGAATGATCACCCTGAGTCTGTACAAGACTACACCTCATTTAAACGTCATACACATCATCCTCATCTCATTGGATCATGGGGTTGCTTATTGCTTTAAATTGAACAGATTGCAACATACACACATAGGAATAAAAAAAAAGTTTTAATACAGTAAGTATTGGAAGATAGATAGAATGTTTCTTTCTTTCGACCGCCATTTTGTTTCCACAAACGTCAGCAAAATGTAATTTTTACAGGTAATTTTTGGTACTTTCATTAAAATGTGTGTAAAGTATCAAAATGATCAATGGAGGAATGAGCAAGTAATAGAAAATCAAATGCACATACCTCTTCATGAGACACCCGTTATATGGCTTTGCTGGTCTAGAGTTTTCCACAGTTCACGTTCGACCAATCCAAGTGAACACCTAGCTACCATTTTGTGTTCTGTGCATGTCATATCATGCATGTGACTTCGTGTGCCAATAAAAGTTAATTTATTTATAACCAGTTGTATGAATAAAAATGAATGTTTCCAATGATTGTGATAATTTTGCAGACGGACTGTTTCCTGTTGTGTTTCTCGATTGGAAGCAAGAGTTCCTATGAAAATGTTTCAAGCAAATGGTATCCAGAATTAAAACATCACTGCCCTACTGTGCCTATCATATTAGTCGGTAAGTTTACAACATACTCTTTGGCCTCCTTATGTGTGTACTGCTTTTAGTCTTTTTACTTTCTCTTGCCTATATGAATATATAGGAAGGAAAGTATTGTTTTCATGTCGATTTTTCGAAATCGAGTTTTCACCGGATCTATACGATTTCAGACCCCCTGAACCCAAAAAACATGTTTTTAGCGATTGGTCTGTGTGTGCGTGTGTGTGTGTGTCTGTGTGTGTGTGTGTGTGTGTGTGTGTGTGTGTGTGTGTGAACAGAATATCTCAAGAACGGAACATCGTACGAACTTGAAACTTGAAACTTAAGTTACATACCACTACCGGACGCGACACGAACATTTTCATCAAAATCGGTCAACCGGAAGTAGTAGTTTATTCGTATAATTTTTCAGTTTTTTGCGATTTTCTCAAAAACTGGTCCTACGATTTTTTTTAAAATCGCCTATTTTACTCAATTTTTTATTCTCTACAAGATAGGGTAGGCGCCATGTTTGCTGAAATTCTCGGTGAGGCTGTTTTCACGTAAAAACGTTGTTTTTTTAAGATTACGGCTTTAATATAAATTTCAGCGCAAAAACTTATATAATAAAAGTTGTAGAGAATTTAAAAACCTACAACTTCTGTTTCAAACATTTTTTTGTATAACGCTTAGTTTAGCGGTAATTTGTAATTTTCTGTTTTTTTTCTCACGAAAACGTGAGAAAAATCGATTTTTTTAACATTTCGGTCTTAGTATGCATTTTACGACAAAAGTGTATATAATAAAAGTTATAGAAAATTAAAAGATCTACAACTTTTGTTTAGAGCATTTTTCTCTACAGAGCCTAGTTTAGCGTGAAAGCGTGATTTTCCGTATTTTTAAGCCAAACTGAGTTCGATTGTCATTTTGCGTCATTCACTCATGATTAAAATAAGGTTATGTTTTTGAGGTTAGTTTTTGTTTATTTCTAATATTTTATTAATAATGTTAGGTTTATTATTAATCATTTGCATTGGCAAGAGAAAGTTGTGTGAGTGTTTCACACCAGATTTTTCATTTAATGTTCAAAATAATAGTTAACCCTTTCAGTGTCGAAACAATATTTAAATGTTTGATCTTAAGTGCCATTTAATTTGAATAAGGGTGTACAGAAATTGCCAGCCCTTTTTCGGAAACTTGCAGGCGTAAGTCTGCCATTGCCAACCAAAATTTTAATGTTACTGAAAAATAAAATGTCCTGTTAAAAATTAAGTTTTATTGTGTTCATGAAAAAGAAATTTTTTTAACACTAAAAGTATTTAAAGTAGTTTTTTGTAGTTTATTTAAAGTCGCATTGACAGCTTGGTCATTAGCAACTATTGTTGGTTTTGGTACCTGAACGGTGGTTTTAACAAGTTAAAATTTCCAGACCCTAGCCAGGAATGGAATCTGGGACCTTTCGATTTGTAGGCTAGCGTGCTAGTCACTAGGCCACCGGGGCGGTTTCAAAATACTTTTTTCCATTAATTATTGTTTAAAAGTTTTTTTTGGAAATGTTCAGTTATTCGGATATTGGCACTTTATGCATAACTTACGGAAGTCTGTTAAATTGGATGTTATAACTACGTAAAAGATATCAACGTCCTGTTTTCCGAATTTTTGTACCGAAAGGGTTCATATAGTTACTTAAGTCACGAGTTTGCTTTTGTTTTTAACGAGGGGTAAAGGGAGGAAAGCACCAGGGCGCATGTGTGACTGCTTTGGTATCAGTTCGCCACCACAACAATGTAAACTATACTTAGAGGACATACAGTATATCGTGGAACCATTTGTAGGTTAATTGTACGAATATAACTGTTTATTATCGTAAACATAAGTTCTTTAAGTTTGGAAAATCTGTAATTTCATCTCATGGATCTTATCCATTTTCATGATGTTCTTATTCTTGATTTTTTCCCAATAATTTTTCATTGCGTTAGGTCTTCTTTTCCTTTCTTCACCAGAATTCACCGCTTTTGGACATTTGGTTGGTTTTTCTTTGCTGGAGTCTCATATTTTTCAGTTTATGATAATTTTTCGTCTTGGGTTTTAACTCTTCAAGTGAGATTTGAAGTTCTTCGAGGTCTTCTTTAATTCCACGAAACCAGTGCGGTTGGGACTTTTTACTTAAAAAGTATTCAATGATCTGTCTGGACATTCTAGAGGGGTTTGTTTGCATGATTATTAATTAGTGCTATTATAATTATATCATCTCTGGTTTTCTATTTATTGATCCATGATGTTCCGTGATCCTTTGAACATACCAAAAAAGGTTTTATTTTTTGGAATGGGTGATGTAGTGATCCATTTTTTGTAAAAACTCTGTTCAGCGATGTTTCTAGACTTCTATAATTTCTAGTTTACTCCAGATAGGGTCAATGTATCCATTTACTACAAATATTGATTGAACCCAAACTGTAATACTGAATAAAACTGAGAAGTAAAAGTGAAAAAGTTTGTGAAAATTTAAGAACAAAATTTACCACTTAACAATGTTATCGTGCTTGTCAAGCACGAACAATTTTTTTTTCTTACACATTAATACAATATAACGCCGCCAATAACAGGTAAGTAGAGTGTTAAATTTTTTGCACTCGATCTGCTAGTTCCAGGGCTACAAAAATCGTTCTGTTTCTTATCATGTGGTCAGCCAATTATATGACTGAACTATTTAAGAACAGAAGAGGTAGAGGTGTAAAAGACACAAGTCAGAGTTATCTCCTCTGAAAGTAGTGAATTTCATTACACAGCCAGACCCTGTGGTGAATGAAGTGAAGGAGTCATTTGCAGGGTGCAAAGTAGATGCTTTTTGACACCCTGGCATGCTGACCAGCATAAGCTACTTTTGTACTCAGTGAAGAAGACGTTTGTAAACCACCTCACTCCTCGTTTTTACTCAGTAAAACCTCTAGAATTTCAAACCAGCCTTTTGGCTGTTAACCTAAACAACAATTATAATGCATTGAATAACATAAACATCTTTGACAATACCATTGTGGGAACTTAATTCGAAGGTAGAGAAAAGGTTAACCCTGTAAAAGAAGTGGAAGTTGAAGAAACTGCGGTGCCTTTGAGGCACAACGATGGTAGTTAAAGGTTAAAAGATCTTTTTCAAGATGACTTTTGCCAGTAGAGTTCAATTTTAAATTTTGATGGCTTGAATAAATTTATGATTTTGTTGCAGGTACAAAATCTGATCTGAGGGAAAGCGATTGTGACACACCTATTGTAACGAGTTCTGATGGGAAGAAAATGCAGCGTAAAATCAAAGCGGTGAAGTACATGGAATGTTCAGCGTTAAATAACGAAGGTTTATCAGAGATATTCATGGAAGCTGTTAGAGCCGGTGTTAAAAAGACACCCAACAAAACAAGAGAATGCTCTCTAATTTAGCTTAAGTTTACTTTTATTATACAGAGTGTCCCGGGTTAGATGTATCCAAAGATGAAATATTGTACAAAGAGAACTAGTCATTTTATTTCGTCGGCCAAAGGGTTGGGCTGATGCTCCACCTTTCCTCTTTGTAAAAATAGATTTACATATAGAGTATATTTCAGTATTATGAATTACTCTGATCATGAGACTTCAAAAATGGAGTATACAAACATAAATAGTAATAAGGAACACTTTATGCAATTAATAACTTACAGAATCATTTTGTGTACAATTGCTGACAGCAGTCATGAACATTCATCATCATGAGTGTTCTCTCTCCTCAAGTTGAAGTTACAGCACCAGCACTGAACAGATGACTTGATCAGTAATTTTGTACTATTAATATGAGTTTTAAAAAAAAACTTTTATATTCACGTTTTATGCTACGCTCTTTTTATTTTTTCTTAACCCTTCTGCTACGGGAGGCAATCTCAGTTGCCCTGGTAGTTACCACCTTTAAAATCCTATAGCAAACGTATTTATGAAGCGATTTGTTTGGTTCATGTATCAAATTACGCACCTTGAATGGCTCTATAATTCATATAAAACACAATGCAATGTATTGATAGGAAGGTTGAAACAATGGTTGTAAGTTGCTAAGTTACTTGTGAAATCGTCCTATCTTCAAGACAATGTAATTTATGGAATATTTCATCAATAAGGTTCATAGAACTACCTACTAAATCTGAACAATGCGTAGATGCAATAAAATTAAACCTTTTCGTCCTACGTGCAACTGTTGGCGTGGGATGCGAAAATTCTGAGAGTAAACATTGTCAATCTTCGTCAAAGCTCCCTCGACCTGTTTCATGGCCTATTACAAACCCTATATTTTACCACTGCTACATAATTTTGTATTTGTAATGTTATACGTATTCAATGTCAATACTAATCACATAAGTATTGTGAACAAGAGGTTGGGGAATGGCGGCAGGAATTTGACAATGCTACACTGCATTTTTTCACAATTATCTATCGTTAATGGCCTTAGATAGATGAATTTATTTGAGAGCGCGTTTCGAGATTTAAACATTCACGATACAACGAAAAACAAGCCATAACAGAAGAGTTAGCTTATAATACTTTCGCAGTGCGCACTGCTTCATCACGTAGTATCATAAAAACTTCTAGAACTATTGTGAAGAATCCATCTTCCTTTGTCAGTTTGATTATTTTACAATCAGTCTGAATTTAAACTTAGACAAAGGATGATGCATTCTTCATAATAGTTCTCAAAGTTTTTAATATACTACCTTATAAACCGGTGCGCTCCGTAAAAGTACTCATATGGTAAAAAAAAAGAAAAAGAAAGCAGCGTAAAAGATGAACATGAAAATTTTTTTAAAACTAATTTCATTATATTAATATGGATTCTGCTGCTATGATTCTAATAAATTATTATATATTATATTATTTGTTATTTTATACAAAGTTTGTACTTATTTGATACTGAAATGAGTTTTTTTAGTAATAATACTAAAGAAAACTGATAATTTTATGGAAACTTATAAAAAAAAACGAAATTCAATCCCTTTCCTTAAAATAAAGAGAATATAACATATGCGTTGGCCATACCCAACAAAAGAACTATAACACAAATGGTGCGTTATAGTTCTCTATTTTTGGGTACAAGACAGTTATCTTTATGCCATTCTTTGATCCTCAATGTATTTTTTATTTAACAATCCTTTCTTGGCAAGTTTGATTTCTAATACCTGAATAACCTTCTCCAGCACTCTTTTAAAAAGAACAAGTGACAGTCCTTCACCCTACCGAATACCACTTTTAACTATTTTACTCTTTTTTTTACTTTTTACGTTTGACACTTTTTACTTTTTTTAAATTTCTAGAAATTGTACTTTTAATCGTGTCTGTGTTTCCTTAATGGCTGTAGTATGTATATATGTTTTTTAAATACGTAAATGTTTAAGTTATACGTTTTATATTTTCTAAGTATATTGGTTATTTAAGGAATATTTAAAATATTGATTCATATCTTTTTCCTGAAATTATAACAATTTTCAAGGAATTCTTGTTACTTGTAATAATGATTTTCTATGTATTCAACTACAGATATGATGTATAAAACAATGTTATTGTTACTTTTGGATTCCTCTAACTGGGACACTCTGTATCACTAATTGGCTAAATCCACACGCATGCAACTTTCTAAAATGAGGCTGACAGTTGTTACAAAAACTGGGATCACCTCTGTTTCTGAGAAATTCACATATAATGGAGCTTTTAATTCTTAAACCATTTCACATTGACTTCTAAAATGTGGTAATCTACTGTGAAAACTGTCATACAGTGGATTATTAAACAAATTAAACTAGTACAAGACATAATCAAGGCTGTCTATCGATCGGAGAAATTGTGGAATTATCAGGTAATTAATTTTTAAAATCATTAAAAGTTTTTTAAGACTAACGTACATCTGCACATCTACATATAATTACCTATCAATGAGAAAATGTTGTAACAGATTACAGTATTTTGTTTATCTTTGGAATTGTTGTAAACAAACATACTGCTCTGCTATTGGGTGGATCTGTAATTTTAATTACAGAAAATGCTTAATGCGGGACATCCTAGTGGCTAAAGCAAGTTGCATCAAATTCAAATTTTATAATAATGTTTTTTTCTTATTTGCTTTTGAGGCCTAACAATGGATCACTTTAATCAATGTTGGAAGATTTTTTTGATCAACTTTTGGAGACTGTTTTAGTAGTCTTTTTTTGCCCAGTAATCGTTAAGGCGTTGAGACCTTGTTATCGAATTTCATGTGAAAAGACTCTTACTACAGGTTTTTTGGTTTTGTTTTTTTCATTGAATCTGATTATCTAGTTTCGTAAGATTTTCATTTTGTCGGTTTTTATCAATAGATCTTGTTCCATTATGTTCAGTTCATTCGTGTCTTTTTTCGTGTCCTCTAACCATCTGTTTATATCCGTTTAGTTTGTTTAGCAATTGTTTGATTATACTATTTTTCAGGGCTGATGAGCTCTGAACATACATTTTGCCCCCTATCTACTTCATAGCTCTCCAATGACTTGCCAGCAACATTGCCATAATTTGCTCTTATAGCTCTGTTATATATTTCATCAGCCATTTTGTTGGTGTTTCAATAACAATTATAACCTATGAACACATAACCAGCTGATTATATTATAAAGTATTGTATGTTAACGCGCTCTATAATCGATGTGTTCAGTACGAGATGCAAGAAGCGAGTGAACTACTGCTCTTATATGCATGCGCACGTAATGTTTGTCATGCTGAAACATTCGTACAATCTGATAACGCTGGCAAACATTCTGATTGGTCTAAACGTGTGCAACAGCAGAGCTCATCATCCATGAAAAGTATTAAAGTCTGGTGTCTGGTATCAGATAATAATGATAATAATGTTCTATAGTATAAACTTTATAGCAAGATCAAAAAGTATACATTTCTTGTCTCATCCTTTCATGTACGACCTATCAAACGACAACGACCAACGGCAGTTTTGAATTTCTCGTCATTTTCAAACCGTTGTTCATCAACCGACTTTTTCAATTGGAAGAAGAGGAAATAGTTGCTGGGTGTAAGGTCAGGACTGTATGGAGGGTGGTAAAAAAATTCCCAATGAAAATCTTGCATCTTCTTTTTGGTTATGGCAGCAGTGTGAAGATGAATGTTGTTGTGAAGGAAAATCATGCTGAGTAACAGTTTCCTGCGTTGTCTGTGACAATCCTGTAGATTGAGGTTCGTGCAACATGCAGAAATTCATAAGCCAGAGCACTAATCATCAATCGTCAATCACATCACAGTTTTTGGTTCATTTGATTTAACAATATCGTCGGTTTTAATACTGGGTCTACCACTCTGCTCTTCATCGTACACATTTTTTCGGCCATTTTCAAAGTTTCTACACCATTTTCGAACGTTTCCTTCACTCATGTAGGTTCATACAGTAAACACAATTTCCATGGATTTCAGCAAATGAAGAACTGACTTTTTGCACGCAAAAATCTTATCACAGCATGCACTTCACAACTGGCACAGAAACGATTGTCACGGACATTGCGATGTTCATTAATCGACTGGCAAATGATTACTGAATCAAAACTACAATTGCAGTAGCTTTATAAATAGTCAATAGATGGCGCTGCATGTGTGAAACTGTTCAGAACTACCAGTATATAAATATAAGCCGACAGACCATGCTTAAGGAATATTTGTTGTAGTACTGTGCTAGAACCATATACCAGGTATCCCACGAGAGGTTACTATTTTTTAATTAATATGCCGAACCTTTCGCACACTCTACAGACTGGAAATTTTACAGTTATTATAAATAAATCGATATGTAAAAAAAGTACCCTTGAGTTTCATTTGCTTATGATTAATCAAAACAAAATAGCGGAATGTAATTTTATGTGTATAACCTTTTCAAATTGGTGATTTGTTATACTGTGGGCAATTCGAACTGGCGCAACTGTTGCTCTATGTGTACGCACAGTTTCGCATAAAGTATATCCATAACCTATTCTTTCAACAAGGTCTACAAATTTTAATGTACGCAAATATTCCTACAACCTTATTTCAATATACAAACATATAAATAATTATTTCATTTTAAAATATGTATTTAATTTGTCCCAGTAAAAATTTAAATTATAAATTACAAGAACTAAACTGTAAAAATTCACTAAACTATATTCTACTATGCAACTAACTAAACAAATTGGTCTGAATATATTATGAACAGATAATCATATATGAAAACAAATTAGTTACATCATTCTGTTTGACAGATTATTAATAACAACAGTTGAAACAAAGCGTAGTGACCGTGCGTGAGTTGCACATTACAGTAGCGATTGTATACTTTTGTGACTATACCGTCATTGCATGGCGAGGGGTGAAGAGTGGAGTAGATGAACAACGAACCTGCTTGTGCCAATTCGAATTGTCCAAGGTATACAATGTTACCTAAGTAATAAAATGAAGAAATGAAAGTGATAAATTATTAATGAACACAGTTTGTTTCATTATCATTTATTTGAACTGTTGTGGGTTCACAAAATCAGCTGATCAATTAGGAATGGCAAAAACAGCTGTTTTTTTCTGTCTGAATCCTATTTTTTTTTTTTTTTTTTTTAGCTTTTTATTTGTTATCGGGAACTGTACATTGTTGACAACTACCCAATTTGATCGCTGCTTTTTACTGTATTTTTTGACGTTGATTTGGCATGAGTTTGAACAGGGACCCCCAGTAGAGTTTGTTCATGGATGGCTGTCAACTGGTCACCATACAAAGTCACTTGCCCAACCGGTGTTACTTAACAAATAATAGCGACTTTCTACCAGCTGACTGACTGGGCTGGCCCGAAGGCCATGAATCCTATTGTAAATATAAATGGTTTTATCCACTTAGTATTTTTGATATTATTTTCTTATTCTGGCATTATGTTTTGATTAATTGTTAATAAATGAAATTCAAGGGTACTTTTTTTAGATATCTATTTATTATAACTGTAAAGTTTCCAATCTGTAGAGTGTGATATGTCCAGTATATTAATTCAAAAATAGCAACCTTTTCGTGGAATACCTGGTATAAATATAAATGTGTTGATATATCGTGACTCGTCATTGGTGCCTGGTTATCGATACACGATGTCAGTTATGTTAATCTGATTCTTCCAACTGTATTCTCGTATGATTTGTTCGTACCAGTTCCAAAGTTAAATAAAATAAGGTTGATAGTAAAGATAGTAGGTGGTACTCCCTCCTCAAATGTATTTATATTAGATAAAGTCTGTGTGGATTTGCCAAATTTTATACCAAAACTATATTAGATTTTAAGTTATAGGTTAATAGGATAGCTGTACCTTTAATTTTGTTATTGATCAATTTCATTAGCGTAGTTTTTAAAAGTAAGCGAGTGTTGTATGAATGCATTTTTACTATCTTGCTTGTAATTTTTTATAGCAGTGGTTCTCAAACTATTGGTTAAAAGTAATTGATTTTTTAAATGTTTTTTTGTGAAATTAGGAAATATACTTGTCGTTCATTGAAACTAATTATGTGGACAAATTAATTCAATTATTGGGAAGTTTAATCAAGGATTTTTTAAAGCAGTGTTTTCAGAAATATCAATGGAGTATGGAGAAATGGAAACTAAATAAATTCAAAAGAATTTAATTTTTTTCAAAAATGTTTTGGATTATCAGTGTTCTATTATATAAGAAATATTGATAAAGAAGTAATCTGCCTACTATATTATAGATGGCTCAAGTGGATTGATCTATATTTTAATCAAACTTATTTATGTTATTTCTCGTTATCAAAATCAAAATTATCATCCAATATTAACCCATTTAGTGCTGCTACATGAATCAACCGATTTATTCATTAAAAATTTATTTTTCAACGCTTTTTGGCGTAGTTGGTTTTATTTTGTTCACAAAAGTCTGTAGCTTCTATCAGTTTCATTTCAAATATTGTTCTGCTGTAAAAAAATTTTATAGAAGTAAATTTATTAACAAAAAAATTATATAGGAGAAAAAATGACTGGATTAAAAAGTAGAGGGGTTTTAAAATTTTTTCTTTGAATTTAAAATAATATCATTCAATACAGAAGAAGAAACTGAACAAGTATTATCCATTCATTTATATAATATATTGGTTTTAGAATAATAAGTAAAAGTAAAAAAAAGAACGTGTAGTGAAATTCGGTTGCCATGTAAAGTATTTGTGCTTGCGATTGAATTGTCGGCCTATCACAAAACGCTACAAATATAAACCAATATGTTATAACAATATAATATTGTAAACAATAAAAAAACTAGTAAAAAATAGCGATTAAGATATACTTCAACGATAGTGAAACAAATGTAAACACGATTGATGGTAAACAAGTGGAAATCACAAACTTCAGCTGTATAGAAAGTGAAATATTTTAGTTATATTTTAACCCACCAGGGAAAATGAATAATTACAGTTAGATTTAGTAAATAATTTCAAAAAGAATAAAATTAGTTGCTATGCTGTCTGATGGATTTAAAGAAACTACTTTCAGTTAACTAAATAAATAAATCTTTATTTGTCAGCGACCCAAAAAAGGAATAACATCAAATACAGTTATACATACGTTTAAATCTATCTTGCCCAACGATTTTTGTTTACAATTAAGTGTTCACTGAAACAAAAAAAACTTGTTCATTAAATTACTACTTAAATTGTACACTGGAATTCTAAGTTATTCATTTACACTTACAATGTTAAATAATTTTAAATTTTACACACATTACATTGAAAGAGCATTCCTTGTAAGATAATAATTTAAGAACTCCTGATCAGAATAAAATACGTTTTGTTAAAAAAAACTTTTGCTTCCTGATCAAAGATTTTAAATTGAGGAGTATTATTTTAAATGGTAATCTGTTGAAAAACCGAACGAAATTTTTGTGAATTCCTTTTGAGAACTTTGAAGTTCTATATTTTTCAAATCTGAAGTCGTCATTGTATCGAGTTTCATAATTATGATTGTACTTATTTTTTGTAAATAACACAGTGTTTCTTTTCGCGAATTTTAAAATTTCATGTTTATAAAGAGACGGTAAGGGAAGAATATTGTATTTAACAAACAATCATTTACAAGAGTAATGCCTTGGAATGTTTGCAATAATTCTAACTGCGTATTTTTGTATGCGAAAAATCTTAAGGTGTTTGGTTGAGTTGCCCCACTGTGTAATCCCATAACGCAAAATAAGTTAATTATCATATCTTCTTCCGACAAGATTTTCTGGAGATTTCGCAAAATAAAACACACTGAGCTAAAATGGTTCAATAGGTAAGATATATGTGATTTCCAGGTTAGGTTCTCATCTATGTAGACGCCCAGACACTTGGTGTCCGTTTTTTGAAATATTTTCGTTTCAATAGATATTTGATACCGTAGTTACTGTATGTGAAGTACAAGAAAATTGAATGTAGTTAGTTTTGTTTATATTTAATATTAATTTATTATAACTAAAAATTGATTAGAGTGATATGCAGCACTAAAGGGTTAATTGGTATATTTATGCTAAATTATCGTAGGCTGGGTGTGAAATATGGATGTTTGAGAACCACTGATCTGTATGCTATGGAGCAAGAGAGTATTGTGCCATGATTGTGCCAAAAAGTATTAAACATTACAAACAGTCATTTCGTACAAAAGACATTGCCATTAATGCGTCAACTTTAACTCGTGTATTATCCGTAATGAAGTTTCACTGCTTGTGTTATAGCAACATATTTTCCTATTAGATTTAGCGTTCGCCAAATGATATGATAGTAACATGGTGTCATTTACAAGTCAAATAAAGGTTAGCATATCAGTTAATGCTTACTGACAGGACATGAAAACCTAAAATTCATTCCTATCTTTCACTATTTCTCTTCAATAAACTAATTTTAAGTTTGGTAGCCTTTTTGTAATAAGAATGTTACATCATTATTATTATGTAGTCATGTTGCTGTCATATCATTTCTCATGTAATTTCAGTGAGTGCTCTATCTAGTTTGTGTGACATAATCATAACGATCTGTATGGCATTTCAGTATTGGGATCATACCTGGTTTAATTAAAAGAAAAACTGGACTGAGGGTGAAGAAATCTATATTAAGTATTATTTACAATGCCCCATGCACATCCCTCATTGCGTTAAGTAGTGCTGTAGATAATTTACTGTAAACAGCTTCATGACCTCTGTCGTTATTGATTTTACTCCTCCAGCAGAATCAAATCTGTCTTGACTTTAGGGAACAAAAAAATCACAGGAGACTAAATCAGGTGAGTAGGGTGGTTTGTCCAAGACAGGGATGTCTCGCTTGGTCAAAAATATCTTGACAAAGAATTGTGAACTGTGGCGTTGTCCATCTGAAGGATCTGATTTGTTTTTCCACACACTTGCAGGTTTTCCAAGTTGAAAAAGAAATTTGATAATCACATTCTATTTTTTCTGAATACTCAACATTATTCTGACGCATGGATGGACTGAGTTAGGTAACTTGTTAAAACTTGAGTAGAAGGTTGTGGAAGGGGTTATGTAACCTTCAACCTTATCGGGTAATGTCAACAGGGGTTTGATTCATTATTAAAAAATAATGACAAAATATGAAACTCTAAATGGCAACAATACTTTTTTATTCAACTTAATACAAAACCTAGATTTAGACTCCATGATTGTTTACTGCACACCTATGTATATAGGTTGTTAAACTAACCTTCAAACTTGTTACCGACTAGAAAGTTCCAGAACCTTTCAAACACTTAATATAAACATTAAATTATGTGAGTGTAGTTATACATAAAATAACTTGACATATGTCACTCATTTTTTACATGCTGTAGCAATACCTGTCTGGTTTTTTTTCCAAGCCAAACCTTGCAAGAAAACCACTTTCTTTAGTCCTTTTTGAACCCTGCCAACCTCTTCATCTCATGCCATTTCAAAGCCTCAACTCTTTTTCTTGTCCTCACACATTTTATTTACTTGACCTTGAAATAAATTTGTAAACAAATCGAGAACTAACATTTATGTATGTATGTAAATTAATTAAGGAATAAAAAAAATTTAATTAAGTGCAATAATGTGTATGTTTAATTATATCTGTGTAAACTGTTTAGCCTTTACTGATTACTTTGCCTGGATTACTGATACCCCGGAAAATGCTATAATTCAAGAGGAAATTTTTATGGGGAAACAGATACTATACTTCACTTGTTCACGTTTGTATCTTTTTCTCAGCAACTTAAGTCTAGCTGTCCTTAGTTTGCTCCTACTGTCAACAAATATTGACGTCACTGAGCATGTGCATTATTTACAAATGTGTACACGATGATTAAAAAGTAACTACAAAATAATTTTAAAAGTATTTAAATACAATGTACACTAATAATACAATTTTCCACTGTCTGCATTAGCAGAAATTGCTGAACAGTTTGACGTAAAACAAAAAAAAAAAAAAAAAAAAATAGTTCTGTTTCTTATTACATGGCCAGCCAATTATATGACTGAAGGATTTAAGAACAAAAGAGGTAGAGTTGTAAAAGACACTAGTCAGAGTTATATCATTTGAGAGTAATGAATTTCATTATTCAGCTAGACCCTATGGTGAATTAAACGCAGATGTCATTTGCAAGGTGTAATTGCTGGTAAATAGTCTTTTTAACTCATTGAGGAAGGCAATAGTAAACCATCTCACCCCTTGTTTTACTTAGTAAAACCTCTAGAGGTTAAACCAGCCTTTCAGCTGATGTTCTAAATCACAGTTATTGACGTAGGTTAGGTCTATCTGCCTTACTTTAAAAAAAAATTTGGTGTGAAACACTCACACGACTTTCTCTTGACAATGCAAATAATGAACAATATAACCTAACATTAGTAATAAAACATTAAAAATAAACAAAAAAACATAATCTTATTTTAATCATGAGTGAAAGATGCAAAATGAAAATCAACCATAGTTTGACTTAAAAATACGGAAAATCACTCTTTTACGCTAACCTAGGCCCTGTTGAGAAAATGCGCTCAATGAAAGTTGTTGTAGATATTTCAATTTCCTATAAATTTGATTATATACACTTTTGTCGTAAAATGCATTCTTAGGCTGAAATCTAAGAAAATTTTTTTTATGCATTTTCGTGAGATAAAAACCAGAAAATCACTAATTTACCGCTAAACAGAGCGTTATACAAAAAAATGATTGAAATAAAGAAGTTGTAGGATTTAAATCTCTAAAACTTTTATTATAAATTTTTGCGTTTAAATCCATATTAAAGTCGCAGTCTTAAAAAAACCATCTTTTACGAGAAAACAGCCTTTTCAAGAATTTCAGTAGCAATGGCGCCTACCCTATCCTGTAGAACATAAAAAATTTAGTAAATGAGGCTATTTTTAGTAAAATCGTAGTAGGTGTTTTTAAGAAAATCGCAAAATAGTGAAAAATGACACGAATAAACTACTACTTCCGGGGCGATTTCAATGAAAATGTTCGTGTCGAGTCCGGTAGTAGTATCTAACTTAAGTTTTAAGTTCATACGATGTTTCGTTCCTGAAATATTTTGTTCATACACACACACACATCAATCGCTAAAAATATGTTTTTTGGGTTCAAAGGGTCTGAAAACGTGTAGGCCTACATAGATCCGGTGAAAACTCGATTTCGAAAAATCGACATGAAAACAATACTTTCCCTCCTACAAATTCTTATAGGCAAGAGAAAGTAAAAAAGTAAGGGATGTCTGCCTTCTTGATTCTAATATTTTCTTCAAAAAAATCATTAAGAATTATATAGGCCTACATAAATCTAAAAATTTTGCAGAATGTAAACTTTGTTTGATTCAGCAAAATATTTTATAAGGTAGTACAAAGTTATATAACTACTTAACTACAAAATAAGTCGTAATATTTTTTGTTAAATCAAAACATGAGGGGTACTGGACTATAGAGAGGCTACTGTATATTTTCGGTTGTAAAATTGGATGATTTTGAATAGCCAATCAGAAGTAACTTTATCCATCGTCCGATGCAGTCTTGCAGTCAGTTCAGTTAGTGCTCGCCGTATTGTAAGGTCAAAAATTTGTCTGATGGTCTCGTTCATAACGTCAGTTTATCTTAATAAACCGTGGCATACGGATACAAAATGACTTGTAGTGTGGTCTCGTCTATACGCCAGTTTATCCACGAACATTTTTCTTATAAACCGTATTACAACGCGCATAAATTAATATACTTTAATGTTAGTGTACTGTATTCAGAATTCGGCAACTACGCAGTATCACGGGATAGACGCCTGCTTTTTCCACTGGCTAGTGAGGTAAGCCGTACCACAATTCATACATACGTTTAGCTTTACTGTTCCAAGTGTTATTTTTTATGTATTACCGTTTTAAGTGGGTTCGGTTAGCATTTATAAAACCAGTTGTAAAACCCTCATACCGCAACGTAAATATTTTATGATTCAGATTTTATGATTACGAAGAAAACTCAGTTCAATAATCAAAAAACCGTATAAAAATTTGATGGGTATAATTTTAAAAATATTTCTTATAAACTTGTTAACATTCGCAAAAAATGATGAATAATTCTAACATATTTTTTTGTTGTTTTCCTTGTTTGTTTAGGGTAGTTTAGCCATCCCCTCCTTTTTTGTTTATCCAACGTTATCCCCTCTAAACGGTACCCATTACGTCACATCGCAGTGGGGATATCTGGGACTAGTTTCAAGAACAAGTTCATTCCTGCCTTCTACACGCGTGTCAGATCAGCTGATTTATCAAAACAATAATACATAACCTCTCAATTAACTACATTTTGATAAAACATCAACTTTTATTAGTACATTGCTACATTTATTCAATTAATGAACAAAGTAAAACTTTGTTTATATTCCACAACCTGTTTTAAAGTTACGAATTTTGGGTCTTAACTGTTAAGACGTCACGCAATCTTTTATGCTGAACACTATGTCCCATTGCTTTTTATTATCCCAAATGAGTTGAAAATAACCAAATAATATGAAAGATAACTCCAGTTAAAACTACAGATGAGAATTTCAAATGTTAAATTTTTATATTATCGAATTTGGAAATTAATACTACATACTTTAAATTTTTTGTATTGTGCTTAGTTTTACTTGATGAATACCACTGGATCTTTTATTTTTTAAATTAAATACTCAAATTTTTGAAGAATCTTACTAACTTTTGTAAAGTTGTGTACTTTTGGCTTTGCATTTTAAGAGTGTTTCATATTTAATTACTTGCAGTTACTTGATTATGCATTTTTGAAGTGATAATGTAAATGAAGAAAATTAACTTTTCACAAAATTTGTAAGTCCACAATCACAATACAAAAATGAAATTTATAGTTTTTATAGGTGTGCTAACAGAGCACAGGAAATCTTAACAGATAAGAGTCACAAAGTGAACAAAATTGTATTAATAGATCTATCAGATGAAGAACTGGATGTTAATACACAAATTCCAGAATTTGGTTAAGGATCAATACGAGCTGTGGCTGTACTGACATTGTAAAAAATTTTATTTTAATTTTATAAATAATCACTTATTGTCACCTTCAATATACACTCCTTCTCTATCCCTACAACGCTCAATGCGAACTTTCCATTGTTGGAAACAGTGCTGGAAGTCATCTTCTGTTAGTTCCTTTAGGACTCGTGCCACTTTCTCTTTTACAGCTTCCACAGACTCAAATCTTGTCCCTTTTAATGCAGATTTCACCTTAGGGAACAGGTAGAAGTCACATGGTGCAAGATCTGGTGAATAAGATGGATGTTCTAACACTTGAGATGCTGCACTTGGCTAGGAACCTCTTGACAGATAACGCGGAATAAGCTGGCGCATTGTCTTGGTGGAGAACCCATGATTTGCCCTTCCACATTTCGGGGTGTTTTTCCTTACTCTTGGATGTAGTTTAGAAAGTATCTCAAGGTAGTAATATTGATTAATTGTTTGACCTTCAGGAACCCAGTGAAGTTACACAATCCCATGGATATCAAAAAGAGTTAGAGTTTGCGCTTGTTTGCAACGAGGGGTAAAGGGGGAAAAACTTTAGTGCGCATGCGTGACTGCTTTAATTTCAGTACAACAAACACAACAACTTATACTATACCCAGAGCATATACAGTATATCATGGAACCTTTTGTAGGTTAACTGTATGAATGTAACTGTTTTTTTACTGTAAACAGAAATGTTAGTTTCTCGAAAACGTGGGCAGACTATTCACAGTGCTGAATGAAATCTAATTTGCAGTGTAATAAAATGCTGTGAAGTTGAAGATAAACAAAAATGCCTTTCCCTGCCTCTTGACAAAAGCCATGAACGAGTGGCTAACTAATGTGATGTTTTTCTTTCCACAATTTGAAAAATAAAGAAGGAAATTAAAGACGTGACGAAGCTATTCTTCTACAGTTTTGTGAACACCTGGTAAAAAATGAAACGGTTAGATGAGACTGATAGTCAAGACGCCAGTGACAGCGATAGTAAAGAAGGCGATTCATTCATACAAAATGTTGTTCCAATGGAGTAAGGTAGCTGGTAATTACAGTAAATCAAACATTTCTGGTCATGTAATTAAGTTACAGGCAATATTACAGGTCACATTTATTTCTTATAAGGTTTATAAAGAAAACATTTTCTCGGAATAAACCACAGCTTACAAAATGTATGTAGAAACTGCATGGTTGTGAAATGTACGATTAGTGTTTCACTGTTGAGGTTGGCAGCACGTGTCTAATTTTCACTTCCATTCCTCACAGCCCATTCATATGCAAAAGGCAATCTCATGACTTCAGTTTCTATAAAAAAAAAAACATTTTTTACTACAAGAGTACAGGCCCACCAAAAATTTCACCAGATATAGTGCTTACCTTATCTTGTAGAGCATAAAAAATCGTAGGGGTTTTTGAGCAGATTACCAAAAAGTTAAAAATCGCATGAATAAATTACTACTTCTGGTTGACCAGTTTTGATGAAAATGTTTGTCAGGTCTCATAGTTGTACTTAAGTTCCAATTTTCAACTTTCTTTTCGTTTCCATTCTTGAGGTATTTTGTTCACAAAAAGACCAATCACTAAAAAGCATGTTTTTGGATTCAGAGGGCTTGAAAACGTGTATATCCGATGAAAACTCGATTTCTAAAAATCTACATGATGAAAATAGTTTTCTTTATAAATTATATTTTTCATATAAGCCAGGAAAGAAGTAAAAATGAGAAAATATAAAAACAAAGCTTTTATAGTGTCGTGAGAACGCGGCAAATGTTCGGGAATTTTCGTCGGCGTTCGGTAAAGTGCGCAGAGGACAATAATCGGTTTTAAAACGAATACAAGCCAGAAGTCAGTCGTGCGCTCTCTGCTGACGGAGGCACATATGTAAGAATATGGCCTAATGTTTTGCCGCTTAATATCTCTTTGTTAATCATCACAACGAACGAGTTGTTTGCGGTATTCTTATCAAAAGTGATAAAGTGCTACTGTGAAAAATATCTTTTAAATTTCGTTCCGTCAAGTTCTATCCAGTATGTAATAAAAATGTATTTAATTTATTTATTGCTAATCGGTTTAAAACAAATTTTATTATATTTATACTATAAAAGAAAATAATTCCAAATTTAACGACTTCCTATAAACCGACATTCTGTTTAATCCGAGCAAATTAATCAATTAAATAATCAAAAGCAAACTGTTGTGCATTTCTGGAAAATATTTTTGACTTAATCTATAATATATTTATCGGGAACTGTTTTATGTAGAACTACAACCAACCGCTCGGTCCAATTTACGGCTTATAATAAAATTAATTAAATTAAGCTGAACTTTTTGGTGGAGTAAATCCGTGAATAAGTTAATAAAAAAATTTCGTGTGAAACACTCCCACACCTTTCTCTTGCCAATGAATAATGAGTTAACAATTTAAAATAAATTTTAATCATGAGTGAAATAGCGTTTAATGAAAATTACCCGCTGTAAAACTTGATTTTGGTGAAAAATACGAGAAAATACATATAGTATCGCTGTATTAAGCACTGTTTGAAATAAAAGTTGGAGGATTTTTCGTATTTTTAAGTCGACCAGAGGTTGATTTTCATTTAGCGTCATTCACTCGTAAATTAAAATTAGGTTATGTTTTTCATTATTTACATTGGTAAGAGAAAGTCGTATGAATGTTTCACACCAGTTTTTTACTTTGTCTTCCTCTGTATGAATATATAAGAAAGAAAGTATTGTTTTCATGTCGATTTTTTTGAAATCGAGTTATTTCCAATTCCACCGGATATAGCCTAATCGTTAGAGAATGAAAAAAATCTGGTGTGAAACACTCTCACAAATTTCTCTTGCCAATGTAAATAATTTACAATATACCTAAAATTAATAATAAAACATTAAAAATAAACAAAAAACTAACCTCAATAAACAACCAAATTTTAATCATGAGTGAAAGACGCAAAATGAAAATCAACCTCATTTTGGCTTAAAAATAAGGAAAATCACTCTTTCACGCTAAACTAGGCTCATTAGAGAAAAATGTTCTAAATAAAAGTTGTAGATCTTTTAATTTTCTATAAATTTGATTATACTTTTTTGTCGTAAAATGCATGTTAAGACTTAAATCTTAAAAAAAATCGGTTACACGTTTTCGTGAGAAAAAACTGAAAATTCCTAATTACCGCTAAACTAAGCGTTAACCAAAAAAAATGTTTGAAATAAAAGTTGTAGGTTTTTAAAGTCTCTACAACTTTTATTATATATTTTTGCGCTTAAATACATATTAAAGCCGCAATCTTAAAAAAACAACGTTTTTACGAGAAAACAGCCTTTCCAAGAATTTCAGCAGACATGGCGCCTATCCTGTCTTGTAGAACATAAAAAATGGAGTAAATAAGGCGATTTTAAAAAAGCGTCGTAGCCGTTTTTGAGAAAATTGCAAAATAGTGAAAAATGACACGAATAAACTACTACTTCCGGTTGACCGATTTTAATGAAAATGTTCGTGTCGGGTCCTATAGTAGTATTTAACTTAAATTTCAAGTTTCAACTTCGTACGATGTTCCGTTCTTTAGATATTCTGTTCACACCCACACAGACCAATCTTTTTTTTCCCGACTGTTCTGCAATTACTGCTAATGCAGACGGTGAAGAATGAAATGATTTTTTTGTAACGTATGAAAATATGCCGTGCCTGAATGGGATTCGAACCCAAGACCGCATGATGAGATGCGAGCACGTTACCAACTGCGCCAATGCGGCCGGCACACAGACCAATCGCTAAAAACATGTCTTTTTTGGGTTCAGGGGGTCTGAAAACGTGTAGATCCGGTGAAAACTCGATTTCGAAAAATCAACATGAAAATAATACTTTCCTTCCTATAGCCTATATAGGCCATATTCCTATATACCGTTTTGTTCCAAATACAAGGCGCAGTTTTTTTCCTAAAAATCGATTCCATAGTTTGACCTGCGGCTTGCATTCGTGCTTTAATAATATTAATGGTTTCTTATTAAGCATAAGTAGGTATGAAGAGAGATTTTTTTTTTTTTTTTTTTTTTTTTTTTTTTGGTTTAACGTCCGACTGTTCTGCAATTACTGCTAATGCAGACGGTGAAAGATGAAATGATTGTGTGTAACGTATGAAAAGATGCCGTGCCTGAATGGGATTCGAACCCAAGACCGCATGATGAGAGGCGAGCACGTTACCAACTGCGCCAATGCGGCCGGCTATGAAGAGAGAGATACACGCACTCCTTATACGCACACTTCTTACGTAGTGCGTGTAAAGTCATTTGATCAGTTTGGCGTTACAGTATAAAGTTTAGTAGCAGTTTTCTTATACTCGTATTTTCATTTTGTTTTTATCCGATCATTTGTTTTTTATTGTGTTTTATATAACGCCATGAGTGATGTTATATAGGTTAAGGGTATTTCTTCTACACACATTCCCAAAAATCAGCGCAGGACTTCCGATACTAATTTCAAATTAATCGTAATTAACTACGCGGAAAAGACATCCACCAAAGAAGCCGGAAGAAAATACCTATAAGATGAATCTTGTGTTCGGCATTGAACAAAAAATAAACAAAAAACTTCTGAATGCTAATTAAGTAGTAAGTGTATTTGTACGGCAATTTTTTCTTATAAAATAAAATATTTTCATAAACATACAAGGACTGTACTGAAATTTGTTTTCCTAGTTTTTGATCGTAATTTTTCCAATGCGGCTTAAATTCGGGTGCGGCTTGTTTTTCGGCTTGTTTTGGGAATAATACGGTATATTCATATAGGCAAGAGAAAATAAAAATTAAAAATTTAACATACATAATTTTAATCTTGAATGAATGACGCATAATGAAAATCGACCTTTGTAGAATTTAAAAATACGGGAAATCAGTAATTGACACTAAATTAGGCGCTGTGGAGGAAAATGCTTCAAACATAAGTCGTTGATTTTTAATTTCCTATAACTTTGATTGTATACTCTTTTGTCATAAAAGGCATATTACGGCCGCAATATTAAAAAAAATCCCATTTTTTACAGATTTTAATGAAAAAAAAAACCGAAAATCAGTAATTGGCCCTGAACAAGCGTTGTAAAAATTATACTTGAAATAAAATTTGTGGATTTTTTTATTTCCTATAACTTTTATTAAATACATTTTATCGTATAATGCATACTGAGGCTGCAATCTTAAGAAATCCAATTTTTTACAGATTTTCATGGAAAAAATCTGAAAATTACCAATTACTGCTAAATTAACTGTTGTACAAAAATGTTAGCAGTATAAGTTGTAGCTTTTTTATGTTCTAAAAATAATTGATTATAGACACTTTTGCTCTAGAATGCATATTAAAGCTGCACTCTTTAAAAAAAAACATTTTTTTATACGAGAGAACAGTTTTCCCTAGAATTTCAGCAGCTTGGCGCTTACACCATCTTGTATAGCATAAAAAATATAGTAAATTAGACAATTTAAAAAAAAATCTTATGACCCGTTTTGGAGAAAATCCCAAAAAATTAAAAATTACACGAACAAGTTACCACTTCTGGTTGAACGATTTTGATGAAAATGTTCGTATCGGGTCCTCTATCTAGTAGTATCTAACTTTAAGTTTCAAGTTTCAGCTTCGTAAGATGTTTTTTCTTGCGATATCTTGTTCACACACAAAACAATCGCTAAAAACATGTTTTTTTTTGGGTTCAGGAGGTTTGAAAACGTGAATATCCGGTGAAAACTCGATTTCGAAAAATAGACATGATAACAATACTTTCCTTCCCTATATGTTCATATAGGGCAAAGAAAGTAAAAATAGGTAATACAATCTTTTTGATTTTTTAGAGGTGTTCATAACTTACTACCTAGAAATCGGATGTGACATTATTTTCTGGATTTTATCTAACCCAAAAATATAATAAAAAAAAATCTGTTGTGAAACACTCACGCAACTTTCACTTGTTCATGCAAACAATGAACAATATAACCTAACATTAGTAATAAAATATTAGAAATAAACAAAAAAACTAACCTCAAAAAACATAATCTTATTTTAATCATGAGTGAAAGACGCAAAATGAAAATCAACTTAGTTTGGCTTTAAAATACGGAAAATCACTCTTTCACGCTAAACTAGGCTCTGTAGAGAAAAATGCTCTAAATGAAAGTTGTTGATATTTTAATTTCCTATAAATTTGATTATTACACTTTTGTTGTAAAATGCATATGAACGCCGAATCTTAAAAAAATTGATTTTTCACACGTTTTCGTGAGAAGAAAACAAGAAAATTGCTAATTACCGCTGAACTAAGCGTTATACAAAAAAATGTTTGAAATAGAAGTTGTAGGATTTTCAATTCTCTACAACGTTTATTATATAAATTTTTGCGCTAAAATGCATATTAAAGCTACAATCTTAAAAGAAAAACAAATTTTTACTTAAAAACAGCCTCATCAAGAATTTCAGCAAACATGCCGCCTACCCTATCTCTTAGAGCATAAAAAATTGAGTAAACCAGGCGATTTTTTAAAAAAAATCGTATGAGCCGTTCATGAGAAAATCGCAAAAAAGTGAAAATTTCACGAATAAACTACTACTTCCGGTTAACCGATTTTAATGAAAATGTTCGTGTCGGGTCCGGTAGTAGTACCTAACTTAAGTTTCGAGTTCGTACGATGTTCCGTTCTTGAGATATTTTGTTTACACACACACACACGCGCGCGCGCGCGCACACACACGCACACACACACACACACACACACACACACACCAATCGCTAAAAACATGTTTTTTGATTTCAGGGGATCTGAAAACGTGTTTATCCGGTGTAAACTCGATTTCTTAAAATCGACATACAAACAATACTTTCCTTCCTATTTATTCATATAGGCAAGAGGAAGTCAAAATTGATTCAATGAAAGCTTAAAGTTGGATGTGTACTGATAGATAAAATAACTGATCCTTGAGACGACCTTATACCAAACAAATGAAATAAAATATAAATATTTTTATAAATTTAAAAAGTTATTTTGTAAGTTCTAACCTTTTCAACAGTGAACGAATTTTTGGAATCGGTAATGTAGTTACTTAAATTACCTCGAACAAACAAATTTCTTTATACTTTACATAATTGTTCAGTTTTGGTAAATTATATCATTTAATTTTTTTCTTATTTTCCCTTGCCCTATATGAATGAATATATAGGGAAGGAAAGTATTGTTTTCATGACAATTTTTTTTGAAATCAAATTTTCAGCGGATGTACACGTTTTCAACCCCCCTGAACCCAAAACATGTTTTTGCGATTGGTCTGTTTGTGTGTGAACGAAATATCGTACAAAGTTGAAACTGGCGGCTTAAATTTGGTACCACTAATGTATCCGACACGAACATTTTCATCAAAATCGGTCAACTGGAAATAGTAGTTAATTCGTGTAATTTTTCACTTATTTGCGATTTTCTCAAAAACTGCTTCTACGATTTATTTAGAAATCGCCTCATTTACTTCACTTTTTATGCTCTACATGGTAGGGTAGGCGCCATGTCTGCTGAAATTCTTGGGAAGACTGTTTTCTCGTTAAAAAATGATTTATTTGAGATTGCGGCTTTAATATGCATTTGAGCCCAATAATGTTTGTAATAAAAAATGTAGAGAATTTAAAATGCAAAAACTTAAATTCAAAAATCTTTTTGTATAACGCTTAGTTTAGTGGGAATTAATGATTTTCTGTTTTTTTGTTCATAAAAATCTGTAAAAATCGATTTTTTAAGATTTCATCCTTAGTATGCATTTTACGACATAAGTGTCAAATATTATCAAATTTATTGAAAATTGAGAGATCTACAATTTTTATTTAGAGCATTTTTCTCTACAGAGCCTAGTTTAGCGTGAAAGAGTTATTTTCCGGATTTTTTTAGCTCAACTGAGGTTGATTTTCATTTTGCGTCTTTCACTCAAAATTGAAATATGGTTTTGGTTTTTAAGGTTAGTTTTTTTGTTTATTGCTAATGTTTTATTACTAATGTTAAGATATATTTTTAGTCTTTTTCATTTTCTTTTGTTTAATGTCCGACTGTTCGGCAATTACTGCTAATGCAGACGGTGAAGGATGAAATGATTTTTGTAACGTTTAAAAATATGCCGTGCCTGAATAGGATTCGAACCCAAGACCACATGATGAGAGGCGAGCACGTTACCAACTACACCAATGCGGCCGGCATTATTTGCATTGGCAAGAGAAAGTTGTGTGACTGTTTCACACCAGATTTTTTATTTTACGTTGTTTACTAATGCATTATATTGGTCATTACATACATTGGCAAAAGAAAGTCGTGTAAGTATTTCACACTAGATTTTAATATTTAGCGATTCTCTAAAAAAAACCCTATAATACTTGCACCCCAGACTTATTTGGACTTACCGTATTCGTCTGAGCCAAAGTTTGTTAAATAATTAAGTTTCATGTTTGTTTTGGATAATTAAAATTTTTCCCGATCGCCCGTGGGGTTCAAATTAAGAAGCCGGGTTTATTGTATAAATACGGTAGTTTGTTTCGAATTAATGAGAGATGTCTCAGCAAATTATTACTAATGAACATAATTTGAAATTCGAGTATAGAATTTATGTAAGAAGAAAATAACTCCGTACGGAATTACGAACAAAATGTCGGTCGGATTTTCTACCTGTGTATTATATTTCATTTAGTTATGTTATTTTATTTTAAGATTCAGTGTTATCGGATGTTATCTTGTTTGTTATTGGTCAGAATTAACAGTGAATTTAATATTTAGGTAACAATTCGACCAATTGTAATAAGTGACTGATTTTTTTCTTGTGTTTTTATTGGAAAATAAAATATGAAATCTTCTACGACTCATCACAGGTAAGCATAAGCCTATATTGTTTATATTGTTGTTTTTAGTTGTAATATTCGGGGTTTATTACCCTTATTAAATTTTTAATTTCTCTTGCACTATAAATATTTAGGGAAGGAAAATAACATATTGTTTTAATGTTGATTAATCGAAATCGAGAAATACACATTTTAAAATCCCTTGAATCCAAGAACATGTCTTTAGCGATTGGTCTGTGTGTGTGCGCGCGCGCATGTATATGTACTATATATATATATGTGTGTGCGTGTGTGCGCGCGCGCGAACAAAATATCTTAAGAACGGTACATTGTACGAAATTGAAACTTAAAGCTTATGTTAGGTACTACTAGAGGACCCGAAATGAACATTTTAATGAAAATCGGTCCACGGGAAGTAGTAGTTTATTCGTGTTATTTTTCATTTTTTTGCGATTTTCTCAAAAACGGTCCAACAATTTTTTTTTAAATAGCCTCATTTACTACATTTTTTATGCTCTGTAGATAGGGTAGGTGCCATGTCTGCTGAAATTTTTGGGGAGGCTGTCCTCTCGTAATTTTTTTTTTTAAGATTGCGGCTTTACTATGCATTTTAACGTAAAAATATGTATTATAAACGTTATAGAGAATTCAAAATCCTAAAACTTTTATTTGAAATTTTTTTTGTATAACGCTTAGTTTAATAATAATTAGTGTTTTTCTGGTTTTTTCATGAAAATCTGCAAAAAATTGTTTGTTTTAGATTTCGGCCGTAGTAGGCCTATGTATTTTTCAACAAAAGTGTATATAATCAAATTTACAGGAAATTAAAAGATCTACAATTTTTATTTTAAGAATTTTTCTCCACAGAGCCTAGTTTAACGTCAAAGAATGATTTTTCGTACTATTAAGCCAAACTAAGGTTGATTTTCATTTTGCATTATTCACTCATGATTATGCCCAAAACGGGCAGGTGGAGTGTTATTTTAATTGCACTCTATCTGTTTGGTCCAGGGCTAAAAAAAATAGTTCTGTTTCTTATCACATAGTCAGCCACTTATATGACTGAACTATTTAAGAACAGAAGAGGTAGAGGTGTAAAAGACACTAGTCAGAGTTATCTCCTCTGAGAGTAATGAATTTCACTATGCAGCCGGACCCTGTGGTGAATGAAGTGAAGGTGTCATTTGCAGGGTGGAAAGTGAGTGCTTTTCGGAGGGCCTGGCATGCTGATAAGCAAACTCTTTCAACTCAGTGAGGAAGGCAATGGTAAACCACCTCACTCTTCGTTTTTACTTAGTAAAACCTCTGAAGGTTCAAACCAGCCTTTCGGCTGTTTACCTAAACAACAACAACACTCATGATTAAAATTAGGTTATGTTGTACGAGGTTAATTTTTTGTTTATTTTTCTAATGTTAATTATTTTATTAATTCAAATATTGTTAATTATTTGCTACGGCAAGAGAAAGTTGTTTCACACCAGATTTTTTGAAATCAAGTTTTTACTGGAAATACACGTTTTTAGGCCCCCTGAAAAACAATGTTTTTCATTGTTTTCATTGTGTTCATTAAACTCAAGTGCTGTGCGGCAGCAAGATTGGTTTAGAAGAGATATGAAATTTAAAAGTAGGCAACGAAAACATACAGGAAATCGGGGAATTCTGCTATCTAGGGAGTAAATTGACAAAGGATAGTAGAAGCACAAGTGATATCAAAAGTAAGATTGTTCAAGCTAGAAAAGCCTTTGATATTTGAAATAGCTTACTGACTACAAACATTGGTTGATAGATTAGGAAAAATTTCTTAAAACACTATGTTTGGAGTGTAGCATTATGCGGAAGTGAAACGTGGGTGATGGGGCTGTAGTAAGGAAGAGGATAGAAACTTTTGAAATGTGGTTTTATAGGAAAATGTTGAAGATAAGGTGGGTG
This sequence comes from Catonia carolina, assembly GCA_035578175.1. Taxonomy (NCBI): domain Eukaryota; kingdom Metazoa; phylum Arthropoda; class Insecta; order Hemiptera; family Achilidae; genus Catonia; species Catonia carolina. The sequence goes on along the minus strand of JAQMRL010000014.1, from coordinate 7,399,823 downwards.
GACAAAATAAGTAATTTAGAGGTTCTTAGACGAGTGGATGAAAGAAGTATGTGGAAACATCTAACCAGTAGAAGGGATAGGCTAGTGGGGCATATCTTAAGACTCCAGGTATTGGTCTATCAATAATAGAGGGTAATATTGAGGAGTGAATTGTAGGGAGGAGGCAAAGGTTTGAATATTTAAAGCAGATTTCAAAAGATGTAGGGTATTACAGGTGTTTAGACAAACTTGCGCAAAATAGTACAGCTTGAAAAACTGCATCAAACCAGTCGAGAGATTGATGACAATAAAAAAAAACTCAAGTGCACTTCATAAAAAGGCGGAAAGTGAAGTACATGCCTTTGATAAAACAAAGTCGCACAGTATCCGCACATTGAAAGTATCACCTTTTTCTTAAAAGGTTAGTCAAGTGGCTAAGGTACTAAGTTGGTTATAATGCAGTGTGGTAAGTTAAAAAACTTCAAGGTCAAATGTTATGTAGGATAAATAGCCTGAAAAGTAAAAAAAGTAATGCAGTACACGTATTTTTAGTTTGTATGATTCTGCTACAACTTATTTTCTTTAGTGTATTTCTAATTAACTTTTTATAATAAAGTTGTAATATCCTGCAGAAATAAGAATAATCATAAATTGTTGTAGATTTTGTAACTTACTTTCGTCTAATTTGCAAGAAGTAAGTTGTTTTACCTATATGGAATAAAACACCCAAAAATATTGTTAACAAATAAAAGTAATCGGGTGTGAAACACTCACACGACTTTCTCTATCAGTACAAATAATGAACAATATAACCTAACATTAGTAATAAAACATTAGAAATAAACAAAAAAAAACATAACCTTATTTAAATCATGAGTTGATGCAAAATTAGAATCAACCTTAGTTTGGCTTAATAATACAGCAAATCACTCTTTCACGCTAAACTAGTCTCTACAGAGTAAAATGCTTAAAACAAAAGTTGTAGATCTTTTAATTTTCTTTAAGTTTTATTACATACTTTTTTGTCGTAAAATGCATACTAAGGCCGAAATCTTAAAAAATCAATATTGTTTACAGAGTTTCATGAAAAACCCGAAAATCACTAATTAACGCCAAACTAAGCGTTATACAAAGAAATGTTAGAAATAAAAGTTGTAGGTTTTTAAATTGTCCACAACTTTTATTATATACACTTTTGCCCTAAAAAGCATATTAAGGCCGGAATTTAAAAAAAAATACAATTTTTAATTACGAGAGCTCAGCCTCCCCAAGAATTTCAGCAGACATGGCACCTATCCTACTTGTAGAGCATTTATAATTGTAGTAAATGAGGCGATTTTAACAAAAAGGAGCCGTTTTTGAGAAAATCGCAAAAAAGTGAAAAATGACTCGAATGAACTACCTACTACTTCTGGTAGACCGTTTTTTTTTTTTTTTTTTTTTTACTTGTGAGGCCACAATGGACCACTTCAGCCACAACATGAAAGCCTCTACTTCGATCTCTGAGCCTTGATCTTTACCCAGTATTCCCTCATTCTTTGTGATCTCTGAGCCCGGAGTTCTTCCGTTACCCTCTGCACTCTTCTAGTCTTGGTTTCCGGTTCCAAAGCCAGATCCTTCAACTTTCTATAACTCTCAGACTTGAACCTCACATCCTCCAGCGTCAACCCAAACCTTTCCAAGTCCTCCTTGACTTCCTTCACCGTTTACTATAATATTATACTAAATTATTTACTATAATAAAAATTCTGGATGTTTTTTTACTTTCTCTTGCCTAAATGAATAGATAGGAAGGAAAGTATTGTTTTCATGTCGATTTTTCGAAATCGAGTTTTCACCGGATCTACACGTTTTCAGACCCCCTGAACCCAAAAAACATGTTTTTAGCGATTGGTCTGTGTGTATGTGCGCGCGCGCGTGTGTTTGAACAGAATATCTCAAGAACAAAACATCGTACAACTTGTAACATTGTACGAACTTGTAACTTAAAACTTAAGTTAGATACCACTAGAGGACCCGACACAAACATTTTCATCAAAATCGGTTAACCGGAAGTAGTAGTTTTTTCGTGTCATTTTTCACTTTTTTCCGATTTTCTCAAAAATGGCTTCTACGATTTTTTTTTTAAATCGCCTCATTTACTAAATTTGTGTATGCTTTACAAGATAGGGTAGGCGCCAAGTCTGCTGAAATTCTTAGAGAGGCTGTTTTCACGTAAAAAAAAATTTTTAAGATTGCGACTTAAATATTCATTTTAGCGCAAAAATTTATGTAATAAAAGATGTAGAAAATTGAAAATCCTAACTTTTATTTCAAGCATTTTTGATTTTTTAAGATTTCAGCCTTAGCATGCATTTTACGCAAAAGTGTACATAATCAAATTTATAGAAAATTGAATGATCTACAACTTTTATTTAGAGAATTTTTCTCTATAGAGCCTAGTTTAGCGTGAAAGAGCGATTTTTCCGTATTTTAAGCCTAACAGGTTGATTTTCATTTTGCGTTTTTCACTCGATTAAAATTAGGTTGTGTTTTTTGAGGTTAGTTTTTTTGTTTATTTCTAATGTTCTATTACTAATGTTAGGTTTATTGTTAATTATTTGCAGTGGCAAGTGAAAGTTGTGTGTGTTTCACACCAGATTTTTTTAAACTAAATCTGTATAAAGTTGTTTGTAATAGTCATTCAACAGATAAGAAAACAGAAATTATGAACATTTAAAAAAGAATTCATCCAAATATCTCTAGTACAAACCAAAATTTAATCCCAAGAATATATAGGCTAATCATGTAAAAACCCATTTTTGGGAAACTTAATTAAAAGTTCTTACTAATAAATTAAGTTAATTAATTAACGGAAAAATCACCCTAATACAAACAGGTCATCTATTGTATTGTACAATGGGGAGATGAAATGATTTTTTGTAACGTATGAAAATATGCCGTCCATGAGTGGGATTCGAGCTCAGGCCGCGTGAAATGAATTTTATAATGTATGAAAATATGCCGTGCCTGAATGAGATTTGAACCCAAGACCGCATGATGAGAGGCAAGTACGTTACCAACTACGCCAATGCGGCCGGGTAGTAAATTTCTGATTTATATACATTTCACTAAAAAAACCTGAAAACCGTTGCTATGACAACAATACATGTATATTTAAAAACGATGTTTTTATAACTTGTTGTCAACGTATAAAGTAAACACATGCATGTGATTCAGAAAATTTTGAACGTCAAATAAATGCAAAAATAAAATCGAAATTTAAAAAAATCTGGTGTGAAACACTCACCCAAGTTTCTCTTGCCAATGCAAATATTGAACAATAGTAACCTAACATTAGTAATAAAACATTACACTTAAACAAAAAACTAACCTTAAGAAACCCACCGGGTTGGTCTAGAGGTAAAGTCGTCGCCAAAATCAGCTGTTTAACAGCTGATTTTCGGAGACGAAGGTTCCTGGTTCAAATCCTAGTAAAGGTAGTTACTTTTATACGGATTTGAATACTAGACAGTGGTTACCGGTGTACTTTGATGGTTGGGATTCAATTAACCATACTCTCTCAGGAATGGTCGGCCTGGGTCTGTACAAGACTACACCTCATTCACACGTCATACACATCCTCATCTCATTGGGTCATGGGGTTGCTTATTGTTCTGAATTGAACAGATTGCAACGTACACAAATTAGGGATTACAAAAAAAAAAAAAAAGAAATATAACCTAATTTTAATCATGAGTTAACGACGCAAAATGACAAACAACCTCACTTTGGCTTAAAAATACGGAAAATCGCTCGTTCACGCTAAACTAGGCTCTGTAGAGAAAAATCCTCTAAATAAAAGTTGTAGATCGTTCAATTTCCTATAAATTTGATTAAGTACACTTTTTCGCAAAATGCATGCTAAGACTAAAATCTTAAAAAAATCGAATTTTTACACGTTTCCGTGACATAAAAAAAAAACAGAAAATCGCTAAACTACTGTAAGTACCGCTAAACTAACCGTTGTACAAAAAAATGTTTGAAATAAAAGTTGTAGGACTTTAAATTGGCTACAACTTTTATAGATACATAAAGTCACAATCTTCAAAAAAAAAAAATTACGAGAAAACAACTCTTCCAAGAATTTCAGCAGACATGGCGCCTACCCTATCTAGTTGGGCATAAAAAATTTAGTAAATGAGGCGATTTTTAGAAAAAATCTTAGTACCCGTTTTTGAGAAAATCGTAAAAAGTTAAAAATTAAACGAATAAACTACTACTTTCGGTTGACCGATTTTAATGAAAATGTTCGAGTCGGGTCCTCTAGTGGTATCTAACAAGTTTCAAGTTTCAAGTTCGTACGTTGTTCCGTTCTTGAGATATTTTGTTCACACATACAGAGCAATCGCTAAAAACGTTGATTTTGGTTCAGGGGGTCTGGAAACGTGTAGATCCGGTAAAAACTCGATTTAGAAAAATTGACTTGAAAACAATACTTTCCTTTCTATTTATATAGGTAAGAGAAAGTAATAAATAATCTTCTTGAGTTGACTATCCACTTCAATGCTTCAGTCATATAATTGGGGTGAACATGTGATAAGAAGAAAAACTATTTTTTGTAGCTCTGGAACTAGCAGATCGAGTGTAAATAATTTAACACCACCTGCCTGCTATTGGCAAGTTGAAATTTATAAGTAGTTTATAAAGTAATTATCGATTAAAAGAAACAAATAAAAAAGTGATTGTATACTTTTGTGACACCCAGTACTGCCGCAGGCGTGCTTGCGTAAATAGTTGAGCCATGATGCGTTGCTTTAAAGCAAGCCGACCTCTATAATATTTTCCTTATCAGTGTAGGAAAATCCGCAGGAAACCAGTTCTGTTTCGTTTCATTCTAACGTCTGTACTGTAGCCCTCGACATCCGGTTTAAGAAAAAAATTATTCCAACCAGGATCTTCCTCAACTCAATGCAAATCGGTAGATTTTTCTTTTTTTATTTCTTATACCTTCTTTCTTCGTGATGCTATTTGCAAACAACTTGTTATTGATAAGCCATACACTAACTTCTATAGTACGACACGTCAAGATAATATTTTAATTGTTCATAATAATTTGATTCTGTTCGTTAATTTAAAACTTCTTCTCTGTAGAAATACTATGGCGCCTGCACTATATGCTATTTTATTTTTTAGCATCAGTGGAGTACATGAAATGTATTATTGGACATTTTTTAAATTAATTGTCTTCTATCATTTTGTTTTGTCCGTCCGTCACACCCAGATGTCAGAAACTACAAGAGATAGCAACAGACGGTTTTCGGATTCGTAATCTACCCAAAACGTTAGTGGGCCTAAATTGTATTTGAAGTTCTGGTTTCAAACGAAAGTAGCCCAAAATCGGAAGTAAATAAATCAAAGTCAGAAACTACAAGAGATAACAAGAAACGGTTTCCGGATTCTTAATCTACACAAAAAGTTAATGAGTGAAATTGGGTTTGAAGTTTCGATTTTGCCCGGAAGTGTCCCATAACCGGAAGTCAAGAAATTAGACTCGGAATTCGGAAACGAAAATAGTGTCATTTGATTTCTCTTATAAAGTAGATACAGAAATCATTGGGTTTGAAGTTCCAATTTTGACCGGAAATGGCCCAAAGCCGGAAGTCAAGAAATCAAAGTCGGAATTTGGAAACATAAATAATGTAATTCGATTTCTCTTAAAGAGTTAATAAAGAAATAAATAGGTTTGACGTTCTAGTTTCGAACGGAAGTGGCCAAAACTGGAAGTCAAGAAATTAAACTCCATAGGTGGAGTAAACCACCTCACTCCTCGTTTTACTTAGTAAAACCTCTACAGGTTCAAACCAGCCTTCCGGCTGATGACCTAAACAACACAATCTAAACAAAAAGTTGATGAACTAAATTGGGTTTGAAGTTTCGATTTCGCCCGGAAGTAGCCCATAACCGGAAATCAAGAAATCAAACTCGGAATTCGGAAACGAAAATAGGTCATTAATATCTCTTAAATAGTAGATACAGAAATAATTGGGATTAAAGTTCTGGTTTGGACCGGAAGTGACCCAAAGCGGAAGTCAAGAAATCAAATTCGGAATTCGGTAACATAAATAGTATAATTCGATTCCTCTTAAAGAGTAAATACAGAAACAAATAGGTTTGAAGTACCGCTTTTGAACGGAAGTGGCCAAAACTGGAAGTCAAGAAATCAAAGTCAGAAACTACAAGAGATAGCAAGAAACGGTTTACGGATTGGTAATCTACGCAAAAATTTAATGAGCTAAATTGGGTTTGAAAATTCGATTTCGACCGGAAGTGTCCCATAACCGGAAATCAAGAAATCCAACTCGGAATTCGGGAACGAAAATAGTGTCATTTGATTTCTCTTAATAAGTAGATACAGAAATCATTGGGTTTGAAGTTCCGTTTTCGAATAAAAGTGGCCCAAAACTAGAAGTCAAGAAATCAAAGTCTAAAACTACTAGAGATTGCAACAAACGGAACCTGAATTGGTTTGAATTTCCGGTTTCTACCTGAATTGATCTAAAACTGGAAGTCAAGAAATTGAAGTCGGAATTTGGAAAAAAATGGTGACATTCGATTCCTCTTAAAGAGTAGATTAAAAATTCATTTGGTTTGAAGTTCCAGTTTTGGCTGGATATGGCCCAAAACTGGAAGTCAAGAAATTAAAGTCGGAATTTGGAAACAAAAATAGTGTCATTCGATTCCTCTTAAAGAATAGATACAGAAATCGCTAATGGTTTTTGCCACAAGTCAAAGGTAAGCCTGTTTTAAAATTGCCACCAGCCGTGAGACGCGTCGACTCATGAAGGAATTTTTTATTTATAATTCTCCTAAAAGAGGAGAACCCGTGCTTGAAGGAAACATAAATTCATTAACTTTGTCGTAAAAATGATATATATTACACAATTGGTAAAAAGTACAGAATACTTGATTACAAATTTATTTATAACATTAAACAATGTTGATATGAACAATGTCAACTAGTTAATTGATCACTTAACTTAACTTTTTTAATAAATTATATAACATTAAATTTTGTTAAAAATGTTAAAATTCTACTTTCTCTTGCCTATATGAATATATAGGAAAAGTATTGTTTTCAAGTCGACTTTTCATCGGATCTACACGTTTTCAAACCCCTTGAACCCAAAAAATATGTTTTTAGCGATTGGTCTGTGTGTGTGCGCGCGCGCCTGTGTGTGTGTGTGTGTGTGTGTGTGTGTGTGTGTGTGTGAACGGTATCTCAAGAACGGAAAATCGTACGAACTTGAAACTTTAAGCTTAAGTTAGATACTACTACCGGACTCGACACGAACATTTTCATCAAAATTGGTCAACCGGAAGTAGTAGTTTATTCGTGTAATTTTTCACTTTTTTGCGATTTTCTCTATAAAAGCTCCTACGATTTTTTTTAAAAATCGCCTCATTTACTAATTTTTTTATGCTCTACAAGATAGGGTAGGCGTCATGTCTGCTGAAATTCTTTGAGAGGCTATTTTAACGTAAAAGAAATGTTTTTTTTAAGATTGCGGCTTCATATGCATTTCAGCGCAAAAATGCATTTAATAAAATTTGTAGAGAATTTAAAATCCTACAACTTTTATTTCAAACATTTTTTTGTATAATGCTTAGTTTAGCGGTAATTAGCGGTTTTCTGTTTTTTTTCTCACGAAAACATGTGAAAAATTGATTTTTTTAAGATTTCGGCTTTCGTATGCATTTTACGACAAAAGTGTATAGTCTAGTCTATAATAAAATTTATAGAAAATTAAAAGATTTACAACTTTTATTCAGAGCATTTTTCTGTGCAGAGCCTAGTTTAGAGTGAAAGAGTGATTTTCCGTATTTTTAAGCCAAACTGAAGTTGATATTCATTTTGCGTCTTTCACCCATAATTAAAATTAGGTTATGTTTATTGACGTTAGTTTTTTTGTTTATTTGTAATGTTTTATTACCAATATTAGGTTATATTGTTAATTATTTGCATTGGCAAGAGAAAGTTTTGTTGAGTGTTTCTCACCAGATTTTTTAATTTAATTTAATAGTATCGGATGAGGATTTTACAGATTCTTCAGAACAGAATACAAGAGCTATGTTTGAAGCTCCTTGATACGTTAGGAATAGTGATCTGTAAAGAGATCTTGACATCGCTTTTGTTTCCAGATGGATAAGATTTGCTGTGAAACATAAAGCTCATCTACACTGTCTAATCTGTCCAGAAGGAATTCAAGTTCTTGATAATGAAAATGTTCCTAGAAGGCCTTGAAACTAGTGTAACGGTGTAGTAAGATGTGTTGAAACAGAGCAATGTGCAGGTCGATTAATTTTCATAATCTCGATTAATAAACATCTCGATCATCGCAATTCACAATCCTTGTTCAACACATTCCGTCTTATACAATACACAAATTCTTAACAACGAAGGCAACCTGTATCAAATTTTAAAAAAAATACGAGAAAAAATCTTTGAAAAGTAAAATATCTGGTGTGAAACACACAAATTTATCTTGCTAGTGCCAATAATCATCAATATATCCTAACATTAGTAATAAAACTTACCACTAAACCAAGCGTTATACAAAACAATGTTTGAAATTAAAGTTATAGTTGTTTTGCGCTAAAATGCATATTAAAGCCGCAATCTTAAAAAAGCATATGTTTTCTACCAGAGCACAGCCTCCCCAAGAATTTCAGCAGACATGGCGTCCACCTTATTTTGTAGAGCATAAAAAAATGTTGTAAATGAGACGATTTTTAAAAAAATCGTAGGAGCCGTTTTTGAGAAAATCGCAAAAAAGTGAAAAATGACACGAATAAACTAGGTAATACTTCTTGTTGACCGATTTTGATGAAAATGTTCGCTTGTCGGGCCGGTAGTACCAGAGTACTGAGTAGGTGGTATCAGAGTAACTGGAAATATGACTCATTCACTTCCTGTCGAATGAAAACAAATAATGAAATACAGTACAAAATTAAAAATGTTGAATATTTCCGAATTTTTAATGTTTTTGGAATCGAATGTTATTCTTCACGTTTTTCTATGAAATATTAAAGTTGAATCGTGTTTCTAGCCCAAAAAATACACCACCCAGAGGACTTAGAAAAATAAATGTCTATGCACCCGATAGACTAAAATATGCGACATCGTCACAGTTTAAGTTGCTTAACTAATTTAATTAATGTTACTTAAAGTTGCGAAATAGCCTATATTGATCAGGAAGCTCTAAGCTACGGAACAATGAAAGATTTTTTAAAAATCGGTTCAGTAGTTTCTGAGATTACCTCATACAAACAAACAAACAAACAAACAAACAAACAGACGTTTCTTCTTTATTATATTAGTATAGATATAGTATAGTATAGATATTCATATAGGCAAGAGAAAGTAAAAAGGAGTGTGTGGATTGCCGCTTTGTGATAATGATACAGCGTCAATTGATATCGACAGCTACAAAGGGCGAAGGCTCCGCTTGTTGATAACACAAATCGTCTGAATTTATCCGATACACATTGTGGCTAAATACTGAACAGATGTTTGTTAGTCCTTTCACGGGGAGTGACATTACGCTTCCGCTATCTGTTTATTGCTATCACCCTGTGCTACCAAGGCGTAGTGTGCAGCACAAACGTCCCTTATTCGGACCTTGGGTAATTCGGATAACAAGAAACCCAGATAAAAATACTGTAGCTTATTATAATTTTTACTTTCTCTTGCCTATATGAATATGTAGGAAGGAAAGTATTGTTCTCATGTCGATTTTTCGAAATCGAGTTTTCTGTGGATATACACGTTTCCAGACCCCCTGGAACCCAAAAAACATGTTTTTAGCGATTGGTCTGTGTGTGTGTGAACAAAATATCTCAAGAACGGAACACCGTACGAAGTTGAAACTTGTAACTTGTTAGTTACTTCTACCGGACGCGGCACAAACATTTTCATCAAAATCGGTTAACTGGAAGTAGTAATTTATTCGTGCTATTTTTCACTTTTTTGCGATTTTCTCAAAAAAAAATTTTAAATCACCTTATTTAGTACTACAATTGTTATGCTCTATAAGATAAAGTAGGCGCCATGTCTGCTGAAATTCTAGGGGAGGCTAATCTCTCGTAGAAAAAAATATTTTTTTTTAAGATTTCAGCCTTATCCACCGGGTTGGTCTAGAGGTAAAGTCGTCGCCAAAATCAGCTGTAACAGCTGATTTTCGGAGACGAAGGACCTGGTTCAAATCCTAGTAAAGGTAGTTACTTTTATACGGATTTGAATACTAGACAGTGGTTACCGGTGTACTTTGATGGTTGGGGTTCAATTAACCATACTCTCTCAGGAGTGGTCGACCTGGGTCTGTACAAGACTACACCTCATTTACACGTCATACACATCATCCTCATCTCATTGGGTCATGGGGTTGCTTATTGTTCTGAATTGAACAGATTGTAACGTACACATATTAGGAATTTAAAAAAGATTTCAGCCTTAGCTTGCATTTTACGACAAAAGCGTATAATGAAATTTATAGGAAATTGAAAGATCTACAATTTTTTTTTATTACATATTTTTTCTCTACAGAGCCTAGTTTAGCGTGAAAGAGTGATTTTCCGTATTTTTAAGCCTAATTAAGGTTGATTTTCATTTTACGTCTTTCACGCATGATTAAAATTAGGTTATGTTTCTTGAGGGTTTATGTTTTTGTTAATTTCTAATATTTGGTTCTATGGGGCATTATTTGCATTGGCAAGATAAAGTCGTGTGAGTGTTTCACACCAGATTTTTTGGTTTCAAAAGGCCTGGAAACGTGTAGACCTATATCCGGTGAAAACTCGATTCGAAAAATCGATGTAAAAACAACACTTTCCTTCCTTGTATATTCATTTAGGGAACAGAAAGTAAAAATATTGGTATAGTTGTTTTCTGAAAAGATTTTTAAGTTGGTACATGTTTAGTCATTATGTCGAGTAAGTGAAGCATAGAAGAAATATTAAAATCTGTACAATTTATTTTTATTTTGTAGCAAAAGTAATAGAACATAAGGTATAAGTATGTGTGTTATGTGCATAAAAATTTAGATAAAAATGTTTACAATAATTTGGCACGTGTCTTTATGTTTCCAAATGAAAAGTGAAAAGTAGTATTGCGTTGTCAGTGCAAGGTCAACAATTAAGTAAAATATGAAATAATGACAGCACCCAATCATATCAGTGAACTTATATCAGACAATAATAGTCCGACTACTTTAAAAATGAGTGAAACACTGTCGATTTCCGGCATTTTTCTTCATTTTTCATTTTCTGACATCAAGGTGATCTCTGCTTTATTACAGGGACGTATCCAAATACGAGTATGTTTTTCGGAGGGGCAAAATAAAATATTGTATACAAAACACAGATATATTTTTTCCTCGTTTAGGGTAAATTTTAAAATACGTGTGGTAATTTTAGAAGTTTCTGGAAGTTCTTTTTGCAGCCTTATTCTCAACATTTGCTCACTAGACTTTTCTCCTTCCTTCTGTCCACCTGGTGTTCTGTTTTTATTTTTCATCAAAGCCCTTAAAGTTTTCCATCAATCTTTATTTTCTGACATCAAAGTGATACGTCCTTTATTATACGCACGTATCAAGAATTTTATCGGGGGGGGGGGAAATAAAATATTGTACTCACAAAACTCATAGATATATCTTTCCTCGTTTAGGGTCAATTTTAAACTATATGAGGTAATTTTAGAAGTTTCTGGAAGTTCTTTTTGCAGCCCTATTCTTAGCATTCGCTCACTAGACTTTTCTCCTTTTTTCTGTTCACCTGGTGTTCTGTTTTTACTCGTTTTTGAAGCACTTAAAGTTTTTTTTCATTCTTCATTTTCTGACATCAAGGTGATCCGTCCTTTATTACAGGCACATATCCAGAATTTTTTTTTCGGAGGGGCAAAATAAAATATTGTAAACAAAACTCATAAATATATTTTCTCCTCTTTTAGGGTCAATTTTAAAGTATATGAGGTAATTTTAGAAGTTTCTGGAAGTTCTTTTTGCAGCCCCATTCTCAGATATCACTCACTAGACATTTCTCCTTTCTTCTGTCCACCTGATGTTCTGTTTTTACTCTTCATTGAAGCCCGTAAAGTTTTTTCTTATATATATAAGCGAGTTTGATCTACAGCTCCAGCCGCTTCTCGCATCCCATCTGCCATCTCTCTCGGTTCATCCAGTCCCCCTCCACAAGATTTCTATTCCTCATATCAGAATACACCTGCTTGTTCCACAGTTCGGGCGGTCTTCCTCTTCTTCTTCGTCCAGGTGGATCCCAATTCAGCATTCTCTTGGGCCACCTTTCATCTCTCATCCTCTGTGTATGTCCCAACCATATAAGGCGCTTCTTCTCAATTTGCTCCACTGTTGTATCCATTTTCCCCATTCTGTTCCTTATCTCCGAATTTCGCATTCGATCCATCCTTGAAACACAACTACTCCGGCGCAAGAAATCCATCTCCACAGCATTTATTCTTTGCCTGTCTCTTTTGGTCAATTCCCATGTTTCAGAGCCATAGAGCAATATACTCTGTACAATGGAATGATAGATTTTAATTTTCGTACATTTTTTTATATTTGTAGACCAGAGTATGGAGTTTAATGTTTGTGTCGCCTGCCTGGCCTGTCCAATTCTACTTGTGATTTCTCTTTTTGAATTGCTCTCCGATGATATTATGCTGCCCAGGTATTTATATTCATCACATTTCACCACATTATGACCTCCTACTTGTAGATCCCTTGCTGTACCTCCTGAAACTAGGTATTTGGTCTTTTTGAAATTTATTTTCATTCCATTTTTCCTATAAGAATCAGCAAGTTTCCTGATCATGTAATGAATATCATACTCATCACCAGCCATTATTACTTGATCATCGGCGAACAAGAGTGAGTAAATATATTCGTTATTTATTGGGATACCCATATATTCACACTTTCCTTTCCAGTCCTTTAATATCTCCTCCAGATAGATTTTGAACAGGGTCGGAGATAGACAACAGCCTTGACGCACGCCCTTATCTGTACCAAATGGCTTTGACACTTTATTTCCTATTTTTATCACATTTATTTGGTCCTTGTAAATTTCTTTGACAGCAGAAATGTAATGCTTATTAATGATTGATTTATCCAAGATTTCAAAAAGTCTCTGTATTGGTACCGTATCGAAAGCTTTCTCCAGATCGATAAATATCAAATGGGTTTCCAAATTCCTCAGTTTTCTCTTTTCAATTAGCTGCTTTAATGTAAACATATTGTCAGTACAAGAGCGTCCCGCGGTAAATCCACTTTGTTCTTCACCTATATTTATTTCTTTTTCAATTCTCTTCCTTATTATGCGTCCATACAGTCTCCCTATTGTAGCTAATATTGTGATACCCCGGTAATTCGCACAGTCATCACGTGATCCCTTCTTGTGGATCGGTGTCAAGTAGCCAAGCTTCCAATCTTGCGGAATCTTATCGTGCATGAATAGGCATCTATTAAATATATATGCAAGGATTTCAAAAGTTCTAGAAGTTGCAGCTTTCAAGAGCTCAATTGGGATACCTCCAGGACCTGGTGATTTACCATTTTTAATTTCTTTAAGACTCTCTTGCACTTCTCTTTCTGTTATCTCATCTATTTGGCCGACAGGTTCATATTCTCCCCACGGTTTTAGATACACCTTTCTATCTTCTTTTAACATCTTAGAGAAGTAAATCCTCCATCTGTCAATGCCTATCAGATCTATTGCTATGCCTTTCCTATCCTTCCTCAGGTTCTTAACAACATTCCATGCCTCTTTTGTCCTTGTGCCACCAATATACTGATCAATTTTTGTGCATGTTTTTCCCATTCTTCATTCTTGAATTGCTCTATCTTTATTTTAACTTCTTTCCGTTTCTGCTGATACAATTTTCTGTCCTGTTCATTCTTTGTCACGAGCCAATTTTTATACAACCTTTTCTTTTCCCAAACAATTTTCTCCATACTTTCCGTCCACCATGAGTTTCTCTTCTGTTCTACCTGTTCCTCACGTTCACCAAGCGCTTCTCTAGCTGCGGAATGTAATGCTTCTTTCAATGCATCATACTCTTCTTCTGCCGTACCTGTTGTGTAGGTTGGAAGTTTGGAGGATAGTCTTAATTTATAAAGAATTATAAAGAAATCTGTTTTTTCTTCATTCTTTATTTTCTGACATCAAGGTGATCCGTCGTTTATTACACGCACGTATCCAGAAATTTTTTTTCGGAGGGGCAAAATTAAATATTGTAAACAAAACACACAGATATATTTTCTCTTCGTTTACGGTCAATTTTAAAGTATATGAGGTAATTTTAGAAGTTTCTGGAAGTTCTTTTTGCAGCCCCATTCTCAGCAATCACTCACTAGACTTTTCTCCTTTCTTCTGTTCACCTGGTGTTCTGTTTTTACTCTTCATTGAAGCCTTTAAAGTATTTTTGTTCTTCTCATAATCAAAGATTAGGCTTCCGCCTGTTCCGACTTAAACAGCGACAAACTATTGAATTATTGTCATCTATTGTGTGGCCTCCCAACATCTCTCTTCCCCACCGGTCTCTAGTGAAAAACTCTGAGAGGAGCCTTTTAAGTTTAAAAATTATTATCTAAATTTAGTTCGTTTTATTAAGTTTCCTCGGTTTATTCCGGTTTTTTCAATACCCTTTTTTTACTTCTTTAAACCATTTACCCGAAACCTTAGGTCTATTATTTAGTATCTTAAAAAATTATTTTGTCATCCATTCTATTTAGCCTTCTTTTTCTAATCGTTTCCATTAATTGTTTATTTTCCTTGCACGCACGCACACACACACACATTTATTTTTAGGAAGCTAATGCCCCCTTTGCCCCATCTGGATACTTGCCTGTGTTTTATAAATTTAATATACTGTATAAATACAAATTTTAATCAACTTTTGGTTAAATATGGTAAATTTACAACGGTTTTTTCTGATCAGAGATTTTCTTATGTTACAGTTTTTTTAAGTGAAAACTTCTTTCGGTGCACTTTGCACTTTTTCTGAACAGTGTACGAAACTGAACGTCACGCGCCGCACAGGAATGGAAAGGTTATTTTTATTTTAAGATTACGGCCTTAATATGCATTTTAGAGCAAAAGTTGTATACGATCAAAGTTGCAGAACTTTTAAAATCCTATAACTTTAATTTCTAGCATTATTTTGTACTACGCTTAGTTTAGCGGCAAATAGTGATTTTCTGTTTCTTTTCTCATCACAATTTGTAAAATGGGATGTTTTTAAGATAACGGCCTTAGTATGTATTTTAAAGTCTCGTAAAATAATGAAGACTACATTATAAATGTTGTTTAGGTCATCAGGAGAAAGACTGGTTTGAACCTCTAGAGGCTTTACTGAGTAAAACGAGGAGTGATGTGGTTTAAAATTGCCTTTCTCACTTCCACCCTGCAAATGACACTTGCGCTTCATTCACCACAAGATCTGGCTGTATAATGAAATTCATTACTTTTAGAGGAGATAATTCTAATAAGTGCCTTTTACACCTCTACCTCTTCTGTTCTTAAATGATTCATCCATTAAATTGGCTGAAAATGTGATAAAAAACAGAAATATTTTTTGTAGCCCTGGAACTAACAGTGAGTGCAAGTGATTTACTACTCCACCTGTCTGTTATTCTTTGGTTCGAATCCCATTCAGGCACGGCATATTTTCATAAGTTACAAAAATCATTTCATCCTTCACGTCTGTATTAGCAGTAATTGCAGAACAGTCGGACGTTATACCAAAAAAAGTCTGTTATAGGCATGAAAAAGATGAGAACGTTCAACTCCCTCAATTCATTTAGAAATTATAGGAATATTGTACGATTTGAAAGAAATCCACGTGTTGAGTGTGGCGGTTTACCATTGCCTACCTCACTGAGTTAAAAAATGTATGCTTATCAGCATGCCAGGCCCTCTGAAAAAACATTTTTTCCATCCTGCAAAAGATACCTTCACTTCATTCACCACAAAGTCTAGCTGTATAATGAAATTCATTACATTCAGAGGAGATAACTCTGATTAGTGTCTTTTACACCTCTACCTCTTCTGTTCTTAAATGATTCAGTTATTTAATTGGCTGACCATGTGATGTAAGTAACAGAACAATTTTTGTAGCCCTGGAACTAACGATTGAGTGCAAAAGTAATTTAACACTCCATGTGTCTGTTATGAGCAGATTCATTTAAAAACCACAGGAATATTGTAAGATTTGAAAGAAATGCATCCGTTTTACCGTTTTATATCTTAATAAAGAATCAAATTTGCCCATAACGGGCAGGTGGAGTGTTAAATTAATTGCTCTCAATCTGTTGGTTCCTGGGCTACAAAAAATATTTCTGTTTCTTATCACATAGTTAGACAATTATAAGACTGAAATATTTAAAAACAGAAGAGTTAGAGGTGTAAAAGACACTTGTCAGAATTATCTCCTCTGAAAGTAATGAATTTCACTATACAGTCAGACCCTGTGGTGAATGAAGTGAAGGTGTCATTTACAGGGTAGAAAGTGGGTGCTATTCGGAGGGCCTGGCATGCTGATAGGCATACTCTTTCAACTCAGTGAGGAAGGCAATAGTAAATCACCTCACTCCTCGTTTTTACTTAGTAAAACCTCTAGAGTTTCAAACCAGCCTTTCGGCTATTGACCTAAACAACAACAAGGAATCAACAAATGCATTCGGATGTACAGAATGTTTGGATTAAAGGGAGTCAAATAATTGAATCTCTAATAGCGTATATTATATATATATATATTATTTAAGAGATTTACCATGCCGGTATGTGATGTGCGATAGCTATGTCAGTTCCACTATCTCTCCATAATTACGCTAACAAAAATAAACAACTTCATAAAAAAAGAGACGGACATAAAAAACGTTATTAAATTTGACCTTGAAAAATTCAAAATAAAAATCTGTAAATTTAAGAAATTGACGTTTTTAAATACCTCGACAACTTTTTATTTACATTATTTTTAATTTATGTTTAAAAACAAACAGCGTGATTTTAAATATCGCATAATTCATACGTCGGCTGTTTAAATTTTAAATTATGAAAAATATTTGGCTAAATAACCGATTCGCTAATCTTGAAACAGGACGAAGTTTTACTTATTTATTGACCATTAGGCTATTAATTCTATTCATGTTTGTGAAGTAACCTACACAATTTAACGTCAAACTTGCCTCTCGTTATTTTTGTACATATCTGCTCGTCCTCAAGCTAATCACCGTATTTGCCAGTGTAGAAAACGCACGTTTTTCCTGTGGAATGTTAACCCTTTCAGTACCAACGTCCGGAAAACAGGACGTCGATGTCTTTTACTTAGTAATAACATTCTGTTTACCGGACGTCCGTAAAGTGCCAACGTCCGGATGACCGAACATTTCCAAAAACACTTTAAACGAAAATTAATGAAAAAATGTATTTTAAAACCGCCTTCGTGGCGTAGTGACTAGCGCGCTAGCCTTCAAAGCGATAGGTCCCGGGTTCGATTCCCGGCTAGAGAAATTTTAACACGTTGAAACCACCGTTAAGGTACCAAAACCCACAGTAGTTGCAAATGACCAAGCTGTTAATACGACTTTAAATAATCTAAAAAAACTATTTTAGAATTTTATATTTTTGAATATTTTTAGTGTTTGAACGATTTCTTTTTATATGAACACAATAAAAATTAGTTTTTAGTACTAATTTTAGGTTATATTATTAATTAATTGCATTGGCAAGAGAAAGTTGTGTGAGTGTTTCACACCAGATTTTTTTTAATTTAGTATCAAATAAGGAGGAAGTTAGTTTCCATCGGTCGTTATGCATAACATAGCTATTATTCCCAGTTTATCGTACCCAGTAGTTTTCTATTGTACTTCTTTGGTACCTTTCACATCGACTATGTAGTTTCTAGGCATATCGAGATAGACTGGAGTTTTGTCTGTATTACCTATCTGATCAAGAGTGTAGATATTTTTAGTTCGTAAGTTAATAACATGGCGCTGGAAATTCACAAGCTTCGTTTCAAAATCAAAGATTGTGTTTATGTGCGTGTTTATTCTACGAATTTCGCGCAACGGTAATTTTAAAATGTTTACAACAACTGAACAAAGAGTTTATATACTTCAGTTGTGGTGGAAGCATCTTACAAATACTGCTAAAGTAGGCCTACTGGGAGAACTTAGTGGAAAGAAAAAATCCAGGTGTGTCGTTACCGACTCGGCAACATTTGTAAAAGTTAAATAAGAAATCTGAAAACACAGGAAGCGTATTAAATACCCCGAAACGTGGTCATCCACGATCGATTTGCATAGACGATAACCTACGTAAGGTTGCTGAAGCGTTTGTATCCAGTCCTGGTAAATCAACTGTTAAGGCATCTTCTGAACTAAGGTTGTAACGAACTAGCGTGCAAAGGATGATGAAGGAATTAAAATTGAAGCCATTTCGTCCATCTTTACTCCAAGTGCTTCATGAGTACGATTCAGACAGGAGGTTGGAATTCTGTGAGACAGTCGCTAACCGTGCAGAAGCCGATCCAAACTTTTTGCGATCAATTTTATGGTCTGATAAGGCATGTTTCTAACTAAACATGGTGGTGTAGTGATCAGCGCAACTGGCTACTATGCCGGGGTCCCGGGTACGATTCCCGGTCAGGTCTGGCATTTTTTCATCTGTAAATCACCGCATATCATTACCTACGCACAAGCCCAAGGCTTATGTAGGCATCATCACTCAATAATTAAAAAAAAAACGTGCCTGGTGTTATGGTATGGAGAGGTATTTCGAATACTGCACTGATAGGTCGTTATTTTTTTTGAGGGAAATGTTTACTCAGAAAATTACGTACAAATGCTGCATCAAGTAGTATTTCCGGAACTTGGAAACAGTCCTGTTTACAATATCCAATCGCTCATCTGGCAAAAAAAAATATGGCGCCCCAGCACATTTCGGTATCGAAGTTCGTTAGTTTTTAAATTCCAAAGTTGATGAATGAAATGGTCGTCATGGTACAATCGAATGGCCAGACTTAACGCCATGTGATTTTTCACTGTCAAGCATTATAAAGGAACTAGTTATTCTTCCAAGCCACATAACCTGCATGAACTAAAAAGTTCAATTGAAATTGCATATGACTATGTAAATGACGTTAAATGTTAATGTTGAAAATTTGTGAATCAGTTTTAAGTCGCTGTATAAAGTGTATAGAGAATCATGGTGGACATTTTGAACAACTGCTATAACATTTTCAAGGTAATATATATGTACAATTCATATAATAAATTTGTTTTTTTCTTGTCCATAGGTTTCGTATTCCATTATAACCTTTCTTCCGATTTCTGAAAATATTGGGGAATTTGACATATGGGCCACCATGTAGTATTTCGTTTCAAAAAATTTAAAAGGTATATTTTAGAGCGGACTGCGGGCCGCAAACAAACAAGTCGAGCCACGGGTTGTGCCCCTAATCAAAATAAAAATCAAAATACTGTACTGTACATTTTTACCACCAAAACGCTATTCAATTGATTAACCTTATTGGGAAAAAGTGTTTCCGTTGTAAAATTCCTAGAATATCATAATCCAGCATCAGAGGACATGAATTTATCTGTTGACAATGAGTCAACAGTCAAGTACGGTGTACGTTGAAAATTACTGATTGTCTCATCGTTATCTGGTTAGTCATTTCTTTTAAAATGCCATCAATTGGAAATTGCATTCGCTTTCTGCGTCTGAGATAGGTAGACCTACCTTTACTAGGGTTTCAACACCGGAACCTTTGTCACCAAAAATCAGCTGTTCAACAGCTGACTCGTGGCGACGACTTAGCCACTTGACCATTTCTTTGAGTTAACATAAATTTTTACTTTCTCTTACGTATATAAATATATGGGAAGGAAAGTATTGTTTTCATGTCGATTTTTCGAAATCGAGTTTTCACCGGATCTACACGTTTTCAGACCCCCTGAACCTAAAAAAACATGTTTTTAGCGATTGGTCTGTGAGTGTGTGTGCGTGTGTGTGTGTGAACAAAATATCTCAAGAACGGAACATCGTACGAACTTGAAACTTGAAACTTTAAATTAGATACCACGAGAGGAATCGACACGAAAATTTTCATTGAAATCGGTCAACCGGAAGTAGTAGTTTATTTGTGTCATTTTTCATTTTTTGTTATTTACTCAAATATGGCTCCTACGATTTTTTTAAAAATCACCTCATTTACTAAATTGTTTTATGCTCTACAAGATGGGGTAGGTGCCATGTCTGCTGAATTTCTTGGGGAGGCTGTTTTCTCGTAAAAACATTTTTTTAAGATTGCGGCTTTAATATGCATTTTAGCGCAAAAATATATATTATAAAAATTGTAGAGAATTTAAAATACGGCAACGTTAATTCAAACATTTTTTTGTATAACGCTTAGTTTAGCGGTAATTAGCGATTTTCTGTTTTTTTTTCACGAAAATGTGTAAAAATGAATCGATTTTTTTAAAGATTCCAGCCTTAGTATGCATTTTACGACAAAGGTGTATATAATCAGATTTATATAAAATTAGGAGATCTACATCTTTTATTAGAGCATTTTGCTCTACAGAGCCTAGTTTAGCGTGAAAGAGTGATTTTCCGTATTTTTAAGCCAAACTGAGGTTGATTTTCATTTTGCGTCTTTCAGTCATGATTAAAATTAGGTTATGTTTATTGAGGTTACTTTTTTGTTTATTTCTAGTGGTTTATTACTAATGATAGGTTATATTGTTAATTATTTGCATTGGCAAGAGAAAGTTGTGTGAGTGTTTCACACCAGATGTTTTGTTAAGCAAAATAAAAGCATGCTTTTTATATAAAATAAAACTGTATTTTATCATCTTTAAAATCGTGTATCATTTATTTATTTGCGTTTAAAATATGTCAAGTAATATTTTCTTGAAAATTTTATTAAAATACTCAATAGTCGAGGACTTGTTGCTACATAATTTCTGATTTTACGAACGTTGGATGTCACTATTCATTAAAAAATTAATATTATATGAAAGTAGAATTTATAAAAAGTGAAAAAAGAAAATCGATAAAAAATTGTCCATTTTACAGGCCTTAAAACCTCTGTTTCCTTTTATATCATTCTGAGAACAGTCTCGTTTGTGACATAATCCTCCTAAATCAACCTTACAATCCTTCGATCCACATTTTGAAAGCCTCCAATCTGACGGTTATGTTCTTCAAGGCCCGTACCTCTATACCGAATAATAAAACTCTGAAAACACACACACTAAGTTTGTAATAACAAAATACTGAGTTTGTTTTAATAATTAATCTATAATTAATTAATGTATTTATTTATTTTCTTAAAGTAATTTTATTGTGAATTTGAAAATGTTTTAATTCTATTGGAAAGAGAAATTAGAAAACAACATTTTGAATACCTATTTCGTTAAAGACAAAATTTTTTGAATAGTATAAAAAATTGCTCCTTAATTATTAATTACAGTAATCCCTTGTTAGCCGCGGGGATTACATTCCGGAGGGTAATATTAACCGCGGATAATAATACCTTATATGAACGAAAAGATAGGGGGGGGGGGTTAGGTTCTAAAGGTAAAGTCCTGTAGTCGTTTTAAGTGTTTAATAGTTTTAGGAACATTTTACCATAATTATAATCTATGAATATTTTATAAATACAGTAATGTACGCATAAAAAATTGAAGTTGCTTTAAAATAGTTAGTTATGGCTCTTTGCATCTCCTTATTTTCAAACTCCTTGTGGACTTCTTCGTATTTTATCATCAACTCCTGAGTACTCTTTTGAATTGAAGGTCCCTTTCCATGACTGGATCCGTCTTCAACAAGTGGTCAGCCAATGCGTTGCCATGCTGAGGATCTCGTTGATGGTTTGTGAAGAAATGCTTGGCTTCGTTTCAGGATCGCCGAACACACAAAGAACTGTACGTACGTACGAAAAAGTTAGACTGACACATGGAGGAAAACGTACGGAGAAATTACAGTATGGTGCCTGGGCGTACGTATGGCGGTGAAGGTGGGGTGTTACTGGCGGGGCCCGGTACCTGGTGACTGGCTCACTACGTACAGTACGCGGAAATCTAGCTTGGTTCATGGCGGCCGTCGCCATACTAGTATGTGACTCAACATGATACGGATGCCAAAACATTTATTCAAACACATGTTTTTAGAATTGTATGACTTCCCAACCAAGTACGGTGTACACAAGGTGAGAAAACGTACGTAATTTAAGGTTTTAGGCCCACGGACAAAGTCCGCGGAAAACCGAAACCCGCGGATAGCAAGGGATTACTGTACTTTACTTTTTCTACATTTTTCACAATTTTATAAATCGGTTATTTAATTAGTAATTGATATGATTGTCCTGGTTAAGGTTTTTGCACAGTTTTTTTTTAATTGTCATGGTTTTAAGTCCTAGCTTTAAATCTCTGTTGTAAAGGCTGGTTTGAACCTCTAAAGACTTTACTGAGTAAAACGAGAAGTGAGGTGTTTACAATTTGCCTTTCTCACTGAGTGGAAAAGTATGCTTATCAGCATGCAAGGCTCTCTGAAAAGCATCTTCTTTCCAACCTGAAAAAGACATCTTTACTTCGTTCATCACAGGGTCTGGCAGTATAATGAAATTCATTACTCTCAGAGGAGATAACTGTGACTTTTGTTGTTGTTTAGGCCATCAGCTGAAAGGTTAGTTTGAAGCTATAGAGTTTTTACTAAGTAAAACGATTGGGTGAGGTGGTTTACGTTGCCTTCCTCTCTGAGTGTAAAAGTACGCTTATCAGCATGCCGGGCCTTCTGAAAAGCATATATTTTCCACTCTGCTAATGACACATTCACTTCATTCACAACAGGGTCTGGCTGTATAATGAAGTTCATTACTTTCAGAGGAGATAACTCTGATTAGTGTTTTTTACGCCTCTACCTCTTTTGTTTTTAAATGATTCAGTCATTTAATTGCCTGACCATGTGATAAGAAACAGAACTTTTTAGTTTAGCCCTGCACGAACAGATTGAGTGTAAATAATTTCACACTCCACCTATCTGTTATGGGCAAAACTGTGACTATGGTACGTAAAGTGAAAGATGAAGCCTGCGTTTGGAACCGCGTATTTCACCAAGTAAAAACCGTAAATATTTCAGGTACGGCTCGTTGTAAAGCTAGGTTTTTTGTTATTTTATTCATATAAATCACGAAACGCGGGAGTGTATTAGGCTTTTTCTAGCGATTTGAAAACAAAATGTGTTTCCGTTTTTTAACGCATTTTAATTTAGTCCATGTTTCAAAACATGTAGCACGATCAATTTTAAGAGGAAAAATATGGCGTTTTAGAAGAGTTTCCTGAATATTTTCTAATTAATGTCAACTAAAATTCAGCCTTTTAGTAGAGATGGTAAAGGATTTAGACCGGTTAAAAAAAATTGTTATTTTCGTTCCCGATGGACGTAACAAGTTAGAATGATCGATAGAGTTCAAAATACATTAATTAAAGTTATTTAATTAAAGGGATACCATTCCTTTATTTATTAAGGGTATGAAAATGAGCCATACCTGAAATTTTATGTTTCTTTCTTGGTGAGATGTGAGGTTTCAAACACAGACTTCATCTTTCATTTTATTACTAAAGCCTTTTGTCTTTTAAGCCTATACCTCTTCTGTTCTGAAATGCTTCATCATTCATATAATTAGCTGACCATGAAATAAGAAACAGAAATATTTTTTGTAGCCCTAGAAGTAGCAGATCGAGTGTAAATAATTTAACACTCTAACTCCCTGTTATAAGATGCACCGATTTCAGCAAATATTCGCTACTATCCACCGCCCTTTAAAAAATAGCACCAGCAAAAACACGAGGTTGAGATTTTATAAAACATTGGCAGTGCCGACTCTACTCTATGGCAGTGAAACTTGAGTGCTATCAAAGCGAGAGGAGAGTAGATTGCAAGCATCTGAAATGAAATTTCTTCGACATACATATGGGTGTAGTAGAGAAGATCGTTGCAGAGATAAGGAAAGAACTCAACATCTTCTCTATAAACAACAAGGTATCCCAGAACAGAATGCAGTGGTTAGAGCATGTAAAAAGAATGCGGGAGGATAGGACATTTAAGCAGACACTGGGTTATAAGCCGGAAGGCAGGAGAGAACGAGGACGCCCGAGAAAGAGATGGGCAGATTTGAGAGGTTCGGAACAGGCAGAGATGCCTAATCTTTGAAAGGTAGAAGATGACTCCCTGTTAAGGGCAAAAATTAACAATATTGTTCTTAAATATTTTGTATTTTCGGATTTCCTCGACTATTTCTTCATGCATTTTCAAGTTTTACTCCAGCTGTTCTTGAGATTTTTTGGCTTGAAGATAATGGTGATCGGTTATGATTCAGGAACAAATTATTTTCACGGTCAGTGTGTACAAGAAAGGATAGTTATGATAAAGTAAAAATAACAAGGCAAGTACCATAAAATAGTAATAAAAGTGAGAAAGTAATAAAAGTTAATTAAATTAGAGAAGGTGATGCAGGGTTACCAACTGCAACACTGCACTCAAATATACCCGCAGTTATAGGTTATTACCATTATAGAAAGACCATTAAAATATATTACTATTCTGAGTTGCCAATTTTTTATTTCCCCCAATGAATGTGTTGTTTGTAGTAAGTACCAGACAGAAATTTTTCGAGACACAACTTACTTAAAAAACAAATCACTTTACAAAATTACAGCTTTAATGTACATTTAAAATGAAAAAAACATATATTTTTATTGCAGTAAATTGAACAATCTATTCCGGTAGAGAACAATAAATAAATATACAGGAGCGTCGATTATCCGAACCACAATCGGTCGAAAAAAATACATAATTATACTCACGCAGAGGTCTTTTTCTGGTCTAAAAAATGCTATGCAATGTTGCAAAAAACAGCCTGAAATTAGTTCTGCTTAAGCATTGTTACTAAAAAGAATGAGAGATGTTCCTGTTACAAAAAGTTCAGTCTTAGTTAAAAAAAAATCAACATTTAAAAAATCTGGTGTCAAAAACTCACACGACTTTCTCTTTCCAATTCAAATAATGAACAAAATAACCTAAAATTAGTAATGAAACATTGGAAATAAACAAAAAACTAACCTCAAAAATATAACCTTATTTTAATCATGAGTAAATGTTACAAAATGAAAACCAACCTTAGTTTGGCTTAATACGGAAAATCACTTTTTCATGCTAAAGTAGGCTCTGTAGAGAAACATGCTTGAAATAAAAGTTGCAGATTTTTAAATTATCTACAACTTTTATTACATACATTTTTGCTCTAAAATGCTTATTAAGGCCGTAATCTTAAGAAACCCATTTTTTCTACAAAAGTAAGCCTTCCCAAGGATTTCAGCCGTTTTTTTTGAGAAAATTGCAAAAAAGTGAAAAATGACACGAATAAACTACTACTTCCGGTTGACTGATTTTAATGAAAATGATTGTTGCGGGTCCTCTAGTAAATGACAAAAATAAATGAGTAGTATAAAACTTAAGTTTCAAGCTTCAAAGGTTGTACGATGTTCAGTTCTTGAGATATTCTGTTCTCTCTCTTTCTCTCTCTCTCTCTCACACACACACGCACGCACACACACACACACACACACACACACACACACACACACACACACAGACCAATTGCTGAAAACATGTTTTTTGGATTTGGGGGGTCTGGAAATGTGTAGATCCAGTGATAACTCGATTTCGAACAATCGACATAAAAACAATACTTTTCTTCCTATAAGTTCATGTAGGCATGAGAAATTAAAAACATTTCTGTATAGTAGTCTATGTATTAGCCGAGACAAAGGAAGAGGGCATCTTAAGTAGTTTGGAAGAAATCATGAGAAAGGATTACTTCATGAAAATTAAAAAGAACAAAATAAAAGTGTTGAGGAGTAACAAGTGTGGTTTAGAAGAGATGGGAATTTAAAAGTAGGCAACTAAAACGTATAGAAAGTTGGGGAATTCTGCTATCTAGGGAGTAAAATAACAAAGGATGGTAAGACCACAACTGATATTTAAAGTAGGATTGTTTAAGCCAGAAGGGCATTTAAAATGTAAAAACAGCTTACTGACTACAAACATTGATTTACAGATTTAGAAAAAAGTCTTATAACATTATATTCGGGATTGAAACGTGGGTGATAGAGGCTGTAGAAAGGAAGAGGATAAAAACTTTTGAAATGTGGTGTTGTAGGAAAATATTAAAGATTAGGTGGGTGGACAAAATAAGTAATTTAGAGGTTCTTAGACGAGTGGATGAAAGAAAAAGTATATGAAAGCATCTTGTCAGAAGAAGGGATAGACTTATGGCGCATATCTTAAGAAATTCAGATATTGCTCAATCAACAATGAAAGGTATTATTGAGGGAGTGAATTGTAGGGGGAGGCAAAGGTTGGAATATTTAAAGCAAATTACGAAAGATGTAGGGTGTTGCAGTTATGTACGACATGTAGTTATGTACAATAACCATTTGGTATCCGCGGGTTTCGGTTATCCGTGGACTTTGTCCGTGGGCCTAAAACCTTAAATACGTAATTTTTCTTACCTTGTGTACACCGTACTTGGTTGGGAAGTCATACAATTCTGAAAAAATCTGGTGTGAAACACTCACACAACTTTCTCTTGCCAATGCAAATAATTAACAATAAACCTAACATTAATAATAAAATATTAGAAATAAACAAAAAACTAACCTCAAAAACATAACCTTATTTTAATCATGAGTGAATGATGCAAAATGAAAATCAACCTCAGTTTGGCTTAGAAATACGGAAAATCACTCTTTCTCTCTAAACTAGGCTCTGTAGAGAAAAATGCTTTAAATAAAAGTTGTAGATCTCTTAATTTTGTATAAATTTTATTATATACACTTTTGTCGTAAAATGCATACTAAGGCCGAAATGTTAAAAAAATCGATTTTTCTCACGTTTTCGTGAGAAAAAAACAGAAAACCGCAAATTACCGCTAAACTAAGCGTTATACAAAAAAATGTTTGAAATAAAAGTTGTAGAATTTTACATTCTCTACAACTTTTATTATATAACGTTTTGCGCTAAAATGCATATTAAAGCCGCAATCTTAAAAATAAAATGTTTTTACGTAAAAACAGCCTCAAGCAGAATTTCAGCAAACATGGCGCCTACCCTATATTGTAGAGCATAAAAAATGTAGTAAACCAGTTGATTTAAAAAAAATCGTAGGACTAGTTTTTGAGAAAATCGCAAAAAAGTGAAACATTATACGAATAAACTACTACTTCCTGTTGACCGATTTTGATGAAAATGTTCGTGTCGGGTCCGGTAGTGATATGTAACTTAAGTTTCAAGTTCGTACGATGTTCCGTTCTTGAGATATTCTGTTCACATACACACACACACACACACACACACACGCGCACACACACACACACACACACACACACACACACACACACACACACACACCAATCGCTAAAAACATGTTTTTTGGGTTCAGGGGGTCTGAAAACGTGAAGATCCGGTGAAAACTCGATTTCGAAAAATTGACATAAAAACAATACTTTCCTTCCTATATATTCATATAGGCAAGAGAAAGTAAAAAATGGGGTTTGAATAAATGTTTTTGCATCCGTATCATGTTGAGTCACATACTAGTATGGCGACGGCCGCCATGAGCCAAGCTAGATTTCCGCATACAGTACGTAGTGAGCGCGTCACCGAGTACTGGGCCCCGCCAGTAACACCCCACCTTCACCGCCATACGTACGCCCAGGCACCATACTGTAATTTCTCCGTACATTTTCCTCCATGAGTCAGTCTAACTTCTTCGTACGTACGTACAGTTCTTTGTTTGTTCAACGATCCTGAAACGAAGCCAAGCATTTTTTCACAAACCATCAACGAGACCTCAGCATGGCAACGCATTGGCTGACCACGTGTTGAAGACGGATCCAGTCATGGAAAGGGACCTTCAATTCAAAAGAGTACTCAGGAGTTGATGATAAAATACGAAGAAGTCCACAAGGAGTTTGAAAATAAGGAGAAGCAAAGATCCATAACTAACTATTTTAAAGCAACTTAAATTTTGTATGCGTACATTACTGTATTTATTAAATATTCATAGATTATAAAAATGGTAAAATGTTCCTAAAACTATTAAACACAAAACGATTACAGGACTTTACCTTTAGAACCTAACCCTTATCTTTTCGTTCATATGAAGTATTATTATCCGCGGTTTTACGAACCGCGGTAACCCTAAGGAACGTAACCCCCGCGGATAACGAGGGATTACTGTATATGAAACGACTTGCACAAAATGGAACAGTTTAAAGTTGTTTACAACTCTACCGCTTCTGTTCTTAAATGATTTAGTCATTAATTGGCTGACCATGTGATAAGAAACATAACTATTTTTTGTAGCCCTGGAACTAGCAGACCGAGTGTAAATTGTTTAACACTCCACTGCCTGTTATGGCCAAACGTAGTAAATATAAATCTACTAAAAAATTTAAAGATGTTATTTATGAGAAATTTCGTGTCGTTTTCCGAACTAATTTAGTTATAATATTGAAAAAGGTGTGGATGAATTGATATGCAACACCGATCTGTCGCTATTTGAAATGTAAGCGAGTTTGTGCAATTTTAATGAACCGTCGTCTACCTGTCGGGGGGTACAGTTGTCGAGCATTGCCAAATTGCGTTACCCGTGGTATAAGGATCCAATGCCTTCTCAATTTAGACTTTCTAATCCTCGCGTCTACCGCCTATGTTGGAAATGAAACACCTTGTTATTAATATTCTTGTCGCCGGTTCCCATTTAAAACCACGTACGCGCACTAATTCATTTTGTTAACAACATCACCTGCGCTTCACACCAACTTCTTACTTACATCATCCGAGTCCGATGTTTTATAAGTTTTTAATTCATAAATATTTTTATTTTCTCTTGCCTATATGAATGTGTAGGAAGGAAAGTATTGTTTTCATGTCGACTTTTCGAAATCGATTTTTCACCGGATCTACACGTTTGCAGACCCCCTGAACCCAAAAATCATGTTTTTAGCGATTGGTCTGTCTGTGTGTGTGTGTGTGTGTGTGTGTGTGTGTGTGTGTGTGTGTGTGTTTGTTTGTGTGTGTGTATGAACAGAATATCTCAAGAACGGAACATCGTACGAACTTAAAAACATGAAACTTAAGTTAGGTACTACTACCGGGAACCAGCACGAACATTTTCATCAAAATCGGTCAACCAGAAGTAAGAGTTTATCCGTATAATTTTTCACTTTTTTGTGATTTTCTCTAAAACGGCTTCTACGATTTTATTTTAAGATCGCCTCATTTACTACATTGTTTGTGCTCTACAAGATAGGGTGGGCGCCATGTCTGCTGAAATTCATGGGGAGGTGTTTACGTAAAAAAAATTTTTTTTTTAAGATTGCAGCTTTAATATGCATTTTAGCGCAAAAACGTATATAATAAAAGTTGACAATTTAAAATCCTATAACTTTTATTTCAAACATTTTTTGTATAACGCTTAGTTTAGTGGTAATTAGTGATTTTCTATTTTTTCTCACGAAACATAAAAAATTGACTTTTTAAAAGATTTCAGCCTTAGGAATTTTACGACAAAAATGCATATAAACAAATTTATAGGAAAAAATAGATCTGCAACTTTTATTCAGGAAATTTTTCTCTACAGAGCCTAGTCTAGCGTAACAGAGTGATTTTACGTATTTTTAAGCCAAACTGAGGTTTTTTCATTTTGCGTCTTTCACTCACGATTAAAATAAGGTTAAGTTTGTTGAGGTTAGCCTTTTTGTTTATTTCTAATGTTTTATTACTAATGTTAGGTTATATTGTTCATTATTTGCATTGGCAAGAGAAAGTCGTGTGAGTGTTTCACACCAGATTTTTTTTCGTTATGAACTGTGTAAAAGGAAAATGAATGATGGGTCTGTAAATAGGTTTGGGAGGTGTCTCTTAAGAGAAGTGTGAGTGACCTTAAGGTCTTTAAGGGAAGGAAGTATGGAAGTTCCGTATCGACCTTTTTTATCCTTGTAATTATTATCTGTGAGGGATGTTTTAAAGTGACGTCATCCATCTCTGACTGGGAGACGCTATTTGATCGGTGATGAAATTAGGGCTTGTTTGAGTTTGCTTAATGTCATCCGACCGAAATGAAAATGAATACTCTTCAAACACTCCCTTCCTAGTGAACGTATTCTAGAAGAAAACACTCCCATCATGTTGTTGTTAATCATTAGATAGTTTATAGTCGGTCGTGAAAATTCTTCGGTAAATGTTTCTTTTCTTCCTGTTGATAACAATCACGCCTGCACTTCACACCAACGGAAAATACTGACATACGTAGACGACACTATTTTTAAATCTCTCTCTGCTTCTGTAAAAGGTCTGTGGTCACGATTCCGAAATCTACGAAATATTACGGAAAACTGCTAACTCGTAAAACATTAAGTACTAAACTGGGTTTAAAAAATAACACTATAAACACATTGGTTTCATTCGTATCCGAGTTACAATTAAAATCAAAATTCTTCAGTAAATGTTTCTTTTCTTCCTGTTAATAACAGCCTGCACTTCGCACCAACGGAAAATACTGACATACGTAGACGACACTATTTTTAAATCTCTCTTTGCTTCTGTAAAAGGTCTGTGGTCGCGATTCCGAAATCTACGAAATATTACGGAGAACTGCTAACTCGTAAAACATTAAGTACTAAACTGGGTTTAAAAAATAACACTATAAACACATTGGTTTCATTCGTATCCGAGTTACAATTAAAATCAAAATTCTTCGGTAAATGTTTCTTTTCTTCCTGTTAATAACAGCCTGCACTTCGCACCAACGGAAAATGCTGACATACGTAGACGACACTATTTTTAAATCTCTCTTTGCTTCTGTAACAGGTCTGTGGTCACGATTTCGAAATCTACAAAATATTAGGGAGAACTGCTAACTCGTAAAACATTAAGTTCTAAACTAGTTTTACAAATTAACACTACAAATACAATGGTTTCATTCGTATCGGAGTTACAATTAAAATCAAAATTTTTCGGTAAATGTTTCTTTTCTTCTTGTTGTAACAATCACGCCTGCACTTCACACCGAAGGAAAATACTGGCATACGTAGACGACTACTATTACTATTTAACTAACTATTTAACTAATTTACTATTTTTAAATCTCTCTCTGCTTTTGTAACAGGTCTGTGGCCACGATTCCAAAATCTACGAAATAATTTCACACGTTTTTGTGAGAGAAAAAAAACAGAACATCGCTAATTATCGCTAAACTAAGCGTTATACAAAAATGTTTGAAATAAAAGTTGTAGAAGTTTATATTGTCTACAACTTTTCTTATACAAATTTTTGCGCTGAAATGCATATTAAAGCCGCAATCTTAAAAAACAATTTTTTTTACGTGAGAACGGTCTCTCCAAGAATTTCAGCAGACAGCGCTTACCCTATCTTGTAGTGCATAAAAAATTTAGCAAGCTTGGCGATTTTAAAAAAAGTCGTTGGAGCCGTTTTGAGAAATCCGCAAAAAGTGAAAAATTAGACGAATAAACTACTACTTCCGATTGACCGATTTTGATGAAAATTTTCGTGTCGGGTTCGTTAGTGTAATGTTACTTAAGTTTCAAGTTTCACGTTCGTACGATGTTCCGTTCTTGAGATATTTGTTAACAAACATACATACACACACACACACACACACACACACACACACACACACACACACACACACACACACACACACACACACACACACCAATCGCTAAAAACATGTTTTTTGGGTTCAGGGGGTCTGAAAACGTGAAGATCCGGTGAAAACTCGATTTCGAAAAATTGACATAAAAACAATACTTTCCTTTCTATGTATTCATAAAGACAAGAGAAAGTAATAAAGGATTATGGGCCGAATATTCCAATATACCGCCTTGCAGGTCCATAGCATACCTGGTATAACTATTGTTAACACAACGCAATAACATTAAAGAACCCTTTGTTTCATATTCATAAAATTTTATTTAGCTAAAATGGTCTAACCAACTATCTAATCTTTTTAACTTCAGACTTATGTAACTGCAAAATTTAATGCATCCCCACTTACACTCGGAAAAATCCTGCTTGTAGTGCGGGGTTATTTACATTTTTATCAAAATTTGTTAAAAGGAATTAGTAGTTTATTTGTGCAATGCTTCAATTTTTAAAAAAATGTGTTTTACGATTTTCTTTAAAATCGTCTCAATCGTCATGTCTGCTGAAATTCGTGGGGCTCTGCTTTCGGAGTAAAAATTGTTTTTTACTTTCTCTTGCCTGTATGAATATGTAGGAAGGAAAGTATTGTTTTCATGTCGATTTTTCGAAATCGAAGTTTCACCGGATCTACACGTTTTCAGACTCCCTGAACCCAAAAAAGGTGTTTTTAGCGTTTGGTCTGTGTGTGCGTGTGCGCGCGCGCGCGTGTGTTTCTGAACAGAATATCTCAAGAACGGAACATCGTACGAACGTGAAACTTGAAACTTAAGTTAAATTACACTACTGGACCCGACGCGAACATTTTCATCCAAGTCGGTCAACCGGAAGTAGTAGTTATGCCTAATTCGTGTCATTTTTCACTTTTTTGCAATTTCTCAAAAACGGCTTCTACGATTCTTTAAAAAATGCCCTGTTTTACTGAATTGCTTTACAAGATAGGGTAGGCGCCATGTCTGCTGAAATTCTTGGGGAGGCGGTTTTCTCGTAAAAAAATTTGTTTTTTAAGATTGCAGCTTTAAGGTACATTTCAGCATTTTATAATATTTTAGTATTTCAACATTAATGCAATTTCAGCAAGAAAAATTATATGTAATAAAAATGTAGAGTATTTATAAAACGACAACTTTTATTTCAAACATTTTTTTGTATAACGCTTAGTTTAGCGGTAACTAACAATTTTCTGTTTTTTCTCACGAAAACGTGTAAACAAATCGATTTTTTAAGATTGCAACTTTAGCATGCATTTAACGGCAAAAGTGTAGGCCTATATAATAAAATTTATAGAAAATTAGAAGATCTACAACGTTTATTTTGCGCATTTTTCTCTACAGAGCCTAATCTAGCGTGAAAGAGTGATTTTCCGTATTTTTAAGCCCAACTGAGGTTGATTTTGCGTCTTTCACTCATGATTAAAATTAGGTTATATTATTGAGGTTAGTTTTTGTTTGTTTGTTTCTGTTTTATTACTAATATTAGGGTATAGTATTAATTATTTGCATTGGCAAGAGAAAGTTGTGTGAGTGTTTCACACCAGATTTTTTTTTATTGCGAAATTAAAATGCGTTGTAGGGAAAAATTTGTACAATAAAAGTTATAGAACCGTTCTGCAATTGTCGAGCAAATGTGAATAATAACTTAGTCGATATTGTCGAAGATTTTAAAATATCTTGGCGAGACAATAACTTACAACGGAAATGAGACAGCGACCTGGAAAATTACAGCTAACAAAATAGCGAAAGCCCCAACTTACCAAGAATTCATACAATAAGAAAGACTTATCTATTCAGACTAAACTATAAACTTTATAAAACGTTAGTACAACCCGAAACCGCTTGTTGTTGCGAAACTATATCTAATTTCAAAACTAAAACGAGAATGAGAAAAATTCTTGGAATAGAAATAAGAATCCTTAGGACTTGCATAAACAAAAAATCTGGTGTGAAACACTCACACAACTTTCTCTTCCCAATGCAAATTATGAACAAAATAACCTAACATTAGTAATAAAGCATTAAAATTAAACAAAAAACTAACCTCAATAAATATAATCTAATTTTAATCATGAGTGAAAGACGCAAAATGAAAATGAACCTGTTTGGCTTAAAAATACGGAGAATCACTCTTTCACGCTAAACTAGGCTCTGTAGAGAAAAATGCTCTAATTAAAAGTTGTAGATCTTTTAATTTTCTATAAATATTATTTAATTTTTTTGTCGTAAAATGCATAATAAGGCTGATATCTAAAAAAAAAAAATAGATTTTTACACGATTTCGTGAGAAAAAACTGAAAATTGCTAATTACCGATAAACTAAGCGTTATCTGAAAAAAAATGTTTCAGATAAACGTTGTAGGATTTTAAATTCTCTACAACTTTTATTTTTATACATTTTACATTTTTTGGAATTTATACGCTTATGAAATTTGGCTATGGAGGGGTTAAATGTGGGAAAACCGCATTAAATTACGTTGCATTACCGCTACGTTGTAAACGAAATTTTATCTTTTTAATTTCGTAAAATGAAACTCATACCAGGTGTGGGCTATTAAATAACGAGACTGACGTTGTAAAAAAGTTTATTTTAATTTTACGTTTAATCACTTATTGTAATCTTCAGTATACATTCCTTCTCTATATTCCTACAACGTTTCATGAGAATTTTCCATTGTTGGGAACAGTGCTGGAAGTCATCTTTTGTCAGCTCTTTTAGGGACACGTGCCGCTCGCTTTCTCTTTTACAGCTTCCATAGACTCAAATCTGGTCCCTTTTAACCCTTTATAGTTCTTTGGTCTGCCCATAACGGACAGGTTGGAGTGTCAAATTATTTACACTCACTCTGTTCGTTGCAGGGCTAAAATAAATAGTTCTGTTTCTTATCACATGGTCAGCCAATTAAATGACTGAATCATTTAAGAACAGAAGAGGTAGAGGTGTAAAAGACATAAATCAGAGTCATCTCCTCTGGAAGTAATGAATTTCATTATACAGCCAGACCCTGTGGTGAATGAAGTGAAGGTGTCATTTGCAGAGTGGAAAATCTGTGCTTTTCAGGGGGCCTGGCATGCTGATAAGCGTAATTTTTCACTCGGTGAGGAAGGCAATGGTAAACCACCTCATTCCTCGTTTTACTTAGTAAAACCTCTACAGGTTCAAACCAGCCTTTCGGCTGATAACCTAAACACAGTTCTTTGGTAAGTATACAATTACCACTGCCAATAAGGTCGATTTTTTTTAAAGAATAAGCTGTGTAGTTGAACCCTTTTGGCATTTTATGGTTTTATAGATGTTCTTTTTGGTAAGTAGGCTGTCCACATTTTGAAATTAGTGCGGCGACCATTTGCTTTATGAGTTATATGAATGTGGTAAGGATTCATACCAGCGTACACAACTGTGTTGTTTTGTTGTTACTTACGTACAGTGCTTCGAAAATTCGAGTGTTATTACGGGAAAGCAAGAATTCATGCTAATATAAAGTTGAGATAAGTTATTCTACACAGTTTTTTGTTATGTAGGACTACAAGTTGTTTTAAAAAGCATTCTTACCATTAAATATTATGTTTCTCCCATTTCAATAAACGTTCCTTGGTAAGTATACTTACCAGGGCTTAACATAAAAAAAGAAATATCTTACTGTTCTGGTTCTAGAAATACGTTATTCAAGTCCCTATAAAACAAAATTTAACATTTTACATGTATATTTTCTCCGTATTACTGCCCTATAAAGGGTTAATGCAGATTTCATCAAGGTCTAACAGTTATGACCTTCAGGAACCCAGTGAAGGTACACAATCCCATGGATATAAATAAACCAATCATCATTGCTTTAAATTTTGACTTGCTCATTCGAGCTTTTTTGGCTCTTGGTAAAGTTCGGCTCTTCCAATGCATGGATTGGCGCTTCGTTTCCGGATCATAAGTAAAAATTCCACGTTTCATTACACGTTATTATCTTCTACCTGTTCCATAAAGTGAAATCTGCATTAAAAGAATCAAGATTTGAGTCTGTGGAAGCTGTAAAAGTGAAAGCGGCATGTCCTGAAGGAGCTGACAGAAGATGACTTCCAGCACTGTTTCCAACAATGGAAAATTCGCATGGAGCGTTGTAGGGGTAGACAAGGAGTATATACAGAGTGATTCAATAAGATGGAAACAATTTCAATAAGCTGTATTTCCTGAACTACATGTTATATTTTAATTCTGTAAATTACATTTGAAAGAGAAAGTTTTAAATTTTAATTTACATACATGAAAGTTTATAGATGTTCAATGTGTCCTCCTCCGGCTGCACGTACAACATCTAGACGGTAACTGAACTCATCCCAAACTCTCTGACGCATGTCTTGGGTCACTGAGTTGACTGCAGCTGTGATACGATTCCTTAGTTCATTCAAATTGGTGGGAAGAGGTGGTATGTAAACTGCATTTTTCACGAACCCCCACAAGAAAAAGTCACAGGGTGTGAGATCTGGAGACCTCGGTGGCCAAAACTGAAGTGCAGCGTCGTCATTCGCCATGCGACCTATCCATCGTTGACGTATGGATTCATTTAGGAAACGCCGAACATTGCGATGCCAATGGGGTGGAGCTCCGTCCTGCTGGAAAATGTAATCTCCTGAATCTTCATTCATTTGAGGAAATCCACTCCATTGGCATCGCAATGTTCGGCGTTTCCTAAATGAATCTATACGTCAACGATGGATAGGTCGCATGGCGAATGACGACTCTGCACTTCAGTTTTGGCCACCGAGGTCTCCAGATCTCACACCCTGTGACTTTTTCTTGTGGGGGTTCGTGAAAAATGCAGTTTACATACCACCTCTTCCCATCAATTTGAATGAACTAAGGAATCGTATCACAGCTGCAGTCAACTCAGTGACCCAAGACATGCGTCAGAGTTTGGGATGAGTTCAGTTACCGTCTAGATGTTGTACGTGCAGCCGGAGGAGGACACATTGAACATCTATAAACTTTCATGTATGTAAATTAAAATTTAAAACTTTCTCTTTCAAATGTAATTTACAGAATTAAAATATAACATGTAGTTCAGGAAATACAGCTTATTGAAATTGTTTCCCTCTTATTGAATCACTCTGTATTATTGAAAGCGACAATAAGTGATTATGTATAACACAAAAATAATATTTTTTGCAACGTCAGTCTCGTTATTTAATAGCCACACCTGGTATATATATTAGCCTGAATTTCAGGTTTAGAACTTTTGAGGAAATCAAGAAAGAATATTCTTTATAACCGTGTAAAAATTATAAAAATCCGTTTGGTAAAACTGTATTTAGGAATTAATAGAATTCCCATTTAAAATGCATTGGAAGCGATTTTGGGTTTTAAATAAATATAGATGTACAATAATAAACTTAAAACTCATGCTTAACTTTCGGTACACTCTGTATAAATTCATTAGCTTGTGTGTGTATATGTGTGAGCTCGTGAAAATGGTAAATGGAGTTGCATGAAATAAAAACAGGGCAGAATGACCGTGGGAATTTGGACAGACAACGGCCAGCTCATTTTTCTCGTGTCACGTGACATGCTAGAGGCCGATTGCAAATATAGATATAGATCTAGCGCTATTACATATTTATACTGGGGCACATAAATATGTATAGTACAAATTGTTTACTTAGACTCTATACCATACTGTTATTTTAGTATTGCAATATCTGCCTTCTCCCATTTTAACCCTTCAATGCATTTGCCGTACTATTACGCAGGCATGAATTTAAACAATGATATTTTGCCGTAATAGTACGGCAAATCTGTACTGATACTTTGTATGTGATACATGCGTCGTACTAGGAACAGGTATTGAGTACGCAGTAATACTACTATTCTACTACAATTCTTGGAGGTCTACTAAAATTCTAGGCTGAAATTCTTGGTGGAGGGGGCTGTTCTTTCGTGCTGAAAAATGGTTTCTCCAAGATTGCGGCCTTAATTATGTATTTTAGGGCGAAAGGACACGGTATGCCTCTGAAGGAAACTGGTTTCCCTTTTACCGTCCCTTGCTCTAGATGAAATGTAGGGAAGGAAAGTATTGTTTTTAAGTCAATTTTCCAAACCGAGTTATCACCGTGAATGCACTTTTTCAGGTCCCTTGAATGACATGTTTTTGCCGATTGGTGTGTGTGTGTGTGTGTGTGTGTGTGTGTGTGTGTGTGTGTGTGTGTGTGTGTGTGCGTGCGTGCGTGCGTGCGTGCGTGCGTGCGTGCGTGCGTGCGTGCGTGCGTGTGTGTGTGTGTGTGTGTGTGTGTGTATGTGTGTGTGTGTGTGTGTGTGTGTGTGTGTGTGTGTGTGTGTGGGTGTGTGTGTGTGTGTGTGTGTGTGTGTGTGTGTGTGTGTGTGTGTGTGTGTGTGAATAAAAAATCTCAAGAAGAGAATATAATACAAGATTGAAACTTGGAACTTAAATTAGGTACCACTAGAGAACCCGACACGAAAATTTCCATCAAAATCGGTCAACCAAAAGTAGTTATTTATTCGTGCGATTTTTCACGTTTTTGCAATTTTCTGAAAAATGGCTCCTACGATTTAAAAAACCGCTTCAATTACTATATTTTTTATGCTCTACAAGATGGGGTAAGCGCTATGTCTAGCTGTAATTCTTGGGGGGCCTGTGGTCTTGTAGAAAAAAAAATGTTTTTTTTTTAGATTTCGGCCTTGATATACATTTAAGAGCAAAAGTGTATTTCATCACATTATTAGAACTTTTAAAAACCTACAACTTCATTTCAAATAATTATTTGTACAATGCTTGGTTTAGAGCAGTGTTTCCCAACCGGTGGTCCGCGGACCAAAGGTGGTCCGTGAGAGCCTTCGGGGTGATCCGTGAGAGTCCGGTGACTAATTATAAAAAAGTAATATTTTCCCGTAATGAAATCAAAGTTACGATTTTCATTGAACAAGATTAAGTAAATACATTCAAGATTCAGATTAAGTAAAGTTAGAAGAGTTGTGGTGTAAGAAAGCCCTGGGCTTCCCCAAAATTCGGCAAGTAGCTTTGCGGTATCTTATGATTTTTTTCAACCACTTATATGTGTGAGCAGGGGTTCTCTAATTTATTGTTAATTAAAAACAAACATAGAAATCGGCTAAGTGTAAGCAGTGATTTGAGAGTAGCTCTTAGCAAGAGCCTAAAACCTAGAATTCCTCAGCTAGTCACAAAGATTCGTGCACAAAAGTCGCATTGAAATTTTCATTTCATTTTTAATTCATTTTTTAATTTTCATTGTTATTTTCGACTAAGTAAATTCTGTATTCCTTATTTTATTAAAAGACAATTTACAATTAAAATATTTTTACTTTTTGTGATGTACAATGTACCATACTTTCTGAAAATAACTATTATTTGTTTGTAATAATAGTTTCTTAATTAATAATAATAGTTTGTTTCTGAAAATTTGTTTTATTTAATCACCTTTTAATTTTGTTACAACTGATAAGATATATGCAATAATGTAATGAGTTGTCCGTGGTAGTTCACTTTCAAGCTGAGTGGTCCGCAGACCACTGTGGTTGGGAACCACTGGTTTAGAGTCAATTAGTAATTTTCTGTATTTTCCTCATCAAAATGTGTAAAAAATGGGATATTTTAATATTGCAGCCTTAGCATGCATTTTACAACAAAAGTATATAATAAAATTTATAGGAAATTAAAATCCCTACAATGTTTATTTGAAGTAGTTTTTCTACAGATCCTAGTTTAGCGCCAATGATTGATTTCCCGTATTTTAAAGTCAAACCGATGACGTTGATTTTCGTTTTGCATCATTCATTCATGATTAAAATTAGGTTATATTTTTCAGTTTACATTTTTTTTACTAATGATTAAACATCAGTTATATTGTTCATTGATTCAAATTTTAGTAAAGG
This sequence comes from Catonia carolina, assembly GCA_035578175.1. Lineage (NCBI taxonomy): Eukaryota > Metazoa > Arthropoda > Insecta > Hemiptera > Achilidae > Catonia > Catonia carolina. The sequence goes on along the minus strand of JAQMRL010000014.1, from coordinate 7,360,106 downwards.
TAGTTACTTTTATACGGATTTGAATACTAAACAGTGGTGACCGGTATACTTTGATGGTTGAAGTTCAATTAACAATACTCTCTCAGGAATGGTTGGCCAGGGTCTGTACAAGACTGCACCTCATTTAAACGTAGTACACATTATCCTCATTTTATTGGGTAAATGGGTTGCTTGTGTGTTAAGGTCACCAGCCGAAAGGCTGGTTTAAACCTGTAGAGGTTTTGCTAGGTAAAACGAGGAGTGAGATTGTTTACAATTGCCTTCCTCACTTAGTGGAAAAGTACACTTATCAGCATGCCGGGCCCTCTGAAAAGCACATATTTTCCACTCTGCAAATGACACCTTCACTTCATTCACCACAGGGTCTGGCGGTATAATGAAATTAATTACTTTCAAAGGAGATAACTCTGATTAGTCTCTTTTACACCTCTGCCTCTTCTGTTCTTAAATGATTCAGTCATTTTATTGGCTGACAGTGTGATTAGAAATAGAACTATTTATTTTAGCCCTGCAACGAACAGATTGAGTGTAAATAATTTGACACTCCACCTGCCTGTTATGTATTGCTTATTTTTCTGAATTGAACCGATTGCAACCACCTCACATTAGGGAATAACAAAAAACATATTTTTCATTATTAGCAAGAAAATATCGTGTCAATGTTTCACACAAATTTTTTTTAAAATATACAAGAAATATAGAATTGTACAATTTCCGAAATTTTCCACTTGTTAATGACTAACGGCTGTCAAGCTTAAATGAAAAAGTAATATTGAAAAATATATGAACCAAAAAATTATTTGTGATATTAATTTTTGTGTTATATTAAAATTAATAAAAAAGAAGTTTGAAAAATAAGGGGAGGTTCATTGTAGTAGAGATCGTTATTTTAATATACGCATAATGTGAGTGAATAGCAAAGCGATCTCTTTGTATTACAAAGAACATACAATTCATTATACTGCTAATTTACACAGTGAACTAATACAACCTCTTTGTTTGCAATTAAGATAAATTACCCAGTCTAAATGTACAATACTCTGTCTAAAGGACTACCACGAAGCAGTTAACACACTATCTTAATTTCATTTGTTTGTATTTTATCTAATAAATATATCTTTCTACATATAATTTCGAAATCGAGTTTTCAATGGATCTACACGTTTTCAGACCCCCTGAACCCAAAAACATGTTATTAGCGATTGGTCTGTGTGTGTGTGTGTGCGTGCGTGCGCGCGCGCGCGCGTGTGTGTGTGTGAACAGAATATCTCAAGAACGGAACATCGTACGAACTTGAAACTTGAAACTTAAGTTAGATACTACTTGAGGACCAGACATGGACATTTTCATCAAAATCTGTCAACCAGAAGTAGTTGTTTATTCGTGTAATTTTTCACTTTTTTGCGATTTTCTGAAAAACGGGTCCTACGATTTTTTTTAAAAATCGCTTCATTTACTAAATTTTTTATGCTTTACACGATAAGATAAGCGTCATGTCTGCTGAAATTCTTGAAAAGGCTGTTTTCACATGAAAAAATTGTTTTTTTTAAGATTGCGGCTTAAATTTGCATTTTACCGCAAAAATGTATATAATAAAAGTAGAGAATTAAAAATTCTACAACTTTTATTGCAAACATTTTTTTGTATAACGCTTAGTTAAGCGGTAATTTCTCAAAATTATTAATAATGTTAGGTTATACTGGTCATTATTTGAATTGACAAGAAAAAGTCGTGTGAGTGTTTCACACCAGATTTTATATTATGTGAAGTAGAACAACATTCCAAATCCTTATTCCAAAATTTCTCCCGTCATATTTTACAATGTACATGATTTTACATGCCAATAAAATTGTAATAATTTATTAGAATAATACACTACTGGTGGAAAATGAATGGGAAATTCTGAGAAATTTTCCAGTTGATTAATTAACACAATGAATGGGTTACGTATTAAAAGTTTTAATCCAAAAAGAAAAGAGAGTTGCTTAAATACATACCAACTGTACATGATTTGAGAAGGAATTGTTTGACCGGATTTTAATTCAATCTTCTTGTTCTCCTTATAACTTTTCTTTTTGTTTTCCATTCTGTGTCGTTTCCTTTTGTCTCCAGGAAAACTTTGCCGTTTCAAAATTGATCCTTTCATTAAACTACTCCATAACTGTATGACTATGAACCGGTACAGTACCGTAATAAAATTCGTCCAAGTTTAGTTTGACTAAATCTCGTTCAGGTAGTTCCTTTCGAATGACTGCATAGTGTAGGTAAAACAAGCGGAAAGCATAAATTACTAAACATAAATAAATCTAACTACTCACATGACTTTGTCTTGCCAGTGTAAATGATAAAAATCTAGTGTGAAACACTCACACAACTTTCACTTGCCAGTGCAAATAATAAACAATATAACGGTTGAGGTCACTGTTTTTCGTGACTTTTTCTGAATAAAAACTTTTGAATACCCTCAGTGATAGCTCGGATCAGAGGCTCTGATTCAGAGGTTTCAATCGAGACCTTACGGATATTTTTCAACGCACCCTCTTTCTAACGGTACCTTACTTAATGACGTCAATATCCCTCTAGTAACAGACGTTTTCATTCAACTTTATCGTAACTTCCACAACAGACTTTTCGTTCATCCAAACGAACTGATCCGTAAAATTTCTTCCCGTCATCTATCAATTGACGTTCAAAAACGATTAAGAAGGAAGTGAAGCAGGGAGGGATTTCCTGTTTTAGAAATGGTCATATGTTATTAATAATTTAATTAATTAATCGATAAATTGGTAAGAAGTGTGTCTGTGTTCACACACAGACCATTCGCTAAAAACTTTTTTTTGGATTCAGGGGGTCTAAAAACGTGTTGATCCTGTGAAAACTCGGTATGAAAACAATACTTCCTTTATATTCATAAAGACAAGAGAAAGTAAAAATTCTTGGGAAAAAATGTTTAAATATTTTTAAAAAAAAACTTATCACAATAGATATAAAAATTTATTTTAACAGTTTTTTGAGTACCCTGTTTAGAAGTCATCTAGCATTAGATTTGGTTATATAGACATAAATATTCAATTAGCTACAGGCTTTCATATCGATATGGCCACCACCCCATATCATTCGCCACAGAGATAACAATTACTCTATTAGACTATAAAATTGATTGGTGACAACCTCTTTGCAATGAACCTCTTTGCAAAAATCAAATATACAACTCTTATCGCTTTGTAAACCGTGCTTTATAAACACTGCGACCTCTATAAAAATTTCAATTTTTACTTTCATTGCATATATGAATATAAAGAAAATATTGTTTTCATGTCGAATTTTCGAAATCGACTTTTCACCGGATATACACGTTTTCAGACCCCCTGAACCCAAAATACCATGTTTTTAACGATTGGTCTGTATGTGTGTTAACAAAATATCTCAAGAAGTAGTTTATTCGTGTCATTTTTCACTTTTTTGCGATTTTCTCAAAAACGGCTCCAACGATATTTTTAAAAATCGCATTTAATACATTTTTTATACTCTACTAGATAGGGTAGGCGCCAAGTCTGCTAAAATTCTTTGGAAGTCTGTCCTTTCGTAGAAAAAATGGTTTATTTAAGATTGCGGCCTTAAAATGCATTTTAGGTCTACAACTTTTATACAAATACTCTTTTGCCCTAAAATGCATTTTAAGGCTGTAATCTTTAAAAAAACATACTGTCTACGAGAGGACAGCCTCCCCAAAAATTTTAGCAGGCATAGAGCCTACCCTATCTTGTAGAGTATAACAAATGTAGTAAATGAGGCGATTTTTAAAAAATCTGGTGTGAAACACTCACACAATTTTCTCTTGCCAATGCAAATAAATTAACAATATAAACTAACATTGCTAATAAAACATTAGAAATAAAAAAAAGTCGACTTGTAAACAATACTTCTCTTCCTGTATTCATATAAGCAAGAGAAATTATGAAAAGTGTGAACAGAATATCTCAAGAGCGGAACATCGTGCGAACTTGAAACTTGAAACTTAAGTTGGGTATCACTAGAGGACCCGACACAAACATTTTAATCAAAATCGGTCAACTGGAAGTAGCAGTTTATTCGTGTCATTTTTGACTTTTTTGCGATTTTCTCAAAAACGGCTCCTACGATTTTTTTTAAAAATCGCCTCATTTTCTAATTTTTTTATGCTCTACAAGATAGAGTAGGCGCTGAAACTCTTAAATGTAACTAGAAACTCTGAAATGTCTGCTGAAATTCTTGGAAAGGTTGTTTTTTAAGATTGCGACTGTAATACGCATTTTAGCGCTACAATATATAAGTTGTAGAGAATAAAAAATGCTACAACTTTTATTTGTAACACTTTTTTGTATAGGATAATGCTTAGTTTAGCCGTAATTAGTGATTTATTTTCTTCATGAAATCTGTAAAAACATAGATTTTTTAATGATTTAAGCCTTAGTATGCATTTCACGACAAAAGTGTATATAATAAAATTTACGTAAAATTGAAAGATCTACAAATTTTACTTAGAGCATTTTTCTCTAGAGTCTAGTTTAGCGTGAAAGAGTGATTTTCCGTATGTTTAAGCCAAACTGAGGTTGATTTTCATTTTGCATCATTCACTAATTTTTTGTTTATTGCTAATGTTTTATTACTAATGTTCGGTTATTAATTGTTTGCATTGGGAAGAGAAAGTTGTGTGAGTGTTTCACACCAGATTTTTGTTGATAAGAAACTGATTTGTATATTTTAATTTATTTTATTTTAATCATATTATATGTGCAGTTCTAGGAAATATGCTATGTAGTATTTACACACACACACACACACACACACACACACACCACACACACGCACGCACGCACGCACGCACGCACACGCACACACACCCACACACATTGTACCTTATTATTGAACAAAAGTAATAGTATTATCATTATATTTTTTGTATCCTGCTACATTATAATCAGTTTCTTTGAACAATCAATTTAATCTAGCAGAAAAGAAAAGTGAAAAAACTAAAGGAAGTCAAACACCCATGGATGTTTGATGATGACCTCTGTGATGTTTTTAAATATATTTAAAACAATTATTATAAAAAATTAATAAATGAAATGAATAAATGTAATACACAAGAATATTACGTTAAATTTTGTTTACAGTATCGATAAAGCGAGTCCAAAAATCAAATCTCATCAACCTTGAATTTATATTTTTACTATTGTCTAATAAACGAAATTACTAGAACGTTTTTATGTTCGTAAGATCTGTTCAAATAATTATTACTGAATTTTGATATTTTTTGTTTCACTGTGTTTAAGTTAAGATCTCTATAAATAAATTTGTTGCTTATATACCAGAGTACGTTTAACATGTGTCTGATGGTCTTTGACTGGAATCGTACTAATATCTCAATGTTTGAATTTGCAGATGTTCCCTAAAGTTGTATTCCATATGTCATGTCCAAATTGGTTTTAATATTGATTTGAAGTTAGTAATTTTGTTGGAAGTGATTTGTCGCACAAAAGCCAATACATTTTTCAAAAATTTTGGTGTGGTTGTTTGCTTTTGACGGTTATATGTTTTTACATGTATAACGATTTTCTCAGTATAGGTCCAATAATTACTGGTGGAAATTTATAAAATTGCCATTTATCATTTGCCTTAGTCCGTCCGACCGTAACACCCAGATGTCAAAAACTACAAGAGATAACAACAAACGGTTTTCGGATACGTAATCTACACAAAAAATTAGTGGGGCTAAATTGGGTTTAAAGTTCCCGTTTTGAACGGAAGTGGTCCAAAACCGGAAGTAAAAATCGAAATCAGAAATTGTAAGCTAAAATAGTGTAATTTGATTCCTCTTAAAGAGTCCACATCGTCATCATGTGTCAAGGATTAGGCTCAATGACCTGTTCCAGCATTCATCTCTTTTTACTTTCTCTTGCCTATATGAATATACAGGAAGGAAAGTATTGTTTTCATGTCAATTTTCAAAATCGAGTTTTCACCGGATATACACGTTTTCAGACCCCCTGAACCCAAAGAAATGTTTTTAGCGATTGGTCTGTGTGTGTGTGTGTGTGTGTGTGTGTGTGTTCGCGAGCGTGCGTGCGTGTGTCTGTGAACGAAATATTTCAAGAATGGTAGATCGTACGAAGTTGAAACTTAAAACTTAAGTTACATACTACTACCGGACCCGACGCGAAGATTTTCATCAAAATCGGTCAACCGGAAGTAGTAGTTTATTCGTGTCATTTTTCACGTTTTTGCGATTTCGTCAAAAACGGATTTTATGTTGTTTTTTAAAAATCGTCTCATTTACTACATTTTTATGCTCTACAAGATAGGGTAGGCGCCATGTCTACTAAAATTCTTGGGGAGGCTGTTTTCACGTAAAACAATTGGTTTTTTTAAGATTACGGTTTTATTATGCATGTTAGCGCAAAAAGGTAGTATATAATAAAAGTTGTAGAGAAATAAAATTTTTACAACTTTTATTATAAGAATGTTTTTGTATAACGCTTAGTTTAGCGGTAATAAGGGATTTTTTTTTTGTTAACGAAAATGTGTAAAAAATCAATTTTTTTAAGATTTAAGCCTTAGTATGCATTTTACGACAAAAGTGTAGCCTATATAATGAAATTTATCGGAAATTAAAAGATCTATGACTTTTATTTCAATTATATTTCTCTACAGAGCCTAGTTTAGCGTGAAAGAGTGATTTTCCTTATTTTTAAGCCAAAATGAGGTTGATTTTCATTTTACGTCTTTCACTCATGATTCAAATTAGGTTATGTTTATTGAGGTCAGTTTTTTGTTTCTGTCTAATGTTTCATTACTAATGTTGGGTTATATTGTTATTTATTTGCATTGGCAAGAGAAGTTGTGTAAGTGTTTCACACCAGATTTTAAGGTTTTTCCTAGCCTCGCCTCCATCCAGGTTTATATATTCATGCTCGTGGAGGAAGTCTGTGTGCTGGCATGCGAAGTAATGGTTGGACCAGCTTGTCTTATATTCCTAATGTTTCACTCAGTAACTGAAAATTTAATTCGGCGTGTATAGCTTCGTTACGTACTCTATCTAACCGGGTACAACCTTTGACTCTCTCACAGAAATCTAATTTCACGAGCGTGGATACGAGATTTATTCCTCTGTAATGACACCCATGTTTCACTCCCAATGTTATGAGTGGTACAGCCATTGCTTTATAAAAATTTGCTTTATTGTGCGAGTGTCCTTTTTGTTTTCTTTCCTATCGTCCTTCGTATAGAACCGCATACAGCGCTGAATTTTGCCAGTTTCTCACTCACGTCATCATTTTTGTCATAGGAAATCCTGCATCCTAAATATTTAAATTCTCAAATTTAAGCGGACCAGCCATCTGCCCTTTCATCTTTGATTTTTGCATCGATCTTCTCATACCAAACTTTGCGCTAATGTTCTGCAATTTATAAATTACATATTAGAGCCTGTCTTTTGTGTCAAAAATAATAACAGTGCCATCTGCGTACAGCAATAAATTTAGAAATACGTTATTCCACACACACACGTATCGGTAAAAACATGTTTTATGGTTTTGGCTTCAACGTGTAAGATTATGTGAGAAGTTATTTTATGTAAAAATAGATATTCACTTTACCTGGCAACAGAACTTTGTCTCATACATATGGAGTTATATGATAACAATTGAAAATACAATATTTAAAATTAAAAACAAAATCGTTAAGGAAAATTTACAAAATAACTTCTTCACTTTTACAAACATAACGTGCTTTGCAGTACAAATAACTTAATAACAATCAATACTCCATGTATTCGAACATCTCTGCTTTATATTATAAACTGTTATATATTATATGTTATATAATATTTGTATTATATATTAAACTGTTCTAATAGCACAGTGACTATTAACATTAACTATAGGCTTAAATTTTGTATATACTGGGTGAACCAAAAGTCGGAACGGCAAAATATTTCGCAAACAAGTGATGTTATTCTTCAAAACATAATTTTTTTTGTCGTCAGTCTCTCGCGACTGGTTTGATGTAGTTATCCAAGCTGTTCTATCTTGCGCAAGTCGTTTCATATCTACGTACCCAAAATCTCATCATGCGGTCTTGGGTTCGAATCCCATTCAGGCACGGCATATTTTCATACGTTACAAAAAATCATTTTATCCTTCACCGTCTGCATTAGCAGTAATTGCAGAACAGTCGGACGTTAAAAAAAAAATATATATATATATACGTACCCTTTGACACCATACAGGCAGCAAGAACCAACAAGGCAGCAAGAGTGGTTTAGAAGAGATGGTAATTTAAAAGTAGACTACGAAAACATACAGGAAGTTGGGGAATTCTGATATCTAGGGAGTAAAATAACAAAGGATGGTAGAAGCACAAGTGTATATCAAAAGTAGAATTGCTCAAGCTAGAAAAGCCTTTGAAATGAAAAACAGCTTACTGACTACAAACATTGACTTACAGATTAAGAAAAATTTCTTAAAACACTATGTTTGGAGTGTACCATTATACGGGAGTGAAACGTGGGTGATAAAGGCTGTAGAAAGGAAGAGGATAGAAGCTTTTAAAATGTGGTAGTAATGTAGGAAAATGTTAAAGATTAGGTGGGTGGACAAAATAAGTAATTCAGAGGTTCTTAGGCGAGTGAATGAAAAAAGAAGTATATGGAAGCATCTTACTAAAAGAAGGGATAGGCTAGTGGGACATATCTTAAGACATCCAGGTATAGTCTATCAATAATGGAGGGTAATATTGAGGGAGTGAATTGTAGGTCAGGCAAAGGTTGGAATTTATAAAACACAATAAAAATAATCTTATAAATGGAAATAGAATCTACTGAAATTCATGTTTGTACATTTTTCCGCCATCTTGGATCCATCATCTGGAATATAACTTTTTTAAATACGAAGGTGGTCATGTAACACATCATTTGCAAGTAGAATTTTGAGAAAAATTTACTAGTGAAAACCATTTTTAAATATTTTTTTCCGTTTTGACATTACAGCCCGTCTAACTCGAGAACACAATAAAAATTACCTGTCTTTGTTGTTAGTATCATCTTCCTTAACTGTCTCTTAAATTTAGTTTACTGATTAATTTGAACAAATCTGTGCAAATATTTATTAGCCCTTGATTTTTAATGGTTGTATAATGCTAAATTTAAATAAGGTAAAACACTTAACAATCATTTCCTATTGTTATTTTTGATGAATCAGTGAAAATCAGCTGGAAAGAGATGTTTAAAAACAGGTTTCACCGGTGGATTTTTCAAAAATTTTACAAACAAATGATGTGTTACATGACCAACTTTGTATTTAAAGATCTGTGTGAAACACTTACACGACTTTCTGATGGAAATAATGAACAATATAATCTAACATTAGTAATAGTGAAACATTAAAAATAAAAAAAAATTAACCTCAAAAATTTAATCTAATTTTAATCGTGAATGAATGATGAAAAATGAAAACCAACCTTAGTTTTGCTTAATAAAAAGGAAAATCACACTTTCAAATTCTAAAATAAAAGTTGTAGATCTTTTAATTTCCAATAAATTTGATCATCACACATTTGTCGTAAAATGCATACTAAAGCCGAAATTAAAAAACAAAATCAATTTATTTTACAGTTTTTTGTGAAAAAAACAGAAAATTACCGCTAAAATAAACGTTTACAAAAACATGTTTGAAATTAAATGTGTAGTTTTTCAAACTGGCAACAACTTTTATTATAGGCCTATACACTTTTGCGCTAAAATTCATATGAAGGCCGTAATGTTAAAAAAAACTTTTTTTCTGCGAGAGCACAGCCTCCCCAAAAATTTCAGCAGTCATGGCATCTACCCTACCTTGTAAAGGATAAAAAATGTAGTAAATGAAGCGATTTTTCAAAAATTTGTAGGAGCCGTTTTTGAGAAAAAGTAAAAAATGACACGAATAAACAACTACTTTCGGTTGACTGATTTTTTTGAAAATGTTTGTGTCGGGTCGTCTGGTAGTACCTAACAAAAGTGTCATGTTTCAACTTCGTGTGATGATCCGTTCTTGAGATATTTTGTACACACACACACACACACACACACACACACATCAGTCGCTAAAAATATGTGCAACAATACTTTCCATCCTATGTTTTTAATATATAAGCAAGAGAAAGTAATAAAATTACATTCAAGATGGTGGATCCAAGATGGCGGAACAACTGTTTAAACATGAATTTCAATAGATTATATTTGCATTTATAAAATTATATATTGTGTTTTCAAAAATAACTACACTTGTTAGCGAAATATTTTGCCGTCTCGGACTTTTGGCACACCCAAGATACCTATTTTAACAGATAATAGAGTATTTCTTTAAAAATGAGTACATTTAATCATTTTAATCACAGTAAATAGGCCTGACTTATTTTTTTTTAAATTACCTAATCAATCTTACTTATAAGTAACATATTTTTTACTTACTTCACAAGTAAAAGTCCGGATTTCGATTGATTGGCCTGCATAGAAATTGTTTATTTTTTTATTCACTAAATTAGACAGTAAGATTATTGATTTACCTGTGTAGAATGGATTACAGATACTTAATTAAACAACTTTTTAACCTAATAAACAACAGATTTATCCCATCGAATCAAGGATTTAAAAAAGTTAAAAATATCTGGTGTGAAAAACTACCACGACTTTCTCTTGAAAATATCAATAATTAATTGTAGGCTATATTTTTACTTTTCTCTTGCCTATATGAATATATAGAAAGGAAAGTAGGCCTATTGTTTTCATGTAGATTTTTTGAAATCGTGTTTTCACCGGATCTACACGTTTTCAGACCCCCTGAACCCAAAAAACATGTTTTTATCGATTGGTCTGTGTGTGTGCGCGCGCGGGTGTGTGTGCGCGTCCGTGTGTGTGTGTGTGTGTATGCGTGCGCGCGCGCGTCCGTGTGTGTGTGTGTGTGTGTGTGAACAGAATATCTCAATAAATGAACATCGTACGAAGTTGAAACTTGAAACTTAAGTTAGATACTACTACCGGACCCGACACGAACATTTTCATCAAAATCGGTCAACCGGAAGTAGTAGTTCATTGATGTAATATTTTACTTTTTTGCGATTTTCTCAAAAATGGCTCCTAGGATTTTTTTTTGAATCACCTCGTTTACTACATTTTTTTATGCTTTATAAGATAGGTCACGTCATGTCTGCTGAAATTCTTGGGAAGGCTGTTTCTTTTGCAAAAAAAATTGTTTTTTAATGACCGATTCGATGAAAATGTTCGCGTCGGGTCCTCTAGTGGTATCTAACTTAAGTTTCAAGTTTGAACTTTGTACGATGTTCCGTTCTTGAGATATTCTGTTCCTGCACACACAGACCAATTGATAAAAACATGTTTTTTTGGGTTCAGGGGGTCCAAAAACGTGTAGATCCGGTGAAAACTCGATTTCAAAAAATCGTCATAAATTTTCTTCCTATATATTCTTATAGGCAAGAGAAAGAAAATCAGTTCTGAAGGGTACTTGAATAGTTACTTGAGTCACGAGTTTGCCTTTGTTTGCAACGAGAGGAAAGAGGGAAATGCATTAGAGTGCATGCGTGTCTGCTTTAATTTCAGTACAACAAACACAACAACTTATACTACACCCAGAGCGTATATACGAGTATATACTCGTAGTATATCGCGGAACCTTTTTTTAGGTTAACTGTACGAATATAACTGTTTGTTATCTTAAACAGAAATGTTAGTTTCTCGAAAACGTGGGCAGACTATTTACAGTGCTGAACCAAATCTAATATGCAGTGTAATAAAATGCTGTGAAGTTGAAGCTAAACAAAAGTGCCTTTCCCCGCCTTTTAAAAGCCAAGAGTGAGTGGCTAACTACTGTGATTTTTCTCTTTCCACCATTTGAAAAATAAAGACGGAAATTAAAGACGTGAAGAAGCTATTCTTCAACAGTTTTGTTAACACCTGGTAAAAAAAGAAAACGGTTTGGTAGATACTAGTGAGACTGATAGTGAAGACACCCATGACAGCGATAGTAAAGAAGGCAATTCATTCGTAGAGAATTTTGTTCCAATGGAATAAGGTAGCTGGTAATTACAGTAAATCAAACGTTTGTAGTCATATAATTAAGCTATAGGCAATATTACAGGTCACATTTATTTCTTATAAGGATCATGAAGAAAACTTTTCTCGGAATAAACCACAGCTTACAAAATGTATGTAGAAACTGCACCGGTAGTTAAATTTACGAGTAGTGTCTCACTGTTGAAATAGGCAGCACTGTCAAATTTTCTCTACCCTTCCTCACAGCCCATCCATAAGCAAAAGGCAATTTCGTGACTTCAGTTTCTATACTTATATTAATTTTATTGTGTTCTTTTAAAAAAATTTTAAAATGTCAAATAAATTTAAAGAGTAGTCAAGAGGAGTAATACGTGTAGTTCTAACCATTAACTTAATGGTTAGAAAAACTTGTGATAATAATCTAATCGTGTATTTTTGCATGCAATAAATCTTGAGATGTTCCATATATATATAGCTATATTATAATACAGGGTGATTTTTTAGTCCTGTTACCCAATTGTTAATGTCTGGTAATATTTTTCTAAAAAAATAAATTTTGTTTTGTGACACTAAGTTGGTAGCCCTAATCAACCAGTATGGATATGGCAGTGTGAGTTGATTCTCCTTTAGCTGTGTAAAATTTTGTGCCATTTCCGGTCGTGCTACGAACAGAATGTCTTTTATCCTAAAACAATCTCTTGTTTAAATCTGGAGGCTGAAGCTCTAGAACTAATCGTATGTGATACGGATACAATTTCAATTTTTTAGCAGCTTTCTGAGCACTCGAACATGACAAATCAACATGCGAGGAAAGTTTTTGTAAACTTTTCCATGGAGAATTGAGCAATCTTGTTTTCACATTCTCTTAACGTCATCTGTCAAGAGAGTTGGTCGACCACTACGTTTCTGCTGCAAACAATACCTGCCTCTAAAAATCAGTTAGTAAGCCTAGAAATTGACTAGAATAGAGTGGAGGAACACCAAAATATTTAATTTGAAATTATTCTTTTACACTCGCATACGATTTTGTAGCAAAATATTGTTCAAGAATGAAAACCTGTTCTTCTAGGGTAAAAGACAATCTGTTCGTAACACAACTGGAAACAGCACAAAATTTTACGCAACTCAAGGAGAATCAACTCAAACTGTCGTATCTATACCGGTTGAGTAGGGCTACCAACTTTGTGTCACAAAACAAAATATCCCTTTCTTAGAAAAAAATTACCAGACATTAACAATTGGGTAACAGGACTAAAAAATCACCCGGTATATATAGGGGCCTAATTGATGTACGTCCCTTACACTGATAGAATAAGAGAAAATTATTCTAGTTAAACTGACAAGAAAGAAAACCTCTGGCGTATCTCTTATTAAAAAGTTCTTTTCCGTAACAACTTTTAACTTTTTTCTTCGTAGCTACAAATGCACTTTTAAAAACTTATAATTCCTCCTTTTAAACAGATATCGTGCTTTATTTTCCAACGTTTTTCATAAAAGATTTCCACCTGCACATATCTTTTGTTTTTCTATTCTAATCTAACCATCTGACAGTATCCAGTATGCTTATATCATAGTAATATCCTAGAACATGTAATGAAGTTTCTAGGAAAATCACTACACAAAAAATTTGTCTCTTTTTTATTTTTATATCGATCAAATCTCTTGGAGAACATTATTTCTGATATATGCATAAAAACAAATTTCCCGATTAAATTATAAAAAATACTACTTAGCAGAAACTTCATAAAGTTTCTTATCCTAACGCGAGTTGGCTAATGTTTTTTACTTTTGTTTTTTGTAAGTATTGTTTTTGTAAGTATTGTTTTGATTTTGTAAGTATTGTTTTCGTGTCGATTTTTCGAAATCGAGTTTACATAGGATCTACACGTTTTCTCAGACCTCCTGAACCCAAAAAAGCATGTTAGCAGTAGGTCTGTGTGTGTGCGTGCGTGTGTGTCTGTGTGTGTGTGTGTGTGTGCGTGTGTGCGTGCGTGTGTGCGTGTGTGTGAACGAAATATCTTAAGAACGGAACATCGTAAGAAGTTGAAACTTGAAAATTAAGTTAGGTACTACTAGAGGACCCGACGCGAACATTTCGTCACAATCGGTCAACCGGTTTCTTCGATCAGTTTTCATGTTATTGCGATTTTCTCAAAAACGGCTCCTACGATTTTTTAAAAAAACGCCTCATTTTTATTTTTTATGCTCTGTAAGACAGGGTAGGTGTCACGTGTGATGAAATTTTTGGAAAAATTGTTTTTTCGAAAAAAATAGTTTTTTTTAATATTGCGGCTCTAATATGCATTTTAGAGCAAAAATGTGTATAATAAAAGTTGTAGAGAATTTAAAATCCTACAATTTTTCTTAAGTTTTTTTTTGTATAACGCTTAGTTTAGTGGTAAATAGCACATTTTTCACGAAAATGTGTAAAAAAATCGATTATTACGATTTCAGCCTCAGTATGCATTTTATGACAAAAAATATGTGATAAAATTTATAGGAAATTAAACGATCTACAATTTTATTTTAAGCATTTTTCTCTACAGAGCTTAGTTAAGCGTGAAAGAGTGATATTCCGTATTTTAAGGCCAAACTGAGGTTGATTTTCATTTTGCATCATTCACTCATGATTAAAATAAGGTTATGTTTTTGAGGTTAGTTTTTTGTTTATTTCTAATGTTTTATTACTAACATTAGGTTATATTGTTCATTATTTTCATTAAAATCGTGTGAGTGTTTAATAAAAGATTTTAAAATATATTCTTTGTTTCTGTTGCAGGTAACATTTACAAATGTTCTGTATTATCAGATAAGAGTATGGCGTGAGTGCGTGAAGAAGATCCTTGTCCATCTTTTATGGTTCATGTAAGTGTGTGTGTGTGTTTTAATTTGGCATTATATTAAAATGTTCGCTTCGGAATAATCGTCCGCTTAAGTTTCTCTTTAACCTTCATCAAACGTGAGGCAGCTGTAGTATAGAGTATTTTTCGGAGAAGTCAGAAAAGAAAAAAAAATCTGTTGTGAAACACTCACGCTACTTTCTCTTTACAATGTAAATAAACCCCTAATAACCTATGTTCAATCATTAGTAAACAATGTAAAATTAAAAATTTGATGAGATACATTTACACGACTTTCTCTTGCCAATGCAAATAATAAACAATATAACCTAAAATTAGTAATAAAACATTAAAAATAAACAAAGAACTATCAAAAAACATAACCTTATTTTAATCATGAGTTAAAGACGCAAAATGAAAATCAACCTCAGTTTGGCTTAAAAATACAGAAAAATCACTCTTTATCGCTAAACTAGACTCATTACAGAAAAATGCTTAATATAAAAGTTGTGAATCTTTTAATTTCACATAAATTTGATTATCTACACCTTTGTCGTAAAACTACGGCCGAAATCTTAAAAAATCCATTTTTTACAGATTTTCATGAATAAAATTTAGGCCGGCTCGTAGTGTAGTGGTCAGCGCAACTGGCTACTATGCCGGGGTCCCGGGTTCGATTCCCGGTCAGGTCTGGCATTTTTTTCATCTGTAAATCACCACATATCATTACCTACGCACAAGCCCAAGGCTTATGTAGGCATCATCACTCAATAAAAAAAAAACAGAAAATCACTAATTACCGCTAAACTAAGCAAAAAGAAATATTTAAAATAAACGTTGTGGGTTTTTAAATGTTCTAAACCTTTAATTACCTATACTCACTTTTGCTGTAAAATGCATACTTATAAGGCCGCTATTTTAATATAAACATTTTTTTCTACGAGAGAGCAGCCTCCCAAAAATTTCAGCAGACATGCTGTTTACCCTATCTTGTAGAGTATAAACAAATTTAGTAAATGATGCGATTTTTAAAAAAACCCGTGGGAATCGTTTTTGAGAAAATCGTAAAAAAGTGAAAATTACACGAATAAACTACTTCTTCCGGTTGACTAATTTTTATGAAAATGTTCGTGTCGGGTCCTCTAGTAATACCTAACTTAAGTTTTAAGTTTCAACTTCGTACGATTTTTCCATTCTTGAGATATTTTGTACATACACCCTACACAAACCAATCGCTAAAAACCATGTTTTTTGAGTTCAGGTGGTCTGAAAACGTGTATATCCGGTAAAAACTCGATTTCGAAAAATCTTCATAAAAACAATACTTTCCTTCCTATATATTCATGTAGGCAAGAGAAAGTAATAACCTACCCGGAAGTTAGTGAAAAAATTAAACGGACATAGCGAGATTTTCTACCCCTCGCATGGTCCACAATTTAAAAAATTAATTCCAAAAGACTCAGCAGTCGCTGAATTAAATAAATAAGTGATTTATATTATTGAATCTACTGCGAATCCAACGGTCCCGGTCGCGAATTCAGAAAGTTATCGGTTTGGCGAGATAGGAAGGGGTTGCAAAAAGCGCAAAACATAGAGAAATAAAAAAGCTATGGTCCTGAGATTCAGTGTGCACAATAGCAACACTCTAATCTAAACTGTGACAAAATTTCATTAAAATCGGATGAGTATTTACGGAGTTATATACCAATAAGTTTCCACAATCCGTAAAATGTCTTCAAAAACGGGTACTTTTTTTGTTCCAATGTCAATATCACTTTAAAAAAAGTAGATAAAAATTTCAAGTTTTCACCGTTAAACGCAGAATTAAACAGGCATTAATTTGACATATAGTCCGTTAAAATCGATGCTGTAGTTTTTTAACAATTGAGCTTCAAACTCGGGTTCCTATTACTTTTGACGCGGACATTAAATATACGTATAAACTATTACCATGACTTTGTACACAACAAATTGTAACTTTTTAACACCCTGTGTTTGAAAACTCATGGTTTGAAATTAATTAAAATGTGCCTATAAGTAAGTCACATTAATGGCTGTTTTATGTGTGTTTTCTGTAGTAGTAGTAGTCGGTTCTGTAGTCGGTTCCAGTCACGCAATCTGCCCCATTAGTTCGATTAAGTTGAGATGGAAAATGATAAACAATTTTTTTACTTTTTATTTTAATAGATTTCCCCTTCTGTTTCTAATACATTAATCTAACTTATAGCATAGTGGTTCGAGTATTTGAGAGATTCTAGAGTTTAGAAATTGTGTGGGGTTGTCCTAGTGATTTTTATGCCATCTACTCTCTAACCAGAATACGAAGGTGGTAATTCATGTGCGTGCGTACATATTTCTCGTACCAAAAATTACCACAGGATAAAATGGGATCAAACACATGTCCTTGGTGTATTGATCCGCACAATTGGCTTCTATGACGGGGTCCAAGGTTTGGTTCCCGAACATGTCTGGGATTTTTACTTTCTCCTTCCCCTATATGCATTTATAGGGAAAGAAAGTATTGTTTTCATGTCGGTTTTTCAAAATCGAATTTTCATACGCGCGCGCGCGTATGAACAAAATATCTCAAGAACGGAATAGTGTACGAAGTTGAAACTTGAAATTTAAGTTAGGTATCACTACAGGACCCGACACCATTTTTCACAATATTAGTTTGTTTTAATATTGTCAAAATTGATAAATAAAATATGTATTTTATTTCTAAATCATGAAAAAAATGTGGCATGACTTAATTTTGTTGATATTTTATCATTAGTTAGTTTATTAGTTTGGTTATAAGGACAAAGTCTTTACTCCAACTTTTTTGATGACCACGCAGGGTATTTTTAGAACTTGGGACCAAAAATGTAATCGGAAAAATTTGGTTGATCCACTGAAAGTACTCCTACCTCCACTCAACATTAAACTCTGATTAATCAAACAATTCGTAAAAGCTTTATCAAACGAAGTAGATTGTAAAGCCAAAAATTCCTCAACTGTCAAAGGTCAAAGTGAAAGAAGGCGTTTTCACTAGTCCAGACATTCTTAAACTTTTGAAAGATGAAGCCTTTCAAACTAAAATGTAAGGCATTGAAATCATTTGAAGAAGTTGTAAAGAAATTTCTTAGGAACAATAAGGACCCAAATTTTAAGTGCGCAGTGGAAAACATGCTAAAGAAATTTCAAGACTTGGGTTGTTCCATGAGCTTGAATGTGCATTTTCTGAATTCTCATATGATTACTTCCCTGAAAATTATGGTGATGTAAGTGGGTGAAATATTTCATCAAGATATAAAGGAAATGGAACGTTGATATCAGGGAAGTGGAATGTGGACATAATTGCAGACTACAGTTGGTGCATCCATAGAGACGATCCGCGAGGTAATTACAACAGAAAATGTGGCCCGAGAAGCGTTGAAACGAAAAGAAAAAGGCAGTACAATTCTTCGTAGTGGTAAGAAAATATACCACAATCCTTTCTTTATATCCCAATATGTTTTATAAATAAAAGTTTTCCATGAGAAATATGAAAAAGCCTGTGTATACAACGACAATTTTCATTTTCTTTTTTCAGTGTTGTGAAAAATCCTTACGTGATAGGTAAAAACGGTGGCCATATTTGAAATCAGCGCACAAAATAACATTAAAATAAGTTATCAGATTACAAACAACTTTCAATTTCCTTAATTTGGTTGATCTGTGTAATTTATCATATTAATAATGAAAATTTAAAAACATGTGGTCGGTTGATTCCTGAACAAACTTCATATGTGGTGAATTTCAAAATCTCTAGATGATCAAGAAGTTGTAGCGAAAAACAAATGGTAATTACTGAGGAAATGAGCGTAGGTGGTTCAAACACATCTCGTTAAAAAGTACAGACAGGGAAATGAAAATGTATTCCTAGTTTATGAACACCCAGTTGTGTAAGTGTTGACCATAGTCTTAAAGATTGGGTTCCGCGTCTATTGTCTGATAATTCCCATCGATAAAAACAAAATAAAGTCGGATAGCTATTTATACTCGAATTATACGCCTACGATATTGTAAGGAAACATAAAATTATGTTTAATGCTTGTACATTCTATGTTAATGCAAATTTTTTGTAATCCGGCCTTGTTTTAACTCCATTTGTTTAATTAATTAATTAATGGAATTCCAAATGAAAAAAATTCACGTTTGTTTTTATTCTGAACTGTTCGTCATTATCATTCATGTTGGTACTGGGTGTCTACGAAATTCCTCTAACAAAACAATTTTACGTGTCATCTATAAACACGGTTAGTGTTTTTTACTTTCTCTTGCCTATATGAATATAATAGAAGGAAAATATTGTTCTCATGTCGATTTTTCGAAATCGAGTTTTCACCGGATATACTCGTACACGTTTTCAGACCCCCTGACCCCAAAAAACATGGTTTTAGCGATTGGTCTGTGTGAACGAAATATCTCAAGAACGGAACATCGTATGAAGTTTAAACTTAAAACTTAAATTAGATACTACTACCGGACCTGACGCGAATTTTTTCATCAAAATCGGTCAAACGGAAGTAGTAGTTTATTCGTTTTATTTTTCACGTTTTTGCGATTTTCTCATAAATGACTACTACGATTTTTTTTTAAATCACCTCATTTACTACATTTTTTATGCTCTATAAGATAGGGTAGGCGCCATGTCTGCTAAAATTCTTGGGGAGGCTGTTCTCTCGTAGAAAAAAAGTTTATTTTTAAGATTGCAGCCTTAAGGTGCATTTTAGCGCAAAAATGTATATAATAAAAGTTGTAGACCATTTAAAAATCTACAACTTTTATTTCAAAAATGTTTTTGTATTAAGTAAGTGTAAATTTGTTTAAGTATTTTGTTTAAGCGATAAATACAGATTTTCTGTTTTCCCCCATGAAAATCTGTTAAAAAATCGATTTTTAAAGATTTCAGCCGTAGTATCAATTTTACGACAAAAATGCATATAAGTGAATCAACCTTATAAAAAATTAAAAGATTGCAACTTTTATTTTAAAATTTTTCTCTACAGAGCCTACTTTAGCGTGAAAGAGTGATTTTCCGTGTTATTAAGCCAAATTTGATTTGAGTTGATTTTCATTTTGCGTCTTTTACTCATGATTAAAATTAGGTTACGTTTTTTGAGGTTAGTTTTTTTGTTTAATTATAATGTTTCATTACTAATATTAGGAATATTATTCATTATTTACATTGGCAACAGAAAGTCTTGTGAGTGTTTCACACCAGATTTTTTTTATCTTGTTTTTGTGGTATGTCTGATGTAAAAATAAATAAATAATAAATTTAGCTGTTACAGTTGAACTTCCATAACTCAAATTTTCAATAATTCGAATTATATTTGGTCATCGTCATCTTCTGTCAAGGATTAGCTGAATGGTCTGTTCCGGCATTCATCTCTTTTTAGGTCTTCCCAAACTTCGCTTACCTCTAGTTTTATATTTCCGTGCTTGCAGAGGAAATCAGTGTGCTGGGATGCGAAGTAAATGGTTGGACCAGTCTCTCTTGTATATTCTTAACGTTTCCAACAGTGACTGAACGTTTAACTCGGGGTATATAGCTTCGTTACGTACTCTATCTAACCGGGTAAAACCTTTGACTCCCCGCAAAAATCTCATTTCAGCAGCCTGGATACTAGATTCATTCCGAAATGTTTCCAAAATGATTCATTCCAAACGTTAAAATCCTGTAGCAGATTTTCTGAAATCATGTAAAATATAAAAATCTGGTGTGAAATACTCACATGACTTTCTCTTGCCAATGCAAATAATGAACAATATAACCTCATATTAATAATAAAACATTCGAAATAAACAGAAAAGTAACCTCAAAAAATATAACCTAATTTTAATCATGAGTGAAAGACACAAAATGAATATCAACTTTAGTTTGGCTTAATAACGCGGAAAATCGCTTTCACGATAAACTAGGCTCTGTAGAGAAAAATTCTTAAAATAAAAGTTGTAGATAGTTTAATTTCCTATAAATTTGATTATATACTTTTTTGTTGTCCTAATATGCAATCTAAGGCCGAAATCTTAAAAAATCAATTTTTATTACAGATTTTCGTGAAAAAAATACATAAAATCACTAATTACCACTAAACTAAGCGTTATACAAAAAAATTTTAAAATTAATGTTGTAGGATTTTAAATTCTCTACAACTTGTATCACATAAATTTTTGCGCTAAAATGCATATTAAAGTCGCAATCTTAAAAAAAACAATTTGTTGCGAGAAAACACCCTTCCCAAGAATTTCAGCGGACTTGGCGCCTACCCGATCTTGTAGAACATAAAGAATTTAGTAAATGAGGCGATTTTTAAAAAAAATCGTAGGAGCCTTTTTAGAGAAAATCGCAAAATAGTGAAAAATGACACGAATAAACTACTACTTCCGGTTGAACGATTTTGATAAAAATGTGTGCCTCGGATCCTCTAGTAGTACCTAGCATTATTTTCAAGTTTCAAGTTCGTATGATGTTACGTTCTTGAGATATTCTGTTCACACACATACACACACACACACAGATTAATCGCTAAAAACATGTATTTTGGGTTCAGGGGGTCTGAAAAAATGTAGATCCGATGAAAAATCGACATGAAAAGAATACTTTCCTTCCTATATTTTCATGTAGGCGAGAGAAAATATTATAAGTATGTCTTATCAGCTGTAATTTTAAAACTTATAATTATTTTTAATGACAAAACAACCATGTAAATAAAAAAACCTATAAAATTAAATGTAGAAGGAAGAGAATGATTTAAACAAACTAATAGGGTACAACGGGACAATACAAATAAATTTGTATTAATTTTACTTTTTTATCACTCTGTACTGGTTGTGTGTATTGGTTTAAGGAACTTATTGGTAGTAAATACAGCGAGTTGTGACCTTGACGATGAGCCATAAGCCGGTTTTTCAGTACATCACTAACAATATTTGTGTAATGAAGATGCTAAGCAAGTGTTGGTTGTAATTATCATACTCTTTGCAAGCTTCTTTGTTAGTTTTAAACGCCTGGAACCGTACAAAAAATGTTCGGTAAGCCCCATCGTCTTCCTTGTAAATGACTGCGGCAAAATAACATTCAATGTTTTTGTCATTAGAGTCTCGAGTGGTTTGATGCAGTTCTCCAAGCCGTTCTATCTAACGCAAGTCGTTTCATATCTATATACCTGTTACACCCTACATCTTTTGTAATTTGCTTTATAAACTCTAACCTTTGCCTCCTCCTACAATTCACTCCCTCAATATTACCCTCCATTATTGATAGACCAATACCTGGATGTCTTAAGATACGCCCCACTAGCCTATCCCTTCTTCTGGTAAAATGCTACCATATACTTCTTCAATCATCCACTCGCCTAAGAACCTCTAAATTACTTATTTTGTCCACCCACCTAATCTTTAACATTTTTCTATAACACCACATTTCGAAAGCTTCTATCCTTTTCCTTTCCAAAGCCCCTATCACCCATGTTTCACTCCTGTATTATGGTACACTCCAACTATAGTGTTATAAGAAAATTTTCTTAATCTGTAAATCAATGTTTCTAGTCAGTAAGCTGTTTTTCATTTCAAAGGCTTTTCTAGCTTGAGCAATTCTACTTTTGATATCACTAGTGCTTATTTTATCCTTAGTTACTTTACTTCCTAGATTTTTTAATTTTTTTTTATTTTACTTATTTATTTACAATCACCCTGTACAATGTGGCTTTAAGCAAATCATTATAAAAGAACTAAATTGACGTGAGTGAAGTAGACAGCCTTTGCTCTCACTTCAACTAAATAAAATTAAAAAATAAATTCATTAACAAACTAAGAAAAGTTGCAAAGTTACAAATTTAACAATAACAGTGTAAAAGAAGTAAACAAAAAATTAAGTAACCTATGTAAAAGAAGTTAACAACAAAGAAGTAAAAGAAAATTAAATTTTGAAATTTCACTTTAGATTAAAGAGTAGTGATGAAGATGAATTGTGAATTTAATTTCGTGTATGGATTAAAAACGTTGGTCGAAATCGAGGATGTGATGTCTTTTGAGGCGCTTCGTTTCCTCACCTTTGTCCAGCAAATTTTATGCCAGGTGGTTCTGGTGATCGTTTAGTCTTAGCTGGTACCGGAGGGCCAGCTCTCTTATCTCTTCTTCCTAGATAGCAGCATTTTCCAACTCTGTGTATGCTTTTGTTGCCTTGTTTTAAATTTCACACTCCTCTAAACCGCTCTTGTTACTGCACAACACTTTCGTTTTTTATCTTATTGATATGTTTGGATGTTATGATTTCATCTTTTGAATGTTTTTTTTTGTATTTTTACTTTTCTTGCCTATATGAGTATATTGGAAGGAAAGTATTGTTTTCATATCGATTTTTCGAAATCGAGTTTTCACCGGATCTACACGTTTTCAGACCTCCTGAACCAAAAAAAAAAAAAAAAATGTTTTTAGCTATTGGTCTATGTGTGAACAGAATATCTCAAGAACGGAACATCATACAAAGTTGAAACAGGAAACTTAAGTTAGATACCACTGGAGGTCCTGACACGAACATTTTCATCAAAATCGGTCAACCGGAAGTAGTAGTTTATTCGTCTCATTTTTCACTTATTGCGATATTCTCAAAAACAGCTTCTAAAATGTTTTTAAATATCGCCTCATTTACTACATTTTTTATGTTCTACACTACAAGAGTAGGCGCCATGACTGCTAATTTTCTTAGGGAGGCGGTTTTCTCGTAGAAAAAAATGTTTTTTTTAAAGTTGCGACCTTGATGTGCATTTTAGGGGAAAGGGATATATAATAAACGTTGTAGACAATTTAAAAATCTACAACTTTTATTTCAAACCTTTCTATGTACAACGCTCAACTTGACAGTAACTAGGGATGTTCTGAATTTTTTTTCATGAAAATCTGTAAAAAATAGATTTTTTTAAGATTTCGGCCTTAGTGTGCATTTTACGACAAAATTGTTTGTAATGAAATTCATTGAAAATTAAACGATATCACGTTTTTTAAGCATTTTCTCTCCAGAGCCTATTTTAGCACGAAAGAGTGATATTCCGTATTATTAAGCCAAACTAAGGGTTGGTTTTATATTATCATAATATTCATTCATGATTAAAAATTTGATTATGTTTTTTGAGGTTAATTTTTTGTTTGTTTCTAATGTTTTTTTACTAATGTTAGGTTATATTGTTCATTATTTGCATTGACAAGAGAAAGTCTTGTGAGTGTCCACACCAGATTTTTCTGTTATGTAACGCACTTCTCCTCCAAGCGCAGGCTATGTTCTTTTGCGGAAGTAATATTTATGAATAAATAAATAAATAAAATAAATGATGAGAAAGAAAAGTGAAGCTTGAAAATAGAAACTCGATCACGAAAATTAAAGGAATATTATGCATGGTTTTTATAGTCGTAAGTTGACTGAAACGGAAAAATATGCAAGAAGGAAAAATTACCGTAATACGGATATTGACTATCTGTACTGGCTTAGAGATAATGCCTGGCGTTATCTATGCACAACAACTGTGACGTCACTAATGGTAGTCACGTCACCTGGTTACGTGATCGACAAGTAAAGGTGGGTTGAAATAAACGAGGTAAGAAAATGCTTAGATCGCATCTACGAATACCACGCAGTACACGACTGTAGACCAATAATTCACCGTTACATTGAAGCAGAAAAGTATATTATCAAGAAAAAAAACTGGTGTGAAACACTCACACAACTTTCTCCTGCCAATGCAAATAATTAACACTATAACCTAACATTAGTATTAAAACATTAGAAACTAACATAAACTAACATCAAAAACATAACCTGATTTTAATCATGAGTGAATGATGCAAAATTTAAATCAACCTGTTTGGCTTAAAAATACGGAAAAATCACTCTTTCACGCTAAACTAGACTCTGTAGAGAAAAATACTCAAAATAAAAGTTGTACATCTTTTAATTTTCTATAAATTTGATTATATACATTTTTGTCGTAAAATGCATACTAAGGCCGAAATCTTAAAAACATCGATATTTTTACACGTATTCGTGAGAAAAAACCAGAAAATTGCCAATTGCCGCTAAACTAAAAGTTGTACAAAAAAATGTTTTGATTAAAGGTTGTAGGATTTTTAATTTTCTACAACTTATATTGTATACATTTTTGCGCTAAAATGCATATTAAAGTCGCAATCTTAAAAAAAACATTTTTTCGAGAAAATAACCACCCCAAGATATTCAGCAGACATAACGCCGACCCTATCTCGTAGAGCATAAAAATTTAGTAAATTAGGCGATTTAAAAAAAAATCGTAGCCGTTTTCGATACAATCGCAAAAAAGTGAAAAATGATACGAATAAACTACTACTTTCGGTTTACCGATTTTGATGAAAATGGTCGTTTCGGGTTCTCTTAAGTATCTATCTAACTAAGTTTTAAGTTCGTACGATAAGTTCCGTTCTTGAGATATTCTGTTTACGTACACACAAACGCGCGCGCATGCACTCGCGCGCACACACACACACACACAAACACACAGAGACTAATCGCTGAAAACATGTTTTTGGGGTTCAGGGGGTCTGTAAACGTGTAAATCCAGGGAAAACTCGATTTCGAAAAATCGACATGAAAACAATAGTTTTCCTTCCTATACATTCATATATAGGCAGGAGAAAGTAAAAACTTAGGCACTGGATTTAAAGTGATCTTTATATTTCATGCCCCACAAGTAAAATAAACTGTTCAACAGTAAGATATTCATATCTATGTAAGTAATGATCTTCTTTTTCTTCTCTTCACGGGTTAGGCATTTCTACCTGTTCCGGCACCCATCTTTTCTTCGGCCTGCCAATATCTCTTTTTCCCTCTGATTTGTATCTTCTCGCTACACCAGGCAAGCGGCTTTCTGGCATTTTATTTAAATTATAGACCCATTGGATGCTCATAACAGGCAGGTGGAGTGTTAAATTATTTGCACTCTATTTGCTAGTTCCAGGGCTACAAAAAACTTTTGTTTCTTGCTTTATGGTCAGCCAATTATATGTCTGAACCATTTAAGAACATAAGAGGTAGAGGTGCAAAAGACACTAGTCAGAGTTATCTCCTCTGAGAGTTATGAATTTCATTATACAGCCAGACCCTGTGGTGAATGAAGTGAAGGTGTCAATTACCGGGTGGAAAATATATGCTTTTTAGGGGGACCTGGCATGCTGATCAGCATACTTTCTTACTCAGTGAGGAAGGCAATAGTAGACTACCTTACTCCTCGTTTTACTTAGTAAAGCCTCTGGATGTTTCAAACCAGCCTTTCAGCTGATGACCTAAACAACAACAGACCCATTGGGCACGATACAATTTTGTTTTTTTATTGAGTGGAAAAATTCCCAATTCTTGCCTTCTATCTTCATTTATGATCCTGTCTAGTTTTGTGCAACCCTTGACAGACCATAATAATTTCATTTCTGCAATTTTGATGTTTCTTTTCCCTTTTCCTTATCACCATATCATTTTATTAAATGAACCAATACACTATTTTTTTTTTTTGTTATTTTGTTGTTGTTTAGGTCATCAGCCGAAAGACTGGTTAGAATCTGTAGAGGTTTTACTTAGTCAAACGAGGAGTGAGGTAATTTACCATGCCTTCCTCACTGAGTGGAAAAGTACGCTTATCAGCATGCCGGGCCGTCTGAAAAGCTTATATTTTCCACTCTAAAATTACACCTTCACTTTATTCACCACAGGGTCTGGCTGTATAATGAAATTCATTACTTCCAGAGGAGATAACTCTGATTAGTGTATATTACTCCTCTACCTTTTCTGTTCTTAAATGATTCAGTCATTTAATTGGCTGACCATGTAATAAGACACAGAACTATTTATTTTAGCCCTGCAATGATCAGATTGAGTGTAAATGATTTGACACTCCACCTGTCTGTTCTGGCCAGATTTGTTATTTTCCTGAACTTTTAAAAGTTTTGGATTTGTTTTTTGAAATTCCATCGTTTTCATACGGCAAGTGTTTAGTAATAAAATCTGATTTCAATAACTACTATTTGTTTCTTAATGACTTTGTTTACACCAATTTTCTCATAATTAAATTCTCTACATGTTTTGTTAAAAATAATTGTGTATTTATTGCCTATTTAACAAAGTTATTGTACGTCAGACGTAAAAAATCTCGTTTTTCGATTTTTTTTTTGAGTTTGGCGTAGAATATCTTATAAACCAAGAGAGATGAAACTCTGGGACCTAATTTATTTGATTCAGCAGCTCAAAAATTATAAGAAACAACTTCATTCGTTTCTTAAGTTACCTTCCTAGATTTCCAAAAATCTTCATTTCACCCAGGGTTCCAAATTCTTGGCGAAATCTTTCGCTAGCCGTAACTCGTTAACTATTTTCCGGACCTTCGTTTATATGAATTTTTTCATTATTATTTATACTAGTTCAATGAGTTCAGAACACCAGTAACTCTAACAGGAATACTCTGTTTATCGACTCATATTTTACGTTATTCAATATGTAAATAAGATTTCCCCTTGAAAAGGTTTGGTTATGCAATACCCGTAATACATCAGTGTATTGCGTAAATCACGGAGACCGGCGTATATTTTCCAGTTTTTAAATCATCTCAATTTCTTTTCTAAAATCTATTCTTTAAAGAACAAATAATAAGATTCGTTAAAATAAAAATCTGGTGCGAACAATCACACGAATTTTTTTTGCCAATGTAAATAAATGAAAACTAAACCTAATTTTATACTAGACGGAGTGACGCTAAATTAAAATTTTTATCTTTTGGGCTCGGATTTTGATGAAAAAATATGGAATATCACTAAGTGACGCGTATTAAAGTACTGTAGAAATATAAAGCTTAAAAGTTGAATGTGTTTAAACTTTCGATAACTTTATCAATAAATACTTCTGCTCTAAAATGGATATTAAGACCGTAATCCAAAAAAACATCTGGTGTGAAACACACACAATTTTCTCTTGTCAATGCAAATAATTAACAAAATAACCTAACATTAGTAATAAAACATTAGAAATAAATAAAAAAGTAACCTCAATAAACATAACTTAATTTTAACGATTAGTGAAAGACGTAAAGTAAAAATAAACTTCAGTTTGGCTTTAAAATATGAAAAATCACTCTTTCACGCTAAACTAGGCTCTGTAGAGAAAAATGCTCAAAATAAAAGTTGTAGATTTTTTAAATTTCTTATCAATTTGATTGTTTACACTTTTGTCGTAAAACGCATACTAAAGCTGAAATCTTTAAAAAATCGATTTTTTACAGATTTTCGTGAAAAACCAGGAAATCTCTAATTACCGCTAAACTAAGCGTTATACAAAAAATGTTGTAGGATTTTAAATTCTCTACAACTTTTATCATATACATTTTTGCGCTAAAATGGATATTAAATAATTTTTAAACAAAATTAAAAATGTAGGACGCAGTAAAATTAAAGGTCAACGCAGAACAAAATGAGCTAAATTTTGATGTAAAATATGTTAAATCCGACTCATAGTTTTGGAGAAGCAAGGGTTCAAACTCGGGTGTCTATGATTATGAAATAAAAATAAAAAAATTATTTTCAGAGATTTTTTAAGTTTTTATAAAGATTATTTTCAGAGATAACTTAGGCTAATAAAAAAAATTCAGCCAACTAATTACTACAAACTTTAAGGGCTTCCATGAAGAGGCTAAAACAGAACACCTGGTGCACAAAAGAAAGGAATCTTACAGTAAACGAATGCTGAGAATATTGGCCGTAAAAAGAGCTTCCAGGAACATGTAAAGCACCTCACGTCGTCTAAAATAGACCTATCCGAGAAAATAGAATTTATTGTGCAAATCTTTTTGGTTCATCAATACCAGATATCGGTAAAATCTTATTAATATTTATCTTATTTCATCCGAAATGTTTTGCGTTAAAATTTGAATTATAAATTAGAAAGAAGACTCATTTAGTTAGAATTTTACGGTTTCGGAAATCACCCAAAATGGGTAACGTACCAAGTTTTTAGTGGTTAACTTGTCTGTGTCGGAGGAGCGAGGTTATGTTATCGATACTTGAGATGGATACACGGAGGAGTGATTTTAATTAGATACATGCAGTAGGCATTTGATAACGAGTAAAACGCTTGGACGCATTAAGGCGTTCACTGAATCCAGTGAAGTTTAAACGGGTACACGAGTAATCTAATTACATCGACACATATGCTCGAATAATCGGTTCGGCAGACCATATTATTTTCCTCATGGATCTTAAACTCTACAATTAATTTTACGTTGATTTTCCTTCTTAATAATATTAATAATCATGCTAAACCGAATGTTTTTAAAAAACTTTTTACCGAATACGTAGATTTTCCGGTAACCTATTGATACCAGTTCTTTGTCTTACGTAAGAGGTTAATTTAAAGCTAATCCCCCAGCCACGTTACAAAAGTGCAAACAGGCAAAAATTTACTAACAGGCAAAAATTTTCTTTCAAGGTTCCCTGGTCCTCTGGACGCTTTTACCCTCTTGGGCCCTCTTTGCCGTTGAGGATTTCTTCCCCCGTAAAACTCCAGTTTTTTTTACTTTTTCCTGACCTATATGAATTCTTTTTTTAAATTCCTAATATGTGTACGTTGCAATCTGTTCAATTCAGAACAATAAGCAACCCTATGACCCAATGAGATGAGGATGATATGTATGGCGTGTAAATGAGGTGTAGTCTTGTACAGACTCAGGCCGACCATTCCTGAGAGAGTATGGTTAATTGAACCCCAACCATCAAAGTACACCGGTAACCACTGTGTAGCGTTCAAATCCGTATAAAAGTAACTACCTTTACTAGGATTTGAACCAGGAACCTTCGTCTCCGAAAATCAGCTGTTAAACAGCTGATTTTGGCGACGACTTTACCTCTAGACCAACCCGGTGGGTTCTATATGAATATGTAGGGAAAAAAGTATTAATATTTCGAAATCGAGTTTTCACCGGGTATACACGTTTTTAGGTCCCATGTACCCGAAAAACATGTTTTTAGCGATTGGTGTGTATGTTTGTGTGTGAACAAAATATTTCAAGAACGGAATAGCGTACGAAATTGAAACTTAAAACTTAAGTTAGGTACCACTACGGAACCCAATACGAACATTTTCATCAAAATCGGTCAACCGGAATCATTTATGTCATTATTTAGTATATTTATGTTCATTTATGCCATTTCTTACTTTTTTTGCGATTTTCACAAAAATGGCTCCTACGATTTTTTTAAAAAATCGCCTCATTTACTAAATTTGTTATGCTCTACAAGATAGGACACACTATGGAAAGTCTGTTTTCTCGCAGGACATGTTTTTTAAGATTGCGACCTTAATATGCATTTTAGTGCAAAAATGTATATAATAAAAGTTGTAGAGAATTTAAAAACCGACAACTTTTATTTCTAATATTTCTTTGTGTAACGCTTAGTTTAGCGGTAATTAATGATTTTCTGTTTTTTCCCATAAAATCTGTAGAAAATCGATTCTTTTAAGATTTCAGCCTTAGTATATAGGAAATTAAAAGATCTACAACTTTTATTGGAGACTTTTTCTCTATAGAGCCTAGTTTAGCGTGAAAGAGTGCTTTTCCGTATTTTTAAGCCAAACTGAGGTTTATTTCCATTTTGCGTCATTCACTCATGACTAATATTAGGTTATGTTTATTGAGGTTAGTTTTTTTTTTGTTTGTTTTTAATGTTAGATTATATTGTCAATTATTTTCATTGGCAAGAGAAAATTGTGTGAGTTTTTCACATCAGATTTAACTTATTATTAATTATAATAATTTGGCCTATTTAGGCCTAATCATTTTCTCTGGACATATACTGCACGCCCTTTTTAGATTCTCCTGGGTGCAGTTTACAAAAAGTCGATTGCCATCTGGAAAGAGTTACCACAATTTTATTTATTACCAATTTCAATAAATGTAATATATGTACATAGTATAACGTAAGCTATTAAAACTATATAAAAGTGTCAAAATAGTTTTGAATCACTCGATATTTTTAGGTGCAACACTCTTTAGTTGGGAGTAAGTTAGTTGCCTGGTGTTTATGTGTGTATGTATGTTTGTTGTGTGCAGAGGTTATGTAAAGTTAAAAATGTGAAAGATAAAATATAATAATAAATTAACTTGTAAATATTTTCAGCACGCAATAAAAAGTACGCCCTTTCAGGCCTAATTGCAGGCTTACTGAAATGCTACCACGGCACACGTTCAACAAACAGGCTAATTTCCATTGTGAAAACTTTGTACACGGTGTTCAATAAGTTACCTAACTTATTGATTACTTAATGATTAACAAATTGTTGCCGACTGTCCTACTAATGTCGTCGCCTGCAGACGGTCCCGGAGCCTGCCATGGGGAGCGCTTCCAATGCGCAGCAAGCAGTGCCCCCCTTCAACATAAAGTGGACTCACCGGATAAAAACAGGTGCATTGAACCGCAAGAGCCACTCACTCTCCAGGCCCCGACCAGGAAAGAACACCAGAAGTAGAACAGCCCAGCTGAGACCGGACTCGGCCATCCCTGGATGACGCTACCGGTGGCGGATGTCACATTCCCGCACCGGTCAGCCGAAGGAAGCCCCTGCGTGCCCGCTGGCACCACGGTGAAGGGGCCACCACTGCCACGCTGCAGTGGGGACTAGTGATGAGCATCAATAGCCGATGTTTTCAGTTGGATGTCAATGTTTTTACCATCGATGGTAATAGGTCGATGTTTATTGGGCATCGATGTTTTAATGTCGATGTTTTCTGTACAGATGTAGGGAATTTTGGTATTTTGGAAAGAAATGGCAACAACTTATCCACTCCTGTCAGAGATGGCAAGAACTCATCTACTTGTAATGGCGACCTCCGTTCCATCAGAGCATTTGATTTCGAAAGTGGTGTAATAGGAGACACTTATACACACAAACAATAACGCACACGTACATACAAATGACAAACTAAATACGCTCACACATAACATAAACATACACATTCACACACTCAAAATAAACAACAGATGATTTACCACCCTCAGATGCGAGCAACGAGAATAATAAAAAAAAAAATTTAAAATTTAAAATTTAAACAAAAAAAAAAAGAACATATTAATAAAATGGATTGTTACTTTTTTCTATTTTAAAAGTTTTAAGGAGTAAGGTGCAATCTACAATTTTTTAAAATAGAAAAGTTTACGAATTTTAAAAAATATTATTTAGAAATAATAAACCATTTTAGAAGATTTGCTGAAGCGGAATTTTAAAGGAGTTTTAATACATTTTAAAAAATTTTAAAAATTTTAACACTTTTAAGAATTTTATGATATTTATCAAGAAACCTTAATAAAGAGCTTTGAATTTTTGAAGAGAATTTTATTTGCGAACCTCTGGGACAAAAAATGGTGCCGTGACCAGATAATAAATGAAGAATTCCAATAAATAAATTCAGTAATATCATATTTGGGGAACGAAATTAAAATAATCAACAAAAAGGAAGGATTCATCAACAAGAAATCATCAAACACACATAACAAGATTAGTCAAAGGCCAAGAGAAAGATCAAAAATAACAACAAATCAAATAACAAGAAATCTTCTAAAATTTATAAAAACAAAAACTAAATTATAAAGAACTCGCATCTGACAGGTATACCGACGTCGACTGGTAAGTCATCGATTACACATACATAAATAATCATCATCAACACACAAAACAAATAGAAACATGAATAGACAGGTAGCACCGATTCTTGATCCCACTAAACTAGACGAAACGAACCTTAACTTCCAACTTAGAATTCGGAAAAGCACAACAACAGGAAACGTAAGACAAAAAAGGCAAAGATTACAAAAACTCTTAGATAACGGGCGACAAATCGATTTAACTACATTACATAGATTTGACATGGACAAAAAACTGACAGAGTGTCAAAACTATTTAGTAAAGTTAAGAAACGTAGAAAATTTAAATGAATTAGAAAAGTATAATGCCGAAATTTTTGATGATCGGCTTAACAAAATATTAACATTCATATTACCCAACAAACCAGATAAAGTAGTAAACTTTCAAAATTTAAGAGAGGGATTTGATATTTGGAAGGCTAATGGGTTGCATAATTTCGAAGTTGGACCTAATTTCGAGCAAAACTTAAACCCTGAAGAGGTACATTTAGGGAATAATTTCTTACCTGATCAACAACAAGGAAATCTTAATTATGATCAAATTAATCTTATACATCACCCAGAAATGCAAAATCCTGTTCTTAGAAACGAAACCCCTGACATATTAATACCAAATCCCGTAGGTAACAATAATCCCGTGTGTTTACAACGCCAATTGAACTTTAATTGGACAAAAATTGCAAATCCAATAGAAAACGAATTAAAACAATTGACTATTACTGATGGACGTGACATTGACACGTTAGTACGAAATATCAAAATTATTAAACAGATACAGAAACGTTATGCAGTTGATTTACTCTTGGTGTTGTTAACTCCGTTTATGACCGGTTTCACTGAACAAATTTTTGAAAATTCTATTAGAAATAATCATAATTTCGATCAATTTCATAGAGATTTAGTAAACAAATTAATCACATCAAAAATGAAAGAAATATTAAAATTAAAATTATTATACCGAAACCAGTCACAAACGGAGACCCTTGCGGAATACATGAGAGAAATTTTAGAAAATCATGATGTATTAAGATTAGATTTAACAGAAGGTGAGTTAATTAATATAATTTTAACCGGTTTAAATGAAATATATGCCACACACATAGGTATAATCGGCAAACCCAATAACTTACAGGATTTTAATAAATTAGATGCCTATGTCTATGAAAGAGTTTATGCTAGAACTCTTAATGACATCGGTTTATCAAAAATGAATAATACAAGCGTCATAAACAATGTAAATAACACAGTACCTACCCAAGGTACACAAAACACATTAAAAGATACAGCATGCAATAAAATCAGATCACAAAATGTCTACAACAACTTTGAAGTGTTTTTATTGTCATAAATTAGGTCATATCAAAAGAAATTGTAAACTTTTGCAGCAAAAAGGAAATAATCATGTTCCAAAAAACTGAATGTTTACAAATGCGCACAACATAGTCATATGATGCGTGTTTGTAAACATAACGCATATAAACATTTAAAGATAAAAGAACAAAGGTTAAACAGTAATTATACCTTGAAAGCTTTATCAATAAAAATCAAAAATAAAATATTTAATGCCCTTATTGATTCTGGTTCCACGCACAACATTATTAACCAACAAATGTATAAACTTTTAAAAGCTAAGAAGGCGATTATACAAGAGGAAAATATTTAGGCGATTTGTCTTACAGCTGATAGATTTCCTCTAGAAATTAATAAACAGGTTTGGATTAACATTAACCTACACAATATATCATGGAAAATAAATTTTAAAGTATTAACAAAAATACAACACGAAATAATACTTGGAATGAATTTCCTACAAAAAACACGTGCAATATTTAACGCCACAAGGTCTGTGATAACTTTTGACTGGTTGAAAAATCAACAATTTCATCTAATAAATCTATACCCAGATCAGGTTAATAATGTGGAACAAAGTGAGTATATTAAAAATAAAATTAATAATTTATGTAAGGAATTTCCTGACGTACTCACTACTAAATTAGGTTGTACCCACGTATTAAAATATGATATTAAACTTAAAAATAGTGAAATTATAAAATCTAGACCCTATCCCTTAAATCCAATAAAAACACTTCAAATGAAACAACAAATTGATAAATTATTAAAAGATAAAGTAATTAGAGAAAGTATTTCGCCTTATTCATCTCCAGCGTTTTTGATTCCAAAACCAAATGGCACGAGTCGTTTAGTCGTAGACTATCGCCAAGTCAACTTAATAATTGACTCAGAGGCCCAACCTTTACCGAATATAAATCATGCTTTTCAATGGTTTTCCAATGCACGATGGTTCAGTACATTAGATTTAGCGCAAGCGTACCATCAAATACCATTGACAGAAAAATCTCGTAAAATCACCGCGTTTTGTACCCCGGATGGCTTATACGAATATGAGAGATTACCTTTTGGTTTGTCGACTGGCGCACAAGTTTTAACACGTCTTATGAATACAATATTCAAAAACATTAAATATAAATTTGTATTTAATTACATGGATGATATATTAATATATTCCAAAAGTTTTCCAGAACATGTGAAACACATTAAAATAGTATTGTCAATTTTGCGGAAGGCTGGCATTACAGTTAATCCGGATAAGGTAACATTTGCCGTAAATGAAATACCGTTTCTTGGACACACATTATCATACAAAGGAGTCTCTATAGACTCAACTAGGACACAAAAAATATTGGAGTACCCGCAACCTATGTCAGTGAAACAAGTACATCGATACTGTGGTATGATTAATTATTTTTCTAAATTTATCAAAAATTATGCTGATAGAATCGAACCCCTGAATAAATTGCGTCGTAAAAATACTCAGTTTATCTGGGGAGACTCACAAAAAATCGCGTTTGAAGATCTTAAACAGGCAATTGCTAATCCCCCGGTATTGGCAATACCAGACTTCTCCAAAACTTTCATTTTACAGACGGATGCGTCTGATACAGGTCTAGGAGCTGTACTGCTTCAGGAACAAGAAGGGTCTAGACGACCCATAGCGTATGCTTCCAAAACATTAACAGAGGCGGAAAGGAAGTTTTCTGCATATGAGCGAGAGTGTCTTGCAGTTGTTTTTGCAACAGATCATTTCAGGACCTATTTAGCACATCGTGAATTTCTTTTAGAAACCGATAATCAAGCCTTAGCCTGGCTTCTTTCCAGACCAAAACAGTTGGGTAGATTGGCTAGATGGTTACTTCGGTTATCTGTTTTTAAATTTAAAATTAATCACATCCGTGGTTCGGATAATAATGTGGCGGACGCATTATCGAGGATGTACGATTTAAATAATGAAGATATCTCAAAAGATATATCTTATATTAATACCTTACTATCGCAGTTCCCCCTATCTTTTACAGACATAAGACAACATCAGGAACAGGATACCTTTATCCTTCGACAAAAACAACAAATGGATAATAAATTTTGTTTATCCAAAGGAGTCCTATGTCTAAAAGATAAAAACAATAATCCGACCAAAATCGTTCTCCCCAATTCCTTAAAAGATTTAGTATTTAAATACTTTCATCATTCAGAAATCGGTGGACATTTAGGTGTCGATAAAACTATACACAAAATTACACGGTATTTTTATTGGCCGGCTATATATCGAGAAATTCCTTTAAAAGTGAATGCTTGTACAACCTGCCAACGCAGCAAACCTGGAATAAATTATAAATGGGGAAATCTCAGTTCCAGAGTTCCAACAGCACCATTCGATACACTGTTTATTGATACGGTAGGCAGCCTACCAAAAACCAACCAAGGATATAAATATATTCTAGTGGTGGTAGACAGTTTTTCAAAATTTACATGGTTAGCTCCATTAAAAAACACTAATACATCCTCCATTATAGAAGAATTAAAACGTATTTTTCAAAATTACTCCATCCCGAGGTTAATAGTCACAGATAATGCTAAAAATTTTAATTCAATAATGTTTAAAAACTTTTGTTTCAATCTAGGCATAAAACGAACCACTCTCTCACCCTACCATCCACAACCATCTCACGCCGAACGATTAAACAGGAATCTTAGGTCTATTCTTATTGCATACCATGCAACTACTCAAACAACCTGGGATAAATCTCTATTTTGGTTTCAATTAGCCTTCAATATGGCTCAACATAACGCGCATGGGAAATGTCCATTTGATATATTGCATACTTTTCCAACTCAAACACCGTTGGATAGAGCATGGAATATCCAAGATATCCTTCATAGAAATCCTGTACGTTCAAGTAACATGATGTGTGACATTAGAAGGAAACTAATTAAATCTCATCATGATATGGCGCGCCGATATAATGCTATGCGCCACCCCAATCCGTTTTCGGTGGGAGATAAAGTTTTACTTAAAACTCACCCCGTAAGTTCGAAACGGAAAAATATTTGTGCAAAAATGGCATACCGATGGTCTGAACCATTTTATATCATCGGCTTCTCCACTCCAGTTACAGCCTTACTCCGTAAGACTATTGGAGGGGAAATAACTAAAGAACACATTTCTAACCTTAAAAAGGTTACATAATTTGCTCAAAAAAGCAAATAAACTACTTTTTAGGTGATGTCTGTCGCGATACTCGAGCTTGAGATGATTGTAACAAAAAACCAAATGCTGTTTGCATGCTGTATGAATGTATTATTGAAAGGGGCCCCGAATGAACGAATTTTACTGTCTCAGGCCGACAACTGCTACGTACTCACCTTCTTTTTTAACATTTAAGCACCCACCCCTTATCCTTTTTGCTTATGCATACTCTCCGGGGGGGGGGGGGAAGATTGTAATAGGAGACACTTATACACACAAACAATAACGCACACGTACATACAAATGACAAACTAAATACGCTCACACATAACATAAACATACACATTCACACACTCAAAATAAACAACAGATGATTTACCACCCTCAGATGCGAGCAACGAGAATAATAAAAAAAAAATTTAAAATTTAAAATTTAAACAAAAAAAAAAGAACATATTAATAAAATGGATTGTTACTTTTTTCTATTTTAAAAGTTTTAAGGAGTAAGGTGCAATCTACAATTTTTTAAAATAGAAAAGTTTACGAATTTTAAAAAATATTATTTAGAAATAATAAACCATTTTAGAAGATTTGCTGGAGCGGAATTTTAAAGGAGTTTTAATACATTTTAAAAAATTTTAAAAATTTTAACACTTTTAAGAATTTTATGATATTTATCAAGAAACCTTAATAAAGAGCTTTGAATTTTTGAAGAGAATTTTATTTGCGAACCTCTGGGACAGTGGGACAAACTGTGACAAAGGCACGAAACAGACTGGAGGCAAACTTATTTCTAAAATAGTTTTTCTGCAATCCATTGATGACTCGCTTTGGTCATAAGCATTATAATCAAATTTAAGTTTTTTCTTTGATTGATTGTTTCTTAATTAAAATTTCGAGTTTCTTATTTGACTGTAGTTTTATTTAAGTAATCCACCCAAGACCCAACCTACTTAAAACGTTTGAAATTAGAATATTATGATCTATTTATAAGCCTATTCACTCATAGAGCATTAACTTTTCTAAAAAAAATTAATTTAAAAAATATGTTTAAATAATTTGTTAATTTCATTAATATCATAAGTTTTAAACGTTGTAGATTAAAACATCGATGTTTTTCACCAGAAAACATCGATGATTGATGTTCAATGTTTTTGACACATTGATGGTCGATGCTCATCACTAGTGGGGACCCAACTGCCGCAGTGGGAAGGCTAGGCCTGAACCTGGTAGCCGAGCCGTCACCCTTCGGACACCGGCTCGACGCGTCCAGCCACCTACAACGTCCCTTTTCAGGGCCACCATCATGCAAGGCGAAGGTTTGGCCACGTGTCGTCGGCCCCGGTTGGCCACAAATTATAACCTATGAACATACAACATCTTAGTATTGTTGTTGTTGTTTAGGTCAACAGCCGAAAGGCTGGTTTGAACCTGTAGAGGTTTTACTAAGTAAAACGAGGAGTAAGGTGGTTTGCCATTGCCTTCCTCACTGAGTGGAAAAGTACGCTTATCAGCATGCCGGGCCCTCTGAAAAGCACATATTTTCCACTCTGTAAACGACAACTTCACTTCATTCACCACAGGGTCTGGCTGTACAATGAAATTCATTACTTTCAGAGAAGATAACTCTGATTAGTGTCTTTTACACCTCTACCTCTTCTGTTCTTAAATGATTTAGTCATTTAATTGACTGACCATGTGATAAGAAACAAAACAATTATTATTCTGAGTATATTATAAAGTATTGCATGTTAACATGCTCTATAATCGATGTGTTCAGTACGAGATGCAAGACACGAGTGAACTACTCAAAATCACAAAAAATAATTTCATCCTCCGCAGTTACACCCCACGTCGTCGCTAATGACCACTGTAGTTGAGCGACGTTAAATAAACAAAGAAAAAAAATTCGGTTTGAAACACACACACAACTTTCTCTTGCCAATGCAAATAATTAACAATAAACCTGACATTAGTAATAAAACATTAGAAATAAACAAAAAACTAACCTCAATAAAAATAACCTAATTTTAATCATGAATGAAAGACGCAAAATGAAAATCAACCTCAGTTTGGCTTAAAAATACGTAAAATCACTCTTTCACGCTAAACTAGGCTCTGTAGAGAAAAATGCTCTAAATAAAAGTTGTAGATCTTTTAATTTTCTTATAAATTTGATTATACACTTTTGTCGTAAAATGCATACTAAGTTCGAAATCTTAAAAAAATCGATTTTTCACACTTTTTATTGAGAAAAAAAAACAGAAAATCGCTAATTACCGCTAAACTAAGCGTTATACAAAAACATTTTTGAAATAAAAGTTATAGAATTTTAAATTCTCTATAACTTTTATTATACACATTGTTGCGCTAAAATGCATACTAAAGCCGTATTCTTAAAAAAACAATTTTTTTCGTGAAAACAGCCTCACCAAGAATTTCAGCAAACATGGCGCCTACCCTATCTTGTAGCGCACAAAAAATTTAGTAAACCAGGCGATTTTTAAAAACAGCGTGGGACCCGTTTTTGAGAAAATCGCAAAAGTGAAAATTTACACGAATAAACTACTACTTCCGGTTGACCGATTTTGTTGAAAATGTTCGTGTCGGGTCCGGTAGTGGTATCTAACTTGAGTTTCAAGTTTTTAGTTCGTACGAAGTTCCATTTTTGAGATATTCTGTTAACACACACACACACACACAGACAGACAGACCAATCGCTAAAAACATGTTTTTTGGGTTCAGTGGGTCTGAAAACGTGTAGATCCGGTGAAAACTCGACTTCGAAAAATCGACTTGAAAACAATAGTTTTCTTCCTATATATTCATACAGGCAAGAGAAAGTAAAATTATATTATGGAATTACACATCCCTGAAGTATTGTACACTATTGAAATCTTTTGGTGCTACCAATAGCCAGTTTAAGGTTGGATTTTACATGAAAATGAAGTTTATTCATAAATTTATCAAATTAAGATGTAGCTGTGAATAAATAAGTTAAGTACGCGTATTAATTCTCCTTCAATATTCTTGAGAATTTTACTCCGTCATGCCGCACATGAGCTGTTGTCGTTGTTATTGTTGTTATGTTTGTATTTTATTGTATTTAAGAGAATTGAAATGGAGAGAGGAACACACTTGGGGACCGATTCCGTTTTATCAACCCCTTATTTTATATTGTACTAGGTGAATAACAAGATTTTTTTTATCTGGATAAAACACCCCCTACCACCACCCATAAGTACACCATTCTTTCTTATAAATTAAATTATAGAGGCAAAAGGAAAACACAAACGTAAACAGGATTCTATTTTTTTCTTATTTTCAATACACTGTATATACTGCTACAGGGTGCTACGAAAAACAGGTTATTGAACTTTTTAACACATTCATTACAGAGCACAGTAAAATTCGGATTATTTAATCTAGTAGAATCGGTCGGTGACTGAAAACATTTTGATAGATACCATTTTAAGCATTCGTTACGTTTCAATAAATAAAAATCTCGTGTGAAACCACACGACTTTCTTTTCCAAATGCAAATAATTACCTATATAACCTACCATTAGTAATAATACATGAGAAATTAAAAAAAACTGACCTCAAAAAACATAACCTTATTTTAATCAGTAAAATGAGTAAATATTTTAAATGAGTTTAATATTTTAATGAGTAAAAGACGTAAAATGAAAATCAACCTTATTTTGGC
This sequence comes from Catonia carolina, assembly GCA_035578175.1. Taxonomy (NCBI): domain Eukaryota; kingdom Metazoa; phylum Arthropoda; class Insecta; order Hemiptera; family Achilidae; genus Catonia; species Catonia carolina. Next base: position 7,319,199 of record JAQMRL010000014.1, on the reverse strand, counting down.
TTAATAATACGGAAAATCACTCTTTCGCGCTAAACTAGGCACTGTAGAAAAAATACTGAAAACAAAGTTACAGATCTTTTCATTTCCTATAAATTTTATTACACACTTTTGTCGTAAAATGCATACTAAGGCTGAAATATTTTTAAAAAATCGATTTTTCACACGTTTTCATTAGAAAAAAAACAGAAAATCATTAACTACCGCTAAACTAAACATGCAAAAAAAGTTTAAAATAAAAGTTGTAGGATTTTAAATTCTTTACAACTTTTATTATATACATTTTTGCGGTAAAATGCATATTAAAGCCGCAATCTTAAAAAAAAAAACAATTTTTTTACGAGAAAACAGCCTCTCCAAGAATTTCAGCAGGCATGGCGCCTACCCTATCTTGCATAGCATAAAAAGTGGAGTAAGTGAGGCGTTTTAAAAAAAATCGTAGTAGTTTTTCAGGAAATCGTAAAAAGTGAAAAATGACACGAATAAACTACTACTTCCGGTTGACCGATTTTGATGAAAATGTTTGTCTCTGGTTCTCTTGTAGTACCTAACTTAAGTTTGAAGTTTCAACTTCGTATGTTGTTTTGTTCTTGAGATATTTTTTTTCACGCACACACACCCACACACACGCACGCACGCCAATTAGAAAAAATGTTGCCATAAAAATAGATGAGGCAATAAAAGCGCTTGAATATTATAATCTTAGAAGAGGTATAGTACGTTTGTTTTTGGAAGAAGCTTGTAAAGGGTGGGCGATCAGGTAGAATAGGAATAGTTTCAAAGGGGCAAATGTTGTCTCCTTCTCACTTAATGATCATTCCCTCTCTTTCTAACCGTATACTATGCTACAACTACGAGGTGCTTCCCCCACCACTAAACAGAACAGCTCAGCGGCACAGAGCGTTGGAGGGAGAGCTTCTAGCTAGAACAAATGACCTATATATTGTTACCTTGCGCCGACTGTATAATTGTTTGTTTTCCTATAAATTGTAGAGTTTTATTGTATCCATTTGGTTATTATTGTTCTTTTTACTGCTATTAATTTTTAATTAATAATATGTATTCCTTTAATGCTTTTACTTTTTTCGTGCCTATATGAATATATAGTAAGGAAAGTATTGTTTTCATGTCGATTTTTCGAAATCGATTTTTCACCGGATCTACACGTTTTCAGACCCCCTGAACCCGAAAAACATGTTTATAGCGATTGGCGTGTGTGTGTGTGTGTGAACAAAATATCTCAAGAACGAATGTCAAACGAACTTGAAACTTGAAAATTAAGTTAGATACTACAAGAGGACCCGACGCGAACATTTTCATCTAAATCGGTCAACCGGAAGTAGCACTAAAACCGGTAGTAGCACTAAAACCGATTTTCTCATAAACAGCTGCTACGATTTTTTTTAATCGCCTTATGTACTAAATTTTTTATGCTCTACAGGATAGGGTAAGCACCATGTTTGCTGAAATTCTTGGAGAGGCTGTTTTCTCGTAAAAAATTGTTTTTTTAAGATTGGGACTTTAATATGTATTTTAGCGCAAAAATGTCTACTGAAATTTGTAGAGAATTTAAAAACCTACAACTTTTGTTTCAAATATTTTTTTATAACGCTTAGTTTAGCAGTAATTTAGCAACTTTATGTTTTTTTCCCACGAAAACATGCGGAAATCGATTTTTTTTAAAGATTTCAGCCTTAGTATGTATTTTACTACAAAAGTGTATATAATAAAATTTATAGGAAATTGAAAGATCTACAACTTTTATTTAGAACATTTTTCTCTACAGAGCATAGTTTACCGTGAAAGAGAGATTTTCCGTATTTTTAAGTCTAATGTTGATTTTTATATTGCGTCTTTCACTCGTGATTAAAATTAGGTTATGTTTATTGAGGTTAGTTTTGTTGTTTGTTTCTAATGTTTTTATTACTAATGATAGGTTATATTGTTAATTATTCACATTGGCAAGAGAAAGTCATGTGAGTTTTTCACACCAGATTTTTTGTATTATTTTTAAAATTCAATGATTCTTTATTATTTTCGAAATTATCTTACCAGTTTGTTTTAAAAGAGATGTTATGTATCATGACCTGGAAGAACCTGAAATAAACTTTATAATAGGGTTTTTTTTTGGTCTAAGGGCGTCTGAAAACGTGTGTATGTGGTGAATAGTAAATTATTCAGAATTTGATATGAACAAATAACTTTCCTAATTTACATCTCTTGTTTTGGTTTAGGTATCCAGCCGAAAGGCTGGTTTGAATCTCTAGAGGTTTTACTAGGTAAAACGAGAAATGAGGTGGCTTACTAACGCCTTCTTCACTGAATGGAAAAGTAACCTATGCTTATCAGCATGCCAGAGTCTCCGAAAAGCATCTACTTTCCATCCTCCAATTGACACCTTCACTTCATTCACCACAGGGTCTGGCTGTATAGTGAAATTCATTACTCTCAGAGGAGATAACTTTGACTAGTGTCTTTTACGTTTCTATCTTATCTGTTCTTAAATGCTTCAGTCTAATTGGCTGCACATTGTGATAAGAAACAGAACTATTTTTTGTCGACCTGAAGTTTCAGGTCGACAAAACCTATCACGACAAAACTTATCTACGAGTCTTATCAAAAACTTATCAAAACTTATCTACGAGTTCGTAGATTGAGTGCAAATAATTTAACACTCCATCTGCCTGTTATAGGCAATAATTTAATTTAACAAAACTATTTCATAATTGAATTATTTTTTAATCAATTGATATAATTTAAAATTGATATAATCTGGTGTGAAACACTCACACAACTTTTTCTTGTCAATGTAACATAATATTAATAATAAAACATTAGAAAGAAACAAATAAACTAACCTCAAAAAGCCTAACCTTATTTTAATCATGAGTGAATGATGCAAAATGAAAATCAACCTGTTTGGCTTAAAAATACGGAGAATCACTCTTTCACGCTAAACTAGGCTTTGTGCAGAAAAATGCTGAAAAACAAGTTACCCTACAGATATTTTAATTTCCTGTAAATTTGATTATACTCTTTTGTCGTAAAATGTATACTAGGCTGAAATGTTTAAATAATCGATTTTTTACAGATTTTCATGAACAAAAAATAGAAAATCAGTAATTACCGCAAAACTAAGCGTTATACAAAAAAATGTTGAAAATAAAAGTTGTAGGTTTTTAAATTCTCTACAACTGTTATTATATACAGTTTTGCTTTAAAGTGCATATTAAAGTCGCAATCTTGAAAAACCCACCTTTTTCTACGAGAGAACAGCCTTTCCTAGAATTTCAGCAGACATGGCGCCCTATCTTATGAAGCAAAAAATGTAGTAAATAAGGCGATTTAAAAGAAATCGTAGGAGCCATTTTTGAGAAAATTGCAAAAGAGTGAAAAATAACACTAATAAACTACTACTTTTGGTTGACCGATTTTGGTGAAAATGTTCATGTCGGGTTCTCTGGTAGTAACTAGCTTAAGTTTCAAGTTTCACGTTCGTATGATATTCCGTTCTTTAGATATTTGTTCACACACAAACACAGACCACTCGCTAAAAACATGTTTTTTGGGTTCTGAAAACGTGTAGATCCGGTGATAATAATACTTTTCTTCTTATATATTCTTATTAGTAAGAGAAATTAAAAATAACTTTTTCATTTATTAATTGTAAGATCCCGGAAGAACATGGAATAAACTATACAATACGTTTTTTGGGCGCCCGAAAACTTGTATATCTCTGGTGAATTGTTCAGAATTTGACATGAACACATAACTTTCGTTATTTATACCTCTTACAAGGCAAGAAAAATTAATAATCGTATAAATAATGGTGAGTCTATTAAGAAAGACAAAGAGACGTATAGAAAAAGCTCTAGTATTGGTGGGTATTGGGTTGATAGGAGCCAAAACGGAATAGAATACGAGAGAATAAATAACAATTGACAAACAACATTTGTTGTCGGGTCGGGTTCACACTGAAGAAAGATGGGTGGGGAAAGGAAGCCCATTTCCCCCTTTCCGTTTATACCTCATTATCCCCCATTTTCCCCTTTCACTCGATCGCTTAACAAACTTCATTCGCTTGTTTATCGAGTCGATGCTACCGCAACAATTCTCCACCCAAAGCCACGTCACTAAACCACGGCACCTGTCCATTCCAACTTATTTATAAATCAACACGGGGAAATTTACTGTCTAAATATTTATCAGTTGGTACACGTGAATTATACTTCAATTTATACTTGTTTTTTTTTACCAATTACGCTCGAACCATGCGAGAACTTATTGCTAGCATAAGAAGGGAAAATTTCTTAAAAAACTATTTTTGGAGTAGCATTATACGGGAGTGATACGTGGGTAATAGGGGCTTTTTACTTTCTCTTGTCTGTATGAATGTATAGGAAGGAAAACATTGTTTTCTTGTCGATTTTTCGAAATCGAGTTTTCACCGAATCTACACGTTTTCAGACCCCTGAACCCCAAAAAACATGTTTTTAGCGATTGGTTTGTGTGTGTGTGTGTGTGTGTGAACAGAATATCTCAAGAACGGAATATTGTACAAACTTGAAACTTAAAACTTAAGTTAGACCACTAGAGGACACGACACGAACGTTTTCATCAAAATCGGTCAACCAGAAGTAGTAGTTTATTCGTGTAGTTTTTAACTTTTTTGCGATTTTCTTAAAAACGACTCCTATGATTTTTTAAAAAATCGTTTCAGTTACTACATTTTTTTGCTCTACAAGATACAGTCATGTCTGCTGAAATTGTTGGGAAGGCTGTTCTCTCGTAGAAAAATTTTTTTTGTAAAGATTTCAGTCTTAATATTGTTACAACTCGTTATAGTAAAGTAAAATTGTAAACTTTAATTTAATTAATTCACATAAAAAAATGTTTATTTAACAAAATTATTTGACAACAAAAAAACTAACCTTTACTAACGACAACAACGAATATAATGAGTTTATGAAAATAAGTTCTTAAATAATTAAGACAATGAAATTCACGCAATTTATTAACAATAAAACAAAATAAAATAATATCCCTCACCAAATTAAACATTAAATACAATGTCTCATGACAAAATAACAAACTTCACCGTAACGAAGAATTCCGTAGGCCTACAATTTAGATCACTAACACGTCAGCCATTCAAACCGCGGCCGCGCCCCAACAATGGAAACCTTCGTTTTTATATTTAACCAGTCAGCTGTTCATGAGAAGCTGATTTTATTTTCGCCACTTCATTATAACAATATGCATTTTAAGGCAAAAGTGTATAAAATAAAAAATGTAGACAACTAGTCTATAATTCGAACATTTTTTCGTATAACGCTTAGTTTAACGGCTATTAGTAACTTTTTTTCATGAAGATATGTAAAAAAAAATATTTTTTAAGATTTCGGCCGAAGTAGACATTTTACGACAGAAATGCATATTATCAAGTTTAGAAAAAATTAAAAGATCTACAAATTTTATTTGAAGAATTTTTCTCTAAAGAACCTAGTTTAGCGTGAAAGAGTGATTTTTCCTTATTATTAAGCCAAACTAAGGTTGGTTTTCATTTTGCATCATTCACTCACGATTAAAATTAGGTTATGTTTTCTGAGGTTATTTTTTTGTTTATTTCAAATGTTTTATTACTAATATTAGATTATATTGATCATTATTTGCATTGGGAAGAGAAAGTTTTGTGAGTGTTTGACACCAGATTTTTTTTTTACATAATAACAGCAATTGATTAACAAATTATGAAATTGTATTGTTGAATTAAATGATTGCCCATAAGGGCAGCTGGAGCGTTAAATTTTTTGCACTCGATCTGCGAGTTTCAGGTCGATAAAAAATAGGATTTTTTAAATTTATTTAGCATCTGTGTTAAGTGTAATCCAAGATATTTAGCTATGTTTGTGTTTTGTTGAAATATGTACGTGGACAGTTTTAATAATAAAGTGTGATAGTAACATTATGAGCTTTATGTTTCGTTTGTCTTCAAACGACATTTCTTCTGCCAGTCTTGTTCAAGGATTAGTTGGTGTTGAAGTCTTACACGATAGTAACAGAGTTCGTTTTGAATAATTCAAGTACACAAAAGGCTTTCTGTACTGGATTAGCGGCCATCTTGCAAGACTGTTAATCTAACCTAAAAACTTATTTCATACTAACAACAGCAGTTATAGCAACGCAAAGTTTTAAACAATTCCCTGTAAAATTATATAATTCACTATCTTCACATTTAAAAATTTAATTCTTTTTTTAGATCTCGAAAGTTTATAATTTATTTATAATCACCCTGTCGCCCATAACAGACAGATGGAGTGTTAAATTATTTGCACTCGATCTTCTAGTTACAGGGCTATAAAAAATAGTTCTGTTTTTTATCACTTGATCAGCTAATTAAATGACCGAATCATTTAAGAACAGATGAGGTGGAGGTGTGAAAGACACTATATTCCATTTATTTTAAGCTGAGACCTACTGTAAACAAGTAAGGTTGGATCTGTTGTTTCTACGCTACGTGTAACCGGATGGCTAACGCCCGCCGCCCGCTCTCATTTCTATTTATATACCATTTGTAACCTGAATCTTATTGAGATAGTGTGGGCTCAGGTAAAAAAAAGGATTACGTGACTACAAAATAATAGACATTTAAGCTCTAAGAAGTAAGGAAACTTTTAGAACTGGGATATCTAAAGTATCAGTATTGGCTCTGAGATTGATTATTGAAAAAAGGAATTAGAAAAACTACTTATATGGCCCTTGTAGATTTAGAAAAAGCATTTGACAATCTAGGCTGGGGTAAAATGTTTAAAACTTGGAAAAGGCTAGGAATTAAATGCAAAGAAAGAAAAGTTATCTACAATCTGTATAAGAATCAAACGGCTATTTTGAGAGTTGAGGGGTACGAAAAAGAGGCTGCTAAAAGAAAAGGTGTACGACAAGAATGTTTATTGTCACCACTATTTAACTTGTATATAGAAGAGGCTATAAAATGTGAAGGAAAAATTTGATGCAGGACTAAAAATTCAAGGAGAAACAATAAAAATTCTGAGATTTGCCGATGATATAGTAGTATTAGCCGATATAAAGAAAGAACTAGAGGATATCTTAAATGGAATGGTTGAGATCATGAGAAACGATACTTCATAAAAATTAATAAGAACAAAACGAAAGTGTTGTGCAGCAGCATGACAGGTTCAGAAGTGATGGGAAATTTAAAAGTAGGCAACGAAAACATACAGGAAGTTAGGGAATTCTGCTATCTAGGGAGTAAAATAACAAAGGATGGTAGAACCACAAGTGATGTCAAAAATAGGATTGCTCAAGCTAGAAAAGCCTTTGAAATGAAAAACAGCTTACTGACTACAAACATTGATTTACAGATTAGGAAAAATTTCTTATAACACTATGTTTGGAATGTAGCATTATACGAGAGTAAAACGAGGGTGATAGGGGCTGTAGAAAGGAAGAGGATAGAAGCTTTTGAAATGTGGTATTTTAGGAAAATGTTAAAGATAAGGTGGGTAGAAAAAATAAGTAATTTAGATCGAGTGACTTAGGCTAAGACTGGGGTTTACTTAGGATAAGACTTAGGCGAGTGGATGAACAAAGAAGTATATGGAAGCATCTTACCAGAAGAAGGGATAGGTTAGTGGGGCATATCTTAAGACATCCTGGAATTGATCTATCAATAATTGAGGGAGTGAATTGTAAGTGGAGGCAAAGGTTAGAATATATAAAGAATATTACAAAAGATGTAGGGTGTTACAGGTATGTAGATATAAAACGACTTGCGCAAGATAGAACAGCTTGGAAAACTGCATCAAATCAGTCGAGAGACTGATGACAAAAAATTGGGGAATAAGTGGAAAAACTGCTCCCGTTGAAAAGGAGGAAATATACATGTAGGATTTAGATTCTTTAAGTGAAGTTCAGGTAGAAAAACTGTAAATTTGAATCATAATTCAAGTAGTGACATCGAGAACGATGTACCATCTGATGAAGTTTTATCGGGTGTAAAAGAATAATTACAATAAGGTAACCTATTACAGAACATGTTTGTAATTAACAACCTCAAGCCTAATCACAAGAAATGTTTATAATTATAATGAGAATGTAAATTAATTATTACAAAAAAAACTGGTGTAAAACACTCGCACGACTTTTTCTTGCCAATGCAAATAATTAATAATATAACCTAACATTAGAAATAAACAAAAAACTTAACCTTAAAACATGATCTTATTTTCATCAAGAGTGAAAGACTGTAAACTAAAATCAACTTCAGTTTGGCTTAAAAATACGGAAAATCACTCTTTGACGCTAAAGTAGGGGCTCTGTAGAGAAAAAATGCTCTAAATAAAAGTTGTAGATCTTTTAATTTCCTATAAGTTTTATTATGTACACTTTTATCGTAAAATGCATACTAAGGTCGCAATCTTAAAATATCCATTGTTTTTTTTCAGATTTTCAAAAAAAAAACAGAAATTCACTAATTACCGCTAAACTAAACGTTATACAAAAAAATAATTGAAATACAAGTTGTAGGATTTTTAATTCTCTACAACTTTTATTATATATATTTTTGCGCTAAAATGCACATTAAAGTCGCAATCGTAAAAAAATAAAACAATTTTTTTTACAAGAAAACAGCCTGTCGAAGAATTTCAACTGACAACAAAGCAGTTCTGCTAAAGTAAAAATTAACAACTTTAAATTTCCTGAATAACGAACTTAAATGTTTTTTTTTGTCTATATGTGATATTTTTCTTTAAAACTCTTTTGATCAGGTCTCAACTTAGCTGAGATAGCGTATAATCATATTTATCTCATCTGAAAGTAATGAATTTCATTATACAGCCAGACCCTGTGGTGAATAAAGTGAAGGTGTCATTTTCAGGGTGAAAATATGTGTTTTTACTTTCTCTTGCCTATATGAATATATGAAAAGGAAGGTATTGTTTTCATGTCGATTTTTTTGAAATCGAGTTTTCACCGAACTGAATTGAGTTTTCACTCTGAACCCAAAAAACATATTTTTAGCGATTGGTCTGTGTGTGTGTGTGTGTGCGTGTGTGTGTGTGTGTGTGTGTGTGTGTGTGTGTGTGTGTGTGTGCACGAGTTATGTATATTATTATTATTATAATTACCATATTAATATATCATTAATATTCTATTAACAAATATATTTTGATTACAAATAAAAGTGTGAAAGTGTCTTTATCTTCTTAAATACTTTCGCCTCTTACGAAATAGATAATTAATTTCTAATAAACAACAACAACTTGTAAACATATAAATAACGAGAGGTAAATAATTAATTTAGTCTTAGTCTTATTCTTGATCTTGTAACGTATTTATCAATCTTGTAAATTGTCAAATAAATTGTTTCTTTTTAAAAACATACTTGACGTACTAATTTATTTAACTCACGCGCGTGCGTGTGTCAACAGTACATCTCAAGAACGGAACATTGTACGAACTTGAAACTTAAGTTAGATACCACTAGAGGACCCGACACAAATGTTTTTATCAATATCGGTCAACCGGAAGTAGTAGTTTATTAGTGTAATTTTTCACATTGTTGCGATTTTCTCAAAAACGGCTCCTACGATTTTGTTTTAAAATCTCCTCGTTTACTACTTTTTTATGCTCTACTAGATAGGGTAGGCGTTATGTCAGCTGAAATTCTTGGGAAGGTTGTTTTCTCGTAAAATATTTTGATTTCTGTTTTTTTAAAGATTGCGGCTTTAATATGCATTTGAGCGCAACAATATATATGTAATAAAAGTTGTAGAGAATTTTAAAATCTACAACTTTTAATTCATAGATTTTTTGTATAACGCTTAGTTTAGAGGTAATTACTGATTTTCAGTTTTTTACCTGAAATTCTGTAAAAAAAAGCAATGGATATTATTTTTAAGATTGGGACCTTAGTATGCATTTTACGATAAAAGTGTATATAATCAAATTTATAGGAAATGAAAAGATCTACAACTTTTGTTTGTAAGCATTTTCTCTACAGAGCCTAGTTTAGGGTGAAAGAGTGATTTTCCGTATTTTTAAGTCAAATTGAGGTTGATTTTCATTTTGCGTCTTTCACTCATGTTTAAAATAAGATTATGTTTTTTGTTTTATTACTAATGTTAGGTTATATTGTTCATTATTTTCATTGGCAAGAGAAAGTTGTGTGAGTATTTCACACCAGATTTTTTTTTAGAGGGGTTGGCTTGCTGATATGTATACTTTTCAACTCAGTGAGGAAGGCATGGGTAAACCACGTTATTCCTCGTTTTATTTAGTAAAACCTCTAGAGGTTCAAACGAGCTTTTCAGCTGTTGACCTAAAGAGAATTACATTATTTTTATTTTAATACCTGAATTCAAGTTATCTTTTAAAGAAAATATAAATATAGTGTAACCGACCATTCTGAACTTATTTAAATTTCTCTGAGGCTAGATTTAATTGATATGAAATTTTGATTTTAAGCCTGTCATCTGAAGTGGGAGTTTTTCTGTGAATTTCTCATATTCTGACACCCGGTGTAATGTAAGATGCTCGCGTACGGACACTCGATTCATTATAAATAGAATTAACTTGATATGAAATTTCAGTGACATGAAGGCGTTAAATTTAAGTTAAAATAGAGACAAGTGTGACGGACATCTGCTTGGGTGAAATTTCAACAGTTGTCTTGTTGATTGTTACAAGTTTTCTCGTTAAGAAACACACGAAGTGAAATACAGATTTAATTTCGTTCACGCTTTTCTTAGTAGATGCAATAAACTTCAGTTTTCACCTTTTCCCCGTCCTCTGTTCTAATTAGGTTTATGTGTGTATATATATATATATATATATATATATATATATATATATATAGTGTAATATCAGTAGTCCGGCCTGTTCGGGACCGAGAGGGTGCCGGATTACTGGATGTGTTGGAATTTTGGAACCATAAATTATAAATTTAAACAAAAAATGAATATGCATTGATTTCTATGTGATTTAAAATTAAATAAACTAATTAAAAAAGGTTTGCTGAGTACTTCTGTAGTCATTATACTAAACATGATTATCGGCTAGTGACATCGCCTAGTGCGGTGTGGGGATGCTCATGTTCTGAGAATTACGTTTCGTTGTCAATTCAGCATGAAGTATAATGGCCGAGTTCTGGGTTTTGGACAAAAGGCCAAAAATTATTCCATAAACAATAATTAAGGTCTGGTTATTCATTTCTTTAATCAAATTCTAAACATACGTGTTATATTAAATCCGCCGTAAATAGGTCGAGTTGATTTCCCTAATTCAATTTAAATCTTTTACCAAAATCTGTCCTGGGTGAGGTTCATACTTTTCGGCCTAATATTTTAAGGGCCGGATTAATGGAGGTGCCGGACTACTGCATGGCCGGACTACCGAGATTCTACTGTTTATATAACATACCGACTTAGTAAAATATTAAAAAACATTTTTTACCCTAATGTGTTTACGTTTCAATTTGTTCAATTTAGAACAATAATCAACCTCGTGGGAGTTTATTTTAAAAATATGTATAGAGTTTATCTGTTTTGATTGTTTGATGTGGCAAAGGTTGTATCTTTTAAAACTAAACCCAATTTTGTTTTATTAATTTTTTTTTATTAATCCCTAATGTATGTACGTTGCAATCTGTTCAATTCAGAACAATAAGCAACCTCATGACCCAATAAGATGACGATGATATGTATGACGTGTAAATGAAGTGTACTCTGGTACAGGCTCAGGCCGTCTATTCCTGAGAGAGTATGGTTAATTGAACCCCAACCATTGAAGTACTCCGGCAACCACTGTCTAGCATTCAAATCCGTATAAAAGTAACAACGTTTACTAGGATTTGAACCAGGAACCTTCGTCTCCGAAAATTAGCTGTTAAACAGCTGATTTTGGCGACGACTTTACCTCTAGACCAACCCGGTGGGGTTTGTTCTAAATATAAATTTTTATATGGCATTACTGTATTTTGTTTTGAAGGATTCAAATTGTTTTACTGATAAAGCGGGAAAGTAATTTAAAATAGCTGTGATAACTTCATTTCAACGAAAATGAGATTGCTAGTTGTCATCCGACACAATTCAAGTATTGCTAATACAGGAAATTGCGTTAAGGTGAAAAGAGCTGTAGACCTGTAAATGTGTCAGTAGGGAACGTTAACTAATTTAGAAAAATCTGGTATGAAACACTCACACGATTTTCTCTTGTCACGTAAACAATGAAAAACAATCTAATTTTAATTATGAGTGAAGGATTATACAAATTAAAAAGTCTGATGTGAAACACTCACCCGAATATCTCTTGCCAATGTAAATAATTAACATTATAACATAACATTAGTAAAAAACGTAAAATGAAAAATGCCCGCCTCCGTGACGTAGCGGGTAAAGCGCTAGCCTACTAAGCGGAGATCCCGCGTTCGATTCCTGGCTAGGGTCTACAAATTATTACGTGCCAAAAGCCATCATTACAGTTTCTTATCCCACCGTAGTCGCTAATGGTCAAGATGTTGATGCGCCTTTAAATAAACGAAAAATCTAAAAAACAATCTAATTTTTATCATGAGTGAATGATGCAAAATGAAAACCAACCTTAGTTTGGCTTAATAATACGGAAATCACTATTTCACGCTAAAGTAGGCTGTGTTGGGAAAAAAGCTTAAAATGATAGTTGCAGGTTATTTAATTTTGTATAAATTTTATTACATAGGCCTACACTTTTGTCGTAAAATGCATACTAGACCGAAATCTTAAAAAATCCATGTTTTACAGATTTTCATGAAAAAAACAGAATATCACTTATTACCGCTAAACATTATAACATAACATTAGTAAAAAACGTTGTATTAAAAACAATTCAAATAAAAGTTGTAGGTCTTTTAATATTCTACATCTTAGGTTGTATACGAGGTGTGGCTATCAAATAACGAGAGTGACGTTGTAACAATTTTTTTTTATTTTATACATAATCACTTATTGTCACCTTCAATATACACTCCTTCTTTATCTCTACAACACTCCATGCGAATTTTCCATTGTTGGAAACAAAATTGGAAGTAATCTTCTGTCAGCTCATTCAGGACACGTGCCGTTTTCTCTTTTACAGCTTCCACAGGCTCAAATCTTGTCCCTTTTAATGCAGATTTTACCTTAGGGAACAGGTAGAAATCACATGGTGCAAGATCTGGTGAATAAGGTGGATGTTTTAACACTGAGATGCTGTACTTGGCTAGGAACCTCTTGACAGATAACGCGGAATGAGCTGGCGCATGGTCTTGGTGGAGAACCCATGATTTGTCCTTCCACATTTCGGGGCGTTTTTTCCTTACGCTTTAATGTAGTTAAGAAAAAACCTCAAGGTAGTAATATTGATTAATTGTCTGACATTCAGGAACCCAGTGAAGGTACAGAATCCTATGGATATAAAAAAAAACAATCATCATTGCTTTAAATTTTGACTTGCTCATTCGAGCTTTTTTGGCTCTCGGTGAAGCTCGGCTCTTCCAGTGCATGGATTGGCGTTTCGTTTCCGGATCATAAGTAGAAAATCACGTTTCATCACTTGTTATTATCTTGTACCTGTTCCCTAAGGTGAAATCTGCATTAAAAGGGACAAGATTTGAGTCTGTGGAAGCTGTAAAAGAGAAAGCGGCACGTGTCCTGAAGGAGCTGACAGAAGATGAATTCCAGCAGTGTTTCCAACAATGGAAAATTCGCATGGAGCGTTATAGGGACGGAGAAGGAATGCGTATTGAAGGTGACAATAAGTAATTATGTATAAAATAAAAACAAAATTTTTTACAACGTCGGTCTCGTATTTAATAGCCACACCTCGTACAGTTTTGCTCTAAAATTTATATCAAGGTCGCAATCTTAAAAAAAGAACTTTCTTTTCTACGAGAACACAGCCTTCCTAAGAATTTCAGCAAACATTGCGTTTACCCTGTATTGTGGAGCATAAAAAATGTAGTAAATAAGGCGATTTTTTTAAAAATCGGAATAGCCGTTTTCGAGAAATTCGCAAAAAAGTGAAAAGTTAACGAATAAACTTCTACTTCTGGTTGACCGATTTTGATGAAAATATTCGTGTCCATTCCTCTAGTGGTACCTTACTTAAGTTCCAAGTTTCTATTTATACAATATTCAGTTCTTCAGATATTTTGTTCTCAAACCACACCCACACACACACACACACACACACACACACACACGCACACACACATGCATGCAAGCACACACCAATTGCTAAAAACATGTTTTTTTAGTTCAGGGGGGTTGAAAACGTGTATATCCGGTGAAAACTCGATTTCGAAAAATCGAAATAAAAACAATACTTTCCTTCCTATATATTCATATAGGAAAGAGAAAGTAAAGATGAATAATAATACAAAAGAATGAATAAATAAAAATCATCCTCTGTTAGACTTGAATTTCATCAGCAAAATACGAAAATCACATATTCATGCTAAAATATTTTTTCGATCAAGTTTTGCTCAATTATTTTTCTTCGGAATTTATGTATTTTATATTAATCTACTGGAGTTATTGTAGTAAGAAATTTTATTTAAACATTGTATTATTTAGCTATGAGAGCAAACAATTAATGTATCAGCAAGTATATAATGTAAATAAAAAAGTTGTAAGTAATGATTATTCTGCAAACTTGTATTTGTAATGTATAATTATTATGTCAATAAGTCTTATATGCATAAGCCCTTTTATTCCTGTTTATAAATAAATAAAATAAGCTCTGTATAAAAAAAAAACACTTGAAATAAAGGTTTTAGGATTTTAAAATTCCATATGATTTTCAAAATTGCAAAACAAAGATTAATATTAGATGTTGTATAAATAATTAAAATGGAAATTTTACTTTCGAAAAGGGATTTTTTATTTTGAAAAGTTACCGCCGTTCAGAGAATTACTACCACGCTATTTCGAATGGAATCCACTGGATTGGTCTAGAGGTGAAGTGTTCGGTGCGAGTCAGCTGTTTAACAGCTGATTTTCGGAGACGAAGGTTCCTGGTTCAAATCCTAGTAAAGTTAGTTACTTTTATACGGAATTGAATACTAGATAGTGGTTACCGGTGTACTTTGATGGTTGGGATTCAATTAACCACAACCTTTGAGGAATGGTCGGCCTGGGTCTGTACACAAGAGTACACCTCATTTGCACGTCATACACATCATCCTCATCTCATTAGGTCACAGGGTTGCTTATTGTTCTCAATTGAACAGATTGCAACGTACATCATCGATTGAATAAAAAAAAAAAATCTGGTGTGAAACACTCACACAACTTTCTCTTGCCAATGCAAATAATTACCAATATTATCTAACATTAGTAATAAAACAGAAACAAACAAAAAACTAACCTCAATAAATATAACCTAGTTTTAATGAGTATGAGTGAAAGACGCAAAATGAAAATTAAACTCAGTAAGGCTTAAAATACGGAAATCACTCTTTCACGCTAAACTAGGCTCTGTAGAGAAAAATTCTTTAAATAAAAGTTGTAGATCTTTCAATTTCCTATAAATTTAATACATACACTTCTGTTGTAAAATGCATACGAAAGCCGCAATCTTAAAAAAACATTTTTTTACGAGAAAACAGCCTCCTCAAGAATTTCAGCAGACTTGGCACCAACGCTATCTTGTAGAGCTTATAAATTTAGTAAATGAGGCGATTTAAAAAAAATCCGTAGGAGCCGTTTTTGAGAAAATCGTAAAAAAGCGAAAAATGACACAAATAAACTACTACTTGCCGGTTGACCGATTTTGATGAAAATGTTCATGTCGGGTTTAGTAGTAATGTCTAACTTAAGTTTCAAGCTTCAAGTTTGTACGATGTTCCGTTCGTGAGATATTCTGTTCACACACACAGACACATAGACAGACCAATCGCTAAAAACATGTTTTTTGGATTCTGGGGGTCTGAAAATGTGTAGATCCGGTAAAAACTCGATTTCGAAAAATCGACATGAAAACAATACTTTCCTTCCTATATATTCATATAGGCAAGAGAAAGTAAAAATCGAATGGACTGTACCTTTACTAGGATTTGAACCAGGAACTTTCGTCTCCGAAAATCAGCTGTTAAACATATGACTCGTGAAAACGACTTTACCTTTAGACCAACCCGTTGGATCATTACCGGACTAAAGAGAAAGTAAAAATACATTTTGGTTGTTGTTTAGGTCAACAGCCGAAAGGCTGGTTTGAACCTCTAGAGGTTTTACTAAGTAAAAACGAGGAGTAAGGTGGTTTACATTTGCCTTCCTCACTGAGTTGAAAGAGTATGCTTATCAGCATGCCAGGCCCTCCGAAAAGCACTCACTTTCCACCCTGCAAATGACACCTTCGCTTCATTCACCACAGGGTCTGGCTGCATAGTGAAATTCATTACTCTCAGAGGAGATAACTCTGACTAGTGTCTTTTACACCTCTACCTCTTCTGTTCTTAAATAGTTCAGTCATATAATTCGCTGACTATGTGATAAGAAACAGAATATTTTTTTTGTAGCCCTGGAACCAACAGATCGAGTGCAATTAATTTAACGCTCCATCTGCCCATTATAGGCATAAAAAAATACATTAAGAGTTATTTTTTACAACATTCAGATTTTGGATATTGCTTGCTCACTGATGTCAGTAATAATCAGATGCGCACAGTGCCGGTGTTTGTATTTATGTAAAATTGATAATAGCTTTGTGAAGTGAAGTATTTATAAATTTAGGAAGTATTTTTCAATGTTTTTATTGGCTGGCTTCCAAAAACCAATGGACAGCGTTCTTTGCATGCATTTCTCATATGACAGGTACGCTCACAACTCCGCATTTACAAATACTCCCACTGCATTACTCTATTACAACGCCTTTATTATTGCACCTAGGCAACCCGTTCTACTTTTCTACCTAATAAATACTGAAGTCAATGTCAAATAGTTTTTGGCATAAATCCGACATTTTAAATGCCGTTTTACAGCCATTTTAGATCACGTAAAGTAATTATTAGCCCATAAACGACAGGTGGAGTATTAAATCATTTGGACTCGATCTGCTAGTCCCATAACTAAAATAGTTCTGTTTCTTTATCATATGTTTAGCCAATAATATGAGTGGAGTATTAAAGAACAGAAAAGGTAGAGATAAATATACTATTTACAGTTATTTTTGTTTGAGAATAATGAATTTCATCGTAATTACATTTGTATAACGCTTAGTTTAGCGGTAAACTAAGCGATTTTCTGTTTTTTTTTTCACAACAATGTTTAAAAAAATCGATTTTTTTAAGATTACAACCTCAGTATGCATTTTACGACGGTAGAGGTAAATATACTACTAATCACCATTATTTTCTTTGAGAGTAATGAATTTCATCAATTTTACATTTGTATAACGCTTAGTTTAGCGGTAAACTACGCGATTTTCTGTTGTTGTTTTTCACGACAATGTGTAAAAAAATCGATTTTTTAAAGATGACAGCCTTAGTATGCATTTTACGACAAAAGTGTATAATCAAATTGTAGGAAATTAAAAGATCTACAACTTTTATTTAAAGTATTGTCCCCTTTTTTGTGTGAAAATCTGTAAAAACAATCGATTTTTTTAAAGATTTCAGCCTTTGTTTGCATTTTACGACAAAAGAGTATATAGTTAATTTTGTAGGAAATTAAAAGATAAACAAATTTTATTTAAAGCACTTTTTTCTTTTCAGAGCCTAGTTTAGCGTGAAAGGGTAATTTCCGTATTTTAAGCCAAACTGAGTTTAATTTTCATTTTGCATCATTCACTAATGATTAAAATGAGGTTATGTTTTTGAGGTTAGTTTGTTTATTTCTAATGTTTTATTACTATTGTTAGGTTATATTGTTAATTATTTGCATTGGCAAGAGAAAGTTGTGTGAGTGTTTCATACCAGATATTTTTTTTATCTAATGGATGTACGTTGCAATCTGTTCAATTGAGAACAATAAGCAACCCTATGACCTAATGAGATGAGGATGATGTGTATGACGTGTAAATGAGGTGTACGCTTGTGTACAGACTCAGGCCGACCATTCCTCAAAGGTTGTGGTTAATTGAACCCCAAACATCAAAGTACACCGGTAACCACTATCTAGTATTCAATTCCGTATAAAAGTAACTAACTTTACTAGGATTTGAACCAGGAACCTTCGTCTCCGAAAATCAGCTGTTAAACAGCTGACTCGCACCGAACAGTTACACCTCTAGACCAATCCAGTGGATTCCATTCGAAATAGCGTGGTAGTAATTCTCTGAATATTATATTGTTCATTATTTGCATTGGCAAGTGAAAGTCGTTGGAGTGTTTCACACAAGATTTTTTTTCATTATTTAATACTAATTTATAACATTAGTATGTTTTTCTTAATTCCTGATATGTGTACAATCTGTTCGATTCAGAACAATAAGCAACGCCATGACCTAATGAGATGAGGATGATGTGTAAATAAGGTGTAGTCTAGTACAGATCCAGGGCGACAATTCCTGAGAAAGTATGGATTTATGTAATTGAACATATATAACATTATGTATGGATGTATGTAATTGAACCCTAACCATCAAAGTACACCGGTAACCACTGTCTATATTTAAATCCTTATAAAAGTGACTACCTTTACTACGATTTGAACCAGGAACCTTCGTCTACGAAAATCAGCTGTTAAACAGCTGACTTGCGGCGACGACTTTACCTCTAGACCAACCTGGTGAGTCAACATTGTTTTTTTGATTTATATAATTTCAAATATGTGTACGTTGCAATCTGTTCAATTTAGAAGAATAAGCAACCCTATGACGCAATGAGATGAGGATGATGTGTATGACGTTTAAATGAGGTGTAGTCTTGTACAAACCCAGGCCGACCATTCCTGAGAGAGTATGGTTAATTGAACCCCAACCATCAAAGTACACCGGTAACCACTGTCTAGTATTCAAATCCGTATAAAAGTAACTACCTTTACTAGGATTTGTACCAGGAACCTTCGTCTCCGAAAATCAGCTGTTAAACAGCTGATTTTGGCGACGACTTTACCTCTAGATCAACCCGGTGGGTTCTATATGAATATGTAGGGAAAAAAGTATTAATATTTCGAAATCGAGTTTTCACCGGGTATACACAACAACGGTGGGTTATATTATTATGTTTAACACATTATTTTTACAGTTTCGGTTTGTTATAGTCTTTATATTTCGCAGATAGTAGATAGCAATTTTATATTACTGCTCGACATGCTTGTCGCCCAGGAAATTTACCATGTTTTGTCTAACAATTTAAACAAACGGCTATCGGAAAAATGATTAGTAATTAGGTTAATAGAGTTAGAAATAAGTAAACTATTGTTCATCCCCTGTTACTGTTATGTCAACCCTAATGTGACATAATGAGTATAAAGTGGGGTTGGGGAACAGGGCGTGTGCCTGTATGTTGGTAATGTCACATCATGCGATACTTGATAAAAATACTTTTACTTCTAATCAATTACTCTATCCTAAAGATACCGGGTGTCAAAAAAAAACTTCACTATTATACTTTGAACAGGATTTTCCTGTTCCTAGTACAAGAAGAAGATCTTAATTAACAGGACAATTCTGAACCATTTAAAATCTTCTTCTTCTTCTTCTTCACTTCATGGATGAGGAAGTTCGCCCTGTTCTGGAACCCATCCCATTTTTTTGGACCTCCAACATTTAAAATACGCTAACAAAACAAATAAATAAACTTATTATCTCATAAAACAGCTAATAAATATGTGACCGTCCCTAGAAAAAAATCTGGTGAGAAACACGTACACGACTTTCTCTTGCCAATGCAAATAATGAACAATATAACCTAACATTAGTAATAAAACATTAGAAATAAACAAAAAAACAAACCTCAAGAAACATAATCTTATTTTCACCGTCAGGAAAAACGCAAAATGAAAATCAACCTCAGTTTTGCTTAAAAATGCTTTAAATCATTCTTTCACACTAATCTAGACTCTGTAGAGAAAAATGCTTCAAATAAAAGTTGTAGATGCCGGCCGCATTGGCGTAGTTGGTAACGTGATCGCCTCTCATCATGCGGTCATGGGTTTAAATCCAACTCACGCACGCATATTTTCGTTTGTAACAAAAAAACTCATTTCAACCTTCACATTTACAACCCAACGTCGTCGCAAATCACCACTGTAGTTGACGCAACGTTAAATTAACAAAGAAAAGAAATTAAAAGTTGTAGATCTTTTAATTTCCTTTAAATTTGATTATATACACTTTTGTCGTAAATACTAAGGCTGAAACCTTAAAAAATCGATTTTTTACAGATTTTAATGGAAAAAACCGAAAATTACTAATTACCGCTAAACTAAACATTATACATAAAAAAAGTTTGAGACAAAAGTTTAAGTATTTAAATTATCTACAACTTTTATTACATACACTTTTGCGGTGAAATGCATATTAAGGCTCCAATCTCCAAAAAAAAAATTAAGGGAAAAGAGCCTTTCCAAGAGTGTAAGCAAGCGTGGCGCCTACCCTATCTTGTACAGCATAAAAAATGTAGTAAATTAGGCGATTTTAAAAAAAATTTGTTGAAGCCGTTTTTGAGAAAATCGCAAAAAAGTGAAAAATGACACGAATAAACTACTACTTCCGGTTGACCGAATTTGATGAAAATGTTCGTGTCGAGTCTTCTCGTAGTAACTAAATTGAGTTTCAAGTTTTAAGTTCGTACGATGTTCCATTCTTGAGATATTCTGTTCACACACGCGGGCGCGCGCGCACACACACACACACAGACCAATCGCTAAAACATTTTTTGTGTTCAGGGAACTGAAAGTGTGTAGATCCGGTGAAAACTCGGTTTCGAAAAATCGACATGAAAACAATACTTTCCTTCTTATTTCTATTTCATATAATGAATTACTATAATAATTTCACTAACCTTCTTTTTAAACTGCGTCACCTTTATTTTAATTTCTACTTCACGTGTTTCGGTGGATCCACCATCATCAGAGTAAATGAAAAATTGAAACTTAAATTTTTTTTTTCTCATTTATTTAAAATTTACAGAAGATGGTACATCTTCAGTCACTTGTATAAAACTCCTTCTTATGTATTCATATAGGCAAGAGAAAGTAAAGTTACAGTGTTGTAGTTTAGGCATGAGCAGAAAGTCTGGTTTGAACCTCTAGACGGTTTATCAACTAAACCGAGGCGTGAATTGGTTTACAAATGCCTTCCTTGCTGAGTGAAAAATATGCAGGTGGTCCTCTGTAAAGCTACTTTTCACCTTGCAAATGACACCTTCACTTCATTTACCAAAGTGTCTGGCTTTATAATAAAATTTATTACTCTCAGAGGTGATAACTACGATTTATTTCTTTTATACCTCTACCTCTTCTGTTCTTAAATGCTTCAGTCATATAATTGGCTAATCATGTGATAAGAAACAGTACTATTTTTTGTAGTTCTGGAACTAACAGATCGAGTGCAAATAATTTAACACTCCACCCCGACTGTTACGTGCCAAAAAATACAGTATAATAAAGAAATTGATTTGTTTTGTCTTTTGATGTTCATACAGCATTAATATTCATTTGTTTTTGTTGTTGTAAAGGTCAACAGCTGAAAGGTTGGTTTGAACCTCTAGAAGCTTTCCTAAGTAAAACGAGAAGTGAGGTGGTTTACAATTGCCTTCCTCATTGAGTAAAAAAGAATGCTTATCAGCATTCCAGGCCCTCTGAAAATCATCTACTTTCCGTCTTGTAAAATCAACCTCAGTTTGGCTTAAAATACGGAAAATCACTCTTTCAAGCTAAAACTAGGCTCTGTAGAGAAAAATGCTTTAAATAAAAGTTGTAGATCTTTTAATTTCCTATAAATTTGATTATACACTTTTGTTGTAAAATGTATACTAAGGCTGAATCTTAAAAAAATATATTTTTTACATGTTTGTGTAAGAAAACAAAAGAAAATAGCTAATTACCGCTAAACTAAGCTTTATAAAAAAATATTTGAAATAAAAGTTGTAGGATTTTAAATTCTCTACAACTTTTATTATATATACTTTTGCGCTTAAATGCATAATAAAGTCGTAATCTTAAAAAACAGTTTTTTTTTACAAGAAAACAGCTTGTCCAAGAATTTCATCTGACATGGCGCCTACCCTATCTTTTAGAGCACAAAACATGTGGTAAATGAGGCGATTTTTTTAAAAAATCGTAAGAGCCGTTTTTGAGAAAACCGCCAAAAAGTGAAAAATGACACGAATAAACTACTACTTCCGGTTGACCGATTTTGATGAAATTGTTCGTGTCGGGTCCGGTAGTGATATCTAACTTAAGTTTCAAGTTTGTACGATGTTCCGTCCTTGAGATATTTTATTCAAACACACACACACACAGACCAATCGCTGAAAACACGTTTTGTTGGGTTCAGTGGGTCTGGAAACGTGTAGATCCGGTAAATACTCGATTTCAAAAAATCGACATTAAAACAATACTTTCCTTCCTGTATAGTCATATAGGCAAGAGATTGTAAAAATTGGTGTGTTTAATCTATTGATAGTCATATAACATTTATATCCATTTGAATTGAACCTAATGGAAAATGGAAGCCGGGTTAGGTTAAACGAGCAAGATACAATAGACTGCATTCTACTGCAACACTTCTTTCTCGACATCTGATAAAGAGCTGATGTTAAAATATGATTGATTAAATATCTTACTCTCTCTGTCTCTCTGTGTGGGAGAAAGAACAGACTGCAACGTTATTTGCTCCTCCGTCGCCTATGTTTCAGTCATGCGTATTACTGACCCACTCACATATACTGACCCTGTTTTATGGTTAACCCCTGTTTTACATCCCTTAACAATGCACTATTTACACTGTACTGTATAATAATGTTATTCCATCCGCTCTTTGCTTCACTTTTTACATTTTTTCTTGTTTGTCTGCATCGTTAACTAACAGGGCTGTTTTTTTTCAACCTCCGATAGGTGATAAAAAAGACAAGATATTTTTTTTGAAGGAAAGTTTTGTTTTCTTGTCGATTTTTCGAAATCGAGTTTTCACCGGATCTACACGTTTTCAGACCCCCTGAACCCAAAAAACGTGTTTTTATTGATTGGTCTATGGATACGCGCGCGCGTGTGTGCGTGTGCGTGTGAAAAAAATATCTCAAGAACGGAACATTGTACGAACTTAAAACTTTAAACTTAAGTTATACTAGAGGACCCGACATTAACATTTTCATCAAAATCGGTCAACTAGAAGTAGTAGTTTGTTCATGTCATTTTTCACGTTTTTGCGATTTTCTCAAACGGCTTCTACGATTTTTTAGAAATCGCCTCATGTACTAAATTCTTTATGCCCTATAAGATAGGGTAGGTGCTATGTCTGCCGAAATTGGGGGCACGCCCCAGACCACACAGACCACACAGAGGTAATGGGAGCTGGCCGTAGCACTTCCATGTGCTATTCGTAGTACATGGTTTTGCGCCGTACATCCATCTGTGGTAGAGCGACGTGCAAAGCGTTAGCGGCGTAACAACCTCGACGGCTAATCGTCCAATGTTTACACGAGTACTGAGAGGGTAGTAGGGCGCCCTGCGGACGTGACCGCACCCACTCATTTGGGTTGGCCTCTCAGGGGTTGTGGGTTCGCCTGCTAGGTAGTATTCTACAGCCACTAATCTGCTTTAATTCCTTCGGAATGAGAGTGGTCGGCAGAGGAGTGAATAGATAAATACGCGTGTCTCCTGAAATTCTTGGGGAGGCTAATTCCACACAAAAAATTGTTTTTTAAGATTGCGGCTTTAATATGCATTTTGGCGCAAAAATTTATATGATAGAAGTTGAGAGAATTTAAAAACCTACAACTTTCATGTATAAATTTTTTTGTATTATGCTAAGTTTAGCGGTAATTAGCGATTTTCTGTTTTTTTCTCACGAAAATGTGTAAAAAATTGATGTTTTTACGATTTTCTTAGCATGCATTTTACGAAAAAAGTGTATATTATCAAATTTATAGGAAATTAAAAGATCTACAACTTTTATTTATAGTATTTTTCTCTACAGAGCCTAGTTTAGCGCGAAAGAGTGATTTTTCGTAATTTTAAGCCAAACTGAGGTTGTTTTTCATTTTGCGTCTTCAACTCATGATTAAAATAAGGGTATGTTTTTTGAGGTTAGTTTTTTTGTTTATTTCTAATGTTTTAGTATTAATGTTAGGTCATATTGTTCATTATTTGCATTGGAAAGACAAGTCGTTTGAGTGTTTCACACGAGATTTTTTAAATTTTCCTTTACATTTGTTTGTTTTCGAATTGTAAATGCAGATATTCCATCCCATATGCTGTTAATATTAATTAATTCACGTATTACTTACTACAGTATAGACTTTATGTTAATACGTGTACAGGGTAAGTCACCCCACTCGTAGTGGTATCGATAACATGAGCTACAGAAATAATAGAGAGGCGTATACTATATATGGATATGCATAAGGATATCATGTTGTATGTGGAATAAAAAAAAACATAACGAGGTTTCTTTTCGTCGTACATCAAAAATATGGCAACGAAATTCAGTTAGCCCTGCGTTCCTCTCCCTCTTCACCATCTTCTTCTTTTATTAAATTTTCTTATCCATCTTTCATTACATTTATAGGTTGTTGTTTCACAACGGCTAAGACTTTTCTCTACCAAAATATGATCCATCTATAATAAAAACCGTAAAAATATTGTGACTGTCTGAAATTGTTCATACTCTTAATTTCATAAGATGATGTTCTGAATCTATCTTCCATTTCTTTCCCAAATTTTACTAATGGACTGGTGATAGGGTTAGGTTAGCGAGATCTTGGTGTTTTTAAATTAAAATATGCAGCGCTTTATTATTTTTATAATAAATGAAAGGTAAATTACGATAGGAACACCACGATGGTGACCACTATTAAGACGACTGATTCATTTTTGACAAGGTGACCGAGAAAAGGTGTATAGGGTACCGATGGAATGGGTAGGTAGGTAACTGACTGAATGAATACGGGTTTTACCGGCGCGTAGGCCTATGTTTATTATTCTGTTTATTTTCTATGTTGATATTCTTTTAAAATAATTTTAGTTTATTTTTTTTAAATTGGTAAAATCTCTGTTAATATGCATGAAAACGAAAAACTTTACATAATCAAACTTATTTATCTCTAAACGTTTCGTAATTCCGATTATATAACATTTTTTGGTGCATCGACTTTTAACGAAGATATTCGTAGTTTTTTTTGTTTACCCCTACCTCTGAACTCCCCATCCCTTTGTGATATTTAAAAAAAATATAGCCGATTTTCATTTCGATTATGTCCAGAACCTAGATACCGAAATTCATTGAATTTGGTTCAGCGGTTCTTTCGTGATGTCGTAACATACTGCCCATTCCCAAGCTTTGTGCAGCTGAGAGGTATCCATTACGTCACTACTACTGTGAGAGATTGCGTTAGTAGTAGTAACGTTTTACTTGTATTATGTTTGTAGTAGTCAAGGGTACTATCCAAACTACATAATATATTCTGTGTCGCCGTCTACAGCGAATAGTCAAAACAACACCCACGTAAGTCACCGCACTAGGCGCGTTCGCTAGGCATTCGCGTGGGAATGAGATGATTAGTACAGTGTTATGACATAGCAGTAGTCTGGTACTTCGTCTGTCCCCTTCATCCCGCAGCTGCACAAAGCTTAGATTCATACAGTATGTCACCGCACTAGGCAGCCTACTGCCTAGCGAATGGCAATGAGATGATAAGTACAGTGTTATGACGTAGCAGTAGTCTGGTACTTCGTCTGTCCCCTTCATCCCGCAGCTGCACAAACCTTAGATTCATACAGTACAAACAGATGAACAGACAAACTGACAAAAAATCAGCTGAACTTATTTTCGGTGTTTACATGGTACATCTAGCGTAGAAACAAAATTTGGGGCATTTTGAAAAATTGTACATACAAAATTACAATTTTACTTGTATAGATGTGTCCAGTTAACTTATCAGTTTTTGACATGACCTTTTGATAGTTATATGTCTTTTTGTCTTTTGGAAGGAAAAGCCGTAAATAAACGATTTTAGATAAGTGTTCTTTGTCTGTTTCAGCGGAAAGGGCGGAAGACGAGTCAGTGGAGCTACAATATGATTGGCCCCCGTTGAAGAGCCCACCATGTCAGATAGTTCCGAAAACGATCACAAGGAGAAACCTACAACACCTGCTGCCGATGTCCCGTAAGTCAAAACTTCCATCTAAAACATTAAAATAAATTTAACAGTTATGTGGATTATACAGGAGAATAAAGATGAGCTGCAAATGAGCAGTTTATACTTTAAATGATTTATGTAAAAGGTATAATTTACGAGTTTCGGTTGTTAAATCAAATCTTGCGTATGGCACTCACGGGGAAGTATTCCACGCGTTCGAAGATTGTTTTAGACACTGTTAGTATTAGGTTAAGTGTCTCACTATAACTATCTGCGATGAAATGTGAGCCTCGATAGGGACTTGTATGTAGAAAAATAAAATAAATAAATTTCAAGCTATTTAGTATCGACCGGAAGTGGCTCAAAACCAGAAGTCAAGAAATCAAAGTCGGATTTTGGAAACAAAAATAGTGGCATTTGATTATATTAAGAGTAAATAAAGAAGTAACTAATGGTTTTTTGCCTTAAGTCAAAGGTAAGCCATTTTGAAAATTGTTTTTTAAAAGTCTCATGAAAACCTTCTGGGTTGATCTAGAGGTAAAGTCGTCGCCAAAATCAGCTGTTTAACAGCTTATTTTTGGAGGCGAAGGTTCCTGGTCCAAATTCCTAGTAAAGGCAGTTACTTTTATACGGATTTGAATGCTAGGCAGTGGTTTGATGGTTAGGGTACAATTAAACATACTCTTTTAGAAATGGTCGGGCCTGAATCTGTACAAGACTATACCTCATTTACACGTCATATCCTCATCTCATTGGGTCATGGGGTTGCTTATTGTTCTGAACTGAACAGATTGCAACGTACACACATTGTTGTTTAGGTCATCAGCCGAAAGGCTGGTTTGAACCTGTAGAGGTTTTACTAAGTAAAACGAGGAGTGAGGTGGTTTACCATTGCCTTCCTCACTGAGTGGAAAAGTATGCTTATCAGCATGCCAGGCCCTCCGAAAAGCACATATTTTCCACTCTGCAAATGACACCTTCACTTTATTCACCACAGGGTCTGGCTGTATAATGAAATTCATTACTTTCAGAGGAGATAACTCTGATTAGTGTCTTTTACACCTCTACCTCTTCTCTTCTTAAATGATTCAGTCACTTAATTGGCTGACCATGTGATAAGAAACAGAACTATTTATTTTAGCCCTGCAACGAACAGAGTGAGTGTAAATAATTTGACACTCCACCTGTCCGTTATGGGCAGGTACACACATTAGGGATTAAAAAAACAAAAATCAAAACTATCATGAAAGCGATTTTTACAATAATATTCTTTAGAAATTTTTATTTATTAACAGAAATAGAGCGTAATAAATTAATTTCAGTCCAGATTAAAAGTGTAGTTTTTCATTCTTTTTTCCTTATATAGGGCCAATTTTAGACCACGGGCGACTTTAGACATTTCTGAAACCTCTTTTTGTAGCCCAAATTCTCAGCATTCGCTCACTTCTCCTTTCTACTGTCCACCCGTTGTTCTGTTTTTGTTCTTTATGGAAGCCCTTAAAGTCCATAATTGTCTGAATTTGGTTCGGTTGTTTTCTTGATTTATTTCGGTTTTCTCAATATCGTTTCTGACTTCTTCAAAACCATTTATCCGACACGGTATATTTTTATTGTTTAGTGTCTTAAACATTTGCTTTTTTAACCGGTTGTGAATCCATTCTATATAGATGTTCATAAAATTTTAGCCTTTTTTTACTTTCTCTTCCTATATGAATATATAGGAAGGGAAGAAGGCCTAATATTTTCATGTCGATTTTTTGAAATCGAGTTTTCACCGGATCTACACGTTTTCAGACCCCCTGAACCCAAAAAAAACATGTGCGTACGTGTGCCTGCGTATGTATGAACAAAATATTTTATAAACGGAACATCGTACGACCTTAAAACTTTAAACTGAAGTTAGGTAGAGAGGACCCTTAAGTTAAGTTAGATAGAGGACCCGACACGAAAATTTCATCGAAATCGTTCAACCGGTAGTACTTTATTCGTGTCATTTTTCGCTTTTTTACGATTTTCTCAAAAACGGCTACTACGATTTTGTTAAAAAATTTCATTTACTACATTTTTTATGCTCTACAAGATAGGATAGGTGCCATGTCTGGTGAAATTCTTAGGAAGTCTGTTTTCTCGTAAAAAATGGTTTTTGAAGTTGTGGCTTAAATATGCATTTTAGCGCAAAAATTTAGGCTATATAATAAAAGTTGTAGAGAATTTAAAACCCTACAACTTTTATTTAAACATATTTTTGTATAACGCTTAGTTTAGCAGTAATTAGTGATTATTTTGTTTTTTGTTTCATGAAAATGTGTAAAAAATCGATTTTTTTTAGATTTTGGCCTCAGTACGCATTTTACGACAAAAGTGTATATAATAGAATTTACATTAAATTAAAAGATCTAAATTTTTTTTTATTAAGCATTTTTTTCTCTACAAAGCCTAGTTTAGCGTGAAAGAGTGATTTTCTCTATTTTAAAGCCAAACAAGTTGATTTTCATTTTCCGTCTTTCACTCATGATTATAATTTGGTTATGTGTTGTGAGGTTAGTTATTTGTTTATTTCTAATGTTTTATTACTAACGTTAGCTTATATTGGTCATTATTTGCATTGCCAAGAGAAAGTCGTGTAAGTGTATCACACGAGATTTTTTTTTTAATCGTTTTTATTAACCATTAATTTTTCTTGTACAGTTCTTCTCGACCTCGTAACTTATATATTATCCCTTTACTAACTTCGGACCCATTATCTTACGAAGAATCATTTTCTCAAATTTCTCTTCTTCTCTTAGACCAGCTTTTCCGGTCATTTTAATGCACTCCCTCCCGAACAGACCCACAGGTTTTACCCACAGTATTAAAATGTCTAATCTCGGCTTGTCATTAGAGTGCTTTCTTCTTATACAAGTGGTGAGTTCCTTAAAGTACACCGGTCATCTTTCCTTGTCTGTTTGTTTTCGCTTCTTTTTTGGCTGAACTTTGGTTGTATCATCTCCCCATGATACTTGAAGTAATCAACTTTTCCAATATTTCCGTATTTAAGTGACAGAGGCTGTTTTGATGTTCGTTATGTAGATATGACAACTGTACGTGAAAGAAATAATTAAAAGTCTTCAAGTGAACGTAAGTAACCTGCAAAATAGAGGGCATCAGTACTACACACGAAACAGAGATCTGCTCTTATCGGAGAGAGCGAAAATTTCTCTTTACCAGCGTCATTTTAAGTACTTGGTTTTTTCAAAATAAAGTTAGATTTTTTAAATCTAACGGGTGTAAAATTTCATAGGAACTAAATAAATGGATAGCTAAAACGGTTGAGAGAAAATAGCAAAAATGGTTAGATATATTCAAATGTAGATGTAACTAAAGAGTCAAGAGGAAAATAAAATAATATATTTTTTACTTTTTTATTGGTTTTTTTTGTTTTTAAATGTAATAATAAATTTTAGGTTTTATTAAATTATCTTTATTTTATTGAAAATAATGTAAGTTTAATAATTATTAAAATGTAATGTATCATAATTGATACAATCGAAATCATGGTACATAGCAAAGTATTGGTTAAGTTAGTTAGTTAAGTTAGGGTAGTTAGTAAGTATAGTAGATTTTGGATGCTACTGATAATAATTAATACTTAAGTTTTTTTGATATTTATTTAAAATTTTCTAACCCATCTTAGTGCACAATACGAAGTTTTAGTTGCAAATACATCAAACGTCTAAACAACCACGTAAATCACTTAGCACTTAATCTCTTAAACAACAGTAATGATGTCAATAGGCTAAAACATGCTACAGTACTGAATCTTCCAGGGCGATTCTGATAGTGTGATTTTAAAGTTGTAAATAATATAATTATAGTATTCTGTAGATGACTGTCGTGTTTGAGTGTGAATGTTGTACATAACTGAATGAACATTTTTAATTATCTCCAGTTAAGTTAGATGTACATATAATTATTTCGGAATCATGTGCTTATTATTTATTTATTACTTCTTATTTTGTTTTTTCGTTTTAAAGGAGGTTTTGGTTATTTTTTATTCAATTTTTTTAATTAATTTATTTAAAAAAGCACTATCTAATTTTGATTGTAAGTATTATTTATTAAGAACAGTATAATTTGTTTTAATGTTATAATTTGTTAATTACACCAGTGGGTTGTAATTTTTTCATGAGTTCAATTTAATCGATAAGTTGCATTTATTATTATTTATAACAGATTATGCATTAAACAAAAGTTATATAAAAAAAAAATCTAGTACACGGTTTCGTCCATAGTTGGATGGGATCATTTCTACCACCTCTAGCGTAATAGAATAGTAGTTTACTGTAAGCAATTTTATATTATCGTAATTTATTTTTTATGTAATGTGTTTATGGTAATAAATAAATTATTATTATTATTATTAAATTTTCTCGAAGGAAATTTGTTGTCCTGCTTTTTCTGCTTGTTAGTTTTTGTATTTACTTTTTAAGAATTTGATTAAAAAATTGCGTATTAACCAGGAAATCGTATATTAACCGTAAGTGTAATGGGCGGATTTTATAGTACAGTATTAATAAAACGGATGAGTGACTTTTTAATCACCCGGTGGAAAATGGGTAAACTTAAATATGACAGAAACTGATGGTTAAAGATCGAAAGAGTGGGGAAGGGATTATTGAGAAGGAAGACAGCCCATGACAGAAGCAACCACCAACCGTAACCTCAGATTCTTACGCCTGTATTACACTGTTAAAAAATTGTCTGAGTATTTGTTCAAAACAAAATACTTAAGTACCGTTTGTTCAGCATTTAAACGGTTTTTACTTTCTCTTACCTATATGGATATAAAGGAAGGAAAATATTGTTTTCACGTCGATTTTATGAAATTAAGTTTTCACTGGATATACACGTTTTTCAGACCCCCGAACCCAAAAAACATGTTTGTTCAATTTGTTCAAAACAGAATACTTAAGTACCGTTTGTTCAGCATTTAAACGGTTTTTACTTTTTTTTACCTATATGGATATAAAGGAAGGAAAATATTGTTTTCACGTCGATTTTAAGAAATTAAGTTTTCACTGGATATACACGTTTTCAGACCCCTGAATCCAAAAAACATGTTTCTAGCGATTTGTGTGTGTGTGTGTGTGTGTGTGTGTGTGTGTGTGTGTGTGTGTGTTGTGTGTGTGTGTGTGTGTGTGTGTGTGTGTGTGTGTGTGTGTGTGTGTGTGTGTGTGTGTGTGTGTGTGTGTGTGTGTGTGTGTGTGTGTGTGTGTGTGTGTGTGTGTGTGTGTGTGTGTGTGTGTGTGTGTGTGTGTGTGTGTGAACAAAATATGTCAAGAACAGAAGGAACATCATACGAAGTTGAAATTTAAGTTAGGTAATACTAGAGAAACCGACACAAACATTTCCATCAAAATTGGTCAACCGGAAATAGTAGTATATTCGTGTCATTTTTTCACTTTTTTGCGATTTTCTCAAAAATGGTTTCTACAATTTTTTTAAATATTGCTTCTTTTACTACATTTTTATGCTCTATGTCTATATGATAGGGTTGGGTGCCATGTCTGCTGAATTTCTTAGAAAGGCTGTTTCCCGTAGAAAAAAAGGGTTTTTTAAGATTGTGGCCTTAATATGCATTTTAGCGCAAAATGTATGTAATAAATGTTGTAGAAAGTTTATAAATGTACAACTTTTATTTCTAATATTTCTTGTATAACGCTTAATTTAGGGGTAATTAGTGATTTTTTTTTTGTTTTTATTTTCATGAAAATCTGTAAAAAAATGAATTTTTTAAGATTTGGGCCTTATTTTATTTGATTTTTTTGGTTTTACGTTGACATTTTTGCAATTGCTGCTAATGCAGAAGGTGAGAAGGATGACACATGAAAATGAGTGATGAGAAAATGCCAGACCTGACCGGGAATCGAACCGAACCTGAGACCCTAGCGTAGAAGCCAGTTGCGCTAACCACTACACCAACGGGCTGGCGTTAGTGTGCATTTAACGACAAAAGTGTATGTAATTCAATTTGTAGAAAATTGAAAGATCTACAACTTTTATTTAAGCCTTTTACTCTACAGAGCTTAGTTTAGTGTCAAATAGTCATTTTCCGTATTATCAAGCCAAATGTTGGTTTTTATTTTGCATCATTCACTCATTGTTACAATAAAGTTATGTTTTTTGAGGTCAGTTTTTTTGTTAATTTCTAATGTTTTATTAATAATGTTAGATTATATTGTTCATTATTTGCATTGGCTAGATAAAGTCGTGTGAGTGTTTCACACCATATTTTTAAAAATATCGACTCATTTACTACATTTTTTATGCTCTTCGCGATAAGAAGTGCCATGTCTGCTGAAATTC
Source organism: Catonia carolina (assembly GCA_035578175.1). Classification (NCBI taxonomy): domain Eukaryota; kingdom Metazoa; phylum Arthropoda; class Insecta; order Hemiptera; family Achilidae; genus Catonia; species Catonia carolina. Next base: position 7,286,576 of record JAQMRL010000014.1, on the reverse strand, counting down.
ATGTTTTTTTTTAGGTTTGAACTACAATAATTTCGTACTGGTATCTACTGATACCAGTACTGAAAACTACTGAACGGATTTTCATGAAATTTTAACAGCATATTGGTATTTATATATCAAGCAACATTTTTTTTTAATTTTCAAAAATGATAACCGTAAGGGCTCTAATGAAGATTATCATAAATATTTAAGTGTGTGTGTGTGTGTGTGAGTGTGTGTTTACATGTATGTATTGCTGTTTAAGTAGGTGAATGGGTTTGATGATGTTGAAAGACGTATACGCGGGGGAAATTATCAAAACGTCGTTTTGTGTGTGTATGTATGTGTGTGTGTGTGTGCGTGTGTGCGCGCGCGCGCGCGCGCGCGCGTGTGTGTGTGTATGTACATTTGGAGTACAGTCGAATAGGAGCTACACAATTTCTATTAAATATTTACTTAAAAAATTGATTATACATGTTTCGCGTGCGAAGCCGCACAGGATATGCTAGTGCTTGTTACTAATAAATAAACAAAAGTTACAAGAAAACTTTTAAATAAATTAATTCTGAACAAATTGGTATAACATAGGCAAGAAACAACCAAAATGTAAACGGAAAATATTATTTTATACTACAATAACTTAGTTATTGCTCAAGCTAAAAAAGCCTTTAGCTAAAAAAGTCCTGGGTTCGAATTCCACTCAGGCACGGCATATTTCATACGTTACAAAAATCATTTCATCCTCCATTGTACAATAGTTACACCCCAACGTCGTCGCTAATGACCGTTGTAGTTGATGCGACGTTAAATAAATAAATGAAAAAAAACCTTTAAATGAAAAACAACTTGCTAATTACAAACATTGACTTACAGATTAGAAAAAATTCTTAAACCTTTATGTTTGGAGAGTAGCATTATACGGGAGTGAAACTTGGGTGATAGGGGCTGCTGGAAAGAAGAGGATAGAAGCGTTTGAAATGTGGTGTTATAGGAAAATGTTAAAGATTAGGTGGGAAGACAAAATAAGTAATATAGAGGTTCTTAGGCGAGTGAATGAAAAAAAAGTATATGTAAGCATCTTACCAAAAGAAGGGATAGGCTAGTGGGGCATATCTTAAAACATCCAGGTATTAGTCTATCAATAATGGTGGGTAATATTGAGGGAGGCAAAGGTTAGAATATTTAAAGCAAATTACAAAAGATGTAGGGTGTTACAGGTATGTAGATATGAAACGACTTGCGCAAGATAGGAAAGCTTGGAGAACTGCATCAAACCAGTCGAGAGACCGATGGCAAAAAAACCAAGTTATTATAGTTTAAGCCTAAAAATCGTGTCTTTAGGTTCAGGTTTTTTTGTTTTATGTCAAATTTCTTAAAAACGAGATACATACAGTACCCTAATAGACATTGCACTTTACTGCTGCGTGGAAGAGTAGAGATGGAAGCATGGGGGTGATAGATAAAAAAAAGTGCGACCCCTTCCAAGAATCGGTGATGTCTGCTATGTAACGACTTCACAAAAAGTTTTACATAAATTTTATGTTGTTGTTTAGGTCATCAGTCAAAAAGCTAGTTTGAACCTGTTGAGGTTTTACTAAGTAAAACGAGGAGTGAGTTGGTTTACTCTTGCCTTCCTCACTCAGTGAAAAAGTACGCTTATCAGCATGCCGGGCCCTCTGAAAAGCACGTATTTTCCACTCTGCAAATGGCACCTTCACTTCATTTATCACAGAGTCCGGCTGTATAATGAAATTCATTACTTTCAGAGGAGATAACTCTGATTAGTGTCTTTTACACCTCTACCTCTTCTATTCTTAAATGATTCAGTAATTTAATTGGCTGACCATGTGATAAGAAACAGAACTATTTATTTTAGCCCTGCACGAACAGATCGAGTGTAAATAATTTGACACTCCGCCTATCTGTTTGTGACAGAAATTTAATGAGTAAATAAATTTAAAATTTTCCATGTTCTGATTATCCGTAAGTTTCCATTGTTAGGTATCGAAGAAGGTACCGTATTATGAATTATAAGCCGAATGGTCGAAGGGGTGTTGGTCGTCCGAAGGGAAGGTGGTTTACGGAACAGACAGTACTCCCTAGCCCATGAAGTGACGAAGAAGAAGAAGGAGGAGGAGGAAGAGTAAGAGGAGGAGGAGGAGGAGAAGGAAAGGAGAACAATGAGTGAAGGAGAAGGAATAGGAGGGGAGGAGGAGGAGTGAAGGAGAAGGAGGTGGAGGAGTAAAGGTTAAGGTGGTGAGGAGGAGGAGGAAGAGGGAAGGAGAAGGAGAAGGAAAAGTAAAAGGAGAATAAGAAGAAGAGAAGTTAGTGTAGTAGTGTAACACCAGCTTCACTCATGCAGTGAACTGTATGGTCAGGTAGTGGTCTGTTTTCTGTCTCCTGTCTCCTGCAGAGACAGCTACTGTTGACTGCCCATCCCATGCCACAATTCCTTTCACACTTTCTCATAATTTTCCTTATTATCTCTTCCCACTATTTTCTTTATTCCCTTTTCCCGACGCTTTATTTTCACCCTTCGTAAGGAAACAAGCGCACACTTTCAATAAGTTTTCTTTTCCTTTTTCTTAAATAGAAATTGTGTTCGCTGCCAATTTACTGCGTAGAGTATACTTTTTATATGATGGAATACTTTATTTATGGAATTACAGAGAGTAGGGCGTTACTAGCATTAGCGTATTGATTAAAAAGAATCAGCATTAAACATATCCATATTATGTTGTTTCTCTATCCTTTTTATTCTATAATGTTAAGAACTGAATCACACACATATAACTCATATTACATTACCTAATACAGGACAATTTGAAATTTAAAAACACGCTTTCAGTTACTAAACTATAGCTAAAAATCTGGTATGAAATACTCACATGACTTTCATTTGCCAATATACAATATAACTTTAATTAACAATATAACCTAAAATTAGTAATAAAACATTAGAAATAAACAAAAAGCTAACCTCAAACAACATACCTTTTAATCACGAGTGAATGCTGCAAAATGAAAATCAACCTCAGTTTGGTTTAAAAATTCGGAAAATCACTCTTTCACGCTAAACTAGGCTTTATAGAAAAAAATGCTCATGATTAAAGTTGTAGATGTTTTAATTTCCTATAAATTCGATTATATATATATATATATATATATATATATATATATATATGTACTTTTGTCGTAAAATGCATACCAGAGCTGAAATCTTAAAAATCTATTTTCTTACATATTTTCGTGAAAAAAAAACAGAAAGTTGCTAATTACCGCTAAACTAAGCGTTATACAAAAAAATTTGTAAGATTTTAAATTATCTACAACTTTTATTTAATGTATTTTTGCGCTAAAATGCATGCTTAGTCGCAATCTTCAAAAACAATATTTTACGAGAAAACAACTTCCCAAGAATTTCAGCAGACATGGCACCTACCCTATCTTATAGAGCATAAAAATGTAGTTAATGAGGCCATTTTTCAAAAAAAAAATCGTAGGAGCCGTTTTTGAGAAAATTGCAAAAAAGTGAAAAATGACGAATAAACTACTACTTACGGTTGACCGATTTTGATAAAAATAATCGTGTCGGGTTCTCTAGTGGTATTTAACTTAAGTTTCAAGTCGTACGATGTTCTGTTCTCGAGATATTCTGTACACACACACACACACACACACAAATCAATCGCTAAAAACATGTTTTTTTGGGTTCAAGGGTTCTGAAAACGTGTATATCCGGCCAAAACTCGATTTTGAAAAATCGACATGAAAACAATACTTTTCTCTCTATATTTATAACATATCTTTCATCATTAGTAAACAACCCACCGGGTTGGTCTAGAGGTAAAGTCATCGCCACGAGTCAGCTATTTAACAGCTGATTTTCGGAGACGAAGATTTCTGGTTCGAATCCTAGTAAAGGTAGTTACTTTTATATGGATTTAAATATAGACAGTGGTTACTTTGATGGTTGGGGTTCAATTAACGATACTCTCAGGAATTGTGGGCCTGGGTCTGTAAAAGTCTACACGTCATATACATTCATCTCATTGGGTCATGGGGTTGCCTATTGTTCTGAATTGAACAGATGCAACGTACACGCATTACGAATAAAAGAAATATTTCGGCCTTATTATGCTATTTACGGCCGAAATATTTCTTTTATTCGTAATGCGTGTACGTTGCATCTGTTCAATTCAGAACAATAGGCAACCCCATGACCCAATGAGATGAATGTATATGACGAGAAAAGAAATATTTCGGCCTTATTATGCTATTTACCTGCCCATAAACAGACAGGTGGAGTGTCAAATTTTTACACTCAATCTGTTCGTTGCAGGGCTAAAATAAATAGTTCTGTTTCTTATCACATGGTCAGCCAGTTGAATGACTGAATCATTTAAGAACAGAAGAGGTAGAGGTGTAACAGACACTAATCAGAGTTATCTTCTCTGAAAGTAATGAATTTCATTATACAGCCAGACCCTGTGGTGAACGTAGTGAAGGTGTCATTTGCAGAGTGGAAAATATGTGCTTTTCAGAGGGCCCGGCATGCTGATAAGCGTACTTTTCCACTCAGTGAGGAAGGCAATGGTAAACCACCTCACTCCTCGTTTTACTTAGTAAAACCTCTACAGGTTCAAACCAGCCTTTTGGCTGATGACCTAAACAACAACATGCTATTTACGACAAATGTGTACGAGGGGGTACCCAAAAGCAACCGGAATAGCATTGCCGTGCGCGATGCTTGTGTAGTACGCATTTCTGCCGCGCAGACGTGTATAGCGCAACTCATTGCGAGTTCAATATTCGTCTGCAGTGATTGTTTTTGCTAGCGCTATTTCAAATATTTCAAATAAATTCCTATATGAATGTATAGGAATGAAAGTATTGTTTTCATGTCGATTTTTCGAAATCGAGTTTTCACCGGATCTACACTTTTCAGAACCCCCTGAACCCAAAAAACATGTTTTTAGCGATTGGTCTGTGTGTGTGTGTGTGGTGGTGTGTGTGTGTGTGCGCGCGCGCGCGTGTGTGTGCGCGTGCGTGCGTGCGTGTGTGAGTGTGTGTGTGTGTGTGTGTGTGTGTGTGTGTGTGTGTGTGTGTGTGTGTGTGTGTGTGTGTGTGTGTGTGCAAAATATCTCAAGAACGGAACATCGTACGAACTTGAAACGTTAAGTAAGATAGTACTACCGGACCCAACACGAACATTTTCATCCAAATCGGTCAACCGGAAGTAGTAGTTTATTCGTGTAATTTTTCACTTTTTTGCGATTTTTTCAAAAAGGTTCCAACGATTTTTTTTAAATCACCTCATTTTCTACATTTTTTATGCTCTACAAGATAGGGCGCCACGTCTGCTGAAATTCTTGGGGGAGGCTGTTTTTTCGTAAAAACATTGTTTTTTAAGATTGCGACTTTAATATGCATTTTAGCGCAAAAATGTCTGTAATAAAAGTTGTAGAGAATATAAAATTCTATAACTTTTATTTTGAAAATTTTTTTGTATGACGCTTAGTTTAGCGGTAATTAGCGATTTTCTCTTTTTTCCACGAAAACTTGTAAAAAATCGACTTTTTTAAGACTTCAGCATTAATACATTTTACGACAAAAAGTGTGTATAATTAAATTTATAGAAAATTAAAAGATCTACAACTTATTTAGAGAATTTTTCTCTACAGAGCCTAGTTTAGCGTGAAAGAGTGGTTTTCCGTATTTTAATCCAAACTGAAGTTAATTTTCATTTTGCGTCTTTCACTCATGATTAAAATTAGGTTATGTTTATTGAGGTTAGGTCTTTGTTTATTTCTAATGTTAGGTTTTATTGGTCCTTATTTACATTGGCAAGAGGAAGTCATGTGTGTTTCACACCAGATATTTAACTATACAATCTGTTAAGTTAGGCTTACATTTTAAATACAACCTTTATAAATTTATAAAATATTACGTATGCAGTGGTTTTTTTGTGGCACAGTTGGTAGTTGACTAGGTTTTCATTAGTTAATATTAATTATTCGTGAAGCCATTAAGACGGTGACACGTACCTTTTCCAGTTCCAGGAACAATTTTTAAAGTTTCTTCATTCCATTTCTTAATTAGATTAAAGACAACCTCATTTAAACTTTTATTTCATTATACTTTATTATTAACATAACTTTTTAAACTTTTTTCATCGTTACATTTAATGCCAGAAATGGCGCCCAAGCGTATCTATTTTTTTTTTTTACTGCAAAAGTCGAAAAAATATGGGATGAAAAAATTGTACCAGATTTTTTACTTTCTCTTGGCTATACGCATATATAGGAAGGAAAGTATTGTTTTCATGTCGAGTTTTTAAAATTAAGTTATCACCGGATATACACGTTTTCAGATCCCCTGAACCCAAATACATGTTGTTAGCGATTGGTCTGTGTGTGTGTGTGTGTGTGCGCGCGCGCGTGCGTGCGTGTGTGTGTGTCAACAAAATATCTCAAGAACAGAACATCGTACGAACTTGAAACTTAAGTAAGGTACTACTATCGGACCAGGCACGAACATTTTCATCAAAGTCAGTCAACCGGAAGTAGTAGTTATTCGTGTAATTTTTCACTTTTTTGCAAATTTCTCAAAATCGGCTCCTATAATGTTTTTAAAAATCGTCTCATTTACTACATTTTTTATGCTCTATAAGATAGGGTATGCGCCATGTCTGCCGAAATTCTTGGAATACGGCATGTATATGTTCACACACACACGCGCGCGCGCGCGCACACACACACACACACACACACACACACACACACTTAGATCAATTGCTAAAAACATGTTTTTTGGGTTCAGGGGGTCTGAAAACGTGAAGATCCGGTGAAAACTCGATTTTAAAAAAATCGACATGAAAACAATACTTTCCTTCCTATGTATTCATTTAGGCAAGAGAAAGTTAAAAAGCCATATTTTTCCTCTTAAAATTGATCGCGCTACATGTTCTGAAACATGGACTAAGTGATAAATGCGCTAAAAACCGGTCACATATTTTGTTCTTAAGTCGCTAGAAAATACCCAATACACTTCCGTGTTTCGTAATTCATATTAATAAAATAACAACGAACTAAGCTTTTAAACGAGCCGTACCAGAAATTTTTATTGATGAGAAATTTGGTATATAACAACGTCGTGTAAACGTAAACGCGTGGTCAAAACCATCGAAGCGACGCCCACTAATGTACTTTGAGTTAGACGTTGGTGGGACATTTCGATAAGAAAACTAATAGAAAATAAAAACCAAAAAAAAATTCTGACTTTTCAAAAAAAGAATTAAAATGTACGGAAAATATTTGACAATTAAATCGTACGAATAAAAGTTTTAGGACACAGTAATATTTTTTTTTTTTTTTACAATAAAACACCATTTTCTTGTTGCTTAAAAAACCCGGCTTATTCGAAATCGGCTCACCCCAGTTATTTCGGATTAGCGGGAGTTTACTGTATCTATTAGACGATGAAAGCAAGTTTAACGAATCAAATAGTTGTAGTTTTTCTGCAGCTAACTCAATGAGTTGTGCGTCATCTTTTTTGGAAAAACTCATTTTCAACTTCCAGACGCATGCGACTACTGCAGGTGACTGGTTCCCAAAGCAGTCGATGCAGCCGACGCATGCGATCTCTTGCGTCGGACGCATAAACGGAACCACTTCTTAAGAAATCCATTTGATGAGTAATGCAGTAATCGCATGCGACAATCGCACAAACGAAACCGCACCTTTAGTTTCTCAAAAATGTGGGCAGATTATTCACAGTGCTGAACGAAATCTATTACGCAATGTAATAAATTGCTGTGAAGTTCAAGCTAAACAAAAATGCTTTTCCCTGCCTCTTAACAAAATCCATGACCGAGTGGATAACTACTGTGATGTTTCTCCTTCCACAATTCGAAAAATAAAGAAGGAAATCAAAGACATGAAGAAGCTATTCTTCAACAGTTTTGTTGACATCTGGTAAAAAAAGGAACCGGTTAAGTAAATACTAGTGAGACTGATAGTGAAGACGCCGGTACAGACAGTAAAGAAGGCGATTCATTCGTACAAAATTTTGTTCCAATGGAATAAGGTAGTTGGTAATTACAGTGAATCAAACATTTCTAGTCATGTAATTAAGCTATAGGCAGTATTACAGGTCACATTTATTTCTTATAAGATTTATTAAGAAAACATTTTCTCGGAATAAACCACAGCTAACAAAATGTATGTAGAAACTGCACGGTAGTGAAATGTACGAGTAGTGTCTCACTGTTGAGGTTGGCAGCACTGTCAAATTTTCACTTCCCTTCCTCACAGCCCATCCATACGAAAAGGCAATCTCGTGACTTCAGTATCTATTTTATTAAGCGATTGTCACCGGAAATCTATTTTTGTGACACCCTATAGCCGCCATTAAAATATCTTCCTTAACGATCGTTGTAAAGCGACAGAATATTTTTATTGTTTGAAAATTCTGATCCGAGAATGAAATAATAAAAGAGTTTAATATGAATTTAAATCGCGGTCGTTTTATACATTGTAATCCACTAAAACAGGTGACGATCTGTGTCAGATACATATCGTTCCCTTTTTCCGTTCCTCTTTTCAATGAATGTATAGGAACGCGTGTCAAATGAAATAGAAAATTTTATGAAAACTCTCATCCATTTAGGATCAAGTGTGTGGTTTTTCAGAGACATGTTTTATTCTTTTTCAACAGAAAAAAATTCAAGTAGACGAGGTGTGGAGGGCGTGGAAGTTATCTCTCTTTGTTATCGATACGTCATTTTGTATACACTGTCACAAAAATCTAATTCAATTACCAGTGGTAGTTTATCTTTTCAATTCGTTTTTTACTTTCTCTTGCCTTTATGAATATATAGAAAGGAGTATTGTTCCATGTCGATATTTCGAAATCGAGTTTTCACCGGATCTACACGTTTTCGGACACCCTGAACCCAAATAACATGTTTTTACCGTTTGATCTGTGTGTGTGTGTGTGCGCGCGCACGCACGTACGCATGTGTGTGTGTGTGAAAAAAATATCTCAAGAACGGAACATCGTACGAACTTGAAACTTGAAACTTAAGTATGGTAATAGGCCTACTACCGGAACTAACATGAACATTTTCATCAAAATCGATCAACCGCAAGTAGTAGTTAATTCGTGTCATTTTTCACTTTTTGCGATTTTCTTAAAAACGGCTCCAACGATTTTTTAAAAATTGCCTCATTTACTAAATTTTTATGCTCTATATCTATGAGATAGGGCCATCTCTGCTGAAATTCTTGGGGAGGCTGTTTTCTCGTAAAAAAATTGTTTTTTTAAGATTGCGGCTTTAATATGCATTTTAGGGCAAAAATGTATATAATAAAAGTTACACGTGAAATTGAAGCCCAAAAATGGGGTGCGCGGCTTACACGAGTCAATCTAATTTAGAAAACATACTGGCCATTGCAAGAAAGGGTGAACGCTATGTACGAGGTAATGACGTCATGTACGAGAAGACAAAGCCGTCCAGTTAGGCGTATAATATAGCTTATCTACAGCGGATTTTTGTTTTGCTACGTCAGTCCCTTATTCCTACAAATTTCTGAACTATTAGGGAATCCTCCAGTAGGTAGAAAATACCTTGTATCCGAGTTATGTATTCGAGACTGGAGAAAAAACAAGGACATACAACAGAATTGTTCGCGAAATTGTATGGCATATCGTGGTATTCAGGCAAAGCATCCGTAAGTTCAAGAACGTTTGCGGGACTGCGTAAAAAGCAAAAGACGATTCGGGTATGCAGTGTCAACAAATAATTGTCAATTAAAAGCTATCGAAATCGCGAAAGAGTTAAACATACAGAGCTTAAGGTAGCAGTGGCTGGGTGCTACCAAATAGATTGACTCGTGTTAGCTGCGCACCCCATTTTTGGGCTTCAATTTCACGTATAAAATGTGCGCGGCATACACGAGTAAATACAGTATCTCAAGAATGGAATAACGTCTGAAGTGTCACAGTCTTTGATTAGGTACTGTGCTGCCGGCTATCAAAGCTTCCAACGTAGCGACAGAGGGAGCCGCCAATAGTTCCGAGAGGGGTGGTAGGCTTTTGGCGGCGTACCGACAGAGGCCTTTGTCATCAAAGCCAAGACCAATAACCGCCTTCTACCACAGCGCTCTCGGCAGCTATATAAAGAGCGCTACACTCAACAGGGAGATTCAATTCCAATCCAGACAGCATCGACAATACATCCACCATCGGCACACGGCTACCGGATTCCAGCGAAGACTAATCGACGACCCCGTAAGAGAGAAGATGATGCTTCCGCTCGCCGACCCGTCACCGTAAGCCGTCGACTGGACCGTCATCGCCCGCTGGCGCGAGCGGTCCCTTGACCGAGCCTTACGCCCACCGGACCCGACGAAGCAGCCATCAACGCACTACTGCGAGGGAAGAAGATGATGTCTCCGCTGGACGACGACACTCCGGTTCACCCTCGACCGACGCTTCCCATCGAGACGACCACCGCTTAAACGGCCCTTTTTAGGGCCACCAAAATTTAAAGGTTTCAACTCGCCACTTAATGTCGCCATCCGGTGACAGAAGTTAAAACTTGGAACTTAACTTAGGGACCACCTGATGATCCGACATGAAATTTTCATCAAAATCGATCGACCAAAACAAGTAATTTTTTGCGATTTTCTCGTAAACGGCTTTACATTTCTTTTAAATTGCCTCATTTATTACATTTATGCTCTAGATTTACACTTAAACACGTCTACAAACACAAATTTGATCGTTGATTGTTCACTAGAATACTAGTGGTGATTTCCGTTATCTGCAATAAAGTTGTTAAGTTTTTGATCATTTTTAAATATTAGTAGAATAATAACCAAGAGGCACCAATTATGCCAGCAATACTTGACTACGAAGCGTGAACGCATTTGGGCTGAGGTATGGAGCGTGAAATGTGTTTTCATAGATGTTTGTATTAGTGAGTTAAAACGACCGGAAAGCATATATTTTGCAATCCACTAATTAAATTAACCGTGACAACAAATACGCTATTCGTTCGTCTATTTTTAAACATAAACGTTGTTTTCCTATCACTTGAGAGAAGTACCGAGAGAACTAGTAAAAAAAGGAAAAATAAATATCTCAAGAACGGAACATCGTACGAACTTGAAACTTAAAACTTCAAGTTTGATACTACTACCGAATAGTTTATTCGCGTCATTTAATAAATTTTTTTGGCTCTACAAGATAGGGTAGGTGCCATGTCTGCTCAAATTTTTGGGAAGGGTGTTCTTTCGTAGAAAAAACGGATTTTTTTAAAGATTTCAGCCTTAATATACTGCACATTTTAGCGCAAAAGTATATAAAATAAAAGTTGTAGACAATTTAAAAATATACAACTTTTAATTCAAACATGTTTTTGTATAACGCATAGTTTAGCGGTAATTTAGCCTATTTATTTAATAATTAGTGATTTTCGGTTTTTTTTTTAATTAAAATCTGTAAAAACGTCGATTTTTTTAAAGATTTTACCCATAGTAGGCTATGCATTTTCGACAAAAGCGTATAATCAAATTTATGAGAAAAATAAAAGAGCTACAACTTTTATTTAGAACATTTTTCTCTACAGAGCCTATTTTAGCGTGAAAAAAATGATTTTCCGTATTTTTAAGCCAAACCGGTTGATTTTCATTTTGTGTGTCTCACTCATGATTAAAATAAGGTTATGTCTTTTAAGATAAGTTTTTTGTTTATTTCTAATGTTTTATTACTAGGTAATGTTAGATTATATTGTCCATTATAGTGTTCTCACGAACACGAGAAACCCCTGGTGCGTTCACTTTCCACCTTCCATTTACCTGATAATCCCCCTAGACGCCTTAAAAGACGCTGAAGTAGAGACCTGCTAATTTGATATACAAATTACATTCTTGGGGAGGCACCAATGGGGGCATTACCCCTCTCATGCCTATCATGTCATTTACATTCTTATCATAATCATCACATTTGCTTGTTGTAAAATTTTACAGTTGTAAATAAAAAATTAAAGAGAGAGAGAAAAAATATAGTTCATTATTTGCATTGGCAAGAGAAAGTCGTGTGAGTTCATCACACCAGATTTTTTTATTATTTCTAATATGTATTAAGGGCTCTCTCTCCTTCTCTCTGGTTGCACTCATATTCGTATCACCTCTTCAAGAAAATTAAAAGTGCATTTAACGAATCGTGCGCGCGTGTGTTTTATTAGTCGTAAAACAAAAACTACTACGAGCGGGTTGATACTGACCATACGTTTTGAGTCTGCATACGGTGTTTCTGTTCCCAGTAGCCTACCTGCAACTTGGTAACTGTACTAATGCATAGTACCTGATAATTACAATTTGTCAGCGGAAAGAAGAGAGTTGAATAAGAGGAGCAAAACTGGGTGTATTCTACCATTTCAAAAAAATTATATTTTAATTTAATTACAGTTGTTATTGTAATTGCACTTGTTGTTTAGGTCATCAGCCGAAAGGCTGGTTTGAACCTGTAAAGGTTTTACTAAGTGAAACGAGGAGTGAGGTGGTTTACCGTTGCCTTCCTCACTGAATGGAAAAGTACATTTAACAGCATGCCGGGCCCTCTGTAAAGCACACATTTTCCACTCTGCAAATGACACCTTCACTTCATTCACCACAGGGTCTGGCTGTATAATGAAATTCATTACTTTCAGAGGAGATAACTCTGATTAGTGTCACAGTACACCTCTACCTCTTCTGTTCTTAAATGGTTCAGTCATTTAATTGGCTGACCATGTGATAAGAAACAGAACTATTTATTTTAGCCCTGCAACGAACAGATTGAGTGTAAATAATTTAACCTCTACCTGTCTGTTATGGGCAGTTGCAATTGCACTTACTTAACAGAAAAAAAAATCTGGTGTGAAACACTCACACGACTTTCTCTTGCAAATGCAAATAATGAACAATATAACCTTATTTTAGTAATAAACCACTAAAAATAAACAAAAAACTAACCTCAAAAAACATAACTTTATTTTAATCATGAGTGAAAGACGCAAAACGAAAATCAACCTCAGTTTGGCTTAAACATACGGAAAATCACTCTTTCACGTTAAACTAGGCTTTGTAGAGAAAAATGCTCTAAATAAAAATTGTATAGTCTATATTTTAATTTCCTATACATTTTTTTATATATACATTTGTCACAAAATTCATACTAAAACTAAATAAAATCTTAAAAAATTGATTTTTTACACATTTACGTGAAAAAGCTGAAAATCGCTAATTCCGCTAAACTAAGCGTTATACAAAAAAATGTTGAAAATAAAAATTGTAGGAGTTTCAAATTCACTACAACTTTATTACATTAATAGTGCATAAAAAATAGTAGCATAAAAAATTTAGTAAATGACGCGATTTTCAGAAAAAACCGTAGGAGCCGTTTTTGAGAAAATCGTAAAAAAGTGAAAAATAATGCAAATGAACTACTACTTCCGGTTGACCGATTTTGATAAAAATGTTCATTTCGGGTCCCCCAGTGGTATCTAACTTAAGTTTCAAGTTTCAAGTTCGTACGATGTTCCGTTCTTGAGATATTCGCTTCACACTCACGCAGAGGCACAGACACACACTTTTACTTGCGAATTTTCCTTACTTTTAAGCCAAACTGAGGTTGATTTTAATTTTGCATCATTCACTCATGATTAAAATAAGGTTATGTTTTTGAGGTTAGTTTTTTGTTTATTTCTAATGTTTTATTACTAATATTAGGTTATATTGTTAATTATTTGCATTGGCAAGAGAATGTTATGTGAGTGTTTTACACCACATTGTTTGCGATATTTTGCGGATTTAGGTACTGTAAAAAGTAACTAATATTTAGTTTTAATTACTAAAATATTGATACAGTTTCGCAGTAGTTGCAATAATAGTATGAAATAGAGACAAGCGATAAATTAATCTACCCTTGAATATGTAAACCCACAGTTTAATACGAGTATATTAATTTTATCCACCACAAGGTTAATTTAAGTAAATTTAGATTTTAAATTGTAAATTTATGACAGAATATTAAGTATGCATTTAAATGAGTTTCTGTTGGAATGGGAAAATAAATAAATAAACATGTATTTGTATAAATATATTATAATGTATTTTATACAAATAGGCGGATGTCTGTTGTGAAACTCCTAGATAAATAATTTAACCAGCAAAATAACAAGCAGTGTTTATTTGTGGAAACAATATTTTTTTATTATAATAAATAATACACCTTGCACTCTGGAACAACATAAATGTTCCATAAATACGAGACACTAGAAATGTTTTTGTTTACAAATTTTACCAATTATAAAAAATTGTTTAGTTGGTAAAGTATACGTATATTTACAAACCATTTAATACTCCGACAATATTAATCGTAAGTCTTTACGGCTGTGTTTTGTAGTTTTTACGTACATTCAGTGTGTGTGTGTGCGCGCGTGCGTGTGTGTGTGTGTATATGTATGTGTGTGGAAATGGCAACTAATCGGGAGAAAGTGGCTGTGACAATGAAGCAAAACTCAGTTCGTTTTAATGTAGGGTAGATATTTATTGACTTCAATCGAAAATAATTTAGGAGTGGGAAAACAAATTGACTTGATTAAAGTCTGGTTTGAAACACTCATACAACTTTTTCTTGCCAATGCCATAATGAACAATATAACTTAACATTCAAAATTAAACATTAGAAATAAATACAAAAACCTAACCTCAAAAAATATAACCTATTTTTAATCATGAGTGAATGATGCAAAATGAAAATCAACCTCAGTTTGCCTTAATAATACGGAAAATGTTCTTTACCTTAAACTAAGCTCTGTAGAGAAAAATTCTCAAAATAAAAGTTGTAGATCATTTAATTCCCTACAAATTTGATTACAGACACTTTTGTCATAAAATTTTACTAAAAATAAAAAATAAATGTTACTTTTGGTTAATAAATAAATGTTATTTTTTGGAATTTATTTGACTGCAAGATTCAAATTTTAGAATCAAATTCCAAAGATAAGTACTTTTACCTAAATAGAAAAGTTATTTTTATTTTTAATGTAAAGTGATTCATTTAAGTATCAAATTTATTTTATCTTTATTTTAAATTATTTCTGATAATTTGAATGTAATTAAATTGTATTATCAGAATGTACGGGGTCTCAGGACGAAGACAAAGGATTTTTACTTATCTATTTTAAATGAAAGTTATGATGTTATTGTATTAACTGAAACTTGGTTAAATGACATAATTAACGACGGTGAATTGTTTGATGATAGGTATTTAGTTTTTCGGTGTGATAGAGATTATGACCTTACAGGTCTTAGTCGAGGTGGAGGGGTATTGATAGCGGTACTAAAGTCAAATCCTTGTATAAAGGTAACTCTATCTAACGTTTCCGCCCAGGAAAGGTACGAATGTGTTCAAGTAAAATTATTGTTACCAGGTTATACGGTTTATTTGACTGCTGTTTACTTTAGCCCGTTTTCTGATTTGTCCGATTTCACTAATTTCTTGGATGAACTGGAAAATAATATTAATTTAATTCATTCTGATAATATAATTGTAGGTGATTTTAATTTGGGTGAAATTAATTCTCCAAACTATAGGTTAGAAAATGGTTCTAGTAAAGCAAAAAGGTTGTACAATACGATGTCTCTTTTAAACTTAAATAAATGTAATAATGTATTCAATGCTTATGGTAAACAATTAGATCTAATATTGAGTAGTGTTAGTATGGTAACTAGACGGGAGGTATATCCTGTGTTAGAGGAAGATTTGCATCACCCTGCACTAGTGTCAGACATTAAATTACCTAAAGTTTCTAGATTTGCACCCAGCAATATTTCATACCGTAACTACAAAAGGGCAAACTTTTTCCAATTATATCAAATGTTAAAACTTTCGGACTGGGATATACTTTATACTTTTACTGATATTAACCTTGCAGTTGATTGTTTTTATAATTTTTTATACAAAGCAATTCATGCAAATGTTCCGGAATGTAAAAAAGTAATAAAGTCCAAGTACCCCACATGGTTTGATAGGAGATTAATTCAAAAAATCAAATTAAAAAACAAGTTATCTCGCAAAAGGAAGTTTTCACACTATTATGAAAATAGATTTAGGCAACTTAGGGCATGTCTCAAATGGGAAATAAGTCAAGCCTATAAGAATTACATAGAAATTTTGCAGGACGATGTTCATAGTAACATCAAACATTTTTGGAACTTTGTAAATAATAAAAGGGCAAACAGAAGCGAACAATCAGTTTTTAAAACTGGAAATCAGGAACTCAAGGAAGAGGAAGTTGCCCAGGGTTTTGCTGATTATTTTTGTTCTGTATATGAAGGCCAAAATGTAGTAAATAATACCACCCCAGAAAATCTTAATGTAAAAGTCGGGTTAGATCTTATAAATTTAGAGAGTATTAATGAAAATGATGTGACTGAAGCGGTACGCAAACTTAAACCAACGAAATCTAGTGGACCAGACAATATTCCTCCGTATATTATTAAAGGTTGTGCAGACATACTGATAAAGCCAATCCAGTTTCTCTGTAATTTATCACTCAGAACTAATACCTTTCCTTCTAAATGGAAAGTTGCACGAATAACACCAATATTTAAGTCAGGAGATAAAAATGAAGTTTCAAATTATCGGCCCATTGCGATTATTAATTCTTTGGCAAAGGTTTTTGAGCATATTATCCACTCAAATATTTTCAAACAGGTGAAGGGGTTAATATCTCCCGTACAGCATGGTTTCATGCCTGGACGCTCCACAGTTACAAATCTGTTAAAATTCACGCAGGATGTCTCATATATGCTGGATAATAGATTGCGTACAGATGTAATATACTTAGATTTTAAAAAAGCCTTTGATAGAGTAAACCATGACATATTGTTAATGAAAATGGAAAAAATTGGCTTTACAAAAAATTTAATATTGTTTTTTAATAGTTACTTGAAAAATAGATCGTTGTATGTAAGATTTAGAAATAATTGCTCTCGTAATTTTTCAAATAGCATGGGTGTACCTCAGGGCAGTAAACTCGGGCCTCTTTTATTTTTATTATTAATTAACGATTTGCCACTAAGCGTTCATAATAGTGTATGTATTTTATTTGCTGACGATATGAAACTGTATAAACATATATATAATTTTGATGATTGTAAACTTCTTCAAAAAGACTTGGATAATGTTTATTTATGGTGTGAAATAAATCATTTAGAGTTAAACATTAATAAATGTAAATATATGATATTTTCCAACCAAATTAATTTCCATATATTTGATTATTCTGTAAAAAATGAAAAATTAGATTTAGTCCATGAGATCCGTGATTTAGGGGTGTTAATTGACAGTAAATTAACATTCAAGCAACACATCCATATGATTGTGAATAATGGTTATAGGTTACTCGGGTTTATATTTAGAAATACGAAGCAGTTTGATGGAATTGAGGTCCCAATAAGGCTATTTGAAGCTCTAGTTAGAAGCAGGTTAGAATATGCTGCAATTGTGTGGAATCCCCATCATCTGAATTACATAGACTCGATTGAAAAAATTCAAAATAGATTATTGCGTCTCCTGTATTACAAAAAATATGGTATGTCATGTCCTTTAGGGTTTTCTACGGAGACGATGAGAAGAATTTTTGACATAAAATCCCTTGAAGTCAGACGAAATGTGATGTGTATGCAATTTTTATATAAAATATTAAATAATAAGGTTGATCTAGAGGATATTGTTAAAAACATTTTTTATTATGTACCTTTTGTTAGATCCAGGACTTTTAATCTGTTTTATTTGCCTAAAGTGAACACTGTGCAATACAGTAATACGTTCTTAATACGGACGTTATCCTTTTTTAATAAATTTAAACTGGAACTCGATCCTTTTTTTGATAATTACGAACAGTTTTCATCAAAATGTTATCAGGCGCTCACCAACCAATAAATGACATAAATTCACAGAGCAGACTCACATCTTTTTCTTTCTTTCTTCCTTTCCTTCTTTCTTTTTTCTTTTTTCTATTGTTTCTTTTTCCTTTTCCTTTTATTAATTTATAAATGAATAATATTATTTTTGGTCAAGTTTTGCTAAACTATTTTTTGTGGGAATTTTTTGTTTTTTTTTCTTATTAATTTATTATTGTAGAAAGTAATTTTATTGAAACATTATTTTATTTTTATGAGAAAAGGAGACAAAAAGTGTATTAGCATGTATATATTGTAAATAAAATAGTTATAAGCAAATATTGTTTTGTAAATATGTAATATTTGTTTAAGTCAATAAGGCTTATATGGATAAGTTCTGTTAGCCTTTATATTATTGTAAATAAATAAATAAATAAATAAATAAAAATGCATACTAAGGCTTAAATCTTAAATAAAACATTTTTTTATAGATTTTCATGAAAAAAACAGAATATTACTAATTACTATTTTACTAAGCGTTATGCAAAAGATATTTGAAATAACAGTTGAAGGTTTTTTAATTTTCTACAACTTTAATTATATACGTTTTTGCGGTAAAATCCATATTACGGCTCAATTTTTTTTTAAATATTTTTTTCTACGAGAGCACATTTTCCCCAAGAATTTCAGCAGACATGGCGCCTACCCTATCTTGTAGAGCATCAAAAATGTAGTAAATGATGCAATTTTTTAAAAAAATCGTAGAAGCCGTTTTTGAGAAAATCGCAAATTTGTGAAAAAGTAAACGAATAAACTCCAACACTTTTCTGGGGAAAGGTACAAGGACACGTTATGACGTGATGGCAGTCCCCCTGATGCTAGATGGTTGCGAGTCACGGGTGCTAAGAACAGCCCAATTAAAGAAAGTAGAAGTCGTTGAGATTCATGTTATCAGTGAAGGGATGCTCCGTGCGAGATCAGATTCGTTGTAGTGACGTTGTTGTTTCTGTCATCAGCCGAAAGGCTGGTTTGAACGTCTAGAGGTTTCACTAAGTAAAACGAGGAGTAAGGTGGTTTACTATAGCCTTTCTCACTGAGTGAAAAAAGTACACTTATCAGCATGCCGGGCTCTCTGAAAAGCACGTATTTTCCACTCTGCAAATTACACCTTTACTTCATTCACCACAGGGTCTGGCTGTATAATGCAATTCATTACTTTCAGAGGAGACAACTCTGATTAGTATCTTTTGCACTTATACCTCTTCTGTTCTTAAAATGATTCAGTTATTTTCTTGGCTGACCGTGTGATAAGAAACAGATCATATTTATTTATTTTTTAGTCACATCAGTAGAGAACTGGTTATAGGTAGAGAAAAGGAGGTTGGCTCGTTGGTGTAGTGGTAAGCGCATCAGCCGGGGTCCGGGGTTTGATTACCGGTCAGGTCTGGCATTTTTGCATCACTCATTTTCTTTATCATCATTATCCACCGTCTGCATTAGCAGAAATTGCTGAATAGTCAAACGTAAAACAAAAAAGTCTGGTGTGAAACACTGACACAACTTTCTCTTGCTAACGCAAATAATTAACAATATAACCTAATATTCGTAATAAACCATTAGAAATAAACAAAAAACTAACCTCAATAAACATGACTATATTTTAATCATGAGTAAAAGACGCAAAATAAAAGTCAACCTCAGTTTGCTTAAAAATACGGAAATCACTCGTCCACGCTAAACTAGTCTCTGTAGAGAAAAATGCTCTAAATAAAATTTGTAGATCTTTGAATTTCCTATTAATTTGATAAAAACACTTATGTCGTAAATTGCGTACTAAGGCTGAAATCTTAATTCAAATTTTTTTTTTACAATTTTCGTGAAAAAAAAAAACAAAATCACTAATTACGGCTAAACTAAACATTATACAAAAAAATGTTAGAAATTAAAGTTGTAGGTTTCTAAATGTTCTACAACTTTTGTATATAGGTATATTTTTGCGGTAAAATCCATATTACGGCCACAATCTTAAGAATTTTTTTTTCTATGGAGCACAACCTCCGTCAAGAATTTCAGCAGACACGGTGCCTTCCCTATCTTGTAGAGAATAAAAAAATTAGTAAATGAGGCGATTTTTAGAAAAAATCGTTGGAGCCATTTTTGAGAAAATCGCAAAAAAGTGAAAAATGACACGAAAAAAAAATTTGAAAATAAAAGTTGTAGGAATTTAAAATTCTCTAAAACTTTATTACATATATATTTTTGCGCTAAAACGTACTAAAGCCGTATGTACTAAAGTACATACTAAAGCCGCAATTTTTTTAAAAATTACAAAAAAAATCTTTTCGAGAATTTCAGCAGACATGACGCCTACCTTTTCTTGTAGAGCACAAAAAAATTTAGTAAATGACGGGATTTAAAAAAAACCGTAGGAGCCGTTTTTGAGAAAATCGTAAAAAAGTGAAAAATAATACAAATAAACTACTACTTCCGGTTGACCGATTTTGATGAAAATGTTCTTGTCGGGTCCGGTAGTAGTATATAACTTACGTTGCAAGTTTCAAGTTCGTACGATGTTCCGGTCTTGATATATTCTATTTACACACAGACACACAGGTTTGAGAACGTGTAGATCCGGTGAAAACTCGATTTCGAAAAATCGACTTGAAAACAATAGTTTTCTTCCTATATATTAATTCAGGCAAGAGAAAGTAAAAAAAATCATGTCACAAGAATGACAAGTAAAAGGGTTACAAAGCATTGCAATATTGCCCAATTGGAAGGAGAGGCTTGGGTAGACCAAAGAAATTGTGGTTTGAGGCTGGAACAGGTATATGTACGCGGTAGAAGAAGAATTTTGTTGGTTGGTGTTTTATAGTTGTACTCATCTATAACGTGTGCCAGTGGAATTTTAGGCAAATTCCGTTCAATACGAGCTTTCGGTGATCCGGTTTAATCTAATCCGGATTTGCGAGACTCTATAATGTAAATAAAAATTACTCTAGAAAAACTGAAAAATGAAGGCCTTCTGTGTCAAAGAAAGCCGTGACCCGCCTATGAAATTGGTAAAGATTATAAATGTATGTAGATATATGTCACCTGTGTGAACCATCTGTCTCATGTCTTATGTCAGACATGTTATGTTGTTTATATGTTTAAAAAGTCGGACGTGCCAAAAGCTTTAAATAAATCTCATTAACTCTAATCGTTTAAGAATTTATTTTATTTTCGCTTAAATCTAAATAAACACGGCCAATGATTTGTGAAAGACGGAAGTCAACTGCCATCTTAAATTTCTTCTTCTGTATTCTCCTTCCCCCCGGATTGCACATTCTCCACACAGAGTATGACATAACGAGGGCCACTTCGCATCGTTGGGTTAATTTCACACGTCGTGCATAAATTTAGAAATACGGATAAATTTTGTGACCGCGTTCAGTGTGGGGGCGGTATTTGTGTAAGTACGAGAGTTGTTAAAAAAAGCATTGTACACTAGTTAAATTTAATTAGTCATAAAAATTGTTTTACTTAATTACTTTCTCTTGCCTATATGAATATATAGGAAGGAAAGTATTGTTTTCATCTCGATTTTTATAAAACGAGTTTTCACCGGAAATAGATGTTTTCTTCAGACTCCCTGAACCCTAAAAAACATGTTTTAGCAATTGGTCTGTGTGTGTGTGTGAAAAGAATATCTCAAGAATGGAACTTCGTACGAAGTTAAAAC
Source organism: Catonia carolina (assembly GCA_035578175.1). Classification (NCBI taxonomy): domain Eukaryota; kingdom Metazoa; phylum Arthropoda; class Insecta; order Hemiptera; family Achilidae; genus Catonia; species Catonia carolina. The sequence continues at coordinate 7,264,913 of JAQMRL010000014.1, read as the reverse complement.
TTGAAACTTAAGTTAGATACCACTAGAGGACCCGACACAAACATTTTATTCAAAATCGGTCAACCGGAAGTAGTAGTTTATTCGTGTCATTTTTCACTTATTTGCGATATTCGCAAAAACAGCACCTACGATTTTTTAAAAAACTCCTCATTTACTACATTTTTTATGCTCTACAAGATAGGGTAGGCGCCATGTCTGCTGAAATTTTTGGGGAGGCTGTTTTTTCGTAAAAACTAGTTTTTCTTAACATTGCAGCTTTATATGCATTTTAGCGCCAAAATGTAGCCATGATAATGAAGGTTGTAGACAATTTAAAATTCTACAACTTTTGTTTCAAACATTATTTTGTAGGCTATAACGCTTAGTTCAGCGGTAATTAGCAATTTCCTGTTTTTTTTTTCACGAAAATGTATAAATTAATCGATTTTTTTAAGATTTGAGTCTTAGCATCCATATTATGACAAAATTGTATAAATCAAATTTATAGAAAATTAAGAGATCTACAACTTTTATTTAGCAAATTTTCCTCTACAGAGCCTAGTTTAGTGTGAAAGAGTAATTTTCCGTATTTTTAACCCAAACAGAGGTTAATTTTCATTTTGCATTATTCACTCATGATTAAAATAAGGTTATATTTTTTGAGGCTAGTTTTTTTTTTGTTTATTCTGAACGTGAAATCAACTATAGTATACTACTTCGGTGTAATCGTTTGTAAACTTTGCTAGTTTTTAAAAAGCTGCTAGTACTAGTAGGTAGTAAACGAGCGTCATGTGAACAGGTCTTTTAAGGATAACAATTATTTTAAACATTAATTCATGTACTTGTGTTTGTAAGTGATGTGTGGATTTACATACGAGTATATTGTCTATGGTAAGTGTTCTGTGGTGATGGCAGATGTGTAATATCAGATTAGTGCGATTACAATGTCTCCGTGTATGTTAAATGTTAATGGCAGAACCCTGTCGGCCTTGTCTTTGATCTTTCAACAGGACAATGAGTACCCACATCACCTTGTTCTCTCTGCACCACATTATCTCTAGGCTTACACTAAATCTGCATTTAATCTTATTAAAATATAATATCTGCCCATAACAGACAGGTGGAGTGTCAAATTATTTACACTCAATCTGTTCGTTGCAGGGCTAAAATAAATAGTTCTGTTTCTTATCACATGGTCAGCCAATTAAATGACTGAATCATTTAAGAGCAGAAGAGGTAGAGGTGTAAAAGACACTAATCAGAGTTATCTTCTCTGAAAGTAATGAATTTCATTATACAGCCAGACCCTGTGGTGAATGAAGTGAAGGTGTCATTTGCAGAGTGGAAAATATGTGCTTTTCAGAGGGCCCGGCATGCTGATAAGCGTACTTTTTCATTCAGTGAGGAAGGCAATGGTAAACCACCTCACTCCTCGTTTTACTTAGTAAAACCTCTGCAGGTTCAAACCAGCCTTTCGGCTGAAGACCTAAACAACAAAATATAATAAGACTAAATGCAGATTTAGTGTAAGCAGTTACGTATTTAGATATAATCAGTTACATATCATGTAACTGATTATATATCGGTAAATCGCACGAGTTTTCTTATAAATCTTACAAATTGTAGAATAGTTATGCATCATTGGATCATTGATGTTTTTTTTTATAATTCCTAATATGTGTACGTTGCAATCTGTTCAATTCAGAACAATAAGCAACCCCATGACCCAATGAGATGAGGATGATGTGTATGACGTGTAAATGAGGTGTAGTCTTGTACAGACCCAGGTCGACCACTCCTGAGAGAGTATGGTTAATTGAACCCCAACCATCAAAGTACACCGGCAATCACTGTCAATTATTCAAATCCGTATAAAAGTAACTAACTTTACTAGGATTTGAACCAGGAACCTTCGTCTCCGAAAATCAGCTGTTAAACAGCTGATTCTAGCGACGACTTTACCTCTAGACCAACCCGGTGGGTTGATGTTTTAAGACTAAATAAATTCATTGCATTATTGAAAAGTTTAATGAATTATAAATTAATCCATCAAAATTTATAATTTAAAATAATTTTCCAAATAATTTCATGATATTTCTAATTAAGATAAATAATATAAAACTAGAACCCACCGGGTTGGTCTAGAAAATATAAAGTCGTCGTCGCCGCGAGTTAGCTGTTTAACAGCTGATTTTCGGAGACGAGGTTCCTGGTTCAAATCTTAGTAAAGTTAGTTATTTTTGTACGGATTTGAATACTAGTCAGTGGTTACCGATGTAATTTGATGATTAGGGTTCAATTAACCATTGTCTTAGGAATAGTCGGCCGGGGTCTGTACAAGACTACGCCTGATTTACACGTCATACACACCATCCTCATCTCATTAGGTCATAAGAATGTTTATTGTTCTGAATTGAACAGATTGTAACGATATACGTTAGAAATTAAAAAAAAATAAATAAATGAAACCAGATGCAACAATGACTGTAAGCCCCATTTCATGGATGGAAAGGATTAAGAACAAACGTACTACGGACTACGTGGATGATAATTAGTAACTATTAATTTAAATTTAAATGAGCTAATAATACAATCTATTAAATACAGTTTTACTTTCTCTTGCCTATATGAATACATAGGAAGGAAACTATTGTTTTCATGTTGATTTTTCGAAATCGAGTTTTCACCGGATGTACACGTTTTCAGACCCCGCGAACCCAAAAAAAACATGTTTTCAGCAATTTGTCTGTGTGTGTGTGTGTGTGAGCGCGCGCGCGCGCGTGTGTGTGTGTGTGTGTGTGTGAACAGAATATCTCACGAATGGAACATCGTACGAAGTTGAAACTTGAAACTTAAGTTAGATACTACTACTGGACCCGACACAAACATTTTCATCAAAATCGGTCAACCTGAGATTGTTAATTCGTGAATTTTTCAATTTTTTGCGATTTTCTCAAAAACAATTTTTCTTAAAATCGCCTAATTTACTACAAAATTAATTTAATTTAATTAAAAATTTAAATTAATTATTTTATATTATTTAAAAGAGTGATTTTCCGTATTTTTAATCCAAACTCAGGTTGATTTTCATTTTGCATCATTCATTCGTGATTAAAACTAGGTTATGTTTTTGAGGTTAGTTTTTTTGTGGATTTATAATGTTTTATTACTAATATTAGGTTATATTGTTCATTATTTGCATTGGCAAGTGAAGTTGTGTGAGAGTTTCACACCAGATTCTTATATTTCAAAAAATCATTTCTAATATTTTTCAGGTAATTTATAACTTAATTTACTTAGTGAATTCAGTCGTATGAACAAATATACCATCATTAATCAAACCAATAATTAAAAATCTGGTGTGAAACACTCACACGACTTTTTCTTGCCATTATAAAAATGAACAATATAACCTAACATTAGTAATAAATCATTAGAAATAAACAAAAAAATTAACCTCAATAAACATAATCTTATTTCAATCATGAGTGAATGATGCAAAATGAAAACTAACGTGAGTTTGGCTTAATAATACGGAAAATAAGTTTTTTGACGCTAGGCCAGCCTCTGTAGAGAAAAATTCTTAAATAAAATTTGTACATCTTTTAATTTCTTATAAATTTGATTATATGCTTTTTTGTCTTAAAATACGGCCGAAATCTTAAAAAGATCGATATTTTTACAAATTTTCTTGAGGAAAAACCAGAAAATCATAATTATACCGCTAAGATAAGCGTTTTAAAAAGAAATGATTGAAAATTTTTAAATGTTGTACAACCCTGATTATTTACATTTTTGCGCTAAAATGCACATAAGGCTGCAATCTTAAAAAAACCATTCATTTCTTCGAGAGAACAATCTCTCCAGGAATTTTAACAGACATGGCGCCTACCCTATCTTGTAGAGTAGGTATAAAAAGTTGTAGTTAATGAGGCAATTTTTAAAAAATCGTAGGAACCGTTTTTTAAAAAATCGCAAAAATATGAAAAAATTACACGAATAAATTACTACTTCCGGTTGACCGATTTTGATGAAAACATTTTTGTCGTGTCCTCTAGTGGTACTTACCTTAAGTTTCAAGTTTTAACTTCGTACAATGTTTCGTTCTTGAGATATTTCGTTCACACACACACACACACACTCTCTCTCTCTCTCTCTCTCTCTCACACACACACACACACACACACACACACACACACACACACACACACCAATCGCTAAAAACATGTTTTTTGGGGTTCAGGAGGTCTGAAAACTTGATATCGAAAAATCGACATGAAAACAATAATTTTCTTCCTTTATATTCATTTAGGCAAAAGAAAGTAAAAACAAAATTTGTTTGTTTAAAAATATGTGCTGATTTTCTCAGGTGTAACAACGCGCGCCGGGTACCGCTAGTATTTCATTTAGAGAAAGAGAAAGTATAAATGTTTATTTGGAAATAAATAATTATAATATTGTTGGTATTTAATAATTTATTAATTGTTGAATTTTTATTTGGAAAACGATATTAAAAATAATAAACGATGAAGAGCAAGATTTGATTGGCCGTGTATTAAAATTTAATTAGAACAAAAAATAGGAGCACCTCTCTTGCAACCTGAAAATCAATCGACTCACTTCACTCTCCTCTTTTCTCTTGTCTCCTGTTGTCAATAAAGCAAAGAAAAATATTTTGTTTGGAGAAGTAAAGCAGGCGTCCCGCCAATTATTAAAAAAACAATAAGCAGTCAGTTCGATTATTAAACCACCTAACTTTTCCAATCTCTTTTATTTTCCGTTTAATATCGAACCTTTGTTTACTTATTTTCAAACGATTTCACTTTTTATTTGACCCTTGAGAGTGTGAAAGTTTCATCTTTCTGATCCTTTGAACAAAATAACTGACGTCTAAAAATTAGCACTAAGATTTATTACGTACGAATTAGTTTATAAAATAAAAACAGGATCATTTAAAACATGATCATAAAAACGCGTGTCATTTAAAAAAATTTACCGGATACTATATTCGTGTCATTATACTATTTTTCAGGGCTGATGAGCTCTGAACGTACGTATTGCGCCCTACTCACTTTATAGCTAGCCAATGACTTGCCAGCAACGTTGCCATCACTTGGTCTCGTAGCTCTGGGATATATTTTGTTTTTTGTCTTTCAGTTACAATTGAAGAACTTAGTGGAAGGTGTTATGTAACAAAAATATAGTTTTTGAGAAAAATGAAATCAAAATTATAAAGCTCTTATCTTTTTATGAATTGCCTAATTTCTTTCATTGTTGTAACTACATATTACCTACCTCTTTATGCAATTAAAATTTGTTTGAACTTTACTTTTCAGTACCACTTTTCTCTTAACGTTTTTATGCATTTGACACCTTCGTCCTCTAAACAACTGCACCGTACACTATATTCTCTGGGAACGTATAAATGTTTCATAACAGAATTTTGTTAAGAAATACCAAATAACAACTTTTACTGGTGAAGATAAATATATAAGAGTATAATACCACAGTTAATTGTTATTCTTCCAAAAAGGTGTCTCTAAGACTCCAGTTTATTCTGGTGGAAGGCGTCAAGGTAATCTTAACACATTAACGCACTAAAAAACATTAATTAAGCAGTACACTTGTATACCACTTATCCACGAGTATTTCCTTAAAATGTAGAGAGAGTTTAAATCTTCATCTATACTTCTATACAAATATAATAAAGAAGAAACGTCTGTTTGTTTGTTTGTATGAGGTAATCTCAGAAATTACTGAACTGATTTTAAAAAATCTTTCATTGTTGCATAGCTTAGAGCTTCCTGAACAAAATATATGCTATTTTGCAACTTTTAGTAACTTTAATTAAGTGAGTTAAGCAACTTAAACTGTGACGAGGTCGCATGTTTTAGTTTATCGGGTGCATAGCACTTTTATTTTTTCTAAGTCCTCTGGATGGTGTATTTTTTGGGCTACACGGACGACTCAACTTTTATATTTCATAGAAAAACGTGAAGAATAACGTTCGATTCCAAAAACATTAAAAATTCGGAAATTCAAAAATTTTATTTCTGTACTGTATATTTCATATATTTGTTTTCATTCGACAGGTAGTTAATGGTCATTTATTTCCAATTACTCTGTGTACCGCACCCACGTATTACTGTCTCTTATCTCGGCCATATATCAACTGTCTCTTTCTTTTCCATCGGTATTCTTCAATGCAATCTATTCAATTCTGTTAAATCGCAGGGACAAACATTTAAAACGGTAGACATCGATTTGAGTGAGACAAGAGTGCTTCCTTCACGCATGGACAACTTTATGTCGGACTTTCTAGAGCTGGAAGTGCAGAAAAACAATTTATTTTGCTGCCACAGGGCAACAAATCCACAAATATTGTATATAGAGAGGTTTTAAAATAATTTAATGAGGCTTACATTAGCTACTGTGAAGCGAAGCGAGAGGGGGTTGCTAGTCAGTCATAAAACCTAAGTTTTGGAAAAACATGTTACATAACACCTTCATCCACTAAGCTCTTAAACTATAATTTATAAACATACAACCAGCTGATTATATTGTGAAGTATTTGTTCAGTACGAGATACAAGACACAAGTGAACTACTTCGGGTCTTATACGCATGCGCGCGTAATGTTTGTCAGGCTGTAACATTCGTACAATCTGACAACGCTGGCATAATAGTCTGATTGGTCTAAACCCGTGGCACAGCAGAGCTCATCAACCGTGAAAAGCATTGTACATTATATAACCACCGAGTAATTTTTTTGAGTCCTGTTACCCAATTGTTAATGTCTGATAATTTTTTCTTTCTCTTGCCTATATGAATAAATAGGAAGGATAGTAGGTATTGTTTTTATGTCGATTTTTCGAAATCGAGTTTTCACCGGATCTACACATTTCCGGACCCCCTGAATCCAAAAAAATGTTTTAAGCGATTGGTCTGTGTGTGTGTGTGTGTGTGTGTGTGTGTGTGTGCGTGTGTGCGTGTGTGTGTGTGTGTGCAGAATATCTCAAGAACGGAACATCGTACGAACTTCATCATCAACTATACGGCTTAGGCTTTACCCAGCCTGTTCCGTTGCAATGGTAGTTGTTTTCTTCTTTTGTTGCTTTCTTTTGAAATTGTCATTTGTTAAAAGATTGTATATTTTAAAAGTATACTTTGTAATTTAGTAAAATTCATCATCGAAACCTGCGTCTATACATAAATTATTGCTCCTAATTGGAAAGTTCGAGTCCATTCCGATCGATGCGTTCCTACAGTTGGTCCTTCCATCGCTTCCTCGGTCTCCCAATTCTTCTTCTTCCTCTCGCTCTATAGCGCCACAAAACCTTGGGTATCCTACTCTCCTCCATTCTCTCTACATGTTCCCTCCAACTGTTCCTATATCGTACGTTCCTATATCGTACGTTCCTACATCGTACGAACTTGAAACTTGCAACGTAAGTTAGATACTACTACCGGACCCGACACGAACATTTTCATCAAAATCGGTCAACCGGAAGTAGTAGTTTATTCGTGTCATTTTTCACTATTTTGCGATTTTCTCAAAAACGGCTCCTACGATTTTTTTTGTAAAAATCGCTTCATTTACTTATATTTTCATGCTCTACATGATAGGGTAGGCCCCATGTTTGCTGAAATTCTTGGTGAGGCTGTTTTCACGTAAAAAAAATTGTTTTTTTAAGATTGCGGCTTTAATAATATGCATTTTAGCACAACAAATTATATAATAAAAGTTGTAAAGAATTTAAAATCCTACAAGTTTTCCTTGATTTTTTTTTGTGTAACGCTTAGTTTAGCGGTAATTAGCGATTTTCTGTTTTTTCTCACGAAAATTCTTTTGTAAAAAATCGATTTTTTTAAAGATTTCAGCCTTAGTATGCATTTTACGACAAAAGTGTATATAATCTAATTTATAGGGAATTGAAAGATCTACAACTTTAATCAGAGCATTTTTCTCTACAGAGCCTAGTTTAGTGTGAAAGAGTGATTTTTTTGTATTTTTAGAGGTTGTTTTTTATTTTGCGTTTTCACTCATGATTAAAATAAGGTTATGTTTTTTGAGGTTGGTTTTTTTTATTTCTAATGTTTGGTTATATTATTCATTTTTGCGTTGGCAAGAGAAAGTGGTGTGATTGTTTTACACCAAATTTTTTTTTTTTACTAAAGAGGGTTAAATGTAGATTTTTATAGGAATTGTTAAGGTACCACCTAATTCGTTCGTTATAGAGACAGTTCATTGTAGTTACTAAAAGTATGAGGTACTATGTACCTAATCCGTATCCGTACCGATTTGTACAAGATACAAAATAATCTGGTGTGAAACACTTACACAACTTTCTCTTGCCAATGCAAATAATTAATAATAAACCTAACATTATTAATAAAATATTAGAAATAAACAAAAACTAACCTCAAAAACATAACCTTATTTTAATCATGAGTGAATGACGCAAAATGACAATCGATCTCAGTTTGGCTTAAAAATACGGAAAATCACGCTTTCACGCTAAACTAGGCTCTGTAGAGAAAAATTCTCTAAACAAAAGTTGTAGATCTTTTAATTTTCTATATATTTAATTATATACACTTTTGTCGTAAAACGCATACTAAGACCGAAATGTTAAAAAAATCGATTTATCTCACGTTTTCGTGAGAAAAAAAAAACAGAAAATCGCAAATTACCGCTAAACTAAGCGTTATACAAAAAAATGTTTGAAATAAAAGTTGTAGAATTTTACATTCTCTACAACTTTTATTATATAACGTTTTGCGCTAAAATGCATATTAAAGCCGCAATCTTAAAAAAACTATGTTTTTACGTAAAAACAGCCTCAAGCAGAATTTCAGCAAACATGGCGCCTACCCTATATTGTAGAGCATAAAAAATGTAGTAAACCAATTGATTTTAAAAAAAATCGTAGGACTAGTTTTTGAGAAAATCGCAAAAAAGTGAAAAATTATACGAATAAACTACTACTTCCGGTTGACCGATTTTGATGAAAATGTTCGTGTCGGGTCCGGTAGTGGTATGTAACTTAAGTTTCAAGTTTCAAGTTCGTACGATGTTCCGTTCTTGAGATATTCTGTTCACACACACACACACACACACACACACACACACACAGAGACAGACAGACACACAGATACACACACAGACCAATCGCTAAAAACATGTTTTTTGGGTTCAGGGGGTCTGAAAACGTATAGATCCGGTGAAAACTCGATTTCGAAATATCGACATGAAAACAATACTTTCCTTCTTATATATTCATATAGGCAAGAGAAAGTAAAAACTCCTTTTCCGTCCCAAGAGTTTTCCAAAGTAAGTATTAAGAGTTTTCCTGCTGAAAGTGATAAAGAATATAGAAGGATGAAAAGGATAAATATAGGGAATGTATGGAATTCTATGAACATTTTCATTTTTCATTAAAATCAAGTGGAAGATAATTCTTGGAATGTTTGCGTTTGCCTGATCCAATCCATCTATCCAATTCCAAAGGCAAAGCTACATTCCTTTTCTACTTTTCCTTCACCATACACCACTGTGTACTGTACTGGGTGTCCCATAACCTTTTTGATACAATACGTTTCCATATCATTACCGGGTGCTTCTATATTAGTCACGTTCATAAAAGTAATCTTTAATTATTGAAATTGTTACAGAAATATTCGATAAATACACAGGGTGGCCTATATTTCTATTCCCCAATATTTACGGGAATTTTTACTTTCTCTTGCCTATATGAATATATAGGAAGGAAAGTATTGTTTTCATGTCGATTTTTAGAAATCGAGTTTTCACCGGATCTATACGTTTTCAGACCCCCTGAACGCAAAAAACATGTTTTTAGCGATTGGTCTGTGTGTGTGTGTGTGTGTGTGTGTGTGTGTGTGAGTGTGCGTGTGTGTGTGTATACAAAATATCTCAAGAACGGAACAACGTACGAACTTGAAACTTAAGTTACATACCACTACCGGACCCGACACGAACATTTTCATCAAAATCGGTCAACCGGAAGTAGTAGTTTATTCGTGTAATTTTTCACTTTTTTGCGATTTTCTCAAAAACTGGTCCTACGATTTTTTTAAAAATCGCCTCATATACTCAATTTTTTATTCTCTACAAGATAGGGTAGGCGTCATGTTTGCTGAAATTCTGGGTGAGGCTGTTTTTACGTAAAAACATAGTTTTTTTAAGATTACGGCTTTAATATGCAATTTACAGCAAAAATGTATATAATAAAAGTTGTAGAGAATTTAAAAACCTACAACTTTTACTTCAAACATTTTTTTGTATAACGCTTAGTTTAGCAGTAATTAGCAATTTTCTGATTTTTTCTCACGAAAACGTGAGAAAAATCGATTTTGTTAAGATTTCGGCCTTAGTATGCATTTTATAATAAAAGTGTATATAATCGAATTTATAGAAAATTAATTTTCTAAAAAAAGAAATTTTCTTTTATTTAGAACATTTTTCTCTACAGAGCCTAGTTTAGCGTGAAAGAGTGATTTTCCGTATTTTTAAGCCAAACTGAGGTCGATTTTAATTTTGTGTATTTCACTAATGTTTTTTGAGGTTAGTTTGTGTGTTTATTTCTAATGTTTTATTACTAATGTTAGGTTTATTGTTAATTATTTGCATTGGCAAGAGAAAGTTGTGTGAGGGTTTCACACCAGATTTTTTTTCTTGCATCCAGGAGACTCCAAAGGGAGTATAGGACATGTTAAGATAAAACTGATAAACTGAAATTTTATCACCAATGATAAATTCATCACTTACCACCAAAAAATTGTTTTTGCTACTGCTTACTTCAGTAGGCTTGTCATGAACCCCATTGAATCAAATATCACACAAAATTAAAAATTAAAAAATAAAACAATGATAAATTCATCACTTACCAATAATTTTTACCTGCTACTGCTTAACTCAGTAGGCTTGTCATGAACCCCTTTGTATCAAATAGTACACAATATTTGTTTAATTAGAATTTAAATACTTTTCAACCAAAACTATTTAGAAAGGAATTCGTGCACACTGTAAAATGTTTCATCAATCAAATATTGTTTTAGCGTTTTTTTTAAAATGACTTAAATTGTCACAACTTTTTAAACCTTGTGGCATTTATTGATGTATTTTCTACCTGCATAAGTTAGTTTTTGTTCAAACAATTTAGTGTTGTAATTAGCAACATAATAATCGATTCTGTTTCTTGTGTAATGGTTGTGAACATCTAAATTCTGTAAAAAGGTATTTTTCTTTACGTACATTATCACTTGAAAAATGTACAAAGAAGGAACTGTGAGCAATTGCAGCCCTTTAAATAGTGATCTGCATGAGGTAAGGTGGTTGACTCCCATCATACACCTAACAGCTTTTTTCTGTATTTTGAAAACTCTTTCCATGTTACCCTGTGATGAATTACCCCATACTAATATGGTATACCTAATATGAGATAAAATTAAACCATGATAAGCTGCTATAATCAATTTTTTATCATTTAATCTGGCAATTTGTTTTAATTTAAATACCCCAGATGATATTTTACCACAAATTTGATCGGTGTAATAATCCCACGATAGGTTCCTATCTAGTGACACTTCCAGAAATTTCACTGTTTGCACATGATCTAGGATATTATTTTGTATAAAGACATCCACTTCTCTGTTTTCCCTTACATTGTGTTTGTTTTTGAACTGTAAGTACTGACACTTTTTCCCATTAATTGTTAACACTAATTCATTCAGAAATTTGAATCAGAAGAAAGGTTAATGGAATAAGAAACCTATAGACGAAAAAAACAAATTTATTATACAGTACTCGTATGAACTGTACATGTACAAGGTGTCCATTAAGTAGAGTGCCAAACTTGGGAGATAATTGAGTACCTTAAAATAAACAAAAAGTTTTATATGAATTAACCTCTTACCTTGTTTCATACACAAGGTGTCATCATTTTGTGTTTTTAAAGCAAAATTATTTTCTCAAGAACGGTTGAAGATATTTTACTCAAATTTGGTATGCATATAGAACTACTTATGTTGTAAAGATTAAATTTATCTAATTGCTTTTATTATGCTAAATTTCAAAATGGTGGACGTACAAACTTTTTAAATCAAAATATCTCAGTAACCATTTTGTTTATTGAGTTAACGTTTATTACAAATAGTTTTACGCAATTTTTGGTGATGAGAATAACACCTTCTTTGTTCAAATACAATCACAAATAGCTGAGTTAGTGCAGAAAATGTAATTCAAAATTTTTTGCCTGTTTTCACCTCTTCAGATAAGCCCGGGCATTTGTGTTAGAAATACTGTAATGAATTCTTAAATAATTGTAAACTGTTAATAATTTTTTACTTTGAATTATGAAATTTGTATTCCAAAGAGAGTTTGTTTTTACGCAAAATCAATTACAGTATTTCTAACACAAATGCCCTGGGTTATCTGAAGAGGTGAAAACAGGCAAAAGATTTTGGATTACATTTTCCGCTCTAACTCAGCTATTTTTGATTGTATTTGAACAAATAAGGAACTAATATATTCACCAAAAAATGAGTAATTTTTTTTGTTACATACGTAAAATCAATAAACAGCATGGTTACCGAGATATTTTGATTTAAAAAGTTTGTATGTTCACAATTTTGAAATTTAGTGCGTTAAAAGCAATTAGATATATTTCATCTTTTCAACATAAGTAATTCTACATGCATACCAAATTTGAGTAAAATATCTTCAACCGTTCTTAAGAAGATATTTTTCTTTAAAAAGCACAAAATGGCAGACACCCTGTATATGAAGCGAGATAAGAGGTTACTTCATATAAAACGTTTTGTTTATTTTAAGGTACTGAATCACCTCCCAAATTTTGGCACCTACTTAGTGGACACCTTGTATATTACCTTGAAAATGTTATAGCAGATGTTCAAAATGTCCACCATAATTCTCTGTCACTTTATACAGCGACTTAAAACTGATTTATAAATTTTCAACAGGAACATTTTATCATCCTTTACATAGACAAATGCAATTTCGATTTACCTTTTTGGTTCTCGTAGGTTTTGTGGCTTGAAAGAATACACTAGTTCCTTTACAATGCCGCTCAGTGAAAAATCACATGGCGTTAAGTCTTGCGAGCGCGCAGGCCATTCAATTGTACCACGACGACCAATCCATTCATCAATTTTGAAATTTAAAAACTCACGAACTTCGATACCGAAATGTGGCGGAGCGCCATATTGTTGCCAGATGAGCGATTGGATATTGTAAACAGGATTATTTTCAAGTTCCGGAAATACTTTTCCTGCAGTAGGCCTATTTGTTAGTAATTTTCTGAGTTAACATTTCCCTCAAAAAAAATAAGGACCGATCAGTGCAGTATTCGAAATACTTCCCCATTTCATAACACCAGATACATGAAGCTCTTTTTTAAATACAATATGAGAATTTGTATCCGACTAGTACACGCAGTTATGCCGATTAACACGTCCATTGAGTTTGAAACATGCCTCATTAGACCGTTAAATTGATCGCAAAAAAATTTGGATCGGCTTCTGCACGGATAGCGACTGTCTCACAGAATTCCAACCCCCTGTCACTATCGTGCTCATGAAGTGCTTGGAGTAAAGATGGACGAAATGGCTCTCATTTTAATTCCTTCATCATCCTTAGCACGCTAGTTCGTGATAACCTTAGTTCAGAAGATGCCTTACTAGTTGATTTACCAGGACTGAATACAAACGCTTCAGCAACCTTTTGTAGGTTATCGTCATTGCAAATCGATCGTGGACGACCAAACTTCGGGGCATTTAATACGCTTCCTGTGTTTTCGAATTTCTTTCTTAACTTTCGTAAATGTTGCCAAGTGGGTAACAACACGCCTGGATACTTATCACTAAATTCTTCCAGTACTTGAGCAATATTTTTATGATGCTTCCACCACAACTGAAGCATACAAACTCGTTGTTCAGTTTTAAAATTTTAAAAGTACCATTACGAAGGAAAAAATAGTATCTCTCACTAGCCATTGTTACAGACAACTAATGAATGTTGTACGTGATGCTGCCAGCATAGCACTATTACCAACTTATCAAAATGAAATGTCCCATCTCATGGGGAACCGACATATAGGCCACTCAGTACATTGTAGCTTTCATGACAACTCAATAAATTATAATAAATAAATACAGTAGTTATCACATACAGTGGCATCGGATAAAATGCCCTTTCGGTTAGTGTGACCAATATGCGATGGAACGGTTGGTCCGCTATTTCGCTCAATATTAAATGTTTCGTTTAGTGACATCGGTTACAATAACATATCGGTTTTAGTGACAACTGTATGAATTTAAAGTTTTTTATTTATTTATTATATTAACCACTAACAGGCGGATAGCCCATATATTTTTGTTAGATGACGAGTGTGTAAGTAGTCAACAGTTTGTGTATTAGTGAAAGTCAATGTACGTGTGCACCAATAAACATTATAGTTAAATTGTAGCTGAATGTATGTAGAAGAAAGTTATATAGAAAGCTATTTAGAAAAATAATCAGGTTAGTGGGAAATTTTTAATTGATTTGTGAATGTTGGGATACCTCTCAATTCCGGTTTTTTTAAAAGAAAACCGTGTAAATACCGTACTCATTTAAAAATAGATTTATGACCGCGTCTGAAAGCTTGAATGGTAAAGGTTGGTATATTGTTGAATCTTGCTTTTATAACAAAACCGGTTGAATTTAATATGACTTGTAAAAGGAAGTAAACACTCGGAAATTCGTAGAATAGCCTATTTTCAGACATACTTCACAGTGGAACTAATATATTCTAATAGTATCTTTTATATTTTTTTTCTACATAATACGGGTTTACAAATTTCCGTGCTTTCATATAATAATATGTTCTACAAACAACTGTAGGAATAGTTCAATGACATCAGCTCAAAGAGAGAAAATTTACGGCCTGAATTTGACCACAGAATCCATATTCACTTGACTCTTACGTACGCTTACGTAAGCCGTATAGTGTGGTTAGCGAGAGCGTTTAATTTATCAAATTTTTTGCTAGACATTTTTCTTTTATACCAGTCTAAATAAAAATAAAAATATTATTACAAAATTTTGACAAAAACGCGTTACTTTTCATAAATTACAACAAATTTTTCTCAAATTCGCTGTAGTAACTGGCGTATAAAAACGGAGCTTCATGTTTGTTTTTTAAAAATCTCTCGATGTTTTCTTAATGCCTCATTGAAATTTCAATTTTCTGTATAAATAATGGCTTTAAAAAAGTCTATCGGCGCGGTCTCGGAATCAGTATACGAAGAGTTAATATTCTAAAAACTATCAGTTTTGCCTCAAGCGTCCACTTGGCGTGCTGATAAGCATACTTTTCCACTCAGTGAGGTAGGCATAGTACACCACTTTACTTCTCATTTTAGTAAAGCCTCTAGAGGTTCAAACCAGCTTTTCGGTTGATGACCTAATCACATAAACTGAAAGATTATAAATGATCTGGTAGGTTGTAATAAATTTTGAAAGCCAAAAGTATTAAAAGAAATAGTTTTTTGAACACCATGTATGCATGGGTAGGGAGGTGAATAGGGAGAGTGAGAGAGAGAATACCGCGAATCAATTTGTAGCAAAGAGTTTAAAAAGGATGTTTTCCGGAGCGTGGTGGAAACGAGGAAAGATTATGAATGTTTAATAATCCGTCTATCTATTTCTGAATATTTCAACTCTCGTTTACCAAACATATTCTCTTTAATTCCCTTCATACCATTTGTACGCTGCCTGCTTTAATGGGATTTATTTTCTGTTGGTGTTTCTTAGATAGAACATGCCCCTCGCTCAAATAAATATAACTGAATTCAAAACGTTTTTATTCATCCACTTATCGATTAAATCTCTTAAGCGAGAAGCTACCCTTAAAAAATATTTTTTTAAACTTTTTTTCTAATTTTTTGTTTGTTGATTTGTTTAGAAACAACTCAATAAAAACTTTTAGTAATTACGTTAATAGGTTATAATCGACGAGGTCTGTCCCATAAGTAAGTGTACTGTTTCTCCTACACGACTTTCTCTTGCCAATGCAAATCATGAACCATATAACCTAACATTTGTAACAAAACATTAATTATAAACAAAAAACTAACCTCAAAAAACTTAATCTAGATAATTTTAATCATGTGTGAATGATGCAAAATGTAAACCAACCTTAGTTTGGCTTAATAATACGAAAAATCACTCTTTCACGCTAAACTAGGCTCTGTACAGAAAAGTGCTCTAAATAAAAGTTGTAGATCTTTGATTTTTCTATAAATTTCACTATTACACTTCAGTCGTAAAATAGATGCTAAGGCTGAAATATTAAAAAATCCATTTTTACAGATTTTCATGAAAAAACAGACAATTACTAATTACCGCTAAACGAATCGTTATACAAAGAAATATTTGGAATAAAGGTTGTAGATTTTTAAATTGTCTACAACTTTTATTGTTTACACTTTACAGTAAAATGCATATTAAAGCTGCAATCTTTAAAAAAACCTTAGTTTTCTACGAGAGCGCACCCTTTCCAAGAATTTCAGCAGTTTTGGCGGCTACCCTGTTGTGTGAAGCATAACAAATGAAGTAAATGAGGCAATTTAAAAAAAAATGTAGCCGTTTTTGAGAAAATGGCAAAAACTGAAAAATTACACGAATAAACTACTACTTCCGGTTGACCGATTTTGATGAAAATATTTGGGTCGGGTTCTCTAGTTTTATTTAACTTAAGTTTCAAGTTTCAACTTTGTACGATGTTCAGTTCTTGAGATATTTTGTTCACATACACACAGACCAATCGCTAAAAACACGTTTTTTGGGTTCAGGAGGTCTGAAAACGTGTATATCCGGTGAAAACTTGGTTTCGAAAAATCGACAGGGTGTATATTCTATAGGCAATAGAAAGAAAAAATATACTGGTAGATTGAGATAGTGTTGGTCGAAAAAGAATACTTTCAAAGAGAGAAATGTGAATTCATGAGAGAGTTTATTTTGTAAGGTGGCTTGTAATGACCATTTATTCGGTCTCCTAGCACAGCCAGTCTATCTGATACCAAACCATCATCAATCTTTTCAAAAAAACACCCGCTCTTTTGACACAGACCAAAAATAAATAACATTATTATAGGAGAAAAACGAGAATGAGAAACAACGAGATGAAGAAAGTGTTAAAGAAAGAAAAACGCTTCGTTTAGGTACGACAGATAGAGACTGATTGTCGTGCCCCATACAGGCTTACAAGAACGGCCACAAGTCTTTTCGTCTAATCCATTCTAACATAAAGTACCTACAGTTTTCGCTTTTTCTTTCTCTTCCCTGTATGGATATATAAAAAACAACAATATTGTTTTCATTTCATTCTTAGCAATCGAGTTCCACCGGATATACAGGAACCAGGCCCCCTGAACCAAACAAACTCTGGTGTGAAACACTCACACTACTTTCTCTTTCCAATGCAAATAAGTACCAATATAACCTAACGTAAGTAATGAAACATTAGAAAAAAACAAAAAAAAACTAAACTTAATAAACATAGGCAACTAAGCGTTATACAAAAAAATGTTTGGAATCAAAGTTGTAAGGTTTAAAATTCTTTACAACTATTTTTTTTTCGAATAGCTCTTTAACGAGAGCACGTTAAATCAATATTTGGGGTGTTTCTTCATGTCCTATGCTGCTCCATTCTCTTCCTCACCCACACCTCCCTCATCCTTCTCGATCTGTCCATCCTCAGTTGGTCCATATTGTGAGGTTCACACCTCCTCCTCTCACTTTCCTCCCTAAAGGTCACTCTCTCATTGAGTTGAAGCATTAAACGCTAACCTAACGTAAGCAACTCAACGCAAGCATTGAGTTGAGACATTCAGTGAATGTCTTGAGACATTCTATTCATACACGCGCGCGCAGACCAATCGCTAAAAACATGTTTTTCTGGTTCAGGAGGTCTGAAAACGTGTAGATCCGGTGAAAACTCGATTTTGAAAAATCGACATGAAAACAATACTTTCCTTTCTATACATTCATATAGGCAAGTGAAAGTAAAAAATTAAAACAAAAATAGCTAGTGGTTTCACTAATACAAGAAGATTAGGCATTGGAGGTCCTGCGTGGGAAAGACAGTGTGAAGTTGTTCACAATTACGGTGGAGAGGACATAAAAGTGATGGAAAAATTTAACTGGGTAGGATGGGTTTAGTACAGGGAATTGTTAGGGTAAACAGGAGAGGCCTGTATCAAAAATGGATTATGAAAAGCTGATGAAGAAGAAGAAGGGAATGACTCAATCTTTTCATTAACACAATTAATCAAGAATCTGTTCTTTAAATAGCATTATATAGA
Organism: Catonia carolina; assembly: GCA_035578175.1. Taxonomy (NCBI): domain Eukaryota; kingdom Metazoa; phylum Arthropoda; class Insecta; order Hemiptera; family Achilidae; genus Catonia; species Catonia carolina. The sequence goes on along the minus strand of JAQMRL010000014.1, from coordinate 7,246,545 downwards.
TTCGTGAAAAGAAAATTGACATGAAAAAGTAACTCCCATCGGAGATATTTTAACAGTTAGTTTTCATACAATCTTTACAATATGATTTTATTAGGTAAAATCTGATGTGACACGCTCACACGACTTTCTCTTACCAATACAAATAATCTTCTACGCCAAGGTCCCGGGTTCGATTCCCGGTCAGGTCTGGGATTTTTTCATCACTCATTTTCATGCATCATCATTCTCCACCGTCTGCATTAGCATGAATTGCAAAACAGTCAAACGTAAAACAAAATAAATATATACTATACAAATAATGAACAACATAACCTAACATTTGTAATAAAACATTAGAAATAAACAAAAAAATAACCTCAAAAAACATAACCTTATTTCAATCATGAGTGAAAGACGTAAAATAAAAATCAACCTCAGTTTGGCTTAATAATACGGACAATTACTCTTTCACGCTAAACTAGGCTCTGTAGAAAAAAATGTTCTAAATAAAAATTGTAGATCTCTTAATTTCCTATAAATGTGATTATATGGGTACACTTTTGTCCTAAAATGCATACTAAAGCCAGAAACACAAAAAATCAATTTTTCTCAGATTTTCATGAAAAAAAATCACCAATTACTGCTAAACTAAGCGTTATACAAAAAAAAAATGGTTAAATTAAACGTTGTAGATTTTTACTTTCTCTTGCCTATATGAATATATAGGAAGGAAAGTATTGTTTTCATGTCGATTTTTCGAAATCGAGTTTTCACCGGATCTATACGTTTTCAGACCCCCTGAACCCAAAAAACATGTTTTTAGCGATTGGTCTGTGTGTGTGTGTGTGTGTGTGTGTGTGTCTGTGTGTGAACAGAATATCTCAAGACCGGAACATCGTACGAACTTGAAACTTGAAACTTAAGTTACATACTACTACCGGACCCGACACGAACATTTTCATCAAAATCGGTCAACCGGAAGTAGTAGTTTATTCGTGTAATTTTTCACTTTTTTGCAATTTTCTCAAAAACTGGTCCTATGATTTTTTTAAAAATCGCCTGGTTTATTCAATTTTTAATTTCTACAAGATAGGGTAGGCGCCATTTTTGATGAAATTCTTGATGAGGCTGTTTTCACGTAAAAACGTTTTTTTAAGATTACGGCTATGCATTTTAGCGAAAAAATTTATATAAGAAAAGTTGTAGAGAATTTAAAATCCTACAACATTTATTTCGATCATTTTTTGTATAACGCTTAGTTAAGCAGTAATTAGCAATTTTCTGATTTTTTCTCACGAAAACGTGTGAAAAATCGATTTTTTTAAGATTTCGGCTTTAGTACGCATTTTACGACAAAAAAGTATCATATAAAATTTATAGAAACTTAAAAGATCTACAACTTTTATTTAAAGCATTTTTCAATAGAGAGCCTAGTTTAGCGTAAAAGAGTGATTTTCCGTATTTTTAAGCCAAACTGAGTTCGATTTTCATTTTGTGTCTTTCACTCATGATTAAAATAAGGTTATGTTTTTGAGGTTAGTTTTTTTTTATTTCTAATGTTTTATTACTAATTATTGTTAATTAATTATTGGTTTATTGTTAATTATTTGCATTGGCAATAGAAAATTGTGTGAGTGTTTCACACCAGATTTTATTAATAATGTTAGGTTTATTATTAATTATTTGCATTGGCAAGAGAAAGTTGTGTGAGTGTTTCACACCAGATTTTTAATTATCTTTAACTTTTATTACATAAACTTTTGCGGTAAAGTGCATGTTAAAGTCGCAATCTTAAAAAAACAATTTTTTTGCGGCCACCACCAAAGATTTCAGCAGACATGGCGCCTGACCCTATCGTGTAAAACATTAGAAATGAAGTAAATGAGGCGATTTTAATACAAATTGTAGAAGCCGTTTTTGAGAATATCGCAAAAAAATGAAAAATGACACGAATAAACTACTACTTCCTGTTGACCGATTTTGATGAAAATGTTCGTGTCGGGTCCTCTAGTAGTATCTAACTTAAGTTTCAAGTTTTAAATTAGTACGATGTTCAGTTCTTGAGGTATTCGGTTCACACACACACACACACACACACACACAGACACACACACCAATCGCTAAAAACATGTTTTTTTGGGTTTAAGGGGTCTGAAAACTGTATATCCGGTGAAAACTGGATTTCTTAAAATCGACATGAGTAAAAAACCTACAACTGCTATGTCAAAAATCTATTCTACAGAGTTTAGTTTAGCGTCAATATTAGTGATTTTTCGTATTTTACATAACCCTAACCAAATCATTTTGATTTCTCATCCAGTAACCTACCTGGTAAACCACCTCGACGTTTGCGACGTTTCTGGAGTTGGACTTCAAAAGGAAGTGATTTTGTCATTGTAAATGTAATAAAATAAAATCTAATATTATTACTTTCGTATGCCTATATGAATATATAGGAAGGAAAGTATTGTTTTTATGTCGATTTTCGCCGGATCTACACGTTTTCCGATCACCCTGAACCCAAAAAACATATTTTTAGCGATTAGTGTGGGTGTGTGTGTGTGTGTGTGTGTGAACAGAATATCTCAAGAACAGAACATCGTACGAACTTGAAACTTGAAACTTTAGTTGATACTTTTACGGGCCCGACACGAACATTTTCATCAAAATCGGTCAACCGAAATTAGTGGTTTATTCGTGACATTTTTCACTTTTTTGTGATTTTCTCAAAAACGCCTTCTACAATTTTTATTAAAATCGCCTTATTTACTACATTTTTTATTCTCTATAAGATAGGGTAGGTGTCATGTCTGCTGAAATTCTTGGGGAGGTTGTTTTCTCGTAAAAAAAATTGTTTTTTTAAGATTGCGACTTTAATATGCATTTTAGCGCAAAAATTAAATAATCAAATTTGTAGAGAACTAAAAATCCTACAACTTTTGCCAAACATTTTTTCTATAACGCTTAGTTATAGATTTTTTGTTTTTTTTAAGATTTCAGTCTTAGCATGCATTTTAGACGAAAGTGTATATAATGAAATGTATAGGCAATTAAAAGATCTACTACTTTTATTTAGAGCATTTTTCTCTACGAGCCTTTTTAGCGCGAACGAGTGATTTCCCGTTTTTTTAAGCCAAACTCAGGTGGATTTTCATTTTGCGCCATTCACTTATGATAAAAATTAGTTTGTTAATTGAGGTTAGTTTTTTTTCAATTTCCAATGTTTTATTACTAATGTTAGGTTATATTGTTCATTATTTGCATTGGCAAGAGAAAGTTTTGTGAGTGTTTCACACCAGGTTTTTACTGTAACAATCTTTCAAAATTCGGTAGGTTGCGTTTTCCGATCTTTTTTGAACATGTCGATTTTTTACAAAAATGCGCTAATTCAGTCTTAATGAAAAATAAAACTTTGATGTTAAATGACTTACGGAACACCTTGTATCGTATCGACTGATCGCTTTTTGTTTATTTTCCCGTTTTTCTTCTGATCTTTTCCCTTTCTCAGCCGCACCTGCCAACGCTGTTTTTCTCATCGTTTAGTTTTTATTTTATTCTCTCTTTGTCGGTGTAGAATTTCCTGTCGTGTCGCCACTCTTCCATCTTCTTCCTTAACCCTTAGGTTACAATTTTTTTGTTATTTTTTCAAAAACAAAATAACCTACAGTAAATCCTTTTTAAATTGAACTTCGAATTAAAGAAAGTTCGAGTTACAGAGTTCCAATGTAAAACGTCGTATACCGATGATATCGGTCAACATTATTACTGGAACACCACTGGCCGGGTCAGCCCATGGTGCAGTGGTCAGTACAACTGACTACTATGCCGTGGTTCTGGGTTCAATTCCCGATTTGGCATTTTTTCATTAGGCATTTTTTCATTAGTCTTTTTTATCGATAACCCTTTTCATCGTCTGAATTTTTAATCGTACTTTCAAAACAGTTGGACGTAAAACAAAAAAAAATTAGACCACGTAAAGTAACTTTAAACATTTTTTGAAGGTCTGGATTCTACTATGTACAAAACCAGAGTTTACGAGTGGTACAAACGGTTGAAAAATGGCCGTGAAAACGTTGAAAATAACGACGCCCCGTACGCCCTAGCACATAAATTACCGACGATAGCGTCGTAGAAGTGAGGAAAATGATTCTGAAAGATCGCAGAATCACTATCAGAGAGGTTGTTGATGAAGTCAGTTCAGTTTGTCATTTGGATCACATCAAGAATTTTTTCGGATGTTTTAAGTATGAAACGCGTGGCAGCAGAGTTTAGTGAACCGAAATTAGTGAATTCGAATAAAAAGAACGACGAGTGGATATCGCCCAAGAATTGGTGAATGAAGTCAACAATGATCCAAAATTTCTGCAAACGGTCATAACAGGATACAAAACATGGGTATATGAGTATGACTTTTTGCCACCATTGATGGCATAAAAACAGAATCACTAAAGGAGCTGAAAGCTATACCAAAACGTGAGTTCCAGAAGTTCTTCCAAGATTGAAAAAAGCGCTGGCACAAGTGTATTGTATCTGAGGAGGATTACTTTGAAGGGAACAAAATCACTGTACTGTGTCTCCACTCACGTTTTTTTATCATGTTACATATTTCCAAATTTTGTGATATCACATTCACTGATTGTTTCCAACAGATTATGAATTTCCTTAATAAATAGAAAAATCTGGTGTGAAACACTCACACAACTTTCTCTTGCCAATGCAAATAATGAACAATATAATCTAACATTAGTAACAAAACGTTAGAAACAAACAAAAAAACTAACCCCAATAAACATAATTTTATTTTAATCATGAGTGAAGGGTGCAAAATAAAAATCAACTTCAGTTTGGCTTAAAAATACGGAAAATCACTCTTTCACGCTAAACTAGGCTCTGTAGAAAAAATGCTCTAAATAAAAGTAGTAGATCTTTTAATTTCCTATAAATTTTATTATATACAATTTTTCGTAAAATGCACACTAAGGCTGAAATCTTTAAAAAAATCGATTATTTACACGTTTTCGTGAGAAAAAAACATAAAATCTCTAATTACCGCTAAACTAAGCGTGATAAAAAAAATGTTTTGAAGAAAACCTATGAGATTTTAAATTCTCTACAACTTTTATTACATACATTTTTGCGCTAAAGTGCATATTAGTCGCAATCTTAAAAAAACAATTTTTTTTTAGAGAAAACAGTCTTTCCAAGAATTTCAGCAGATATGGCGCCTACCCTATCTTGTAGAGCATAAACATTTGAGTAAATGAGGCGATTTTTTAAAAAAATCGGAGAACCCGTTTTTGAGAAAATCGCAAAAAAGTAAAAAATTACAGGAATAAACTACTACTTCCGGTTGACCGATTTTTATGAAAATGTTCGTGTCGGGTCCGGTAGTGGTATGTAACTTAAGTTTCATGTTTCAAGTTCGTACGATGTTCCGTTCTTGAGATATTCTGTTCACTCACTCACTCACTCACACACACACACACACACACACACACACACACACACACACACACATACACACACTCACACACACAGACCAATCGCTAAAACATGTTTTTTGGATTCAGGAGGTCTGAAAACGTGTAGATGTGAAAAATCCATTTCGAAAAATCGACATGAAAACAATAATTTCCTTCCTATATATTCATATAGGCAAGAGAAAGTAAAAAAAAACCTAAAATGATCGTTATTTTTTTTGTCAAACCTCGTATGTGCGTGAACAAGATAAATAACCGGTAAAAATTTCAGCCTGGTTGATTTATTGTTTTCTGAGAAGAATGTACCTAAATATTAAACATCTAAATTTACGGGGAAAGGCGAAAACCATCGTATACAATCTTCCCTTAAGTAAGCACTTCAAATTATTAACATGCAGTAGTGGTTGACAATCGGGTAGAAAATGGATGAAATCTACCGTCCATTAATTTAATTTTGCTCTGTTGTTAAGGTCAAGCGACGTTGGAATTCAGTCTGAAGAGAGACAGGATATGGGTGTGTGTGTGTTTTGTAAAATCGATTATTAATTTCCTTGAAAGCGGGCGAAATGTGAAATTTTAATCGGTTTTTTGTTAATCTTTGAAAATGGGCTTTCCGGTCCGCATTCTTTAATGAGCACTACACTACCTTGTACGTTAGTGGTGTTACTAGAGGTACATTTTCTCCACTTATCAGTGACGTAGATATACGTCACCCGAAATTTAAAAAAAAAGAAAAATTTATAATAAAGATTAGTTTTTTACATTCGTTTGTGTATATGAATATACAGGAAGAAACGTATTGTTTTCATGTCGATTTTCGATATTAAGTTTTCACCGGATATACACGTTTCAGACCCACTGAACCCAAGAAAAGGTTTTTAAGATTGGTGTGTGCGTGTGCGTGTGTGTGTGAACAAAATATCTCAAGAACGGAATATTGTACAAAATTGAAACTCGAAACTTAAGTTAGGTAATACTAGAGAATCCGACACGAACATTTTCAAAAAATCGGTCAACCGGAAGTAGTAGGTAGTTTATTTGTGCCATTTTCCCTTTTTTGCGATTTTATCAGAAACGGCTCCTACGAATTTTTATAAAATCGCGTCATTTACTACATTTTTTATGCTTTACAAGATAGGGTCTGCTGAAATTCTTGTAGAGGTTGTTTTCTCGTGAAAAAATTGTTTTTTAGATTGCTCTGATGACTTTAATATGCATTTTAGTGCAAAAATGTATATAATAAAACATTTAGAGCATTAAAAATCCTACAACCTTAACTTTAAACATATTTTTTTGTATAACACTTAGTTTAGAGGTAATTAGTGATTTTTTTTTCATGAAATCTGTAAAAAAATCAATTTTTTTAAAGATTTCGGCCTTAGTATGCATTTTACGACAAAATTGCATATAATCAAATTTATTGGAAATTAATAAATCTACAATTTACATTTCAAGCATTTTTCTCTACAGAGCCTAGTTTAGCATGAAAGAGTGATTTCCGTATTATTAAACCAAAGTAAGGTTGGGTTTCATTTTGCATCATTCACTAACGATTAAAATTAGCTTATGTTTTTTGAGGTTGGTTAGTTTTTTTTCTAATGTTTCATTACTAATTAGGTAATAGTTATTGTTATTTGCATTGACAAGAGAAAGTCGTGTGAGTGTTTTACACCAGATTTTTTTTTTGTGCAATTTATAGTTAACTAGTGGTTTTTTATATTTATTCGTTGGTGTTCATTCACCGATATTTACTCTTGATTAAACGTTATATCTTTTATTAGATACATTGGCAAGAGAAATCCGTGTGAGTGTTTAACACCAGAGTTTTTGAAAAATGTTTTACAGTAACTTTATTTATACACCTGTTCGATTCTATAAAGTTAAATGGTACAGTTCGTTCAAAGTTTCGAACTCCCGTCTCTAATCTGTAACCTCTGACTCTGCTCCTTTGTAAAAGTGTTACCTAACGGAAGGACGACGATATGCTTCGATCGGCTTTTCTTGTATGTGTGTGTGTGTGTATGTGGTGAGATTTAATTGAAAATGGCAGGAAGTAAAGTGAATTTCTTAGACTATAGTCTACATAGTATAAAGTATAGAGGAGGTAAATTTCATCAAAGGCGGCGAAACCAGAAGCAAAGGCAAAGCCGAAACGTGTGGCGTGTAGTGTGTGGTGTGTGAATCAAAGCGAAAGACTTTAGACATCAATTTTAATTACCCACCTCAGTCCCTTTCTAAGGCGCGCGGTTGCGTTGTGGCGATCAACTTTAAGTCTCTCCTCCCGCTCGTCTCTTCCAAATAAGTTTGCTGACCTCTCTTCTTAGTCCCTTTTCAGACAGTCCCTTTTAATTGTACTATGTTTGACTTCCGTTAAAATGAGAATAAATATCGTAACCGATTCTCCTTTTCGTAAATTCTGTCCTTGACGGTACATTTAAAATGCGGGATGAAACCGAATGATGTTCACTAAAAGAATATATATTCACTTTGCAGATGTTTTCTCCGTCTGTTTATTTCATGCATTGTAAAAAAATGGTCACATCTCAATATCGGCTTTTATTTTTCAAGTTTATCCCCTTTCAAAGACTGGAATAAAAAGTGGAGAATAAAACTGAACGAGCAAAAATCTGTTCATATAAATTTATTTTGTCTTTAATTTTTATTACAATAACTTTTGTCCATTACAGGTATGTGAAGTGTTAAATTATTTGCACTCGATCTGCTAGTTCTAGAGGTACAGATAGTTATGTTTCTTATCACATGGTCAACCAATTAGATGTCTGAATCATTTGAAAACAGAACGGGTAGAGTTGTAAGAGACACTAGTCAGAGTTATCTCCTCTGAAAGTAATGAATTTCATTATACAGCCAGACCATATGGTGAATGAAGTGAAGTTGTCATTTTCAGGGTGGAAAGTATATACTTTTCAGAGGAAAGGGTATGCTGATAAGCATACTTTTTTACTCAGTGAGGAAGGCATGGTAAACCACCTTACTCCTCGTTTTACTTAGTAAAACCTCTACAGGTTGAAACCATCCTTTCGGCTGATAACCTAAACATTAAAAAACACAGTAACTTACTAAACATTGAGCCTCACAATTTCTTTTTATGATACTTGACAGGTGGTGGGGAATTTTACTTTAAAAAGAAGAGTTACCCATTGGTACATTCTTCGTTTAGAACTACGGATGTTGTCCCTTATTCAGACTGCTCCATTTTCGCTTTAGACGTCGCACAGTTGGGAAGTTTGCGTTGATAGTCACGGACTTGTTGGTTTGGATGGTCATCTAGTAGTTCGCGAAATTTACTATAGAAGGACGCGGTTAGTTCCTTTACTGTCGGAATTTTGAAATCGTTCCTATGACAAAGATGATGACGTGAGTGAAAAACTGGCAAAATTCAGCGCTGTTTGCGGTTCTCTTTGCAGGACAATAGGAAAGAAAACGAGACAGGACATCCAAAAGAAATTTTATAGAGCAATGGCTGTACTCATAACATATGGGAGTGAATTACACATGGGGGTCATTACAGAGGAATGCATCTCGTATCCAGGCTGCTGAAATGAGTTTTTTTGGGATGTCAAAGGTTGTACCCGGTTAGATAGAGTACGTAACGAAGCTATCCGCGCCGAGTTAAATGTTCAGTCACTCTGTGAAACGTTAAGAATATATAAGGGAAACTGGCCCAACCATTTACTTTGCATGCCAGTCCAAAGACTTCTTCTACAAGCATAGAAATATACGAGGTGTGGCTATTAAATAACTAGAGTAACGTTGCAAAAAATTGTATTTTTATTTTATACATAATCACTTATTGTCAACTTCAATATACACTCCTTCTCTATCTCTACAACGCTCCATGCGAATTTTCCATTGTTGGAAACAGTGCTGGAAGCCATCTTCTGTCAGCTCCTTCAGGACACGTGCCGCTTTCATTTTTACAGCTTCCACAGACTCAAATCTTGTCCCTTTTAATGCAGATATCATCTGAGGGAACAGGTAGAAGATAATAACATGTGATGAAACGTGGTTTTTTACTTATGATCCGGAAACGAAGCGCCAATCCATGCACTGGAAGAGCCAAACTTTACCGAGAGCCAAAAAAACTCGAATGAGCGAGTCAAAATTTAAAGCAATGATGATTGTTTTTTTAATATCCATCGGATTGTGTACCTTCACTGGGTTCCTGAAGGTAAAACAATTATTAATCAATTTTTCTACCTTGATGTACTTTCTAAACTACGTCAAAGAGTAAGGAAAAACGTCCCGAAATGTGGAAGGACAAATCATTGGTTCTCCACCAAGACAATGCGCCAGCTCATTCCGCGTTATCTGTCAAGAGGTTCCTAGCCAAGTACAGCATCTCAGTGTTAGAACATCCACCTTATTCACCAGGTCTTGCATCATGTGACTTCTACCTGTTCCCTAACGTGAAATCTGCATTAAAAAGGACAAGAGTTGAGTCTGTGGAAGCTGTAAAAGAGAAAGCGGCACGTGTCCTGAAGGAGCTGACAGAAGATGACTTCCAGCACTTTTTCCAACAATAGAAAATTCGCATGGACCGTTGTAGGGATAGAGAAGGAGTGTATATTGAAGGTGACAATAAGTGATTATGTACAAAATAAAAATAAGATTTTTTACAATGTCAGTCTCGTTATTTAATAGCCACACCTCGTAAACCTAGAAGGAAGCGAGGCTTGGGAAGTTTTAAAAGGAGATGGATGTCGGAACAGGCCATTGAGCCTAATCCTTGAAAGATGATGATGATTATCATTTTGAATTCGTCGTGGCGGGTTTAATCCTCCAAGACACCGTGAAACCCGATTTGAAGTCACTAGCGGCAACATTTTATAAAGAGGGTTTTGGAAAGCTTTTACACCTGTACGATAAACGCCTCAATTTAAATAATGATTGTGTTGATGTATGTCCAGGATGTATGTAACTTTTAATAATAAATTTAATTTATTATTCTCATTAGTTTTATTTTTGTAATCAATCGGAGGTTGAAAAAATAACCCTCGTATTTTGTTTGCTGGGCTAGAAAATAGATGATAAATAAATAAGAAATTCTCAATAAGATAAACTTTTTCTATAATGCTAAAACTGTGGGAAAGAAAGTGAAAAAAGATATATTCCAGGATAAAAGGGCGTGGCTTTTTGTCGAGAACACACGTTTGCGTGTCATTCAGAGATATGAAATGGAATCGAGCACGAACCGTCAAAACCAAGTGCTAAGTTCTAAATCCTAAGTCCTTTCTTACGACATTTAGTATTTGAGGTATATATCTGAACAGTTTTAGGTTGGGGTATATGTTTCCGTGTTTCGTTTGCTTTCTTTCCAGTTACCTAAGAGGAAGCAGTCGTCGACCTTTAACCTCTTTCAAGTCTCCTCATTTTATGACATCCATTCGATTAGTTGTCGTTGATGGCCGATTTCTTATGATAGGTCAACTGCTTCATTTATCTACGTTCATTTTCTACTTTTTCTACTATTGTATCTATACCACAGTCTGATTGCACCTTCCATACAAACACAAACATACAAGCACCTGCGTCTCTCTCTCACTCCGCCCACACCTATTCCTTCCCCATTCCTCTCTCCCTCTTCCTCTTGTTTATCTCTCTCTTTCGCTTCTCTCTACCCTTCATCACTTTCTGTTCCTCCTTCTAACTCTCCCTCTCTCCTACCATATATCTCTCTCATATCTCACACACACACACACATACACTCTCACTCTATCTATCTCACACCTACTCACTTCATCTCTATCTCACTCCTCCCACACCTTTTTCTCCCTCTTTCCTCTCTCCTTCTTCCTTTAGCTTATATACGTATCTTTCTCTCTATCACTCTCCCTTTTTTACTTCTTCTACACCCTATTTCTCCCCTTTCCTCTCTCCCTCTTTCTCGTCTCTCTCCTTACTCACTCACTCTCTTACACTCTCTTCTCTCACACACGCTCCTCCCACACCCTTTTTCTCTCCCTTCTCTCTCCCCCTTTTCCTCGAGTTTTCGGATAAGGTCTGGAAATGTTATAATTCAAAACCTACCGTTCCAGTTACACAACCTACCGCAGTCGGTAAAACCAATCTGTTGAGCGATTTTAAATAAACCAGAACAAAAACAGTATGCATTCATGATGTTTAGTTGTGAGATCCAGAGCCTTAAGTATAAGCAAAAAAATCTGGTGTAAAACATACAAACGACTTTCTCTTTCCAATGTAATTAATGAACAATATAACCAATGTTTAATCATGAGTGAATGACGCGAAATGAAAATCAACCTTTGTAGAACTTAACAATACGGAAAATCAGCAATTTCCTCTACACTAGGCTTTGTAGAGAAAAATTCTTTCAATAAAAGTTGTAGGTTTTTTTATTTTCCTATAACTTCATTTATGTACAGTTTTGTCGTGAAATTTATATTAAGGCCACAATCTTAAAAAATCCTAATTTTACCGATTTACATGAAAAAGAACAGAAAATTACTAATTGCCGCTGAACTAAGTGTTGTACAATGAAATTTTTGAAATATAAGTCGTAGGTTTTTAAACGTCACAACTCTGATTAATATGTACATTTTTGTTAAGTGCATATTAAGGCAACTCTTCTTTTCTAAAAAAATTTCTATTTCCTCTCTAACAGAATTTAATAGAATTTCTATTTCTAAAAAAAAAGAATTTTTTTCTACGGGTGCACAGCTTTCCAAGAATTTTAGCAAACATGGCGCTGACCCGATCGTGGAGCGTATAAAAAATTTAGTAAACAAGGTGATTTAAAAATCATCGTGGAGCCGTTTTTTGAGAATATCGCAAAAAAGTGAAAAATTGCACAAATAAAATACTTCTTGTTCTCCGACTTTAATGAAAATTTTCGAGGTGGGTCCTCTTCTGGTACATAAGTTATAAGTTTCAAGTTCATACGCTATTCCGTTCTTGAGATATTTTGTTTACACATAAACATACGCACGCGCACCTGCACACACACACACACACACACACACACACACACACACACACCAATCGCTAAAAGCAAGTTTTTTGGGTTCAGGGATTTGAAAACGTGTATATCCGATGCAAACTCGATTTCGAAAACTCGACATTAAAACAATACTTTCCTTCCTCTAATATTTACCTCCTGCCAAAATTCAGCAATCCCGTGATTCCTCGAGACGAAAGGACTCACAGTGTGACATCATGGGTCACACTGAGTTGCGGTTTTGAGTGCATCAGTTGTCATGCGGTTTGCCTATAAACTCCACTGTAGGGGCTGATGGTTGTTAACAGTACATTGAGCATTAAATGCTTAAAGCATTAAATGCTTTATTCTTTTGTTTAATGCATAATATCTCTGTTTCCATACACAAAATTTCTTCCATCATATTATATTTCTTCTCTTTCGGCATTATTGGACTAATTTTGTCATTTTTTCCTGGTTCTAGATTTCTTTAATTTAGGAATCTTAAATTTTCTTGATTCCCAGTTACAGGGTTTTCATCCTATCAGATCTTTTCTTTCTCTGCATCTATAAAGATCCTGCTAACCAATTCTTAGTTGTTTGTCCTTAATTGAAATCTTATATTTTTGCTAGCTGACTCCTGCGAAATAATTTGTACAATAAAACAAATTTATTCCTAACCAATTTTACAATTACATTTACATGATTTTTGATGAAATTGTTCGTGTCGGCTCTTCTAGTGGTACCTAAGTTAAGTTCCAAGTTACAACTTCGTTAAATGTTCCATCTTGAGATATTTTGTTTGCCCACACACACGCACCAATCGCTAACCATCAAGGTTTTTGGGTTCTGAAAACTAATATATACGGTGAAAACTGGATTTCGAAAAATCAACATGAAGACGATACTTTTCTTCCTCTATATTCATATAGGTAGGAGAAAGTAAAAATGAAAATGGTGTTCAAAATTATTTGATTGTATTAAACCCAAATTATTACTTCTAATATCGCTTCTGATCCTGAATTTAGCCTTTACTAATCATCATGCGTTGCAAATAAATCCAATATTACAAATATATAAATGCCAGTACAGTCCGTGTTTTACATTACCCAATAATTATTCTGGTTTTGATCCACTATTCTCTTAATTTGATTCCACTCCATTCTGACCCGGACTGTATATTTGACCGTTAGTTTTTCTCAAAGTATAGTCTGCACAACAAATTTCATTTCAAATACTCATTACACCATAAAACGTACTGTTACATTGGTAACTAGAAGTTTCTTGCGCTTCGCTGCAAGTACATAAATACAAAAAAAAACAAAAAAGGAAACGCTGTGACTGTTGTGAAAAACTCTCAGGACTTTCTCTTGCTAATGCTAATAATTAACAATATAACCTAACATTAGTAATAATACATAAGAAATAAACAAAAAAATATAACCTTAATCATGAAAAAATGATTCAAAGTGAAAACCAACCTTAGTTTGGCTTAATGATACGGAAATTCTATCTTTCAGGCTAAACTAAGCTTGGTAGAGAAAACTGCTTGAAATAAAAGTTATAGATCTTTTAATTTCCTATAAAGTTTGTTATTTTAACTTTTGTCGGTAAATGCATGCCAAAGCCAAAATCTTAAGAAATATATTTTTTACAGATTTTCATGAAAGAAAACAGAAAGTCACTATTTACCGCTAAACTTATTACAAAAAATGTTTGTAATGAAGGTTTTAGGTTTTTATATTTTCTACAACTTTAATTATATACACAGTGAGTTGATATATACAGTATAGTCTACACATATATGAGTGAATGATGTAAAATGGAAATCAACCTAAGTTTGGCGTAATAATTCGGAAATATCATTTTTTTGGCTTAAAATTAGGCTCTGTAGAGAAACATGCTTACAGTAAAAGTTGTAGATCTTTTCATTTTCTATAATTTTGGTTGTATACACTTGTGTCGTAAAATGCTACGGCCGAAATCTTAAAAATCCATTTTTTACAGATTTTCATAAAAAAATACCACAAAATCATTAATTACTGATAAGTAAGCGTTATACAAAGAAATGTTTTAATTGAAAATTGTAGGTTTTTAAATTTTCTACAACGTTGATTTTATACTCTTTTGCCCAAAAATTCATAAGTATTAAGGCTCCAATCTTTAAAAAAATTCTTCTATAAGAGAACTGACTCCTTAACAACTTTAGCAGACATGGTTCTTACCCTATCTTTTAGAGCATAAATATGTAGTAAATGAAACGATATTTTTTTTAAAAAAGCCGTTTTTGAGAAAATTGCAAAAAGTGAAAAATGACACGAATAAACTACTACTTCCGGTTGACCAATTTTGTTTTAAATGTTCATGTCGGGTCTTCTAGTGGTACCTAACCTACGTGTCAATTTTCAACTTCGTAGGGTTGTCCGTTCTTCAGATTTTCTGTTCACACACACACACACACACACACAGACTAATCGCTAAAAACATGTTTTTTTGGGTTCAAGGGGTCTGCAAAAGTGTAGATCCGGGGAAAAATCGATATGAAAACAATACTTTCCTTCTCGTATATATTCATATAGGCAAGAGAAATTAAAAACGCAAAGATTTACGATTTTTGTTAAAATCGGTTCGTTTACTACATTTTTTATGTTTTACAAGACAGGGTACGCGCTATGTCTGCTGAAATTCTTGGGAGGATGTGCAATCTGTGAGATTGCAACCTTAATACGCTTTTCTAGTAAAAATGTATGTCATCAAAGTTGTAGACCATTTAAAAACCTACAACTTTTTTAATATCGGATTTTTTTGTTAAACGGTTAGTTTAGCGATAATTATTTTTTTCTTTTTTTTCATCAAAATTTGTATACAAATCAGATATTCTAAGATTTCGATTTTAGTATGCATTTTAACACGAAAGTGTATATAATCAAATTTAATTTTTGTCGGGTCCTCTAGTGGTATCTAACTTAAGTTTGAAGTTTCAAGTTCGTACGATGTTCCGTTCTTGATATATTCTATTCACACACACACACACACACACACACACACACACACACACACACACACACACACACACACACACACACACACACGCACGCACCCACACACACACACACACACGCACGCACGCACGCGTGCACGCACACACACACACACACACACAGAGTCCAATCGCTAAAAACTTGTTTTTTGGGTTCAGGGGGTCTGAAAACGTGTAGATCCGGTGAAAACTCGATTTCGAAAAATCAACATGAAAGCAATACTTTCCTTTCTATATATTCGTATAGGCAAGAGAAAGTAATAACTGTTTAGTTTCCTGCATCTACCCGTACAACTTACATTTTGGTAAGTGAAATAGATTTTTTGTACTGAATTTTCGTAACCCCGATAAACATTATTAAACGCCCTGTATTTTTCATTATTGTATTGGCAGAAAGTCGTGTGAGTGTTCACACTATTTATTATGCACCGTATAACCAGTTAGCGTTATTGATAATATAGTTGCATTGGATATTTGTCAAAGAGCAACATACAGACAAAGAGATATGACATTGTTTTGAAGTGGTTAAACATAATATGAGCAATTAGAAACTGCGCGGGTCCATAATCCCTCTAACCCTGAAAAGCTCATGGTGTATAAATTCTACTGTATGATATTTCATCTGTACACTTGTATGTTATCGGGTACAAACATAGAGTGCGCTCTTCTCTATTGTCCATCCCTTTAATCTCGTTGACAATCATACATCCGTCGATTGTCCCCTGTCATCTCATCATCTCTCTCAACACACTCACACAAACAGTCACGTCCAATATTGACTTGTATGATAAACCACAATAGATTTCTCTTAAATTGTTAATAATACACAATTTGGCCTGTGGGTTGCCCTAATAAATACATTTTCTTGTTACGTAGGCCTATAAATAAATATTAATTTTGCCAACGAGAAAAAAAGGAATAGACTTCGTCAAATATAGCAATATACTGTACATTTAAATCTATTCTTAACGCCCGACGTAAAAAAAGGGTGTTTATAAATTTTGCGTGTGTGTGTGGGGGGGGGGTGTTTGTGTGTGTGTATGTGGCATCGTAGCTCCCGAAAGGATGGGCTGATTTTGATTTAGTTTGAAAGGTGACTTGATCGAGAGTGTTTTTAGCTGTTAAAGAATTTAAAAAAAACAAAATCACTTATTTATATCTGTCTGTGTTATCGGAGCTCCCAAAAAGATGAACCGATTTTTATTTATTTATTTTTTTTTGTTTAAAAGGTGACTTGATAGTTTTCTTAGCTATGATTCATCAAAATCGGTGTACCGGAAGTAGAAGTAGCTTATTTTTGCGAATTTTCACTGTTTTGCAATTTTTTTATTTTTCCCAATAAGTTTCCAGACAATAAAATTGTTTCGAAAAAATTAGGTAAAAATTTCAAACGAAGAAACCAGACAAAAATTTAGTGCGGAAAATTTTTTGTGGCGAAGAAATTAATGACATAAAACCCAGGGGTGCAAATTATCAAAATTAACCAGTGGGTTAAGGGCAGCTTTATAGGTAGGCCCTACATGGTCTTGAAGTACTTAGGTACATAAAAGGTTCTATTCACTTTTTTGCTACGATGCACCGTTTATGAGATAAAAAAATACTAACCCCTATTTTAGGGAAGGGATGCGACCAGAAAATTTTTGGGGTACCAAATTTTTGTATAATTTTGAACGCCAAACACTGTATCTGCATCTATTAATTAATTAATAATTAACTATTTAATTATACCGAATTATATATCTGGAATTACACCGAAGCAAATCTTTATTTGTAGAAATAGTAGTAAATTTATAAATTATAATGTTAATAAAACATTATTAAATGTTAATAAATTAGGCTGCTGGATGTATTATAATAAATTGTATTATTTATTTGTTACCAGGTCAATAGGATCTCAAGAAAGCAAGCGGCAGTTATGGGCAAAGGCAGTGAGCAAAATAAATGCGGCCAATCAACGCTCAGTGGGCGTCGCTTCAGTGAATTCGATCCAGTCGATTGGTTGTCATCCACCTCTGACGGAGACCATTTCGGCGCCCCCGCCCACTTTGAGTTATCCAACTCTGACCGTATCCAGTCACGACGATGCAAGAACGGTAATGTATTTTTCTTATTAATTGATTACAATGAAACCTTGCCTATAAAAAGCAGGAAAAGTGTTGAATTATTTGCGCTCGATCTATTAGTTCCAGGCTACAAAAATAGTTCTATTTCTTATCACATGGTCAGCAAATTATATAAAGAATTTAAGACCAGAAGAGATAGTATAAATTATTGCAACAATCAGCTGTCTTTGAAAATTAGATGTTACTGAAAAACATATACTATTAAGAAAATCTGGTGTGAAACACTCACACGACTTTCTCTTTCCAATGCAGATAATGAACAATATAACCTAATATAACTAATATAACATTATAAATAAACAAAAAAAATTAATCTTAACAAACATAACCTCATTTTAATCATGAGTGCATGATGCAAAAAGAAATTCAACCTCAGTTTGGCTTATTGATACGGAAATCACTCTTTCACGCTAAACTACGCTGAGTAAAGAAAAATACTCTAAATAAAAGTTGTAGATCTTTCAATTTCCTACAAATTTGCTTATGTACACTTTTATCATAAAGAAAAATACTCTAAATAAAAGTTGTAGATCTTTCAATTTCCTACAAATTTGCTTATGTACACTTTTGTCATAAAATGCCTAAGGCCGAAATCTTAAAAAAATTAATATTTTTTAGAGATTTTCTTGAATAAAAAACAATATCACGAATTACCGCTACACGAAGAGTTATACAAAAAATGTGTAAAATAAAAGTTGTAGATTTTTACTTTGTCTACAAGTTTTATTATATACACTTTTGCCATAAAATGCATTTTAAGGCCGAAATCTTAAAAAAAATAATAATATCTTATACACGAGAGAACAGCCTCCCTAAGAATTTCAGCAGACATGATGCCTAATTATCTTGTAGAGCATAAAAACATAGTAAATGAGGCGATTTAAAAAAAAATCGTAGTAGCCATTTTTGAGAAAATCGCAAAAAAGTGAAAAATAACAAGAATAAACTACTACTTCTGGTTAACTGACTGATGAAAATGTTTGTGTCGGGTCCGGTAGCAGTATCTAACTTTAAATTTTTTTCGCGCGCACGCACACTCACTCACACACACATACACCAATCGCTAAAAACATGTTTTTTTGTGTTTAGGGGGTCTGAAAACGTGTATATCCGGTGAAAACTCGATTTCGAAAAATCGACATGAAAACAATACTTTTCTTCCTATATATTTATTTAGGCAAGAGAGAGTAAAGATACTGAATTTGCGTACAAAAAAATCAAATTTTTTAGTAAATAATTTTAGATGATAAAACAATAATTTTCTTTTGACAATTGAAAAACGTTAAGAAATAAACAATTTTTTTTAAATATTTCCAATATTTTTAACAATAAATTTTTTTACCGCAGATGGATTCGTGCCGCCAAACTCTATTTTCCTCACACTATAACGTTACCATTACTCCAGACACACAATGTAACCAATTTATAAAATTTACAATATTTAAATAAAAAACCGTTAACAAATTTATGTATTTTAAGGTAAAATACAGCTTAAAATGTTTAAAAACTAATATCTTTTTAAGGTCTAAATATTTTTTTATGATTCCTGATTATAACAAGTCTTTATTTATTCGTGGTAAGAAAATATTAACAAACTAATGAAAATCAATGCTATTTCCCTTTGGTTCAAATTCCAAGGGACACACGGTACCTATATAGTATACATTCATGAATAGCCAACCCCGTTCGCATCGCTTCACAGCAGCTAATGTAGGCCTCATTAAATTACTTTAAAACCTCTCTATATACAATATTTGTGGTTTTGTTGCCCTGTGGCAGCAAAATAAATTGTTTTTCTGCACTTCTAGCTCTAGAAAGTCCGACATAAACTTGTCCATGAGTGAAGGAAGCACTCTTAAGTCAAATCGATTCCCACTGTTTTAAATGTTTGTTCCTTGCGATTTAACAGCATTGAATAGAATGCATAGAAGAATACCGATGGTAAAGAAAGAGACAGTTGATATATGGTTGAGATAAGAGATAGTATACATGGGTGCGGTATGCAGAGTAATTGAAAATATATGACTCATTCGCTACCTGTCGAATGAAAACAAATATATCAAATACAGTACAAAAATAAACATTTGGAATATTTCCGAATTTTTAATGTTTTTGGAATCGAATGTTATTCTTCACGTTTTTCTATAAAATATAAAAGTTGAATCGTGCTTCTAGCCCAAAAAAATACACCATCCAGAGGACTTAGAAAAAATAAAAGTGCTATGCACCCGATAAACTAAAACATGCGACATCGTCACAGTTTAAGTTGCTTAATTCACTTAATTAAAGTTACTTAAAGTTGCAAAATAGCCTTTATTGATCAGGAAGCTCTAAGCTATGCAACAATGAAAGATTTTTAAAAATCAGTTCAGTAGTTTCTGAGATTACCTCATACAAACAAACAAACAAACAAACAAACAAACAAACAGGCGCTTCTTCTTTATTATGTTAGTATAGATATAATTCAACTTACTTGATATCCGCCGAATATTTGCAAGAGAAGCTCTTATCGCGTATAAAAATATCACAGTTTGTAATAAATTATTGTAATTTTACACTATAGTGTGTTCTAAATAATAGTTTATAAATATAAAAATAAATAATAGTTTATATACTGAAAATAAAGCAGTCGCGCATGCGCACTAATGCTGTTCCCCCTTTACCCCTCGTTGCAAACAAGGGCAAACTCGTGACTCAAGTGACTATACTAGAGGTGAAGTGAATCCGGCCCGTGTAATCATGCTAGATGTGGTTATGTTCAATTGTAAATGGAAGTACGAAGAGCAAATTAAGATATTTGCACTAATGACATTAGAAGAGCATCAACGTTAATTAACGAAATGAAAGGGTTTGTGATGGTGACGTCATCTTAAAAACGAGAGATATGTAATAGCATAAGAAGGTTAGAAGGTAAGAAGCTTGTGTCTGTAGAACAGCTTTGCTTTACGCTTTATTAAATAAATTACTTGATTTTAATTCTAATTCTCTTACGGAAACCCTTTTCACTTCCTCTCTCTTATCCTTCATTTCTTATCCTCGAAAAGCTCTATCATTTCTTATTACATCCACCAATATTCTCATAGCCTTTCTACCATAAAATTTACCTTCACTTTTTACTTTATTCCCTTCATTATAACTTCATTTGTTTGTGACTTTATTCTATTCTTTAGCACCACTTACTCTGATGATTTCCATTTAACTGCAACAAAAATACAGAAAAATCTAGTGTTAAACACTCCCTCGACTTTATCTTGCCAATGTTAATAATGAAAACATTTTAATCAAGAGTGGATATCACTATCCGAAAATCAATCTCTGTTGAACTTATTAGACTTCAGTATCTTTTCTCTGATGATTTCCATTTAACTGCAACAAAAAATACAGTACATTATGGTGTGAAACACTCACACGACTTTCTCTTGCCAATCTTAATAATGAAACCATTTTAATCATTAGTGGATATCACTATACCAAAATCAATCTCTATTGAACTTATTAGACTTCAATATCTTTTCCTCTGATGATTTCCATTTAACTGCAACAAAAAATGCAGAAAAATCTTGTGTGAAACACTCACACGACTTTCTCTTGCCAATGTTAATAATGAAACCATTTTAATCATGAGTGGATATCACTATACGAAAATCAATCTCTGTTGAACTTATTAGACTTCAGTATCTTTTCTTAAAATGATTTCCATTTAACTGCAACAAAACATGCAGAAAAATCTTATGTGAAACATTCACGCAACTTTTTCTTGCCAATGTAATAATGAAAATATTTCAATCATGTGTGGATATCACTATTCGAAAATCAATCTCTGTTGAAGTTAATAGACTTCAGTATCTCTTCCTCTGATAATTTCCATTTAACTGCAACAAAACATGCAGACAAATGTAGTGTCAAACACTCACACGACTTTTTCTTCCCAATGTTAATAATAAAAACATTTTAATCATGAGTGGATATATCTATACAAAAACTAACCTATATTGAACTCAGTAGACTTCAGCATCAATGCCTGTGATAATTTCAATTTCTCTTCTTCTTTAGCTTCAATCATGCGATTGGTAGGCAGCTTTCCATCGTTTTCTGTCCAGAGCTATAGTTTTTAGTTGGATGTAGCTCTGGATCCCTAGATCTTTGGTAATTTGTTTCAAATACTGTAGCCGGGGTCTTCCACGAGCCCTTTGTCCAATTATCATTCCTTCTAATATTCTTAACGTGAATTCATTGTGTCTTATTACATGGCCAAGCCAAGAGTGTCGTCTGTCCTTTAAGAATTTTCAAAAGAGATCTGTTCTCCTCAGCCCTTTGAAATACTTCCTCATTACTAACTCTGTCAGTCCATTTCAACTTAAGCATTCGTCTCCAACACCATACTTCAAAAGCATTGAGTGCTCTTTCCTCCACCTTACCAATAGTCCAAGTTTCTGAGCCATAGAGGGCAACACTCCAAATGCAGCTTTTTATTAGTCTCTTTCTCATTTCTAACCTGAGACTATTTGAGGAAAACACATGTCGCTTACCAATAAAAATAGCTTTTGCTTCTCTTATACGACGCTTTATGTCCTCTCTGTCTTTACCATCTTCTGAAATGGTACTACCCAAGTACTTATATGTTTTCACTTGCTTGAGGGCGTTATCATCTAATTTAACTGTTTCAAGTTCAGGCTCTTTAGAACAGATTTCCATTTAACTGCATTAAAAAGTGTAGCAAAATTTAGTGTGGAACACTCACACGACTTTCTCTTGGCAATGTAATAATGTAAACATTTTAATCACGAGTGGATGTCACTATACGAAAATCAATCTCCGTTGAACTTATTAGACTTCAGCATCTCTTCCTTTAATGATTTCCATTTAACCGCACCAAAAAGTACTGTACATTATGGTGTGAAACACTCACACGACTTTCTCTTGCCAATGTAATAATGAAAAGATTTTAATCATGAGTGGATGTCGCTATATGAAAATCAACCTCTGTTGAACTTTGATTTTCGTGACAATATATGGGAAATCATTAATAAATACTCAACCAAGCACTGTAGAAAAAACGTCCAAAATGAAACTTGTATAGGTTTTTCATTATTTATAACTTTCATTTATACACACTTTTCCCCTAAAATTCATACAACATCGCATTCTTAAAACAAAAACATTTCTTTTTACCATGAGAACATCCCAGATTTGTCATGTTTCCTATTTTGTAGAACACAAAAATGTAAATAAGGCGATCATACTCACAATCGTAGAACTGTTTTTAGGAATATTTGAAAAAGTGAAAAATTGCTCGAATAAAATACTACTTCCGTTTAACGGATATTCATTAAAATGTTTGTGTGGGTCTCCTTACGGTACATAAGTTCCAAATTTAAACTTAATAAGATTTTCCGTTCTTGATATAGGTACCGGGTGAGCATAAAGTCTTGCCCTGATTATAAAAATTTATTCCAGAATAACTGTTTGACATAATAATTTAAATTTGATGCTGTTACATAGGTTAGTGTTAATAGTTTTTTTTTAAGATTACTTACATTAGTAAACTTCAACGTGTGCCCCCTTGGTAGCTCGGAGAATGTCGAAGCGGTATTCCAGTTCCCGCCAGGTGTTTTGTAAGATGTGTTCTGTCACAGTACCCACAGCAGCTTGTATCCTAGCCTTCAGTTCGTCAACGTCAGCAACTGGTGTGGCGAAGACTCTATCCTTGATATAGCCCCAGAAAAAAAAGTCAAGGGGAGTAATGTCTGGAGAGTGGGGTGGCCAGGGTGTTGGACCATCCCTTCCAATCCACCGATCCGAAAATGTTTCATCACGGAAAACACCATTAACGCTAACATTTACTTGGATGTTTTGCAACAGTTCATTGCACCACAGTTAGAAGAATATCAACCATGGATAATTTTCCAGCAAGATGGGGCACCGCCCCACTGGGCTTTGATAGTGCGTAATTTCCTGGATGAAACATTTCCGGATCGGTGGATTGGAAGGGATGGTCCAACACCCTGGCCACCCCGCTCTCCAGACATTACTCCCCTTGACTTTTTTTTCTGGGGCTATATCAAGGATAGAGTCTTCGCCACACCAGTTGCTGACGTTGACGAACTGAAGGCTAGGATACAAGCTGCTGTGGGTACTGTGACAGAACACATGTTACAAAACACCTGGCGGGAACTGGAATACCGCTTCGACATTCTCCGAGCTACCAAGGGGGCACACGTTGAAGTTTACTAATGTAAGTAATCTTAAAAAAAACTATTAACACTAACCTATGTAACAGCATCAAATTTAAATTATTATGTCAAACAGTTATTCTGCAATAAATTTTTATAATCAGGGCAAGACTTTATGCTCACCCGGTATTTCGTTCACTCACACATAGACCAATCGGAACATGTCTTATTTCGAGAACATGTTTTTTGCCTTCAGGGGATCTAGAAACTTGTATTTCTGGTGAAAACTGGATTTGCAAAAATCGACTTGAAAATATTATATCCAAACCTATTCTTGATACAGGTTAAGAAAAAGTAAAAAACCTATATTTTGTTGTTCATATTATGTTCTTTACCCAAAATGACCAAATGTTCACCTTATTTCTCAAAAATAATTCGATTTCCTTTAATCATAATAATTATTTGTTTAATTTTAGGTGAGGTCAGACGATGGGACGTCTCCGATGAGCGAAGCGCCTACGGTCAGAGACGATGCGGACGGCAACACTTTAGACGACCCCGATCAAGAAGCCGTTCAAATCGACGACGACGATGATGACGTATGCACATTGGGTCAGTACTCTTCAGAATATATTTATTTTTTTCTTGTTCAAGGTAAAATTCTTTTTCTCTGAAAACTTGGGTACTATGAAGGCTTCTTAAATTTTATCGAACCCCGTCGAAACCACTCGTGACAAAAGACTATCATGGTAACTTAATATTTCGCTAAAACGATTAACATTAGGTATGCATTCCACCAGAAAAGCGTGGCAAACGTTCTCGCAAATGCGACGTCGCAAAAAATGATTATACTGTATAATTATTTTTTGCGGCGAATACGCGGGCGTGAGTTTGAATTCCGCTCCGGCATCTAACTTAAACATCCTCTAGTAGCACCTAACTTAAGTTTCAAGTTTCAACTTCGTACGATGTTCCATTCTTGAGATATTTTTCTCACATACATACAGACACACACACGCGCACACAGACCAATCGCTAAAAACGTGTTTTTTGGGTTCAGGGGTCTAAAAACGTGTATATCTAGTGAAAAATCTATTTCGAAAAACCAACATGAAAACAATGCTTTCCTTTCTACATATTCTTATAGGCAAGAGAAAGCAACAATTTGGTGTGAACACTCACACGACTTTCTCTTGCCAATACAAATAATGAACAATATAACCTAACATTTGTAATAAAACATTAGAAGTAGGTAAACAAAAAAACTAACCTTAAAAAACGTAACCTTAATCATGAGTGAAAGACGCAAAATGAAAATCAACCTAGTTTAGCTTAAAAATACGGAAAATCACTCTTTCACGCTAAACTAGGCTCTGTAGAGAAAAATGCTTAAAATAAAAGTTGTAGATCTTTCAATTTCCTATAAATTTAATTATATACTCTTTTGTTGTAAAATGCATACTAGGTCCGAAATCTTTTAAAAAATCGATTTTTTACACGTTTTCGTGGGGAAAAAACAGAAAATCGCTAATTACCGCTAAACAACTAAGCTTTATACAAAAAAATGTTTGAAATAAAAGTTGTAGGATTTTAAATTCTCTACAATTTTAATTATATACATTTTCCCGCTAAAATGCATATTAAAGTTGCAATCTTAAAAAAACAACTTTTTTACGTAATAACACCCTCTCCAAGAATATCAGCAGACATGGCGCCTACCCTATCTTGTAAAGCATAAAAATTTAGTAAGTTAGACGATTTCAAAAAATCGTAGGAGCCGTTTTTGAGAAAATCGCAAAAATGTGAAAAATTACACGATTAAACTACTACTTCCGGTAGACCGATTTTGATGAAAATGTTCGTGTCGGGTCCTCTAGTGGTATTCATTAAGTTTCAAGTTTCAACTTTGTACAATGTTCCATTCTTAAGATATTCTATTCACACTTACACAGACCTTTCGCTAAAAATATTTTTTGGATTCAAAGGGTCTGAAAACGTGTAAATCCAGTAAAAACTTGATTTCGAAAAATCGACATGAAAACAATATTTTCTTTCCTATAATATATTATGACACTTATTGCTAAGGTCCGTTTCGGGATCTAGGCCATTAAATAATCAATACGCTAAAGTTTACAAATTACAAAAATTTATTAGACTAAAAGATTACAAAATAAATGATTAAACTAATTATAATTAAATAACACAATAAATGATTTAATTATTCACTTAAACTAGATAATAAACAATAAATAACTTACAATCACTTTTATAGCTTACACAGACATACAAGACATAGAAATTGAATTCACATTAACTTTATAATACACTCACAAAAAGGCTTTACACAATAGACTCACAGACAGTGTTACAATCGTCGACTGACACAATGTTCGGTACGCGCCTACCTACGTCCGATGGACATTCGTCAAAGATCAAACGATTACTGACTGACCGCACTCGGGGGTCTCTTTTTATACCTACTCATTCATAAAGATTGTTCCAGAATAAAGTAGTGAAATCTACTCAAGTACAAAAATAGCTCTTTATTTATGAATGCTAGAAAAATCTTGTTAATAGGTCAACAAAAAGTCTTTTGTAAATAGAAAACGTAAACAACCTGCCTCCCTCATAATAGCTGTACACAATACCTAAACTTTATGATAGTTATTACAACCCTTATGAATGAATAGACACTTTTATGGTTACAACTGTCATTTACAAAACTGATCTTATTGTGTAAGTTATTGTTATTATTTCTTAACTATTTTTATGAATGGATTTCTAGAACATTCGTGTCGTTTCTTGGATCTTGTTACAATATTCATATAGGCAAGAGAAAGTAAAAAACGAGAAGATAAATTATAAATTAATATTTAAAAAAAAAAAAAGTTAGTTTGGTGCCGCCTGATTTTGTTATTTGATTTTCTTGTAAATTTTAAAGTTCATAAAGTGAACTGGGAAAGGTTGTTTTCATGTTAACTTTTTAAGAAAGTGGAAAATTTCAGTGTCCGTCTGTGTCTGGTTGTTATAACTTGTTTTTCCTTTAAAAGGAGTCGTCTTTCAATTTTTCCCTTTTTTCTTTCATATCGTTAGTCGTAGGAAAGTTTTGTAAGATTTTCTTCTACACGATCGATCCCGAGTCTAGAATAAAAGTTACGAAGCTTAATTTTTGTTTATCGTGCGGCCAGTTCCTTTTCATTCTCTACCCCTTCCCACCTCTTACTCTTGTTCCCTCACTTTCTTTTTATTTAGAGATATAATAAAAATAATAATAAATTTTGTTTTGGGGGCTCCAAGACTCTACACACCCCACCGTCGTCTCCAACCACGACTACGGCTTGTTTCAAGAAATCCAAGGTGGTATACCATAACAGCGCTAAATTCACCTTAGTTTGCCACACAAGTCTTCTTTTCAATTTTTCTTTTTACTTTCTCTTACCGTATATGAATATTAAAGTAATAGTAAAGTATTGTGTCATGTCGATTTTTCGAAATCTCGTTTTCACCGAATATCACATTTTCAAACCCCTTGAACCAAAAAAAAAACATGTTTTTAGCGATTGGTGTGTGTGTGTGTGTGTGTGTGTGTGTGTGTGTGTGTGTGTGTGTGTGTGTGTGTGTGTGTGTGTGTGCGCGTGTGTGTGTGTGTGTGTGTGTTCGTGTGTAAACAAAATATCTCAAGAAATTATTACATCTACAGCAGTTATACCAACATAAAGTCAAAAAAATTTCATGTTAAACCACATCATTTACTTTCATTACATACACAAGTGTGGCCCATATGTCGGTTTTCCCATGAGATGGGACATTTCATTCTTATAAGTTGGTTATAGTGTAATGTTGGCAGCATCACGTACAAAATTCATTAGTTGTCTGTAACAGTAGCTAGTGTGAGGTACGTCTCCGTGTAGTTACTATTTTTTTAAATATTTACAACTGAACAACTAGTTTATTTGCTTCAGTTGTGGTGGAAGCATCATAAAAATACTGCTAAAGTACTGGAAGAATTTAGTGATAAGTATCCAGGTGTGTCCATTGTAAAGGAACTAGTATATTCTTTCAATTTTTAAAATGGCTTACTTTTGACTTATGGCACAACCATTAATGATTTCTATATTTTTTTATATTCTTTAAGAGGAATCGAATGACACTATTTTTGTTTTCAAATTCCGACTTTGATTTGTGACTTCAGGTTTTTGGGCACTTCCGATCGAACCGGAACTTCAAACCCAATTATTTCTGTATCGTCTCTGTAAGAGGAATCGAATAACACTATTTTTGTTTCTAAATTCCGACTTTCATTTCATGACTTCCGGGTTTGGGACATTTCCGGTCGAAAACGAAACTTCAAAACTAATCTAGACCTACTAACTTTTTATGTAGAATTATGTTACGAATCCAAAAACCGTTTTTTGTTAATTCTGACTTTGATTTTTTTTACTTCCGGTTTTGGGCTGCTTTCGACCAAAACCGGAACTTCAACCCCAATACAGAACCGCTATCTGTTTGTGAAGCTTATGAATTCGAAAACCTTTTGTTTTTATAAATTTTAGTCTCTGACTTTGATTTGTTGACTTCCAGTTTTGGGCTACCCAGTAAAAATCGGAACTTTAAACCCAAAGATTTCTTATCTATTCTTTAAGAGGAATCAAATGACTCTATTTCTATCTACAAATTCAGACTTTGATTTTTATGTTTCCGGTTTTTGGTCACTTTCGGTCAGAATCGGAACTTCAAACTCATTCCAGAACCACTAACTTTTTGTGTTGTACGAATCCGAAAACCGTTTTTTGATATCTCTTGTAGTTTCTGACTTTAATTTTTTAACTTCCGGTTTTGGGCTTTTGCGGTCGAAATTGGAACTTCAAACCCATTCCAAAACCTTTAACTTTTTGAGTAGATAACAGATCCGAAAACCGTTTGTTGCTATCTCTTGTAGTTTCTGACGTCTGGGTGTGACGGACGGACGGACAAAACAGAATGATCGATGATTATTTAAAAAAATTCTTTCAATAAACAATTTTGTTCAATATTAATATAAAAAATATCACGTGAATGACTTTGTTCTTTTTGTTTCAGATCTGTGTGACGTGGAGGACGTATTCAAGAAAGGAGTAGTCTACAAAGGTATTTACTGGCCTACTTTTACAAATGCTTTCAAGGAAGCACACCTCGAATTCTCCTACCAGAGGTATTCATACAGGCAGAGACAGAAGTCCCTCATCGTGGTCAACCTGCTAGACGCCATTCTCAAGTTCATTTACTCATGTCAGTATTATTCTCTATTCAACTTTTATTGGTCACGTATCGGGTAAAGATACTTGAGTCGCGTGAATAGGTATGTCCTCACTCGTGCGCTTTCTTATTCGACTTTCCATTCGACGTGCGATATCGCATGTGCTTAGAGGCATGCCACCTTTCCGCACTCGTTTGAAGAAATTTATCTCAAAAAAAAACATAAGTATTTTTGAATAATGCACTAAATTAAAGCCTGTTCTTTACTGCATTGAATGGTTTGATTTAGATTGTTTTATTTAGAAATTAATCGGATAACTCCAGTAATTTACGCAAAAAAGTACTCAGTTTTTAGCCGGTTTTTCGTTATTGTGGTTTTTTAACGTCCGTTACTCCGTCCAGGCTTTTCATAAAAATCGGCGTTTAAGTACGTTGAAGATCAGAGTATTTTCTATAATATGAATGTTTTAAAAGTTAAATCTCATGTTCCGTTTTAATATGCCCGCCGTTTTTTAAAAAAGTGATTTTTTGGCTTTACGTAAAGGTAGGGAAATGACTTTTGGACTGAACCATCCATTTTCACAACGGTATTATGTCAAGCAAAGCGTTTATTTTTTTAAATAAAAACATCGTTAAATAATTCAAAATGAGATACGGAATGAGTTGCAGCAGGAAAAACACAGAAGTTTATTTTTCTAAACAACTATACTCGGAGCGAATATCGCTATAGAGCTCAGTTTCCTCTCAAGAAGTTTAGAGACTAATAGAATTTTCTATTAACACTACAAATCTATTTCTAATTACAAATGCAAAATACGATACGTGGCACAATACTACTGTAAAAATGGATGGTTCAGTCCAAAAATCATTTCCTCCTCTTTACAAGAAGCCAAAATACACTTTTAAAAAAAAAATGGCCGGCATTTTAAAATGGAACGTCAGACTTTTATTTTAAAATGTTCATATAGAGAAAACTCTGATTTTCAATGTACTTAAACGCCGTTCTTTTATGTGTGGACATACCTTTTCACATGTGATAAACATAAATTCAAGGTGTAATCTGTTACAGTTGTGATCATGGAGAAGTGGAAAAGCCAGTTGCTGGGAGTGCAGATGGCGTGGAGTGTAGTTATGCTGGGCGCCAATTTGTCTTTGATTCTTCTCGGCTGGTGGAGATGTTTTGCTAACAATTACCTTCATTTAGCGGCTCTCTTCACCTGGCTTCTTCTCAACGTCCAAGGTAATGAACAACCCCTCACTAAACTACTATCGTCCAAGAATTTTTATCTTCATACATGGAACGATACAGTGGAAGACATTAATTTCTCCAGTTCTTACGATTATTAATTACTCGTTCTTACGTGCATTACAATTCATTTTCAATTAGGAATTTAGTGTTGTAGTATTTTTTTGTTTTTTAATTTCTATTTATCATTTAATTCTGTATGTGGTTAGAAGCACGTATCAGTTATCATTGTGATGTTTTCGTTAAAAGTGTTGCATTTTTTCTGAGTCACCGCTTTATCAGCTGATTCGGTAACTACTGTTCGTTTACTCGAGCTACTTTCTTAAGAAAAACCGAGTATAGAGAACCCGACACGATTATTTTCATCAAAATTTTTCAACCGAAAGTGGTAGTTTCTTCGTGTCATTTTTCACTTTTTTACGATTTTCTCAAAAACGGCTCCTACGATTTTTTAAAAATCGCCTCATATACTGAATTTTTTATGCTTTACAAGACAAGGTAGGCGCTATGTCTGCTGAAATTCTTGGGAAGGTTATTTTTTCATAAAAAAAATTGTTTTTTTTAAGTTTGCGGCTTTAAAATGCATTTTTGCGTAAAAATGTATAAAGTAAAGTTGTAGAGAATTAACAATCCTATAAGTTTTATTCTAAACATTTTTTTGTATAACACTTAGTTGAGCGATAATTAGCAATTTTCTGTTTTTTCTCACGAAAACGTGTAAAAAATCGATTTTTACGATTTCAGCCTTAGGCCATTTTCCGACTAAAGTACAACAAATACAACAAATTTATTGAAAAAAAAAGATCTACAACTTTTATTTAGAACACTTTTCTCTACAGAGCCTTTTTTAACGTGAAAGAGTGATTTTCCATATTTTTAAGCCAAACTGGGGTTGATTTCATTTTGCGTTCTTCTTTTGCGGTTATGTTTACTGACGTTAGTTTTTTTGTTTATTTCTAATGTTTTATTACTAATGTTAGGTTACGTATATTGTTAAATATTTGCAGTGGCAAGAGAAAGTTGTGTGAGTATTTCACACATGATTTTTTTTGTCATCAGTCTCTCGACTGGTTTGATGCAGTTCTCCAAGCTGTTCTATCTTGCTTAAGTCGTTTCATATTTGCATACCTTGAACACTCTACATCTTTTGTAATTTGCTTTAAAAATTCTAATCTTTGCCTCCCCACAATTCACTCCCTCAATATTACCCTCCATTTTTTATAGATGTGTAAAGATATGCCCCACCAGACTGTCCCTTCTTTTTGTAAGATGCTTCCTTATACTTCTTTTTTCATCAACTCCCCTAAGAACCTCTAAATTGCTTATCTTTTCCACCCATCTAATCTTTAACATTTTCCTATAACACCACATTTCAAAAGCTTCTATGCTCTTCCTTTCTACAGCCCTTGTCACCCACGTTTCACTACAGTACAATGCTACTTTCCAGACATAGTCATAAGCTTTTTCATTTCAAGGTGTTTCTAGCTTCAGCAATTCTATTTTTGATATCACTTGTGCTTCTACCAACGTTTGTTATTTTATTCCCTAGATAGCAGAATTCCCCTACTTCCTGTATGTTTTCGTTGCCTACTTTTAATTTTCCATCCCTTCTAAACCTTCTTGCTAATGTAAACACTTTTGTTTTGTTCTTATAAAGGCCTTGTCAAACAGAAAGCGGACGGCCGCTCTTGTCCGCGCGGACCCTGTGTTAGGCATTGTTGCATCACCCTAGTCAAATAGACAGCGGCCTACGCCGCGTACCAATCTATTCCGCGGCGGACTGTTGGGAGGTTGTATTTTTCTACAGAGTCCGTGATGGACAGGATGGCTGATGAAGAGGAAAAATTAATTGAACTTGTTAGGGAGCACCCACATTTATATGATGCGCAAGATAATGATTACAAAAACTTGGTTAAGAAAGCACAATCATGGAGAGAAATAGCTGAAAACCTTCAACTAACCAGTAGTATTAAACACAAATTTTATTATTTTTTTGTTATTACAATATTTATAACAAAAAATTAGTTTTACGTTTCTACTGTCGACGTGATTGACAGTATAACTGTGTATTGAAAGTGTATCAATGTGTGAGCGGATTAAAAAAATTGAGTTGAAATTAAAATTTTATAATAACAAAGGAGACTTTTCTGTTTTGATTTTTCGTTTTAAAATCGAACGGGGAACAACACGGAATTGAGAAAGGGCGGAGCACGGAGGGAGTCAAGATGGGTGCTTTTGTTACGTTTTATAAAACCAATCAAAAATTAGCTCTTTGTAAAAGAAAAATTATTAACATAGTTATTACGCATATTAAATTGGCAGTGATTAGATACAATTTTCTTTGAACCTTTTTACTTTCTCTTGCCTATATGAATATTATGGGAAGGAAAGTATTGTTTTCATGTCGGTTTTTCGAAATCGAGTTTTCACCAGACCTACACGTTTTCAGACCCCCTGAACACAAAAAAAACATCTTTTTAGCGATTAATTTCTGTGTGTGTGTGCGCGCGCGCGCGCGCGCGTGTGTGTAAATAAAATAGGTACTACTACTGGATCCAACGTAACCATTTTCATCAAAATCAGCCAACCGGAAGTAGTTGTAGTTTTCCAAGATTTTTTTTTTGTTATTATTATTATTCGTGCGCTATTATTCGTGTCATTTTTCACTTCTGTGCTATTTTCTCAAAAACGACTGCTACGATTTTCATTAAAATCCCCTCATTTACAACACTTTTTATGCTCCACAAGATAGAGTAAGCGCCATGTCTACTGAAATTCTTGGGGAGGCTGTTCTCTCGTAGAAAAAATGGTTATTGCAGCCTTAAGATTGTATTTTAGTGCAAAAGTGTATATAATAAAAGTTTTAGACAATTTAAAAATCTACAACTTTTAATTCAAACATTTTTTTGTATAACGCTTAGTTTAGTGGTAATTAGTGATTTTCTGTTTTCCCCCATGAAAACTTGTAAAAAAATTGATGTTTTAAGATTTCGGCCGTAGTATCCATTTTACGATAAAAATGCATATAATCAAATTTATAGGAAATTAAAAGATCTACAACTTTTATTTAAAGCATTTTTCTCTACAGAGCCTAAGTTTATAGCGGCAAAGAGTGATTTTCGGTAATATTAAGGCAAACTAAGGTTGGTTTTAATTTTGCATCGTTTACTCATGATTAAAATTAGGTTAGGTTTACTGACGTTAGTTTTTTTTGTTTATTTCTAATGTTTTATTACTAATTTTAGATTATATTGTTCATTATTTGCATTGGAAAGAGAAAGTCGTGCGAGTGTTTCACACCTGATTTTTACTTTCTCTTTTCCTACTTGAATATAGGGAAGGAAAGTATTGTTTCATGCCGATTTTTTCAGTTTTCACCAGATATACTCGTTTTTAGGCTACCTGTACCCAAAAAAAATGTTAAACATGTTATAGCAATTAGTTTGTGTGTGTGACCAAAATATCTCAAGAACGAAACATCGTTCGAAATTGATACGTGAAACTTAAGTTTGGTAGGACCACTAGAGAACCCGACACAAACATTTTCAAGTTTACGGCAGTCATTTTCAATGTCATGTAGGTAGGCGTCATGTCTGCTGAAATTCTTGGGAAGGCTGTGCTTTCGTAGAAAGAAATGTTTTTTTTAAGATTGCGGCCTTAATATGCATTTTACGGCAAAATTGTATATAATAAAAGTTGTAGAACGTTTATAAAACCTACAACTTTTAATACAAAGATTTTTTTGTATAACCCTTAGTTTAGCGGTAATTAATGATTTTCTGGTTTTGTTTAATGAAAATCTGTAAAAAAATTGATTGTTTCAAATTTCGGCTGTAGTTTCCATTTACGACAAAAATGCATGTAATCGAATGTATAGGAAATTAAAAGATCTACAACTTTTATTTGAAGCATTTTTCTCTACAGAGCCTAGTTTATAGCGGCAACGAGTGATTTTCCGTATTGTTAAGCCAAATTAAGGTTGGTTTTCATTTTGCGTGATTCACTCATGATTAAAATAAGGTTATGTGTTTTGAGATTAGTTTTTACTTTCTCATGCCTTATGAATATATATGAAGAAAGTATTGTTTAATGTCGAATTTCCGAAATCGAGTTTTGAACGGATCTACACGTTTTCAGACCCCCTAAGCCCAAAAAACATGTTTTTAGCGATTGGTCTGTGTGCGTAAATGTGTGTGAACAGAATATTTCAAGAACGGAACATCGTACGAACTTAAAACTTAAGTTAGGTGGACCTGACACAGACTTTTTAAGTTTACGGCAGTCATTTTCAATGTCGGCAGTCATTTGGAGGACAGTGCAAAGTAAACTTTTGGGGCACCCGGTACCAATAGATTATTGTACTTAGGTTTGCGTACATTATGAAGATGAGTTTTAAGAGAACTAAGAGTTCGCAGGTGATTAATCGCTTTGTGATTAGCCAAAATCTCACCGTATCAAAGTTAAAAGTTGTCTCGTGCAAAGTTTAAAACATTTGTAAGTTTTCTCGTCAAAGTTCAACGAGGGAGATGACTCCGCCCGCAATGTCTACTTTTTCAAACTGTATTTAATACTCGTTGGGTGGAGTGGGGAAGTATTTTATATACCCTTATTTTAATTAATTAGTAAGTTTAACGACACCTGAAGCCAAAAATATGAAATTCAGAAATGGTGTATTTTATTACTTTCTCTTGCCTATATGAATAATACGAGGGTAGGCTGATAAGTAATGCACACATGCTTGTAGAAGACGAACAAAAAGAAATAGCAAGATGGGGTAAATAACAAATTAAAGTACAAATCTTAACCTACCAAATTATCTATTTATTTTTCAATATAGTCACCGTTAAGCATTACACATTTCTCCCAACGTTTAACAAGTTTTTTCATTCCGTCACTGAAAAATTCTTCCGACTTTCCTCGAACCCAGGACGCAATAGCTGCCTTCACCTCATTGTCCGAGCTGTAATGATTACCCTTAAGGTCTCTCTTCAGTAGAGGAAAAAAATAAAAATCGCAAGGCGCAAGGTCGGGAGAATACGGAGGGTGTAAAATTGGTTGAAACTTCAGGTTTCTCAGAGCCTCTCCAGTTGCACGCGAAGTGTGTGGACGAGCATTGTCGTGTTGCAAAATTATTGGCGCCAGGTTGCCTCTAACACGACAAACTCGACGTCGGAGGTGTTTCAGAGTCTGTATATACTGAGCAGAATTTACCGTTGCCCCTCGTTCCAGATAATCAGTCACATAAACTCGGCGAGCATCCCAAAACACAGTCAAAAGAATTTTTTTTGCGGACGGTTGTGTTTTGAACTTTTTCACAACAGGAGAATGTGGATGACGATATTCAGCGCTCTGCCTTTTTTCTTCGGGATCGTAATGATGAACCCATGACTCGTCCCCCGTCACAATATTCAAAAGAAAGTCGTCTCCTTCGTCACGGTAGCGCTTCAAAAGTTGTTCACAGCATTCCAATCGACCCTGTTTATTCTCGTCTGTCAGACGGCGTGGTACCCATCGTGCACAGATTTTACGGTATCCCAATTGTTCAATAATGAAGCCAACACGTTCCTTAGATATTCCAATTTGGTTTGCGATACGCTGTTGAGTGATTCGCCGGTCATTTTGAATCAAATCATCGATGAGTTTGCGACGATTATCGTCTGAGGCAGTGATTGGTCGTCCACTGCGTGTTTTGTCAACAATTAAGGCTTTTCCAGGTTGGCAATCACGAAATTTTATTACCCAACGATTCACAGTAGACCTATCAACAGTATCGTCACAATAAACAGCCTTTAAACGACGATAAATCTCACTAGGATTCACTTTCTCAGCAGTTAAAAATTCGATAACAGCGCGTTGTTTAATTCTCGTTGACATAGCACCAGAACACGACGCCATACTTCCACTACTCAAAACAAACTGAATGAAAGCAACGCCTTCAAACTGCGCAGGCTTGTAGAGGAGAAATAGTACTTCCACATGCCACCAGGCGCGCTACTGAAGTTTATTTAGTTGTCTTCTACAAGCATGTGTGCATTACTTATCAGCCTACCCTCGTATATAGGAAGGAAAGTATTGTTTTCATGTTGATTTTTCGAAATCAAGTTTTCACCGTATCTACACTTTTTCAAACCCCCTGAACACAAAACACATGTTTTTATCGATTGGTCTGTGTGTGTGTGTGCGCGCGCGCTTGCGTGAGTGTGTGTGTGTGTGTGTGTGTGTGTGTGTGTGTGGATGGGGAACAAAATATTTCAAGAACGGAACATCGTACGAAGTTGAAACTTGAAACTTAAGTTAGATACCACTAGAGGACCCGACACGAACATTTTCATCAAAATCTGTCAACGGGAAGTAGTAGTTTATTCGTGTCATTTTTCACTTGTTGCGATTTTCTCAAAAGACGGCTCCTACGATTTTTTTTTTAAATTTATTACATTTTTTATGCTCTAAAAGTTAGAGTAGGCGCCATGTTTGCTGAATTTCTTGGGGAGGCTGTTCTCTCGTAGAAAATATGTTTTTTTAAGATTGCAGCCTTAAGGTTGCATTTAAGCGCAGAAGTTTATTAATTAAATTTATAGACAATTTAAAAATCTACAACTTTTATTTCGAACTTTTCTTTGTAAAACGCTTAATTTAGCGGTAATTAATGATGTTCTGGTTTTTTTCATGAACATCTGTACAAAATCTATTTTTTAAGATTTCAGCCTTGTATGCATTTTACGACCAAAGTAACTTATATGTAATCAAATTTATAGGAAATTAAAAGATCTACAACTTTTATTTTAAGAATTTTTCTTTACAGAGCCTAGTTTAACGCGAAAGAGTAATTTTCCGTACTATTTAGCCAAATTAAGGTTGGTTTTCATTTTGTATCTTTACTCATGATTAAAATAAGGTTATGTTTTTGAGGTTAGTTTTTTCTTATGTTTTATTACTAATGTTAGGTTATATTGTTCATTATTAACATTGTCAAGAGAAAGTTTCGTGAGTGTTTCACACCAGATTTTTGTTGGCAGCGTTCGTAAGCTTGGGTATTCTGGACTACCTCAATTGGTACGTGCTGTTCATAGTGTTTGTCACGTATTCTGTGCTTCCACTCCCTCTACGCTGGAGCACACTGACTGCCTGCACGACATGCCTCCTTCAGTTGCTTATCCACGCCTACAAACAACTTGATGATCAAAAGGTAACACCCATTTTATCTATTTTGTAGTGTTACTAGCTAAAATGCCCGTACTTCGAACGGTTTTCTTGGTGCTATGGACGGTCTGTTGGTGTACCGAGTTCGATCACTGTCAGATCTGATATTCTTCAATCATTTATTGTTATCTATTCGTACCTCCTTTCAACTTCAGCATTATTATATATGAAAAAAAATAGTTGGACGTAAAATAAAAGCGAGATCTTGGTGTAAATCAAAATACGCAGCGCTTTATTATTTTCAGAAGTGTAGTTATTTTTTAATTTCCAACAATAATGATTACTTTAGTGAATGTAAATTAGCCATTATTGAGATATGATAATACATTCCAGTGTATTAATATTAACTCAATGACCTATTGAGACGCTAACTGTAGCTTATGTTCATCAATAGACTCGATCTCGCGAAATTGTCTTTCCCTGTCAGCCTCAAGACGATTAGAACGGGCTTCAGAACACTCACTTTTGCGAATAGAACCTTGACGGACCTGTTAAGTCACTAATCGTAAGTCATGGTCTTCAACAGACTCGGCCTCACATAGTTGTGAGTGTCTCTTCCTGTCAGCCTTCAGACGACTGGAACGGGCTTCAGAGCACTCACTTCTACGGAAAGAAGTCTGGTGGACTCGTTGAGATACCAGTAGTTGTTCACATTGTTCTACGAGTTCCATTTGGCGAGTATGAATAAGGCTCTCTCGATTTGTTTTTATCTTTGATGTAGTAGCTTCCTGGCTCTCGTTAGCCGTGTTTAATTTTATAATTTTGGCACGTCTTGTAACTTTGGTCAAGCATGACCTCTTCCGCAAAGGCATATTTATCTTCGAAATGAGAAAAAACGTACGGAGAAAAGCGTACGGAGTTAAGAGATATCTAGGAGTAAAGAAAGCAAACTAAATAAGAATACCAGTACTCGTAAAAACTTCACTATTTACAATAAAAAGGATTAATATTAGATGAAATTGAAAGAATCTAAACACAATGTGTACAACAGCAATGCAAATGTTAATCGAGGCTGGGACCTCTAGAGAGCCAGTTTTGTTTACTGGTGGTCTGGGGTATGCGTGTGGGCGAAACCCAAACTAATTCCACAAAAATGAATTTGTATGTTTAACATAAATAAATAAATTTACTATTTATATATAGAATGAAAATTGATGTTTTGAAGATTTTCTCACAGAAATCTGTGTGTATAATGTAACAGTCGGTAATTTAATTATTCGCTACAGAGCAATAAAAATTGCTCTTATGATACCGTTAAATGAAAGGTAAATTACAATAGGAACACTCCACGATGGTTAGTTAACTACTAAGGTGATTGTCATTTTTTTTTTGACTATGTGATCGAGAAAGGATGTGTCGTGTAAGGCTGGGTTGTAGTGGAAGGGGTAGGGTAGGTAACCTAAAGAGAGTTTCGGCAGTCTATGTTTATTGTTCTGATTTGATTCCTAAAAAAATATTGCTATGTTCATTTTTATGAAATTGGTAATATCTCCGTTATTATGAATGCAAATGAAAAACTTTACATAATCAAACTTATTTGTCTATAAACGTTTCGTAATTTCGATTATATAACATTTTTTGATAAATTTACTTTTTACGGAGATATTCGCAGTTTTTTGTTTACCCCTCCCTCTGAACTGTTCCCGACCCTTTGTGATATTAAAAAAATGTATTGCCTATTTCATTTCGATAATGTCCAGAACCTAAATACCGAAATTCATTGAATTTGGTTCAGCGGTTTTTGCGTGATGCCGTAATATACAAACAGACAAAAATTCAGGTGAACTTATTTTCGATGTTTACTTAGTAGATCTGGCGTAGAAACAAAATTTGGGGCATTTTGAAAAATTGTACAGACAAAATCACAATTTTATTTATATAGATATACGAAAGATGTCATCCCTTACTGATAAGGGAGAGAATAAATATTGATTAATTAATATAAAATTTATATTATAAAATTAATATAATAGAGGAGCTACACACGCAGTCAATTCCTCGATTAAAAGTTTTGGATTTCACTAATGTTCTTGCTTCATAAATATGTTCTACTTGCTACAATAAAATTACTTTAAATATGTATGCATTTAAATAAATTAACAGTCAGTTAAGAGAAGGAATTGTGTTACGTCATCAGATTACAATTAAAATAACGTATAGAACAACTAAAGGACTTATTTTTGATGCATCGTATAACAACTAGCTACTAATTGAGTATATCAAATTTAATTAAAATTTCAATTTCCTTTTTATGTTTTTATTTAATCTATATAGTTTAGAATTAAAGTCATTTTTATACAAACTTCAATTAGTTTTATTTATTATTTTATTAGCAAGCACAATAAAAGTCCATAATAATAAAATAAAAAAAGTCCATAATAAAGCACAATAAAAGGCTGCCCATAATAAACAGGTGGAGTGTCAGATTATTTGCACTCAATCTGTTCGTTGCAGGGCTAAAATAAATAGTTCTGTTTCTTATCACATGGTCAGCCAATTAAATGACTGAATCATTTAAGAACAGAAGAGGTAGAGGTGTTAAAGACACTAGTCAGAGTAACCTCCTCTGAAAGTAATGAATTTCATTATACAGCCAGACTCTGTGGTGAATGAAGTGAAGGTGTCATTTGCAGAGTGGAAAATAAGTGCTTTTCAGAGAGCCTGGCATGCTGATAAGCATACTTTTCCACTCAGTGAGGAAGGCAGTGGTAAACCACCTCACTCCTCGTTTTACTTAGTAAAACCTCTACGGGTTCAAACCAGCCTTTTGGCTGATGACCTAAACAACAACAATAAAAGTATGAGAAAAATCATTCCTGCTACACACGACTAATCTAGTGAAATTGATTTGAACATTTATAAAATTACTCGAACGTGTGTTTTTTTTTGTAATCCCTTATATGTGTACGTTGCAATCTGATCAATTGAGAACAATAAGCAACCCCATGACCCAATGAGATGAGGATGATGTGTGTGTCGTGTAAATGAGGTGAAGTCTTGTACAGACTCAGGTCGACCATTCCTGAGAGAGTATGGTTAATTGAACCCCAACCATAAAAGTACACCGGTAGCCACTGTCTAGCATTCAAATCCGTATAAAAGTAACTACCTTTACTAAGATTTGAACCAGGAACCTTCGTCTCCGAAAATCAGCTGTTAAACAGCTGATTTTGGCGACGAGTTTACCTCTAGACCAACCCGGTGGGTTAACGTGTGTTATATTTATTTATTTTCCCATTACTTCACGAAATCATTACAATACAAAGTTACGTTTTACTTTCTCTTACCTATAAAAATATATTGGAAGGAACGTATGTTTCATGTAGATTTTTCGAAATCGAGTTTCAACGGATATAGTCGTTTTCAGACCCCCTGAAACCCAAAATAACATGTTTTTAGTGAGTGTGTGTGCGCGCGCGCGTGCGTGCGTGTGAACAAAATACCTCAAAAACGGAACATCGCTGTTCGTAGGTACTACTACAGGAACTGACGCAAACATTTCATCAAAATCGGTCAGACGGATGTAGCAGTTTTTTATGCTCTACAAGATAGAGTAGGCGCCATGTCAGCTGACATTCTTCGGGAGGTTGTGCTGTCGTAGAAAAAAATGTTTTTTTTTTTTTAAGATTGCGGCCTTAATATCCATTTTAGCGCAAAAGTGTATTTAACTAAAGTTGTAGAATATTTAAAAATCTACAATTTTTATTTGAAACATTCCTTTGTGTAACACTTACTTCAGCGGCAATTAGTGATTTTCAGATTTTTTCATGAAAATCTGTAAAAAATTGATTTTTTTAGATGTCGGCCTTAGTACATCTATGCATTTTACGACAAAAGTGTATAATAATCAAATTCACAGGAAATTAAAAGATCTACAACTTTTATTTAGAGCATTTTTCTCTACAGAGCCTAGTTTAGCTTCAAAAAGGGATTTTCCGTATTATTACGCCAAACTAGGGTTAATTTTCATTTTGCATCATTCACTCATGATTAAAATAACGTTATTTTTTGAGGTTAGTTTTTGTTTATTATTGCATTGGCAAGAGAGAGTCGTGTAAGTGTTTCACACCAGGTTTTTATTATTTTGTTTCCATTTAATCTCTAATACATTTAGTTTAGAATTAAAATCATTTTTATCCAGACTTAAATACTTTTATTTATTAGACGCGTAGATGCCGGGAATCGAACCCGGCATGTACGCGTTGCAGCGCGCTAACCACTACGCCACGGAGGCGGCCATAATCTAATTTTAATCAAGATTGAATAGTGCAAAATGAAAACCAACCTAAGTTTGGCTTAATAATACGGAAAAGCACGCTTTTACGCTAAAACTAGGCTCTGTAGAAAAAAATCCTTAAAATAAAAGTTGTAGGTTTTTTAATTTCCTATAAATTTGATTATGTACACTTTTGTTGTAAAAAGCTACTCAGGACGAAATCTTAACAAATCCAATTTTTACAGATTTTGATGAAAAAAAACAGAAAATCATTAATTACCGCTAAACTAAGCGTTATACAAAGAAATTTTTCGATTGAAAATTGTAGGTTTTAAATTTTCTATAACTTGGATTATATACACTTTTGCCCTAACTGCATATAAGGCCGCAATCGTAAAAAACACAATTTTTTCTACGAGACAGCCTCACCAAGAATTTTAGTAGACATGGCGCTTACCCTATCTTGTAAAGCATAAAAAATGTAATAAATAAGGCGATTTTTAGCTGTAAAACAATCATAGAAGCCATTTTTGAGAAAATCGGAAAAAAGTGAAAAATTACACAAATAAACTACAACCTCTGGTTGACCTATTTTGATGATAATGTTTGTGTCGGGTCCCCAAGCAGTACGTAAACTTATGTTTCAAGTTTCAACTTCGTACGGTGTTCCGTTCTTGAGATCTTCTTCCTATGAGATATTTTGTTCACACACACGCGCGCGCGCGCGTGCACACACACACACACACACACACACACCAATCGCTGGAAACATGTTTTTGGGTTCAGGGGGTCCTGAAAACGTGTATATCCGGTGAAAACTCGATTTCGAAAAATCGACATGAAAACAAAATTTTCTTTCCTATATATTCATATAGGTAAGAGAAAGTAAAAATCATCTGCATAGA
Source organism: Catonia carolina (assembly GCA_035578175.1). Lineage (NCBI taxonomy): Eukaryota > Metazoa > Arthropoda > Insecta > Hemiptera > Achilidae > Catonia > Catonia carolina. The sequence goes on along the minus strand of JAQMRL010000014.1, from coordinate 7,203,990 downwards.
TTTTAGCAGTTCAAAAATAAATTATGTGTTCTTTTAAAACACATTTCTCTTGAAGAGAATACATTGAGGTATTGGAAAAGTAATTTACTTGATACAGCGTGGGTCTCCTCAAACTAGCTCTTATAGTGTGTTCTTGTTAGGTAAAGAGATGATTATGCGATTTTATCCGCGAAAAAATTCGTGAAATTTGCCGTTTTCATTTGTTTACTAGGCAATGGTTTATCGGATGAGGCAGCATCCGCTCGGTAATCAAATAATATTTCCATCATGTTTTTGTAATTTCATTTCTCTTTGTATTGGCTTTTATACTCTTTGCCAGCGTTCAGTTCATGGTTTGATCCCTTTGTGAAACCAATTAGTACCGCTGACATTTTATACTCACACATGCCCAAGGAACTTCGTTGTGGGTCGGGTCAGGCGTTACTTCCTACCGAATTAATTTCCACACTGTAATTTTCATTAACAGAAACGCACTTCAAATGAAATCGTTACTGTTTTTGTTTTTTGTGTATTTTTACAATTTTTCAACATTAAAATTGGTGGAGGGTGAGAAATAATTGGAATAATAAACGGCCTTTTCATACATACTGCCACAGTATTTTAACCCTTCTTTCCATTTATAGCTACAAAATGTTTTTATTTCTAAAACAAAATCTGGTGTTAAACACTCACAATTTTCTATTGCCAAATTTTCAATTATTTATTACTTTCTCTTGCCTGTATGGATATATAGGAAGGAAAGTATTGTTTTCATGTCGATTTTTCAAATTCGAGTTTTACCGGATCTACACGTTTTCAGACCCCCTGAACCCAAAAAACATGTTTTTAGCGATTGGTCTATGTGTCTGTGTGTGTGCGCGCGCGCGCGCGTGTTTGTGTGTGTGTGTGTGTGTGTGCGCGTGCGTGCGTGCGTGCGTGTGTGTGTGAACAGAATATCTCAAGAACGGAACATCGTACGAACTTGAAACTTAAAACTTAAGTTACATACCACGACCGGACCCGACATGAACATTTTCATCAAAATCGGTCAACCGGTAGTAGTAGTTTATTCGTGTAATTTTTTACTTTTTTGCGATTTTCTCAATAACTGGTCCTACGAATTTTTTTTTAAATCGCCTCGCTTGCTAAATTTTTTATACTCTACCAGATAGGGTAGGCGCCATGTTTGCTGAAATTCTTGGTGAGGTTGTTCCACGTAAAAAAATTGTTTTTTTAAGATTAAGTACAGCTTTAATATGCATTTTAGCGCGAAAATTGATAATATAAATAAAAGTTGTAGAGAATTCAAAATCCTACAACTTTTTTTGTATAACGCTTAGTTTAGCGCTAATTAGCGATTTTCTGTTTATTTCTCACGAAAACGTGTGAAAAATCGATTTTTTTTAAAGATTTCGGCCCTAAAGAATTTAATTTTGCGTCTTTCACTCTTGATTAAAATAAGATTATGTTTTTTGAGGTTAGTTTTTTGTTTATTTCTAATGTTTTATTACTAATGTTAGGTTATATTAGTCATTATTTGGATGGGCAAAAGAAAGTTGTGTGAGTGTTTCACACCAGTTTTTTTTAAACTAAAATACAGTTTAAAATATATAAAAATTGATTTTTTTAAGGTGATTATTTTCACTTTATCTGCTAGTTCCAGGGCTACAAAAAATGGTTCGGTTTCTTATCACGTGGTCAGCCAATTATATGACTGAACTATTTAAGAACAGAAGAGTTAGAGGTGTAAAAGACACTAGTCAGAGTTATCTCCTTTGAAAGTAATGAATTTTATTATACAGCCAGACCCTGTGGTGAATGAAGTGAAGGTGTCATTTGCAGGGTGGAAAGTAGATGCTTTTCGGAGGGTCTGGCATGCTGATAAGCATAGGCTCCTTTTGTACTTAGTGAGCTTTAAGTTAAAGTTTGATATTGAAAATATCAAGATAGTATTTATTTTTAGATAATTTACAAAATCTTATTTATTTATTCATTGAAAACGTATTGTTTTTTTTAAACTGTTTCATTGATTTCGTTGTTTTTTTTTTTTGCTCGGGCAAAGTTGATTCAAATGAATGGGTACATTTGGAATTAAGTCATTGTTTTAAACTGAAAATTAATTATCATAACATTCAACGAGTTTAAAACAATGACTTAATTCCAAGTGTACCCGTAAATTTGAATCAACTTTGCCCATGCTTTAAAAAAAAGAACAAATAAATCCTAAATGAATTAAAAAAACATCTTTCAAAAATAAACCCTAACCACTTTATGCCACCGACAAGAATGTTGTTCCCACAAAATTACGTGAAATCCGTGGAATCCAGTTGTTATAAAAAATTTTGCTCCGTAGATTGAGTCTGCCATTCATGTTTATTTCTGGATTAAATGCTTGTATTGAAAATGATCTGAGGAAAATTATTGCTTTTTCTACTTTAAAGTCAATAGTAAACCACCGCACTCCTCGTTTTACTTAGTAAAACGTCTAGAGGTTCAAACCAGCCTTTCAGCTGTTGACCTAAACAACAAACTTTTTCTAATAATTCCTGATTATAGAAGTCTTCATTTAATCGTGGGAAGCCTTGGAATGTTTGTAATAATTATAATTATAATAATAAGTAAGTAAGTCACGTAATTTTGCAGAGTGCTGAGGGAATGTTGAAGCAGATGATGGCGTTGTTGCTCGTCTATCTAGCCGTGAATTTTGCCGGCCTCTATACCAAGTACCTGACCGACCGGGGTCAAAGGAAAGCGTTTCTTGAAACCCATCGTTCCACCGAAACCAGGTACCGGACGCAAAAAGAAAACGACCAACAGGAGAAACTTCTTCTTTCAGGTACGTCTAATAAGTTTTAATTGTTAACAGTATACCCTCAATTAACATGAAATAACTGTCGGCCACATTGGCGTATTTGGTAACGTGCTCGCCTCTCATCATGCGGTCTTGGGTTTGAATCCCATTTAGGCACGGTATATTTTCATACGTTACAAAAAAATCATTTCATCCTTCACCGTCTGCAGTAGCAGTAATTCCAGAACAGTCGGACGTTAAACCAAAAAAAAAGAAACAAACGCGAGATTTCATTCCGAAAAATGTCCACGTATAATGAATTCGTGTAAATTGAGCCATTTATTTGTCTACCTTGGAAGACTTAAAGAAACTTGAGTGTTTGTAAATTTTGTAGGATGTTATTATGAATTAAGACATCCACTTCTCTATTTTCCCTTACGTTATTTTCCGTTACGTGGTTTTTAATCTGTAAATTTTGATACATCTTTCCACTGATTGTTAAACCATCAATACTATAATTTTCTCTTGCCTATATGAATATATAAGAAGGAAAGTATTGTTTTCATTTCGCTTTTTCGAAATTGAGTTTGCACCGGATATACACGTTTTCAGTCCACTGAATCAAAAAGAAAACATGCTTTAGTAAAACTAACTTTAGGTCGTGTGTGTGTGAACAAAATATCTCAAGAACGAAACATCATACGAAATTGAAACTTGAAACTTAAGTTAGATACCACTAAAGGACCCGACCAAACATTTTCATCAAATTCGGCCAACCGAAAGTAGTAGTTTATACTTGTCATTTTTCACTTTTTTGCGATTTTCTCAAAAATTTCTCCTACGATTTTTTTAAAAAATCGCCTCATTTACTACATTTTTTATGCTCTACAAAATAGGGTAGGCGACATGTCTGCTGAAATTCTCGGGAGGCTGTTTTTTCTCGTAGAAAATGGTTTTTATGATTGCGGCCTTAATGTGCATTTTAGGGCAAAAAAGTATAATGAAAGTTGTAGACAATTTAAAAATCTACAACTTTAATTTCAATTTTTTGTATAATCCTTAGTTTAGCGGTAATTTGTGATTTTCTGTTTTTTTCTTCATGAAAATCTGTAAAAAATGGATTTTTTAAGATTTCTGCCTTAGTATGCACTTTACGACGAAAGTGTTTGTAATGAAATTTACAGGAAATTAAAAGATCTACTACTTTTGTTTGAAGCATTTTTCTCTACAGAGCCTAGTTTAGCGTGAAAGAGTGATTATCCGTACTATTAAGCCAAACTAAGGTTGATTTTCATTTTGCATCATGATTGAAATTAGGATATGTTTTGAGGTTCGTATTTTTTTTTAAATTTCTAATGTATTATTACTAATGTTAGTTTATATTGTTCATTATTTCCCTTGGCAAGAAAGTCGTGTGAGTGTTCACAACAGATTTTTTTTTTCAAAGCTGATGAGCTCTGATCTTACGCTTGCCCCCTACCCACTTCATAGCTAGCCAATGACTTGCAAGCAACGTTGCCAATGCTTGCTTTTGTAGCTCTGTTATGTATTTCGTCAGCCATTTTTTTGGTCTTTCAATAACAATTATAACCTATGAACAGTCAACCAGCTGATTATATTGTATGTTAACGCGCTCTATAATCGATGTGTTCAGTACGAGATGCAAGGCATGAGTGAACTACTGCGGCTCTTATACGCATGTGCGCGTAATATTTGGCAAGCTGACACATTTTTACAATCTGACAACGCTGCCAAAAGTTCTGATTGGTCTAAAAACGTGGAACAGCAGAGCTTATCAACCGTGAAAATCATTATAATACGTTAAAAGTTAATACAATTTCCTGTTTAATTAATATACGTTTTTTTATGAAGTTCTATAAGTAAGTGCTTAAAAGTAATTCCGTTTAATACGCTAACGTAGGTCTGTCACTTAGAAATCGTATGCTTAATACGATTTTTAAGCGGTTTTGACTATAATTCATTTACTTTTCTTTAATCCCAATATTGTTGAGGTACAAGCAGAAAAGTCATTAATTTAATAAAAGTTGAGTCTTTAATTTAATCAATCTCCTTTTTTGTGTTTTTAAAGTGTTGCCAGATTTTGTAGCGAAAGAGATGATCAGAGATATAGCGCATGAAGCAGAAAAAGGATCTTTCACTCCGAACCAGTTTCACCGCATTTATTTACACTGCTATGAAAATGTCAGCATTCTGTTTGCCGATATCAAGGGATTTACAGGTGAGAACATACTTTTTACTTTCTCTTGTCCTACATGAATCTTGTCCTACAGGAAGGAAAGTATTGTTTTCATGATAATTTTTCGAAATCGAGTTTTCACCAGATCTACACGTTTTCAGATCCCCTGAACCCAAAAAACATGTTTTTAGTGATTGGTCTGTCTGTGTGAATAGAATATATCTCAAGAACGGAACATCGTACGAAATTGAAACTTAAAACTCAAGTTAGATACTACTACCGGACCCGACACGAACATTTTCATCAATATCGGTCAACCGGAAGTAGTAGTTTTTTCGTGTAATTTTTCACGTTTTTGCGATTTTCTCAAAAACGGCTCCTACGATTCTTTTTGAAATCGCCACATTTACTAAATTTTTTATGTTCTATAAGGTAGAGTAGGCCTCATGTCTGCTGAAATTCTTGGAAAGGCTGTTTTCTCATTAAAAAATTGTGTTTTTTAAGATTGCGGCTTTAATATGCGTTTTAAAAGAAAAATGTATATAAGTTAATAAAAGTTGTAGACAATTTAAAATTCTACAACTTTTATTTCAAACATTTTTTTGTATAACGCTTACTTTAGCGGTAATTAGCGATTTTCTGGTTTTATCTCACGAAAACGTGAAAATTTGATTTTTTTAAGATTTTAACCTTATTATGCATTGTACGACAAAAGTGTAGGCCTATATGCATAATAAAATTTACAAAAAATTAAAAGATCTACAAATTCTTTTTTAGTATTTTTCTTTAAAGAGCCTAGTATAGTGTGAAAGAGTGATTTTCCGTATTTTTAAGCCAAACTGAGGTTGATTTTCATTTTGCATCTTTCACTCATGATTAAAATAAGGTCATGTTTTTTGAGGTTAGTTCTTATACTTTTTTCTAATGTATTATTACTAATGTTGGTTTATATTGTTATTTATTTGTATTGGCATGAGAAAGTCGTGTGAGTGTTCACACCAGATTTTTTTGAATTACTCTAGTACCGGTTTTTTTGCTTGTTCATTATAACACGTTCCATCACTGTTTTTGTTTTCTAAAAATAATTGTTAGGTTGTGTTCAATGAAATATAATAATTTATTTCGTATTGTATGTTTTTTCAGCTTGGGCCAGTCAATGCAGTGCACAAGAATTAGTCCGTGTTTTGAATGATCTCTTTGCCAAATTTGATAAACTTGCTACCGTAAGTACACGCTGAACTTTCTTTATCTTTACTCTAAACCATTTTTACTTTCTCTTGCCTATATGTATATATAGGAAGGAAAGTACTGTTTTAATGTCGATTTTTGTAAATAGATTTTTCACCGGATATATACATTTTCAGATCCCCTGAACAGAAAAAAAACATATTAGCTATTGGTCTGTGTGTGTGTGCGTGCGTGCGTGCGTGCGTGTGTGTGTGTGTGTGTGTGTGTGTGTATGTGCGTGCGAGCGCGAGTGTGCGTGTGTGTACGCGCGCGCGCGTGTGTGTGCGCGCGCGCGCGTGTGTGTGTGTGTGTGTGTGAACAAAATATCTCAAGAAAAAAATATCGTACGAAACCACTAGAGGACCTGACATAAACATTTTCATTAAAATCGGTGAACCGGAAGAAGTAGTTTATTCGTGTCATTTTTCACTTTTCTGCGATTTTTTCAAAAACGGCTCCTACGATTTTTTTAAATCATCTCATTTACTAAAGCTTTTTTTCTCTACAAGATAAGGTAGGCTCCATGTCTGCTGAAATTCTTGGGGAGGCTGTTCTTTCATAGAAAATATGATTTTTTCAAGATTGCTGCCTTAATATGAATTTTAGAGCACAAAATAAGAGTTAAAGACAATTTAAAAACCTGCAACTTTCATTTCAAACAGTATATTTTTGTATAACGATTCGTTTAGCGGTAATTAGTGATTTTCTGTTTTTCTCATGAATATCTGTAAAAAAATGTGTTATTTTAAGATTTCGACCTTAGTATACATTTTACGACAAATTATATATAATAAAAGTTATAGAAAATTAAAAGATCTACAACTTTTATTTTAAAGCATTTTGCTCTACGGAGCCTAGTTTAGCGTGAAAGAGTGGTTTTCCGTATTATTAAGCCTAACTAAGGTTGATTTTAGTTTTGCATCATTCACTCATGATTAAAATAAGGTTATGTTTTTTGAGGTTAGAGTTTTTGTTTATTTCTTATGGTTTATTACTAATATTAGGTTAATTGAAGAGCTGAGCGGATAAAGGTGCTATGTAACATTGTTCAAAAATTTTTATTTTGTGATTGCTGAAGGTGTTTAGTGCATACTTAGTTACACAGATGACAGAACGCTGTATATTTACAGTTTACGGAAATACTAGGGGATGAAGAGACAGCTTAATTTTAAGGTTTGTAGAGGATTAAGATGTTAAAATCATTTGACACTTTCTTCTACCAGAATTCACTACAACCTAATAGACATCTTTTTAGAGTGTCACCGGATGGCAACATTAAGTGGCAAACCTTATTTGTTTGGTGGCCCTGTAAAGGATTGTTTAAGCGGTGGTCGTCTTGATGGGAAGCGTTGGTCATAGTCGTCGTGGCGGTCGAGGAGCTGGGTGACACGGCGTGTCGTTGTCCAGCGGAAACATTATCTTTTTCCCTCGCAGTAGTGCGTCGATGGCTGCTTCGTCGGGTCCAATGGGTGTAAGGCTCAGTCGAGGGACCGCTGTGGGCATCGCTCGCATCAGCGGGCGATGACGGTCCGGTCAACGGCTTACGGTGACGGGTCGGCAAGCAGAAGCATCATCTTCTCTCTTGCGGGGCCGTCGATTAGTCTTCGCTGGAGTCCAGCAGCCGTGTGCCATTATGGACGTCTTGTCGTTGTCTGGATCGGAAGCGGTGAGCTGGCGTGGTGGAAGCGGAGCCCAAAGAGTGACGGCTCGGCTACCGGGTTCACGCCTAGCCTTCCCTCAGCAGCAGTTGGGTCCCCACTGTAGCGTGACAGTGGTGGTCCCCAGAGCTCCGCAGTGTCGGGTCGGCGTAGGTCGTCTGCCGATAGCGCGGCCAAGGCGGCTCTCTCCGGGCCGGCGAAGGCTGAATGGGGCGGGAATGTAGCATCCGCCACCAGTAGCGTAGACCAGGGATGGTGCGTCCAGTCTCGGCTGGGCTCGTCTTCTTCTGTCTGGATCGGAAGTGAATCCCTCGGTGTCTTGATCGGAATTCAATCACTTGGCTCAGTGCAGCACTCTTTATATAGTCGCCGAGAGCGCTGTGGTACAGCGGCTACTGGCTTGGCCTTGATGACAAAGGCCTCTATGGTGCGCAGCCGAAAGGTTTGTCGGTATGCTGTCAAAGGGCCTACCGCGCCGACAAAGGCCGAAAGAAGTATTGAAGCCAGCAACACAGTGAATGATTTGTTAGAAGGGGTGGCGGTGACAAGAGTAATAACAGTTAAATCTAGTTATGAACACCTATCATCATTAATATCCATTGTGTGTTCCTCTAAAAATGTCTCTAATAAAGATCTTTACGAGTATTTTGTATTATTAAATTACCATTAATCCATTTATAGATGATACAGTCTACAATAAAGACTTTGAGAAAGTGATGTAAAATTTAATGAAGTAAAGTTGATGAAAGTTGTATGCGTAAGAATAAGTGTCGTAAGGTGTTATATGACAATGGTAGTTGATGCTTAATAAAACTAATAAAATAGTGACAATGAAAAGTAAAGTTTTAAGAACTTTTAATTGCATAAGCAAAATTTTAATGAAGGGATTGGTCTTAGAACTTTCATAGCAATTTTCACTAAACTATATTTTTGTTACATTGCACCTTCATCCACTAAGCTCTTCAATTATTCATTATTTGCATTGGCAAGAGAAACTCGTGTCAGTGTTTCACACCAGACTTTTTATATTCTGCCAATTTTGAATAAAAACAATCTGGTGGCTTAAAACGATTTCATGATTGTATAATTTTTTTTAAATTTTTCATGACAACTCGGGTTGGTCTAGAGGTAAAGTTGTCGCCAAAATCAGCTGTTTAACAGCTGATTTTTGGAGACGAAGGTTCCTGGTTCAAATCGTAGTAGAGGTAGTTACTTTTATACGGATTTGAATGCTAGACAGTGGCTACCGGTGTATTTTGATTCTTCTTCTTCATGTACCATCTCCATTTCGGAGGTTGGCTATCATCATTGCTATTTCAACTTTGGAAGCCACAGCCCTGAAGAGATCAGATGACCCGACATTAAACCACTCTCTCAAGTTCCTAAGCCAAGATATTCTCCTCCTTCCAACAGATCTTCTCCCTACAACTTTTCCCTGGATTATGAGCTGCAGAATCCTGTATCTTGGACCTCTCATGGTGTGGCCGAGATATTGCAGTTTCCTGCTCTTCACCTCACGTAGAACCTCTAAACCTTTGTTCATTCTCCTCAAAACCTCCACATTTGTCACATGTTCTGTCCATGAAATTCTCAATATCCTGCGGTAAGTCCACATCTCAAAGGCTTCTAATTTCTGCTCACGCTGTACATTGAGGGTCCAAGTCTCTACACCATATAAGAGAACTGGGAACACATAGCATTTGAGCATTCGAATTCGGAGGTCTAAACTCAAATCACGGCTACAGAGCAGCTTCTTGATTTTCACAAAAGATGTGCGTGCTTTCTCAATACGACTCTTTACCTCCGAACAGAACTCCACAGAACAACTGACACTTGTACCCAAATAATCATATCTCTCCACTCTTTCCAGCCTTCTGCCCTCCACATAGACATGTTCATTGGGCACTTCAGTTTTGGTGACAATCATATATTTGGTCTTCTTAACATTGAGTGTCAGACCATATTCCTGACTAGCTGTGATAACCTTATCCAACATATTCTGTAGGCTTTGCATGTTTTCAGCAAGAAGTACTGTATCATCAGCATAGCGCAAATTATTCAGAGGAATGCCATTAACTCTTATTCCACCCACCTCATTTTCAAGGGCATTGGCAAAAATTTCCTCAGAGTAGAGGTTGTACTTTGATGGTTGGTGTTCAATTAACCATACTCTCTCAGGAATGGTCGACCTGAGTCTGTACAAGATTACACCTCATTTACACATCATCCTCATCTCATTGGGTCCATAGGGTTGCTTATTGTTCTGAATTGAACAGATTGCAACGTACACACATTAGGGATTGGAAAAAAAAAAATTATTTGATTAATAATTATAGATGTAAAAATCTGGTGTGAAACACTCACACAACTTTCTCTTGCCAATGCAAATAATTAATAATAAACCTAACATTATTAATAAAATATTAGAAATAAACAAAAAACTAACCTCAATAAACATAACCTTATTTTAATCATGAGTGAATGATGCAAAATGAAAATCAACCTCAGTTTGGCTTAGAAATACGGAAAATCACTTTTTCTCTCTAAACTAGGCTCTGTAGATAAAAATGCTCTAAACAAAAGTTGTAGATCTTTTAATTTTCTATAAATTAAATTATATACACTTTTGTCGTAAAATGCATACTAACACCGAAATGTTAAAAAAATCGATTTTTCTCACGTTTTCGTGAGAAAAAAAACAGAAAATCGCAAATTACCGCTAAACTAAGCGTTATACAAAAAAATGTTTGAAATAAAAGTTGTAGAATTTTACATTTTCTACAACTTTTATTATATAACGTTTTGCGCTAAAATGTATATTAAAGCCGCAATCTTAAAAAGAAAATGTTTTTACATAAAAACAGCCTCAAGCAGAATTTCAGCAAACATGGCGCCTACCCTATATTGTAGAGCATAAAAAATTTAGTAAACCAGTTGATTTTAAAAAAAATCGTAGGACTAGTTTTTGAGAAAATCGCAAGAAAGTGAAAAATTATACGAATAAACTACTACTTCCGGTTGACCGATTTTGATGAAAATGTTCGTGTCGGGTCCGGTAGTGATATGTAACTTAAGTTTCAAGTTTCAAGTTCGTACGATGTTCCGTTCTTGAGATATTCTGTTCACACACACACACACACACACACACACACACACACACACACACACAGACCAATCGCTAAAAACATGTTTTTTGGGTTCAGGGGGTCTGAAAAGGTATAGATCCGGTGAAAACTCGATTTCGAAAAATCGACATGAAAACAATACTTTCCTTCCTATATATTCATATAGGCAAGAGAAAGTAAAAATATCAGCTCCCTGATCTATCTCATCGCAGCATCCGTAGAGACAGAAACTTATAGCTTTGTCACAAAATTCTATAATTTTGATTATTTCATTATCTATTTTATTGTATTTTATCGATTGTTTTTTTCATGTTTCAGGAGAATCATTGCCTCCGTATAAAACTACTGGGCGACTGCTATTACTGTGTGTCTGGGCTGCCAAAACCAAGAAGAGATCACGCTCATTGCTGCGTCGAAATGGGGCTTCATATGATCACTGCTATACAGGATGTTAGAGATAAATTGAATGTAAGTACCTATAGTTCAGCCGTTCTAAGTTTGCTCCTAATGTAAACAAATAATGACGTCACTGAGCATGCGCATTATATCTAAATGTGTACACGCTGATTAAAAAGTAACAACTAAATACTTTCAAAAGTATTTAAATACAAAATACTTCTAAAAGTATTTTTATAAATGAAATTGTTAGGTCTACATCATATCACGACTGATGTTTTTAGTACTTTAAGTACTTATAATTTAAAAAATAGTTGACTTAATAGGAATACGACATCCATAAAGTCACGGACTCTAGCGTGCACCCTGTAGTAGCTGGTTTTGGTTTGTTGACAGTAGGAGCAAACTTAGAGCGACTGAACTATATAGACAATCAGCTTGATAAATTCACTGTGGATAATATTGTCACTTGACACTTAAAAGTTTTTTGTGTTTCTTTTGATCTGACTTGAGTAATCTTACACTGAAACCAAGGATGATAAAAACCATTATTTTTACTTTCACTTGCCTATATGAATATATAGAAAGGAAAGTATTGTTTTCATGTCGATTTTTCGAAATCGAGTTTTCACCGGATCTACACGTTTTCAGACCCCTGAACCCAAAAAACATGTTTTTAGCTATTGGTCTGTGTGTGTGTGTGTGTGTGTGTGTGTGTGTGTTTGCGTGAAGAGAATATCTCAAGAATGGAACATCGTACGATCTTGAAACTTAAAACTTAAGTTAGATACCACTAGAGGACCCGACACGAAAATTTTCATCAAAATCGGTCAACCAGAAGTAGTAGTTTATTCGTGTCATTTTTAACTTTTTTTGGATTTTCTCAAAAACGACTTCCACGATTATTTTTGAAATCGCCTCATTTACTAAATTTTATATGCTCTACAAGATAGGGTAGGGCCCATGTCTGCTGAAATTCTTGGGGAGGCTGTTTTTACATAAAAAATTGTATTTTTTAAGATTGTAACTTTTATATGCATTTTAGCGCAAAAATTTATATAATAAAAGTTGTAGAAAATTTAAAATCCTATAGCTTATATTTCAAACATTTTTTTGTATAACGCATAACGCTTAGTTTAGTGTTAATTAGCGATTTTATGTATTTTCTCACGAAAATGTGTAAAAATTCGATTTTTCTAAAGATTTCTGCCTTAGCATACATTTTACGACAAAAGTGTATATTCAAATTTATCGGAAATTAAAAGATCTACAACTTTTATTAAAAGCATTTTTCTCTACAGAACCTAGTTTAGCATGAAAGAGTGATTTTCCGTATTTTTAAGCTGAACTGAGGTTGATTTTCACTTTATGTCTTTCACTCATGATTAAAATAAGATTATGTTTTTTGAGGTTAGTTTTTTGTTTATTTCTAATGTTTTATTACTAATGTTAGGTTATATTGTTAATTATTTGCGTTGGCAAGAGAAACTTGTGTGAGTGTTTCATACCAGATTTTTTTGAATTAAAATGCCTTAAAACTATTCATTCCATTTGCTGCTACATATTCTTGTGAAACTGGATTTTTAACTCTAGCTGCCATAAAAAGCAAATATCATTCAAAACAAGAGCCACCGAGCCACCCTCTAAATTCCAACCAATCCAAATAATGACTCATTTCCAAATGTACCCATAAATTTGAATAGCATTTGACAAGAAACTTAAGAGTTGCAGTGTTGGAACTGACTCCACATTTTAGAGAACTTTGTGCCAAGAAAAAACAGGTTTTTGTTTTGAATTATAAAGGGTGATTCAAAAAGAGCACCGGTTTTTAAACGGCTGGTAAATTTTTGTTTATCGGTTGGCAACATTGTTTGACATCATTTCTATTTCGGAGAACATTCCAATTGACGATTCAGTTGTAGTTTCTCTTGTTCGCAGTGTAGTACTCTCGCAGTCTGTGTCTAACCATGGAGAAGTTTACTATTGCGCAACGAGTGTTAATCGTCAAAATATTTTACCAGATTGGAGAGAGTTATGCGGCTACTGTCAGGCGACTTCGCGGTACTCTAGAACGTAATGAAGCACCGAATGAATCAACAGTTCGGAGGCTCATGAAAAAGTTTTTTGAGACAGGTTCAACAGTCGACCTTAAAAGTTCTGGACGTCGTCGTTCTGGCCGAACTGAGCAGAACGTTGCGTTGGTTCGTGACAGTGTGGCTGTTAACCCAGCAAATTAGGGAGTTTTTGTGGCGTCATTTGGATGGAATGGACATTGACGAGTTGTGGTTTCAGCAGGATGGTGCCACCTGTCACGCTGCACGAGAAACAATGTTGTTGCTCCGTGAACGGTTCCAGGATCGCATCATTTCTCGTAATTCCGACCATCAATGGCTACCAAGGTCGTGTGACTTGACGCCTTGTGACTTTCCTCTTTGGGGTTATCTAAAGTCATTGGTGTATGCCAATAAACCCTGAAACATCAATGACTTGAAGGAGGAAATTCGACGGGTTATCGGGCAAATGGAAGTCGAAACTTGTCGTGCAGTGATATCCAATTTCATGGACAGAGTTGATGCGTGCCAGCGCAGTAGAGGAGGACACATGCATGACACCATTTTTCATACATAAAATCGGAAGGAAAGATGAACTTGTTGATGTATTTATTTTCAGTTTTTCAATAAAATAAATCTCTTAATTTGATATATCAAAACCGGCGCTCTTTTTGAATCACCCTATATTTAGCAATGTGTACTTATTAAAAATACATGTACCGATTTATTTGTAATAATTTTTTAAATTATTTTAACACTGAAACCATTGTCCCAATAGGAATAGGCTTTAAACATCCAACTTAAACAAGAATTATCAGTAAAAGTGTTATTAAAAAGATGCACTCTTATATACCAAGTGTCCGACGAAGAGGTTGCTATTTTTGAATTAATGTCGGACGTATCGCTCACTACAGACTGGAAACTTTACAGTTAAAATAAAATAGATATGTAAAAAAGTACCCAAGAGTTTCATTTTCTTGTTTAGGTCATCGGCCGAAAGGCTGGTTTGAACCTGTAGAGGTTTTACTAAGTAAAACAAGGAGGGAGGTGGTTTACCAGGGCCTTCCTCACTGAATGGAAAAGTATGCTTATCAATATGCCGGGCCCTCTGAAAAGCACATATTTTCCACTCTGCAAATGACACCTTCACTTCATTCACCACAGGGTCTGACTCTATAATGAAATTCATTACTATCAGCGGAGATAACTCTGATTAGTGTCTTTTACACCTCTACCTCTTCTGTTCTTAAATGATTCAATCATTAATTGGCTGACCATGTGATAGAAAACAGAACTATTTATTTTAACCCTGCAAAGAACAGATTGAGTGTAAATAATATGACACTCCACCTGTCTGTTATGGGCAGTTAATTTGATTATGATTAACCAAAAGAAAATGGCGGAATAAGAAAATAATGTCTAAAATGAACAATAATCTTGTGGATGAAACCACTTATACAGGCTGATTGAAGAGGAACTGCTGTTTATACCTCGGCAATTTTTCAAAAACACTTATTACTCATTTTGTTTCGTTGCTATCAGTGCACAGCTATTGATGGACGTCGGTTTGAATAAACGTTAATGAAACAAATTGTGTTCATTAATAATTTATCACTTTCGTATTTCTTTCATTTTATTACTTAAATAACATTGTAACAAATTACCAATTTGAAATGGTTTTGCTAATAAAATTACTTTCCGCCATTTTGTTTTGATTTATCATAAGCAAATGAAACTCGAGGGTATTTTTTTTTTACATATCTTTTTATTATAACTGTAAAGTTTCCAGTCTGTAAAGTGTGCAATACTTTCGGCATAATAATTCAAAAATAGCAACCTCTTCATGGGAAACCCGGTACATATTGGGGCTTGGCTTACAGTTAAACCATAAAGGTCTGAGGGCTCAAAATATAAAGTTTGAGAACCGCTGATGGAGACTATTATTTTTAAGGGTTTATTCGGACAGCCGTTTCAAAATAACAGTTTGGGTGAGAATATAAAATACATAAATTTTGTGGTTTTCTTTGGTATTTTCAGATACTTAAAATAAAAATGTTTGTATTGATTGCAGGTAGACCTGAATATGCGGATCGGCATTCATTCAGGGTCCGTGTTGTGCGGAGTGCTGGGCCTGAGGAAATGGCAGTTTGATGTTTGGTCTTACGATGTCACACTCGCCAACCACTTAGAATCTGGTGGCATACCCGGGTAACATAAAAATTAACTAAAATTTTGAATATGATTGTACATTATTTTAGAACTGCAAATTTACAATCAGTAAATTAAAATAACTGTTGGCCGATATTTAATTGGATCTTTGTAATCTTAGATCGACCAGAAATATCTCGTACCTAAAAATGTAACACCTAAAAGCCAAAGTAGAAACTGGAACCAAAGAAAAAAGAATAGAATATCACATCTACATATCAAAGTACAGAGTGGGCCATATGTCAGTTTCCCTGATATTTACAGAAATCGGAAGAAAGGTTAATGGAATAAGAAACCTATGGACAAAAAGCTTGGAGTAGAGATGGACAAAGTAACTTCAATTTTAATTCCTTCATCATCATTTGCACGCTAGTTCATGATAACCTTAGTCAAAAGATGCCTTACGAGTTGATTTACCGAGACTGGATACAAACGCTTCAGCAAACTTTTGTAGGTTATCATCATTGCAAATCGATTGTGGACGACCACACTTAGTAGCATTTAATAAGCTTCCTGTGTTGTCAAATTTTTTATTTAACTTTCGTAAATGTTGCAGAGTCGGTAACGACACACCTGGATACTTATCACTAAATTCTTCCAGTACTTTAGTAGTATTTTTATGATGCTTCCACCACAACTGAAGCATATAAACTTGTTGTTCAGTTGTAAACATTTTAAAAGTAACCATTATGAAGGAAAAAAATAGTAAATACACGGAGACGTACCTCAAACTAGCTTCTGTTACAGACAACTAATAAATGTTGTATGTTATGCTGCCAACATTACATATTACCAACTTATCAAAAATAAATGCCCCATCTCATGGGGAAACTGACATATGGGCCACCTGGTACATACTATAATATAATTTGAGAGAGCGCTCGGCCTAAGATTGGCTACATCATGTACAATAAGTGGAAGTAAGTGTTTCATTATTATAATTATTTGATGCATTTGATTTGTTGTAGGCGTGTTCACATATCGAAGGAGACACTAAAGTGTCTGGAAGGAGCTTACCAAGTAGAACCGGGCAATGGAGACACCAGGGATGGTTATCTCAAGGTAAGTTCTCGTACACCGTTCGTTTATAATGTCGCTGACGACAAGTGGCAAAATCTTGCTTGCGAAATTGGTGGCCCTGAAACGGGCCATTTTATTAGTTGGGGATCCTGAGAAGGACCGTTTGGGTTTTTGTGGTGGCCCTGAAAAGGGCTGTTGTTGGTGTAGGAAGTGGCGAGCCGGCATGTAGATAGCGGAGTCCGAAGAGTGACGGCTCGGCTATCGGGTTCAGACCCAGCTCTCCCTCAGCGGCAGTTGGGTCCCCACTGCAGTGTGGCAGTGGTAGCCCCCAGAGCTCTGCAGTGTTGGGTCGGCTGATAGTGCGCCCGAGGTGGTTCTCTCCAGTCCCGTCCCGCACTGAACTCTATCTTCACCGTGCTTCCTTCGGCGGCCGGGTAGGAGAACGCTGACCGGTGCATTCAATGAAATGTGCATTCGCCACCCGTAGCTTTGACCAGGGTTGGTGTGTCCGGTCTCAACTGGGCTCTTCTTCGTTCTTACTAGCTCTCCTCTTTCTTCTCCTCCGTTCGGGAGTTGGATGACGAGTGCGTCTCGCTGGCCAGTACGGTTGCTTAAATCTCGTCCGGCGAGTCACTGTATGGTGGAGGGGAGGCAGTGCTGGCTGCGCGTCGATAGCACTCCCTGTGGTAGTCAGGTTCTAGGACCGTCTGCCGACACTGATAATGGTGGGGCAGTCGGTGACAGTAGTTAAACCAAAAGACTACTAGATCACTTTGGCTGAACCTATTATTTAAGATTTATGCTCATAAATTTCCGTTGATGAAACAACTGTTTAATTATGTCTTCTTCTCCTTAAACTTCTTTTTTTTGGCCGGTCTTCATCTACACCACGGCCGGCCTGTGGTATGGCGGTCAGTGCAACTGGCTTCTAGGACAGGGGTCCCGAGTTTGATTCCTGTGCATGTTTAGACTTCAAGAGAAATACAATATCTGCTGGTGAGGAAACAGACTATTTATTTCAACCTATAATCACTTCAAGCTAGCTGATTGGTCGAAGGTAGAGCCATCAATTTATTTATCACTGAAATCATACGCTGATTGGTGTAGGGAGTGGTCAAGCAGGAGACCTGTGGTCAAGAAAGATAAGGATGCCCTCGATCCCACCTCTGTAATATCAATTACTTTTTTCTGTACTTTTTTTCTGTAGGAACATGAGATAGAGACATATTTGATCAGTCAAAAAGAGCCATCGAAACCTAAGCGTCGTTTACAACATCGCCTGTCAAGGACAAGGTTGTGGTCAGAAGAAGAGAAAAACCAGAACGAACAAAACTCACCTCCTCATCAGGATTGTTCAGGTGACCAAATAATTTTTCAATATTTTCTGTGCTCTACAAGATTGTGTAAATGACATGTCTGCTGAAATTCGTAGGGAGCTTTGCTCTCATGATAAAAAAAATAAATGGTTTTTAAATCAGTGTGGTCCAACCCGCAGCCGTCGTATTCATTTTTTGTCACTTTTTTGAAACTACAAGACAGAAAACAAAATATCTCCCAGCTTTATGAATATATTTAGGGTTTCCGCAAATGATTTGATGTAATCCAAATTGTGCTGTAGGCAAATAATACAGTACACTTCCCATCTTGTCAGCAGTTGAAAGACGAAGAAAATGACACAAGTTTTAGTATGTTTAATGAAATAATAACTGATAACAAGAAAGAATTTCAGATCATATGCCAGGATTTTGACTTCCTAAAACAAAATTTTCACAACTCAATAACCCCATAGTGTTTGAAGTGAGTGAGGTGCCTTACCACCTTCAAATGGAAATTTGTGATCTTGAGGCCGATCCATACTACCAGACTCAAAACTGCGATTTCCCTGAAATTTTCTGGAAACTTATTTCTAAAGAACGTTTCCCCAAATTGCTTAAATCTCTCTGCAAATTTTATCACGGTTTGGCTGTACATATGCGTGTGAAAGTGCTTTTTCTGTTCTCAAACAAATTAAATCAAAAACAAGAAATCGGCTTGAATAATAATACTTTACTGGAATTGAGCCTGAAACTTACTGAAATTACAATGGACATTGATAAACTTTTATTAGAAATGCAGTGCCAATCATCACATTGTTTTCTTGACTGTAAACTAAAGTAATAAATATTAAACTAGTCAGTTATTTATGTAATTCGTTTTCTCTCTTGCCCTCATCCTGAACTAAAGTTTGATTGGCCGTCAGGTAAAGGTTGGACCATGATGTTTTAAATATTGCTGCATTAATATGTATTTTAGGACAAATGACTATAATTAACGTTATAGAAAATTTATTAAAAACTTTACAACTTTTATTTCAACATCGATTAGAATTCTTCAATATTTCACTCATCAAAATCAAAGTTCAACAAAAGTTGATTTTCATTTTGCGCCATTCACTCATAATTAAGCATAGGTTATGTTTTCATTATTTACACTGAGCAAAGAAGATCGTGTTTGTATTTCACTCAAAAAATTTTTATATTATATTGATTGGAAATCAAAAATTTATACTGCAGAACTAAACAACCTTGATACTCTCGGAATATTTTTTCCAATTATCACAGGTCAACAAAATTAAGGAAATTGAAAGTTGTTTGTAATCTGATAACTGATTTTAATGTTATTTTGTGCGCTGATTTCAAATATGGCCACCGTTTTTTCCATCACGCAAGGATTTTTCACAACACTGAAAAAAGAAAATGGAGATTGCGTTGTATATATATAGGCCTATTTATGTTTCTCATGGAAAACTTTTATTTGTAAAACATATTGGGATAAAATGAAAGGATTGTGGTATATTTTGGTTCCTCTACGAAGACTTGTACTACCTTTTCTTTTCCTTTTAACGTTTCTTAGGCCACATTTTCTGTTGTAGTAAGCTTCGGATTATCACTATGGATGCACCAACGGTAGTCTGCAATCATGTTCACATTCCACCTTCCCTGATATCAACGTTCCATTTCCTTTGTACCTTGATGAAATCTTTCACCCTGTTCTTCTTCACTTTCATCACCAAAATTTTCAGGGAAGTAATCAATATTAGAATTTAGAAAATGCACCTTCAAGCTCATTGAATAATCCAAGTCTTGGAATTTCTTTAGCATGTTTTCCACTATCCACATAAAATTTGGGTCCTTATTGTTGCCAAGAAATTTCTTTACGACTTCTTCAAATGATTTCCATGGTTCTTGATTTCAAGTCTTCCATTTTGTTGTGAAAGGCTTCATCTTTCAAAATTTTACGAATGTCTGGACTAGTGAAAACGCCTTCTTACACTTTCGCCTCTGACAGTTGTGGAAACTTTTGGCTTAACAATCTACTTTGTTTGATAAAGCTTTTACGAATTGTTTCATCAATCAGATTTTAATGTTAAGTGGAGGTAGGAGTGGACGTAAGGAGTACTTTCAGTGGATCAACCAAATTTTTCCATTTTACATTTTTGGTCCCAAGTTCTAATAATACCCTGCATGGAAATCAGAAAAGTATGGAGTAAATACTTTTTCCTTATAACCATACTAATTAACTAACTAATGATAAAATATCAACAAAATTAATTCAGGCCACATTTTTTATACATGATTTAGAAATATAATATATTTATTTATCAATTTTGACAATATTAAAACAAATTAATATTGTGAAAAAATGATATGTGATGAATTTTTTTGACTATTTTTCCTGAAACCAGCACACAAAAATCTATAAGTATCAGTCATTAGTTTTCAAACAACTTTTCCATTGTTGACCTGTGTTATTAATTGAATCTTATTAAAAAGTGTTTTTTCATAGAATTTTATATGAGACTAGTTCATTATTTTTATTATTATAATGTTTCAGAGAAACACCTGATCAAGCATATAGAAAGCAATGGAAATGGGAATCCTCCAGGGAATCTTACACTCGGTTTTATCGACAACTGGACACCAGAAATACCTTTTGAAAATGTCAGTTTCATCTCTTATAATGAAATTAATAAATTGTATTGGGCCTAATTGAGTTTTGCAGAAACAAAACAAACAAGTACAGTTTAATAAATTTTTAGAAAGTCACAAAAACTGTCTTCCAATTATGTCAAATGCGAGGTCTGTTCAAAAATTTACCCAACTTTTTTTATAGCGATCCTACAGTTCTACAGGAATTCGCTAGGGCTCACTGTGTTCTTAGAAAAACCACGAGTAATCTCCATTTTGTAGTTTGTTTATTTATCTTGCTTAGTTTTGGAGAAACAGTGTTTTAGTAAAGAGTTTTCTACACATTTGTCAAAGTTAAAAAAGAGGACTTCCTGAAACTCAGAAAACCTTTCACGGAAACTCATGAATTGCTTGTTGAGGCTTACGATGATGAATCCATGAAAAGAACAACTTGCTACGATTGGTTTAAACAGTTTAGTGAAAATTCTCCAAGACTCAAAAAAAGCTCATAAAGTTCACTCCAATGTGAAGATCATGCTGACTGTATTATCGATGCCAGAAGAGTTCTCCATAACCATTACCTTCCTCCAGGGTCTACATTAACAAGTTTTACTACATTGAGCTTCTTAATCACCTACGACAAAAATTCCGACAAAAGCGTCCCGAACTTTGGGCAAATGCGGACTGGTTCTTCCACCCTGACAATGCAACAGCCCTCAGAACTCGTAACCATGCTTTCCCACCTACCCTACTCACCTGATTTACCATCCTGTGACGTCTTCTTGTTCCCAAACTCAAAAAACTCCTCAAAGGAAAAAGATTTCCCACAATTCCTGAGATTTAGAAGAACCCGACAGAGCATCTGAAGACCATTCCGGAAAAAGCGTTCCAGGATTGCTTTAGAAAGTGGAAACAACGATGGGACAAGTGTGTACATTGAGGAGGAGATGCAGATTTCTAACCTGTAACTCAAGTATTTTTTTAATAAAAAAGTTCGGGAACTTTTTGAACAGACTTCGTATAAATTATCTTCACACACACATTTTAAGGTTTTTGAGCTGTGCTAATTTAGACGAAAATTATTTTTGGATATAGTTGGATATTTGAATGAACGTCTAAATTCTAAATTCTTCAAAAATAAGTGCTTATTTTTTTACAAATAAACTACATTCATAGGTATAAATTCTAGGAAGGTTTCAAACATTAAGATCAGTGAAAATTGGCTTACAAGAAATCATATGTTTTTGCTTTTTTATTTGTTTTGCTCTTGCATTTTAAATGTTGTCGCCACCGGCTTGTAGTAGTCCAATCGGTAAAGTCATCATAGGACCAGCCGGAGCAGCAGGGCATCTGGTGATTTTTTTTTTTTTTGTTACTTGCATCCTGGAGACTCCAAAGGGAGTATAGGACATGTCAAGATAAAATTGATGAACTGAAAGTTTATCACCAATGAGATAAATTTATCACTTACCACCAAAATTTGTTTTTGCTACTGCTTACTTCAGTAGGCTTGTCATGAACCCTATTGAATTAAATATCACACACAATAAATAATAAAAATAAATCAAACACAATGATAAATTCATCACTTACCAATAATTTCCCCCTACCACTGCTTAACTCAGCAGGCTTGTCATGAACCCCTTTGTATCAAATTTTACATAATATTTGTGTAAAACACAATATTTGTTACACAATATTTATGTACATAGTTCAAAAGGGGAAAAAGAATGGTTGGGGAAGCCTTCACCGCTAACTCAAGAGGAGCAGCTGCTGGCAAGCGAAAAGAGGATCGTCTGTACCGCTGCCTAAACAAATAAACAAATAGGAGCAGTAGCTGACGCAGCGAGAGCACCATTTACTGCTGCCTGCAAGAGGAGCAGTCGTTGGTGAAGCGAAGGGGAAGGGTCATCTATACCGCTGCCTAAAAGAATAGGAGCAGTCGCTGACGAGCAGCGAGCACTATTTACACCGCTGCCTACATGACAAGCAGTCGCTGGTGAAGCAAAAGGTAGGGAAGGGAAGGGAAGTGGTTGTGCAAAGCAAGAAATACTCAATGTTGAGTGCTAAATCTTCCTCCATATTGACCTTCTCGAATGAGCGGATCGATACTGACTGTTCACCTTCAACTATCGCTTTCACCGGTCCCTCAGGTATATCTTACCATTAGCACACGCACTGCGAGAGGTTTGACCGCTGCGCTATCTATCGGCAGCAGCAACCACATCACAGCGCCAACAGCGGTCAAAATACAATTGATGGAATGGCGTAGAAATAGTACAGTATCAATGTTTTCTTCAGCAATAGACTTAACAGACCATTTGTACATTTTAAAAATGTGTTAACATTTTTTATTGCCTCTCTGACAATGATATTGTATGTACTTTAGGAGAGAGTAAACATTTATGTTTAGTTAATATGTATGTTTAGTTTTCCAGCGTACAAGATTTGGACAGTGATGAACTGGCAGTTGCCATAAAAGGAGAACAGCAGTCCATCGGAGAGGGAGTTGTGAGTGCTTTGACCACTTCAGAGCAAGTCGATGAGATAATGGATCATTGCATTGAGGTCGAAAGCAATCAACGGATGCGAAAAGATAACATCAGTCCATGGACACTGAAGTTCAAGGAACAAGATATCGAGGACAAGGTAATTTTACACATGCTGCACGATGTGCATATTTAATACTATTCTACCACAAATTTTATGTGTGTTGAAGGAATGCAGTTTTATTTGCCCACCAGAAGTAATGAGAGTTTAACCCTTTTGCACTTTTCTTTAGTCAACTTTCCATAGTAAAAACCATGGTAAACAGAAGAGACGGTAGGGGTCACTTTAGGATGGGCAGTAGCTGATGATGTCACCGGTCCTTAATAACATGGCCAGCTGTTTGTATTATTTCGGTATTTGTGAATGTTGTCAATCCGTCTAATTAGCGGTTAACGGTATTATGTGAATTCTTTGTGCATTTACTCGTAGTTTAATCGAATATATTATTGAACATAACAAAAACTAGTAAATATTTAGGCCTACTAATAGTTATTATGTATTTAATTTTTTTTTGTTATTTCTAATATTTAGTACTTGTTTATATCTAGTTAGTTCTAATATAATTACATTGAAAATTGTTGCGGGTTGTGCTGACAATGAAAAAATATGCATGAAAGATTTTCATTTCATCGTTTTCCGAAAGATAAAACCTTAAAAAAAGCATGATTGAATGCTTTTCGATGTGAAAGCGATTTTTCGGTTGATTCTGCTCATGTTTGTGGTACTCATGTTGAAGACTGTGATGTCAAATGCGATTTAAAATCTGAACTTTGTACCTTTAAAGCTTCTAAAAGATTCAATTCATCTGCAGTTCATCGTTATAAGATACCAACGTGCGGAACGGTTTAAAATTTTAGTGACTCCGAAAGATATTTGAGACATGAAAAAAGAGAAAAATAGTAGAATTTCTTGTTTTGCAAGGAGAAAATTATGGTTGTTACGAACCTCCTATTGCTAATGAAAATAATCATTTCATACCGAACCTACAACGCAAAAGAATCTGAAGATTTTATAGCGTTGAGAAATGAAAATTTGTCTGCGAGAAAAATTACTGAACTTTTGCGGGAAATAACTTATATTAAAGCCGAAAACACAGATTTAAAAATATTTAACTGAATATGAGTTTAAAACATCCTTTTCCGGAAAATAATAATATATAACATTAGGCCTAACCGTTAAATATTCATAACCATTTTATTTACCAACAAGTAGGCTACCGAATATCATATATTTATGTATATTACAATTACAGGTTTGTTTAAATATTTTTATTTCATAATGTGAATATCTAAAGACAATCTGTTTACTTGAATCGCCAACGAAAAATTGCAGGTAATTATTTTATACCTTACTTAACTTACATTTCATTACAATTCTATATTATTATTATTATTATTATTATTCTCGCTGTTGTTATTATTATAGTCGTGTCACCGCCAACCCTCCTAATTAATCATTTACTGTGTTGCCGGCCTTCAATACTTCTCCCGGCCCTTGTTGGCATGGTAGGCTTTTTGGCGACGTACCGACAAACCTTTCAGCTGCGTACTGACAGAGGGCTTTGTTGCCAAGACCGAGTGAGTAACCCCCCTTTACAAAAGCGCTTTCAGCAACTATATAAAAAGCCCTACACTGAGCCGAGAGATTCAATTCTGATCCAGACAGCAGACAAGACGTCCACCACGGCACACGGCTACAGGACTCCAGCAAAGACTAATTGACGACTCCGCAAAAGAGAAGATTATGCTTTCGCTCGCCGACCCGTCACTGTAAGCCGTCAACTGGACCGTCATCGCCCGCTGACGCAAGCAATGCCCACAGCGGTCTCTCAACTGAGCCGTACGCCCACCGGACCCGACGAAGCAGCCATCAACGCACTACTGCGAGGGAAGAAGATGATGTCTCCGTTGGACGACAACACACCATGTCGCCAAGCTCCTTGACCGCCACGACGACTACGACCGACGCTTCCCAACAAGACGACCACCGCTTAAACGGCCCTTATCAGGGCCACCAACAATTAAAGGTTTTAACTCGCCATTAAATGTTGCCATACGGTGACAGTAGACAAAACATAATATTATATCCCAATATTAGTCTTTAATGTAGAAGAATGAAGTTAAAAAAAGCTGGTGCTTTCCGCATCGGTGACATCATTTGCTAGTGACGGTATGTACTCATAACGGCCGGTCATGCGTGTGACCCCTCATTCATTCATTCATTCATTATAACAAGGGCGTTCGGGCTTCTCCAGCCCCTCCTCACCGCGACCTAAAAGATCTTTTGTGATTGCCCCCATTCCTAGTTTATGCAAGGCCCGCACCTTCGATAAAGCGCAGGGTCTGCCTAGGATTTAATGCACTTACCTGAGCAGGTGTTAACACATCCCCACCCAACAGTGCTATACCTTTGCAGCCACCCACAATGCAACTGCAAAAATATAAATGTGCGACCCACTGAGGCGCCTTACAATACGCCTCTCCGCACAGACCTCCATGGCCCATATTTCATCTTGGAAGACGGTCATGTTACACCCAAGGGCCAGGGAAGTCATTCCCCCGGACCCCCAGGCCCCCAATCCCGCTCTTCCACTCATCACAGGGCCTTCAATATACCAAAAGGTAGCCCCTTCCGGCCTCACCGGCCTACCCTCCGCCCACTCCTGACGATCAAAAATTTTCATCCTCAGTGTGTCGGAGAATTTGTATGATCTGCTCATACGGTCCCAAGGACCACATACCACACCCATCCCTTCAAACCTTGAAGATCTCAGTGTGGCCCATCTCCACTGATGGGACCCCGATCCCGTCCTCCAGCCTCAAGGCAGTTCCAATCGCCTCTCCCCTCACTTGCACATGAAAAGGAGGCAAATCAACCATCGCCTCCATAGCGGCCGTTGGACCAGTGCACATTGCACCACATATCCCTAGGCAGGCCAGTCTCTAGCTCCTCAGCCGATCCTGCGCCGTCCTAGATCTGTTGTTGGCCACCATACAGCAACTTCGTACGTGACCATTGGCAGAATGATGCCCATTCCACCATACGGGGCCCAAGCCCCGGAGTCCTCCCAGCAGACTCTCACCTATTCATAAGGCCTTTATAGCCTTCTCCACAGTCCTGGACCTGTGGCCTTACCAGGTTAGGCCACCATCCATGACAGCCCTCAGATACTCTAACTCAGGGGAGTAGTTTAAATCCACTCCTTCCAGAGTCACAGCATCCATAGCTGTTTTTCATAATTTCAAATGAAATGGGTACCATCTGGTCCCCACTTGCAGCTAGGGAGATAATAGGTCCGCCCCTGCATAGCCCCGCGTACAGAGGTAAGGCACCATACTGTAGGAGGAGCCAGGTATCCTACAGGCACCGTTAAGACACTGATTAAAAGCCCCAGTGCCATCCACCCTTGGGCACGGTACGACTAACACCACTTGGGTTGGGCAAAAGCTAAAGTAGGAGAAGTTGCCTCTAGCACGGATAGAAAAAGTGCTAGATGCCGAGGACAAGGATAGGGATAGACAGACTGAAGCCCAGCATCTCAGCTCACCTCGGCAAGACCAATGCGTGGCTGAAAAGTAGCCATAAAAAGCCGAGGAGTTTCCAGAGGCACGGGCACGAAAAACTGCTACAAAAAGTAAGGGAGCAGGTGTGCTCTCTTGGACGTGATGCTTCGGCACATGCAAGCCAGCCGATCACTGACTTGCTTCGCCTCCGCGTGTGACCCCTACCGTCTCTTCTATTTACCATAGTAAAAACTAATTAACTACAGACTAACGTCAAAAATATACTGTCTGATGATAAAATAAGGCTTATAACTAATTTCATGGTAATTTGCGGGGGAAAATAAGTTCATAATTGGATTGAGCGCCCAAAAAAGTATCGATTTCCAAGAAATTGTTACAATTGGTGACGGACCTTGATTCTATATCATTACCCAAATTTTTACAGGAAAATACGGAAAATATATAAAGGGAAAATATATTGGGAAATGCACGGAATGCATTTTGTATATTAAAATTTAAAAAAGTAATAAGAAATTTTATTACCCTTTTAAATTATTTTGGTTATATGTATATTATAAATATTTATTATGTATTTCATAAAAATGTGTTATATATTTTACATAAATATAATCCTAGTATCATGACATAAATTTAGTTGTATAAATTACGATGTTATGATAGCCATGGTTACATTTTCCATAAAAATATTTTGTCATGGTAACACTGTTACGAGAGTTCCATAAAAGTTATCTTAATTATTTTTGTTTAGAGTTTTTTTCAGAATCCTTATATGAAAAAAATTTTATTTAAATTACCACCTACGTTGCATAGTGATTAGCGCACTAGCCTACAAAGCGAAAGGTCCCCGGTTCGATTCTTGGCTTGGACCTGGAAATTTTAACACGTTAGAACAGACCGTTACAGTGCCAAAACCCACTGTAGTTACTAATGACCAAGTTGTCGATGTGACTTTAAATAAACTAAAAAATCTGGATTATATTTATGTAAAATATATAACACATTATGAAATACTGTACATAATAAATATATATATATTTTCTAACCACCAGAATACGGTAACATAAAACACTTACCAATGTTTATAGCGCTTTCGTGTATCTTGTAGCCCTACACATCTTCAGTAAATTAACATTTATTACAAGTCAAAATTTAAAACTTCCTGCTCCTACCATGGTAGATAAGGAATAGTCGATTCTTATATTTAAAACAGTCTTGCCAACTTAATCAGTTGATTGTCGTATTCAATTTGTGTGTTCATTAATTTCTCCCTGCTATTGTATTTATAAATATAATATTTTTCCAGAATTTCAATTTCATTTTGTTTGTTATTTATTTCTAATATTTCTAGATTATTTTTTATATTCGACATATTGTGTTTATTTTTTATCATGTGTTCAGTTCGAAAATTCTCCAATGTAACTGAACACATGATAAAAAATAAACACATTATGTCGAATATAAAAAATAATCTAGAAATATTAGAAATAAATAACAAACAAAATGAAATTGAAATTCTGGAAAAATATTATATTTATAAATACAATAGCAGGGAGAAATTAATGAACACACAAATTGAATACGACAATCAACTGATTAAGTTGGCAAGACTGTTTTAAATATAAGAATCGACTATTCCTTATCTACCATGGTAGGAGCAGGAAGTTTTAAATTTTGACTTGTAATAAATGTTAATTTACTGAAGATGTGTACAAGATACACGAAAGCGCTATAAACATTGGTAAGTGTTTTATGTTACCATATTCTGGTGGTTAGAAAATATATATTTCAATTTTAAATAATACGGCTGTTTAAAAATCCTACATAGGATGTTTAATAAAATAATAAATATATAATACATAACCAAAATAATTTAAAAGGGTAATAAAATTTCTTATTACTTTTTTAAATTTTAATATACGAAATGCATTCCGTGCATTTCCCTATACATTTTCCCTAAATTCCCATTTTTCCCTAAACAAATTTGATGTATAGGAAAATTAACATTGGACAATTAGACATGTCCACAATCGTGCGCTTTCATTTTTACATTCTCTTGCCTATATGAATATATAGGAAGGAAAGTATTGTTTTCATGTTGATTTTTCTAAATTGAGTTTTCATCGTATATATTATAAATTTCAGACCCCCAGGACCCAAAAAACATGTTTTTTGGTCTCTGTGTGTGTGTGTGTGTGTGTGTGTTTGTGAACAAAAGATCTAAAAAACAGAACAACATACAAAGTTGAAACTAAGTTAGATAACCACTAGAAGATCCGACACAAACATTTCCATCATAATCGGTCAACCGGAAGTAGTAGTATATTATTCATGTCATTTTTCACTTTCTGCGGTTTCCTCAAAAACGGCTCCAACGATTTTTTTAAAAATCACCTCATTTACAAAAATTTTTATGCTCTGCAAGATAGGGTAGGCGCCATGTCTGCTGAAATTCTTAGAAAGGCTGTTGTTAAACACTCACACAACTTTCTCTTGTCAATGCAAATAATTAATAATATAACATAACATTAGTAAAAAAACATTAGAAATAAAAAAAAACTTACCCCAATAAACATAACCTAATTTTAATCATGAGTGAATGATGCAAAATGACAAATAACCTCAGTTTGGCTTAAAAATATGGAAAATCACTCTTTCATGCTAAACTAGGCTCTGTACAAAAAAATTCTCTAAATAAAAGAAGTAGATCTATTAATTTCCTATAAATTTGGTTACATAGACTTTTGTCGTAAAATGCATACTGTGGCTGAAATTTTAAAAAATCACTATTTTACAGATTTTTATGAAAAAAAACAGAAAATTACTAATTATCGCTAAACTAAGCATTATACAAAAAACAGTTTGAATAAAAAGTTGTAGGATTTTAAATTCTCTTTAACTTTTATTATTTATTTTTGTACTAAAATGCATATTAAAGCCACAATCTTAAAAAAACAATTTTTTTACGAGAAAACAGCCTTTCCAAGAATTTCAGCAGACATGGCGCCTACCCTATCTTGCAGAGCATAAAAAATTTTGTAAATGAGGTGATTTTTTAAAAAATCGTTGGAGCCGTTTTTGAGGAAACCGCAGAAAGTGAAAAATGACATGAATAATATACTACTACTTCCGGTTGACCGATTTTGATGGAAATGTTTGTGTCGGATCTTCTAGTGGTTATCTAACTTAGTTTCAACTTTGTATGTTGTTCTGTTTTTTAGATCTTTTGTTCACAAACACACACACACACACACAGACCTATTGCTAAAAACATATTTTTTGGGTCCTGGGGGTCTGAAACGTATATATACGATGAAAACTCAATTTTGAAAAATCAACATGAGAACAATACTTTCCTTCCTATATATTCATATAGGCAAGAGAATGTAAAAATGAAAGCGCACGATTGTGGACATGTCTAATTGTCCAATGTTAATTTTCCTATACATCAAATTTGTTTAGGGAAAAATGTGAAATATATAAAGGGAAAACATATAGTGAAATGCACGGAATGCATCTCGTATATTAAAATTTAAAAAAGTAATAAGAAATTTTATTACCCTTTTAGATTATTTTGGTTGTGTATTATATATTTATTATGTATTTCATAAATGTGTTATATATTTTACATCTTCTTCTTCTTCTTTACAACCAGGGCGTTCAGGCTTCTGCAGCCCCTCCTCACCGCGACCTAAAAGATCTTTTGTGATTGCCCCTATTCCTTATTTATGCAAGACCCACACTTTCAATAAAGCGCAGGATCTGCCTAGGATCTAGTGCACTTACCTGAGAAGGTGTTAACACGTCCTTACCCATCAGCGCTCTTCTTTTGCAGCCAACCACTTTGCAACTGCATAAAATATGCTCAGCCTTCTCTTCTGCCTCATGACAGAATCTACACAGGCTCTCTTCAGCAACTCCTATCTTGGATAAATGATACCCAAGATTACAATGACCAGTCATCAGGCCCACTACCCTCCTCAAGTCCTGTCTTCCTAGTCTATTATATATCCCAGCCTTTCTGCTGGAATAGGCAATGAATTTCTTTGCCTGTTCACAGCCTGGCACCTTCTCCCAATAGGAGGTTTTAGCCTCCTCTTCCCAGGCCCTAACTATACCTCTATAATAGCCTTCACCAATTCCACAGAATGGCTCTGGGCCTATGAAGTGAGAGGCTGCGCCTTTCTTTGCTAAGGCATCCGCTCTCTCATTTCCAGGCACTCCCTGGTGCCCCGGCACCCAACGCAGCGTCACCACGTTACGCTTGGCCACGGCATTCAAAACTTCCCAACAATCATAGGCCAATCGCGACTCAAAAGTACAAGAACTCAAAGCCTTGATGGCCGCCTGACTATCGGACAAAATATAAATGTGCGACCCACTGAGGCGCCTCTCAATACACCTCTCCGCACAGACCTTAATGGCCAATATTTCAGCTTGGAAGATGGTTATGTTACACCCAAGGGCCAGGGAAATCTTTCCCCCGGCCCCCCAGGCCCCCAATCCCGCTCTTCCGCTCATCACTGAGCCGTCAGTATACCAAACGGTAGCCCCTTCCGGTATCACTGGCTGTCCCTCCGCCCACTCCTGACGATCAAAAATTTCCACCCTCAGTGTGTCGGAGAAGTCGTATGCTCTGTTCATACGGTCCCGAGGACCACCTACCACACCCATCCTCTCAATCTCTTTGAAGATCTCGGTGTGGTCCATCTCCCCTGATGGGACCCCGATCTTGCCCTCCAGCCTCAAGGCAGTTCTTATCGCCTCCTTCTTCACTTGAATATGAAGAGGAGGCAAATCAAACATCGCCTCCATAGCAGCCGTTGGACAAGTGCACATTGCACCACATATCCCTAGGCAGGCCAGTCTCTGCAGCTTCCTCAGCCAATCCTGCGCCGTCCTCAGATCTGTTCTTGGCCACCATACAAAAGCTGCGTACGTGACCATTGGCAAAATGATGCTCACATAAGCCCATTTTACCATACGAGGCCTAAGCCCCCAAGTCTTCCCAAACAGACTCTTACATATCCATAAGGCCTTTGTAGCCTTCTCAACGGTCCTGGACATGTGGCCTTTCCAAGTTAGGCCACTATCCAGGACAACCCCCAGATACTTTACCTCAGGGGAGTAGTTTAAATCCACTCCTTCCAGAGTCAAAGCATCCAGAGCAATCTTCCTTTTCCTAGTAAAAGGAACAACAACCACTTTTTCCGGGTTAATACGCAGCCCCTCCTGTCCACACCAGGTGTGAACTAGATTAAGGGCTCCCTGCATACGCTCCCGGATAGTTGTCGTATACTTTCCTCTGACCAGGATCACCAGGTCATCAGCATAACTGACCACCTCGAACCCCTCCTCCGTCAGCTTAATGAGCAGCTCATCAATGACCAGTGACCACAGGAGGGGTGACAACACCCCACCCTGCGGACAACCCCTTCTCGCCCCACCAGTCACCGACTTGCCCCCCAGGCGAGTCCGTATCTCCCTATTCCTAAGAACGGACCCAACCCATTTAATCACACTAGATTGAACACCCTTCTTCCTTGCAGCCTTCTCAATTGATGTAAACACGGTGTTATTAAACGCCCCTTCCACATCTAAAAAGGCACACAGGGCAATCTCCTTGTCCCTTATGCTTCCTTCAATCCGTGTAACCACATCATGAAGAGCTGTTATCGTAGACTTCCCAGTCTGGTAGGCATGCTGACACCCATGAAGGGGCCTTTCATGTAAGGCCCCACCCCTGATGTGTCTGTCCACCACTTTTTCCATAACTTTGAGCACAAAGGAGGTCAAGCTGATCGGTCTATACGACTTAGGCTCAAGTGGGGGTTTCCCAGCCTTTGGTATAAAGACCACCTCAGTTTCCCTCCAGCTCTTCGGTACATATCCAAGTGCACAACTGGCCCTAAAGATATGTAGCAAATAACTAATAAGCTTGTTGCCCCCATTTTGCAACATAGCAGGGAAAATCCCATCAGGGGCAGCCGATTTGTAGGGTTTAAACATACCCACAGCCCACTTGACTTTAGCAAACGTGAAGACCTTACAAGCCTCATATATTTTACATAAATATAATCTTAGTCTCATGACATAAGTATAGTTATACAAACTATGATTTTATTATAGCCATGGTTACATTTTCCATAAAAACATTTTGTCATGGTAACCTTGTAACATGAGTTCCACAGTTTGTTATCTTAATGTTTTTTGTTGAGGTTTTTTCAGAATCCTTTTATGAAAATTTTTTTTAAATTACCACCTACGTTGCATAGTGATTAATTGCGCTAGCCTACAAAGAGAAAGGTCCCGGGTTCGATTTCTGGCTTGGATCTAAAAATTTTAACACATTAAAAAGACCATTACAGTGACAAAACCCACTGTAGTTACTAATGACTAAATTCTCAATGTGACTAAATAAACTAAAAATTCTGGTATGAAACACTCACTCAACTTCCTCTTGCCAATGTAAATATTTAATAATATAACTTAACATTATTAATAAAACATTAGAAAAAACAAAAAAACTTACCCCAATAAACGTAACCTAATTTTAATCATGAGTGAATGATGCAAAATGTAAATCAACCTGTTTGGCTTAAAAATACGGAAAATTACTCTTTCACGCTAAACTAGGCTCTGTAGAGAAAAATGCTCTATATAAAAGTTGTAGATCTTTTAATTTCCTAAAAATTTAATTATACACATTTTTGTCATAAAGTGCAAAAATTTACTACGGCTAAAATTTTAAAAAATTGTTTTTTTACGCATTTTCATGAAAAACAAACAAAATCTCTAATTATTGTTAAACTAAGTGTTATACAAAAAAATGTTACAAATAAAAGTTGTAGGATTTTAAATTCTCTTTAACTTTCATTGTATACATTTTAGCACTAAAATGCATATTAAAGCCACAATCTTAAAAAAACAATATTTTTATGAGAAAACAGCTTTCCCAAGAATTTCAGCAGACATGGCACCTACCCTATGCTCTTGTAGAGCACAAAAATTTAGTAATTGAGGTGATTTTTAAAAAAAAAACGTAGGAGCCGTTTTTGAGAAAATTGCAAAAAAGTGAAAAATTACACGAATAAACTAGGTACTACTTCCGGTTGACCGATTTTGATGAAAATGTTCATGTCGGGTCACACACGCACAGACCAATCGCTAAAAACATGTTTTTTGTGTTCAGGGGCCTGAAAACGTGTATATTCGGTGAAAACTGGATATTGAAAAATTAACATGAAAACAATACTTTCCTTCCTATATATTCATACAGGCAAGAAAAAGTAAAATAAGAAAATTGTAAATTAAAGTTTACAATAATTTTTTTCTTGTTGTGTCGAAACATTGAACATAAAACACTCTCTAGAGAAACTTTCTCATTTTTATAGCACAAGAATGAAGTTCCTAGGATAAATAAATTTTTGAGACATAACTTTTCCTGTAAAACTGTATTTCCCTTATATTGAGGGATGTAAGTGATTTATGTGCAAAATTTGTTATACTAAAAAAATCCTTCTCATGAGAAGATGCGTCTCATGGCTGATGGCAATTTTTACAAAAGGCTTACCTTTGACTTAAGGCAAAAACCTTATGTGATTACTGTTTCTATTCTTTAAGAGGAATTGAATGGACACTATTTTTGTTTTCCAATTCCGACTTTGATATCTTGATTTTCGGTTTTGAGCCACGTCCGGTTGAAATTGGAACTTCAAAACTAATGATTTCTGTATCTACACTACTTTAAGAGGAATCAAATGACACTATTTCTGTTTCCAAATTCTGACTTGGATTTCTTCATTTCCAGTTCGGGCCACTTCCGGTCAAAACCGAAACTTCAAATCCAATCGAGACTCACTAACTTTTTGAAGATATTATAAATCCGAAAACCGTTTCTTGCTATCTCTTATAGTTTCTAACTTTGATTTTTTTCCTTTCTGTTTTGAGCCACTTCCGGTGAAAACTGTAACTTCTAATCTAATTTAAGCCCGCTAACATTTTGAGAAGATTATGAATCCGTAAACCGTTGATGGTTATCTTTTGCAGTTTCTGACAACTGGGTGTGACAGACAGACAAAATAAAATGATAAATGACGATTTGAAAAGTTGCCATCAGTTACCAAAATTATATAAGGGTTCATTTTCAGCTTAGAACAATAGGATTAATCCAAAACTGACAAATTTTATTACTTTCTCTTGCCTATTTGAATATATTGGAAGGAAAGTATTGTTTTAATGTCGATTTTTCGAAATCAAGTTTTCACCGGATCTACACATTTTTTAGACCCCCTGAACCCAAAAAACATGTTTTTAGCGATTGGCATGTGTGTGTGTGTGTGAATAGAATATCTCAAGAACGAACATCGTACGAACGTGAAACTTCAAACTTAAGTTAGACACCACTACCGGACCCGACACGAACATTTTCATTAAAATCGGTCAACCGGAAGTAGTAGTTTATTCGTGTAATTGTTCACTTTTTTGCGATTTTCGCAAAAACAGGCCCTATGATATTTTTTTTTAAATCGCCTGGTTTACTAAATTTTTTATACTCTACAAGATAGGGTAGGCTCCATGTTGGCTGAAATTCTTGGTGAGGCTGTTTTCATGTAAAGATATTGTTTTTTTAAGATTACCGCTTTAATATGCATTTTAGCGCAAAAATTTGTGTAATAAAAAATGTAGAGAATTTAAAATCCTACAACTTATATTTCAAACATTTTTTTGTATAACCCTTAGTTTAGCAGTAGTTAGCGATTTTCTGTTTTTTTTTTTTTTTTAGATTTTGGCCTTAGTATGCATTTTACGACAAATTGTATGTAATCAAATTTATAGGAAAATAGGAAATTAAAAGTTCCACAACTTTTATTTAAAGTATTTTTCTCTACAGAGCCTAGTTTAGCGTGAAAGAGTGATTTTCCATATTTTTAAGGCAAACTGAGGTTGATTTTCATTTTGCATCTTTCATTCATGATTAAAATTAGGTTATGTTTATTGAGGTTAGTTATTTTGTTCGTTTCTAATGTTTTATTACTAATGTTAGGTTTATTGTTAATTATTTGCATTGGCAAGAGAAAGTTGTGTGAGTGGTTCACACCAGATTTTTTTTTGATTAGACTAACCTCTTGTTCAATTCACTGATTTTGTTCTGTATAATTTACAAGATACGTGTTAATTTTATTCCAGTTTTGTATGTTGCGGGAAGACATGTTCAAATCAAACATGTTATGCTGCTTTACGATTTGGCTGTTCATTGTTGCTATCCAGATTTTCATTTTGCCCAGGTAAGTGGAGTATAAAAATAAACATGTTTGAAAAGTGCATTTTAAGTGAACAATTTTTTAACATTAAAGCGATAAGATTTCTGTTTTTTCATTTTTCTTAATATTAAAAAAGTGCATGGTATATACACTGGAAAGTGCGAAAATATGTTTGTATAATGGTAACCAACTACGGTGGCGTGCGGGCCGCACATGCGCAGTAAGTAGATCTCAACCACGGCATCTAGCCTGATACAGGCTGCCTCTAAAGTACATAGTACTCACGTCTCGTTGTGTTGTGGTTGTGCTGTTATCGTTTTTACATTTGTATCGCTGTCGAAAGCCGATTAGTTGCGCACGCTTAAAATTCGGGGGAAAATGTCTGCGATTCAATTTGGGGTAAAAGGCAATTAGTTTCTTTCTAAATGATGTACCACACGTTTTGACAGGCCCGAAAGAGAGGAACATCATACCCTCTTTCTCTTATATTTACTTTGCGGTTATTTTTGTTAAAATTTCATACAACTACAACTGATGTGGTGCATGTGTAGTTGATTTCTAAAATTTGACGTATGTTTGGTATAAAGTTCACAACAATAAAAAATGATTCAGCTTCTTGGAATATTAATAGGAATATCACCAGACATGACGATCTATCTTTGACTTCCCTTCGAAGAGTGATTTTTTCAAGCTCGTTTATTATATCTGTTTCCGCCCAACATATGACTCAACATTTATTTCAAATTACAGATAAAATTTTTAATTTTATAACAAAATAATAAAACGCATATTATATCGTCACGGAAAAAAGTCATATTACGTGATACGCAAAAAGTATGATGAGATTTAAACGTCTAACTTTGTACGAGCGTATCTTATCTAAATATCAGAGTTTAATAATAACATTTATAGCATTATAAAATAAGATTCATTACAAAGCGAAAGCAATTTTTCAGAATTTTTTGATGAAAAATGAGCTTGTAAGGGTGTGATGAACGAAACTGGCCGGCAGAGTGTCCTACTGATCGCGTATTGTCACAATTCTGCTTGAACACCGTGCATCAATTGAAATGAGTTGAGGGGACGGTGGACGCACCACATTCTCTCTCTGTCTCGCTACCCTCCCTAC
The DNA here is from genome assembly GCA_035578175.1 of Catonia carolina. Classification (NCBI taxonomy): domain Eukaryota; kingdom Metazoa; phylum Arthropoda; class Insecta; order Hemiptera; family Achilidae; genus Catonia; species Catonia carolina. The sequence goes on along the minus strand of JAQMRL010000014.1, from coordinate 7,166,928 downwards.
ACGCCACTGTAATTGGCGAACATTATATCTTATGAAACCTATAGGACAATATTTTCCATTGAATTTAACATTTTATTCGGGTACCTGAAAATGGTTGCATTGTACACACAGTAGTGTCGTTGTTTAGGTCAACAGCCAAAAGGCTGGTTTGAACCTGTAGAGGTTTTACTAAGTAAAATGACGAGTGAGGTGGTTTATATTTGCCTTCCTCACTGAGTACAAAAGTTGTCTAAGCTTATCAGCATGCTAGGCCCTCCAAAAAGCATCTACGTCACACCCTGCAAATAAGACCTTCAATTCATTCACCACAGGGTCTGGCTGTATAATAAAATTCATTATTTCAGAGGAGATTATTCTGACTAGTGTCTTTTACACCTATACGTCTTCTTTTCTTAAATAGTTCAGTCATATAAGTGGCTGACCACATGATAAGAAACAGAACTATTTTTTGTAGCCCTGGAACTTGTCGCCGACCGGGGCCGACGACACGTGACAAAACCTTGTTTGTGAAATTGGTGGCCTTGAAAAAAAGGCCCGTTTAATTGTGTTGGTGGCCCTGAAAGGGGCTGATGTTGGCGTTCAGAAGCGGCGAGCCGAAGTGATGGAAGCGGAGCTCGAAGAGTGACGGCTCGGCTACCGGGTTTAGGCTTAGTCTTCCCTCAGCAGCAGTTGGGTCCCCACTGCAGCGTGGCAGTGGTGGCCTCCAGAGCCCCGCAGTGTCGGGTCGGCGTAGGCCGTCTGTCGATAGTGCGGCCGAGGCAGCTCTCTCCGGGCCGGCGAAGGCTGACCGGTGCGAGAATATAGCGTCCGCCACCGGTAGTAAGACCAGGGATGGTGCGTCTGGTCTCGGCTGGGCTTGTCTTCTTCAGTCGGGAGCTCTTCTTTCTTCTTCTTGACTGGTTGAGAGTTCAGTGAAAAGTGACTCTCGCGTGTGAGGGCCCTCTCTTAAAAATCCCTCTCCGGCGAGTCTACTAGTGGAGGGGAGGCACTATAGGCTCTCTGCATCAGGCAGGTAGTGGGGCTGTAAGTAGACACTAATATTGGAAGGGCAGGCGGCAACAAACTATAACTGTGTTATAAAGATGTAAATACAACAAAAATCTTTTTTATGAAAAATGTAGTTACCTATTTTATCAACACATATTTTTCTATACCATTAGTTTAATCATGAAAGTGAGAGGTAAGTGAGATACTTAGGGTTAAATTTTTTAATTTACAAAAAAGTGATTGGTATAATAACATTGATTCGTTGGCAATATGTTAAGAACACTATGATTACTATGTTAACGTAAAATTATGTCCAGACAATTTTAAAATCATGTTTACTATTGTTCAAATTTTAAAATTTGTTTCCTGAGAATTTTTATTTAATTGTTGATATATTTCTCCTTCTTTCCTTGTACTGTTCATATACCGGGTGTCCCAAAAGTCTGAGCATGGCAAAATATTTCGCGAACTAGTGATGTTATTCTTTGAAACACAATATAATCTCATGAATGTAAATAGAAACTACTGAAAATCATGTTCGTACATTTTTTTGTGCCATCTTGAATGCAAATATTTTTAAATGTATATAGGTGGTCATGTGGCACATCATTTCCATGTAGAATTTAGTGAAAAATCCACTGGTGAAAACCGTTTTCAAATATCTCTTACCGTTTTGAAGTTACAGCCCATAACGTAAAGTAATTTTTATGAATCATTGAAAAACAAAAACAAATTTTTTGAAATAATTTTTTGGTTTGTATTTGAAGTTTTAATAACTAAATGTTTGTCAGTACTGCTGTTCGTAAAGCTGTAGAAAAATTTGTCCATTGACATGGCTCTAAATGAATAGGGTTACGGTAATATGATCAGATCATACGACCAGATTGTGCACTTATTTAATAATGAATTTGCTAATCGTCTTTCAATTTCAAAAACCGTAATTCAAAGTACAGTAAAACGTTTTGAAGAAACTGGGAGCGTTAAAGACAGACCTCACGCTGGACAGCCTTCTGCTCTGGACGATAACCAGAAACTAAATATTTTACATCAGCTGTTTTTCAATGATTTATCAAAAATTACTTAGTCAGTGTAATATAGTCAACAATAAGAAATGGCTTGTTGAGTTTTTTACCTTATTTAAATTTTTAATTGTACACGCATTAAAAATAAAGGGTTAATAAAGATTTACACTGATTTGTTAAAATTAAACTCAAATAAGTTAAATTGATCAGTGAATTAACTCTTAGTGACGGTTAAGGAAGATAATACTAACATCCAAGACAGGCCATTTTCACTGTGTTCCCGAGTTTGACGGGCTGTAACTTCAAAACGGTAAGAGATATTTGAAAACGGTTTTCAGCAGTGGAGTTTTTCCGAAATTCTACATGGAAATGATGTGTCACATGACCACCTTTTAAAAAAAAAATGCATTCACGATGGCGGATCCTAGTTGGCAGAAAAAATGTACGAACATGATTTTCAGTAGTTTCTATTCACATTCATAAGAAAATATTGTTTTTTGAAGAATAACATCCCTGAAGAATAACATCGTGAAATATTTTGCCTTGCCGGACTTTAGGGACACCCAGTATAATATTTCAGATTTTATAACTGTATTGTATTGTCGTAATTAACAGTTTTGATTGGAATTATTTTTTTTCAGTTGATATGTTTTCTCCATTTTCAATTCGATTCTTCGTTTCTTCATCCTCATTGCCAATCTCTCGGATTACAATACAAATATAATGTTCCTATGTTTATAATATTTGTTTTCGATTTCAGGTCAACCGTCCTGATGGCGACTTTGTTGAGCACTACCATTATTCTGACGTGGGCATTTGTACTGGTGATAGCAGAAGAGTTCAGTCAGTTTCCAAAACCGTTACAGAAGATGTCGGGCATTTTAGTGCAGAGCAGACATCACAGGCACTTGTTCATCTGTTCTTTTATCACGTTTATGTGTGTTGCTACAACTCTCACACTGGTAAGTAACTATACAAGTCAACAATCTTCTCTCATGGAATTACATTTCCCTTTCAAAATTAAAATCTTCCTTCAAAAATCTGTTGTGAAACACTTACATGACTTTCTTTTGCCAATGTAAGTAATTAACAATAAACCTAACATTAGTAATAAAACATTAGAAATAAACAAAAAACTAACCTCAATAAACATAACCTAATTTTAATCATGAGTGAGATGCAAAATTAAAATCAACCTCGGTTTGGCTTAAAAATACGGAAAACCACTCTTTCATGCTAAACTAGGCTCTGTACAGAAAAATGCTTTAAATAAAAGTTGTAGATCTTTTAATTTCCTATAAATTTGATTATATACACTTTTGTCGTAAAATGCATACCACGGCCTAAATCTAAAAGAAAATCAAATTTTCACACATTTTTGTGATAAAAAAACAGATGATCGCTAATTAACACTAAACTAAGCGTTATACAAAAAATGTTTGAAATAAAAGTTGTAGGATTTTCAATTCTCTCAACTTTTATTATATAAATTTTTGCACTAAAATGCATATTAAAGCTACAATCTTAAAAAAAAATCAATTTTTTACCTGAAAACAGCCTCACCAAGAATTTCAGCAAACATGGCGCTTACCCTAACTTGTAGAGCATAAAAAGTTTCGTGAACCAGGCGATTTAAAAAATAATCATAGGACCCGTTTTTGAGAAAATCACAGACAAGTGAAAAATTTCCCGAATAAACTACTACTTCCGGTTGACCGATTTTGATGAAAATAGTCGTGTCTAACTTAAGTTTCAAGTTTTAAGTTCGTACAATGTTCTGTTCTTGAGATATTCTGTTCATACCCACAGACAAAACGCTAAAAACATGTTTTTTTGGATTCAGGGGGTCTGAAAAAGTGCAGATCCGGTGAAAACTTGATTTCAAAAAATCGACATGAAAACAATACCTACTTTCCTTTCTATATATTCATAAATAGGCAAGAGAAAGTAAAAACACATTTTTCACTAAATCTAGTACAAATTATTCTCAACAAAATAGGATATTGTTTCTGATTCATTCAACTTAAGCAGCTTATAGATGGGGACAGTATAAAAACCAGAACTGGCTAGCAAAGTCAGACAAGTTTGACTTTGCTGGCCAGTGAAGCGGCAAGTAGCAGCACTATTTTTTTTATCCCTAATGTGTTTATGTCACAATCTGTTCAATTCAAAACAATAAGCAACACCAAATGCTCATAATGGGTAGGTGATGAGTTAAATTAATTGCACTCAATCTGTTGGTTCCAGGGCTATAAAAAATAGTTCTGTCTAATCGTATAGCCAATTATATGACTGAACTACGAGGTGTAAGTATTGAAAATAACGAGACTGAAGTAAAAAAATTTATTTTTATTTTATACATAATCACACTATTGTCACCTTCAATATACACTCCCTCTCTATCCCTACAACGCTCCATGTGAATTTTCCATTGTTGGAAACAATGCTGGAAGTCATCTTCTGTCACCTCCTTCAGGACACGTGCCACTCAAAAAATGTTTGAAATGAAGCTCGCAAAAATGTTTGTACTGAAACTTTGTACGCGATTGAAAATAACCCAAATATTTTGGAAACTATAACAACATTTCATGAAACGTGCTTTTTTACTTATGATCCGAAACAAAGCGCCAATCCATGCACTGGAACTTCACCGAGAGCCAAAAAAGCTCAAATAAGCAAGTCAAAATTTAAAGCAATGATGATTGTTCTTTTGATATCCATGGGATTGTGTACCTTCACTGGGTTCCTGAAGGTGAAACAATTAATCAATATTAATTCCTTGAGGTACTTTCTAAACTACTTCAAAGAGTAAGGAAAAAACGCCCCGAAATGTGGAAGGACAAATCATGTGTTCTCCACCAAGGCAATACGCCAGCTCATTCCGCGTTATCTGTCAAGAGGTTCCGAGCCAAGTGCAGCATCTCAGTGTTAGAACAGCCACCTTATTCTCCAGATCTTGCACCATGTGACCTCTACCTGTTCCCTAAGGTGAAATCTGCATTTATAGGGACAAGATTTGAGTCTGTGGAAGCTGTAAAAGAGAAAGCAGCTCGTGTCCTGAAGGAGCTGACAGAAGATGACTTCCAGCACTGTTTCCAACAATGGAAAATTCGCATGGAGCATTGTAGGGATAGAGAAGGAGTCCATATTGAAAGTGACAATAAGTGATTATGTATAAAACTAAAATTAAATTTTTTATGTCAATCTCGTTATTTAATAGCCACACCTCGTAGAGCCAGACCCTGTAGTGAATGAAGTAAAGATATCATTTTCACGGTGGAAAGTAGGTGTTTTTCAGTGGGCCTGGCATGCTGATAAGAATACTTTTCCACTCAATGAGGAAGGAAATAGTAAACTACCTCACTTCTCGTTTTACTTACCAAAGCCTCAGAGGTTTAAATCAGCCTTTCAGCTGTTGACCTAAACACAACACATAATTAAATAAATTTTACTTTTGTTCCAGATAATATCACCAGAAACTTACAAAGAGGCGATGGCACAAAACGTATACAACAATAAAGATTCAAATAGAACTACGGCTGAAGATGATTTGAAGACATACGCAAGATCGATACGTTCAGTGTCTGTTGTGCAAAGTGAATTGTCTGTCGAAAAAGTACTTATCGGCGAATATCTGTTATCAGAAGGCAGTGAACGAGTAATCAAAAACAGAACTTATCGATTTCATAATAATAATTATAATAAAAATAAAAGTGAGATATCAAGAAGGCATTTAAGAACGACTGATAATTATGAAGAAGATAATAATTTTGTGTTAGCTTCTGGTATTGATCGAACGTCTGCCAGTAATAACAACTCTTTCTTCACTGATGTCCATATGGATTGTTTGCGTCCTGAATATCTGGTGTTTACTTGGGTATTGTGTCTGGTTGCTCTTACAACGACTCTTAAATTGTGTTTCTTGATAAAAACTCTTTTCGCTGTGTTAATGGTCACCGCTTATTGCGCTATCATAGTTTTTACTTTTCCACAAGTTTTTGTAAAGATTGATGAGTAAGTATCTATCTGTGTGTATACAGGGTGTCCCACGAGTAACCTGACATACTTCTTAGGTTTATTCCTCTCATAAAAATAATGAAAAAGGTTTGAATAAACATAGGTCCGGACTCGCTTCGTGAGAGAGTTACAGCTGGTGAAAATTTTCATTCGGGTTTTAGTTCCCTCGCAGAAATGAAGCCCTACAGAAATTTTTAGAGTGTTAATTAAGTTGTGAAACTAAATTTTATGTAAAATTGAATAAAACAAGTCCCAGGTCTGTAACTACTATCGTTTTCATAATTATAGACACCTAAGTTTGAACCCTTGCATCTCCAAAACTATCTGTTAGATTTTAACATACTTTACATAAAAATTTAGCTCATTTTATTCTTTGTTGACCCATAATAGTCCTATATTTTTAATATTGTTTAAAAATTGTCATATCGAGGTTGGAAGACAAAAAGACCCGGTTTTTTTTTTGCTACCGAAAAAATTTCATGTGTTTAGAGGCATGTAACTCAAAAATTATTTGACCGAAAAGTTTTAAATTTTAATGCAACATACACAATTATATTCTTACAGCACGAAAAAAATTTCAAAATTGTACATTATTTTAATTTTGATTTATTAACAATATTCTGAACCCTTGCTATCTTGGTAACCGCTCGATCGTTCGGCATGGGTAAACTATCGTTTTATTCAGCGTAAACAACTTAGTACAAGTACCTATATTAATAACAGGAAATATTGATTGGCCAATTTTGTGGTAGAATTTTTAAAATTTTGAAAAATAGATTGGGTAATGTGGGGGGGGCGCTACTATCCATGTTGCCAGGTTGTGTAAGTGATATCCTGTCAGACTGTCTACCTGAATTGACAGACTGCATTGTCAATTCAGGTAGACAGTCAGATTCAGGCAACGTGGATAGTAGCGCCCAACCCCCACATTACCCAGTCTATTTTTCAAAATTTTAAAAATTCTACCATAATATTGGCCAATCAATATTTTGTGTTATTAACACATTTGTACTAAGTTTTTTACGCTGACTAAAACGATAGTTTACCCATGCCGAACGTTCGAGCGGTTACCGAGATAGCAAGGGTTCAGAATATTGTTAATAAATCAAAATTTAAATAACTTACGAATTTGAAATTTTGTACACGCTGTAAAAATATAATTGCCTACATTGTGTTAAAATTTAAAACTTTTTGGTCTAATAATTATCGAGTTACATGCATCTAAACGCATGAAATTTATTGGGATAGTAAAAAAACCAGGTCTTTTTGTCTTCCAACTTCGATATGGCAATTTTTAAACAACATTAAAAATATAGCCCTATTATAGGTCAATGCAGAATAAAATGAGCTAAATGTTGATGTAAAGTATGTTGAAATCCGACTCATAGGTTTGGAGAAGCAAGGATTCAAACTCGGGTGTCTATGATTATGAAACCGATAGTGGAGTAGTTTTTTAGATATTTGACAAACACACCAAATTTGATCTCGAAAAGCTGTTTTGTTTATGGTTTGAAGTACATTAACTTGGGTAAATAGGTAACAAACATGTAAATTTTTTAAACAAAACTTGTAGAGAATTTAATTTTGAAGAGAATGATGTAAAATAAGCCAATAACAAACCAACAAAAACTGTATAAAATTGGGTTTTTATTATACTGTAGGTCTCCTGAGACCAAATTGGGTGTATTTTGTCAGATGTCTCAAAAACGACTCTAGTTACAGATCTGGGACCTGTTTTATTCAATTTTACATAAAATCTGTTTAGTTTCACGACTTAATTCATGCTCTAAATATTTCTGTAGGGTTTTATTTCTGCGGGGGGAACTGAAACCCAGATGAAATTGTTTGCCAGCTGTAACTCACTAACAAATGAAATTTTGTTTTTATATGAAATTTTTTCATTATTTTAATGAGAGGAATATACCTCAGTATTATGTCGGGTTACTCGTGGGACACCCTGTATAATATATTTATATTAAAATAATGAGTTTTTTAAAAACTTTTAATATTTACGTTGTTTTAGTGGTTTATTTTTGTTAACTTTACTAGCACTTTCACAGAGTGCGTTGCTTCATCAGAAATAATTATGCAGAACATTTTCAAACAAATAATCAAACATTTTTTAAATTAGAAGACATTACTGTTCTACAAAAATATGATAATAAAGTATAAAATTCAAACATTGGAAAAAATACTTATAATATTAAAAAATATTAGTAATAATAACTTTATAAATAAACAAATCCAGTTTGTCAATGACACTTGACTAAAATCTATCATAAATTAGATATAATAAATACCGGGTGAGCATAAAGTCTTGCCCTGATTATAAAAATTTATTACAGAATAACTGTTTGACATAATAATTTAAATTTGATGCTGTTACATAGGTTAGTGTTAATAGTTTTTTTTAAGATTACTTACATTAGTAAACTTCAACGTGTGCCCCCTTGGTAGCTCGGAGAATGTCGAAGCGGTATTCCAGTTCCGGCCAGGTGTTTTGTAACATGTGTTCTGTCACAGTACCCACAGCAGCTTGTATCCTAGCCTTCAGTTCGTCAACGTCAGCAACTGGTGTGGCGAAGACTCTATCCTTGATATAGCCCCAGAAAAAAAAGTCAAGGGGAGTAATGTCTGGAGAGCGGGGTGGCCAGGGTGTTGGACCATCCCTTCCAATCCACCGATCCGGAAATGTTTCATCCAGGAAATTACGCACTATCAAAGCCCAGTGGGGCGGTGCCCCATCTTGCTGGAAAATTATCCATGGTTGATATTCTTCTAACTGTGGTGCAATGAACTGTTGCAAAACATCTAAGTAAATGTTAGCGTTAATGGTGTTTTCCGTGAAGAAAAACGGCCCGAAAACCTTATTATGCATGAGGCCGCACCAAACATTCACATTTTTGCGGTCTTGCTGTAACTGTACAGTAGCATGTGGATTCTCTGATCCCCATATACGGACATTATGCCTATTTACCATTCCACTGACATGAAAGGTGGATTCATCGGTAAAGCATATGCGATTTAAGTAATCGTTAGCGCCGTCAATCCTGTTGAGAATCTCAGTTGCGAATTCTGCACGTCTCAGCAAATCATTCGGTTGCAAGGCCTGCACGATTTGCACTTTATAGGCATGCAACCTAAGCCTTTTATGAAGAATTTTCACCACACTTGCTTGCGGTATTTGAAGTTCACGTGATGCTTGACGAGTTGATTTAGACGGACTCCGTTGAAACGATTCCCGAACAAGATCAACAGTTGCTTCACTCACACTAGGCCTGACACTTCTAGGAAGATCTTCAACGCTGCCTGTTTCTTGAAACCTTTCATACCATCGCTTTATTGATTTAACATCAGGAGGGCTGCGTCCATAAAAAGCCCGAAAATTACGCTGAACACTGATGGGCGATTTCGTTTCGTGAAACCAAAGCACACATTGTGCTTTCTCCTGCTTCAACACCATTTCGCCAGCAACTAACGTGAACTAACAGACCATGTCATTGTTGAGGAGCACTAGCGCCATCTATTGGTCACAAAATCTACTAACAATAACCTATGTAACAGCGCCAGATTTAAATTATTACGTCAAACGATTATTCTGTAATAAAATGTTATAATCAGGGTAAGACTTTATGCTCACCCGGTATATTAGTTCCAATTTCTGACACAGATAGCAATAGCAGTAGAGTTTTCTATTTTATAATCAGTCTGAATTCAAACTTTAACTAAACGTTTGGAATAGTGATGGGAAATAAAGCTTTTTTAATAACGTGTTACTGAATATCGATAACAGGATTGTATAACCTGTTATTAAAATAACACTGTTATCGTCCAGTAATGTCTGTTATACAATGTAGTTGTTAAGTCCACCAAGCTGTTGGACTTGATATAATTAGTAGTATAATTATTCAACAATTTATTTATTGCGGTAATTTCCGGAGAACCAGAGTACAATTTATAGGGGTCGGCACTCACGACCAAGCGATTAGGATTCACCAACAGTGAAGCACTGTAATAAACCGAAAAACAGTATGGAAAATTAGGATAAAGGAATAAGATAGCAATTAGCATAGGAACACAACGGATAAGGAATGACTAATGAACTAAACTGAACAAGATGGACAAATTGTCACTTACCAGAAATAGCATTGTAGAAAAACCATGTAGATCTTGAAGCGTGAACGTAAGCCCGTTAATCGTTAAAGCCTGGAAATCGTTGTGCAGTAGTACTTAGCACCCAAAGCCTGGATACATACAGCACAAAACAAAGAGTCCGAAATTTTCGGTCGAATAAGCCTGGATTATCGTCTGTAGAATTGCATAGACTAGGTAGCGTCCTAGCCTAGCAGCGAGAGAGAAGTGACACACAAGCACACTCATTCAAAATCAGTTCACAAGTGTTAGGAAGTGGAAAGGACCCAATAGATGGGAGGGGTGAAATGATGTAGGAGATGACGTAGTACAGAGGAACATAGAATGATACTGCATAATTGGGATTAATAGATGAAATTAAGAGCACCAAGGCGCGAGCATTTGAAACACCGCACTCGGCGACGAAACATTACTTAACCCAGGTGAACATGACTTAACAGTAGTAATAGATAATAGCAGAACACATACAGAAAAGAAATGAACTAAATTATACACTAACAGGTCGATTTTCTGTACAAAGGTTATTGGCTTCTTTATTGGTACAGAAACAGGTAGTCAAAACAAACCGTCCGGCGGTGACATCATGAATTGCTGGGTGGTTTGTTTTGAGTATTGAACTACTTTTAACCTGCCGTCGCCTTCTTGGATGCATAGCTGCTAACTTCTCGGCTTGGTTTACAATGTACAATAACTATAGTGCCTTGCTGTGTTTCCGTGAAACATTCAGCGCGACTGGCCTCCCTTGTGTTCACGTAAAATTGTATTTGGTTTGCCGTATTTGTATTTGGTTGCCAGAAATAGTGCTACTTGTCTTAACTTTGTATCCATGAGAGATTCAGTGATATTTGCCATCCTTGTATTTGTATTAATAACAGTATTATAACGTAGTTAAACTTAAAAGTGGCATTATTAAGTGGATGACCGGATCGTTAAACTTAGAAGTGGACAAGTGTTAACACGGAATACATACAATGAAAAATCACTATCAGTAAACACAAAAATTAAACATTATAATATGACTTTAAGAACCAAAATCTTATACGGCACGGAAACCCTAGCGTAGATAGATGGGGGAGGAATCAAGGAAACCTGCAGAAAAGTAGAACACAGGTTACTCAGAACTTGCATAAACAAAAAGCACAAGGTAGACAATCACTACAGACTTTTGCATAACGATCAAGTCTATAGAGACATAGAACCAATAACAGTGACCAAGAAACAGTTGTCGTACTTTGGACATATACCAAGAACACCAAATACTAGAATTTTACGCAGAATAATTGACTATCCAATGAGACAAAAAACGGATGCTAGTAAAGCATACATGTGGCTCAAGGAAATCAAACGGGATTTACAAGAACTTGACTAACTCACGAAGATCTAGCTGAAAAAATCACCCAAATACAAACAGGTCATCAAGGACCAATATCGACTCCGTGCCACAACACGTTCTCATTTACGACCTCCTATTGAATAACGTAATACAAAAACATACTTAATTATTTGTATCGTTTTAAAGATCAGGTACCGACAAATTATTATTGTACTGGAATTATTTATGAATTTTATTGTCTTTTTTAATTATTTTAAAGTAAAGAATAGTTATTGTTTAAAATTTTATATCTTGTTTAAATAACGGTCGTTAGTATCTCAGAAAGGTCTAAAAATGGTTATAAAACTCCCCTGGCCTAACAGTGAGGGTGACGAAGAAAGAGACATAATACCCCTTGCTCCTAGACATACCTATCTTATCTAAATATCAGAGTATAGTAATAACATTTACAGCGTAATAAAATATGATTCTTTAGAAAGCAAAAGGTTTTATCAGAATTTTTTGATTAAAAATGAGCTTGTTTGAGCATGGTAAGAAAAATTCTAAATATTTCTATTTCATATAATGAATTAATATAATAATTTCACTAACCTTCTTTTTAAACTGCGTCACCTTTATTTTATTCCTACTTACACGTGTTTCGGTGGATCCACCATCATCAGAGTAAATAAAAAATTGAAACTAAAAATTTTTTTCATTTATTTAAAATTTACAGAAGATGATACATCTTTTTTAAATTTTTTAAATTTTAAATAAATGGAAAAAAATTTTTAGTTTCAATTTTTTATTTACTCTGATGATGGTGGATCCACCGAAACACGTGTAAGTAGGAATAAAATAAAGGTGACGCAGTTTAAAAAGAAGGTTAGTGAAATTATTATATTAAAATTCATTATATGAAATAGAAATATTTCAAACTGCAGGATGCATTATAAGGATTTATTTCTAAATATTTCTGCCCGTGATCTTCGGAGGGTGTTGGTGGTGGAGAGTTATTGTATTGGCTGTGCCTGATATTTTCCATATGCCTTATAACAAAACAGTTTCTCATAAGAGCTGTACTGCATTCTGAATCTGAAATAGAGCATAGTTGCTAGTAGTTGGTAGAGTTATTGTATTGGCTGTGCCTGATATTTTCCATATGCCTTATAACAAAACAGTTTCTCATAAGAGCTGTACTGCATTCTGAATCTGAAATAGAGCATAGTTGCATAGTAACTGAAATAGAGCATAGTTGCTGAAATAGAGCATAGTTGCAATACACAACACAACTTATATATGTTTTCAGAGCACTGGCAATAATTAATTAGCTCTTTGGGAACCATCACTGACGCTTGAGTAGGTCATGCTAGTACTAGCAGCTAGTAAACTAATGTTGTGGGAATATGCCTTAAGGGTCCACCTCGATGGTTTTTTTTTATCTGAGGCGGTGAGAAAAACTCATGTTCACTCCCTCATGATGGGGGATGTAGTGTTGGACTCAATTGAGGCATCCTCGTCCAGCCCCCAGGAGGCCGGAACCGCCTACCAACCAAAAACCCGCCGCGTGGCCACTTGATCCGACATCAGCAAAGAACCCTCCATCTCCCTTGGAACTGTTTATATAATACTGTGAGGGAAATGTTGGGTTAAAACAATTTTTACATACAAAAAATATTTACATACTGTTAGCGGAGCGTGGAAGGGAACCGTAGCCTAATTCTTCTCTCGCTGTCACCGACCAACACTCACTCTCTCACTTTTTTTCATCTCTTTCATCACCAGTTCAGGAAATTAGTGTGCCTACCTTACTTCTGAGATGCAGACCAGACATCTGATTGATTTACTGTGGGTCCCGCTGATCTCCAGATGTCTCCTCTTTCCACAGACTCCTGACCACCCTCTCCTTAAACTGAGTGACCAACTTCCAGCTCTCCTCATCCCACAGCATCGCTGCTCCTACTCTCTCTGGGATCCACTTTGCAACACCTATCTTCTCAGATGTATCCATTTTGTCGAGGCCACCTCTATGGTTGTCTTACGCAAAAGTAGATTAAACAAAGTAGATGACAGATTGTCAGCCTGCTTGTTTTCTGATTGAAGTAAGTACTAATCTATTTGTTTACCTTCACTTTTGTATTAGTGTTTCTTAGTCATCTTCACAAGTCATGTAATTTATCCGGAATTATAGAGAATGTGCCTCCGCAAGAGTCGGAACATGATTTACTCTCATCGCTGTATTACATGATGTCACAAAGAAATATCAACTCACCGCTCTTTTAATCGATGTAATGTATGTGTTTGTATTTTTCAGTTTGAACTCGCAAATGGTAATGTTGTTGTTAATATTCTTAGCGTTGGTTATATATCACGCACGCCTCGTGGAAGTCACGTCACGGTTAGACTTCTTATGGAAACGTGAAGCGCACAGAGAGTTATCAGATATGAGGGAAACCAGGCGTAACAACCGTCAACTTTTGCGTAACATATTACCCGACCATGTTGCCAACCATTTTCTCTCACAAGATAAAACCGAGGTGATTTTTCATTTTTACTTTCTCTTTTTGTATATTATGTTTCTTCTTTTTACTTTCTCTTGCCTATACGAATATATAGGCAGGAAAGTATTGCTTTCATGTCAGTTTTTCGAAATCGAGTTTTCACCGGATCTACACGTTTTCAGATCCCCTGAACCGAAAAAACATGTTTTTAGTGATTGGTCTGTGTGTGTGTGTGTGTGTGTGAATAGAATATCACAAGAGTGGAACATCGAACGAACGTGAAACTTGAAACATAAGTAAGATACTACTCTCAGACCCGACACGAACATTTTCATCAAAATCAGTCAACCGGAAGTAGTAAATTATTCGTGTCATTTTTCACTTTTTTGCGATTTTCTCAAAAACGGCTCCTGATTTTTTTTTAAATACCCTCATTTACTACATTTTTTATGCATACTAGATAGGGTAAGGCACCATGCCTGCTGAAATTCTTGGGCAGGCTGTTTTCTTGTAAAAAAATTGTTTTTTTAAGATTGTGGCTTTAATATGCATTTAAGCGCAAAAATGTATGTATTAAAAATTGTAGAGAATTTAAAATCCTTCAACTTTTATTTTAAACATTTTTTTGTATAACGCGTAGTTTAGTGGTAATTACCGATTTTCTGTTTTTCTCACGAAAACATGTAATAAAATCAATTTTTTTAAGGTTTCGGCCTTAGTATGCATTTTACGACAAAAGTGTAATAATCAGATTTATAGGAAATTAAAAGATCTACAACTTTCATATAGAGCATTTTTCTCTATAGAGCCTAGTTTAGCGTAAAAGAGTGATTTTCCGTAATTTTAAGCTAAACTGAGGTTAATTTTCATTTTGCGTCATTCACTCATGATTAAAATTAGGTTATGTTTATTGAGATTAGTTTTTTGGTTATTTCTAATGTTAGGTTATATTTTAAATGTAAATATTTGCATTGGCAAGAGAAAGTTGTGTGTGTTTCACACCAGATTTTTCTTTTCACAATCAAGGATTAGACTCCCGCCTTTTTCAACTCAACAGTGATAAAACTATTGAATTATTGCCATCTCTTGCAAGGCCTTCCAACATCTCTCATCTTCCTCCGGTCTGTATTTCAAAATGTTGAGGGACATCCTTTCCTCAGGCATTCTCGCTATATGCTAGAGGAAATTCTCTATACTATATATAGAGAGCTTCTCTACTCATATACATCCAATATAATATTTATTTTGTAATATTATTTTTTATTAATTTATTATATTTATATTATTATTATAATATAAATAAATATTATTTATATTTATACCAGGGGGGACCCAAAAATAACCAGGCTGAGAGCATGCTGCCATTCGTAGAAGTAGTAGAGATTTCTCCCACTAGATGGAGCTAGTAGAAACCTTAAACAAACAACCGCTCAGACAGCGTTACTTTTTAGGTTAACATTTGATCATAGTGGTGTATTTCTCTTATTATTGTCATGTATGTGACTAGATTTATTTGAATGAAAAAGTTGAGATAAAAATAAATATCATTTCCCCAAATTTTTGGGTCTATCACATCAAGAGATGACAAGTTTGCTTAATAAATGCTATTGATGAAAAACTGTCAGTCCCACAAGTTTGAACTTCAGTATGAAACCTTAAAACATCATGATAAATGTTTCTGCAAAGTTTGATCTCGATCGGGACAAACCGTTTTGAATATATAAGCTGACAAAGTCACCTCTTTCAAATTATACTCCAAAAAAGGCTCTTTTTTAATCTCATCTAAAATAATGGTCTAAAAAAAGTTTTAAAAATCTAAACCTAATCAACAAACACAGGATTGAACAGACAAAATTTTAGTGTAAACATCATAACAACTGGATGAGTGTTTACCGAGATATCTGTTCTCAGACTCGATCGCTTATAATTAAAAATCCGATAAGTGCATTCAGATCTGACTGAATATGTCTGATAAAATTGTGATATTGCTATAATTTATTATAGAACTCATTACTGAAAATATTTTCTAATTGTAACATTTCTGGTTTGATTACATTTCAGGAGTTATATTCGCAGTCAAGAGATAAAGTGGGGGTCATGTTTGCAAGCATTCCAAATTTCACAGAATTCTATTCTGAGGACATCAATAAAGGAATGGAATGCATTCGGCTGTTGAACGAGATCATCGGTATGTAATTTATGCAAACAGTCCGGGGTGTCCAGACACCCTCAAAATAAAAAAAAATTAAAAAATTGTTATAGATTAGTAAATTTTACCAATTGTAGGAAACCTACCAAGTTAAATTAAATAACAAACTAAAATAATTTAATCTTCCATTGCTTAACAAACTTCTTTAATATTAGTTATTTATTCAGATCATTATAAAATCACCCCTTGTTTCAAAGTCATTGGGGTTCGGCTGCACTCGGCTTTTTAGGTCACATGTAAAAACACCCACCACTGTAAACAAGGTGGGGGCATTTGGTCTCCTGCACCAAAAATATTTTCGAGCAATTAAAATCAACAAATACTTTTGCCAGGGTTTGTTGGTAAGGTCCAGCAGGGAATAGATGACAACCGGTTCACAAAAAAAATTTTAGACACTACAAAGTAGGCTTAAACCCTTGTGCGACTGACAGGTTTTAGAATATTAACACTAATTCCGAGATCACGCCGGTAGACTTGGTTTATTTATCCATCTTTTATGCAAAAAAATTGAAATTTTTATGAAACATTAACAAAACTTCGAGAGATGTTTTAAAAAAACAAACATGAAACTCCATTTGTTTACGCCAGTTACAGCGAATTTACCAAAAATTTGTTGTAATTTATGCAAAGTCGAACGTTTTTGTCAAAATTTGGCCATAAATATTTTTTATTTTTATTTTTTTAGTCTGGTACCTATTATAGAAAAATATCTAGCAAAAAATTTGATATATTAAATGCTCTCTCTTACCACACTGTACGACTAGTCAAGTGTACATGGATTATGTGGTAAAACGCTGGCCAAAAACATTTCTCTCTTTCAGCTGATGTCATTGACCCATTCCTACAGTTATTTACATGACATATGGTATTATATGAAAGCACGGAATTTTGTGAACACGTGCATGTAGAAAAAAATTACTAAAGATAACATTTGAACATTTTAGTTCCATTGTAAAGAATGTCTGAAAATAGCCTATTCTATGAATTTCAGAGCGTTTATTCCCTTTTACAGGTCGTATTCAATTCAACCGTTTTTGCTATAATAGCACCATTGAACAATTTACATACCTTTACTATTCAAGCTTTCAAACGCGGTTGTAACTCTATTTTTAAATGAGATACGGCCTTAACACGGTTTTCTTCAAAAAACTGGAATTGAGTGGTATCCCAACATTCACAAATCAATTTGAAATTTCCCACTTACCTTATTGTGTTTCTAAATAGCTTCCTTCCTTCCTCATACATTCAGCTATTATTTTACTATAATGTTTACTGGTGTGCGCGTACATTGACCTTCACTATTACATAAACTGTTGAGTACACACTCGTCATCTAACAACCGTAGGTTTGAACCTCTAGAGGAGTGAGGTGGTTTACCATTGCCTTCCTCACTGAATGGAAAAGTACGCTTATCAGCATGCCAGGCTCTCTGAAAAGCAGATTTTTCCACTCTGCAAATTACACCTTCATTTCATTCACCACAGGGTCTGGCTGTATAATGAAATTCATTACTTTCAGAGACGATAACTCTGATTAGTGTCTTTTACACCTCCTCCTCTTCTGTTCTTAAATGATTCAGTCAATTAATTGGCCTACCATGTGATAAGAAATAGAACTAGTTATTTTAGCCCTGCAACGAACAGATTGAGTGTAAATAATTTGACACTTCTAAGTTTAACAGGTAGTAATAATTAAAATGTCATAATTGTGCACCAGAGATGTTCTAATCTCTATTGTGTCAAAACGATATAGTTTTCCAAAGAATGTTTGTTTCTTGATTTCTTAATTTTGTTTCAGTCGATTTTGATGAGCTGTTGGCAGAACCGAGATTCGTGTCGATTGAGAAAATAAAAACAGTGGGAGCTTGCTACATGGCTGCGTCTGGTCTCAATCCAAAATATCAGGTGACTTATTCATTTTAATGGGGGCCTTGGAAATTTTTAATTTTGTACCACAAAATTCCATTATTTCATGGGTAAACTGAGATATTATCATCAGATGACAACAAGAATGAGTGGCGTTCGGTAACTTTAAATTTTTGGTGGCCCTGACAAAAGGAGCATTTCAATTTCGTTTGGCCAAGGAAAGTAGATTCCTGTGAGGGTAGCGAGAGGTTGTGTTGTTGGAAGCTTTGTTGACAGTCAAGGCGATGGAAGCTGAGGTATACAGTCATCTAGCGGAGACATTGTCTTGTACTCTTGCAAAGTCATAGATATATCTTCATCGGAGTTCGAGAACCTTATATCTCTGTTCCATTACGCTCACTTTTGTGGTGATCAGAGATAAAGCAGTATCCAACTCAAAGTAAACTCAAAGTATAGAAGATTAGTGATATTATGTCAAAAATAAAGGAATTCGATTCAAAAAAGTTCCTTAAAAACTTTACTGGTTACTTCATGGAGTTACATACATTTTTACTGCAAAAAGTTTCAGAAATTTTGGTAATAATTTCTTAAAAACTATTCTAGATGTTTTGAAGAAATTTTGGTCAAATTACCTCAGCTACATATCCATAATTCTTTTGGGCGGCAAAGTAAAATATTGTATAAAAGAGTAGACACACACACACACACACATTTTTTTCCTCATATAGGGCCAATTTTAAACTAGGTGAGGTGATTTAGACGTTTCTGGAAGCTCTGTGGGAAATATGTATATTTCTGACTTCTTTAAAACATTTATCCGACACCACACATCTATTGTTTAGTGTCTTAAAAATTTGTTTTGTCAATCGGTTGTGATCCTTTCTACACAGGTGCCCGTAAAATTTTAGCCTTTTTTTCTAATTGTTTCCATTAATCATTAATTTTCCATGTACACACACACACATATATATTTTGGAGGGTGAATCCCCCTTTTGCCCCTTCTAGATAGGTACATGCCTTTACCTTCGTTTTTATGTCTACATGTTGTTTAGGTCAACAACCGAAAGGCTGGTTTGAACCTCTAGAGATTTTACTACGGAAATAAGGAGTGAGGTGGTTTACAATTATCTTCCACACTGAGTAGAAAAGTAGCCTATGCTTATCAGCATGGCAGGCTCTCTGAAAAGCATTTACTTTGCACCCTCCAAATGACACCTTCACTTCATTCACTACATGGTCTGGCTTTATAATGAAATTCATTACTTTCAGAGGAGATAACTCTGACTAGGTTTTTTACACCTGTACTTCTTCTATTCTTAAATAGTTTAGTCGTATAATTGGCTGACATTGGAATATATATAATGACTTGTCATATAATTGGCTGTGATAAGAAACAGAACTATTTTTTGTAGACCTGGAACTAGCAGATCGAGTGCAAATAATTTTAACACTCCACTTGCCTGTTATGGGCGGAAGCTTTACATCGTAGAGTAAATAAATTTTTTATTTATGTTTCTGTAATAAAGACTTGAGGTATGGTGAATTTTGTTTCTAATTGGTACTAAATATAATGAAAATTAATTAAAAGATGTAATATTTCATAAAAGGAAAATTTGTTTTATGTTTTTGGACAGGCAGGAGCAGATGAGTACAGCCATATATGTGCTCTCGTGGATTTTGCTGGTGCCATGAAACAAGCCCTAGAAGAAGTTAATAAACATTCTTTCAATAATTTCCAACTCCGTGTCGGTAAGTCTGTCACAAATTATTATTCAAGTTGGTGTTGATATGTTGCTGAAATAGTTAAAATTTTTCAGTTCAGTACCAACAATGTGATCGAAGTACGAGGGTTGCCTTTCATATTCAGGAGTAGGAAATAAAAAAGAAATTAATCAACGTTAATGGCTTTATTGTTTTTAAAAATATTCTCCACGATGATCAATACATTTTTGCATGCGCTTGAACCAATTTTTGAAGCACTTTTTCCACTTCATTGAGGTACTTCCAAAACACCCATTTTAAATGCATCAACTGCTTCTTCAGGCGTCGAAAATCGTTGACCTCGTAATTTATTTTTGATGTGCGGTAATGAAAAGAAGTCATTAGGTGCAAATTGAGGGCTGCACGGCAGATGACTCATCAATTCAATTTTTTATATTTTAAAAAGTCTATTGTTTAGCTGACATGTGAGAGCTCATATTGTCCTGATGAAGAATGATCCATCTTCGACGGTTGGTTTTCCTTATTTTTCCAAAAACTTCTGGCAAACAAATGGTTGTGTACCACTTAGAATTGACCATCCAACGTTCCACTAGTGATACAGTTGCCACATGCCCAGTATTTTAAAAAAAAAACCAGCAACCATTTGCTTGGAAGTGCTTTGTGCGCGAACAATTTTTGTTGGATATGGCTCATCTTGAAAGACCCATACGGTCGACTGCTGTTTACTTTCAGGTTCATAGATCAATGATTCGTCACCTGTAGCGATGTTTTGAATCACCACTATCGTATTTAATGAGCATTTCTTTAGTCCAATTGACACAAGCCTTTTTTTTGAGAAATTGTCAAATTATGTGGGATCCAATGCGAAAAAATCTTTTTGGTGGCAAAATGCTCATGTACTATTGAATGTATGCTGGTCCCACTAATGTCAAAGATTGCCGTAATCTCACGATATGTTACATAACGATCTTGCAAAATCAGTTCACGCACAGCGTCAATATTTTCTTGAACGACAACCGATTTTGGACGACCTTCACAAAATTCATCACTGAGCAAGTCATGACTACGATAAAATTCCATGTACCACCGATATATAGTCGTTTTTGATGGTGCTTTATCGCCAAATGTTGAATTAAGTTCATCAATGCACTGTTGTTGAGATAATCCACGTTGAAAGTTGTAAAAAATATAGTTGTAAATAGTTGTTCAAAAATATTTATTCCTCGGTAATTGTTGAGGTAAAATAGTTCAATTTTTTCTCATGTAGGGCCAATTTTAGACCATGTGAGGTAACTTTAGACGTTTCTGGAGGCTCTTTTTGCAACCCATATTCTCAGCATTCGCTCACTGTAGACTTTTTTCCTTTCTTCTATTCACCTGGTGTTCTGTTGTTGCTTTTCATGGAAGCCCTTAAAGTCTGTAAATAGTTGTCTGAATGTGGTTCGGTTCATGAAGTTTTCTTGGTTTATTTCGGTTTTCTCATTATCCTATCTGACTTCTTTAAACCATTTATTTATTTATTTAATGTCTTAAAAATTTGTTTTGTCAACATTTTTGTCATCCATTCTATACAGACATTTGTAAAATTTTAGTCTTCTTGATGAATAGTGTATTATTGGATAAAAATTATTAACCCATCTACAACAGATAGATTTGAGAATAATAACTCTTTTAACACGAATCATGAGATCGCGCCGATAGACTAGGCTTTTCTTATCCATCTTTTATCCAAAAAATTTAAAATTTTTGTAAGACGTAAAAAACTTTGAGAAACGTTTTTCAAAGAAACATGAAACTCCATTTTTTGTTACGCCAGTTACAGCAAATTTACGAAAAATCTGTTGTAATTTTTGTAAAGTCACGTATTTTTGTCAAAATTTGGCAATAAACTACTTTGATTTTGATTTTTATAGTCTGATATTATAGAAAAATATCTAGTACATAATTTGATGTAACAAACGCCTTAAGATATTTTTTTATGGTGTCTAAAAATAATTTATAAAATCGCAGTTTTTACTGGAAAAAAATAATTAACTCTTTTAACAGAGCACTGTGTTATGGTCTGTTTTCTATTTATCTTTTATCCAAAAAGTTTGGAATTTTTGTGAGACGTTAAAAAAACTTTGAAAATTTTTTTTTAAATATGAAACTTGGTTTTTTTTTTACACCAGTCACAGTGAATTTACAAAACATCTGTTGTAATTTATGCTAAGTCACGTCTTTTTGTCAAAATTTGGCAATAATTTATTTTTATTTTTTTAGTCTGGTATTATAAAAAAATGTCTAGTAAAAAATTTGACGTATCAAACGCCCTAAGATATTGTATTGTATTTTACGGTGTCTAAAAAATTTTACTCAAAAAAATAATTTACTCTTGTAACAGAGCGCTGCATTATAGTTAGTTTTTTATTTATCTTTTATGCTAAAAAATCTGTGTTGGTGTGCGCATGTAAAAATAAAAAGTCAGTAACGTAAATAAAAGTAAGTAAGTAAGTAGTGTGTGCAGTGTGAATAAATGAATAAAAATAAAGAAGTCTCTTACCGAACTCACTACACACCTATACAAGCAGTAAGAGTCAAGTGAATTGTGATTGTCATGGTAAACGGAAGGGAAGAAATTTCACTCTTTGAGTTGATGTCATTGACCCATTCCTAGAGTTATTTAAATGACATATGTAATTTTATGAAAGCACAGAATTTTGTGAACATGTGCATATAAAAAAAAATAGGAAAAGATAACGTAAACCATTGTAATTGGAATGAGAACAAGTATCTGAAAATTGGGTATTCTACAATTTTCAGACAGTTTATACCCTTTTTCAGGTCATTTTCAACTCAAGCGGCGTAGATAAAAAGAAATAATTTAACAAAATACCTACTCTTACCATTAAAGCTTTCAAACACAGATGTAACTCTTATTAGATGAGCTATGGTCCTTACACGGTTTTCTTCAAAAGCCTGGCCATTCAACAATATCACAATATTCACAAGTCAATAGAAGAAAATCTGGTGTGAAACACTCACACAACTTTCTCTTGCCAATGAAAATAATTAACAATAAATCTAACATTAGTAATAAAACATTAGAAATAAACAAAAAACTAACCTCAATAAACATAACCTAATTTTAATCATGAATGAAATACGCAAAATGAAAATCATCCTCAGTTTGGCTTAAAAATACGGAAAATCACTCTTTCATGCTAAACTAGGCTCTGTAGAGAAAAATGCTTTAAATAAAAGTTGTAGGTCTTTTAATTTTCTATAAATTTGATTATATACACTTTTGTTGTAAAATGCATACTAAGGCCAAAATCTTTAAAAAATCGATTTTTCACACATTTTCGTGAGAAAAAAACAAAATCACTAATTACTGCTAAACTAAGCATTATACAAAAAAATGTTTGAAATAAAAGTTGTAGGATTTTAAATCTCTACAACTTTTATTATATACATTTTTGCGCTAAAATACATATTAAAGCCACAATCTTAAAAAAAGCAATTTTTTTATGTGAAAACAGCCCCACCAAGAATTTCAGCAAACATGGCACCTACCCTATCTTGTAGAGCATAAAAAATTTAGTAAACCAGGCGATTTTTAAAAAATCGTAGGAGCCGTTTTTGAGAAATTTGCAAAAAAGTGAAAAATGACACGAAGAAACTACTACTTCCGGTTGACCGATTTTGATGAAAATGTTCGTGTTGGGTCCAGTAGTGGTGTATAATTTACGTATCAAGTCCCAAGTTCGTACGATGTTCCGTTCTTGAGATATTCTGTTCATACACACACAGACCAATCGCTAAAAACATGTTTTTTGGATTCAGGGGGTCTGAAAATGTGTAGATCCGGTGAAAACTCAATTTCAAAAAATTGATATGAAAACAATACTTTCTTCCTATATATTCATATAGGCAAGAGAAAGTAATAACTAAACGTACAGAATACAAGGAATTATTCTTGTATCCTTTGTCTACAGGAATAAGCAGTGGACCTTTAGTTGGAGGAGTGATTGGCGCAAAGAAACCTGTCTATGATATTTGGGGCAATACTGTGAATGAAGCATCTCGCATGGACTCTACGGGAACTATGGGGAGAATCCAGATACCTAAGGATACTGCTATGGTATTTATTATAATGTACTCTATTAACCTCAAATTCATGTTCTTTTTGTTGTTGAAGGCCAATTTATATTACTGTTACAGGAACTGACATGTGAAAAGTTAGTTGATCAGTCAGCTGATATTTTTAATTTATATCTGGTTACATAATCTGGATGAAGTGAATTGTAGGAGACTAAAGGTGCGGTTTCATTTGTGTGATCGTCGCATGCAATTACTGCATGCAGTAATCACATGTGACTGACACATAGGTCGGGTAAGATGCAGTATCGTTTGTGCGATCGTCGCATGCGATTACTGATACAAGTACCTGATACAAGCGGTGTACTAGAGACAGTGTTGCCAAGTATCCAGCAAAATTAACTGACTAATATATTTTCTATAAAGTTCAAATTATTGATCCTTTGAGAGTTGTAGAAAATTAAAAATCTGGTGTGAAACACTCACACAACTTTCTCTTGCCAATGCAAATAATTGCCGGCCGCACTGGCGAAGTTGGTAACGTGCTCGCCTCTCATCATGCGGTCTTGGGTTCGAATCCCACTCAGGCACGGCATTTTTTCATACGTTACAAAAAATCATTTCATCATTCATCGTCTGCATTAGCAGTAATTGCAGAACAGTCGGACGTTAAACAAAAAAAAAAAAAATGCAAATAATTAACAATCTAACCTAACAGTAATAAAACGTAAAAAATAAACAAAAAACTAACCTCAAAAAACATAACCTAATTTTAATCATATGTGAAAGACGCAAAATGAAAATCCACCTCAATTTAACTTAAAAATACGGAAAATCACTCTTTCACGCTAAACTAGGCTCTATAGAGAAAAATGTTTTAAATAAAAGTTGTGGATATTTTAATTTCGTATAAATTTCATTATAGTATACACTTTTGTCATAAAATGGATACGTACTGAATGTTTTTTGGCTGAAATCTTAAAAAAAATCGATATTTTTACACATTTTTGTGAGAAAAAAAACATAAAATTGCTAATTACCGTTAAACTAAGCGTTATATAAAAAAGTATTAAAAATAAAAGTTGTAGGATTTTAAATTCTCTACAACTTTTATTATATATACATTTTTGCGTTTAAATGCATATTAAAGCCGCAATCTTAAATAAACAATTTTTTATGAGAAAACAGCCTCCCAAGAATTTCAGCAGAAATGGTGCCTACCCTATCTTGTAGAGCATAAAGAATTTAGCAACGAGGCTATTTTTAAAAAAAATCGTCGGACCTGTTTTTGAGAAAATTGCAAAAACGTGAAAAATGACACGAATAAACTACTACTTCTGGTTGACCGATTACACACATGCACAGACCAATTGCTAAAAACATGTTTTTTGGGTTCAGGGGGTCTGAAAATGTGAAAATTTGGTGAAAACTCGATTTTGAAAAATCTACATGAAGACAATTCTTTCCTTCCTATATATTCATACAGGCACGAAAAAATAAAAAAGTGTGGGGTGAAGTTACTATCTTTTGATACATAATTTTTTTTTATATTTTTTCACATAGATTTTTCTGCAAGTAATATTTATTAAGTTTTGTTGTGTACAGATTCTGACAGCACGAGGATACCAAGTGGAATACAGAGGATTGGTTCAAGTGAAAGGCAAGGGGGAAATGGAGACATATTATGTCATAGGAAGGACAGCTGGAGGTAGAGGAGGATTCACACGACAGCCGAGTCAGCACGCAAGTCTTGCAGCCGTTGTTTATGGAATGGTTCAAGCACGACGACGCCAAAATACTGTAAAGAGAACTTTTTCACGTGAGTCTTTCGTTTTTGTGCTTCTATTAACACATTAACAAATATTTATGCATTGTTTACCTCCAGATATCTTTTTTTCTCGTGCTCCTATTGATTGGGTAAGTGGTAGGAGACTGATACTTCTGATCAATCATGTACAAAAGTGCAGAGAAACGACAAAGTTCCTAAAATGTCTAAAAGTTCCTGAAACGACATGAAGTTCCTACAACTTGTTGGAACTTCATTGTTCACATATGGTCTAGGATATTTTAATAAATCAAAACATCCATTTTTCTATTTTCCCATATATTGGCATAGTGATTAGTGCAACTAGCTTCTACACCGGGGTCCTGGGTTCGATTCCCGGTCAGGTGTGGCATTTTTTCATCACTCATCTTCATCTATCATCCTTCTCACCGTCTGCATTAGCACCGATTGCAAAACAGTCAAACGTAAAACCAAAAAAAAATTTATTTTCTGTTACAGATATCTGTTACAGTTTTCTCCCAGGAATACTAATAAAAGAGCGAATAAAAAAATATACAAAAGCACCACACCAAAATATACACACGAACACAATACTCATTACACCTCAACATATTTTGGCTTTCAGTTTGGTCATGGATCTTCAATTACAGAGATGATTTTCACTGTAGGTTGTACACATAGTTATGCTATTGTAATTGAACCATTTGAGTGTAGTGTTACCTCTGCACATAGGCGTAGCCATGGTGGGGCAAAGTGGAGTATTTCTGTGACGATCTTCTCTACTACACCCATACAAATGTCGAAGAAATTGATCATTTAAAAAACTCATTTAGTAAAACAAAAAATTGTAGGACAATAGGAATATTATTGTGCTGCAAGAAACCATGTTATCGTCGTGGCAAATACCATCTTGTTTATCTGTTTCTGTTTCCAAATTATGCACTCCAATCAATGCAAGTGAGTCAGTTGTAAAGCTAAACTTTGGTGAAAACAATGGAAAGGAAAAAATGTCCCAAATGCCAAAATGGTGGAGAAAGAACTAGCTACCTAGTTAAAGAAACGCAAATGTTTTACCCATCCATAAAATGGACATTAGTTATCTCGCTTGCACAGCCCTGCACAACGTGTACTATCCAAATATATTTCAGCACACACAGGGTAAAATCTTCTTTAGGGTCAACAATTACAGTAAATCGACTTGATGGTTTTAGTATGATGATTGTGCATAAAAAGAGGGTTCTGTAAGCTAAAGATAAATTTGAAAAAGAAATTTAGTCAAAATTTAGTAAGAAATTCTGTAGGCTAATGATGAAATAAGATTTAAATAGGTTCGAATAGCGTTGCAATCAATTACTTCTAGTGTTTTAAAATGTTCAAATAAAAACATTTTTAATAAAAAACTTTTATCTTATTTTTTACCCACCCCTGGAAAATATCCTGACTATATCTATGCTCTGTACCATTCTACACATGCATCATATCACCTTTTGTACTGGAATGAATCATCTTCTGTTAAAAAGTAGCCTGTATCTGTTGGTTGATCATTCAGTCATTTCAATCATTTCAGTTGTTAGTTGACTCAGGCATTCAGCTTTGGCATAATGTATTCCTGAATTCATTGCTGTACACAGATGACACTGTTATCATTTTTGACACTGAAAACAGGCTCCAATATGCCATTTATTAGTTGCACAACATTAGCGCAGAATTTGGCATGGGAATATCAGTGCAAAAATCAAAGGTTATGGCATTCAAGGGAAGATGGCAGGTTCGCTCAAAAATTATACTTGGCAACCAAACTATAGAACAAGTTTGAGACTTTAAATATTTAGGATGTAAGATTTCCTATGACAAAGATGATGACGTGAGTGAAAAACTGGCAAAATTCAGCGCTGTCTGAAATTCTATTCACAGGACAATAGTAAAGAAAATGAGAAAGGTCACCCAAATGAAATTTTATAGAGCAATGGCTGTACCAATAATATCATACGGGGGTGAAACATGGGTGTTATTACAGAGGAATGAATCTCGTATCCATGCTGAAATGAGATTTTTGCGAGGAGTCAAAGGTTGTACCCGGTTAGATAGAGTACGTAACGAAGCTATCGGCAACAAATTAAATGTTTAGTCACTGTTGGAAACGTTAAGAATATATAAGAGAAACTGGTCCAACCATTTACTTTGCAGACTTCCTCTGCGAGCATGGAAATATAAACCTAGAGGGAAATGAGGCTTGGGAAGAGCTAAAAAGAGATGGATGCCGGAATAGGCCATGGAGCCTAATCCTTGACAGATGATGATAATGTGATGGTTCATTTTCCTCGTACACACTCTCATAACACGCACACATACACACTTT
The DNA here is from genome assembly GCA_035578175.1 of Catonia carolina. Taxonomy (NCBI): domain Eukaryota; kingdom Metazoa; phylum Arthropoda; class Insecta; order Hemiptera; family Achilidae; genus Catonia; species Catonia carolina. The sequence continues at coordinate 7,138,916 of JAQMRL010000014.1, read as the reverse complement.
ATTTTCAGGCGGGAAATGTCCCTTCATCCCCTTCTGGATGCATACCTGATTATGTTACATCTTTAGGTATGGGATATTTACGGTTCATCTCAAGATTAACTAAATACCTTTCAATATTTGCTACTGCCCTTACACAATGTTTGTTTTGGAACTGTTAATACTGATACTTCTTCCTATTGACTGTTAACTTTATTTCATTCAGGAATTGCACTACAAATTCTATGCTATTTTGGTAATTTACTAAGAGAATCTCCAAGTAAATTTCTGTTGATTACAGAAGTATTATCAGCAAACAATAAGGTTCTCCTATTAGGTATGACTTTTTTTATAACCTATTTATGTATAACAAAAACAAAATATAACCTAAAATTGAACCCTGTGGAACGCTAGCTTTGACTCTACTTCAACTTTTTTTTGGCTTTATGTGCTTACAGTTTGTAATTTTATTTGAGAAACCAGAATTTTTTTGTTGTGTAAAATAACACACTTAGTATACCTCAAGTTTGTGTTAAAAGTTTTTGTGTGACACTTGGTTTTCAGAGTTTTGTAAAAACCTGTATTAAAATCTCGTCTTTTCCAGAATTAAATTGTAAGTTACATTCGATTTTAAGAAATGTAAAATAAAGTTGAAAAATACTAACCCTGTCTAAAACTTTTGTGCATAACTTTTTAATGAAGTGCTTAGTTTGTTAGCAGTTTACTATTCTCCACGAAAAAACACATTAACATCTGTTTAAATCAAATGCTTTTTTGAGGTTTTGTATAAAAAGTATTAACAGTTGTGAAAAATTAATTTATTGTGTTTGGGTTTCATTTAATACCATGTACTGTTTGTAACAAAGCATGTTTGTAGGTATAGTGATTTTTTAGTCCTGTTACCCAATTGTTAATGTCTGGTAATTTTCTTCTAAAAAAGGGAAATTTTGTTTTGTGACACAAAGTTGGCAGCCCTACACAACCGGTATAGATACAGCAGTGTGAGTTGATTCTCATTGAGCTGTGTAAAAATTTTGTGCCGTTTCCGGTCGGTTACGAACAGAATGTCTTTTACCCTTGAACAATATTTTGCTACGAAATTGTTCCCGAGTGTAAAAGAATCATTTCAAATTAAATTTGTTGGTGTTCCTCTACCAGAAAAAATATCAATTTCTAGGCTAACATACCGATTTCGAGAGACAGATCGTGTTTGCGACAGAAAACGTAGTGGTCAACCAACTCTCTTAACAGATGACGTTTTAGAGAATGTGAAAACAAGATTGCTCAATTCTCCACGGAAAAGTTTACGAAAATTTTCCTCAGAAGTTAGTTTGTAATATTTGAGTGTTCAGATAGCTGCTAAAAATTGAAATTGCATCCGTATCGCATATGATTAGTCCAAGAGCTTCAGCCTTCAGATTTAAACAAGCAATTGCAATATCGCCATTGGTTTAGGTTTTTCGTAAATGATAATGGAATCAAAGTTTTAAGCACAGTGTTCTTTAGTGATGAAGCTTGGATCCATCTTGATGGTTATGTAAACAGTCAAAACACTCGAATTTGGGTGGCTGAAAATCCGCAGTAGGGTTAACCAGGTCTTGGCTAGCTGACTTAAAGTATAGCTCTTTGGGAACTGTTACCGACGCACTAGTAGTACCAGCTAGTACTAGCATCATGAGAATAGGTCTTTTCTCCCAAGCAGTTATTCTCTCTCAGTCAACTTCTCCCCCCACTCCAACACCTCATATCTTAGCCTACAACCTATGCAGTAACTACGTTAAGATAAAATTGATAAATAGTACCACAACAATTCAACAATTATTCAGAGTTTCAATTATTCAGAGTTCAACAATTATTTTAAATTAATGATTCAGTTTTGTTTTTGGTTTAGAGAGCGGTGGTGGCTTGAGCCGAGCGAAATCTCAATTCCATTCTTCAACATCACGAGGTGTATTCGATCCACTGACAACATCACCCAACTCAGGTCGAAGCGGTGGACGTTTGGCCACATTCAGCAGTTTTAGAATCTCTCATAAATCGACACCGAATCCGTTACGGCGTAACACGACACGAGCCGGGCGACAATTGAGTCAACCTGTCGAAGATACGTACACGAGATCTTATCAAAATATTCGACAATTATCCGTCGATCCGAATTTACTACCAAGGAATAATCATACGACTTCTGGATCTGGTTTAATGCAACAACGTTCAGCACCGCAAACACCTTCCATCGAAACTAATAATCAACCAGATCAAAGAACAACTTCTCCAATAACCAATAAATCACCAATCTTTTTTTCATCCACTGATCAAATTAAAACAGAAAATGATAGCATCAAATTGAATAAATTACAATCAAATATGTTATTTAACAAAACACCCACTTTAAGGTCAATATCCATGAATTTTAGTACAAGTTACACAAATAATTGTGATAACAATAACACATTGACTGATAACATTGTACAACCAGATAATAACGCCAGATGATTTTCAAATCATTAATCAAACAAAAAATCATATATCAGATGAAATGATGGCCTATTTTGTGGTGGGATACCACAATGATCTCTTCTAGGGCCTTTATTGTTTTTCTTTACTTTATAATATACATACAGTATGTTTCGGAAAAGCTGTACTGAATGAATATGTACCTATCAATAATTTCTGATATTTCGGATCTTCATAATCTTATATATACTGAATTGTATAAAGAACCTGGTGTGCCACAGTGATCTGTGTTAGGACACTTTTTCTTCAATACTCTTTAAGTGTGGGGCTATAAGTCACTTGACAAATACATCTAAATACAATTATTAGTGTATCAGGAGTACATCAGAGTGGTGTTCATCACCTCAAATAGGTGCTGAAAGCATCCACGTTTGTTTCAAGATATACAACCACCGTTACAATCCACATTACCTTATTATGAAAACGCGGCTTGCAGTCCTTTTTTTGTAGAGGGCCTGTTCTATTCATTTTAAGTCGCAAGAAAATATTTATTTGGTTTTTTGACCATTTTTAAAGATTCTCATAATTTTTGTCGTATCACCCCTACCAATTGAAAGTTAAAATAGCTATTCATTTTTTTACTGTCTTTGGTTTACATGTAGTAGTCATTTTTGTTTTTTAAATGCTCAAATGCAAAGGTGTACGAATCACGAATATTACAAAATCTATTTATTGATATTATTGACATAGTATGTTAAAAAGCAGCTTCTTTAAAACATAAACATGTTAATTCATGTCACGATATTACATAAAATGAAGTCTTAAGGTTGAAAATTTTGGAAAATATTTCCAACTGTTATCATAATTTTCCTAATTTTTGTGGGGTGATTTATTTCAAAGAACGGTTAACTTTCACAGAAAGATTCATGCCTACACCTTTCTCTATACCTTTCAAAAAATTCTCAAAATTTTGAAGTTTTTGATAAATGCCAAAATTTACCAATTTTGGATCATAATACCTCCAATTTTACCCATAACAGGCACATGGAGTGTTAAATTATTTGCACTCAATCTGCTAGTTCCAGGACTACAAAAAGTAGTTATGTTTCTTATCACATGGTCAACCAATTATATGACTGAAGTATTTAAGAACAGAAGAGATAGAGGTGTAAAATACACTAGTCAGAAGTATTTCATTATACTATGACCAGACCCTGTGGTGAATGAAGTGAAAGTGTCATTTGCAAGGTGGAAAAGTAGATGCTTTTCAGAGGACCTGGCATGCTGATAAGCATACTTTTCCACTCAGTAAGGTGAATTCCATATCACATTTACTATCTTTATTGACTCTCAGTGTGCCTCAACCATCTCATATTTTGGGAGTTTATGAAAAGGACTATGTCCCGCCTTCTATGAGAGTAATTAATTCCTCAAGATGGTGTCTGCCGAAAAAATTCAAGTAATAATTATATGAAGTTTTATTTATCATGCCTCCCACAAATACTTCTTCGAAACAAAAGAGGTGATGGGAGTATCCGGTACCTTAAAACTGGATTCTCTCAGCTAGTGTACTATAACTCTCAGAAAAATCCTTGGTCCTCCAAAATTCGGGTTGTACGGCATGGTGTTATCTTGTCTATAGTAAAGAATCTAACTTATAGTCCATAACACAACCTCGGAAATTGGACAGGATTAATGTTTAATTTAAGTCTGAAGTTTTGTGAAATTAATTGTTCAAGAATTCTTCGTAAGAATTAGTCTGTTATTAGTCCATTTCCCAGTTCCACTGACACTATAAAAATGATAAACTATCAAGAATGACTTGTGCCGAGCGACTTATAAGCTAAGAGGAAATGAAACTGATTCGTTGCGGTGAATGACATTTGGTGATACTTTGACGTAAGAACATCAAATGTCTCATCCTAATTACTTAATGAATGCAAGGACCAAAAACTTAAATAAATCTTTTAATCGTCAATTTATTATTGTCATATTTTTTTAAAACAACTAAAATAATTATAAATATGTACAAAATGTGTGTTTGTATTTTTATTATTACCATCTGAAAATCTGTGGGAAGGTTGTTGTTCTTAAGGAAAAAGTGAAAAGGATAAAAGAGATGGAAGAGGAATTTGTAATATTTATTTATTTATATTATTTATAATATTTATTGCCCATAACGGGCAGGTCGAGTGTTAAATTAATTGTACTCGATCTGTTGGTTCCAGGGCTAAAAAAAATAGTTCTGTTTCTTATCACGTGGTCAGCCAATTATATGACTGAACTATTTAAGAACAGAAGAGTTAGAGATGTAAAAGACACTAGTCAGAGTTATCTCCTCTGAGAGTAATGAATTTCACTATACAGCCAGACCCCATGGTGAATGAAGTGAAGGTGTTATTTGCAGGGTGGAAAGTAGATGCTTTTCGGAAGGCCTGACATGCTGATAAGCATACTATTTCAACTCAGTGAGGAAGGCAATAGTAAACCACCTCACTCGTTTTTACTTAGTAAACCCTCTAGAGATTCAAACCAGCCTTCCGGTTGTTGACCTAAACAACAACAGAAGAATTTAGTGGTTTCATCGTTAGTAGATTAGGTTTAGACCAATATTAGTTTTTTTTTATCCAGGAGGAGTGTAGGACATGCCAGTTATAACACCTGAAATACAATAATCACACAATGTATCACTATTGTAATTTTTCAGATATTTTTAAAGGAATTCAAATTATCACAACATTTTAAAAATTGGGGTAATTTATTCATGAATTTTCTCCCTGCATAAGTAGGGTTTTGTTCAAACCATTTTGTGGAGTGATTAGCCACATAATAATCATATCCGTTTCTCATGTTATGATTGTGAACATTGAAATTCTGCATAAAATAATTTTACATAACATACATAATCACCTCAAAAATGTAGAGGGAACTGTTAGAATTTTAAGCTTCTTAAATAGTGGCCTGCATGAGGTTAGCAGGTTAGCTCCCACCATACACCTAATAGCTTTCTTTTGAATTTTAAAAACCCTATTCATAATTATTACCCATGCTAGAATTACCCCATACTAAGATACCATAACGGATATGAGACAGAATGAGGCCATCATAAGCTGCCATTAGTAATTTTTTATCATTTAATCTGGCAATTTGTTTTAGTGCAACTACCCCAGATGATATTTTACTACAAACTTGATTGGTATAGAAGTCCCAAGACAAAAATTTATCTAGAGATACTCCTAGGAACTTCACTGTTTCTACATGCTCTAAACTATTATTTTAATAACTTTCTTTTATGTGGTCAGTTCAGTTCTTATATCAGTTTCAGTTCAGTTAACAAAAGTACACTTTGACTCTTTTTATTTCAGTTATTATTTCAGTAATGGACAACAATTTACTTATTACAATTAGGCTGTCATTAGTATTAACAAACCAAAGGAGAAAGAGATCAAATTGGAGTAAAAGATGGTTACAAAAAGACAATCCCTTTCTCATGTTCACTAGCACCACTTTTTTCATAGCTGATAGATCGTATTTTTTATACCTAATTAACAATTTATTTTATGCAGTTTACTCGTTTGAATGTATTATGGTAACTTTTTACTTTCTCTTGCCGATATGAATACAGTCAATTCCAGATAATTGGGGCATATCAGGACCGGAGCATTTTGGCCCAATTAACGGCTGGTCCTAATAAACGAATTCGTAAACTGTGGCATATACGATACTGTATTTTATTAAAATTATCACATACATAAATTTTACATGCAAATTCTACCCATATACACACGAAAAAAATTAAAGGGTATCAGAACAATGATTAACTTTTTACCAAAACCTTTTGCCTCCTTGGTTTTAAGCATTGGACCATTGACACTAACACCTTACGAAGTTACAATGGCAAACCATTCATTCAACGCTTCTCAAAAATTGGCAGGTTTAGATCATTGTGTAATATTTCATTGGTTATGTACCATGTGGCTGAAGTGATTAGTCTCAGGCATTTTGATTGAAAGCTCTGCAGTATTTCTATATTTGATGAACTAGCCGTACCCCATAGCTCCAACCCATAAGTCCAAACTGGTTTGATTATTACTTTGTACACAAGTACTTTATTTTCAAGGTAGAGTTGAGAGCCAGAACAATTGACGTAACTTCAGCCCAAGTTGCTTTTGTTTCGTCCATATATGACTTCTTCGCGTGAGTCTTCGATCTAGAAGCAAACCTAGATATTTAACTTCCTTCTTCTGTGGGATTACTGTACCGTTCAAGCTGACCACTGGACAAGTTGTTTTCTTTAATCTAAACGTTCATGCGTTGACTTAACCTCATTAATCTTCACTCTCCATTTCTTACACCATGGTAACTTAAGTTGTTCTTACTCCACAAACACGGAAAACTGTGATATAATTTATTGAAATCAGTCAAATATTTGTTATTTGACGACATCAGGTACGGGACAAGGTTACAACAGAAATGAGAAATGAACTGAAGCTTCTGTACATACGCTCGATGGTTTTCCCATTGAGTGACCTCTCAGTTTCAGTTCAAACCTTGAGTTTTAAAGTTTACACATCAATTTTTACTGACATTTCATCTGAAACGGTAACTGATATGAGAACTGTACTGACTGTGTAAAAGGGGCGTATGTTGAAACAGTTTATTTATTTTGGACCTTCGGGCCACCCCAATCAGTCAGCTAGTAGAAAGTCACTATTATTTGTTGAGTAACACCAGTTGGACTAGCAACTTTGTATGGTGACCAGTTGAAAGCCATCCGTGCACAAACTTAAAAACTTTACTGTCCCTGTTCAAACTAACCCACGTCAAATAATACAGCAAAAAGCAGCGATCAAATTGGGGGTTTGTCAATAATGTACAGTTCCCGATGACAAAATAAAAGCACAAACAAATTATATATAGGAAAAAAACATTATTATATAGCAAGTACAAAGGGATAGTTTTATGCAGCAGTGAACTAAGTCAAAATTCTTGTTTTTTTTTGAGAAATCAGTTGTTAACAGTTTAACGGTTTGAATAATTATCATATGTACCTGTCTGAAAACAAAATATATAGGCCTACACCAGGGCTGTTGAATAAAAGTTTTATTCAATGGCCCTGGGCATACACAGCTTTCATAAACACTTTTATATGCTCACTATTTTATTTATAAGTTTCTTTAATTTAAAACTAGTTAATATTACTCATAATTATTATTTTTTAAATGATGGTAAACTCTCACAGGACTTCCTCTTGCTGATGTAAATAATAAAACTTGTAACCTAAATTTAATAACATAAAATGAAAATAACCTTTGTAGAACTTAAAAATACCTACAGAAAATCACTAATTACCTGTAAACTAGGCTCTACATTTTGAGAAAAATGCTTCAAATAAAAGTTGTAGTTTTTTTGAATTGCTATAACTTCGATTATTTGTACACTTTTGTTGTAAAATGGATACTAAGGCCGCAATATTCAAAAATCATATTTTATTACCGATTTTGATGAAAAAAAATCCAGAAAATTACAAATTTCCCCTAAACTAATTGGTATACGAACATGTTAGAAATAAAAGTTGTAGGTTTTTAAATGTTCCACAACTGTATGATTACATACACTTTGGCTCTAGAATTCATATTAACACGGCAGTCTTAACAAAAAATCATTTTTACTACACGAGTACAAGCCCCCCCTCAAGAATTTCAGCAGATAACGCTTGACATATCTTGTAGAGCATACAAAATATATAGTCCAGCCTCTCTTAGTTTGCTCCTAATGTAAACAAATAATGACGTCACTGAGAATGCGCATTATATAAAAATGAGTACACGCTGATTAAAAAGTAACAACAAAATACTTTCAAAAGTATTTAAATACAAAATACTTTTAAATATTTTTTTATAAATGAAATTGTTAGGCCTACATCATATCATGACTGATGTTTTTAGTACTTCAAGTACCTATAATTTAAAAAATAGTTAACTTAATACAATATCCGTAAAGTCGCAGACTCTAGCGTGCACCCTGTAGTAGGTGGCTTTTGTTTGTTGACAGTAGGAGCAAACTAAGAACGGCTGAACTATAGTTAATGAGGCAATTTTTAAAAAAATTGAATAAGCGATTTTTGAGAAATTCGCAAAAAATGAAAAATTGCACGAATAAATTACTACTTCAGGTTGACTGATTTGAATGAAAAAATTCGTGTCGGGTCCAGTAGTTACCTTACTTAAATTACAAGTTTTAACTTCATACTATCTTTCATACTTGAGATATTTTTTTCACACGCAGACCAATCGCTAAAAACATGTTTTTTTTTTGTTCAGGGGGCCTCAAAACGTGTACATTCGGTGAAAAGTCGACACGAAAACAATACTTTCCTTCCCTATACATTCATATAGAACAAGAGAAAGTAACCTGTTAATATTACATAATCTTATTTTTTAAAAAAAGAACAATCGTACTTGGTTCACTCTGGCATAAGTTTTTCCATAAGAAAAGAAATCTCTTCGAAAATTTCTCTCTCAGATGACTATAGGTCACTCTAGCATGAAAAATCTCATTTATTCTAAAATAAGAATAAACATTATTACAGTGGCGGCCCCAGAAATTTTTTTCTGGGTGGGCCCATTTATATATGTACATTATTTTTACCTATGTAAAACATACATACATACATACATATATATATATTTGTCTATGATTTTATAAATTGAGTACATGTAGATAACCGACTGAGTACATTCTATCTTTATTTCAGGATTAGTATTGAATAAACAAACACAACCTTGTAATTTTTATAAGAAATTTACTAAATTGAACACTTTAAATACAGTACATGAGTTACAAAAACAGTTTGAAAATATAAAAATCAAGTCCAAATCCATTATGTTGGTCAAAATTATGAACAAATAATAACGCATAAACTAGTCAACTCTCGATTATTGTTTACTTTAAAACAAACTGAACTGTAGCCGTCTTCCTTTTTGAGCTTTAAACTCGTCCACAACTGGATCTGGATCCGACATAAAAGGAAAACTTAACTCTATTTCTATGGATACAATCGCCAGGTTACTAAGTCTTTCCTCTGCCATAGATGCCCGTAGATAAGGTTTAATTCGTCTCATTTGCGATACGTAAATATCGTAACCGTTATTCTGTTCCATCTTTTTGTGAATAAAAATCCTCGTTGTTAGATTGTTTCAGTCAAGTCATATTAAAAATGGGTGGGCCCGGGATCACCCGCTAGGACCGCCACTGCATTATTACCAGAAAATCGTATTTTATAGTTGGATCGCTATAGCATAAGATCATCCGAATTTTTGAAGTCAGGAAAACCAGCTTCGTAGAACATTCGAGGCGCTTTGAGACAGCTTTATCATGTAATATTAGTCTGCATAAATTACAGCTTTTCTCGAAAAATATTTGGCGGACATCAGTACACAGAGTTCTTGAAAATTTATCGTTTAAGACATTGTATTTTTGGATATATATTAAAATTGCAACGGTTAGGTATGCTATCCCTTATTTATAAATCAGCTTCAATAACTAAAACGACGTAACCAACTCCCACGATATTTTCCAATCCCGTCTCATGATAGCAATTACGCTCGCGCTGAGTGCGTGAGTAAATTTTAGTTTAAATTTAGCGATACTATGAATGAAGTGTTTCTTCTATGAACTACGGTTTTAATTAGAATGTCAATTCTATTTTCGAACCGTCTGTTACAGTTTCTCTCTAGGTCAAGCAGTATAATAAATTATGAACATAGTTTACACTATAAAAATCGTGTTTATCTTAAGTAAAACATTGAAAAAGCAACTCAAATGTTAAACGGTTATAAAAAGTGAATACCTATTTTAAATTATTTTCTAATTTTTTTTGTGTTAGAGCAGTTCGTTGAAATTGTCTTTTTTAAAAGGTAAGCTAATATATTTTAGTTTTATATTATAAATGTTTTTTAGGTTATGTTCATGAAATAGGTAGTAGATTATAAATATTTTATTTTATATTATTATACTTTATGGCCCGTTACGCACTGTCGACCAGCGACTGCGAGACTGTAAACACGATGTATGCACAAATACTCACTTCGTCGCCGCGACCAAAAATACATGAGAGACGCACGGAAGACCAGTTGATTTTTGAACGATACTGTGTTCTTTTGAATGATACCGACACATTTTTAACTTTTGGTCGCCAGTTTGGTCCATGTATTTTGGTTTCCCTGTTTCTGATCGACGTGCGTAACGGGCCTACATAACACTAAACGCACGCTAATAACTTTGACTTCCCAAACGATTCACTACTAAATGAGTCAATGGAGAGTTCGGCTCTTTAAATAAATCTGTCTAAAAATTTCAATAAAGAATAATCGATAAAAAATATATTTAAAGAATAATAAGACCGAACCCATGCCTTGAACAGAAGCCAGTGCACCACAGCAGGTAAGATTCTACGCTGTTCAGGAGGGGGGGGTCGGACAGAAAAGTTTTCAGCATATCAATTTTTTAAATTTACCGCCAGCATTGCTAGATTTGTTAGCTTTAAAATTAACCATTATTTATTTAATTCGAACCAGTAAAATGTTTTTTATAATTATATTTGTCAGACATACCCTTGACGATTTTTCTGTCGACATGTATAAACAGGTACAGTTTACATAAATGTCTATTATACCGTTTATTATTTTGCATGTTATGGTACACCTGATCTCGATGCTATCTAGAAGGCATTCGTGTGTATTTTCCTTATATTTTATTCATAACCTCTTGTAAACATTGAAGTTGGTGTTCTCTATGAATTACTTGTCAGTGTTTGTATTTTTAAAATGACTGAACCTGAAGGTATGTTTATAAAAAGCAAACAAAGAGGATCGTTTTTAAAACGTAAAAGAAAACTCTTTAAAAAAATGAATATTCATACGGAGGAGGAATACAATGAGTAAGTACAAATTATTATACTGTATTATATATATTTTTTAGTTGTTTATTTAAAGTTGCATCAAATGCTTGGTTATTAGCAACTACGGTGGGTTATGAATCGAAGGCAGTGGGGTTTGACTTGAGAAAATTTCCAGACCCTGGCCGGGAATTGAACCCCGTATCTTCGCGTTGTAGGCTACCACACTAACCACTACGGAGGCGGCCTCTATTATGTTTTTGTTTTCTGCGAATTGCCGAAATTAGCAATTTTGATATAAAAACCCTTAGTTTTTGTTTTAAGTCTGACTGTTCTGCAATTTCTGCTAATGCAGACGGTGGATAATGATTGTGATGAAAAAGTGCCAGACCTGACCGGAAATCGAACCCGGGACCCCAGCGTAAAAGATCAATTTTCTTAAGAACCGTTAAAGATGTTTACTTGAAATTTTCAGGACACAAATTTTGATATTTGTTACAACTTTAAACCATTCGGTTTTTTAATATTTACATAAATAATTTTTGTACATATTTTTCAAATTTGCATCTTAAGGTCTTCTGGGAAAATAAATACAGTCAATTCCGGATAATTGGTCCACTGGTTAATTGGGGCAGCCGGTTTTTTGGGACAGTTCTTTAATGAACAAAAACAAAACGGGATTTTACATTGATAACTACTCCATTTATTCAGCCCATAATGCCACTTATTGGGGCCAATCTGATGTATGTACTGTATATGTTTTATTAAAACCATTACAGTCCAGCGATGAACAACTAAGCGGCAAGATAAGATAATGGGCAGGATAGAGGTAGTAAACATTGCGACAAATGAACAACAGTAATCACATCTCAGTCATAACAAGAGATGTTATTTACAGTACAATGTTTAGACTACATTATTGTCATAGCACAAATTTCAGTGAGTCATATCCACTAGTTATGCCCAACCTTACAAGCTGTTTAGCCTCCTTGCAACTTATGGTTAGTTGTCACTTGTCATACAAACATAGAACGTTCGTAATTCCATGCTTCTCATCAGTTTTTTTGATTTCATGACTGTACTGTAACATACTGTTTCTCGAGTCTGGTTTTTTTGTTATCTGCATGCACACTTTTTAATTTTTTTAATTCCCATTCGTTTCACACATTTTGTTGATATTTTTATGTGTATGCTTACAGTACAGTACCTACTATCAACGTCTTTGTGAGTTAAATGCAGCGTATTGATATGACTGTGTGAACAAATAAAGCTTCTCGACAAAATAAAAATATATCCACGTAACTTAATCCAACGTAAACTATCAGTACTAACCGGTGTACCGAAAATTACGATAGCTTCTATCGTGCTCCAAGAAAATAAAATACGCCAAGAGTGGGCATTAAAAGATCATGGAACATCTGAGAAAAGAAAACCTAAAGGGAGGATCCACTTGTTGAGAAGCGTTAAATAAATTGTTTGCCACTGTATCTTCACAAGGTGTTAGTTTCAGTGGTCCAATGCTTAAAACCAAGGAGGCAAAAGGTTTTGGTAAAAAGTTAATCATTGTTCTGATACCCTTTTATTTTTTTGTGTGCATATGGATAGAACTTGCATGTAAAATTTATGTATGTGATAATTTTAACAAAATACAGAATCGTATACGCCACATTTTACGAATTCATTTAATTGGGCCAAAATGCTCTGGTCCCGATGTGCCCCAATTATCCGGAATTAACTGTATTAAAAAAATTACTAAAAGTCCTAACTGAAATCTGAGTGATTAAAATTTGTGAGAAAGACCATACAATATGTGTTCAAAATTCCAGGAAATCAGTCAACTAGATCTGGAGAAAACGGGTCAAAAGTTAACATGGGTGGTATAGGGCTTTCCGACCCCCCGTCCGAATGTCATATCAATTTATTTCCCAAAAGTGTGGTATTAAACACTCCCACAACTTTCTCTTCCCAATTTATATGATGAAAAATTTAACCTATTTTACAATGTAATATTAAAAATATAACCTAATTTTAATAAAGAGTGAATTTAATGGAAAATCTAAATAGAGAGGGAATAATGAACGGAGAAGAAGAACGTGATTTTGTTGCCATGGTAACGGAAAATTAATAAAATGGATGTTAGTATTTGTTATTTGTTTGTTTGAAATTGATGCAAAAGTAATAAGTGACTACAAAAAAATAAAAAACGCATTTTATTTTTGCATGGTTCGTTACTACACGTATAGCCTAATGTATGTAATAAATTCTTTCAAAGTTTTCACGTTGGGAAGAAATGGGTCAAGGTTACTATGGCAAGGTCAGTTAAACAACCTAATGTCTTTATTTTTAAGATATACCAGGTGATTCTAAAGCTAATAATAAGAAAAAAAGTTCATATAAACATAGGTCTGAAAATTCTTCGTTAGCGAGTTATTCCTGGCGAAATATTTCGCCATGATTCTTGGGAAAAGATTGAAATAAAGCCATACTAAAATTCTGACAAGGTTAATTAAAGGGAAATTTTAGTAATTTCTTATGGGTTTTAACCTGGGAAACTTGAAAAAAATAAATTCTAGAACTGTATCTCTTAGTTTTTACTTTTTCAGTGCCAACGTCCGGAAAACAGGACGTCGATATTTTTATGTTGGTGTAGTGGTTAGCACAACTGGCTTGTACGCCGGAGTCCCAGGTTCGATTCCCGGTCAAGTCTGGCATTTTTTCATCAAACATCCTTTTCACTGTCTGTATTAGCAGCAATTGCAAAACAGTTGAGACATAACCCTCCAAAAAAAAAAAAAATTGTCTACGTAAAATAGCAACGTCTGGTTAACCAAACACATTTACAAAAATATTTTTTGGAACAAAAGTTAATGGAATAATGTATTTTGAATATTATAGTGTTATCAGAACGATTTACTTATTTATAATCACAATAAAAATTAATTTTTAATGGAAAATTTTATTTTTCTCTAACGTTGAAATTTAGATTGGCAATGGCAGACTTAAGGTGAGGCGCCACTGGCTCCTGACTTGACTTGACCTGATCTGACTTGACTAGACATGAGTGAACATGCGCCACTGGTTCCGTACCGGACTTGACTTGAAATACAACTGAGCTGCTACTTCAATTCAATTTCCTTCGTTACTAGTGATTGAGCGAAAACCATGTCCACGGGTCTTCTATTATTAGATTTGAGTTCTGAATCTTCAGATTCAGAATTCGAATATCTTACTGAATGTATGCTAAAAGCAACAAAGAAAAGGAAGTGGTTGTCTCCATACGTGAAAGAACGAGAAAAATATGGCGAGTACCATACTTTAATTTAACAATTAACTGGTGAACAGTTTAAAAATTATTTTCGAATGAATGAGAAACGGATGTGGAAGGGAAATGATGGCAAAGTGGGGATAAATAGTGGTGGTGGGGGATCCGGACTCAGGATGCAACCCAACCCAGACCGGAGTCTTCCTGACTCAAGAAGCTTTTCTCCGTCCGGTCAAGTCAAGTCAAGAAGCAGCGGCGCACATTCTATTTAAAATTATGCGACTGCATTCGCTTCCGGACTCAAGTCAAGTCAAGTCTGGAGCCAGTGGCGCCTCACCTTTATGCTTGCAAGTTGTTGAAATAAGGACTGGCACTTTTTGTCCATCCTTTTACAAATTTTATGGCACTTTAGGATCAAACTTTTAAAAATTGTTTGGGTACTAAAAGAGTTAAGAAAATACATGGAAACATTAAAAAGTAGGGATAGAAAATATAATTTTTGAAGTTCAGTGTAAAATAACTTGTTAAATTGTGAATAAACCCACAAAATGTTTTAACCAGTTTAATTTTCTTAGATGTTATTTCTAATCAGAGTTATCTCCTGTGAAAGTAATGAATTTCATTATACAGCCAGACCCTGTGGTGAATGAAGTGAAGGTGTCATTTGTTGCAGAGTGGAAAATATGTGCTTAAAATAGGGCCCGGCATGCTGATAAGTGTACTTTTCCACTCGGTGAGGAAGGCACTCGTAAACCACCTCACTCCTCATTTTACTTAGTAAAACCTCTACAGGTTCAAACCAGCCTTTCGGCTGATGACCTAAACAACAACAGACGTTATTTGTAACATTTTTTTTGAATAAAATTCCATACAATTTTCATTGAAATGTTTTTTTTTTTTTTTTTTCAAGTTTACGCCCACATTGGAGCACTTTAATCAGCCTGCATTAATTTTAGTCTTTGAAGGATGAGCTCTATACCTTGTATGTAGCATCCTCTTTCGCTCCCAAAATTTCTTCATTCTCTCCACTCTGGCCGCCCTTTGTTCGTCACTCAAGGTGTATGGTTTTCATACGAAGGTTTTCAATTTAAGTCTTGTGGCTGTATTCCTCAAAATTCTCTTCTCATCCTTGTTCTCAATCTGCTCCATTGTTATGCCCAATTCCTCTAAATCCTCCTGGATCTTCCTGAACCAGTTGTTCTTGGTCTTTGTGTTCCAAAAGTAGTCGCATAATTGTTTTGTGAGTCGAGTTTCTGGTAATCTTGATATGTGGCTGAAGAAGGCTATTCTCCTTTTCCGCATTGTATCCACTATTGATTCGCTCTCTTTATAAACTACTTCATTAGGTAGAATCCATCACTGTCCATCCTTTTGGTGCTTTTTGTTGATAATTGTTCTTATGATTCTCCTGTCCGCCTTTTGTAGTTTATCTGTTGTTGACTTGATGTTTAATTTGAATAGTGTTTCGGAGGCATAGGTTGCTTCTGGTTTAACAACAGTGTAATAATGTTTGAATTTGGTGTTTATTGAGAGGGATTTCTTCTTGTAGATTGCCCAGGTGATCCGTTGTGCTTGTTTCAGCTTAGTTGTTCTATTTTCTATTGCTGCTGTCTCACTTAGGTTCCAAGTAAGGATCTCGCCAAGATACTTGAACTTACTTACAATTTTCACTTGTCTGCTGTCATCCAATTTAATAGTCGAAGCTTCCGTTTGGAAGGATGGCATTATTTCCGTTTTTTCGAATGAAATCTGCAGTCCGATTTTTTCTGCTATATTCCTGAGTTCCTCAATTTGAAGCTTGGCCTCCTCCATGTCATTAGCCAGAAGCGCAAGGTCGTCTGCAAAAGCTAGGCAGTTAAGTTTTATTTTTCTGCCAATCTTGATGTTGGGTTGACATTTTTTAGTCCATTCTCGCATGACCTTCTCTAATGCGCAATTGAACAGCAACGGTGAGAGTCCATCTCCTTGTCGAAGTCCTGTTTTGATTACAAATGATTCAGATAGTTCCCCTTTGAATTTAACCCTTGATGTTATGTTTTTAAGGGTGATTCCAACAAGGATTTTATGTGTTTATTAGCAGTTAATTAATTTTTTTGTTGCAGATTGTTGGGGAGTTGCTGGACAGCGGAGAACAATGTCCCAGAAATTGAATCCAGTGACTCATGTCATATTTGATGTGGATGGACTCCTTCTAAGTAAATACCTTTTTTCTATGTAGCCTACTTTTTGTCCACATTATGTGCTAACCTCATTGAGTTCAGCGCATTTGTCATTTTCCCCTTGCAATGGTATAATTTTTCCTGTAAGTTGACAGCAAATATTTAATTAATTATTCAAATTTATACAAGGACACTGTGTTTACAATTGACTCAGGTAGAAACCTTATTATATTAACCCTTACGAAATGAACTGTTTCTTGTAAAACAGAAGAATTGCAAAATTCAAAATGCGTTCTCAAAACAACTGTTTTATCTAACATCATTACTAGTGAAAAACTCTGAAAAAATTACAGTTAATTCATATAATACATACATGCCTTTTGAGTATAATTATAAGAAAATCACTTCATAATTCTTTGCGTTTAGGCGAGTAAAATTTTCATCCGTAAAAATTTTTGAGTTTACTTTAGATTTTTTACTATAACATGCTTAAATTTCAGTTTCGCAAAAAAAAATTTTAACATTTTTTGTAGACAACAGTTTACCGGAATAAATGTTATTTTTCATTTAAATTTCCGTAAATATTGGACGAAGTTACAAAATGTTCAACATGAGTCCATTTTCACATCACAGGGATAGTATTCTACATTCTTTACGGTGATATCACAGAGTCACTATTATATTTAGGTTACTGCTGTAAGCAAAGCAATGTACAAAATTCTTTTCCCTACAACCACATGTTTTGAAAAATTCTGTAGGTGCTGTTAAAAGGAAGCCGTTACATGTCCTTTGCAACCCAGCAAAAGTTCGAATTTTTTGTCTCTGTGATGGTAAACCCCCTCCTGAACAGTAAAATGAACTCGTTCTTTCCTTTTCAAGGGCAAATTCTGTTATAGAAATGTCATCGCTTCAACACAAACTAAAGAACGTGCATGTATGTTGACTTACACACGAGCTGGACGGACTTCCATACAAAACAAACAATTCCCAAACCATCAATGCTACCTACACACTATAGAGGGAATAAAAACTTTCCCTTTTACGATATTCTATTTCTGTAAACATTATTAGATGCGTTAAAGAATTCCCTACTAGAAAAGAACAATATTTACTGGTTTCCAACTTATACGAGTACATAACTAGCTGGAGCATGTTTCGTCGCCTCCCGCACCATCAATTGTGCATTAGATCAACCGTTTGAACTGGGTTAAATTGTAATCAAGTTGTCATAAAAAGATGTTGTGTTTATGATTATGATATAAATTTGTAGTTTTTATATATATATTTTATTCCTAATTAGTGTACTTGCAATCTGTTCAATTTAAAAACAATAAGCAATCATAAATGATGTGTAAATGAACTATAATCTTGTACAGACCTAGACCAACCATTCCTAAGAGACTATGGTTAATTGAAACCCAACCATCAAAGTACACTGGTACAAGTGTCTGTTAAAAACCTAATAAGAGTAAATACTTTTACTAGGATTTGAACTAGGAACCTTCGTCTCCAAAAATCAGCTGTTAAACAGCTAACTCATCGCAACAACTTTACCGCTTGACTAAACCTTCTTTTTTAAAAAATTCGCCTCATTTACTACATTTTTTATGCTCTACAAGAGAGGATAGCTGCTATGTCTGCTAAAATTCTTGAAGAGGCTGTTATCTCGTAGAAAAACTTTTTTTTTTTAGGATTGTGGCCTTAATTTTTTATGCTCTACAAGATAGGGTTGGTGCCATGCCGGCTGAAATTCTTGGGGAGGCTGTTATCTCGTAGAAAAAATGTTTTTTTTAGGATTGTGGTCTTAATTTTATGCCCTACAAGATAGAGTAGGTGCCATGCCTGCTGAAATTCTTGGGGAGGCTGTTCTCTCATAGAAAATTTTTTTTTTTAAGATTGTAGCCTTAATATGTGGTTAATATTTATAATTTTTTTACTTTTTCTTGTCTATATGAATATATAAGAAGGAAAGTATTATTTTCATGCCGATTTTTCAAAATCAAATTTTCACCGGATATACACGTTTTCAGACCCCTTGAACTAAAACAAGAGACCCCTTGAACTAAAATAAGAACATGTTTTTAGCGATTGGTCTGTGTGTGTGTGATCAAAATATCTCAAGAACGGAACATCGTTCAAAGTTGAAACTTAAAACTTAAGTTAGGTTCTTCTAGAGGACCCGACATGAACATTTTCATCAAAATCGGTCAACCCTGGAACTAGTAGTTTATTCGTGTCATTTTTCATTTTTTAGTGATTTTCTCAAGAACGGCTTCTGCAATATTTTTTTTAAATCGCCTCATTTACTTAATTTTTTAAGCTCTGCAAGGTAGGGTAGGTGTCATATCTGCTGAAATTCTTGGGGAGGCTGTTCTCTCGTAGAAAAAATGGTTTTTTAAGATTGCGGCCTTAATATGCATTTTAGCACAAAATTGTACATAATAATAGTTGTAGACAATCAAAAAAAATTTTATATAACGCTTAGTTTAGCGGTAATGAATGATTTTCTGTTTTTTTTTTTAAAGATTTCGGCCATAGTATGCATTTTACAACAAAGTGTATGATCAAATTTGTAAGAAATTAAAAGATCTACAACTTTTGTTTAGAACATTTTTCTCTACAGAGCCTAGTTTAGCATGAAAGAGTGATTTTCCGTATTTATAAGCCTAACTGAGGTTAATTTTAATTTTGCTTCATTCACTCATGATTAAAATAAGGTTATGTTTTTTGCCGTTAGTTTTTACTTTCTCTTGCCTATCTATTATATAAAAGGACAACCATGTCCAGGGTGATTCATTTATAGATCAACGCACAGCCGAAACTACTGACGCTACAGACTTGAAATTTGGATGTTAGCTTTCTTATGTTGTGTAAGCGCACACTAAGAAAGGATTTTTCAAAATTTTGATTTTAAAGGGCAGAAATAGCAAATATTCCCCCCCACTGATGCGAGGATGAAGAATCAACGCGAAGCGCTACGCTTACTGCTGGTTCTCCAACACACATTTACCCCCTCCATAGGCATATTCTATAGCATCCAGTATTACAACGTAAACAGCAGATCAATTACAAAACTATAGCTATTTTCCCAGAAGTTGAATTGACTTCAACACCGATTTTAATCTATGTTTTACTTTTGTCACTCCGGATGTTGTACTGTACATAGTGTTTAATCTTTTAACCTAACACTGGATTTACATTTTAGACAGAATTAATTCCAGAATTGTTGTAATTAGCATAATAAGTGTTATGTTTTTTATGCTTTATAGTATTATTACTTATTATGCAAGATACGAATGTTATTGCTTAATTCACACAATGTATTTGACTGACATTGTAAAAATGATTTTTGCAACCGAACAATTAAAATTTAATTTAAAAAAAATTTGTCTCAACCAATTCAGTAAAATGCATAGGATAAAGTTATTTTCTTAAATCTAACTAAGTTTAAATAAAACAACAGTTATTTATGTAAATTCAGGAAATATGCTAATCTCTCTCTTTTTCATTTTTTCACCATAAGGGTCGATTAACACACATCCGTCACGTCACGTCTCAGTTCTGTCATTCGAGAAGTATCAGTCACAGAAAAATTTTTTTTTTTGAAAAATTAATGACATTGTCTACACTGAGCACCGGCACCGTCCCGAATCCGGTGCGTCAGTCTTGTCGCCGTCACCGAACCGTCAAAACGATATTTTGTTTTTTACGGACGTGTTTGTCTCTGTAAAATGACTGAATGGAGTTTGACGGAAGGAAAACTGACGTACATGTATGAATACTGTCATCATTTTTGACTTCGAGTGGCCGTGCCGGTTCCGTTTCGGAATGGTGACGCGATTGATGTGTGTGAATTGTTCTTTATACGTAATTCCAAAAAATTATACTGGTGACTTAGCAAATAGGTTATTAGCAAATTAAAATACAGAATCATAGCCTTAAAATTGCATTGGGCGAAGCCACGACGGGGCGCTATCTATTATATAAAAAGAGATGGTAGAAATGGGAGAATTCGCAAAAATACCTTCCCATAAGAAATACAGAGAGTATACTTAAACAGTTGATTTTTTGTTTACGTTTGCGTGGGCGAAGCCACGCGGGACCCGCTAGTATGAATATATAGGAAGGAAAGAATTGTTTTCATGTCGATTTTTTGAAATCGAGTTTTCACCGGATCTACAGGTTTTCAGACCCTCTGAACCCAAAAAACATGTTTTTAGCGATTGGTCTGTGAGAGTGTGAGCAGGATATCTCAAGAATGAAATATCATACGAACTTGAAACTTAAGTTACGTACCACTAGAAGACCCGACACGAACATTTTCATCAAAATCGGTCAACCGGAAGTAGTAGTTTCTTTGTGTTATTTTTCACTTTTTTACGATTTTCTCAAAAAGGGCATCTACAATTTTCTTTTTAAATTGCCTTATTTACTACATTTTTCATGCTCTACAAGATAGGCTAGGCACCATGTTTGCTGAAATTCTCAGAAAGGCTGTTTTCTCGTAAAAGTGTTGTTTTTTTTTAAGATTGTGACTTTAACTTGCATTTTAACACAAAAATATACATAATAAATGTTGTAGAAAATTTAAAATCCTACAACTTTTTTTTAAACATTTTTTTTGTATAACGCTTAGTTTAGCAGTAATTAGCAATTTGCTGTTTTTTCTCATGAAAATGTGTAAAAAATTGATTTTTTTCAAGATTTCAGCCTTAGCATGCATTTTACGACAAAAGTGTATAAAATCAAATTTATAGAAAATTAAAAGATCTACAACTTTGATTTTTAGCATTTTTCTCTACAGAACCTAGTTCAGCGTGAAAGAGTGATTTTCCGTATTTTTAAGCCAAACTGAGGTTGATTTTCATTTTGCGTCTTTGGCTCATGATTAAAATTAGGTTATGTTTATTGAGGTTAGTTTTTGTTTATTTCTAATGTTTTATTACTAATGTTAGGCTATACTGTTCATTATTTGCATTGGCAAGAGAAAGTCATGTGAGTGTTTTTCACCAAAAATTTTATGTTACTTAAAATTTAAAACATCCTACTTCCACCATAGTAGACAAGGATTCAGTCGATTATTAAACTGTATTTAAAGCCTGATGATGATTAAATTTACATATTAAAGGCCGCAATCTTAAAAAAATCATTTTTTTTCTACAAAAGCACAGCCTTCCCAAGAATTTCAGCAGACATATGGCCCTATCTTGTAGAGTATAAAAATAAAGTATGTCACCGGATGGCGACATTAAGTGGCAAACCTTATCTGTGGTGGCCCTGAAAAGGGTTGTTTATGTGTGTCCCCCGAGGTGGTTGATGGCCCTGAAAAGGGCCAGTGTAAACCTTTTCGAATTGGTTCTGAGAAGGACCGTTGTGTCGGTCTCAAAGGAGACCGGTGTAGGCAGCACGTGGCTGGGGTGAGAGCCATGGCTCAGTTTGATGGCCGTCAAGAGGGCTGGTTAAAACCTTAATAAATTGGTCCTAAAAAGGACCGTTGTGCTGGTCTCGAAGGAGACTGGCGTGGCTGCGGCTGCGAGAGCTGTGGCGATGGCTGCTGCAATTCCCAGAGCATCTTCCTTTATCTTGTGGATGAGTTGGTCAATCTTTGTCGGAGATGTAGAGTGTAATGATGAGCGGCTCAGTGCAGTGCACTTATATAGCTACTGAGAGCGCTGTGGTAGGGGGCAGTTACTTGCTTGGCCTTGGCTACAAAGCCCTCTGTTGGTATGCAGCCAAAGGGTTTGTCGGTACGCCACCAAAGGGTCTGCTGCGCCGACAAGGGCCAGGAGAAGTATTGAAGGCCGGCAATACAGTAAATGATTAATTAGAAGGGGTGGCAGTGACAAGTAAATGAGGCGATTTTAAAAAATAATCGTAGGAACTGTTTTTGAGAAAATAGCAAAAAAGTGAAAAATGACATGGTTCGGTGGCGGTAATGAGTAAATGAGGCAATTTAAAAAAACCGTCTGAGCAGTTTTTGAGAAAATAGCAAAAAAGTGAAAAATGACATAAATAAACTACTACTTTCGGTTGACCCATTTTGATGAAAATGTTTGTGTCGGATCTAATGAAGTATCTAACATAAGTTTCAAATTTCAACTTCGTACGATGTTTCGTTCCTGAGATATTGATACACACACACACACAGACCAATCGCTAAAAACATGTTTTTTGTGTTCAGGGGGTCTAAAAATGTGTAGACCATGTGAAAACTCGATTTCAAAAATTTTACGTGAAAACAATACTTTCCTTCCTATACAATATTCGGCAAGAGAAAGTAAAAATTAAAAAAATAATTTGTAGCATTTTAAATCATGTTGATTCTCTTTCAGATACCGAAGTCATATACATGCAAGTATACAAGGACATAGCGGCAAAATTTGGTAAAATGGAATACCCTTGGGAAGTTAGAGAAAAAGTGCTCGGTAGAAAAGAAACAGATTCAGCCGAGATATTTATCAAAGCAATTGGACTTCCGATAACCACAGAAGAATTTTTGAAACTGCAAAAACAACTTCAAAAAGAAGGCCTGGCGAACGCTGAACTGATGCCAGGTATTTACAATAAACCCATGGTCATTAGAGTTGATTAGGGAGAAAACCAGTTCGGTTATTGGAAGATTAGAATAATAATTGAATTTTGTAAAGCACAAAATGTAGACGTAGTGTGTTATATTGAAAAACGATTGGCTTTCTCTAACCTCATTAGAGTAGATGACCCTGAAATTTAATTTAATCTTGAAAGGGCCTTATCAATATTCTTCTGCCGGTGCAAGCAGACTGCAAGATGACAGCGATCGGGTGGGCTGGTGGAAGCTATCCTTGACGCTCGAGGGGGCGCGTCTGGCTGTCCAGCGGAAACATCTTCGTGGATTGTTTACAAGGGATTCTAAACTTCACTGCAATGTAAATAATGAACATGTAGGCCTAATGAAAAAGATTTGCTCATGGAGTAAACAATGTAAAATAAAAAACATTGCCTAATTTTATCATGAATGAATGATCCTAAATGAAAATTAACCTCTATTGTACTTAAAAATATGGAAAATCACTATTTCTACCATTCTTCGTTATTTTACTCCCTAGATAGCAGAATTCGCCAACTTCTTGTATGTTTTCATTTTTTCTTCATGAAAATTAATTTTCATGAATTAATTCTTTCTCATGATCTCATCCATCCCATTTAAGATAACCTCTAGTTCTTTCTTTGTCTCTACTAATACTGTGATATAATCACCAAATCTAGGAATTTTTATTACTGCGTCAAATTTTTCCTTCACTTCATTCACCCTCTTCTATACAAGTTCAAAAGTAGTGGTGACTATTAACATCCTTGCCGTACTCCTTTTCTAACAGCAGCTTCTTTTTCATACATTTCAGTTTTCAAAACTGGTTTGATTCTTATACAGACCGTAGATAACTTTCCTTTCTTTGTAAGTAATTCCTAGCCTTTTCAAGGTTTTTACCCTTTTAGTGCCTAACAGTATTTAAAAGTGTGATCTTAAGTGCCATTTAATTTGATTAAGGGTGTACAAAAAGTGCCAGCCCTAATTTCGAAAACATGCAGGCGTAAGTTAAAAACTTGATGATGACCAAAATTTCAATGTTACAGAAAAATAAAATGTTCCGTTAAAAATTAATTTTTGTTGTGTTCATAAAAAAAAGAAATCATTTTAACACTAAAAATATTCAAAATAGTTATTTTTAGTTTATTTAAAGTCGCATCGACAGCTTGGTCATTAGCAACTACTGTGTGGGTTTTGGTACTTTAACAGTGGTTTTAACGTGTTAAAATTTTCAGACCCTAGCTGGGATTCGAACACGCGGGATCTTTTGCTTTGTAGGCTAGCGTTGCTAGTCACTACGCCAAGGAGGTGGTTTAAAAATACATTATTCCATTAATTTTTGTTTAACAGTTTTTTTTTTGGAAATATTCAGTTGTCCGAACATTAGCACTTAATGCATAACTTATGGACGTCCGGTAAACCGGATGTTACCATTACGTAAAATATATCGACGTCCTGTTTTCCGGATGATGGTACTGAAAGGGTTAAACATTTTACTCCAGTTCATATTAAAAACTATAGATTATATAAAGTAATAAATTAGTAATAACAAACTTAGTAATGTATTTCAGGTGCAGAACGATTGATAAATCATTTGAAAGCTAATAATATCAAGATGGCATTAGCATCAAGTAGCGGTATGGATTCAATAAAAGTCAAATTCTCAAAGCACCAACATCTATATCAATTGTTTAACCATGTTGTTTCTGGCACTTCTGATCCGGAAGTGAAAAATGGAAAACCAGCGCCTGATATTTTTCTCGTTTGTGCTTCAAGATTCACCGACAAGCCAGATAATAAAAATGTAAGTGATTTTACACTTTTATTTATATTCAAATTCATAATAATCATCCTGTAGTTCTGCAGTCATTCGTTATCCTTGGATTCTTCCACAATCCTCCAAACCATTGAATTTTCTCATTGTATGACAAAAATCATGAAGCTCTGTTAGCTCTCCCTATATCCCCTTCACTCATTCTTTCTCTATCTCTACCTATTTCTCCCTTCTCTATTTCTTTCTCCCCCTCCCTTTCTCATTTCCTTTCTGTTGTCTGTCGTTCTTCTTCTTTTTTCATTCTCTTGTTATCAGATGGTAAGCAGATGAGTGGCATGGGGAAAGCTTCAAGTTTTGTTATCCTTAAAATGAGCCACTTAAAACCTTAAAATGTTGGCCCTGAAAAAGATGGTTATTTTTCTCTCAAGAGAGACTAGTGAAGGCTGTAATTTGTCAAAGTTACGGCAGCAGCTTGAAGCGTCGATTGATGCGGTGTCCCATCATAAAACATCACCACAGACCTCTGCTTAGTATGCTAGCATGCTATCCACTACGTCAACAGAGGTGGCCATGTTTTCGTTTTTATGTTGTTTAATAATGTTAGGTTATATTGTTCATTATTTTCATTGGCAAGAGAAAGTTATGTGAGTGTTTCACAACAGATCTTTACTTTCTCTTGTCTATATAAATATATAGGAAGGAAAGTATTGTTTTCATGTCAATTTTTTGAAATAGAGTTTTCACCAGATCTACACGTTTTCAGACCCCCTGAACCCAAAAAAACATGTTTTTAGCGATTGGTATATGTGTGTGTGTGTGTGTGTGTATGAACAGAATATCTCAAGAACGTAACATCATACGAAGTTGAAACTTAAGTTAGGTAATACTAGAGAAACCGACACAAACATTTCCATCAAAATCGGTCAACCGGAAGTAGTAGTTTATTTGTGTCATTTTTCACTTATTTGCGATTTTCTCAAAAACGGGCCCTATGATTTTTTTAAAAATCGCCTCGTTTACTAAATTTTTTATGCTTTAGAAGATAGAGTAGGCGTCATATCTGCTGAAATTCTTGGAGTGGCTGTTTTCACGTAAAAAAAAACTGTTGTTTTAAGATTGTGGCTTAAGTATGCATTTTAGCGCAAAAATGTATATAATAAAAGTTGTAGAGAATTAAAAATCTTACAAATTGCCAATAATTTTTTTGTATAACGCTTAGTTAAGCAGTAATTAGCGATTTTCTGTTTTTTTCTTTTGAAAACTTGTAAAAAATTGATTTTTTTTAAGATTTTGGCCTTAGTATTTTACGACAAAAGTGTATATAATCAAATTTATAGGAAATTAAACGATCTACAACTTTTATTTAGAGCATTTTTCTCTACTGAGCCTAGTTTAGCGTGAAAGTGATTTTCCTATTTTTAAGCCAAACTGAGGTTGATTTTCATTTTGCATCTTTCACTCATGATTAAAATTAGGTTATATTTATTGGGGTTAGTTTTTTTGTATATTTCTTATGTTTTATTACTGATGTTAGGTTATATTGTTAATTATTTGAATTGGGAAGAGAAAGTTGTGCGTTTCACACATGATTTTTTTAAACCTTTTCTTTTCTTTCCAGTGTTTAGTATTTGAGGATGCACCGACCGGTGTAAAAGCAGCTGTCAGTGCTGGAATGCAAGTGGTCATGGTACCTGATCCGAACCTCAGCAAAGAGCTGACCAAAGAAGCTACTATTGTTCTTAAATCTTTAAACGACTTCAAACCGCAACTATTTTCATTACCACCGTTCTCTTCATAGCAATACTTTTATCAAATAAATAGTTTATAAATTTTTTATAAAAATATTTTCTATTTATTTTTAGCCCATCATTATCTTGTAATTCTACTACTTTAGTTGGCTTTAGCTTCCTCCACAGTCCTTTTCCTATCCTCTGATACCCGTCAAAATCAGATCATTCCTAAGATGGTCCTTCCTTCTTCGATTGTTCAAATCTGCAAGAACTTAGGCAATTAACTTTATTGGCTGGAGAGATGGTTTCTCATTGATTGTACTCCCATTTTTATGAAATTTATTGATCAAACACAATATTGTCGACTTATTAGGAACGGTAGAATGGGGAAATTCCAACTGAAACTTATCTGGCCTACATTTGTAAGATTTACATGCTATATAAGTCTGTACAATAAACACG
This sequence comes from Catonia carolina, assembly GCA_035578175.1. Classification (NCBI taxonomy): domain Eukaryota; kingdom Metazoa; phylum Arthropoda; class Insecta; order Hemiptera; family Achilidae; genus Catonia; species Catonia carolina. The sequence continues at coordinate 7,111,635 of JAQMRL010000014.1, read as the reverse complement.
CGTTCATCCTTGGCAAAAACCATAGCGACCCAATAAAACGACTGCTGTGACGGCATGATTAGTACATTTCAATTGTCTCACGTAGTTGACCTTGAGTACACTGTTGCCAACATACAGTTGGGAGACAGAAAATTTACCCCCGTATTACTTAGTGGACGCCTAAAAAGGCTTCCCGGTGTAGCTGCGTGAAAAGTTCGGATTCAGTCGGTAGATTTTGTGTCTTGGTACAGAATTGCCTATTAAATCACATGTTCTAAACGATGTAAATTATCATCTATTAGCGACGTTAAAAACATTCAATTGTAAGCATTGTATACAACAATTAATGCCTACCACATATAAACATTACAGACTAATGTTTTCAGGTTAGCTGATATATAACGTTACGAGAGCGACGTGACTCTTGATCATTGCTAGTACAGCACTGACCCTCACTACTCGCTGAGGCAACCGAATGTACCATTATCTAAATAAACCTTCTGCGCACTCAAGAAAACCAGCAAGCTTATTTGGCATCTGCTCTATCTTCTTACACTCAGGGTTGCATCCTTAATAAAAACACCCATTATGATAAAGAGATGGAGATAGGGAGACATGGGTATTTACTTCCTGACCCTGAAATGTTATACAGTAGAGTAAAGAGAGGTGAAAAATTTTGTTGATAAATTGAAAAACAATTTATATACAACTAAGGTAATTTAATAAAACAAAGTATTTACAAACAGACAAATTCAAAAATTAAATACAGTAGTAACTCGATTAACCAGGGTGATGAAAAAAAAAATTTACCGGACAAAACCAAAAAAAAGAATGACCAAGTTCACATTTACGGAAATTTATTCAATTTTGAATTTGTAATTAAAAATAACAGGCATTCAGCCTCTTAGATCTAATCGATAATATATTATCAAATGAACAAATTGAAGAGGGCACATCAGATACGTGGTGTTCGTATTAACAGCCTGTTGTGTGACAAATTAGTGCTACGCAAACTCCGATCTTTAATTAAGAAGAAAAAAGGAAAAGCAAAGAAACACAAAACAATGACCGACTATTTCAGTAGTCTATAAAATTATTTTTTCTTAGTTTATTTAGTCACATCAACAGCTCGGTTATTAGCGACTACGGTGGGTTTTTACTTGTAAAAATTTTCAGACTCTATCCAGGACCTCTGCATTGAAGGCTAGTGTGCTACCACTACGCTAGAGGCGGGCTATAAAAAAATTTAATTTCGTTGGTTTACTTGTGTTCTATCAAATAAGTTGTGTTGTACTTGTATTTTTTTTTTGTTATTACTAACATTCCTAACGGATTTTAAGTGTTCATTTCGTGATATAAATGTACACAGAACATCCTCTGAACAGATACGTCTAATAAATTTTTATTCGTAATGTATCATACAGTACTATGATTAAATAGATTTAGTCATTACCGCCAGCGGCTCAACCATGGTTTTCAGTTATCCGTTCCCTTCCTCCCCACTCCTCAGGATAATCAAGGTACTATTTATTTACAAAGCGAAAAATTCAAAAATTATTAACTATTAAATTTCATATAACAATATATTTACTAATCAATAAATAAACAAAAAATATATTTACGACATTAATAACTTTCAATTAACATTTGGAATTTACTTTCTCAACTTTATTAAAAACATGTTCCGCCTCCAAATTGTCTAAAGGAACACTCCGTTCTTCACCAAAATCTGAAACAATAATATTCAAAACAAACATAATTATCGGTTGGTCCAGATAGTCTTAATCAAGGGGCTCCCTACTTTGGTGCTTTGCTATTTTACTTCAAATAATTTTGATATTATTTTGTGACCATAACAGACTGGTGGAGTGTTAAATTATTTGCACTCGATCTGTTAGTTCCAGAGCTACAAAAATAGTCCTGTTTCTTATCACATGTTCAGCTCAGCCAATTATGTAACTGAAGCATTTAAGATCAAAAGAGTTGTTGTTTAGGTCATTAGCCGATTACTTGATTTGAACCTCTAGAGGTTTTACAAAGTTAAACGAGAAGTGAGGTGGTTTACCAATGCCTTGCTCACTGAGTGGAAACGTAAGCTTATCAGCATGTCGGGCCCTCTGAAAAGCACATATTTTCCACTCTGCAAATGACACCTTCACTTCATTCACCCCAGGGTTTGGTTGTATAATGAAATTTATTACTTTCAGAGGAGATAACTCTGATTAGTGTCTTTTACACCTCTCCTCTTCTGTTCTTAAATGATTCAATCATTTAATTGCCTGACCATGTGATAAGAAACAGAACTATTTATTTTAGCCCTGCAACAAACAGATTGAGTGTAAATAATATGACACTCCAACTGTCTGTTATAGGCAGATCAGAAGAGGTAGAGGTGTAAAATAAAACTAGTCAGAATTATCTCCTCTGAGAGTAATGAAATTCATTATATAGATAAACCCTGTGATGAATGAAGTAAAGGTGTCATTTGCAAGGTGGAAAGTAGATGCTTTATAGAGGGCTTGGGATGCTGATAAGCATACTTTTTCACTCTGTAAGGAAGGTATGGTAAACCATGACACAATTTTGTTTACTTTCTCTAGGAAAGTATGGTTTTCACATTGATCTTTTGAAATCGAGTTTTCACCAGGTATACATGTTTACAGGCCCCTTGGACCAAAAAAAAAAACAATTTTTACCGATCGGTCTGGGTATCTGTGTGTGAACAACATATCTCACGAGTGAATACAGTACAAAGTTGAGACTTAGAACTTAAGTTAGACACCATTACTGGACCCGATGCAAACATTTTCATCAAAATCGGTCAAACGGAAGTAATAGCTTATTTGTGCGGTTTTTCATTTTTTGCGATTTTCTTAAAAATGACTTTTATAATTTTTTTAAATTACCTAATTTACTACATTTTAAATGCTCTTCAACAAGGGTCAACAACCTTTTCTGGATGCGAGGCTATTTTCAAAAAAATTTTTTTTAAAGTTCTGGCTCAAAACATGAAAAAAGTAAAAAAGCACTGGAGAACATTTTTCCAAGATATTAGTACCAACACACTTAACATGAAAATCAATAAAATTCTAAAAATTTAGTTTAGGCGTATTTCCAGTATCATTATCTTTTTATTTATTTTTTAGGTTAGCTTTTTTAGTATTATTTCAACTATAGCCACTTGAGTCACGAGTTTGCCCTTGTTTGCAACTAGGGGTAAAGGGGGAAAAGCATCAGTGTGCATGTACCACTGCTTTAATTTCAGTACGACAAACATAACAACTTATAGTATACCCTTGGCATAGTAAATCGCGGAACCTTTTGTAGGTTAACTGTACGAATATAACTGTTTGTTACAGTAAACACAAATGTCGGTTTCTCGAAAACGTGGTCGAACTATTCACAGTGCTGAAAGCAATGTAACAAAATGTTGTAAAGTTGAAGCTAAACAAAAATCCCTATCCGTGCCTCTTAACAAAAGCCGTGAGTGAGCGGCTAACTACTGTGATGTTTCTCTTTGCACAATTCAAAAAATAAAGAAAAAGGAAATTAAGGACACAAAGAAGCTATTATTCAACAGTTTTGTTGACATCTGGTAAAAAAAAAGAAAACTGTTAGGTAGATACTAGAGAGATTGGTAATGAAAACACCGATGACAGCAATAGTAAAGAAGGCGATTCATTCGTAATTACAGTAAATCAAACATTTCTAGTCAAATGTAATATTAAGTTATAGGCAATATTACAGGTCACAATTATTTCTTATAAGGTTTATGAAGAAAACATTTTCTCAGAATAAATCACAGCTTACAAAATGTATCTAGAGACTGCACGGTAGCGAAATGTACAAGTAGTGTCTCACTGTTGAGGTTGGCAGCACTGCAAATATTTCACGTCCCTTTCTCACACCTTACATGTACGCAAAGGCAAGCTCATGACTTGAGTATCTATACTAATTAAATTTGTTAAAATAGGACAAAAATTTATTTTGTAACGTTTTGTTTCTATTGTTAAAATTACAATGAAAGTTTTTAATTTTTTGCCCATTCATGAATTTTCACATTTGATATGATCTCAGCAAATCTGCTACAGGATTTTAACAATTCCAAATATCAATTATTTGAAGACATCACTGGATTCAGCACAAAATTTTACTTAAGTAAGACATGACATCTGACAAATGCGAGGAAAGTAAATACAAATAGAAATATACTAATTAAACAATATTATCACTAAAATATTAACCAAATTTAATTGGAATTTCCGGAAAATAAATGTTTCTTAAACTTCAATTTTAAAATTCTGTAACTTTTTTATAAATAACAATAGAAAAAAAAGTAAAAATATCATTTCCGGCATTAAATTCTCTGTAAGAAACGCTCATAATCTCACAATTGACTTGGGTAAAAATAAGTTCCTTCTTCGTATGGATGGTTATATACAGGGTGATTCATGAAGTTCTCCCCCCACTTCTACAGCACATTGTACTAGTAAAAATAATGAAAAAATGTTATATAAACATAGGTCCGAAAACGCTTCGTTAGCGAGTTACAGCTAGCGAAAGTTTCGCCTGGATTTCAGTTCACCAGGTGAAATGAGGTCTTCCTGGAATTGTGGTAAGGTAGATTAAGGGGCAAATTCAATCATTTCTTATGGTTTTTGATCTGATAAATTGAATAAAACAGGTCCCAGATCTGTAAGTTAAATAGTTTTTAAGAAAACCAGTGTCAAATGCAAAAAATGGAGTGAAAAACTTATTTTTTCATCTTTGGGCAAGGATAACTGTGTTATTTCACCAAGAAACAGTTAAAATTTTTCAATAAAACATGTAGAAAATTTTATTCTGAACAAACCGGTGTAAATTAAGTACACAGAAAGCGAATAGATGTTTGATTAAATGAGTTTTTATTCATAAGAGTACAAAGTAAAATTAACCGGAAAAACTAAAATGAAAAAATGTGTTTTTTTCACTCCATTTTTTTGCATTTGACACTGGTTTTCTCAAAAACTATTCGCTTTCTGTGTACTTTATTTACACCGGTTTGTTCAGAATAAAATTTTCTACATTTTTTATTGAAAATTTTTAACTGTTTCTTGGTGAAATAACAAAGTTATTCTTGCCCAAAGATGAAAAAATGTGATTTTCACTCCATTTTTTGCATTTGACACTGGTTTTCTCAAAAACTATTTAACTTACAGTTCTGGGACCTGTTTTATTCAATTTATCAGATCAAAAACCATAAGAAATGATTGAATTCGCCCCTTAATCTACCTTACCACAATTCCAGGAAGACCTCATTTCACCTGGTGAACTGAAATCCAGGCGAAACTTTCGCTAGCTGTAACTCGCTAACGAAGCGTTTTCGGACCTATGTTTATATAACATTTTTTCATTATTTTTACTAGTACAATGTGCTGTAGAAGTGGGGGGAGAACTTCATGAATCACCCTGTATAAAGAGATGGAAGGAACCCTGAATTACTTACCATATCTGGCCCATAAAACAGGTTGGATGCCACTACATTCTCTGATCAGTATTGGAAACTGTGGGTTGGCCTTCTTCAAAGACACATAATACTTTTCCACGAATTCCCTGCAACATATTAAGCACAATATAGATAAATGTTACTAGCAAACTATTTAATTATCTTGTAACTGTTCTATCAGTAAATCTTTTACCTTTTAATATTTTAGTAGCTAGACAGAAATATAAATGAGATCATCCACAACAATCTCACACAAACTTATTGTTACCCTACAAAAATTCAGGTTAGAAACCCTTGCTAAACCTAGTGTTCCACAGGGTTCAATTTTAGATCAGACTTTGTTTTTGTTATATATACCAGATGTCAAACTACTAATATGAGATGAGGTTTATTGTTTGCTGAACATACTTTTCAGTGATCAACAAATATTTACAATTAGATAATCTCACAGGATAATAATAAACACCACAAGAAAAAAAAGTCTTCTTTTATAGCCACCACTACTCACTACCTAACACAAGACTTACTAATGCCAACGCAAAAACAAAACCTAAAATAATGTATCCAGAAAATAATGTCTGACAAAGACTTTGAATGAAGAAATCCAAATACATGACGAAAAATGTCTTGGGAAAGTAAACTGTAGAAAAAACCAAACTCCATCCAAAAAGAGAAAATAATCCAAAATCATTACAACAGAAAAAATGAGGGCCACTCGATCAAAAACTATGACAAGGATATTGGAGCGAAAGAAGCAGAATCAAGCTAACTCCGTAGCTCGATAACCTAACTTGGACATGGAATAACTTTAGTGTCCTTATTACGGCGAAAACTCGGATAAACAAAATATTTATTTATTAGGGTTGGATGAACCACGACAATCTGTTACAATTTGCGTAGTTCTATTAGTATCAAAAGAGATATACAGGGTGATTCATGAAGTTCTCCCCCCACTTCTACAGCACATTGTACTAGTAAAAATAATGAAAAAATGTTATATAAACATAGGTCCGAAAACGCTTCGTTAGCGAGTTACAGCTAGCGAAAGTTTCGCCTGGATTTCAGTTCACCAGGTGAAATGAGGTCTTCCTGGAATTGTGGTAAGGTAGATTAAGGGGCGAATTCAATCATTTCTTATGGTTTTTGATCTGATAAATTGAATAAAACAGGTCCCAGAACTGTAAGTTAAATAGTTTTTGAGAAAACCAGTGTCAAATGCAAAAAATGGAGTGAAAATCACATTTTTTCATCTTTGGGAAAGAATAACTTTGTTATTTCACCAAGAAACAGTTAAAAATTTTCAATAAAAAATGTAGAAAATTTTATTCTGAACAAACCGGTGTAAATAAAGTACACAGAAAGCGAATAGTTTTTGAGAAAACCAGTGTCAAATGCAAAAAAATGGAGTGAAAAAAACACATTTTTTCATTTTAGTTTTTCCGGTTAATTTTACTTTGTACTCTTATGAATAAAAACTCATTTAATCAAACATCTATTCGCTTTCTGTGTACTTAATTTACACCGGTTTGTTCAGAATAAAATTTTCTACATGTTTTATTGAAAAATTTTAACTGTTTCTTGGTGAAATAACACAGTTATCCTTGCCCAAAGATGAAAAAATAAGTTTTTCACTCCATTTTTTGCATTTGACACTGGTTTTCTTAAAAACTATTTAACTTACAGATCTGGGACCTGTTTTATTCAATTTATCAGATCAAAAACCATAAGAAATGATTGAATTTGCCCCTTAATCTACCTTACCACAATTCCAGGAAGACCTCATTTCACCTGGTGAACTGAAATCCAGGCGAAACTTTCGCTAGCTGTAACTCGCTAACGAAGCGTTTTCGGACCTATGTTTATATAACATTTTTTCATTATTTTTACTAGTACAATGTGCTGTAGAAGTGGGGGGAGAACTTCATGAATCACCCTGTATACACGAATAATTTACGGCATCCTCAAAACAAAACTATGTTTAAAGTACACTTAGAGGTTAAATTACCAAAACTTAACTTTTAATACCACTTTATAAATATTCACGATAATAAATAAACGAATAATACAGTATTTGTTTTATTACCTAACGCCTTTACTAGATGATGAGTTTTGACATAAATGAATTCTCAGTTCTTTTAATTTGGAAGAAAATTTAATTGCCCGACAAGCCATTTTCATATATTTGTAGGTTAACAATATATTTTCATAAAGCAGAGAGCTTAAAAGTAAGGAACTAGAATACAAAGAAGTATTAGTATATTAACAGAAGAAAATAATTTGAGCATTTCAGCAATATGTGTACTAAAGGGTAAGAAATTGATTACAGGTATTGTATATAAAGCATGCTAAATAAGTACCTAAAAATGTAATGTAATTTTATTTACTATTTGTGTACTTCGTAAATATGTATTAGTGTAGCTTATAAATTTTTGACATGTCCGATACTCCTTTTGGGAGTATCCTAGATGCAATTCACAAGAAACATTTGTTCAGTCATATGACACATCTTTTTTCAGAAATCCATCTACACGACTGCAATAATTCTCTTATCTCATTTAGTCAATTTCCACGTTCTTCAACTTATCCCAGAATGTTTACTCTACTGTTTTTCTGGTGTTCTGATCAGAATTTCCTTTCAGAATAAAACCGAACATGAGCTAGTTACCACGGGTCGAGTATTAGTAATTTAGTACTCGACTTGTTTGGACACGTCGTTTTAGTCGAGTAGTTTAGTTGTAGTCACAGAGTAAATAAAGCTTGCTTACTCCGTGGTTGTAGTCGAGTATGTACGGTCGAATGCCCAGTTTAGTAGCTACCCCATCACTACGCACAACGTATTTTTTGAGCGACATCCCGCCTCCGTGGAGCCATAACAATGGACTAAATTCGTTGTCTACGTTACACGTGCGGACAGTTATTAAAATAATCGACCCGTGTAAACTAGGCCATATATGTCACTCAAGCCGCTCTCTTGGTTATTTTACTCTCTTCAACATTAAATTAGGGTATTTTTACACTTCACAAACCTCTATTGTTCGTTCTGCCATTTACAGATTTTTCCTTGAACTGTCGTGTAAAACACACTCATGATTTTTAAAGGATATCTTTCTTAAAACCATTTATTGGCCTCAATGAGCGTGAGATATGAAATTAAACCTCGAGTATAGCAAATTTAGCGAAACAACAATACTTTTCCGCACAATTAATGGATAAATAATTGTTTTTTAGCTCTTCTTTGTCATTAGGATTTGTATTGAAAAACATTAATTTTTTTGTTGTTTCTTTTTTTTATTTAACGTCGCATCAACTGCTGTGGTCATTAGCGACGACGTTGGGGTGGAACTTTATGCGATGTAGGATGAAATGATTTTTTGTAACGTATGAAATATGCCATGCCTGAGTGGGATTCGAACCCAGGACCGCATGATGAGAGGCGAGCACGTTACCAACTGCGCCAATGCGGCCGGCACATTAAATTTAATTACGACTTTTGGTGTATTCTTAATTTAGAGTAGGTACCTGAATAAGGCTTACTTACAGTGATGTTTGTTCATAGTCTTTAGCTAGTCGCAGGTCGAACCCGCTCACCAACCATTGTTTTACCTCGGTCACTCGTTTTTGGACCTTCAATGAAAATGCGTAGACAACATGGACCTGTTATACATAAAAATAAATTGTGGGAAAAACTAATACGTAATGCAAAGCATGTTGGAATAATTTAAAATTCTCTTCACGCATCTCAAGGCTGAGAACGTCCGTCAGACGTCAACCATTCTACCAATTTTGAAACCGACTTTTTACCAGCTGATAGACTGGGTCGGTCCTCGGGCTGCTCAGTTTTTCACATATCACCGGATAGATAGCATGGCCAGATTGATGAGGGCCATAATTATTTATATTAGTCAATAAACATTTGGTTTTAGGTTAAAATGTAATAGTAAATACACTTTATAATACGGAATAACGTACAAATGATTACACATTCTATTTACATCATTTCGAGAAAAAATTTTATTACTTCTTTTCATTGTTTTAGACCATGTAGAAACGTTTCATATGATTTAAAACACTCATCGGAAACAAAATTAAGGAGGCATTTGTTAGTGTGGGTAAATTTTACCCAATCAGAGAAGACCACGATTATTATGGAGTCGAAATGATGATATTAGTAAATATAAGATTTGTCGAATTTGCAAATTTTTGAAGTGTAGTCAGTGTCATCTAGTCTATAAGTAGATTTATTAGTTATGGAACAATTTCAAGTGTTAAACTGGAGACTCTATTCCTATTGGCTTTTAATAGCGTCATTTGATGTTCTTAGAGGTAATACATAACCTTAAAGTTAATAAACGTTGATAAATTTTTCTTTATAGAATTTATTTGACATAGTTTACCAAATGTTTTGAAATCTGTCCCGTCAGGTACGGTTACTGATGAAAAATTCTAACGCCTGACGATCATAATATTTAACTGTTCTTATCCAATTGTACTTTTGTTTTAATTGGTTTTTTGGTTATATGTACACGGGGCGTACATTTGTACTGGTTTAAAATAATTAACGCGAAAATATATAATGTCCCCAGGTTTCTAAAAAAAAGTATTGGATTTCGTATATTTTAAACAAGATATTTTAATGAAATATACGGGAAAACAAAAGTTGTGTTACCAGTATCTTCTGTGAATGACAACATTCAATTTTACAGAACGTTATCAGTAGTGGTTTGATAAAGACGCCCAACTTTTACGTTAATTTTGAAGAATTAAAGTCTTTTAATACTTTTTATGTATTCTACATCAAACTTAAATTGTCAATAGTATCAAAGACAAGAATTTAATTTACTGATTTTATTCTAACTGTTTTGCGAAAATTGATGATTCTTGTCAAATTTAATATTGTTTATCTAAAATTATACACATATGCTGAATCAGTTTTTAAACTATTACTAGTTAATAAAAAAAATGAAGATTATTTCTTTAAAAATACTATTTTCTGTATAATCGTATTGTTATCCACTTATTTTATATTGCTTGCACAGTGTTTTTTACTGCATTATTTTTTACTACATATTAGCATTTATTTAAAAACTCAAATGTTGTCCAATGTGGATTTTAAATGGAGATTCTGTTTGCCCTTAAATATCTGCAGTTCTACCAAAGATTAAATATTTTTATTTGGTTGTAAAAGAAAAGCATTCAAAATGAGTTTGGATTCTGTCTAAAATCTGGAAATTAAATTTAGTAAAAGCTGATTTTCCGAAATAAATAAAACAAATTAATGGTGCTGATATTCTGGCGGTGATGTGAATTAAAAATTTTCGTGATGGTTTTTACAGAATTCCGTTTGTGATTTTGAGAAGTAATTAATAAATTATTGCAAAGTCTGATTTGTTCTTTCTAAATGAACACTTCATCCAGCAGTCGCCTGTATTACAAATAATTTTTTGAAGAACCACTTTTTATTTTGCATGAAGCTGATTGTATTTTTGTTTTGAGAAATTTGTATTTTTTTAGTATTTTTATTTTGAGAAGAAGAACATCTCAGCCATTAGGTATGTCCACACTCGTGTGCTTTCTTTTTCAACTTGCGATGTCACATGCGCATACCACCTTCCCACACTCGTTTGAAGAACTTTATCTCAAAAAAAAAAAAAACAAATAGTTTTGAAAACTACACTGAATTAAAGCCTGTTCTTTCCTGCTTTGATTGGTTTGATTTAGATTGTTTTATTTAGAAATTAATCGGAGATAACTCCAACAATTCACACATAAAAACTCAGTTTTTACCCGGTTTTCTGTTATTGTGGTTTTTAAACGTCCGTTCCTCTGTCCAGGCTTTTCATAAAATTCAGCGTTAAGTACGTTGAAGATCAGAGTTTTTTCTATAATATGAATATTTTAAAAGTTAAATCTCATGTTCCGTTTTAATATGCTGGCCATTTTTTAAAACAGTGCTTTTTTGGCTCCATGTAAAGGTAGGGAAATGATTTTTGGACTGAACCTTGCATTTTCATAACAGTATTATATCAAGCAAAGCATTTATTTTTTTTAAATAAAAACATCGTTAAATAATTAAAATGAGCTATGGCATGAGTTTCAGCAGGAAAAACAGTTTTGTTTTTTTTACTACTATACTCGGAGCGGATACCGCTGTAGAACTCAGTTTCCTCTCAAGAATTTTAGAGGCTATTAGAATTATCTGTTTACACCACATATTTATTTCTAATTATAAATGCAAAATATGATGATACATGGCACAATACTGCTGTAAAAATCCATGGTTCAGTCCAAAAATCATTTCTCATCTTTATGTGAAGCCAAAATACAATTTTTTAAAAAGAAATGACTGGCACTTTAAAATGGAACATTAGAGTGCTATTTTAAAATGTTTATATAGAGAAAACTCTGATCTTTAATGCCATTCTTTTATGAAAAGCCTGGACAGAGTAACGGATGTTTAAAAATCACATGAACGGAAAAACGGCTAAAATCTGAGTACTCTTTTTGCGTAAATTGCTGCATCTCCGAATAGTTTTAAAAAAAAAATCAAAGTCAAACCAATAAATGCAGGAAAGAACAGACTTTAATTTAGTGTAGTGTTCAAAAATATTCGTTATGTTTTTTTGAGATAAAGCTCTTCAAACGAGTGTGGGCAGGTGAAATGGTATGCCACATCACATGCTACATCATGTGTGCATGACATCGCATGAGTATGGACATAGCAATTGACCTAGTCAAGACATTAGTATTTCATTTTTGTTGCCACCTTGGAATATTTAAAATTAGCTTCTGAATTTCAGATGATCAATGTAGCAGAAGTTAGTACCACTCCACCTTATTATACTGTATTAGATGTTTCCCAGGTACATAATATATTGTACCTTGGAAAGTAAATTATTTTGTAAATTTTTCAAAATTGAGTTTTCACGGGAAATACATGTTTTCAGCCCTCCTGAACCCAAAAAAACTTGTTTTTAGCGATTAGTCTCTTATCTGTGTTTGAACAAAATATCTCAACGGACTATCGTACAAAGTTGAAACTTGGAAAGTAAGTTGAAAATCACTCTTTCACGCTAAACTAGGTTTTGTAGAGAAAACTAAATTAAAGAAAAATAAAAGTTGTAGATCTTTTAATTTCCTATAAATATGATTATATACACTTTTATCGTAAAATGCATACTAAGGCTGAAATCTTAAACAAAACAATTTTTTTTTGTGGAAAAAAAAACAAAAAATCGCTAATTACTGCTAAACTAAGCGTTATACAAAAAAATGTTTAAAATAAAAGTTGTAGAATTTTAAATTCTCTACAACTTTTATTTTGCGCTAAAATTCATATTAAAGCCGCAATCATAAAAAAACAAATTTTTTTATGAGAAAACAGCCTCCCCAAGAATTTCAGCAGACTTGGCCCTACCCTATCTTGTAGAGCATGAAAAAAGTAGTAATTAAGGTGATTTAAAAAAAAAATCCTAGGAGCCGTTTTTGAGAAAGTGGCAAAAAAGTGAAATAAACTACTACACGAATAAACTACTACTTTCAGTTGACCGATTTTGTTGAAAATGTATATGTCTGGTCCGGTAGTACTATCTAACTTAAGTTTCAACTTAACTTAAGTTCAACTAACTTAAGTTTCTTAAGTGTGTGTGTGTGTGTGCGCGCATACACACACACACGCACACACACACACACGCGCACACACACACACACACACACACAGACCAATCACTAAAAACATTTTTTTTGGGTTTAGGGGGTCTGAAAATGTGTAGATCTGGTGAAAACTCTATTTCAAAAAAACAACATGAAACAATACTTCTTTCCTGCATATTCATATAGGCAAGAGAAAGTAAAAAATAACACTTTTAGCCTAATTAACTAAAACAATTAAAAATATAAACAACATAGACACATCTAATATTTTTAAACATTTCACTGCATTAATTAACAGATTCAGTGGGGTGACTGGCCACATGATGTCATTATGCGGTCTTGGGTTCGAATCCCATTCAGGCACAGCATATTTTCATACATTACAAAAAATGATTTCATCCCTCACTGTCTGGATTAGCAGTAATTGCAGAACAGTCGGGCGTTAAACAAAAAATAAATATGTCATCACCTCTTTCACTACTTTATCCCCTGGAAAAAAAAGGTCATGTCGATTGTGAATCAAAGTTGTAAAATAGCGTTTCTACTTCCTATCTCCACCATGTTAACATTACCTTTTTTTCTCAGGAATGGTTTGAGATAATTACTCCAAAATTTCAACACATATTTATCAGCAAATTTTGTAACTTTTAACACAGTTATTTGTTGGTACGATCAATTAAAAAAAAAACTTTTACCGAGATACCCATTGTGTATTCCATATTTCATATTATAAAATAAGTAATAACGTTGTTAAACGTTGTAAAATATATCCAGTGATATATATACAAAATTTCAAGAGATTGTCTCTCCCCATTCCTGGGAAAACAACGGGTCTTCCGTATTTGAAAAATAACTTTTCGGTAAAACACATTTAAAAATTTATTCCCAGAAATAGTAAACACAAAATGTTGCTTTCTGTGATCATGAAATTTATACATAAAAATGGTGTATTTGAAAAACTACTCATCGGTTTAGTAAATTATATCTAAAATTAAACACAAAACTCCGCCAGGGTCCCAGGTTCGATTCCCAGTCAGGTCTGGCATTTTTTCATCACTCTTCATGTATCATCTTTCTCACCATCTACATTACCAGCAATTGTAAAACAGTCAGACTAAAGCCAAAAAATAACTAGTAGAATATAATATTGTACAAAAAAACAAAATTTTAAAATATTTACCAAAATTGAATTGAGACCCTTTCCTTTAAGTCAAATTTTGCAAAGCAGACCGAGGCCAAACACATGTGGCAAAACCTTGCTTGCGAGTTTGGTGGCCCTGAAAAGGGCCATTTAATTGGTTGGGGTCCTGAGAAGGACCATTTTGATTCTTTTGGTGGCCCTGAAAATCGGCCTTGTTGGTGGTTGGAAGCAGCGAGCCGGTGTGTAGAGAGCGGAGCCCGCAGAGTGACGGCTCGGCTACAGGGTTTACTCCTAGCTCTCTCTCAGTGACAGTGGGTCCCCCACTGCAGTGTGACGGTGGTGGCCCCCAGAGCCCCACAGTGTCGGGTCAGCGTAAGCTGAGGCGGTTCTCTTCGGTCCCGCGCTGAACTCAAGTCTTCACCAAGCTGCTAACAGGCATGCACAGGCTTCAGTCGGCGGCCGGGTAGGCGAAGGTGGGAATGTGCATCTGCTATCGGTAGCGTCGACCAGGGATGATGAGTCCGGTCTCAGCTGGGCTCTTCTTCTCTGTTCGGGAGCTGGATGGTGAGTGCGACTCCAGGTTCAGTGTGGCTGCGTGAATCCCCCTCCGGTGAATCCACTTCATGGCAGAGGGGAGGCACTGCTGGTTGCGCGTCCGTAGTGCTCCCCGCAGCAGGTTCTGGGACCGTCTGTAGGCGCTGATAATGGTAGGGGCATGAGCAAGAATTTGTTTAATATTCTTTTAAATTATGTATTAATTGTGAACCCTTTTTTTTAACATGATTAGTTAATTCACCGATACAGAAATATGAAAATGGATTTTATTGGGTTTCAGGTACTGATGGATCCGTGTCGAGAGCCGAAATCGAAAAGCATCTTCAGATGGGAAGAGATATGTTAGCACGTGGCCTGTTACAGGATGCGCTCTCACATTACCATGCTGCTGTTGGTAAGGAAGGGATCATATTTTTCTATTGACATAGTTAAAATAAAACAAAAATAAAAGGTTTGTTTCTTAATAATGAGATACATGAGAAAACAGGATAACTGTTAAATACATTTATTTATAATTGAAATTGAAATATATATTTTTCTAACCACCAGAATACGGTAACATAAAACACTTACCAATGTTTATAGCGCTTTCGTGTATCTTGTACACATCTTCAGTAAATTAAAATTTATATAGAGTCAAAATTTAAAACTTCCTGCTCTTACCATGGTAGATAAGGAATAGTCGATTCTTATATTTCAAACAGTCTTGCCAACTTAATCAGTTGATTGTCGTATTCAATCTGTGTGTTCATTAATTTTTCCCTGCTATTGTATTTATAAGTATAATATTTTTCCAAAATTTCAATTTCATTTTGTCTGTTATTTATTTCCAATATTTCTAGATTATTTTTTATATTTGGCATATTATGTTTATTTTTAATCATGTGTTCAGTTACATTGGAAAATTTTTTAATTTTAATTTTTTCCATTAAAAAAATTTATTTATAAATAACAATATTAACTGTTAAAACAACAATTAAAACGAAGATTTTCCATTACTGTTTATTAATCACCAAATTGATTTTAACCGTAACATTTAAAGATAACTGATGATTTAATTTTCAAACAAATACCTTTATTTTTTGAAAAGTTATGGACGAAAACGCTCAAATTTTAGTACTGGCTCGTCAAAAAAAATCTCTTTTTTTTGCGTAACAGCAAAAAGTAGCAGCTTTCTTTTACATAGTGTATTTATTTAAAAAAAATTGATTACACACGTTTCATGTAGTCCTAAATTAAATTGAATTTTTTGTACTTATTTTTGTTTTACTTTTGACTTAAATCAATTTTCTTAGAATTAAATTGTCTGCAATTTATGTTTAAAGATTTTATGTTTTTATTACCCATTTAATAAAGTTATTGTACATCAAACGTAAAAAACAAGGTTTCATGCCCCAATTTCTTGCATTTAACCTCATATTCCTCAAAAACTATTAAAAGTACAGCCTGAAATTTATTTTTTTTTTAGCTTTACCAGGTAAAAATACATGAGAAACCATAAACTTTGCCGCTTAATTTACTTTTCCAGAAATTAAGTATGGCTTTATTTCACTCTTTGCCCAGAAATCGTGCCAAAATACTTCGCTAGCTGTAACTCGCTAACAAAGCATTTTCAGACTTATGTTTATATAACATTTTTGATTATTTTTACTAGTAGAACACGCTGTAGAAGTGGTGGAAGACCTCATGAATCACTCTTTATGTTAATTAATGTTATTTTATTGCTAGTAAAGTCTTATAATGAACAGCCAATCCCAATGGAATATTAATTTGTTTGTATGTTTTATTTTTGTTGCAGAGGGCGATTCAGAAAATTATTTAACATATTTTAAACGTGGTACTGTTTACTTAGCGTTAGGTAAAGCGCGTTTCGCCATTTCTGATTTTAACAAAGTGTTAGAACTTAAGCCAGATTTCACTGCCGTAAGTACACAATGCTTTTTGTTTTTAACCGTAATGGTTTTTATTTTGTTTATGCACGATTATTATTCAATTTAACAAGGTCGTCTGAGTCTACCAAGTGTCAAATGTGCATTCGCTTAAATTATCTTAACAATAACGTGTGTTTGTAGAGTTTTACAATACTTTTATTGTACCATTGTTTTAACCTGAAGAACTGGGATTTTAATGATCACGCGGACTGTCATTTTACGCCTAATAAAAACTCTTTAATTTCATTCAGTTTCATTCCTAAAAATTTAAAAAAATTACCATTTATTTATAAAGAATTTGTTATTAGAACCACGTTTGAACCAAATTTTTCAGTTTTCATTTACGACCAGAATAAAAATAGAAAATTAAAAAAAACCATCAATTTACGTACAAAAAAGTGTCACTAAATCACTAGAAAATACAAAAAAATTTGTTTAGCTATTTACATAAATAAACCAATTCATTGTAAAAATAACAATGTTTAGATATTGCAAATTGATAGACGCATTCAAAAGGTATCTCACTTTTTGTTCCACAAAACAACGTGCTGGATGAAAAAATCGCCTCAAAATAATCTCATCTTTTTTCAATTTTTATTTACTCCTCTTCTATGAAAGTTTCTATCTCTTTTCTGCACGTTGTTGTGTGTATTATCCATTTCTAAACATGATAGCATAAATCAAAATATATTTTCGTTTATTTTGACGCTAATTGTAAGGTTTAACCAAGGGATAGGCGAGATGGGTAGTGTTAACCTTCTTTGTTCGATTTTAGTCATAAAATTTTTCGCAGGCACTTCTGATTTCTTGGTTTCGACCGTAACATTTAAAGCCAACTGATAATGTCATTTTCAAACAATAATAATGTCATAATGATAATATCATTTTTGTTGAAAAGTTATGGATGAAAACGGTCAAATTTTAGTACTGACTCACCAAAAGAAATCTCCATTTTCACGTAACACCATGTCGTCAATTTTCATCATACAAATACGCAAGATACATCAAATGAAAGAAGAGAAAATTCTCTATCCAATAAAACTAAACATGTTAGAAAATAATGAATAGTTGTGGAGAAAATTGAGTTTAAAGGAAGGTAATGATGCATGCCTGATAGCTGGCTTCCAGGTTAGCAAGGGTTAAGAACTGTCTCAGGGATAAATATATGAGCTGGTTGAATGTTATTCAACACAGGTTCAAAGATGGCCAGAAATCAGTCGAATGTAGCCCCTGGTTTGGCTAACCTTCCACTTTAAGAATTTGCTAGTTGTTGTGGATATACCATCCCTGTCTCTGTGTGGCTACTGATAAAATTACTTCCTGAAACATAACCCATTGATAAAAAAAAAACTCATGGGCTTGTTCACAGTTTATTATCTTGAAAAGTTTTGCTTGGTATGACACAATTTATGACATTAATTTGTTTTGTGTTTATGTTGAATTTACAGGCTCGTTTACAGAGAGCTCATGTTCTTATGAAGCAAGCACAATTGACTGAAGCGAGAGAAGATTATCTACAAGTGGTGAGTCTATATTTTTCGTTTTGTTTTTTGAGTGATTGGTATGACTGCCGATTGCGTCATCAATCAAGTAGCAGACAACTTTTAAGCAATCATCAGTGAGAAACAGTTTGACTCCTAGTATTTTGGTTCTATAGTGCCCGCCACAAAAGAAGTTTGTTGTGCCAAGTAAATGAACTGAAAAATTTTAATGCTACAGTAAATTAAAGCCTGTTGTTTTCTGTGTTTTTTCATTTAACTTAAATTTTTACTTTCTCTTCCTTAATGAATATACTGCATAAGAAGGAAAATATTGTTTTCATGTCGATTTTTCGAAATTGAGTTTTCACCGTACGAAAACAGACCCCTGAACCCAAAAAAACATGTTTTTAGTAATTGGTCTGTGTGTGTGTGTGTGTGTGTGTGCGCGCGCGCGTGTTTGTGTGTGTGCAGAATCAAGAACGGAACATCTTGTACAATCAAATACGACACGCTAATTTTAAAAACAAAAATAGAACTGTTTGAAATTTTTCAATATCTCGTTAAGTATGAAGTACAATTAAAACTTAGATTTTGAACGCATACGTCACAAATATAATGAACGAGAGTTCATTATAGTAGAAGTAGTATTAGATATGTGTATTAGATTTTATAGGCAGGGCAAATTTTTGAGCGTAAAGGGTGTAGTAAACTTTAAAAAAAAATTTAAGTTTCAAGTGAACAGGAGCAGTAAGAGAGGAGAAATCGCTCGACTTGTGGGAGTGGTAAGGTGAGGAAGTGGCAAAGTTCACGCAGCAAACTTCCACCCGCCTAAAATAATCGTACTTATTATAGTTGAAATCGTTAATAAATAATAAATAAAGACCGCTGTAAAAGATCAGTAAAGAAATTTTAAATATTTATAAATTATGGTTTAATATTTGTACCATATTTCCTTTTTAATGGTGTTTTTTATGTTCCAGTACAATGTGGAAGGCCATGAAGAGGCGATAACGAATTACAACAAGGCGGAGGAGTTGAGGTCGGACATAGATCTGGTCGAAGCGTACATAAGAGGCAGCGATTACCAGGCGGCCATCAGTTTGTTGACCAGTATCATTGAGGTAATTCACTCATTATTTTGAATCTCTTTCTCTTTTCCCCTCCTCTCATCTTTCTCTATTTTTTCCCTCTCTACTACTCCTCTTTTTTCGCTGTAGAACTTATGGTCGGGGGTAATTTTTAAAATTGTCATGTTTCATTTTGTTTTGTCTGTCCGTCCATCCGTCTCACCCAGATGTCCGAGACTACAAGAGACAGCAACAAACAATTTTTGGTTTCGTAACCTACACTAAATGTTAGTGGGCTTAAATTGGGTTTGAAGTCCTGATGTCGACCTGAAGTGGTCGAAAACCAGATGTCAAATCAAAGTCGGAATTTGGAAACAAAAGTAGTCATTCGATTCCTCTTCAAGAGTAGATACAGAAATCACTAATGGTTTTTACCATTAGTCAAAGGTAAGGTAGGTAAGGTTAGTAGTCAAAGGTAGGCCTTTTTAAAAATTGCCACCAGCCATGAGATTTGTCGTTTCAAGAAAGGGATTTTTAATTACTTTCTCTTGCTTATATGAATACAGTCGAACTTGGTTTTAGCGTCATTGAAGGGACAGATTAAATTTTACCGTTATATCCGAGTGACGTTACAACAAAGTTAACTCTTGTGTCAACGTAAATCTGACTAAACTGAATATTTCGTGTACATTACTACTAATTTACGTAATGTGCTAAACGTTTTTTATTTGCGATTTTTAAATTGTAATACCCTAAGAAAATAGATTAATAACAACTCTGTGTAAGTAGGTAAACTTTATTATGTATTAAAATATGGAAACCAAAATACATATTTGTAAGTACATAAACTACATAATGGTACGTTATCTACTTTATTGGAAGAAATCAGTGATTTTCTTTTGAATACCTCGTTCTGTGAATCAAATCCTCTCTGTACTGTCTCTCGGTGTCGGTGAAATCTTAACAAAGTTTCAGCCGCTAGCATTGCCTCCTGCAATGTTGGCGTAACAGTGTCCTCTTCATCTTCCTCTTGCTCAGTCGCTTCTTAAGTATTAGAGAATTTTCTTAAATGTGGATAGTCTGATGTGAAAGTTAGGTACAGTGCTACCTACTAAGTGTCACATGTCACATAGAGGGTGCAGTCCCAAAACTGACAACGTAGATCAATCAGTAGTAAGTTATAGACACACATGAACAGCTTAACAAAATCATTTTAATCCCTTCGCACAAGCAAACACTATTCACAAGTAGACTATTGTACTATATAACTATATACTGTATTTTTCTTTTTCAAACAATTTACTGATGAATAACGGCAAGTTCACAATCGTTGTACGTGAAGTAAAAAATGATTTCATCAAAAAAATTTTGATGCAACAACTGAGTTAATGACGTTAAAACAGGGGTTTTTCAGGTAGAAGTTTCGTCAAAATCGGTCAACCGGAAGTAATAGTTTATTCGTGTCATTTTCTTAAAAACAGGTCCTACGATTTTTTTTAAAATTACCTCATTCACTAAATTTTTTATGCTATACAAGATAGGGTAGGCACAATGTCTATTGAAATTCTTGGGGAGGTTCTTTTCTCATAAAAAAATTGTTTTTTTTTTAAGATTACGGCTTTAATATGGCATTTTAGCCCAAAAATGTATATAATAAAAGTTGTAGAGAATTTAAAAACCTACAATTTTTATTTGAAACTTTTTTTGTGTAACGCTTAGTTTAGCGGTAATTAGTGATTTTCTGTTGTTTTTTTTCATGAAAATGTGTTAAAGTAATAATTTTTTTTAAGATTTCAGCCTTAGTATGCATTTTATGACAAAAGTGTATGTAATCAAATTTATAGGAAATTAACAGATCTACTACTTTGATTGAGAGCATTTTTCTCTTAAGAGCCTAGTTTATCGTGAAAGAGTGATTTTCCGTATTTTAAGCCAAACTGAGGTAGATTTTCATTTTGTGTCTTTAACAAATGATTAAAATAAGGTTATGTTTTCTGAGGTTAGTTTTTTTGTTTAATTTTAACGTTTTATTACTAGTGTTAGGTTATATTGTTCATTATTTGCTTTGGCAAGAGAAAGTCGTGTGAGCATTTCATGCCAGGTTTTTCTTCTTGTTGTACTAAAACCGGCCAGAAAATTACCAATTTTCATGTAACTCCATCAGGAGTGGCAGGGTGTTAGGGGTAGTTTTTAGAAAATTTTAACAGTCGGGAGCAAAAAATGTTGCTGATTATTATTTCTTCGTCTCTTTAAGTTAGGCGGGGTGGATGTGTTTAAAAACGTTTTAACACTCCTGGAGCTGCCAGGACACAGAGAAGGGGAAAAATTTCAAGATAAAAAAACAAAAAATTCACAGCCATCTGAGCGCTTTGTATGGCTATATGGGTTAATGTATCATGGCCGACTGGTGCCAAAACCCCTAGGAAAAATGTGAAACCGTAAATTTTTACTTATTTAATGGTGTTTGATGGATGGAAAAAATGAGAGAAATTTAAGTATTCAATTTTTACTAAGTATTTTAAATGCAACGTTTTCAGCTTCTAAAATTACATATGTTTTCGTTTAGCGGGAACTTTTGTGGGTACCCATCACTCCATAAATTTGAATAAATTAATTTTCTCCTTATTACAAATTTCGGTGAAGTTTTTACATTGGTATTTACTTAATTGTTTGTTTGACTCATTTCAGTTCTGCCCTTGGTCTTCGTATCTCCGGGAATTGAGATCGCAATGCCACGCTTCTGTCGGCGATACGACGTCCGCAATCCTGGATTTACGTTCGACGACAAAACTGCAACCGGATAATACTGCCGGATTTTTTAAATTAGCCATGCTGCATTATGAATTAGGACAACCACAAGAATCATTAAGGTACGTTTCATTTTGTTTCCTAATTTCAGAAAATGATGACGTAGTTGTTCTAGGACAGTGGTTTCAAACCTGTGGCACACATACCACTGGTAGGTACGCAAAAAAAATTGGTAATTGCAGAAAGTAGCAACAGAGAGAGTAAAAATAAATAAGTAAAAAGAAAAATCACAAAAAGTGTCACTACAAATTATAAGTATTACAAGTGAAAACTTGTAGTACCTGGAATTGGTGGGAAAACTAAACAAATGTGTTGAATTTATTAATCGAGCAAAAACTGGCCAAGATTCATTAAAAAAGGTAATCACAGTTGATGAATTGGGAAAGACAAGTTCAATGCAGTGGAATGGCCAATTTTATTACCATGACCGAGAAAAAGCATGTCAAAAGTGTTTCGCTTTTGTTAACTAAACATCACTGTGAATTGAAGACTTTTAAGTAATCTTTTGTTGGTTTATTCTGGTAAAGATTAATTGAAATCGTTCCAATGTTAAAATCATATTTAATAGAGATAATTCAGTCACGAGAATGCCTTTTGCGTATGGTTGGGCTGTTAGGAAGAGAAGAGAAATTCTGACAGTGCTGCCAACCTCAACAGTTAGACGCTACATTTCATTACTGTGCAATTACTATTTCAATCAAAGCTATACAATTATCTTCTTCTTCTTCTTTCTCTCTCCCCATGTGCCTTACAGCGTCAGGGTAGTCTCGGACAACTTCCTCCATTGTACTCTATCCGCCGCCAATCGTCTCATTTGCCCTAGGGCCATGCCTCTTTCCTCTCCCAATCTTCGTATGTGCTCATCATATGAGTATCGTGGACGTCCTCTTTTCCTACTCCCGCCAACGATCTCGTTTGCATACTGCTTGGCTTTCCTTTCATCATCCATTCTTTGTATGTGACCCCACCATCCCAATTGTTTTCTATCTATTACTTCCTTCACATCCTTCATTCCTATTTCGTAAATTAGGTTTGTCCAGTCTTTTATTCCGAAAATTCCTGTCCTGTCCGAGGCTATTTATGTGACTTTGAATCCGCTTTTTCAACGTGTGGGTGATTGGCCCAACGACGTCGTTTTTGGAGTACTTCTTCGTCTGGCTCCTACCCTTTGACCTGTCCGGCTTGGGAGGCCCTGCTGGTAGTTACACTACCGCCGGCATAGCTCTCCGGGTCTTGGGAGCACGCAAGCCCCTCCACCATCTACAAGGTCCTGTACTCCCTAGGAGGGGCTATACAATTATGCATTTCTATATTCTGGCTGTTTCCTTATTTTCACTTGTGCGCTTTCAACGTTCAATTCAACATGCATCAGTCCATGCCTCATTGCATGCGTTTAGAGGCATGGGATTCACCTGTCTGCACTCGTTTGAAAACCTCTATCTCAAAAAAACCTAACTAACACTGCACTAAATTAAAACCTGTTCTTTCCTGCGTTGATTGGTTTGACTTAGATTATTTTATTTAGAAATTGGTTGGAGATGCATCAACTTACGCCTAAAAAGTACTCAGGTTTTAGCCAGTTTTCTGTTAATGTGGTTTTTAATCGTCCATTACTCCGTCCAGGCTTTTCATAAAAAATTGGCGTTTAGTACATTGAAGATCAGAGTTTTCTGTATATGAATATTTTAAAAGTGAAGTCTGATGTTACATTATAATATGTCGGCCATTTTATTTTTAAAAAAAGGCTATTTTGGCTTCACGTAAAGATAAGGAAATGATTTTTGAACTGAACCATGCATTTTTACAGCAGTATTGTGCCATGTATCGTATTTTGCATTTGTATGGTGTTAATAGAAAATTCTATTAGCTCCTAAACTTATTGAGAGGAAACTGAGCTCTACAGCGGTATTCGCTCCAAGTATAGTCATTTAGGAAAACAAACTTCTGTGTTTTTCCTGCTGCAACTCATTCTGTAGCTCATTTTAAATTACTTAACGATGTTTTTATTATAAAAAATAAATGCTTTGCTTGACATAATATTGTAGTGAAAATGCATGGTTCAGTCCGAAAATCATTTCCCTACCTTTATGTGGAGCCACTTTTTGAAAAATGGCCAGCATATTAAAACCGAACATCAGATTTAACTTTTAAAATATTCATATTATAGAAAAAACTCTGATCTTTATGAAAAGCGTGGATGGAGTAACGGATGTTTAAAAACCACATTAATGGAACACTGGCTAAAAATAGAATACTTTTTTGCGTAAATTTCTGTAGGTTAAGTCTGACTAATTTCTAAATAAAATAATCAAAATCAAACCAATCAATGCAGTAAAGAACAGACTTCAATTTGGAGTAGCATTCAAAATTTTCCTTCAAACACAATGGACTTCTTCCATGGTGTACACAATAAAACACTACAAATTGAACGATGCATGCTTCTACACAAGGGATGCACGCTTTATACATGTTGAAACACAAATGAATAATAATGCTGCCCAATTTTAAAACTGCTGTAACTCGCCCAATCTTTACCCAATATTGTTATAAAAAATATGGTTTTATTCTCGAAACTGTTTTTTACAAAACTTGTTGTGTAAAAATTTGTGCTAAACTGAAATTTCAGCCCGTTACAGTAAAAAATATAATGTAAACACACAAATTTTCCGCACGCCAATATTTCGCTAGCTCAAACGCCAAGCAATTTTCATGTGTTTATATGCAAAAGAAGCGTACGTATTATATAAACCACTAGGAATTTTTTCATAATTTTTCATCGGTAATGAAATAAGACAAAGGAATTTATTCAAGAGCATGTTATGATATTTGAACATTCATTATTGCTTGTAAAACATGTCGATTTAACAAGGTTAAAACAATTTAATAAAACAATTATTCTTTACTTGCAGAGAAATTAGAGAGTGCCTTAAACTAGATCCGGATCACTCGGAATGTTTTCCGCATTACAAAAAAGTGAAAAGAATCGAGAAGCTGCTAAGTGATTGCCAATCGTCTATAGAATATAAAGATTATAAGGACTGCATTGAAAGTGCACTTAAGGTAACAAAATTAACTCTGATCGTTTACTATTATATATATCCATAAGTATACAGTACTGACAACTGATGAACCTGAAAATTGACCTTTTGTACCTTTGAAATTCTCTTTTACCACATTGAAACAAGTTATGTGTATTTCAATCAGGGACTCGTTTGGAACGGAGCATTTTTTTACACTTAATGTTACTTACGGGAGGTAAACTCCTGGCACAAGCGAGCTTCGTATCAAATGTATCTGTTCAAAGTTTTATGGTACAGTCGATTCCGGATAATTGGTCCACTGAAAACAGAACGGTCCAACAGAAGAATTGGTCCAAAAAACATAACGGGATTTTACATTGATAAGTACTCCGTTTATTCGGTCCATAATGCCGCTTATTGGGGCCAATCTGATGTATGTACAATATATGTTTTATTAAAACCATTAAAGTCCAGCGACGAACAACACGTGGTTCTAAGCGGCAAGATAAGATAATGGGAAGGATGGAGGTAGTAAACATTTTGACAGATAAACAGCAGTAATCACACATCAGTCATAACAAAGATGTTATTTACAGTACAATGTATAGGCTACATAATCGTCATTGCACAAATTTCAGTGAGTCGTATCCACTAGTTTTACCCAACCTTACAAGCTGCGTAGCCTCCTTGCAATTTATGGTTAGTTGTCACTTGTCATACATACTTAAGAACTTTCATAATTCCATGCTTCTCATAAGTTTTTGTGATTTCATGAGTGTACTGTAACACACTGTTTCTCGAGTCTGGTTTTGTTATCTGCAGGCATACTTTTTTTAAATTCCCATCCGTTTCACACATTTTGCTGATATGTTTATGTGTAGGCTTACAGTACAGTACCTACTATCAACGTCTTTGTGAGTTAAATGCCGCGCAACGATATGCTTGTGTGAACGAATAAATCTTCTCGACAAAATAAAATCATATCCACCTAACTTAAGCCAACATAAACTATTAAGAAAGTAAATAATTTAAGAAGAAATGCTCAATGCCTGGCATGAGCCCCTGCTCATTTCTTACTAGGAATGATGCGTTTAACCATCTGGACCTGGTGAGCCCTTAGATTTTAACCATCGTATCCTAAACTTAATCTCCTTCAGTTCTATAAGGGACATGACATATATTTGAATCTCATTTTTGTACAGCTTGGATATTTAAATTAGGACGCACGCATTCCTTCCCACAGGTTTTGACTTAAGTTGCAAGTTTCACCTCATACGATTTTCCATTCTTCAGTTATTTTGTTTTGAAAAATTGACTTTAAAATGTAACTTTTACTTACCTATATTTCATTGAGTGCAAAGGAAAGTAAAAAATAATGTGGTTTACCATCAATAATCAATATGGTTTAATGGTTTATTGATTGTGTTTTGTTGTTTAGGTATTAAAACTAGAGTCCGAAGCGTCGATGATTGTGTATGCAGCAAAAGAGAAACTGTGCCATTGTTACCTGCATGATGGCCAACTTTCCCTGTGTATATCAACGTGTGGCGAAGCACTTGCGATACATAAAGACCCTAGTGTGTTGTGTGATCGTGCCGAGGCGTACATCAATAATGAAATGTTTGAGGAAGGTAAGCTAGTTTCAACCATTGTCTCTTGTTAAATCCTTGTCATTGAATTTGTCCTTTTCTGTCTCTTAACTATTACGAGGGTTGCCTTTTATATTTCGGGAATAGAAAACAAAAAAACAAATTTACCAATGTAAATGGCTTTATTGTTTTTCAAAATATTCTCCACGATGATCAGTACATTTTTTCATGCGCTTGAACCAATTTTCGAAGCACTTGTTCCACTCCATTAGAGGTACCTCCAAAATGTTCTTTTTGAATGCATCAACTGCTTCTTCAGGCGTTGAAAAACATTGACATCTTAATTTATTTTTGATGAGCGGGAATGAGGAGAAGTTGTTGGGTGCCAAATCAGGGCTGTATGGCGGATGGCCCATCAATTCGATTTTTTTATTTCTCAAAAAGTTCATTGTTTCAGCCGATGTGTGAGAGCTCGCATTGTCCTGGTGGAGAATGATTCGTCTTCGGAGTTTTTTTATTATTTTTTTTATTACGTATTTGAATTCTCCCGGGTTTTCTGGTTAAAACGATATACATTGGTGGACTAGAAGTATTAAAAATAATTAAATTAAAAACAGTTAACAAGTCGAAAAAATGTGCATTTTGCATGTGCATAAAATGGGACTTTTTACTTTATATGCGTTTTTCTGAAAATTCATTTTTTTCATAAATAGGTACATTTTTCTCAAAAACTACTAAAGCTAGAGAGTTGAAATTTTGCCCACTAGTAGAAAAGTGTGTACTACGTATGTGGATATAAAATCATTATTATAGGTTTTTAAAGTTTTAAGTTGTAAATCACTAAATGGAAAAAAACATGAAAAAACGAGTTATTTTGTTATAGAGATATTAAAAAAATTATAGAAAAAGAAAGAATAGCAATATATTAACAAAATTATCACAACATGTAGAGAAAATTACAAGAAAAGTAACAAAAAAAATTGGAAGGGAATTGGTCTAATAGTTTTTGAGAAAAATGTTCCTAAAATCATAGAAATTAACATTGGGTAGATAGGCCGTTCCATCGCCCCTTAACATTGTTTCTATAATGTAGTTTAATTTATTGAGAATCCACTGGTAGCATTAGTTTTTAAAATAGATCTGTTTTCTATGTACATCAAGGTACACATTGATTGTAAACATTGTGCTAGTACAATTAAGTTTCTTACGTCAAGTTGTGAGAGAAAGCATTGTTACAAAAACTAAATCCAAAAAAAAGATATTTTTTTTTAACTTCTGGGCTAAAACTATTGTATAGTTTGTTATTTTTTTATATTTTGTGTACTTGCGATTGTTTTTAAGCTTGTAATAAATTTTTCAGTACATGTATAATGCATGTAAATTTTAAAAACAGGCTATAAAGCAAAAAATTTATTAACCCTTCTGTGACAGGAGGCAATCTCAGTTGCTCTGGTAGTTACCAGCTTTAAAAGCCTAGCAAACGTATTTATGAAGCGATTTGTTCGGTTCATATATCAAATTACGCGCCTTGAATGGCTCTATAATTTCATATAAAACACAATGTAAATGTATTGATAGCAATACTTAAAACGATAGTTGTAAGTTGCCAAGTTACTTTTGAAGTTGTCCTATCTTCAAGACAATGTAACTTAGGGAATATTTCATCTATAAGGTTCTTAGAACAACCTACTAAATCAGAATAATGTGTAGATGCTATAAAATCAGACCTTTTTGTCTTAAGTGCAATTGTGGGCATGGTATGCGGAAATTCTGAGAGTAAACTTTGTCTTTCTTCGTCAAAGCTCTCTCGGCCTGTTTCATGGCCTATTGCAAACCCTATCCTTTTACCACTACTACATAATTTTGCATGTGTATTTTTAACTGTATATGTGTCCAATGTCAATACTATTCACATTAGTGAAGAGCGTTCACTGTTTCAACCAGTTACCGTGATCACGGTGACAGTGATTTTGTGTTCACCGTTACTTTTAATAGTTACTTGTGATTTAGCAATAACTTTGTATTTTCTTAGTACATTTTTCATTTGTTATCATGAAACAATAATAATGTTTTCAGTTGTTATTTCATGATAACTGAAGTTTTGATAAATTAAAAAAATGGGCTACATATATAACTAAAATAAAAATTTTGCCTAAAACTGATTAACACAAGGTATCCTAAATTAGTAATAAAATTAACATTTTGTATAAAAAAGAGAAAGTACAAGAAACAATATTTACAACTGAAAAATAACAACGCACATTATAAATAAAATAGCTAGGTAGAACGCGGCGTGCAATAAAAATAATACTGTAATGTAATTGTGTTACCGCGATCAGAGATGTAAAGGAACTACCCTCGTTTTGTTTAGTCTAGTAGATGACAAACATAACAAGGGGAAGAGACTGAGAGAGGGAGAGAGAAAGAGAGAGAGAGAAGAGTGCGTAAAGATTGAGGTAAAAAAATAATGGACGTGCCGGTTATCAAAGGAGAGGCGACAAGGAGAGCGCTAAGCCCAGTGAACAGACCAACATGTCTTACGTAGCCATCATAGGGGCCTTGAAGAAGAGTAAGCATATTATGTCGTTTTGTCTATTAACTGTGAACAGTGAATGAGCGAGTGAATTTGTTCACTAGTTCCTAAGGTAAAGAATTCGTTCTCTCTTAAAAGTGACAGTGAACAGCGAATGAGTAACTGATTATTTTAAAAGTGATTGAAGGAACTGTAGAATTATGGTCGCCGTTTCGTCCTGCCTTAAACAGTGAATGAGTAAGCGATCTTTGTAACTGTGACTGGGGAACGAGAGGCTGTGCTATATTGTAGAATAGTATGGTGAACATTCGCCATGTCGTCCTGTCTTCCAGTGACAGAAGAGTAAGCGATCTATGTAACAGTGACTGGGGAACGGTTACTCGCCTATCTGAATAACTGTGGTCACCGTGACTTATAAGTAACCGTGACTCGTTCACAGTGACAGTTCTTTTGTCTCTTCTCTAATTCAGATACGTATTGTGAACAAGAGGGTGGGGAATGGCAGGAATTTGACATTGCAACACTGCTCGAAAATCACAGATTCTGTTCCCACTTTGTGCGTTGCAAATTTCAAACTGCAATTATTAGGGCTAATGTTACTCTAAATCATATTGTAAATTATGGTTTTATTCACGAAAATGTCTCCTACAAATTATGTTCTGTAGTTTTGTGATAAACTTAAATTTTAGCATATTACAGCCAAAAATATAAAGTAACCTACGAATTTTTACACGCAAAAATGTTTCACCCTCTGTAGCTAGTGAAAAACGCAACTGATTTTTATGTTTTAAAAAAAATAATAACTGTGCGTGTTGTATAAAATGCCTGTAATTTTTTCACAATTTTCTATTGGTAAATGAATTTATTTGGGAGCGTGTTTTGGCATTTGAACATTCACTATACAACGAAAAACATGCCGTAGCAGAAGGGTTAACTGAGTTTTATTGTTATATAACATATTTGTAATGAGAAATTTCCAAGTTTTTTTTTTAAAATAAAATACTTGCATAAAAGTATTAGGGTTAACACTATTAATTATTTTTGAAAAAGAGTGAAATCTGTTAGTCTACCATATTTTAAAAATTTACGTATCTTGCCCATTAAAAACTTATTTATTTTTAAAGTTTTAAAACTATTTTATAAAAAAAAGTGGCAACAGAGGTACTGAAAACTTATATCACAGAACTAGAAGTTCAAGCCAACAACTTTTTGTAAGACCGAAAGTTAATAAATCCTTTTTTGCTAAAACGTGCTATTTTTTTAGGTCCGAAGTGTTTTAATCTGTTGCCTATTGAAATTAAAAATAGCTTTAACATGTTAATATTTTCAAGAAAGGTTAAGGATTGACTCAATGACATAACTGATGTTGATTCACTTGTAAGAATTGTTGGTTAGTGTGGGTTTTTTACCGTTGCTGACTTGCAGTGCTTGCTATTCAGTCTTTGTAAAAATTTACTGATCTTGGTAACCAATATAATAATAATAATAACTGATTTTAGTGTTAGTCATGTACAGGTGAATATCTGCTATGAACACTGATGGCTTGGTTAATATTGTTGTTAAAAAATATTGTTAACATGCGCTGTAGCTGCCGCTACAATTTGAATTGTCATTTGTAGTGGATGACGACATTTGATTTGTAATTCATTTTTATAATTCATTCGATTTGTAATTCATTTGTAAACTTGTTTTTATGTATTTTTTTATATATATATAACCATCGTTTACTTGAGTTGGTGGTTATTTATTCCTAGTAGATAAGATATAATTTTGTATTTGTATAAAGTGGAATAAATAAATATTATTATTATTATTATTATATTAAACCAGATATAAACGTGTAGTCTTGAAAGTTTTAAATGTTTTCTATTCCAGTAGTGATAATTTTATTTTTATTTGTTTTTTATTTTTAGCGGTGCGAGATTACCATGCAGCTTTAGACATTAATGATAGCTTTCAAAGAGCGAAAGACGGCATGCAGAGAGCGCAGAAACTGTTGAAGTTAGCAGAGAAAAGAGATTATTATAAAATATTGGACGTGAAAAGAACGGCTACCAAAAGAGAAATTGTTAAAGCATACAGGTAACCAAATTAATATATTAATCATAATTTTTTAATTAAAGAGATATTTTGATGTAAGTTGTTGGCAACAGTGTTTGCACTTCTGTTTCTGAGTTTTATGTTGTCTTCTGTGCGCAAGTAACGTCCAGATCCTTCAAGTGAGGAGAAAAATAATGAATTTTTGGACAAAGTTATGACTGGAGATGAATGTTCAATCCATCACCTTCAAAATATTACGAACTGGTTTCATCTCTGCGACTTTAGTAAAATTTCCATATTTTTATTTTCGCTTGCCTGTATGAATATAAAGGAAGGAAAGTATCATTTTCATGTCGATTTTTCAAAATTGAGTTTTCACCATATGGTGAAAACTCATATAGGGGGTCTGAAAATGTGTATTTATTATATACACCTTTTCAGACCCCCTGAACCCAAAAAACATGTTTTTAGCAATTTGTCTGTGTGTGAACAAAATATCTCAAGAATGAAACTTTGTATGAACTTGAAACTAGAAACTTAAGTTAGGTACCACTAGAGGACCGGACATGAATATTTTCATCAAAATCAGTCAACCGGAAGTAGTAGTTCCGCAAACAGCTCATACAATTTGTTTTAAAATCACCTCATTTACTAAATTTTTTTATGCTCTACAAGATAGGGTAGGCGCCATGTCTGCTGAAATTCTTAGAAAGGCTGTGTTCTCGTAAAAAAATTGTTTTTTAAGATTGTGGCTTTAATATGCATTTTAGAGCAAAAATGTATATAAAAGATGTAGAGAATTTAAAAATCTACAACTTTTATTTCAATTATTTTTTTGTATAAAGCTTAGTTTAGCAGTAATTAGCGACTTTTTGGTTTTTTTTCACGAAAATGTGTAAAAAAATCGATTTTTGTAAGATTTCAGCCTTAATACGCATTTTACGACAAAAGTATGTGTAATAAAATTTTTAGTAAATTCAAAGCTCTACAACCTTCATTTAGAGCATTTATTCTCTACAGAGCCTAGTTTAGCATGAAAGAGTGGTTTTCCATATTTTTAAGCCAAACTGAGGTTGATTTTCATTTTACGTCTTTCACTCATGATTAAAATTAGGTTATGTTTCTTGAGGTTAGTTTTTTTGTTTATTTCTTGTTTTAATATTATAAGGATATATTAGTCATTATTTGCACTGGCAAGAGAAAGTCGTGTGTGTTTCACACCAGATTTTTTAATTTAATTTGTTTTTTGTTTTCATCTGTTGTAAATTAGGAAAGCTGCACAAAAGTGGCATCCTGATAATTTCCCAGATGAACAAGATAAAGTATTAGCTGAAAAGAAATTTATCGATATTGCTGCGGCCAAAGAAGTTCTCACTGATGAAGGTATGTTAATTTTTTTTGATGTATGTTAATTTTTTTTCATTTGATGTATCTTGTAATATTTGTACGATGAAAATTGGCGAATTTGTATTATGCGAAAGAAAGAGATTTTTTTTTGACAAGCCAGTACTAAAATTTGAGCGTTTTCGTCCATAACTTTTCAACAAAAAAAGGTATTTGTTTGAAAATGACATCATCAGTTAGCTTTAAATGTTACGGTAGAAATCAATAAATTAAAAGTGCCAGCAACAAATTTTATGTTTCTAAAACCAAACAAAGAAGGTTAACACTACCCATCTCGCCTAACCCTCGGTTAAACCTTACAATTAGCATCAAAATGAACGATAACATATTTTGATTTATGCTATCATGTTTAGAAAAGGATAATAGAAAAAACAACGTACGGAAAAGAGATAGAAACATTCATAGAAGAGGTGTAAACAAAAATTGAAAAGAGACAATATTATTTTGAGGCGATTTTTTTCATCCAGCACGTTACTTTGTTGAACAAAAAGTGTAATATCTTTTGAACGCGTCTATCAATTTGCAATATCTAAACGTTGTTATTTTTAAAATTAATTGGTTTATTTATGTATATAGCTAAACATATTTTTTTGTATTTTTTAGTGATTTAGCGACACTTTTTCATATGTAAATTTGATATTTGTGAAAGAAAAATTTGGTTCAAATGTGGTTCTTATAACAAATTCTTTATAAACAAATGTAATTTTTTGAAATTTTTAGGAATGAAACTGAATGAAATAAAAGAGTTTTTATTAGGCGTAAAATTACAGTCCGCATGATCGTTAAAATCGCAGTTCTCGTCGGCTTAACCCTTTGATGGTGTAGTTGTCAATCCAGCTTGCTTCTTCAACTGTTGTCCAACAAAACAGTCGGGTGTAAAAAATAGATATAACTCTTTTGTCTGGGCGGAGACAAAAACTCCCCAAGCGGAGACAAAAACGAAATCAAATGAAGGATCCCACGGACCCTCCTCCAGAGCAGTGGACTGTATACGATGCACGTTCATAAAGCGTGGCGGCACACTACCATAAAAGCTGCGAACCGACAGACTCGCTCGCGTAACAGAGTTTGCTTTGGCAAAATCAAGTCAGCGCAACTGGTTTATATGCCAAGGTCCTGGGTTCAATTCCTGGTTAGATCTGGAATTTTTCATCTGTATATTAACTTTTTCATTACCTACACGTAAGCTGTGGGCGGCTTAAGCTTCATTACTGAAAAGAGAAGTTTAAAAAATTCCAAATCTGTAAAACCATTTCTTTTACTGTTCATCAAGTACACTAGTTAAGTTTTTTGTAAGTTATCAAAGGTATATAATCACCGTGCACTGCTAAATATTTAATCAGTCAAGAAATCCAATTACTAATTCAGGTGCTTAATAAAGATTGTCATAGTTTATTTGATATTCTGTGTGTGCATGATTTTGATAGTTTTAAACTTAATTTTTTTCTGGTTCTGTTTAGAAAAGAGAAAGAGATTCGATAATGGTGAAGATCCATTAGACCCGGAATCACCAGCGAACCACCAAGACGGTTTCAATCCATTTCAACAGTTCCATCACTTCCACGGAAGTCCGTTTCAATTCAAGTTTCACTTCAACTAGCCGTTTTTCGAGTTTATTATTAATTAATTTTTTTAATTAATCAATTTCTACTCTACTACGTAACGTACCGATTGAAATTTCTACGATTTAATGGAAGTTAAACTTTTTAATGAATAATGGAAGTGTGTTAAGTGATGTTGATAATTTCGAGGAAAGTAAAAAATGATGCGTAACCAGTAATTGTGTGCCTACATATGGAGTAATTTAACACTGGGGTGCCTAAATCTGGGTATAATGACACAATAAAATTGTTGTTTTGGGACATTTTTAAAAAAATGAAAATTCAGTCATAGTTTTAATGAATTTTAACCAAAAATTTAATTACAGGATTATTGTAAAAGAATATTTTGTATTGTTAAAAATTAACGCGTGATTTTTTTTTTTAAATATATATATATTTACATTTTGTTTTATAGTCAAAATGGCTGTTTGAATTTTTAGTTGAGTTTCTATATTTAGTGAAATAAGGAATCAACTCCTAACTTTAATTTACCATTGTCTTATTTGATTTGGTTTAAAAGAATTTTGATGATATTCTTTTGGAATCTGGTGTTTCATAAACAATGAAACTTCTTTTTAAATTTACAATAATTATTTATTCATGAATTTAAAAAAATAACTAAAAAAGAAAATATGGTCATTCACAATCAAATTATGGTCATTTACAATCAAATTATTAATTCTTACTACTTAATAACAATTGTACACTAACTGTTTGTCGTGGTTAAACTAATTCAATTTATAACATATTATGTATAAACCATTTTTTTTAAATTTCACTTCATACTATCTCAAATACTGAATGATTGACAAGAGGGTCATTGCTATTTATAAAGTATTCAAAGAATATTCCAGATAAATAAATACACAATAGGATAATTAAACAATCTAGTGAAACAAACAATAAAAAACATAATAGAACCTAAACAGAATACAATAAAACTTTCTAATCTATTTCAGAAGGTCAGCAAGTAAATATAGACCAACCACTTGTCCAGAATAAATTATACTTGTAAAAATTTTACAAATACCATCTACTTTTGTTCAGCCAGTGTATATCATGGTATCATTCCTTTTTGTCATCCAAATTGTTTCATTCACTGCCAACTGTTACCTACAACTCTTATTTATTTTGTCCTCTGCTTTTATAGAATATATACGAGGCGTATTTTTAAAGTAAGTACCGTTTGAAAATAAAAAAAAAATAAAAGGAAATTTGCAAAAACTAATTTTATTTTCGGAATCTACATACTTTTATCTATTTTTCTACATAGTTTCCAAGTTTTTGTAAACCCTTATCATATCGCACAACTAAATTTTGGAAACCTTCTTCATAAAAACTTGCCGCCTGCTGTGATAACCAAGAATTCACGGCCGTTTTCAAATTGTCGTCATCGTCATAACGGTTGCCGCCCAAGTGATGTTTCAGATGACGAATTTCCCGACGTTTCGAGGTCTGTGATTTACAAAATTGTTAATGAAAAATTAAACCTTAAGAAACTGTGCTCGCGTTGGGTCCCTAAACTCCTGACGGAGGAGCACAAACACAAAAGACTCGAGAGTTCCTTGAATTTTCTGACACGTTATGACGAAAATGGTGACGACATCCTGAGTCGGATCGTAACTGGAGACGAAACGTGGATTTCGCATTTCACTCCCAAATCGAAACAACAAAGCATGGAATGGAGACACACGCACTCTCCCGTAAAGGTCAAAGCCTAACAGACTTTGTCACAGTGCAAGATCATGGCGTCCGTGTTTTGGGATAGGCATGGTGTTTTGCTGGTCGACTTTATGGAACGAGGAACGACAATAAATGCAGAAGCCTACTGCCAAATCCTGAGGAAGCTGCGCAGAGCAATTCAAAACAAGAGACGTGGCATGCTCACAAAAGGAATTTGGTTTCTGCACGATAATGCAAGCCCTCACACTGCCGCTCAGACCCGAGCTGCATTGGACTCTTTTGGCTGGGAAGTTTTGGACCACCCACCCTACAACCCTGACCTTGCGCCGAGCAACTTTCATCTCTTCCGTCATCTGAAACATCACTTGGGCGGCAGCCGTTATGACGATGACGACGAATTGAAAACGGCCGTGAATTCTTGGTTATCACAGCAGGCGGCAAGTTTTTATGAAGAAGGTTTCCAAAATTTAGTTGTGCGATATGATAAGTGTTTACAAAAACTTGGAAACTATGTAGAAATATAGATAAAAGTATGTAGATTCCGAAAATAAAATTAGTTTTTGCAAATTTCCTTTTATTTTTTTTTTATTTTCAAACGGTACTTACTTTAAAAATACGCCTCGTACAAGATTTTTGGTTACGACTGAGAATGATCATGTGTGAAATAAAAACTTACAAGTATAAAAAAAACGTGTGGATAAAACCTAGAGAGGTGGCCCTTTTAATCGCCTGCCTTGAGACTGATGCCTTGTTCATTAAATCCAAAAGTACTACATACAAAATCATTTTCAATAACTTAAAATAATTTTTTAAAATTATAAACACAGCCCTGATCCCATGTATACTCCGTATCGCAGATTTAATTATGTGAATATCACCAGTCAGGTTATTACCATGGTTAGGATTACTAATACGTGTCCATAGCTCATTGTGATTGATTCATTTTTATTTCTTACACATTCTGACAGACTTTTATGAAAACAATTTAGTTTATTTGATCATGTGTTTCTTGCTGTGAGGTTATTGCCATTTTTTTTTTTTTTTTATAGTTGTGTTTGTTTTGCTTTGTTATTGTGTTTTTATTTAACTTTTATTTAGTTTTAAAGTATTATTTTGTAATTTTACTTATATTTAGATAGTTATTTTTCCGTGGATGTTCTTAAAATATTTATAACAAATCGCAACAACATTTTTTGAGTTTTTTTTACCTTTTTTCAATTCAACTTAACAGTTTTGTTAAGTAAAATAGAAGCATCCTTTTTATGTAAAATAGAAATGTAGTTTATTATCTTTAAAATTATGTATTATTTTTTTATTTACACTTTAAATATAAGTAATACATTTTACAAAATGTTGTTAAAATACTCAAAATTCTAGGACTAGTTGTTGCTACATAACTCATAAACTCACACCATTTATTTCGTGTATGTGGTAATATTTTTAGAATACTTTGATTGTATCTACTAACGCTGTACATAATTGTGAAAAATAGTGAAACTAAATGATTATTTCTATTCTAATTGTGGAGTGACAGCCAAACAAATTTGTGGGATTAATTTTTATCATAACAACTATTTGGCTTACCAACATTGGATGTTAAAAACTGTTTTTTTGTTCGTTTTCAATCCAGTAGGACAAATATTTGGTCAAATTGTGAGGAATATTTAGGAGATTTATTTATATTTATCTTGTATACAAGACTGTGATTATATTTTCATAATAATGCAACCTAATCTTTTACAGTGATCCTGTAGTTTTATAACGAAGAACTGAGGTGAAAATTTGTTGATATTTAAGATAAAATATTCATTTTTGGTTTTGTGTATTTTAAATAACTAATATATAATTTATAAATCCCCAAAAAAATCATTTACGCACCAAAAATTGAATACGGCATCTACTTCCACAAAAATTGTTCAATCATATGGTTATAAAACACATGATAAAGAATTTACTTTGAGATCATTTTTTATAAAATAAATCTTGTCTTTTGGTATGGCAAAGACAGTTAAAAAATGTTCTTAAATATAAATCCGGAAAAATTTTGTTAGCAAAGTACAACTGGCAAAGGATTTCACCTGGAATTGAGTTACTATAAAGAAAATAAGTTGTACTAAAATTTTTAAGGTATTAAGAGGCGAAAGTTAATGGTATCTTATGAATTTAAACCTGAAAATATTAAAACCAGTCCCAGAAATGTACCACCTACAGTTTTTAAAGATATTTGACATAACACATGAAGTCTTTTACTTGTCATAACTCGCTTACAAAGAATTTCCAGATTATTGCTTATATGAACGATTTTCGTATTTTTGCTGTACAATCATCTATCAATAGATTTCCTTTCTATTTTGAATCACCGTGTGTATTTCAATTTCTGTATAAAGTTTATTGATTTTTATGATTTTTTTTAAATTTTGATATTGCTGATTGAAGGAGTAGATGCATTTTGTAAACTTTTGGTTATCAATTTTGTTATAAATTTGTTGATTTCAGGTTAAAAGTAGATTTTTTTAAAAATTGCAAAAGTTTTGTTATGTAGAGCACTAACCATAATGAAAAGTCATCTGATGACATCATGGCCGCATAATGATACAGATGTTACATTATTTTACTTGTAATTTCTGTCTATGAATAAAAATATTGTCTTATTCTGGTGACAAAGATGCTTTAGCACTAGTAAATCAAACCTTAACTACAGTTATCACCAGAAAAGGTTTTGGGGTTCATCTGTATTGGAGAAAAACATAAAATTAAAAGGGGTTTTAATGAGCTTAAAATTTACCCTAAAAATTTCAGTCTTTTTTTCTGAATGAGCAGAAAAACTTTTAATCGATTAATAGAATAATTGACAGGAAATCTGTTAACATCTGAAGAATATATTTTTAAATTTATTCCAGTACGTTTCCTTTGCTTTAGTTTTTTCATGTAGCAGTCATTAAAAAAGAAATGAAATAAATATTATTTCTTCATGTGACAGACAAGAAAAACAAGGAGCAATTACACTTGATTGTGATATGATTGTTACATATCATTTGCGTGTTATATCACAACATATCGTAAGTGCTGACT
This sequence comes from Catonia carolina, assembly GCA_035578175.1. Taxonomy (NCBI): domain Eukaryota; kingdom Metazoa; phylum Arthropoda; class Insecta; order Hemiptera; family Achilidae; genus Catonia; species Catonia carolina. Next base: position 7,072,596 of record JAQMRL010000014.1, on the reverse strand, counting down.
TGTATCCTAACATTCAGACTAACTTACAAATGACATGTCATTATCGTATAACTGTTGCATCACTATAGGTAGTGATTCACAAGAATGCCTTTTGTGTATGAATGGGCTGTGAGGAGGGAAGAGAAATCTGTCAGTGCTGCCAACATCAACAATGAGATACTATATAGTACTACTGTGCAATTTCACCATTTTTAATTAATATACTTCGTTGTGACTTGACACTTTTTTCACTTCAACCCCATTTCCTTTAAAATTTTTCGTAACATACAAAGTTTTCAACTAAAATTTAGCCTTTCATTTAATAACTTTTAATATGGTAATAACTTTTCATGTCGGCATCACTTTCTTATTGATGTAATTGTTTCCCTTTTTAACCAGGTGTCAAAAAAACTGTTGATAAAGAATTATCTTCTTCTCTGTTTTTAACTTCCTTCTTTATATTTTAAATAGTAGAAAAAAACATCACAGTAGTTAGCCACTTGCTTACGGCTTTTTTTAAAAGGCACGGAAAGGTATTTTTGTTAGCTTTAACTTCACAGCATTTTATTACATTGCATATTAGATTTCGTTCAGCCCTGTGAACGGTTTGACCATGTTTTCAAGAAACCAACATTTCCGTTTACGGTAACAAACAGTTATATTCATATAGTTAACCTACAAAAGGTTCTGCAATATATGGTATGTCCTCTTAGTATAGTTTACATTGTTGTGTTGGCGAACTGGTACCAAAGCAGTAGCGCATGCGTACTGATGCTTTCCCTCCTTTCCCCTCGTTAAAACCAAAGGCAAACTCATGACTCAAGTGACTGTATCATATCATTATTGTGAGCACTTTTGGTTTGTAAAGTACAGAAAAAAATTTAGTAATAAGAATTTTTTTATAAAATTATTGATATTTTCACCTCAGTTCGTTATTTTAGTGTCTAAATCTAATTCGTTTGTAGAAATTGGTGGTGGGCAACAAAGGTTGGCACCCCTGTTGTTGTTTATATGTGAACGATTTGTTTTGTTTTTCATTTTGTATGGTGGTATTTATTATTTAAACGGACTGATATTCAAATGATTTTAATATTATATTTATTTATTTATTTTATAACAGGGTGTTTCAAAAGGTTATTTAACTCAATGATTTTCTTAACGTTCACCATTTGTCTATCTGTTGTTTTTCATAAATTGCATTCAAAAGATAGATTACTAAAAAGGATCGTAGGATATGTTAAACAACTGATATGCGTAACTTTATGAACATGTATATTCTGTAGAGGACTGGTGTGATTACACACAGTTGATGTGATCATGTGTTGTCTAGGCTATTTGTTATTTAAAAACATATATATGGGAAGGAAAAGGGACTTTATCTTCACCTAAGTCAAAAGTGAGATTATGAGTGTGTTTACAGAGAATTTAATGCTGTAAACAATGATATTTTTACTTTTTCTTTAGCGTTTATTCATGGACGGACAAAAAATTAAAAAAAATTTATTGTAATTTTAACATACAATAAAGATAAAACATTACAAAATAATTTTTCTCTGTCACCAGATGGCGACATTAAGTGATGAGTTAAAACCTTTAATTTTGGTGGCTCTGAAAAGGGCTGTTCAAGCGGCGATCGTCTTGATGGGAAGCGTCGGTCGTAGTCGTCGTGGCGGTTGAAGAGCTGGGCGACACGGCGTGTCGTCGTCCAGCGGAGACATCATTTTCTTCCCTCGCAGTAGTGCGTTGATGGCTGCTTCATCGGACTCGGTGGGCGTAAGGCTCGGTCGAGGGACCACTGTGGGCATCGCTCGCATAAGCGGGCGATGACGGTCCGGTTGGCGGCTTACGGGGACGGGTCGGCGAGTGGAAGCATCATCTTCTCTCTTGCGGGGTCATCGATTAGTCTTCGCTGGAGTCCTGTAGCTATGTACTGTGGTGGATGTCTTGTCCACTGCCTGGATCGGAATTGCATCCCCTCGGCTCAGTGTAGCGCTCTTTATATAGTTGCAGAGAGCGCTGTGGTAGAGGGTGGTTACTCACTCGGCCTTGGAAACAAAGCCCTCTGTCGGTATGCAGCCGAAAGGTTTGTTGGTACGCCGACAAGGGCCGGGAGAAGTATTGAAGGCCGGCAACACAGTAAATGATTAATTAGAAGGGGTGGTGGTGACATCTCTTTTAACAAGTTGCTTTAGTAATTTAAATAATACTAAGGAAACTAATCTAAAAAATATAAAAATATAATTATACTGGAATTGGTGTAAACTAAAAGTTTACATTCTGAGAATTTTATTGATTGTCTTGTTAACGTTTTCACTGCTGATCCTGTCAATTGACGTTGTCAAGAAACTTTCCTGTTTTGTGGATCCCGTCATTTGACGTCTTCAGATTCCCTGCATTGTATTAAGTAATTGAACGTCTATGGATGGCATTTCTTATGTTACAAACATTATTTTAAAGTTTTAGTTATAAAATACACCACTAAAGCGCTTATTGAAAGTTTTATTTCCTGTCTGTTGTTATTTTAACGTATGTTTACTAAGCGCATTTATAACCTACAATTTGTGTTCTACAACGCTTGCGTGGTTGTTGGTTGTTTTGCAACATGTCATTGAATGATGATGAAAGTATTATTATTTTAATATAATGATAACATTTTAGTTAGTGTAGCGTAGTGGTAGCACACTACGGAGATCCCAGGTTTGATTCCTGGCTAGGGTCTGGAAATTTCCCAAGTTAAATCCCACCCATAGTCGCTAATAACCGAGTTGAGGATGCAACTTAAGAAAATGAATTTAAAAACCAATATAGGCGTAATTAAATCTCAAGTTTTAATATTTCTAGTACGATTCAATTTTTGTTTTTTTCTCTAAAAGTGGTTCTGTTTGTTAAGCATATTTTGAAGCACAAAAAGTATTAAGGTTTATAACAAATAATGCACGTTGAAAGTTCATTGCTTTAATTGGAAGTAAGTGACAATGAAATTGATTCAAAAATGAAATAAGAATAAAATTTTGAAAAAAGTCATAAATGGTACATAAGTATTGAATTTAACTCCCAGCAGTGAAAGCAGTGAATCTTGATTATTTTCTTGAATGAAAATTTCTATTATTTTCCAATGTTTTTTTTACTTTTTTCATGTTTTGAGCCAGAACTTTTAATTTAGGTTTTACTTATCCAACAGAAAAGGGATCGTATCTTCACCAATAAGAAATACATTGCCAGCCATATTGGCGCAGTTGGTAACATGCTCGCCTCTCATCATGCGGTCCTGGGTTCAAATCCCACTCAGGCACGGCATATTTCATACGTTACAAAAAATCATTTCATCCTCCATTTTACAATAGTTACACCCCAAATCGTCGCTAATGACCATTGTAGTTGATGCCACGTTAAATAAATAAATTAAAAAAAAAAGAAATACATTGTTGAAACTCGGGCTGTTTTCCTTATATGACATACTGTCTATTTTTGTGAATGTAATCAGGTTTGAAATTCAAAATAAAGTAAAATAGGGTTATTTTTATAAACAGAAAATAATTAGTAATATTTTAAACAAAACAGAAAATGTCATTTTTTGACCTAATTTCAGTTTTTCTCTCCTGAAAATTTTGCTTAGGGAAGATAAGGTCAGTTTTCCTACCGATGATCACGTATTGTTTAATTTTAGTATATTGGTAATTTTAAAAAATTGTAGTTTAATTTTGTATGTTAAAAAATTTATTTAGGATGTCAAAATTGGAATATTTCATTTTTAAAATTGTTTAAAATTTTAATATTCCTTTATGTACTCAAAAGTATTGTTGGTTCTTTAGTGGAAGTTGAACCGGGAGAAAAAAAGGATGTGTTGCACCACCATAATTTTGTAGCATTCATTTAAATCCAATAAATAAATTAATCAACTTCTATTTAGACTATTTAAACGTTTTTTATTTATCAATTTATAAACTGTATTTTCTTTACGGTAGTATGGTGGTGCGAGACACTGTTTTTTCCTCCTGGTTCTAGCACCAGTAAGAATCAAAAATACTTTCAAATACATAGAAGAATATTAAAATTTTTAAACTGAACTTAAACAATTTTTTAAATAAAATATTCAAATTTTGACATTCGGAACATTTTTTAAAATGCAAAATTAAATTAAATTAAATTTTTTTAAAAATTACCAGTAGCCTAGACAACACACTTGTTCAACTTAATTCTAAAAAAATCCCTTTCTTTCATAAGACGACATGTCTCATGACTGGTAGAAATTTTTAAAAAGGCTTAATTTTGACTAATGGCAAAAACCATTAGTGATTTCTATATCTGTTCTTTAAGAGGAATCTAATGACAGTATTTTTGATTCCAAATTCCGACTTTGATTTCTTGTATTCTGGTTTTGGGTCACTTCCAGCCAAAACTGGAACTTCAAACCCAATGATTTCTTCTGTATTTACTCTTCAAGAGGAATCAAGTGACACTATTTTTGATTCCAATTCCGAATTTGATTTCTTGACTTCTGGTTAAAATCGGAACTTCAAACCCAATGATTTCAGGACCTACTCTTTAAGAGGAATCGAATGACATTATTTTTGTTTCCGAATTCCGGCTTAGATTTCTTGACTTCCAGTTTTTGTTGAGTTCCTGTCAAAACCGGAACTTCAAACCCAATCCAGGCCCACTAATTTTTGTGTAGATTACAAATTTGAAAACCGTTTATTTCAGACTTTGATTTCTTGACTTCTAGTTTTTGTCCACTTCGGGTCGAAACCGGAACTTCAGATCCAATCAAGACCCACTAACTTTTTGTGTAGATTATGAATCTGAAAATTTTTTGTTATCTCTTGTAGTTTCTGACATCTGAGTGTGACAGACGGACAAAGGAATATGATAAATGTCAATTTTAAAAATTGCCACCAATAATTTTGTATTTAATAAATAAATAAATGTCCAAGAAAATTCTAAAGATATATACTATTGAGTTAATATTACAAAAAAAATACTTATCAAGTAATTATGTAGTACTAGTTGTTTAATGTATCACTAAGTAATATAAAGTCACTAAAGTTAATTTATAAGGTATTGATATGTCATATAATTCCTTTAGTCCTGAGTACAATTAACAAGAAAAAAAATTATGCAGTTTTAATGCAAACAAATTTGTATGACTGTCGCAAGATAGTTGCTATCTGAGGTTCCTCTAAAAATTTTGTTCTTGTTTCAGAAGATATTGATACATTTTTATTAATGAAAATATTCTTACTTTGGTTTCTTATTTCATTATGGCCAGTGAAGCATATAGCTACAGTTTTATCAAAACTTTTTTTTTACATACAGTCTACAAACTTCTTATTGCTTTCTAGTTAACCCTTGTAGTGCCAACATCTGTTTATACGAATTTACAAACTTCAAAAATGCCAACATCCATATACCCAGACATAATGTATGTGACGTAATTAAGTCTGGACAACTACACATCATTTTGAGGGCTTGAAACACATGTTCAAAACATTGTTTTGTTTACCATTCTATAAACTATAGTGTTGTGTCATGAATTGTATTATTTATTCAAGTTATTTTGTGATGATACTATGTATTTTGAACAAATAATTTTTTTGATACGTGTTTCGAGTCGAAAAATTCAGAAATAAAGATTAATGCGTAGGTTTCTTTATTGTATATATTTTTTTTCAATTTACAAAGAAATAATTATTTTATATGTTATAGAGTTATTAACTACAGATAATTTAAATAAAAATTCATCCATTTATGTAAACCAATGAAAAATGGCTCAAAAACGCGTGGCATTTTTTGGTAATACTAGTGAAAATATGCTTGGAATTTTTCAGATGGGTTGTCGTACTTGGGTCTGGCACCAAAAGGGTAAATAAAACAAGGGTGACAATAACTACTCCGTCTTTTTTTTAGGTTTATTTAAAGTTGTATCAACAGCTTCGTTATTAGCGATTATCGTGGGTTATGGAACAGTGGGTTTTAACTTGTGGAAATTTCCAGACCCTAGCCGGGAATTAAACCCCTGTCGTAATTACTCTGAATTTCATTGTCCTCAGTCATTTCATCTTCTAGTCCAGTGGTTCTCAATCTTTCAGGCACTGTACCCCCTTTGAACACTGATGTGAAGTCACACCCCTCCCTAAAACCAGAGTAAGTGGTCAAAATAAGCAGTAGCCTACTATCAAAAAGTAAAACAGAAGCCTGATCACAAGTGTTGCCTGAGTAGGACAGTTACTGTGTTATTCCAATAATCGAGTACTGGACTCTGCTACAGTACAATTTACAAAAAAATACGATGATTTTGAAAATATTCATGTGACTACAAAACTGAATAAATTATTGTTTTATTTTTTTATTTATTTATTTTTAAATACACCCACGTCTCCCGTGAAATTCTTCTACGGCTCCCAGGTTAAGAATAAGAACCACTGTTCTAGTCTAATAACATGTATACTGGTAAATAAATGAGTGAATTTTTTACTGCTTGAAAAATTATAAAAATATCCACGTGGTTTCCCAAGTAAGATTTAATTAGTTAAATTTTTGAGTTACTGTAAAAACTTTTGGAATGCCTTGTGTTGTTATAAATAATTGACTCAATGTGTATATAATAATATAAATATTTATAATTATTGTACTTTATAAAAGTGAAAAAGAACAGTTTTTATCAGTGCTATGTTTTTTTTAGTTGCAGTGATCTTTTCTATGAAAAGGTTGTTACTGCAGTGTGTGATAATTATTATTTTTATTTTTAAAAGTAAATAAATTAATAGAACTTTGTCAAGTTGGATTTTTTCTATTAAAAATATATATATCAAATACTACCTTGTTTATCGAGACTAATTGGGACTGCAAACGATCTAAAAGGTTGACAATCATGATTAAATCAGTAAAAACAAAAAATGTTACAGGAAAACTTACAATTTATTTATATTTCTTTAGGCAGTAACAAAATACAATATGTTTATACAAGGGTGATTTCAATGAAAACTTTAAAAGTGTTATAATTTTTTTAATTGTAACGATGAACAAAACATTTACAGGTAATTTTTTCGACGTAGTCTTCCTGACTTTGTATACACATATTTTACTGCTTTGGAAGTGCCTAGATACCACGTTGAAAGAATTCTTTTGGTTGTGTGTGTAGCCAGTTGTGCACCGCGGGTCACCTTTTTGCCACTTCTGAAATGCTTGCCTCCTATTACTTCTTTGGGTGCACCAAACAGATGAAAGTCACTTGGAGCGAGGTCTGGTGAATAAGGAAGATGTACCAGACATCATCATCATTTGTCAAGGATTAGGCTCAATGGCCTGTTTGGCATCCATCTCTTTTTAGGTCTTCCCAAGCCTCGCTTCCCTGTAGGTTTATATTTCCATGCTCGCAGAGGAAGTCTGTGAGCTGGCATGCGAAGTAAATGGTTGGACCAGTTTCTCTTATAATATTCTTAACGTTTCTGGCTGACTGAACATTTAATCGGCACAGATAGCTTCATTACGTAGTCTATCTAACCGGGTAAACCCTTTTGACTCCCCGCAAAAATCTCATTTCAGCAGCCTGGATACGAGATTCATTCCTCTGTAATGACGCCCATGTTTCACTCCCATAAATTATGAGTGGTACAGCGATTGCTCTATAAAATTTCATGTGGGCGTCCTTTCTCGTTTTCTTTCCTATTGTTCTGCGAATAGAACCACATACAGCACTGAATTTTGCCAGTTTTTCACTCGCATCATCATCTTTGTCGTAGGAAATCTTGCATCCTAAATATTTAAAATCTCGAACTTGTTCAATAGTTCGGTTGCTAAGTATAATTTTTGAGCAAACTGGCCATCTTCCCTTGAATGCCATAATCTTTGATTTTGTGCCAATATTCTAATGCCAAACTCTGCGCTAATGTTGTGCAATTTATAAATGGTATATTGGAGCCTGTCTTCTGTGTCAAAAATAATAACAGTATCATCTGCGTACAGCAATGAATTTAGGAATAGATTATTCCAAAGCTGAATGCCTGAGTCAACTACCAAGTCAAGTACCAGACATTGAAATTTAATTTCCAGAATAGACTTGACTGTTTTACGGGCTGTATACGATCGAGCATTGTCATGGTGTAGTAATACTCGAGAAGTCAGAAGTCCTGGACATTTGCTTTTGATTTTAGGTTGAAGGTGATTTTTTATCACTCTTCTATCCATCTCCTGCTCCAAAATTACTCCATTTGCATCCCCGAAGAGAACGAGCATGACTTTTCCAGTAGACAATTGAGTACAGAATTTTTTGGTTTCGGCAATTAGCTGTGGCGCTATTCCTTGCGTGACCTTTACGTTTCTGGTTGGTGATAGTGGACCCAAGTCTTATCGCTGTCATTCTGTGATGAATTTCAATTGGTTTGACACTGTCATTATATAAAAAATGCATCACAGTTCGCTGCTCAATTGCGGTACATGTTGACAATGGGGCGGCCATCTTATTGTAGACGCTGTTGTCTTCTCATGCACTGTAGTATCACTCAGCCAACTACCTACTCCATCACACAACTTTTCGAAATTTTATGGAACTTTTAAGGTTGATTTGAATCACCCTCATATTTACAAGTGTTTAATTTTTCTTTACAAAGAAATCATTTATTTTTGTTTGCTTTACTAAAAAATATTTCAATATTTTTAAGTCAGAGATTGATTTTTATTCAATATCTTTCACTCATTAAAATTAGGTTATGTTTTTTTATCTAATCCTATTAGGTCTTGGGGTAAAGTCGTCGTGAGTCAGCTATTTAACAATTGATTTTCGGAGGCATAAGATTCTGTGGTTCAAATCCTAATAAAAAATGTAACTACATTTATATGAATTTCTATGAAAGATGGTATCAGTTTGCCTTGATGGTTGGGGTTCAGTTATCCATACTCTCTCATGAATGGTCGGCCTGAATCGTTACAAGATTACTTCTCATTTACATGTCATTTAAAATGTTGTGTCTTTGTTTATTTAAATATTTTTATTCATGAAACAGCTAATATTTTTTAATTTATTTTTATTGTTACTCTGTTGTATGAGTATTAATCCCGAAATGTTTCTTTATTTTACCGATTTATACAATTGGTATACTTCGACAATGTTGTCATTCATATATCAATACTTTTTCGTGCCTATTAAGTCTTACTTGAAAAGGGATGATTTGGACAAATTAAACAGTTTTATACAAATTACTGAAGAAATTATTAATTCTCATGATGGTGGATCCACCAAAACGTGTAAGTTTTTGTATAAAATCAAACAATTGAAAATTTAGGCAGCTACAAAAAGTTAGCCATGAAATAAAAATATTTGTAGAATAGAAGTGATTACAAGTTGCAGGATGCATTATAAATATTTAGTTTTATGTAGAAAAATTAATTGTAATCATTTAAATGATTACATAGAATCTGAAAATTTGAAAAAGGTTCCTGATAATAATTAAGTGCAATAACATACTTTTTGATTTTTCCTTCTATTTGCTCTAGTTTTCTTGATATGTGTGGAAATATTCATTCTACTTGACAATGTTCTAAAGCATTTGTACATTATAATATTTAATTATGTAATTTAAGGTTAGAATTCCTTTTTTAACAACAAGATGTTCGTTATTTTTTTCTTTTTTTTTCAAAGTATGTTATTGGAAAAAATTTGCGGACATCTCGTTGTTTGTAATTTCTATAATTATTCCACTTAATATTGGAACTTGTGTAAACAAATCATATGAACGTACGGTTTGAAAAATTAGACTTGCATTACTGATGCTGAGAGTGATAAGTCAGCGTATTGTGTTTGTTTTTAATGCAGTAATAATTGGAAAATTCATGTGAGCTATCGTTTTATTCTTCCTTGGATAATGTTTTGTGGTTAAATGTATTTTCAATTTTATACAAGTGGGTTCTCACAGTTGGTATGGCTCGTCCTAAGCATTTTCTGTAACCTCAATTTCGCATATAGCCAATAGTAGAAGGAAATATTTGCTTAGATTAGTTCCAAAGATAAGTGGAAAAAAGTACAATCAATGTTCGATTTAACGGACTAGCCTCCTTAATAAATAAAGTAGTTTAAAAATTACAAAAATTTAAGAAAAGTTAATTTTGTGAGGAAAAATTACCAATAATACTTTTTGATGTTCGTAATTAATTATATATGCACGATAGATAATTTTAAAGTGTTGGTAACTCTGTTATCAGTGTAAATATCTGCATTTTCCCTGCCTGTTACAGAATTGCACTGTATTCCCATTGAGAATTTTTTTTTGTATCTGAGGCGGTGAGAAAAACTCATGTTCACTCCTTATGATGGCGGGAAGTAATGTTGGACTTGAGGCGTCCTCATCCAATCCCAAGGAGGCTGCAACTGCCTGCGAATCAAAAACCTGCCTGGCCACTTGATCCGACAACTACAAAATCCTTCACCTCCTTCGGAATTGTTAATATAATACTACAAGGGAAATGTTGGGTTGAAATTACACACTGTCAGTGGGGCGTGGAAGGGGATGGTAGCCTAATTCCCTCTGACTGTTGGTGACCAACAGTTTCACTTTTATTCATCTCTTTCATCACCAGCTCAGGAAATAAGTGTGTAGATTTTATGAGATTGGGACAGGATTCATTTATGGTGGGAGAGGGCAATCCCACTGACCTCCAGATGTCTCCTCCCTTCGTAGTCTCTCGATCACCCTCTCTCCAAACTGAGCGACCAACTTCCAGCTCTCCTCATCTCGCAGCATCGCTGCTCTTACTCTCTCAGGGCTCCACTGTGCAACTTCTATCTTCTCAGATGTCTCCATTCTTTCGAGGCCAATATAGGGACACCTTTCAAAGGTATGTGGAATGGACTTCTTCTCTTCACTGTCGAATAGCTGACATTTTGGCACTTCACGGAGTTTAAACCTCGTCAATTATGCCCCAAAGCAACCATCACTGAGAATTGAAATTTAATTACTGTAATTTTTAAAAAAATCGTCATTCAGTAGGTATACTGTGGACAATTTGAACTGGCACAACTTTTGCTCTATGTGTACTCACAGTTCCACATAAAGTATATCCATAACCTCTTATTTCAATGTAAAAAGTTATTTCATTTTAAAATATGTATTTTATTTGTCCCAGTAAAAATTTAAATTATAAATTACAAGAACTAAACTGCAAAAACTCACTAAACTATACTCTACAGACGCACGCAACTAACTAAACAAATTGGTCTGAATATATCTTCTTCTTCATGTAGCATCTCCATTACGAAGGTGTGCTAGCATCATGGCAATCCTGACCTTGGAAACTGTAGCTCTAAATAGGTCGATGGATGACAAATTAAACCACTCTCGCAGGTTCCGTAGCCAGGAGGTTCTTCTTCTTCCAACCGATCGTTTGCCCATAATCTTTCCCTGGATGACAAGATGAAGGATTTCATATTTTGGACCTCTCAAGATATGGCCGAGGTACACCAGCTTTTTCTTCTTGATTTCGATCATCACTTCCATTCCCTTCTGCATCCTCCTTAGGACTTCCATGTTTGTGACTCTCTCTGTCTAAGATATTTTGTGCATCCTTCTGTAAACCCACATCTCAAAGGCCTCAAGTCTTCGTTCACATTGCCTATTGGTAGTCCAGGCCTCTGCACCATAGTACAGCACCGGAAAGATGTAACACCTCAGCACACGAATTCTCAAGTCCAGACTCAGATTGTGGTTGCACAGCATCCTCTTCATTTTCACAAATGCGGCCCGGAATATATAATGATCTGAATATATAATGAACAGAAAATCATATATAAAAACAAATTAGTCACATCATTATGTCTGACAGATTATTAATAACAACAGTGAAAACAAAGAGTAGTGACCGTGCGAGTCGCACATTACAGTAGCGATTGTATATGTATACTTTTGTGACTGTACTGTCGTTGGATGGCGAGGACCGAAGAGTGGAGTAGATAAACACCGAAGCTGCTTGTGCCAATTCGAATCGCCCAAAGTATACTGTATTGCTAAAAGCATACAAAATGAAATCAGTGTTATCCAGGGATTTATATTATTTTATTGTACGATGCTTTGCAGCTCTCCCCATAATGTAAGTTCTTCCTGAAAATTACAGTTTTTTGAAAGTTATAATAAAAATAAAGCTGTAGGAAAATCCAAAGTTTATTTTAACACATTTAAATATACGTGACCGATTTTGTTATAACTGAATGACTTATAATTTAACGAACATCGGTATCCCCCAATTAGTCCGTGAAATCGAGCATTGACTGTATTTAAAAAAACTGTACTATATCACTTCTCTTTAATAAGCTTTCTATTATATTTTTGTTAAAAAAAAAATCAAAAATGTACAATTTTTTGTATAGTATGTAGTTTTTCTCTTATGTAAAGAAATGCATTTTTTCTTTTTATTAGAAGGTTTTATAATTTAAATTGTTTTTATTGTATGATTAATCTACTGTGTGTCCAGAAAGTATTATGACATTTCAGATGTATTTTTTAATTGTGTGGAGATAACATTTCAGAACGTTCAGTTTATTTATTTGTTTTAAATTGCGTATGTGGTGTAGTGATTAATGTGTTTGATTATTATGTGAAATATCCAGGGTTTGGATGGAAAAAATTTTAGGTTTCACTACATTTTTCATTGGTTATGTTGGATGGATGAAGTGATTCTTTGAGTTCCTTAACTATATAGCTCTTGAGAGCCCTTCCTTTGTTGTCTACTGTTAAAGATTGGATACTCCGATCAAATTATAATACGGGAAGACAGATTCTTTCCTCTTTCTTTCTTTTTCTTTCCTCCGATCTGTATTTTTCTAATGACCCTTGTATCATTTGAGGTTATTTTAGTTGGAAATCTGCAAAAATCATAAGTTGGTTTTGTGTCCCAGTTGTAAAAGATTGTATGTTTGATAGATAAATAGGTTTGAGCTATTCTTTGTAGTATTGTTTTACTTTTTAATTGACATTGTATTCAAACCCTGGACCTTCTACTTTAGAATTTTATGTAATCTTCCACTGCAATCACTGTACCGCAGAAGTAAAAAATGTTGCCATTATTATTTTTTAATTATTCATATATTTATAAATTTATATTAAATAATTATTGTTAAAGAACCTTGTTAAGTTGATTGTCGTGTAACATGGATCTCTGAGTAATTTTGAGAATATTATATTATCCCATCGCTCTGTATTCATTTGGCAAACAGACGTGTCCCTTGTATAAATTTCAGAAAATTGCTTAACAAGTCTTTCCTGCCCAGACCTAGATTTATTTGTTTTTCTGCTACTTAACAAAAATCATTACAATACGAGGCGGGACCCAAAAGAAACTGGACTGACAGTTCGCTGCCATTCGCAGATGTAGTACAGTTCTCCCACTAGGTGGAGCTAGTTGAGACCTTCAACAAACTTAAGACGGTGTCAGTTTGTAGGTTAATATTTGATCATAGTTTGTGTTTCTCTTACTGTTGTCGTATTCCATCTGCAACTTTGTAAAGGCAGATTTGAAAGAACAAAGAATGTGTTTGAAATTTTGTTTTTTCTTGAAAAATCAGCAACAGAAGCTTACCAAATGGTTCAACAAGCTTTCAAGGAATATGCTATGAGTTGCTTGCAAGTTTTCAAGTGGAGCACTTTAAACATGGTAAGATGGTGTTGAAGACCATGTTCATTCTGATTGAACCAAGCTACAAGCAGCAGCAACATGTCACAAAAAACCAGCGGTAAAGCGGGCAAAGCGCAGAAGAACATAGCCAAGGGAGACAAAAAGAAGAAGTGCAAGAGGAAGGAAAGCTATGCCATGTACATCTAAAAGGTGTTGAAGCAAGTCCACCTGGACACGGGAATCTGTTCGAAGGCAATAAGCATCATGAACAGTTTTGTCAACAACATATTCGAGCGCATCGCCACCGAAGCTTCCTGGCTCGTCCACTACAACAAGCGGTCGACCATCACCAGCAAGGAGATCCAGACCCCCGTGCATCTCCTTCTGCCCGGTGAATTTGCTAAGCACACCTTCAGCAAAGGTACTAAGGTCGTCACAAAATACACCAGCTCCAAGTAAGAGCTTGGTACCGGCAGTCTTGCGTACTTTACCATACGCTTTTCAACATCTCAAAACTTTGAAAAAATCCACCAAAAAATCAACAAGGATTGTGATTTCATGATTGACGAAATTCCTGAATAGATTTAAGTTGGAGCTTATGCCTGCAGAAACTGACTGAGGGTTTGCAAATGAGACGTGTTGCCACTAAGTTTGTTCCTTGCTTTTTCAAACAGTTTTAACAAAACATTCAATTGAATTTGAGTCAGGACTTGAAAAACGAGATTGAAAGTGATTTAAGTCATTACAGAAGATGAAAGTTGGTGTTACAGGTATGACCCATAAACTGAGCAAGCGTCAAACCAGTGGAAGATTGGCTTGAGATTTTCTTACATTGCAGGCAGAACATGACAATAGTAAGAGAAACATAATACTACGATCAAATGTTAACCTAAAAACTGACCCCACTTGGGCAGTTATTTGTTGAAAGTCTCTACTAACCCCATGTTGCGGGAAAACTCTCAATAATGTTTATTAATGGCAGTGCACTCTCAGTCCAGTTATTTTTGGGTCCCCCTTGTACATATATAATTTACAACTTAAAATCTAAATTTAATTATAGCCTATTAACTTTACGGTCGGAAAATTAATCTTACCCATATATGGTTTCCGATGTTCAAAGGTTGATCAGTTAATTAAAATTAGAAATCGAAAAAATGACACTGGTCTGCGCATTTGTTAGTCACTGGTCCAGAATAGCTTCTCTTTAGTTGTCTCACTTTGGTCTATAACGTTTCTCAGGTGTGTGTGTTCTCATTACAAAATATATAGGCGTGTAATTTCAATTTAAAATAAGGTGGAGGAAGTACCAAATGCATTCCAGTGGATGAATATTACGTGTAGATTAATTTATTAATTTGTAAAATAATAGTTGTTCAACAGACTCAAATTCTATTCCCTTAGAGCTGTCATAACTTTAGGGAAAAATGTCACAGCTGATGACAAGTTTAAACGTAGTTACAAGGGTTGTTTTTTTCAACCTTTTGATTGGCCGTAAATAAAAGACAAGTGAATATAAAAAAATGTTTTATTACGAAAAGTTACGTACCGTATTGTTCCGAAAACAAGCCGCACCCGAATTTAAGCCGCATCAGAAAAATTATGATCAAAACTAGGAAATAAATTTCAAGTACAGTACTTGTATGTTTTTGAAAGTATTTTATTTTCTTCTTAAATACACTTACTACTTAAATAGCATTAAGAAGTTTTTGTTTATTTTTTGTTCAATACCGAACACAAGGATTCATCTACATTATTTGTGTTTTCTTCCGGCTTCTTTGGTGTTTGTCTTTTCCGCGTTTTTACCCAAAATGTAGCCGCAGGACTTGCGATACCAATAATTCGAAATTGGTATCGCAAGTCCTGCGCTACTTTTTGGGTACTTGTATAGACAAAGTACCCTTAACCTATAACATCACTCATGGCGAAGTACAAAATACAACAAAAAACAAATGATCGGATAAAAAACAAAATGAAATACTGTATAAGAAAACTGCTACCAAACTTTATACTGTAACACCAAACTGATCAAAATGACTACACGCACTGCGTAAGGAGTGCGTCTCTCCCCACCCCTCATGCCCCCTCCATCCCTCTCTCTCACTATTCATACCTACTTATGCTTAATAAGAAACGATTGTTATTATTATTAAAGCGCGAATGCAAGCCGCAGGTCAAATTATGGAACCGATTTTTAGGGAAAAGCTGCGGCTTGTATTCGGAACAATACGGTATATTTATGGCTACTTTTCGAAATAATCACTTTGACGATTGAACCATTTGTCGTATTTGTGGACGAGCTTTCAAATACTCTTTGTAAAATGTTGCCATTAATGAATTTAAATGAATATTTTGTTATGTTTTCCATAATTTTAGTTAGATTATATCTGTATTCAATCAACTTGACAAAGTTCTTCTACAAGATGAATTTAATTTTTGTAAATTTTCATTTCTTTAACGGGTATAAATGAACATATAAAAAATGTGATAAATTTTTTGTATTTTTTTTGTTTTTGTTAAAATGTGTAAATAAATTGTATTATAAAAATTACTGTACTATTCTGTATATAAATTTACAGCATTAATTATATTATTCATTTCAATAATATTTGTTTTTTTCATGTGTCCTATCTTATATTTACAGGGATGAAGTTTTATGATCTTGAAAAATATGCTGTTTATAAAGTTGGTAATGTAATCGTTTATCTGTAAATTAAAAGCCGGGTGTTTTCATATTCTTTATTGTAATGTGTGCTTGTTGCAATCTGTTCAATTAAAGAAAAATAAGGATAACATGTTTGACGTGTAAATGAAGTCTTGTACAGACTCAGGTTGATCATTTCTGAGACAGTATGGTTAATTAAACCCAGACCATCAAAGTACACCGGTAACCACTGTCTAGTATTCAAATCTGTATAAAAGTTACTACCTTTACTAGGATTTGAACCTGGAACCTTCAACTCTGAACATCAGCTGTTTAAACTGCTGACTTGCGCCAACGACTTTACCTCTTGACCAACCTGGTGGTTATATCCCATTCAGGCATGGCATATTTTCATACTTTACAAAAAATCATTTCATCCTTCACCTTCTGCATTAGCAGTAATTGCAGAAGTCAGACGTTAAACAAAAAAAACCTGGTGGTTATATCATATTGGAAAAAAAATGTAATATCAGTTAATTATTAAATTTAAAATCAGTTTCACGCACAGACCAATCGGTGAAAATTTGACGTGAAAACATAACTTTGCTTTACCTTTAGTATTCGTACAGGGCAAGAATCCCGGAAACAAATAAACATACGAACACAAAAATAAAAGATGTAGGAGAAAATTAAATTAACAATGAAATTTTATTAGTAAAAATCTGTTTGGAAGGTAAATTAGTTCTTTCAAACTCATTATTATTCAAAACGGCGAAAATATATTATGAAAAACATTGAGGCTACCTCCGTATCATAATGGTTAACGTGTTACGCTACAAACCGGAGATCCCAGTTTCAATTCCCGGTTAAGGTCTGGAAAATAATATTACACGTTCAAATTCACCGTACCTTAATTCAAAATGTCACTAATGACAGTTCATTATAAAAATATATTTTAATTCCCTGTATATTTTCTTATTCAACAATTCGTAAAACGAAATATTTTTCGAACATTAAATTATTGTTGATCCTTTTGACATTAATGGCAATATTAGTTGTGAATAAATCAATTTTATTTTTAAGAAGTAAAATGTATTAATTATTATTGCTTGAAAAATATTATAGAGAAATTTGGTGAAGACATTCTTTTTATTGAGGTTATAAACTGTTATATAAAATACTAATAAAACAGGGAGAAGAACACCTTTTAAATTGGACTATGGATCAAGTTTTGTTATAAATGTGAGTGTGTTGAATATTTATGTATAAAATACATACACACAAAGATAAACTCCAGCAACCTGTTGAACGTTTGTATTGTAAAAGAGAATTGTGGTGGGAGAGTTACGTGTATCAATGTTACCAACGTAACAGAGAGAAAAAGTTGATTTATATACAGGTGGTAGAGGTTTTTAGTGAAGTTAACCTTGTTTTTAGTTTATCCAATACTGCATTCGATTGTAAATCGTTGTTCGTTTACAATGCAGTTAAATTCATCAATTCCTTTTTAAAATAATTAATAAGTAATATTATTTATGTGTTATTGTGTTTTATTTAATATATATGTGTTTTTCTGTGCAATAATTGAAGTGTTTTGTTGTATAAATACTTTAAAAGTTATTTCATATTATAAGTTTGTTGTTCGTGTTTCTGGTGCTTTCTAAAGAACCGTTTACCGTTCCAAACAGAATATCAGCGTCCACAGTATTATTGTTTCAACTTACTGTTGTTTATATTTCTTTCGTTATTCAATAATTTACATCTTCATTGTAATACATGTAAGTATTTGTCTATTTGATCAATCTATTTACTTACGTAAATAAATTATGTTTTTATTTACTTTTTTAAAGATGTTTGTAAACAATGGAACTAGCCTGCTAGTGATCGGAAATTTCTTTACCATTTTAATGACTTAAACTTTACTATTTCTAGTATTTTTTTAACGCTAATAAATGTTACAGATCACACATTTTTATTTATTTTGTTATTTTTACATTTTACTTATGAATTTAAGCCGATTTCCTGTCTGAACAATGTTAACATTTAATGTATTTTATTATTTCAAATTTACTGCAACAAGTTATTGAAAACTAACGAACTGTTTTTCTTTAGTAATATACCCACCCCTTCATCCAGTAACCAGCTGGCGCGTGTACTTACCCTTATTTGCACTTCAACTTAATTTTAGTAACTTACATAATGAGACTTTTTTTTTTAATTCCTAATATGTGTACATTGCAATCTGAAGTCAGAACAATAAGCAACCCCATGACCCAATGAGATGAGGATGATGTGTGTGGCGTATAAATGAGGTGTAGTCTTGTACAGACCCAGGTCGACCACTCCTGAGAGAGTATGGTTAATTGAACCCCAACCATCCAAGTACACCAGCAACCACTGTCTAGTATTCAAATCCGTATAAAAGTAACTAGGTTTTGAACCAAGAACCTTCGTCTCCGAAAATAATGAGACTTGTAGGTAACTTATTCTTATGTATAGCTTAAACTGTGTTTTTATTAACGTATATTTCGTCAGTTAAAAGCTAACTTCATTTCTTAAAACTTTATAGGAGAACTTAAAAGCTGTATGAAACTCGTTTAGTTCCCATGGTGTGTCAGAAAAATGATTACCAATACAAAACTTGTCTTAATACTCATTAGAGTTTGTAGTTTTTCAAATAGATTTAATTTTCCTTTTTATAAATGTCTAAAATAGGCCCTTCAACAATTTGATTTAAATTTTAGTTTTTCTTTTATAAACTAAATCAATAGGCTTTACCATTTTCTCCAAACTATCTCACTAATGCTTCAGTGTTGACATTTTCATGGTGATCTTCATGCTTCTTAGCAAACTTCAAAACTTCTTCAGCTACTGAAGTCATTGCTGCAGGCATACCATGGAGCATTTAGATGGCATTTATGTTGCTTGCTTTAGATCTGTAAGCCATATTTTCGTACCGGTTTTAGCACTGGCTTGTAAAAAAGTGAGTTTTAGTTGTTACTTAATTTTTACTCTCTCTCTTGTCTATATGAATATAATATAGGAAGGAAAGTATTGTTTTCATGTCGATTTTAAGAAATCGAGTTTTCACCAGATATACACGTTTTCAGACCCCCTGAAACCAAACAACATGTTTTAGCGATTGGTATGTGTGTGTGTGTGTGTGTGTGTGTGTGTGTGTGAACAAAATATCTCAAGAACAGAACATTGTACGAAGTTGAAACTTGAAACTTAAGTTAGGTACTGCTAGAGGACCCGAAGTGAACATTTTCATCAAAATCGGTCAACCGGAAGTAGTAGTTTATTCGTGTAATGTTTAACTTTTTTGCGATTTTTTCATAAACGGCTCCTGCGACTTTTTTAAAATCGCCTGATTTAGTACATTTTTTATTCTCTACAAGATAGGGTACCATGTCAGCTGAAATTCTTGGGGAGATTGTGCTCTCGTAGAAAAAATGGGGTTTTTTAAGATTGCGACTTAAATATACATTTTAGGGCAAAAGTGTATTCAATCAAAGTTATAGACAATTTAAAACTCTACAACTTTTATATTAAATATTTCTTTGTATAACGCTTATTTTAGCGGTAATTAGTGATTTTCTGGGTTTTTTTCATAAAAAATTTAATTTTTTTAAGGATTTCGGCCTTTGTGTGCATTTAACGACTAAAGTGTATATTCAGATTTATAGCAAATTAAAAGATCTACATCTTTTATTTTAAGAATTTTTCTTTTAGAGTTTAGCGTCAGAGTGATTTTCCGTTTATTAAGCCAAACACTAAGGTAGGTTTTCACTTTTGCATTAATCACTCATGATTAAATTAAGGTATGTTTTTTGAGGTTAGTTTTTTTGTTTGTTACTAATGTTAGGTTATATTGGTCATTATTTGCATTGGCAAGAGTAAGTCCGTGTGAGTGTTTAACACCAGATTTTTCGTTTATATTTCACCGATATATGTTTTGTGTAAGCTTAAATTTCAAATGTTTATGATATTTTGTGTCAGGTGGTTACTTTACCAAGACGTTAGTCCGAAATGTGTTACTTAACTTCTTAAAGTTGTAATACTTGTAATCTTTAAATTTTGGCGGGTGCGGTTGCCCCAATCGCCCTTTTCTAAGGTTCTGGATCAAAATATTTTAAGTCCAATGGTAGCTGACAACAACCTGGTCAAAAAAAACTTAAATTCTTCTACATTTAAAGATGTGAACGAAATACTTAATATGTTTAGTGAAGTCTAAAGTAATTATAAAAGAAAAACAATAGTTGATGTGAAATAAGGTCAGCTAATGGTATGAGAGCAGGGCAAAGGGGCGAAGCCCTCGTATATTTATTATAATGTAAACAATATTAACGGTAAAAATTAACAGTAGTTACTCCTGTGTTACATGTAGTACATTTATTTCAGTGAAGAAAAAGGAATTAAAATGCCGAACCGACTGTAATTAGAGTAATATTTGGACCATAACGTGAGACGGCCATTATTCGTGCATGGAATTCTTTGATAACACTGCCATGCATTACGAATATCATAAAAATTATTTTGTATAATAGTGTTATGCTACACGGTGACCCAAAAGTGGTTCGCGTCTACCATTTCAATTTTTTTTTTATCTTTAATTTTCTGTCACTAGTTTTTAAAAATCTGGTGTGAAACACTCACACAACTTTCTTTTGCCAGTACAAATAATTAACAATATAACCTAACATTAGTGATAAAACATCAGAAATAAACAAAAAAAACTAACCTCAAAAAACATAACCTTATTTTAATCATGAGTGAATGATGCAAAATGAAAATCAATCTCAGTTCGGCTTAAAAATACGGAAAATCACTCTTTCACGCTAAACTAGGCTCTGTACAGAAAAATGCTCTAACACAACAATACGACAATTATATTCTTACAGCGTGTACGAAATTTCAAATTCGTAACTTATTTAAATTTTGATTTATTAACAATATTCTGAACCCTTGCTATCTCAGTAACCGCTCGATCGTTCGGCACGGGCAAACTATCGTTTTATTCAGCGTAAAAAACTTAGGTAGTAAATATATATTAATTACCTGAAATATTGATTGGCCAATGTTGTAGAATTTTAAAATTTTTGAAAAATAGACGGTAATTAGGGGGGGCTACTATCCATGTTGCCTGAATCTGATTGTCTACCTCAATTGACAATGCAGTCTGTCAATTCAGGTAGACAGTCCGACAGATGTCACGTACGCAAACTTACAATATGGATAGTAGCGCCCATCCCCCGTAACCCAGTCTATTTTTCAAAATTTTAAAAATTCTACCACAGCTTATTACTAAGCTTTTTACTCTGAATAAAACGATAGTTTGCCCGTGCCGAACGATCGAGCGGTTACCGAGATAACAAGGGTTCCGAATATTGTTAATAAATCAAAATTTAAATAACTTAAGAATTTGAAATTTCGTACACGCTGTAAGAATATAATTGTCTATGTTGTGTTAAAGTTTCAAACTTTTCGGTCTAATAATTATCGAGTTACACGCCTCTAAACGCATGAAATTTGTTGCGGTAGCAAAAAAACCGGGTCTTTCATCTTCCAACCTCGTATGGCAATTTTTAAACGACATTAAAAATATAGGACTATGAAGGGTCAACACAGAATAAAATGAGCTAAATTTTGGAGTAAAATATGTTGAAATCTAACTCATAGGTTCGAGATGCATTGGTTCAAACTCAGGTGTCTGTGATTATGAAACCGATAGTTTATCGTGAGAATGATTTTTTTACTTTCTCTTGCCTATATGAATATATAGGAAGGAAAGTATTGTTTTCATGTCGATTTTTCGAAATCGAGTTTTCACCGGATCTATACGTTTTCAGACCCCCTGAACCCAAAAAAACATGTTTTTAGCGATTGGTCTGTGTGTGTGAGTGTGTGTGTGTGTGTGTGTGTGTGAACAGAATATCTCAAGAACGGAACATCGTACGAACTTGAAACTGGAAACTTAAGTTACATACCACTACCGGACCCGACACGAACATTTTCATCAAAATCGGTCAACCGGAAGTAGTAGTTTATTCGTATAATTTTTCAGTTTTTTGCGATTTTCTCAAAAACTGGTCCTACGATTTTTTTTAAAATCGCCTATTTTACTCAATTTTTATTCTCTACAAGATAGGGTAGGCGCCATGTTTGCTGAAATTCTCGGTGAGGCTGTTTTCACGTAAAAACGTTGTTTTTTTAAGATTGCGGCTTTAATATGCATTTTAGCGTAAAACGTTATATAATAAAAGTTGTAGAGAATGTAAAATTCTACAACTTTTATTTCAAACATTTTTTTGTAAACACTTAGTTTAGCGGTAATTAGCGATTTTCTGTCTTTTTCTCACGAAAACGTGTGAAAAATCGATTTTTTTAAGATTTTGGCCTTAGAATGCATTTTACGACAAAAGTGTATATAATTAAATTTATAGAAAATTAAAAGATCTACAGCTTTTATTTAGAGCATTTTTCTCTACAGAGCCTAGTTTAGAGAGAAAGAGTGATTTTCCGTATTTCTAAGCCAAACTGAGGTTGATTTTCATTTTGCGTCTTTCACTCATGATTAAAATTAGGTTATGTTTTTGAGGTTAGTTTTTTGTTTATTTCTTATGTTTTATTGCTAATATTAGGTTTATTGTTAATTATTTGCACTGGCAAGAGAAAGTTGTGTGAGTGTTTCACACCAGATTTTTTTTGGTTGGTTTCATTTTGCATCATTCACTCATGATTAAATTTAGGTAGTGTTTTTTGAGGTTAGTTTTATTGTTTAGTTCTAATCTTTTATTACTAATCTTAGGTTATATTGTTAATTATTTGCATTGGCAAGAGAAAGTCGTGCTAGTGTTTCACACCAGATTTTATAGTATAGAGTATAGATGGGCAAAAGTAAGTAAAAATGTCGGAATGCAATGGTACCTAATAGAAAAACACATTGAATAATAAAATGCGTAAAATACAGCTTCAAAGTTCACCTTAAGCATTTATGAACGCAGAAATTATGTAGCGCTAAATAAATAAAGTGTAAGTACAGTTATTTAATTATGATAGACCTCTATTACTAACACAAGACGGGAGGTAATTTAGTTCACAGAAGATACGCAATCATTGGCCGCAGAAAATTATGTGAAGTTATGTTATGTTACATTAAACGAACATAACCTATCCCTTCCCTTCTATATTATGTTAATTGTTATCATAATTTATTATGGTAATCAAGTTAGTTATAAATATAGGGTACTTCATAAATCGTGATCTACTAAAACCAAATTGCATCGTTGAAAAATATCTTCGGTTTCAATTGTGTATTACTTTCTCTTGCCTATATGAATATATAGGAAGGAAAGAATTGTTTTTTTGTCGATTTTCCGAAATCGAGTTTTCACCGGATCTACACGTTTTCAGACCCCCTGGACCCAAAAATATTTCGAACGATACATCGTACGAACTTGAAACTTAAGTTTGATACCACTAGAGGACCCGGCACGAACATTTTAATCAAAATCGGTCAACCGAAGTAGTAGTTTATTCGTGTAATTTTTCACTTTTTTGCGATTTTCTCAAACTGCTCCCACGATTTTTTTTTAAATCGCCTCATTTACTAAATTTTTTATGCTTTACAAGATAGGGTAGGTGCCATGTCTGCAGAAATTCTTGGAAAGGCTGTTTTCTCGTAAAAGAATAATTGTTTGTTTAGATTGCAACTTAAATATGCATTTTAGCGCAAAAATGATAATAATAAAAGTTGTAGAGAATTTAAAATGCTACAACTTTTATTTCAAACTTTTTTCATATAACGCTTACTTTAGCGGTAATTAGTGATTTTCTGTTTTTTTTTCCATGAAAATCTAAAAAAAACAATTTTTTAAGATTTCTCGTTGGTATGCACATTTTACGACAAAAGTGTATGTAATAAAATTTATAGGAAATTAAAAGATCTACAACTTTTATTTAGCGCATTTTTCTCTACAGGACCTAGTTTAGCGTGAAGGAGTGATTTTTAAGCTAAACTGATGTTGATTTTTACTTTCTCTTGCCTATATGAATATATAGGAAGGAAAGTATTGTTTTCATGTCGATTTTTCGAAATCGAGTTTTCACCGGATCTATACGTTTTCAGACCCCCTGAACCCAAAAAAACATGTTTTTAGCGATTGGTCTGTGTGTGTGTGTGTGTGTGTGTGTGAACAGAATATCTCAAGAACGAAACATCGTACGAACTTGAAACTTAAGTTACATACCACTACCGGACCCGACACGAACATTTTCATCAAAATCGGTCAACCGGAAGTAGTAGTTTATTCGTGTAATTTTTCACTTTTTTGCGATTTTCTCAAAAACTGGTCCTACGATTTTTTTTAAAATCGCCTCATTTACTCAATTTTTTATTCTCTACAAGATAGGGTAGGCGCCATGTTTGCTGAAATTCTGGGTGAGGCTGTTTTCACGTAAAAACAAAGTTTTTTTAAGATTACGGCTTTAATATGCAATTTAGCGAAAAAATTTATATAATAAAAGTTGTAGAGAATTTAAAAACCTACAACTTTTATTTCAAACATTTTTTGGTATAACGCTTAGTTTAGCAGTAATTAGCAATTTTCTGTTTTTTTCTCACGAAAACGTAAGAAAAATCGATTTTTTTAAGATTTCGGCCTTAGTATGCATTTTATAATAAAAGTGTATATAATCAAATTTATAGAAAATTAAAAGATCTGCAACTTTAATTTAAAACATTTTTCTCTACAGAGCCTAGTTTAGCGTGAAAGAGTGATTTTCTGTATTTTGAAGCCAAACTGAGGTTGATTTTCATTTTGCGTCTTTCACTCATGATTAAAATTAGGTTATGTTTATTAAGGTTAGTTTTTTTGTTTATGTCTAATGTTTAATCTAATAGTCTAATGTATTACTAGTATTAGGTTTATTGTTAATTATTTATATTGGCAAGAGAAAGTTGTGTGAGTGTTTCACACCAGATTTTTATTTTGCATCATTCACTCATGATTAAAATAAGGTTATGTTTTTTCTTTATTTCTAATGTATTATTACTAATGTTAGGTTAACCCACCGGGTTGATCTAGAGGTAAAGTCGTCGCCAAAATCAGCTGTTTAACAGCTTATTTTCGGAGACGAAGGTTCCTGGTTCAAATCCTAGTAAAGGTAGTTACTTTTATACGGATTTGAATACTAGACAGTGGTTACCGGTGTACTTTGATGGTTGGGGTTTAATTAACTATACTCTCTCAGGAATGGTCGGCCTGGGTCTGTACAAGACTACACCTCATTTACACGTCATACACATCATCCTCATCTCATTGGGTCATGGGGTTGCTTATTGTTCTAAATTGAACAGATTGCAACGTACACAAATTAGGAATAAAAAAAATATAAAAAAATGTTTGGTTATATTGTTAATTATTTGCATTGGCATGAGAAAGTTGTGTGGGTGTTTCACACCAGATTTTTTTTATATAGGGGCGAGTTTAGCGTCAATTAGTGATTTTCCGTATTCTGCTCTTCAAAATCAGTTATATATCCTTGAAAATTTGCCATGGCGGTAGCGGAAGAATGAAATACTGTAAAGTTATTTTTACTCGTTTATTTTATTTTGGAGTATTTTCCGTAATTCTTATCATATTTTAGATGCGTGAAAATGTGATATTAAGCTAGTGAAATGTAATACAGGTTGAAGGTTTTCGATAAATTTAGTGCTTTTTGTCAGGAATTAATTTTGTTTTTGTTTTATTGCCGTACAGTAATTGTTTGGCGATTAAAAATACGAAGAAAAAACACGTGTGTGGCGATTATAGAGGCACTGGTGTCTTAAGTGACTGTCGTCTGGTCTTGCAGGCCGTGCCTAATCACGTTTCCCCGTTTTATATTAAACCAAAGCCGTGTTGATTGTGAACGACTGCCTTGCCTATTTTTTTGTACTGGGCGACCTACTGTTACAATTTTTAGGCCTCTAGCCTGACTCGTTTTAAATTCACCCGTCTCTTTAATTTTTTTTACACATTAATAATATAATCAAGGTTACTTTAATTGAATTTAATTAATTAATTTAAATTTAAACGTTGATCTTGAAACAGTTCTAAATTTTATGTATCTGTATACGTATTTGGAAAGATTAGGGTTTCTTTTTTTGCCTGTTTCGGTCTCTACTCTCACTGGACTGATTCAAGTTATAATAATACTTTACTTTCTCTTACCTCGCTTAGAAAAATATAGATAGGTTAGCCAAGTTGTGTTTTCATGTCGATTTTTCTAAATCGAGTTTCTACCGGAAATACACGTTTTCAGGCCCCTTTATCCCCAGAAAATCTGTTGTGAAACACACACGACTCTCTCTTGCCAATGCAAATAATGACCAATATAACCTAATATTAGTAATAAAACATTAGAAATTAACAAAAAAACTAACCTCAAATAACATAAACTTATTTTAATCTCGAGTGAAAGGCGCAAAATGAATATCAACTTCAGATTGGCTTAAAAATACGGAAATCACTCTGTCACGCTAAACTAGGCTATGTAGAGTAAAATTCTCTAATAAAAGTTGTAGATCTTTTAAATTCCTATAAATTTGATCATATACGCTTTTTTCGTAAAATGCATACTAAGGCTGAAATCTTAAAAAAATTGATTGTTAAAGGCACAATCGTTAGTTTAGCGGTAATTAGCGTTTTTCTGTTGTTTTTTCTCACGAAAACGTGTAAAAAATCGATTTGTTTATTTAAAGATTTCAGCCTTAGCATGCATTTTACGACAGAAGTGTAGTCTATATAATTAAATTTATAGAAAATTAAAAGATCTTCAACTTTTATTTAGAGAATTTTTATCTACAGAGCCTCGTTTAGCGTGAAAGAGTAATTTTCCGTATTTTTAAGCCAAACTGAATATAATTTTTATTTTGCGTCTTTCACTCATGATTAAAATTAGGTTATTTTTTGTTTATTTCTGATGTTTACTACTAATATTTGGTTTTATGGGTCATTATTTGCATTGGCAAGAGAAAGTCGTGTTAGTATTTTACACCAGATTTTTCTGTTCGTTATTGAGTTACAGCTCTTTAAACACAACGGAATTCTTTCGTCGCGTGCACTATAAAAGACAACTATACCACCTGTAGGGACGATTTTTCTAAAAAGTCAATGCACTTTGCCATACCTGTAATACATAACATCAATTTTATTTATAAAAAAACCGTATGAATTATAAACATGGCTGTAGGATTGACTGTGTCCGTATTCAATATTGGTAAATATTGAATGGCCTTGCAGGGACGTGTGGGTCGGCCATTCCTTTGAATTGAACCAAGTCCTTTCCTCCGCATTGTTCATATTTAAATAAATCTCTGAAGGCTGTTGTAGCTTCACTCTACGTTCAACCCTAATTTAACTTATTATGTATGTCTTTTAATTTTTAAATATTTTAAACAACGGACTTTTAAACAAATTACTACCTAGATAACACCTGTCATGGTCAGATGTTTTGATTATGTACAAATCTTGGATGTATACTACATTCATAAACATTTGGTCAGCACAATCGTCTTCAATTTCAGTAGTCTTGTGTTCAATTCCCGTTCAGATTATATTTAATCTACTCGAAGTTTCCTCATAACAGATAGGTGGTTTGAAACACTCGCGCGAATTTCTCTTGCCAATACAAATAACGAATAATATAATTAATGTATTAAACCTTTCAGTACCAACGTCCGGAAAACAGGACGTCGATATATTTTTCCGTGGTGGCATCCGGTTTACCGGACGTCTGTAAGTTATGCATGAAGTGCCAACGTCCGGATAACCGAACATTTACAAAAAAAGCTTTTAAACAAAAATTAATGGAATAATGTATTTTGAAACTGTCTCCGTGGCGTAGTGACTAGTACGCTAGCCTCCAAAGCGAAAGGTCCCGGGTTCGATTCTCGGCTAGGGTCGGGAAATTTTAACAAGTTAAAACCACCGTTAAGGTACCAAAACCCACAGTAGTTGCTAATGACCAAGCTGTTGATCCAACTTTAAAAAATAAACTAAAAAAAACTGTTTTGAATATTTTTAGTTAGAACGATTTCTTTTTTTATGATCATAATAAAAATTAATTTGTAACAGGAAATTTTATTTTTCTTTAACGTTGAAATTTTGGTTGGCAAAGCCTGACTTACTCCCGCAAGTTTTCGAAATAAGGGCTGGCACTTTTTGTACACCCTTATTCAAATTAAATGGATTTAGACCGAACTTTTAAATATTGTTTCGGCACTGAAAGGATTAATAAAAATTTTAATAATTTGACAAACTTAATTGATTTTGATTTTAAATATTTATTGATGACACATTTTTACACTCTAATTAATTTACTGAGAAAAAATTGATTTTATAAATGGTTTGAAACGTTTCCTTGAAATATTTAAAAAAATATATCTGGTGTGAAACAGTCACACGACTTTCTCTTGCCTATGCAAATATGAACAATTTAACCTCCCTAGTAATAATACATTAGAAATACCACAAAAAACCATAACCTTATTTTAATCATGAGGGAATGGTGCAAAATGAAAATCAACCTTAGTTTTGGCTTAAAAATAAGAAAAATCACTCCTTCACACTAAACTAGGCTCTGCATAGAAAAATGCTTAAAATAAAATTTGTAGATCTTTTAATCTATAATATAAAAGGACAACCATGTCCAGGGTGATTCATTTATAGATCAACGCACAGCCGAAACTACTGACGCTACAGACTTGAAATTTGGATGTTAGCTTTCTTATGTTGTGTAAGCGCGCACTAAGAAAGGATTTTTCAAAATTTTGATTTTAAAGGGCAGAAATAGCAAAAATTCCCCCCCACTGATGCGAGGATGAAGAAACAACGCGAAGCGCTACGCTTTACTGCTGGTTCTCCAACCCACATTTACCCCCTCCATAGGCATATTCCATAGCATCCAGTATTACAACGTAAACAGCAGATCAATTACAAAACTATAGCTATTTTCCCAGAAGTTGAATTGACTTCAACACCGATTTTAATCTATGTTTTACTTTTGTCACTCCGGATGTTGTACTGTACATAGTGTTTAATCTTTTAACCTAACACTGGATTTACATTTTAGACAGAATTAATTCCAGAATTGTTGTAATTAGCATAATAAGTGTTATGTTTTTTATGCTTTATAGTATTATTACTTATTATGCAAGATACGAATGTTATTGCTTAAGTCACACAATGTATTTGACTGACATTGTAAAAATGATTTTTGCAACCGAACAATTAAAATTTAATTTAAAAAAAATTTGTCTCAACCAATTCAGTAAAATGCATACGATAAAGTTATTTTCTTAAATCTAACTTAAGTTTAAATAAAACAACAGTTATTTATGTAAATTCAGGAAATATGCTAATCTCTCTCTTTTTCATTTTTTCACCATAAGGGTCGATTAACACACATCCGTCACGTCACGTCTCAGTTTTGTCATTCCGAGAAGTATCAGTCACAGAAAAATATTCTTTCTTGAAAAATTAATGACATTGTCTACACTGAGCACCGGCACCGTCCCGAATCCGGTGCGTCAGTCTTGTCGCCGTCACCGAACCGTCAAAACGATATTTTTTTCTCGACGATATTTTGTTTTTTACGGACGTGTTTGTCTCTGTAAAATGACTGAATGGAGTTTGACGGAGGGAAAACTGACGTACATGCGTGAATACTGTCATCATTTTTGACTTCGAGTGGCCGTGCCGGTTCCGTTTCGGATGGTGACGCGATTGATGTGTGTGAATTGTTCTTTATACGTAATTCCAAAAAAATTATATTTGTGACTTAGCAAATAGGTTATTAGCAGATTATAAATCAGTTATTAGCAAATTAAAATACAGAATCATAGCCTTAAAATTGCATGGGTGAAGCCACGACGGGGCGCTATCTATTATATAAAAAGAGATGTCCTGATTTATAGATCATTTTAAGTTTTCTAAACTGTTGTTAAGAAAGGATTTTGCAAAATTTTTATTTTAAATGGTAGAATTCGCAAAAATACCTTCCCATAGAAATACAGAGAGTATACTTAAACAGCTGATTCTTTGTTTACGTTTGCGTGGGTGAAGCCACGCGGGACCCCGCTAGTATTCTATAAATTTTATTGTATACACTTTTGTTGTAAAATGAATACTAAGGCTGAAATGTCCATTTTTTTATAGATTTTCGTGAAAAATACAGAAAATCAAAAATTATCTCTAACTAAGCGTTATACAAAGAAATGTTTGAAAAAAAGTTTTAAACTTTTGAATTGTCTACAACATTTATTATACTATAGACTTTTGTCCTAAAGTGCATATTAAGGCCGCAGTTTTAAAAAAACAGTTTTTCTACGAGAGAACAACCCCACAAGAATTTCAGCAGATATGGCGCCTACTTTATCTTGTAAAGCATTAAAAATATAGTAAATGAAGCAATTTTAAAATCAATCGTACGAGGCCGTTTGTGAGAAAATCGCAAAAATGTGAAAAATGACCCGAATAAACTATTACTATCCGGTTGACCGAATTTGATAATTTTGATTTGAATATTCGTGTCGGGTCCCTCTGGTGGTATCTAATTTAAGTTTCTAGTTTCAACTTCGTACGATGTTTCATCCTTGAGATATTCTGTTTACACACTGACCAATCGCTAAAAACATGTTTTTTGGGTTAAGGGGGTCTGAAAACAACGTGTAGATGCGGTGAAAATTTGATTTCGAAAAATCGGCATGAAAACAATACTTTCCTTCCTACGTATTCATACAGGCAAGAAAAAGTAAAAATAAGAAAACAGTTCATATAAACATAAGCCCGCGGTCTTATATGCATTTTAGGGCAAAAGTGTATATAATAAAGGTTGTAGAAAAATTTAATATTTACAACTTCTAATAAAACATTTTTTTGTATAAAGTTTAGTTAAACGGTAATTAGTAAGTTTCTGGAATTTTTTCATGATGTGTAAAAAATCAATTTTTTGAAAATTTCAGCCTTAGTATGCATTTTACAACAAAAGTGTATATAATAAAATTTATAGGAAATTTAAAGATCTACAACTTTTATTTAAAACATTTTTCTCTACGGAGCCTAGTTTAGCGTGAAAGAGTGATTTTCCGTATTATTAAGCCAAACTAAGGTTAATTTTTATTTTGCATCATTCACTCATAATTAAAATGAGATTATTTTTGAGGTTAGTTTTTTAGTTTATATCTAATGTTTTATTACTAATATTAGGTTATATTGTTCATTATTTAGATTGGGAAGAGAAAGTTGTGTGAGTGTTTCACACTGCAGTATAGTTGTGAATCACTTTGTAATTAATACGGGAAATAGTGGGATATTTTAATTGTATAAATATTTGTGTTGGCACCCCTGCCAATAGAATAGATTAACTGTGTTGTTGTATTCATTACATTCACTCAGATTCAGATTGATAAACTGGTTGTGGTCGTAATGTGGCACAGAATTCCGATCTCCTCCGGCGTATGCCTAATGCAACTTGCAACTTCCTCAAATAGGCATAACTGGTCGGTTGTTCATCGCCAATTTCAAATCCTTCTCTATTTTTGGCCGTAAATGGCCTACTAACAATTATTCTTCATTCACTTTCTCTCCCCTACCCCCTAACAGCATTCCAAATGTAAACAAAATTATAGTTATTTTCACTACTCAATTGAATAAGAAAAAAAAATCTTGTATGAAACGCTCATATGACTTTTTCTCTTGCCAATGTCAATAATGAACAATATAACCGAACATTGAAATAAACAAAAAAAACATAACCTTATTTTGAATCGTGAGTGTGTCACCGGATGGTGACATTAAGTGGCAAATTTAAAACCTGAACTGTTTGGTGGCCCTGAAAAGGGCCGTTTATGCGTATGTCCGCCAGGGGGGGACAGAGCTGGTTGATGGCCCTGAAAAGGCCGGTGTAAACCTTAATGAGTTGGTCCTGAGAAGAACCGTTGTGCCGGTCTCAAAGGAGTTTCGGTCAATGGTTTTCGTGATAAAAAACCAGAAAATCGCTAATTACCGCTGGAATAAGCGTTATGCAAAACAATGTTTGAAATAAAGGTAGTAGGTTTTTTAAATTCTCTACAAATTTTATTATGTACATTTTTGCGCTAAAATCAAAGTCGCAATGTTAGAAAAACAATTTTTTTACGAGAAAACAGCCTCTCCAAGAATTTCAGCAGACATGGCGCTTACCATATATTGTAGAGCATAAAAAATTTAGTAAATGAGGCGATTTTAATAATAATATTACGAGCCGTTTTTTTGAGAATATCGCAAAAAAGTGAAAAATGACACGAATAAACTACTACTTCCGGTTGATTGATTTTGATGAAAATGTTCGTGTCGGGTTCTCTGGTGGTCTCTAACTTAAGTTTCAAGTTCATACAATGTTCCGTTTTTAAGATATTCTGTGCACGTCCATACACACACACAGACCAATCGATAAAGACATGTTTTTTGGGTTCAGGGGGTCTGAAAACGTGTAGATCCGGTGAAAATTCGATTTCGAAAAATCGACATGAAAACAATACTTTTCTTCCTATACATTCATACTGGCAAGAGAAAGTAAAAAACGCAAGCTTAAAACGAGACGTACCAGAAAAAGTCGTGCTTCTTACTTATTAAGATACGCGGTTCTAAACACAGGCTTCTTTCATTTTACGTACTATAGTGTCTTTCTTATACACCTCCCTTCTGTTCTTAAAATACTTCAGTCGTTTAACACATATCAGAGTGCGTAAGAAACAACTACGAGGTGTGGCTATTAAATAACGAGACTGACGTTGTAAAAAATTTTATTTTTATTTTATACATAATCACTTATTGTCACCTTCAATATACACTCCTTCTCTATCCCTACAACGCTCTATGCGAATTTTCCATTGTTGGAAACAGTGCTGGAAGTCATCTTCTGTCAGCTCCTTCAAAACACGTGCCGCTTTCTCTTTTACAGCTTCCACAGACTCAAATCTTGTCCCTTTTAATTTTAATGCAGATTTCACCTTAAGGAAGCAGCAGAAGATAATAACATGTGATGAAACGTGATTTTTACTTATGATCCGGAAACGAAGCGCCAATCCATGCACTGGAAGAACCGAACTTCACCGAGAACCAAAAAAGCGCGAGTGAGCATGTCAAAATTTAAAGCAATGATGATTGTTTTTTTGATATCCATGGGATTGTGTACCTTCACTGGGTTCCTGAAGGTCAAACAATTAATCAATATTACTACCTTGAGGTACTTTCTAAACTACGTTAAAGAGTAAGGAAAAAACGCCCCAAAATGTGGAAGGAAAAATCATGGGTTCTCTACCAAGACAATGCGCCGGCTCATTCCGCGTTATCTGTCAAGAGGTTCCTAGCCAAGTACAGCATCTCAGTGTTAAAACATCCACCTTATTCACCAGATCTTGCACCAAGTGACTTCTACCTGTTCCGTTAGGTGAAATCTGCATTAAAAGGGACAAGATTTGAGTCTGTGGAAGCTGTAAAAGAGAAAGCAGCACATGTCCTGAAGGAGCTAACAGAAGTTGACTTCTAGCACTGTTTCCAACAATGGAAAGTTCGCATGGAGCGTTGTAGGGATAGAGAACGAGTGTATATTGAAGGTGACAATAAGTGTTTATGTATAAAATAAAAATAAAAGTTTTTACAACGTCAGTCTCGTTATTTAATAGCCACACCTCGTATTTGTTGTAGTCCGGGAACTACAACAGCAGATTGTAGCAGATTTAGTGGAAATATAATTTTACACTCAACCTGTCTGTTATGGGCAATATGATTAATTAATTTAAAAAAATAATTATTTTGCTAATACATTATACGAGTATTTATGACCAACTGTACCTGTGTTGCCGAAAAGGGAGTCGTTAACGTTTAAATATTTATAATTATTACTATAAATGTATAAATAAAGCTGCAAAATCATGGGAATGTGAGAGATGCAGCTGTGGTGAAAGTGTGATTTCTACGTTTGCGCTTCCTACCACTTACTTCCTTCCGTATCGTGATATCAAACAACATACATTTACAAACACATAGTAGGCCTACGGGTTATCTATGAATCGTAGTTATTTGTATATTATACAGGGTGTGACTGCCAATAACAGACAGGTGGCGTGTCAAATTTTTTACACTCAATCTGTTCGTTGCAGGCCTAAAATAAATAGTTCTGTTTCTTATCACATGGTCAGCCAATTAAATGACTGAATCATTTAAGAACAGAAGAAATAGAGGTGTAAAAGACACTAATCAGAGTTATCTCCTCTGAAAGTAATGAATTTCATTATACAGCCAGACCCTGTGGTGAATGAAGTGAAGGTGTCATTTGCAGAGTGGAAAATATGTGCTTTTCAGAGGGCCCGGCATGCTGATAAGCGTAATTTTCCACTCTGTGAGGAAGGCAATGGTAAACCACCTCACTCCTCGTTTTACTTAGTAAAACCTCTACAGGTTCAAACCAGCCTTTCGGCTGATGACCTAAACAACAACAGGGTGTGAATAAAGGATTCTTACGTGTCATATTCTAAAAATATTCAAAGGTAATTTTTACTTTCTCTTGCCTATATAGGAAAGTAGGTATTGTTTTCATGTCGATTTTTCGAAATTGAGTTTTCACCGGATCTACACGTTATCAGACCCACCTAAACCCAAAAAACCATGCTTTTAGCGATTGATCTGTGTGTGTGTGAACAGAAAATCTCAAGAACGTACCAACTTGAAACTTAAGTTAGGTACAACTAGAGGACACGACACGAACATTTTCATCAAAATCGGTCAACCGAAATTAGTAGTTTATTCGTGTAATTTTTTACTTTTTGCGATTTCCCTACGACTTTTTTAAAAATCGCCTTTATTTTAAATCATAAGTCTGTCCTCTCGTAAAACAATTGTTTTTTTAAATTGCGGCTTTAATGTGTATTTAAGCACAAAATAGTATTTAATAAAAATTGTAGAAAATTTAAAAACCTACAACTTTGATTTCAAACATTTTTTGTATAACGCTTAGTTTAGCGGTAATTAATAATTTTCTGTTTTTTCCATGAAAATCTGTAAAAAATGGTTGGTTTTTAGATTTCGGCCTTAGTATGCATTTTACGACAAAAGTGTATTAATCAAATTATATAGAATTAAAAGATCTACAACTTTTATTTAGAGCATTTTTCTCTACAGTCTAGTAGCGTGAAAGAGTGATTTTTCATATTGTTAAGCCAAACTGCGGTTGATTTTCATTTTGCATCATTCACTCGTGATTAAATTAGGTTATGTTTTTTGAGGTTAGTTTTTGTGCGCGCGCGCGTGTAAACAAAATATCTCAAGAACGGAACATCGTATGAAGTTCAAACTTTAAACTAAACTTAAGCTAAGTACTACGATAGGACACGTCACGAACATTTTACATTAAAATCGGTCTACCCGAAATAGTAGTTTATTCATGCAATTTTCTTAAAAACGGCAACTACAATTTGGTTTAAAAATTGCCTCATTTACTAATTTTTTTATGCTGTACAGATAAAGAAGGCGCCATGTCTGCTGAAATTCTTGGGAAGGCCCGTATAAAAAAATGTGTTTTTTAAGATAACGGCCTTAATATTCATTTTAGTTCCAAAGTGGACATAACCTAAGCTGTCGAAAAATTAAAAACCTACAACTTTTTTTGCAAGTTTTATTTTTACAACACTTAACTTAAGCAAAAATTAAGGATTTTCTGTGTTTTTTTCGTGAAAATCTGTAAAAAATTGGATTTTTTAGTATTGCGGCCTTTGTATTTTGTTTAGGTCATCATCCGAAAGACTGGTTTGAACCTGTAGAGGTTTTACTAAGTAAAACGAGGAGTGAGGTGGTTTACCAGTGCCTTTCTCAGTGAATAGAAAAGTACGCTTATTAGCATGGCGGGCCTTCTGAAAACCACATATTTTCCACTCTGCAAATGACACCTTCACTTCATTCACCACAGGGTCTGGCTGTATAATGAAATTAATTACTTTCAGAGGAGATAACTCTGATTAGTGTCTTACACTTCTACTTCTTCCGTTCTATCATAATTAGTCATGTGATAAGAAACAGAACTATTTATTTGTAGCCTTACAACGAACAGATTGAGGGTAAATAATTTGAAACTTCACCTGTCTGTTAAGGGTTTTGCATTTTAATAAAGTTATTGAAAATCAAAAAATCTACAACTTTTATTTTTAGAACTTTCTAAAGAGCCTAGTTTAGCATTTAATTAGTTATTTCCTGTATTTTTAAGTCGAATAGAGATAGGTTATATAATCATTGGCAAGAGAAAGTTTTGTGAGTGTTTCACACCAGAATTTTTAATTAGTAGACGTATAAAACCTCGCCTGAGAATTAAAATGGTGGCGCAATATATTCACGGTTTTACTGTAAACGAGTTTTACTCGTACATTAAGTAAGCTATTACATTCTGTTGGTAAAAATTTCGGGGCACGCTATATATATTTGTAGTCAGTTCAGTCTCCCCAGTGAATCGTAGGAAATTATTGTGTCTCGTGTTGATGTTGTGTATTCTGTGTGGGTGAATCCGCTTTTTTTTGTATACCTGTTCCTGACGTGACACCGTATTCAGTGGTCTGTCTGTCTCAGGTAGGCAGACATGGGTAGGAAAGGGTGAGTAGTGACGTTTTCATTTCCCATTGAACTGTTCTTATTCAACTGAAACGTTGGCACACCTGCTTTTCTTCTCTCTACCAGACTACAATATCATCACACAAAATTCTGTTTGTATCATCTTTTCTCCACTCATAACATGTAAGCCACATCCCCTGTAACGTTCAGAATTGTACCGCATTTTTACTTACAACTTTGGGGTTTATATTGACGCACGGTTTTACCCAATAATAAATCAACGCAATCCAAAATTTATAAATTAATAAAAATGTTGTGTTCCTTTTATATAAAATCTAGTGTAAAACACTCACAGAACTTTCTCTTTCCAATGAAAATAATGACCAATATAACCTAATATTAGTAAGAAAACATTAAGAGTAAACAAAGAAAACTATCCTCAAATAACGTAACCTTATTTCAATCATGATAGAATGATGCAAAGTGAAAACTAACCTTAGTTTTGCTTAATAATACGGAAAATCACTTTCACACTAAACTGGGTTCTATAGAGAAAAATGCTTAGAGTAAAAGTTGTAGGTTTTTTAATTTCCTACAGATTAGAATTGATATGTTTTTACCGTTAAATGCATACCAAGGCCGAAATCTTAAAATATCAATTTTTTAGAGATTTTCATGAAAAAGAAACAACAGAAAATTATTAATTACCGCTAAACTAAGCGTTATTCAAAGAAATATTTAAGATAAAAGTTTTAGATTTTAAAATTTTCTACAACTTTTATGATAGGCCTATATACTTTTTTGCGACAAAATGGATATTTAGGCCGTAATCTTAAAAAAACTTCTTTTCTACGAGAAAACAGCTTCCCCAAGAATTTCAGCAGACATGGCCTATGGTTACCTTAAATGTTTGGACATAAAAAATTTTGTAAATGAGGCGTTTAAAAAAAATATCGTAGAAGCCGATTTTGAGAAAACCCCCAAAAAATTAAAAATTACACGTATGAACTTCCGGTTGATCGATTTTGATAAAAATGTTCGTGTCGTGTCCTATAGTAGTACCTAATTTAAGTTTTAAGTTTAAACTTCGTAAAATAATCCGTTCTTGAGATATTTTGTTCAGGTCGCTTTTCATTACACAAATTCGTCCTAAAATGGCCACCACAGTCTCCGGACCTCACGCAATCAGTTATTTTTTCATGGAGTTAGATGTAGTCAATATTGTTTATTCAAAACAAATTAACACGCAAGAAGAGTTAAGGAATCACATAATAGAAGCGGGCGAAATTATTAAGAATACTCGTAACGTTATCTGGCGCGCTAGAAAAGAATGGATTATTCTAGCGAGAAATTGTGTATAAACAACACGAAGGCCACTTCTAGCACCTTTTGTGGGTAACTAATAACTAATTTTTTCGTTAATTTTGAACTGAAATCCATTAATTTTATTTAAATTAACAGTTTTGAATGAATAATGAGCTATTATTTCCACCCTATGGACAAAATTTGTATATCAGGCAATTAATTTTTTCACAGTTACGTTTGTTTTGTTTTAAAATAAAGTTAAATTTCAGTATCTATTATTTAATATTTTCTTAAGTAATTTACATGAGTCTTTTCAGAATTAAGTTTTCTGCAAATCTAATTAATAAAAAATGCACCTTAATTTACCATTGACGAAAGTAATTTGACGTTAAATACAAAAATGTGTTATTTTTGAGCCCCAATTCTGGTGTTTTACGTGAGCTATCTTTAAAACTGATGAAGGTATATTACTGGGACAGATTTTGTTCAATTTTTCAGGTAAAAATATATAAGAAACCATCAGATTTGTATTTTTATTGCAGCCTTAAAAATGTCTATATGATATATAAATTCACCGAGGGTACTGAATTCTCGGCGAAAACTTTGACCCTGTATAACTCGCTAACGAAGCGGTTTGGGGCCAATTTTTGTATTATTTTTTTTTCTTTCTCTTGCCTTTATGAATATATAAGAAGGAAAATATTGTTTTCATGTCGATTTTTCGAAATCGAGTTTTCACCTGATCTACCCGTTTTCAGACCCCCTGAACCAAAAAAAAAAAACATGTTTTAGCGATTGGTCTGTGTGTGTGAGAAAAGAATAGGTATCTAAAGAACGGAACATCGTACGAACTTGAAACTTAAGTTAGAAAATACTACCGAACCCGACACGAACATTTTCATCAAAAATCGGTCAACCGGAAGTAGTAGTTTATTCGTATCATTTTTCACTTTTTTGCGATTTTCTCAAAAACGGCTCCTACGATTTTTTTAAAAGATTGCCTCATTTACTAATTTTTTTTATGCTCTACAAGATAAGGTGGGCGCCATGTCAGCTAAAATTCTTGGGGAGGTTGTTTTCTCGTAAAAAAATATTTTTTTAAGATTGCGACTTTAATATGTATTTTAGCGCAAAAAACTATGTAATAAAAGTTGTAGAAAATGTAAAATCCTATAACTTTTAGTTCAAACATTTTTTCTATAACGCTTAGTTTAGCAGTAATTAGCGATTTTCTGTTTTCTTTTTCTCACGAACACTTGTAAAATAATTGTTTTTTAAGATTGTTACCTTAGTATGCATTTTACGACAAAAGTGTATATAATCAAATTTATAGGACATTAAAAGATCTCGATCATGTCACTTCAATATGTCGTAACCCTCATTTCTGCTGTCAAAATCGAGATTTTGCGTTTTATTGCATTACAAACCTCAAATATAGGCCCTAGCAAAATGTTGTAAGCCACAGTGCGATATACATAAATAAATAAATGTATCGTAACTATTACAAATATCAAAAATCATACATTTTAATTAAAAAAAACTGCGCTCTGTAAAATTTCTATTGTGTGGCTTACGACATATTGAAGTGACAAAGTCGATCTGCAACTTAAATTTCGAGCATTTTTCTATGCAGAGTTTAGCGTGAAAGAGTGATTTTCAGTATTTTTAAGCCAAACTGAGGTTGGTTTTCATTTTGTATCATTCACTCATGATTAAAATTAGGTTATGTTTATTGAGGTTAGTTTTTTGTTTGAATGAGCTACCGAGACATTTCCATATAGTTCTGAATCACTTCCCTTTTTAATGTCAATATATCAATTCAAATCGAAAAAATATAAAAAATAAATTTCAGAATTGGCTGGTGCAAACTGGTATTGACTTAGCGCTCCTGGTTGGGCTGGTTGAGGCTGCAGACCTCTAATGGCATTCAACCTGTTAAAGGTTCATTATTTTTTGATGTGTACTATCAGAATCTGAACGTGTGTATCGTAAAAATGTATTATGTTTGTGCTACCAGAGGGGAACAATTCTGATACGGCTAGTAAAAGGCACGGATTTAAATCGCCTTGTTATTTGTTTTTGGATCGTTATATTCTCTCCTAGTTTTCTGTTATGGAGAGTGGAATCTTCCTTTGTAGTATACCAAAGGTGTCTACAGACATTTGGTTATAATAACCAGTGTTCTTCTTGTTGTTGATTAGGTTATCAGGCGATAGGCTGGTTTGAACCTCTAGAGGCTTTACTTAGTAAAACGAGGAGTAAGGTTGTTTACAATTACCTTCCTCAATGAGTGGAAAAGTATGCTTATCAGCACACCAGGCCCTCTGAAAAGCATGGACTTTACACCTTGCAAATGACATATTCACTTCATTTACCACAGGGTCTAGCTGTATAATGAAATTCATTTCTCTTGAAGAAGATAACTGTGATTAGTGTCTGTTACATCTCTACCTCTTCTGTTCTTAAAATGTTTCACTCATATAATTGGCTGATCATGTGATAAAAAACAGAATTTGTTTTTGTTGACCTAGAAATAATTATTTAATCCTTGCCTGTTATGGCCAAATTTTCGTTTTATCAATGCATTAAGGACTTGACAGTTAATATTTTGCCAAAGTACTTAAAATTATTGTTATTTTTAATGTTGGGACATCTGTAACTGGAAAATCGTGAGCAGCTATTAATTTAAGTTAAGTAATACTAAAATTCTGGTTGACTTTGTAAAATCGGAGAAAAACAGAAAATGCGAAAAAGTAATAGGCTACACTATTTGATGAATTTTCCAAAGGTTTTCACCAAAAAAAATATAAATACCGATTGGTTATTTTGAAAAGTTATTCACAAAAAAGTTTACAACTGAGGATGGAAAATTGAATAGAAAATTAAATTAAAAAACGGCTTCTCTTCACTTTGTTGTCGTTTGATTTGTTTTCCAATTAAAAGGTATAAATAAATGATCGATGGGTTGAGAAATTAAAAGGAGAAAAAGGGAAATAAAAAAAGGAAAATCTGTGTCATTTGTTCCATATAGTAGCAGTGTTGATAAGTTAATATAATAAAACAGAGTCTCTTGTGTGTGTTGTGAAAGAACAATACCGTATTAGATGTTGAGAATCAGGTTAGGACGCTCATACACGGGGCGGAATAACGTGTGCTCTTGAATCGTACGGTTAAATCCTTTTCGACGTTTATTGTGCAATAATTTTGGCGGAAATGCATTCCAACGTTGCCGCACCCTCTCAATAGCCGTGATATCGCCCCCTGCGACTTCTTATTCCCCAAGACGAAATCACGCCTCAAGGGAACTCATCATGGCGGCGAACAGGAGGTCAAGGAAACTAACTGCGGTGCTAATGGAGTATTTTTGGAGGATTACCAAGGGTGCTTCCAATCGTCGGAGCAACATTGGAATCGTTGTTTTTTTTTGTCATCCGTCTCTCGACTGGTTTGATGCAGTTCTCCAAGCTGTTCTATCTTGCGCAAGTCGTTTCATATTTGCATATCTGTAACACCCTACATCTTTTGTAATTTGCTTTATATATTGTAACCTTTGCCTTCCCCGACAATTCACTCCCTCAATATTACCCTCCATTATTGATAGACTAATACCTGAATGCCTTAAAATATGCCCACTAGCCTATCCCTTCTTCTGGCAAGATGCTTCCATATACTTCTTTTTTCATCCACTCGCCTAAGAACCTCTAAATTACTTAGCTTGTACACCCACTTAACCTTTAACATTTTCCTATAACACCACATTTCAAAAGCTTCTATTCTCTTCCTTTCTACAGCCCTTATGACCCACATTTCACTCCCGTATAATGCTACACTCCAAACATAGTGTTTTAAGAAATTTTTCCTTATCTGTAAAGCAATGTTTGTAGTCGGTAAGTTGTTTTTCATTTCAAAGGCTTTTCTAGCTTGAGCAATTCTACTTTTGATATCACTTGTGCTTCTACCATCCTTTGTAATTTTACTCCCTAGATAGCAGAATTCCCCAACTTCCTATATGTTTTCGATGCCAACCTTTAAATTTCCCATCTCTTCTAAACCATTCTTGCTGGTGCACAACACTTTCGTTTTGTTCTTATTAATTTTCATGAAGTAATCCTTTCTCATGATCTCATCCATTCCATTTAAGACATCCTCTAATTTTTTCTTTGTCTCAGCTAATACTACTATATGATCGGCAAATCTCAGTATTTTTATTGTTTCTCCTTGAATTTTTATTTCTCCTGCGTCAAATTTTTCTTTCGGAATCGTGTAGAATTATAATATATTCACAGCTCTGTGGAACCTACATCATACCGACCCTTACATACACACACGCGCGCGCAGCACCTTTAGACTTGCCTTAGCGGCGTTCTACATTTCTCAGTAGTGAGTCATCTACTAAGCACTTACTGCAAAACTATCATTTTGGTTCTAATTACATTTATCAAAATTATATAATAATTTTCAAAATCAACGCATTATTCCTTGAAAAATGAGTCCAAACACGGTGTCATTGTGACAATCCTACGCATTTCCGATGTAGGTTATTTCATTCTGTCTACCGTCGTTTAATAATATTAAAAAATTTAACAATTAATATTA
Source organism: Catonia carolina (assembly GCA_035578175.1). Taxonomy (NCBI): domain Eukaryota; kingdom Metazoa; phylum Arthropoda; class Insecta; order Hemiptera; family Achilidae; genus Catonia; species Catonia carolina. Next base: position 7,029,852 of record JAQMRL010000014.1, on the reverse strand, counting down.
TTATTTTTATACATGTAACAATAATTACAATGACACCATGTTTGGATTCATTTTTCGATGAATACATAGATTTTGAAAATTATTATACAATTTTGATAAAGGTAATTTCAACCAAAATGGTTGTATTGCAATCAAGCGCCTAGTAGGTGACTCACTACTGAAGTTTGTACCGAAAACTTTGTCTTCTTTCTTCAACAATTAAAACACAATTATGGAAAACTGGAATTAAAAAAAAAAACAGAAAAGTCGAAAGCGGGTAAGAACAGCTGAATATCCTGCAGTGGACGATTGTGTTTCAAAGTTTTGTTTAATAGATTCAGTTACTTGCAGTACTGTATTTGAGTAATACATACTGGACATACATACATACATACATACATACATTTAAACATAAATGTATGTAGTCCAGTATTTATTGTCTACTAGTTTATTAATGAAATAAATCGGGGTTTTCTTTGAAATTGACGAATTTCGTAATTTTTACTTTCCTTGCCCATATGAATATACAGGAAAGAAATGGTGTTTTCATGTAGATTTTTCTAAATCGAGTTTTCACAAGATCTATACGTTTACAGACCCGTGCACCCATAAAACATGTTTTTAGCGATTAGTCTGTGTGTGTGTGTGTGTTTACGAACTTGAAACTTAAGTTAGATACTACTACCGGACCCGACACTAAGATTTTCATCAAAATCGGTGATCCGGAAGTAATAGTTTATTCGTGTCATTTTTCACTCTTTGGCGATTTTCTCAAAAACGGTTCCTATGATTTTCTTTTCTAATTTTTTTATGCTTACAAAATATCGTAGGCGTCCATATCTGCTGAAATTCTTGGAGAGGCTGTTCTCTCGTAAAAAAAAAGTATTTTTTATGATTGTGACTTAAAAGCTTTTATCGCAAAAATGTATATAATAAAAGTTGTAGAGAATTTAAAATCCTACTACTTTTATTTCAAAAATTTTTTTGTTTAACGCTTAGTTTAACGGTAATTCGCGATTTTCGGTGTTTTTTTCCACGAAAACGTGTAAAAAAATCGATTTTTTTAAAAAGATTTCGGCCTTAGTGTATTTACGACTAGTGCATTTTACGACAAAAGTGTATGGCCTATAATCAAATTTATATAAAATTAAAATATCTACAACTTTTATTGTAAGCATTTTTTTCTGAAGAGCCTAGTTTAGCGTGAACGAGTAATTTTCCGTATTTTTAAGCCAAACTGAGGTTGATTTTCAATTTACATTATTCACTAATGATTAAAATAAGTTTATATTTTTTGAGGTTAATTTTTTTGTTTAATTGTTATGTTTTATTATTAATGTTAATTATATTGTTCATTATTTGTATTGGCAAGAGAAAGGTTTGTGAGTGTTTCACAACAAATTTTTTAACTCTACAATACCGTTCCGTATGATGTTATTATTTCAAATTTTCGATAATTTGAACTTTTTCCATTTCCCCTTAAAGTTCGAATTAACCAAGTTGTACTCTCTGTAGTGCCACCGTCGTCCCCTTTGATTCAGTACTGTGCTACCGGATTCAAAGCTTCCGACGTAGCGACGAAGGGAACCGCCAATAGTTCCGGAAGAGGCGGTAGGCCTGTGTCGGCGTACCGACACAGGCCTTTGTCGCCAAGGTCAACACGAATACCACAGCGCTCTCGGCGACTATAAAAAGAGCGCTGCACTGAGCCGAGAGATTCAATTCCGATCCAGCCAGCAGACAAGACGTCCACTATCGGCACACGGCTACCGGACTCCAGCGAAGACTCTTCGACGACCCCGCAAGAGAGAAGATGATGCTTCCGCTCGTCGATCTAACTGGTAGGCCATTGACCGGACCGTCATCGCCCGCTGCCACGAGCGATGCCCACAAAGGTCCCTCGACCGAGCCTTACGCCCACCGGATCCGACGAAGCAGCCATCGAGGTACTGCTGCTAGGGAAGAAGATGACGACAAGCCGTGCCGCCCAGCCTCCGACCGCCACGACGACTACGACCAACGCTTCTCCAAAACGACCACCGCTTAAATGACCCTTTTCAGGGCCACCAAAAATTAAAGATTTTAACTCGCCACTTAATGTTTGCATCCGGTGACAGTAGTAATAACATTTTTAATTAATTACCGCCCCGTGTGTAGCAGGGACAAAAACAACACAGGTATATAGAGAGCGGAATGTGTAACATATTGTATAGGAACCTATCATGTCAGGTGTATGTATGTAACGTAAAGGAAATGGTAATACTCTTGATTGAATGCCGTTTCAGGCATAGGGACTAATCGAATTACGTCTCCATTCAGCTTCAAAACTCACAGACCTACCTTCATATCGATTCTCATACTACTGTTCACCTTTCCTTATCTTCAATGAACTTTAATATTATATAATATGTGCGATATTAAATTATAAGGTAGGGTGGTTTTAAAGGAAGCAAAGGGTTGAAATAGGGTGGTTATTGTACGTAATATATTTACTTTAGACTCTTTGATAACGTCATCCACCCTAACCCAATTAGGTCTTTCAATCGATGCGATCTCTAATAATTTTATTTGATCATATTTTATAAAGGCGGAAATGCAATCTCATTTGTAACTGGCCTAGTTATTAATTTCTATTATTTTCTTTCAAGAATGTTTTGTCGTTATTCTACAAAATATTAGGTAATTAACAAAATTAAAAAAAAAATTAAAAATCTGGTGTGAAACATTCACACGACTTTCTCTTGCTAATGTAAATAATTAACAATATAAACTAACGGTAGTAATAAAACGTTAGAAATAAATAAAAATCCAACCTCAATAATAATAACCTTATTTTAATCTTGAGTGAAAGACGCAAAATGAAAATCAACCTCACTTTGGCGTAAAAATACGGAAAATCACTCTTTCACAGTAAACTAGGCTCTGTAGAGAAAAAATTCTTTAATTAAAGTTGTAGATCTTTTAATTTCCTATGAATTTGATTATATACACTTTTGTCGTAAAATGCATACTAAGCCTGAAATCTTAAAAAAACAAATTGTTACACGTTGTCGTGAGAAAAAACCAGAAAAACGCTAATTACCGCTAAACTAAGCGTTAGGCCCTATACAAAAAATTGTTTGAAATAAAATTTGTAGGATTTTAAATCCTCTACAACTTTTATTAGACTACACATACACACATACACATTTATACACATTTATGCGCTAAAATTCATATTAAAGTCGCAATCTTAAAAAAACAAATATTTTACGAGAAACAGCCTTCCCAAGAATTTCAGCGGACCGTGCGCCTACCCTATGTTGTAAAGCATAAAAAATTTAGTAAATGAGGCGATTTTTAAAATAATCGTAAGAGCCGTTTTTTAAAAAATCGCTAAAAAGTGAAGAATTACTCGAATAAACTACTACTTCCAGTTGACCGATAAAAATGTTCGTGTCGGGTCCGGTGGTGGTATATAACTTAAGTTTTGAGTTTGAAGATCGTACGATATTCCTTTCTTGAGATATTCTGTTCACACACAGACCAATCGCTAAAATCATGATTTTGGGTTCAGGTCTGAAAACTTATAAATCCGGTGAAAACTCGATTTCGAAAGATCAACATGAAAATAATACTTTCCTTCGTATATATCCGTATAGGGAAGAGAAAGTAAAAAAAATTAAATATCTGGATTGTGTAATCTAAAAGTATGGCAATGAAGACGAAGAAATAAAACATAACGTATAGAAAATTTTTAGTGAGCGTATCAACCGACATAATTGTCAACAAAAAAAATCGATAATGTGAAAATGTAAATTAAGACGCTAGAATTTTGTTGAATCTGAATTTTAAAATGTATCTCCATCTAAAGATTTCTTGTTATCAGTCTCTCGACTGGTTTGATGCAGTTCTCCAAGTTTTTTTTATCTTGCTGAAGTCGTTTCATATCTACATACCTGTAACACCCTACATCTTTTGTAATTTGCCTCCCCCTACAATTCACTCAGTCAATATTACCCCCATTATTGATAGACCAATACCTGGATGTCTTAAGATATACCCCACTAGCCCTTCCCTTCTGGTAAGATGTTTCCATATAGGATATCTTCTTTCATCCACTCGTCTAAGAACTATAAGTTAATTATTTTATCCATCCACCTAATCTTTAGTGTTTTACTATAACCACATTTCAAAAGCTTTTATCATCTTTATTTCTAAAACCCTATCACTCACGTTTCACTCCCGTATAATGTTACGCTCCAAACATAGTGTTTTAAGAATTTTTCCTAATCTGTAAGTCAATGTCTGTAGTCACTAAGCTGTTTTTCATTTCAAAGGCTTTTCTACCTTGAACAATCCTACTTTTTAAATCACTTGTATTTCTATCATCCTTTGTTATTTTACTCCCTAGATAGCAGAATTCCCCAACTTCTTGTTTGTTTTCGTTTTGTTCATATTAATTTTCATGAAGTAATCCATTCTCATGAACTCATTCATTCCATTTAAGATATCCTCTAGTTCTTTCTTTGTCTCAGCTAATACTATGATATAATCACCAAATCTAAGAATTTTTATTGGTTTTCCTTGAATTTTTTTATTCCTGCGTCAAATTTTTCCGTCACTTCATTTATAGCCTCTTCTATATACAAGTTAAAAAGGAGTGGTGACAATGAACATCCTTGCGGTACACTGTTTCTTACCACAGCTTCTTTTTTCGTACCCCATGTTTTGGTAATACAGTAATTTATAAAATATAAAAAAATCTGATGTGAAACGCTCGCAAACCTTTCACTTGCTAATGCAAATAATGACCAATATAACCTAATATTAGTAATAAAACATAAGAAATAAACAGAAGAACTAACCTCAATAAACATAACCTAATTTTAATCGTAAGTGAAAGACGCAAAATGAAAATAAACCTCAGTTAGGCTTAAAATACGGAAAATCAATCTTTCACGCTAAACCAAGCTCTGTTGTGAAAAATGCTCTAAATAACAATTATAGATCTTTCAATTTCCTATAAATTTGATTATATACACTTTTGTCATAAAATGCATGCTAAGGCTGAAATCTTAACAAAATCGATTTTTTTACACGTGTTCGTGAGAAGACAAACAGAAAATCGCTAACAACCGCTAAACTAAGCGTTATACAAAAAAAAGTTTGAAATAAAAGTTGTAGACTTTTAAACTGTCTACAACTTCTATAAATAGATTTTTGCGCTAAAATTCATATTAAATGAGAGAACAGACCCCCAAGAATTTCAGCAGACATGGCACCTACCTTATCTTGTAAAGTATAAACAATTTAGTAAATGAGGCGATTTTTAAAAAAAATCGTAGGAGCAGATTTTGAGAAAATCGTAAAAAAGTGTAAAATGATACGAATAACTACTACTGCCGGTTGACCGATTATGATAAAAATGTTCGTGTTGGGTCCGGTATTACTCGTAGTATCTAACTTCAATTTCAAGTTTCAACTTCGTACGATGTACCGTTCTTGAGATATTCACACACACACACAGACTAATCGCTAAAACATTATTTTGGGTTCAGGGGTACCCAACGAAAACGTGTAAACGTGTGTCTGAAAACGTGTAGATCAGTTGGAAACTCGATTTCTGAAAATCGACATGAAATAATTCTCTCTTTCCTATATATTCATATAGGCAAAAGAAAGTAAAAATATTGTTGAGCTTTTGAAACACCCTATAGCGTACTAAGAGGATAATGTACATGTCTTCTTATCATTGAGTGCATTTACTCTTTACAACTTGATATCTGATGACGTCATATATTACAAAAATACATTTTACATTAACCCTTTTTTATGATACAAGAAACATTGGTTTGTTGTTACATAACTCGTAAAAAAATCATACTGAAGACATTTTCGTTATTTTGGCATACAAACTTTACAATCTGTTTCCTTTACACCACCTTACAAATATCCCGAATTTCATAAGCTATAATAAAAGAAATTGGCGTGGATTTATCACGCGACTTTCTCGTGCCAGTGTAAATAATAAAACATGTAACTTATATTTAATCATGAGTGAATGACGCAAAATGAAAATCTACCGCTGTAGAACTTTAAAATACAGAAAATCACTAATTGACGCTAAAATAAGATCTGTAGAAGAAAATGCTTGAAATTAAAGTTGTAGATCTTTTCTTTTTCTAGCCTCCTATGTATATATAGGAAGGAAAGTATTGTTTTCATGTCGATTTTTCAAACTCGAGTTTTCACCGGATCTACACGTTTTCAGACCTCTTGAACCCAAAATACCTGTTTTTAGCGATTGGTGTATGTGTGTGTGCGCGCGCGTGTGTAAAAGAGATAGATCGAGGGAGAGAGGGGAGAGAGAGAGAACAGAACATCGTACGAACTTGAAACTTAAAACTTGTTTGGCACTACTACTGAACCCGACACGAACATTTTCATTAAAATCGGTCAACTGGAAGCAGTAGCTAGTTTATTTATGTCATTTTTCACGTTTTTGCGATGTTGCAAAAACAGCTACTACGCTTTTTTTTTTAAATCGCCTCATTTACTAAATTTTTATGCTCTACAAGATAGGGTAGGCGCCATAACTGCTGACATTCTTGGGGAGGCTGCTCTCGTAAAAAAGTTAGTTTTTTAAGATTGCGGCTTTAATACGCATTTTAGCGCGAAAATGTATAATAAAAGTTGTAGAGAATTTAAAATCCTACAACTTTTATTTCAGACTTTGTACAAACTTAGTTCAGCGGTAATTGTCGATTTTCTGTTATTTTCTCACGAAAACGTGTAAAAAAATTATTATATTAAGATTACAGCTTTAGTGTACATTTTACGACAAAAGTGTGTAATCAAATTTATAGTAAAGTAAAAGATCTGCAACTTTTATTTAGAGCATTTTTCAGAGCATAGTTTAGCGTGAAAGAGTGATTTTCCGTATTTTTAAGTCTAACAGAGGGTGATTTTCATTTTGCGTATTTTACTCATGATTAAAATTAGGTTATGTTTAGTGAGGTTAGTCTTTTTGTTTATATCTAATGTTTTATTACTAAAATTAGGTAATATTAATCATAATTTGCATTGGCAAGAGAAAGTTGTGTGAGTGCTTCACACCAGATTTTTCGGTTAGAGAGGTTTTACTGTAGTATTAATAGCAGTAGAATGAAAAGAAGAAGAAGAAACTTTAGTTGAATGGATTAATTTCCCACCACTAATCTCATCCTAAGTAATTTAAGGTTGTAAAAGAAGGAAAAACTTTGTTTATGTATGCGTACTAATTGAATACAAATACCTAAATACTTAGATGTATTTTTGTGGGGATTTAATATATTTTTGTGTAAACCATAACGAAATGTTTTCAGTATTTACTAAGATAACCCTAAGTACTCAAGTACTTTACTTTTGAGTACTCAAGTATATTCAGCCCACTGGGAGACTTCATTGTATAAATTGTATACATTTTTAATTGAAAATATATTTTTGGTGCACGCTGTAGTGTTAGTTTAAAATTTACAAATGCCTATAAACAAATCCTTTTTCATATGCTTCGTTGTTTGTGCCTACTTTTTAAGCCTGCCTTTTTATTGCGTACTTAATTAAGTTGAAGTTTTTGTCTTTTATTTATGAACCGTGAGCCTGTTTTGTTCTAAAATTATAATTAAATATCTTATAACATTGTGATTTTTTTTAATGGATTTTATGGCGTCTCATAAATTCTCTATGTAATTTTAACTTCTTTTTAAGGTATTAGTGTGTAAAGTAATACTGTTAAGATGGACTGAGCTTGTTCAATTACTTTCTAATATTTCCTTGGGATTCTTTGTAGCTAATCTTTAATATTAGCTTTATGTATTTTAAAAGCATATAAGGTTTTGATAGAAACATTTTTTTGGCGAATGAAGGTCGATTCACACACGTTATTCACGTCACCGTTCCGAAACAGAACCGGCACGGCCACTTGCACTCAAAAATGATGACAGTATTCACACTTTGTCAGTTTTCCTTCCGTCAAACACAATTCAGTCATTTGTTATCTGTGTCATACTTACCTATTTTTGTGATGGCGTTTTCGATGGCAGATTTGGCTAATATAGCTGTAATTTTGGATGAAGAAGAGGAACAGCAGAAGAAAAAAGAAAATGGGTTCACGAACCATGTACAGAAAGAGAAATAGAAGGAGAGTTTATCACATTATTTAAAGAATTAGCGGTTGATGAAACAAAGTTCTTTCAGTATTTCAGAATGACCGAAAACTGTTTTAATTTATTGCACACTTAACTAAAAATTCATTTGAAAAAAATAAATATTTCAATTTTACTTTCTCTTGCGTATATGAGTATATAGGAAAGAAAGTATTGTTTTTATGTCGATTTGTCGAAATCGGGTTTTCACCGGATTTACAAGTTTTCAGTCCCCCTGAACCCAAAAAACATGTTTTTAACAATTGGTGTGTGCGTGTGTGAATAGAATATCTCAAGAACGAAAATCTTACGAACCTGAAACTTGTAACTTAAGTTAAATACTACTACCGAACCCGACACAAACATTTTCATCAAAAGCGATCAACCGGAAATATTAGTTCATTCGTGTCATTTTTCACTTTTTTGCGGTTTTCTCAAAAACTGCTCCAACGATTTTTTTTAAAAATCGCCTCATTTACTAATTTTCTTTGCTCTACAAGATAGGGTAGGCTCCATGCCTGCTGAAATTCTTAAGGAGGCTATCTGGTCTGCATTACCGATTTGACTGGGAGGAAAAGAATTCTTCTCTCGAAGTGTGATAATGTCCCGCTGAAACTGGGCCACTTTACCCGCATAGTCATCTGTTAAACGTTGACAGATTGGAGTTGTCTGCCTGATTGAAAATTGATGTCTGTTATAAAACCATTGCACCCAGCCTCTGCTTGCCTTAAACTCTTCTAAGTTCAACTCCTTCGCGATTTCAATAGATTTTAATTGACACATTTCTGGTGACACTGCACAACTGAATTGTCTGTTTACCACGAAATGCTATACGATTTCGCGAAAAAATTTTAGTTTATCGTTGTTTTTTCTCCAGTCCCGAATACATGGTTCGGATCGGTTGTAATTTCTACCTTCTGCACGATTCCCTGAAAGCTCAGAAATTCCCAGAAATAGGGAACTGTAGGAGCAAAACAAACATCCACTGTAGATAAGTCATATTATACGTCCAACTGGACGGTTTTGTCTTCTGGTACATGACGTCATTTCCTCGTACATATACTGTATAAATCTAAGCTTTGTGCAGCTGCGAGATGAAGGGGAAAGACGAAGTACCAGACTGCTGTTACGTCACAACACTGTACTAATCATCTCATTGCTCTTCGCTGGGCAGTAGGCTGTCTAGTGCGGTGACATACGTGGGTGTTGTTTTGACTATTCGCTGTAGACGGCGACTCAGAATATATCGCACCCCTGTTGCAATACTGCCATAAGTAAAAAAAAATGAATTTTTGTTTTATAGTACCATCGGACAGCTGATACTTCATTTAATATGCTGCAGTAATGCCACAAGTCAAAACGAACTCTCAGCACTGTGTTTAGTAACTTGTGTTACTATTGCATTTAAATAAATAGAATGTAAAAATGCTGCAATACTGCCACATTTTGATTTGTGGTACTATTGACTTTAGTAAATTTCACTACTCTTTCCGCAATACTGCCACATCTTGCTTGTGGCAGTACTGCCGTCGGCCATTTTGACAATTCTACACAGTGCATTGTGATCAGTTGGTGTTGTTACATTGCGTGTATACATTTAGGATAGAATCACACTATCTTAGAGCTCAAACTTCACGAGAATAAATATTGATGGGGGGTTAACTATTGCATCTATGTATAAAATGTACCATGAGTTAAAAAAAAGAAGGCAGGGCAGTAGGAAATCTAACGTTATATTCTAAGATCTTTAACACTGAATTTAATGTAGGATTTTTTGTTCCTAAGAAAGATCAATGCTCTGTATGCACTGCATATAAGAATTGTAACACCATGGATGATTCCGTAAAGGAAAGTTATGAGAAGCACATAAAATTGAAAAATGATTCTCGTAATGAGAAAGAAAAAGATGCTTTGAAAGCAAAGCAAGGTAGCATAGTTATGGCTTGTTATGATTTACAAGCAGTGTTGCCATCTCCTTGTGGAGAGGTTTCATTATTTTATTATAAGCGTAGATTATCGAGTTATAATTTCACTATTTATAATGTTGGATTAAGTAAAGGTTTTTGTTATTTTTGGAGTGAGTCAGTGGCCCACAGAGGCTCTAATGAAATTGGGACTTGCGTCATGCAATTTTTGTCAGAACACTGTCAGAATAAAGATGTTGTATTTTATTCTGATAACTGTATTGGGCAAAACAAAAACAAATTAATTGTAGCTATGTATTTGTACTGTGTGATGCATTATGACATTCCTTCAATAACCCATAAATATTTTGCTGTTGGTCATGGACAAAATGAAGGCGATAGTATGCACTCTACAATAGAAAAACAAAAAAAAAAGAGCGCTTAAATCAGGTCCAATATACATACCTGCGCAATGGGTTACAATTATTCAAATGGCTAAAAAATCTGGACAGCCATATTCTGTTAAGGAGCTTGAAACAGATCATGTTAAGGATTTGAGAAATTTATCACAACAACTTGGGAGTAACTATACCACTGATGAAAATGATCACAAAGTAAGATGGAATGATATCAAAATCATTAAGGTGATGAAGGGACTTCAATATGCCTTTCAGTATAAATACTCTTACGATGAAACCGAGCCTTTTAAAACTGTCTGTATACGTCGCACTACACGCGGTTTAAATCTTGTTCTTAATAATGCCTTTGTTAATGCACCAAAGATAAGTGTTGAGAAAAAAATGACTTGATTTCACTCTGTGAAGCGAATGTTATACCAAAGTCATATCACTCTTTTTTTTATAATCTCTAGTGTTTAAACATTTTAATTTTAAGCTATTATTGTAGACATTTAATAAATTTGATGGCATACATTTCAATTTCTTCTTTGTCATACTCATTAGATATTTTATTAATTAATGTTTAATGAACTAACAACATTGGCCAAAAAATTGCTTTTCAGGGTTGTATTTTTATTTTGTTGGTTCTATTATTGTATTAACTAATGTACTGAAACATAATATGATTGTTCTAATATTATTAATGTTAACTTAATTAGTTTTAGTTACAAAGTAAGCATTCATTATGTAAATCACAAGTTGTTTTAAGTTAAAATAAGAACATTTGTCTTGGTGCAAGACTGCCACATCTCAAATTACTTTATATAATTTTACATAATTTAAATTTTATGTGACTTTTATTTCTTTATTTTGTGTAAATTATGTTTGTAATATATTTTTTTATTGTATGGGATAGATAAAAAATATATATATGTATTTAGTAATATTTTGTACATTATTTTCTCCCAAGTCCAAACTTTAAACTGCTCTCCTGAACAATTTACTGATTTCCACTTATGGCAGTATTGCAACAGGGGTGCGATATGTAGTTTGGATAGTACCCTTGTATAGCACTTATATAGTACCTCTAGTATACCTATACCTATATAGTACTATAGTACGTAGTATAGTACCCTTGTATTGGATAGTACCCACTACTACAAACATAATACAAGTAAAACTTTGCTACTACTAACGCAATCTCTCACAGTAGTAGTGACGTAATGCATACCTCTCATCTGCACAAAGCTTGAGAACGGGCAGTAGGCCTACTATAAGCGCGTCAGCTCGTGATCCGTGTGAGGAATTTCTGTTACGGCATGCAGTGAAAGATTATACTATTCATAAAAAAAACATTTATCATAATGTTCTTGTCATTATAAAGTAACCTTTTGTTTTATTATTTCAATTTATTCTATAATACCTATAGTAACTCTTTTACTTTTCTTTCATTGTATTGCAGTCCTCAGGAATTGAAATATGTATGTAGCATAGAAAATAAGGAAACTAAAAAATATATATTTCATAACATTGATTTATAGGCCTATTTTTAACGGGATGCAGGTACGCTCCTTTACGCGATTCCTCATCACAGTTTTTTATAACTGATGCAATAATTTGTCGCCCTTCCGAATGAATTATCACTTTATTTTTCCGAAAAGACATATTAAAATAAAACAAAAGGTATGAAAAATACACGTTGAAATTTACCTAACACAAAATACACAAAACAAATAACTTTTGGCACGTTAACACACTTTAAATTTCAAAATAAAAATCACTTTAGTGATCAAAAATCATGAATAATGATTAACACATCCGAGACGCACAAGCACAAATATACAACTGTATATTGTGACACGTGTATCTGTTGTGAAAAGCAATAATAAGTAGGTTTATAATAAATAAATACATAGACATAATAATAATATTTACACGATGACTAAATGTTTTTGTGCTGCCCAATAAGACAAATATATTACTCACATTCTATTACGCCACCCGCCCCACTTCACCAGGCGACAGAGGTCATGAGCTGGCGCGCGCACAGTAGTTGGGAGCTCACTTGATTGCTAGCGTAAGGAATTCGGTTGGAGAGGATTGTTTGTACGATTCCCCTCCTCCTATAACATAGTAGTAGTAATAATACCATTAGTAAAAAAAGTGTTCTAAAAATATTAGTCACAAACCATTTCGAATAACTACTGCAGTACCAAAATATTCTATTCAATTTTAAACAATAGTATTCTAAATTATTTTATTAGTATACTAAAAGTTTATTATAATAGCTTAATAAAGTAAAAGAAGTGTTAGTTTTTAATATTTTACTACCGAGTGTTATATTTTATATCAGTTTGTCTATATATAGGCCGCGTATAACAATATTAGATTACATACAATAACTATTTATAGATTAATAACTTCACGAGCCTCGAGCGTAATTAACACCACTACAGTGAACAGTCTCACAGTAACAACTGACAAATATGAAGAGTAAATATTTTCAGAATGTACAGTACACACGTCGCCATGTGGATTTAAAGCAACCGTTGCTGTGACAACATCACGTCTTACTATCACCAGCCCCCCTTGCCCTTCATCCCGCACTAGCAAACAAGTAAGCTCCCAACTATAGCGTCCACCGATCTTGTAAAACGGCCGATATTTTTTCTAAATTACCTTAACTCGTGTAAGCCGCGCATTTTATTTTTGCGCTTCAATTTCAGGTATAAAATGTGTGCGGCACACACGAGGAAATTCGGTATTTTAATTTCAAAAAAATTTTTAAAGACTCATTGGTTGATAGCCAATAAAATTGGCTCAATTTGAAGTCGGAGTAAAGTTTTACCAATGTGCCATTAGTGCAAAAAGTTAAAATTAATTTTCAGTGTAAAGAATTCTGTTGCCGATTCTCTGATATTACTTCCGACGTACATCAATCCATACTCCATAGTATACGTGCAAATTAGCTGACACTTCTGACAAAGAAATTAAATAAAAAACAAAAAGATTAAAAAATATGAAAGAAAACGGTTTATGAATTAATTCACAAACGGAAGCCTAGGAATGTCTTGTACACCATGTAGCTAGAAATAGGAACAGCCTTGTTCAATTAGTTTATAAATATTCTATGTCACGTTTACCATTAATAATATCACCTACCAAATGCACCCGCGCATAGCGGTTACAATCTGAAAAATAAGGTGTGAAATACTCACACGACTTTCTCTTTCCAGTACCAATAATGAACAATGAAACCTAATATTAGTGATATAACATTAAAAATAAACAAATTAACTAACCAACCTCAAAAAACATAACCTAATTTTAATCGTGACTGAATGATGCAAAATAAAACCCAACCTGACTTTTGGTTAATAATAGTCTAAGGAAAGTCACTCTTTCACGCTAAAAGTTGTAGATCTTTTAATTCCCTATAAATTTGATTATATAGTACACTTATGTTGTAAAATGCATGCTAAGGCTGAAATCTTAAAAAAACATCGATTTTTTTACACGTTTTCGTGAGAAAAACCAGAAAATCGCTAATTACTGCTAAACTAAGAGTTATGTATACACGAAATGTTTGGAATAAAAGTTGTACGATTTTAAATTCTCTACAACTTTCATTAGGCTACATAAATTTTTGCGCTTAAATGCATATTAAAGTCGCAATCTAAAAAAACAATTTTTTACGAAAAAACAACCTCTCCAAGAATTTCAGCAGACATGGCTATCTTCTAGGGCATAAACAATGTAGGAAATGAGGCAATTTTTAAAAAAAATCGTAGGAGCCGTTTTTGACAAATCGTAAGAAGTGAAAACTAACACGAATAAACTACTACTTGCGATTGACTGATTTTGATGAAAAATATTCGTGTCGGGTCCTCTAACTGGTGGTATCTAACTTAAATTTCAAGTTCAAGTTTCAAGTACGATGTTCTGTTCTTGAAATATACTGTTCACACGCACGCGCACGCGCGCGCGCGCACACACACACACACACACACAGACCAATCGCTAAAAACATGTTTTTAAAAACTCGATTTCGAAAAATTGACATGGAAACAATACTTTCCTTCCTACATGTAGGCAGGGGAAAGTAAAAATTGATATGTAGTTTGCATCGCATGGTGCAGGCCACAAAAGCGCTTGACAACTTGACAATTCGCCTCACATTCAGTTAATTATCACAGCGATCGAGGCTAACATATATATATATCTACATATAGAAGCATGGTGGCACTCAGGCGATCCGTTCCAAGTAAAGCACACTACAAAATAATACCTGTTGCTCTTTTTGGAGGTTATGATGCAACGACATACGTTTTCTGCCCACATGTGATGACGTACACACTTAACACGATAGGCCTTCCTTCCAAAACATCCTTGACCTGTAGTCAAAATATTCGTTATTAAGGACGGCGAACCTGTATAATTTTTTTATAAATTTTTTAACCGTTAAATATGAAATATTTTATGTAACCCACACTATTTTATCTCTCCGTACACCATAGAATTATAAGATTATCATAAGGTATAAAACTCCTTGTTTAATAGGATGAGAAACCATAGAAATATTGGTTACCAGTAATAAGTTTCAACTCCTTCACCGCCTGAATGACTTTTGATTATATTTGTGTATAAGTTCTTTTATACCCATAGTTTTTTTTAGTTCTTTTTTTTAGTTCTTTTTTCTGCCCATAGCAGACAGGTGGAGTGTCAAATTATTTACACTCAATCTGTTAGTTGCAGGGCTAAAATAAATAGTTCTGTTTCTTGTCACATGGTCAGCCAATTAAATGACTGAATCATTTAAGAACAGAAGAGGTAGAGGTGTAAAAGACACTAATCAGAGTTATCTTCTTTGAAAGTAATGAATTTCATTATACAGCCAGACCCTGTGGTGAATGAAGTGAAGGTGTCATTTGCAGAGTGGAAAATATGTGCTTTTCAGAGGGCCCGGCATGCTGATAAGTGAACTTTTCCATTCAGTGAGGAAGGCAATGGTAAACCACCTCACTCCTCGTTTTACTTAGTAAAACCTCTAC
Source organism: Catonia carolina (assembly GCA_035578175.1). Classification (NCBI taxonomy): domain Eukaryota; kingdom Metazoa; phylum Arthropoda; class Insecta; order Hemiptera; family Achilidae; genus Catonia; species Catonia carolina. The sequence goes on along the minus strand of JAQMRL010000014.1, from coordinate 7,014,355 downwards.
AGGTTCAAACCAGCCTTTCGGCTGATGACCTAAACAACAACAAGTTCTTTTAGACTGGCTTATTCTATTTTGACTTTCTCTTGCCTATGAATGTATAGGAAGAATAGTATTGGCCGCATTGGCGTAGTTGGTAATGTGCTCGCCTCTCATCATGCGGTCCTGGGTTCGAATCCCACTCAGACACGGCATATTTTCGTACGTTACAAAAAATCATTTCATTCTCATTACGCACAGTTACACCCCAACGTCGTCGCTAATGACCTTGCAGTTGATGCGACGTTAAATAAATGAATTAAAAAAAATGTATTGTTTTCATGTCGATTTTTCGAAATCGAGTTTTCATCAGATATACACTTTTTCAGGCCCCCTGAACCCAAAAAACATGTTTTTAGCGATTGGCCATTGTGTGTGTGTGTGTGCGCGCGCGCGCGCGCGCGTGCGTGTGAATAAAAATATCTGCAGAACGGAACATCGTCTTCGAAAAAAATTTATAATTTTTTATAACATCGTACGAAGAAGTTAAAACTTGAAACTTAAGTTAGATACTACTACCGACACGAACATTTTCATCAAAGTCGGTCAACCGGAAGTAGTACTAGTTTATTCGTGTCATTTTTCATTTTTTTGCGATTTTCTCAAAAACGGCTCGTACGATTTTTTTTAAAACACCTCATCGACTACATTTTTATGCTCTACATGGTAGGGTAGGCGCCATGTCTGCTGAAATTCTTGGGGAGGCTGTGCTCGCCTCAGCCTTCTCTTTAAAAAAAAAGTTGTGCTTTTTATGATTGCTGCATTTTAATGAATTTTAGCGTAAAAATGTATGTAATAAAAGTTGTAGAAAATTTAAAAATCTACAACTTTTATTTTAATCATTTCTTTGTACAACGCTTAGTTTAGCGGTGATTCGTGATTTTTTTTTTACGAAAATGTGTAAAAAATTGATTTTTTAAAATTTCGGCCTTAGTATGCATTTTACGACAAAAGCGTATTTAATCAGATTTATAGAAAATTAAAAGATCTTCATCTTTTGTTTAAGTATTTTTCTGTACAGAGTCTAGTTTAGCGTGAACAATGATTTTCCTCATTATTAAGTCAAACTAAGATTGATTTTCATTTTGCATCATTCACTCATGATTAAGATAAGGTTATGTTTTTTTTTAATTTCTAATGTTGTATTACCAATTTTAGGTTATATTTCATTATTTGCATTGGGAAGAGAAAGTCGTGTGATAGTTTTACACCAGATTTTTTTATAGTGGAATGTTATTATAGTTTTACAATTACCCGGTATGTAACCCTATTACGGTTGAAAATGTTTTAGGAAATATTTTCATTTAACCTTAAGATGATATCCACTTATGTTTGCAGTTACACCCGCGCAATGTGCTGGAACAATTGATTTTTTTTTTTTATATATACATCCGTTGGATTATTAATGGGACACCCACAAATTTTGATGGGGTTTCTAAAAATAGTTAGATGACATAATAGTTAGTTTGTTGGCGAAGTACTAATAGTTTTAATGGAAATTTACTGCTGCGGTAATAGTCGGGTCTGCTGTCCTTTCGAGTGATTTTATTGTGCCCAGCAGGAAATTATCAGCACGGCTTTAGAATAGTAATGCACCTTCGTTCGTAATACTAATAGATCGCTAATTCCTCAATGTGACGCTTCATCTTACACCACTCCTGCAGATCCTACTTCAAGCTGTCCATTAGAAACGCCGTCCGTCCATTCATATGAAGCTCAAATACGACTCGGAATTATTTAAAAATATCTGGTGTGTAAAACACACGACTTTCTCTTGCCAATACAAATAAGTAACAATATAACCTAACATTCGTAATAAAACATTAGAAATAAACAAAAAACTAACCTCAAAAAACATAACCTAATTTTAATCATGAGTGTGTCACCGGATGGTGACATTAAGTGGCGAGTTGAAACCTTTAATTTTTGGTGGCCCTGAAAAGGGCCATTTAAGCAGTGGTAATTTTGGAGAGGCGTCGGTCGTAGACGGCGTGTCGTCCAGCGGAGACGTCATCTTCTTCCCTCGCAGTAGTGCGTCGATGGCTGCTTCGTCAGATCCGGTGGGCGTAAGGCTCGGTCGAGGGACCGCTGTGGGCATCGTTCGCGGCAGCGGGCGCTGACGGTCCGATCGACGGCTTACGGTGTCGGGTCGACGAGCGGAAGTATCATCTTCTCTCTTGCGGGGTCGTCGATGAGCCTTCGTTAAAGTCCGGTAGCCGTGTGCCGATGGTGGACGTCTTGTGTGCTGTCTAAATCGGAATATAATTTCTCGGGTCAGTGCAGCCGAGAGCGCTGTGGAATTGAGTTGACCTTGGTGACAAAGGCCGCTGTCGGTGCGCCGCCGCAGGCGTGCCGTCCCTTTCGGAACTATTGGCGGTTCCCTCTGTCGCTACGTCGGAAGCTTTGTAGCCGGCAGCACAGTACTTAATCAAAGGGAACGGCGGTGACAAGTGAAAGACGCAAAATGAAAATCAACATCAGTTTGGCTTTAAAATGCGGAAAATCACTCTTTCACGCTATGTTTGAAATAAAAGTTGTAGGTCTGCTCTCCGTAACTTTAATGTTACATTTTTTGCGCTAAAATGCATATTAAAGTCCCAATCTTAAAAAAAGAAACAATTTTATTTACGAGAAAACCCCTCCAAGAATTTCAGGAGACATGGCGCCTACCCTATCATGTAGTGCATAAAAAATTCAGTAAATGAGACGATTTAAAAGAAAATCGTATAAGCCGGTTTTAAAAAAAATCGCAAAAAAGTGAAAAGTGACACGAATAAACTACTACTTCTGGTTGACCGATTTTGATGAAAATGTTCTTATCGGGTTCTCTAGTGGTATCCGACTTAAGTTTCAAGTTAGTACGATGTTCCGTTCTTGAGATATTCTGTTCACTCACACACGCGCGCGCGCGCACACACACACACACACACACATCTACAGACTTGTCGCTAAAAACATGTTTTTTGGGTTCAGGGGGTCTGAAAACGTGCAGATCCGGTGAAAACTCGATTTTTAAAAATCGACATGAATATTATATTTGTATAAGCAAGAGAAAGTAAAAATCTTTGTAGAAGGTGGTTATGTTTTTATTAAAGACAGTGGTTATCTGTGTACTTTGATTTTTGTAGTTCAATGAACGTTACTTTCTCTGCGATGATCGGTCTGAGTCTGTACAAGATAACACCTCATTTACATGTCATATTCTAATCTCATTGGATCGTGGGGTTGCTTATTGTTCTAAAAAATTGTACGGATTGTAACGTATACACAAGGGATTTAAAACAAAAAAAAAAGAAATGGTAAAAATATTTTATAAGTTGAATGGATTTGCTCTACCATCTGTTTATTGCCCAGTAGGAATAATATAACAATTTTCGAATATTAATATAACCTACAATGTATAACACAGTAAAACCTCCTGAAAACGACCACGTACGGTGAACTCAATAAGTGGTCTGTTTGAGAGGTGGTCGTTTTGGAGAAGTGGAGATCAGCACATTACCCTATTTAAAATATCTTCATTATTATGAAAAGTGTATGATTATTTCCCCAAAAATATTGTTGACATAAAATTTTAACAAAAATAAATTTTAGTAAAAACATCACTACTAACCCAGCCTATCAACCAGTCAATGCATCAACTGATGTTGCTTATTTAATAGTAGATCGTGGATGATTAGTAGCCTATTACGCATAATGTAAAACTTGCTTAAAATTATAAATTTTAACGTGAGATTCTGTAGTTTATCACATTATAACTCAAAAATTTTTAAAACTAAGAAAAAATTTTAAAATAAATTGTTATAAAAATGTATTAAAGTAATTTTCAATTATAATTTGTTTAATACCTTGTTTTTTTGCAACTATTGGTTTTTCTATAATGGCCTCAACTTTTTCCAGCAAATCTAGCAGTCGCGGCACTTTTTGTTCTCGGGCCATGTTTTTTAAACCACTGAGAACTTCCAAACTTTTTCCTATTGGCATTACAAAACATCTTCAATTCTCTCTACTTCTTCCTCGCCCACAAAGTCACTCTCGTTCGTGCTAATACCTTCCACCATGTTGTCGTTTTGGCACTGTTCAGTAACAGTTGTAAACAGATCATTTTCCCACACGTCATTTTCGTCGCATGTTGGTATGTCTTCTTCACAGTGAACTATGATTTCAAGATTCGCTTGTTATCCAAGTTGAACTAAATCTCTCTCTTCATTATGAAAATCGTCAGCTACTTTTAAGCCTGCCTTTAATTTCTATTATATTATTAAATTAAAGTGGTCGCTTTTGCTCGTTTTTACCGGTCGCGGTCGGATTAGAGAATGGTCGTTTAGGAAGGTAAATTTTTATGGGGAAGAATAGTTTTTTTAAATTTATTTATTATTGCTAAAAATAAGTACAATGAATCTTACCCTATCTCATTTCCTAATAACCGCATAGGTCTAGCCTGTGCGCGGGTATGAGTTGGTTTATTTTATTTATTATAATAATAGCTTTTTATATCTACACTAAATTTACATAAAAGAAAAGAAAAAAAAATTAAAAAAATATATAACAAACTTGCCTAACGTAAATATACAAAAAAAAGAGATAATAGTATAAAAAATAAATTTAAATAAAATAAATAAAAAATGTCGTGTAATGGCAAAGGATGAAGCAGGCTTTCGATGACAATGTGACAATAAGATAGCTATCAGCTGACACAAGAGGAAGAGCAGTTAATTTGAATACATAGATTTAATTAAATCCTCAGACTGCCCTCCCTCTCCCTAAATTAATCAGCCAGTTGATTACTTTTTTTTGTATATTTGAGGAGTTATATCAGTATTTCGGATAGCCTCTGGTAAATTAAGGTATTTCATTGAGGCAATAAAATGTATTGCAGTGCTGTTAGTGGTTTTATGCAATCTAGGGGCTTGATATCCAATACGGGTTACAGCTCTGGTATGATGAATATGAGTTATTTTCTGTAGTACAGAAAGTTTATTAGATCTTATGTACAGTAATTAGTTCCTTATGTAAAGTTGCCGAACGTCAGGTACCCGAAATCTACCGTATAATAAGAAGTTAATACAGTAAGAAGTCGATTATCCGAACGTCTATCAACTGGACGACCGGTTATCCGGATGCCCTTCAGGAAAAATTTGTAAAATACTGTACTTATGTACTATATACATAATACCATTATCGTATTAAAACGTCATTATATGTGATAATACGTTAAAACGATACGATAAAAGTTTATATGTGATAATGTATAAATGCTTTGTTTAATATGCAGAAAATGGAATGAAATGGCTAGAACAGCAACCAGAATGTGACGCCGCTACAGTTTTAATTTTAAAACTACTTCGAGATTTGGCTGCTAGCAAGAGAGTTGCTTCCCTTAAACAAAGGAATATTTCAAATTTTTTTAAAAACTAATTTTGTGTAACACATTTATACTGTATTGTATGAGTACATATCATATATGTGGCATTGCATTTGATTGAAGAGAAAAAACATTTGATTTGTTGGTTAAGATATTTATTTTGTATTTATAATATATGATATATAATATATATATATTTTGTATTTTGTATTTATTCTTCTCATGTTTTCATTGGTTATGCGATAAATAAATTTGTTTCTTCACTTTTAAGAAAAACCAAAACTTGCAATGTTATTTATATGATAAAATGTTCAAATAATATAATATAGATAATGATTCAAACAATGAATATAGATGAAATGATACAATATAATATTCATAATTGGTTTTGATGAAGTTGATGTTAATACATTGACTTCGTACTTAGTAATGAACAAATAATGATTTTTTTAAATATTTTTTTTCGTTGCCTAGCAACACACACATTGTTGGATTTTAAATTTAGATCAGCTGTTGATTTTATAATTTAGATCAGCTGTTTGATTTTATAATTTAGATCAGCTGGACCGTAAATATTTATAAAATAAAAACTGTAAACATTACAAGTATGGCTGGACGTAACATCCTCCCCTCCATGAAATAACCAGGGTTGGTTATTTCATGATGATGAATGGATTACTAGCAAATAGCAGAGGAGAAGAATGTGAGGAAACCAAAGAAAGAAATGAAATAGACTAAATTTAAGTGAAAAAATAAACTTGAGAAGAATTAAAAAATAGAGTTAAACATGTATCAAAGAATGAAGCGGTAACATAGGCCTGTATTAAAGGATGAAGTGGACTGTATGGATAATTGTGGAATCAAATGTAAGAAAAAATTGTTAATCAAGAGAACTGAAATAAATAGGATTCTAAGATAAAGAATGAATTGACAATAAGAAGATACATTACAATAAAATAGCAAAGAAGGAATATAATAGATGACTTATATATAATAAAATAGAAATAAAACAAAAGTGAACTTAATAGCAAGCTAAGACTTATTCTATTCGGAAACAGCAGGCAGTTTATATAGCTTAATTACTGGTCTAATGTAAGAGCCAGTAGGTGTAGAGATTTCTGCCACTCGAACAACTCCGTCAGTCCCTGGGAATAATTTAGTTATTCTGGCTAAAGGCCAGGATAGAGCAGGTAACCCAGGTTGATGCACAACTACAAGATCACCTGTTTGCAAGTTAGGTGATTCTTTAACCCATTTTTTGCGTAAGTTTAGAGACAGCAGATACTCTCGTTGCCATTTGGTCCAAAATTCATGAGTTAATTTTTTTAATAAATAATAATATTTTACTGGACACGATTCAGTTTGACAATTTTTTTAATAAATAATAATATTTTACTGGACACGATTCAGTTTGACCAGTAGTGTCAGGCAAAGAACAAAGTGGTTTTTGCAATAAAAAATGGGCTGGGGTCAAGGCCTTTAAGTCATTAGGATCAGATGAAAGGGGAGTAATTGGTCGTGAGTTTAAAACTGCTTCCACCCTAGAATAAGAGTTGTGAAAGCTTCATACGAAAGCCGGCTTGTACCTAAAGTACGTGTCAAAAGTTGTTTGGCTGAACGGATGGCCTCTCCCACAGACCACCGAAATGTGGAGCATGAGGGGGGTTAACCTTAAATTCGAAACGCGTTGGAAGTAACGATGATATGAAGTGATCATCTGTAGGTAACCGTGTCAGAAAAGACTTTAAATTGGCGGAGATTCGTGTGCGGGCTCCGATAAAATTTGTGCCGCAGTCAGAACGTAAAAGTACAGGACATCCACGTCGATTAGTAAAACGTTGAAATGCGTCTAAGAAAGCTTCCGTAGTTAGATCACGTGCCACTTTCCGATGAACCGCTTTAGTCACCATGCAAATGAATAAACATAAGTACACGTTAACATCTGGAGCTCTTTTTGAACGATATGCTTTAACTACAAATGGTCCAGCATAATCTACACCCGTGTTAGTAAATGGTGTCGCAATGTTGACTCTGTCAGATGGTAATTGTCCCATCAAGGGCGTATTTCCTACTGGATGTGCACGAAAGCACTTAATGCATTTCGTAAGAATAGATTTAACAGTTTTACACGCTGACATTATCCAAAATTGTTGACTTAGTGCATTCAAAACTGTTAACGTTCCGGCATGTAGAAGAATTTTGTGATAATGCGAAATAAGCATTGAAACGAAACGGTGTTTAGATGGCAGCAAAATTGGATGTTTGGTACAGTAAGGAAGAGAAGCTTCCGAGAGTCTACCACCAACACGAATAATATCATCTTTATCCAAAAATGGCGTTAAATTCGCGTAGATCTTTGAACAAGGACGTTCAGACTTAAGTTGAAGATAAAGTTCAGTAAAACATTCTCGCTGAATAATTTTACAGATGCATAAAACCACAAAACTATATAAATCAGATTGTCTTCGGCGCTTCGGAGACCACTTTAAAATTATTTTGATGATATTGTTTAATTTTTGCCAGGATGAAATAAAATTAAAAGCAGTAGAAAACAAGTAGTTTTCGTTTATTGCTGATAAAACAAACTTTTCTTTGGACCTTTCTTGATTTATTTGTAACTCGTCAGACGGATCAGTTACAAGTGATTGCGCCTCAGAAATGGAAGGTGCTCCGGCAATAATGTCATCGACAAAAGTGTTGTCATTTAAAATATGGCAGGCTTGCAGATGTTCTAGAATCTCATCAACAGCAAGCTGCTTTAGCGTACGAATCGCGAGATATGGAGCGCAGCTAGTACCGTAAGTAACTGTCGTTAGAGCGTAAACCTGAATAGGATCGGTAGCATTTTCACGCCACAAAACACACTGATATAGATGATCATCTGAATGAACTAAAATTTGTTTAAACATTTGTTTTACATCACAGGTAAAAACATAAGGGTGTAACCGAAAATAAGTTACAATGTCAGGAATGAAAGGTTGGAGTTTAGGACCGGCATACAGACAATCATTAAAGGACTTACCATTAGTCGATTTTGAACTAGCATCAAACACTGCTCTAATTTTGGAAGTGTCGCCATGCGTTTTGAAACTCCCATGATGAGGTATGTAGTAACGAGGTTGCTCGTTATCGGACAACCGTATATGACTGCTATTTTTATACTCTGCCATGATTTCAATATATTTTTTTTAAAGAGCAGTTGCTGTTTAAATTTCCGCTCAAGGTAAATTAAGCGACGATAATCTTGAATATACGAATTTTCAAAAATAGGAGACGTTAAGTCCTTAAAAGGCAAACGCACCTGATATCGCCCTGAAGGGGTTCGTTGAGTTGTAGATGCATAAAATTTTTCACAAGCTGACTCATCACGTGATAGCGTAGTTACAGCTTGTGGTGTTTCTTCCAACTCCCAAAATTGTTTTAGTTGGGTATGTAACGTTTCTGAATCTAAATGGGAAAATAGAGAAGAAAGTACGGAAGATTGTTCGTTATCGTCTTCTGCACTGGTTGACAATATAACACAATTGTCAGTTGAGATAGGAGCATGACCCATGAGTACATGACCCAGTGCAGTAGGTACTATGAATGGTAAGTTAGAACCTAGTGAAATAGGTTCACCTCTTATTAAAGCTAAAGTTGCTTGGACACCCAACAACAGATCAACTGGGGCACACTGATCGAATAAATTATCTTTTTTTTTTTTTTTTTTCCGGGGTTCCTACGGCCGGCGCCGCTTCCCGCACTTCAATCTCCACTCTCCTCTATCCTCCCAATCACCCTCATCCATCCCTCTCTCCCTCATGGCTTCCTGTATTCCCTTTTTCCACGTTTTCCTTGGTCTACCTTTCTTCCTTCTGTTGGTTGGGACATAAGACAACATTCTTTTTGGCCACCTCTCATCACCCATTCTCTGCACATGACCATACCATATCAGTTGTCGTCTCTCTATCCTATCCACAATGGTATCTTCTACATGAGCTCTCTTCCTGATGTCGTCATTACGGATATGGTCCAACCTGGACACTCTACATGAACGGCGCAGAAAGTCCATTTCAATTGCTTTAAGCTGGCTGTCTATTTTTGATGTTATTTGCCAGCACTCTGCCCCATAAGTTGTTATTGGCTCCACAATAGTGTGGTACAACTGGACTTTTGTATTCATGTGCATTTTTGCAGACCATAAAATCGGGTTCAATTTCCGGATTGCTATTCTCCCTTGCACAATCCTATTTTTAACATCCTTCCTAGTTGAACCGTCTGATGATATGTAGGTCCCCAAGTACTTGAATTCCTTTGTGCTCTTGATAATTTTGTTGTCGACTTGAAGATCATTGGACTCTTCCCCTATAACCAAGTATTCGAAGTATTTTAACCAAGTATAAATTATCTGCTAAATTGAAACAGTTAGCAGCGACTCTAACCTCAGCTGAAATTGAAGAACGAGGCAAAGGTGAAGCTATTTTATCTAAGACATGAAAATTACAATTATTAATTAACGACTTTCCCATTAAATCACAAATTGTTAGAGAACAAATGCCTTTAGTTTGAACAATGGCTTGTGATAAGCCTGAAATATTTATTTGAGAATTACGTATTTCTGCGTTAAGTTTTGATAAACATCGCGTAGTAACGATATTTATGTGACTGCCGGTATCTAAAACACCTCGTAAAATTACAGTTTTGTTAGAAGTACCTTTGACTTGAACCAGGAAGGTACCTAATAAAACAGTCATATCAACATTCGTTAATTCAGAATTGTCATTTGCATTAGTAAACAATGACTTATTATCAGTATTTTGTTTAGAAGTCCCTGTTGTAGGTTCTGAAACCATGTGGGTACTGCCTGACGTAGTTGTGTTAGTATTGTTATTATTACTATTATTAGGGTTAGAATTAGTGCGAGAGTTATAATGGTGCAACATGGTATGGTGAAATTTGGTACATACCTTACACCGCGATTTTGAGGGACAGCCAGATTGAATATTAAACTCATGCTTTGCGAGACAATTTTGACAGATGCGATTGGAACGCACGAAGTTCCATCTTTCCATAGTTGACTTACTACGGAACTTAGGACAAATGTACAAAGAGTGATTCTCTTTACATAATAAACAAGTTACTGTATCATATGAATTCGATACCAAAGATAGAGAATTAAACGATTTTGTGTTTCTAGTCTGTTTGTTTATATTTGTATTATTGGTAGTAAATAAAGCTGCGTTTTCTAATTGAATAGCACGAGATTCGAGCCAGCTGATAAGATCAGATGGTTTCGGATAAGCAACGTTATTATTAGACTCAAACTGAAGTTTCAGTTTGGGTGATGGTTTCTTTAAAAGAAACATTGTAAAAAAGTTTTCATAAAAATTAGCTTGAGGCAACAACTCCATGGCTTGCGTGTGTTGCATATAGGCGTCAAGAAATTGCCATAGTTCCCTTGTTGATAACTCTGATACAAAAGGTAAATCAAAAATGTTTTGACAATGGAATGATATATGATGACGAGGGTTGTCATACCTATTTGATAATATTCTCAGCGCTGGCGCATAAGAATCGTCAGATAATGGGAGATGGGATATACGTTTTAGAGCATCAGGTGATAAAGCCGAACGTAAATATTGAAGTTTGATGCTGTCGCTAATGTTAGGTTCAGCATCAGTTAGAGCTTTAAATGAATTAAAAAAGGTTGTCCAGTCTGCCATGTTCCCTGACTATTTAGGAAGATTTAATTTTGGAAGGCAAGCACTGTTTGAAAAAGGATAGGTAGGCTGTTGTGGAACAGATGGCTGCTGAACCGGTGGAGGTTCGACTGTTAATAGATTTTCGAGCCTAAAGTAAATTGAATTTACTTCTCGGAACCCCTCAGAGAACTCCTCCTCCGATAATGGCTCGGGGAGAACGTCCAGCTCAGCAAGCTCATTGTAAAGCTGCTCGTGCATCGACCATCTCGCTTTGACCCTTGCCAGTAAAGTACTGGCACGGTGATAGGACAATTGATCAGCTTCCTGGAAGCGGATGGCCTCTGCTTCAGTTTCTGTCAGCACGTACGTTAAGTCTTCAAGACTCCTCCTGTAGTAACGTGCTGCTCTAGGCATACTGGCAAACTAAAGAAAAAGGAAAAAGTAAAAGTAGTAATAAAATTAAAATTTAGAAATAAAAGTCAATTAAGTGACTTTTACGGTCCAGCTTTACAAAGATAATAATAGATCTGAAACCAAAAGATATCACAAAAAATAGAATAAATAAAAAATAGTGTGTTTTGTTACTGCTGTTTCTTGATGTATAGTTGTGTTGATAGTAGAAGTGTAGTAGTAGCTCTTGTAGTTTTGCAGTCTTGTAATCTTGTAGTCTTGTTTTGATCCGGCCTTAGGATGACCAAAAAATATGTGGCATTGCATTTGATTGAAGAGAAATAAAAAACATTTGATTTGTTGGTTAAGATATTTATTTTGTATTTATAATATTCTTCTCATGTTTTCATTGGTTATGCGATAAATAAATTTGTTTCTTCACTTTTAAGAAAAACCAAAACTTGCAATGTTATTTATATGATGAAATGTTCAAATAATATAATATAGATAATGATTCAAACAATGAATATAGATGAAATGATACAATATAATATTTATAATTGGTTTTGATGAAGTTGATGTTAATACATTGACTTCGTACTTAGTAATGAACAAATAATGATTTTTTTAAATATTTTTTTTCGTTGCCTAGCAACACACACATTGTTGGATTTTAAATTTAGATCAGCTGTTGATTTTATAATTTAGATCAGCTGTTTGATTTTATAATTTAGATCAGCTGGACCGTAAATATTTATAAAATAAAAACTGTAAACATTACAAGTATGGCTGGACGTAACAATATATGTGTTTTTAAATTTGTGTGTTTAATAAAAATTAAGTTATATGTACAATAGTGTCGTGTACATATTGTAGCACAGTTTTCAGTTCTAGCTTCTATAACGTAAAATAAGTTCGGAAAATCTGTTATCCGGACAAATCAATTTACCGGACGATCAAATCCCCAAGTGGTCCGGATAATCGACTGCACTCTGTATTTTGGTTCCCGTAAAACTGGTCGCTTAGAAAAGGTGGTCGTTTGTGGAGGTTTTATTGTACTAATACACTTCTTGTTTTATTTTTGTTGCGCAGGTTCAGATATTGAATGAAGATGAATGTATCTACGTTGTCAATTTCTTCCGCTTGGCACCTCTACTGTCGTAGATTACTCCATGTGTATATATACAACGCGATCTGACGGCGATATTTGTAACTGTTATTAACAGCTGTTCAAGAAGGGGAAACTTCGTTCCGCGTTCACTGTTGTTCAACAAACGTCCTCATGTCATATCAGTACGCCGCTTGCTTTCAAACTACATACATCGTACTGTTATTCCATTTGTTTTTTTGAATTGTATATTTAAAAAAGTGGTTTATATATGTACATATATATTATTAAAAATGTGTTTAAAAGTGTTTTTTTATATATATATAAAAGGATAATAATGTAAATTAACGTGGTAGTGTTTTTTTTATCACGGGAAAAGTTTTGAGTTGTTTTTATTTTGTTGTTGATAAAATGGAAGTGTGCGGCAAGGAGGATTTTAAGGAGAGAACTTTAAGAAGTCTAAAACATGGATTGGGGAAATTATGGAGGCGTAGATCTGTTACCATCACAGAATATGATCCTTGTTATAAAGTTGCGTATCTTGGAAATGTTATCACTGGATGGGCTAAAGGTAAGTTTTTTCATACTTTCTTGATTGTATTAGACCTTAGCCGGGAATCAAACCGGTTCTTTTTAATCCATTTTTTTTGAGATTACCCGAAGAGTTTATTTGCTTAATCAATTCGTAGCCTCTTAACAAGTGTAATTAGTGCAGTGTCATTTTATTTTCCGATGAAATTGTACGGTTCAGTAAATCTTGAGCTGTTCTGTGATTTTTTTTTGGAAATTTCGGGTTTTCTCAGATTTTTAAGCGTATAACTCACCCTGTGGTGAATGAAGTAAAGGTGTCATTTGCAGGGTGGAAATTACGCCAGCTTCTTTCATACCTTCTTGATTATTAGATCTTAGCCGGGAATCGAACCGGTTCTTTTTAATCCTGTTTTTTTTTTTTGGAGATTAACCGAAGAGTTGATTTGCTTAATCAATTCGTAGCCTTTAACAAGTGTAATTAGTGCAGTGTCATATTATTTTCCGATGAAATTGTACCGTTCAGTAAATCTTGAGCAGTTGCCTGATTCTGTAGGAGATTTCGGGTATTTTTCAGATTTAAGCGTAGAAATCACCCTGTGGTGAATGAAGTGAAGGTGTCATTTGCAGGGTGGAAATTACGACAATTTTTTCATACTTTCTTGATTATTAGATCTTAACCAACAAGCGAACCAGTTCTTTGGAGATTTACCGAACAGATAATTTTTTTAATCAATTCGTAGCCTGCAACAAGTGTAATTGGTGCAGTGTCATTTTATTTTCTGATGAAATTGTACCGTTCAGTAAATCTTAAGCTCTTGCCTGATTCTTTTGGAGATTTCGGGTATTTTTACAGATTTTTAAGCGTAGAAATTACCCTGTGCATTAGCCGTCTGCATTAGCAGTAACTGTAGAACAGTCGGACGTTAAAGAAAAAGAAATCACCCTGTGGTGAAAGACGTGAAGGTGTCTTTTGCAGGGTGGAAAGTAGATACTTTTAAGAGGGCTTGGTATGCTGATTAACATACTTTTCCACTCAAGGAATTTTCATCTGATATACACGTTTTCAAACCCTCTGAACCCAAAAAAACATGCTTTTAGCGATTGGTGTGTGTGTGTGTGTGCGCGCGCGCGTGTGTACAAAATATCACAAGAACGGAAAGTCATACGGAGTTAAACTTCAAACTTAATTTAAGTACTACTAGATGACCCGACACTAATATTTTTATCAAAATCGGTCAACCAAAAGTAGTAGTTTATTCGTGTCATTTTTTAATTTTTTGCAATTTTCTCAAAAACTGCTCCTACGTTTTTTTTAAAAATCGTCTCATTTGCTAAATTTTTTATTCTTCTATGAAATAGGGTAAGCGCAATGTTTGTGGAAATTCTTGGGAAGGCTATCTTTCGTAGGAAAAATAGGGTTTTTTAAGATGCAGCCTTAATATGAATTTTAGGGCAAAGGTATATGTACAAAGAAAGTAATAGAACATTTTTAAAAACCTACAATTTTAATGCACAACGCTTTGTTTAGCGGCAATTAGTGATTTTCTGTTTTTTTCCATCGAAATGTGTAAAAATGGGATTTTTTTACTTTCTCTTGCTTATAAATGTGGTGTTATAGGAAAATTTTAAAGGTTAGGTGGTTGGACAAAATAAGTAATTTAGAGGTTCTTAGACGAGTGAATGAGTAAATAAGTATATGAAAGCATCTTACCAGAAGAAGGGATTACTGGCTAGTGGTGCATATCTTCAGACATCGAGGTATTGGTCTAACAATAATGGAGGGTAATATTGTGGGAATGAATTGTAGGGAGAGGCAAAGGTTAGAATATTTAAAGCAGATTACAAAAGATGTAGGGTATTACAGGTATGTAGATATGAAACGACTTGCGCAAGATAGAACCACTTGGAGAACTGCATCAAACCAGTCGAGAGATTGATGAGGGAAAATTGCATTGGCAAGAATAAGTAGAATAATAAGAATAATAAGCAAGAATAAGAATAAGTGTTGTACACCAGATTTTTTTTTTCTGTAAATTTTATTTTTGTAAAATTGTGATGTTCAAGGAATCGGTTTAATAATCAAATGGATAAGATTATGGGGGTGGGGGTGGTTGTAGCAGGGTGCAAAAATGTGGAAGGGGTAACAAAGTAACAGGAGCGGTACCTAATTAAGCAGTGTAATACTATTAAAGCCACCCGGCTTAATTCATAACTTTACCTCCGTTATTAAACTCTCTGAAATACTTCCGTCAGGGAAACTTATTTGTTTCATTTTACATCTTACCAGATAATTTGAGATTTTCTTTGAAATATTTTAATATAACCTCTCATTCGCTTCTTTTTCAAAAATATTTTTCATTGTACAGAAAAATTTTCAAGAAAAAATCGTCCATTTTATTTTATTATATATATATATATATTTACTTTCCCTTTCCTATAGGAATATATAGAAAAGAAAGTATTTTTTTCACGTCGATTTTTCGAAATCGAGTTTTCACCGGATCTACACGTTTTCAGACCCCCTGAACCCAAAAACAACATAGTTTTAGCATTGGTCTGTGAGTGTGTGAACAGAATATCTCAATAACGCAACATCTTACGAACTTGAAACCTAAAACTTAAGTTAGATACTATTACCGGGACCCGACATGAATATTTTCATCAAAATCGGTCAACCGGAAGTAGTTTATTCGTGTAATTTTACACTTTTAAAAAACTACTACGATTTTTTTAATTTAAAATCGCCTCACCTACTACATTTTTTATGCTCTACAAGATAGGGTAGGCGCCTTGTCTGCTGAAATTCATGGAGAGGCTGTTCTCTCGTAGAAAAAAAATGTTTTTTTTTTTAATTTCGGCCTTAGGGCTAAAATGCATTGTAGCGCAAAAGTGTATATAATTAAATTTGTAGACAATTCAAAAATCGACAACATTTATTTCTAATGTTTTTTGTATAACGCTTAGTTTAGCAGTAATAAGTGATTTTTTTTCATAAAAATCTGTTAAAAATCGATTTTTTAAGATTTCGGCCATAGTATTATTTTACATTTAATATCCATTTAAGCGCAAAAATATATAAATAAAAGTTGTAGAGAATTCATAACTTTTATTTCAAATACTTTTTTGTGTAACGCTTAGTTTAGCGGTAATTAGCGATTTTTTGTTTTTTTTTCTCACGAAAACTTGTAAAAATCGGGTTTTTTAAGATTTCAGCCTTAGTGACAAAAGTGTATATAATCAAATTTATAGGAAATTAAAATATCTACAACTTTTATTTTAAAACTTTTTCTCTCCAGAGCCTAGTTTAGCGTCACAAACTGATTTTCCGTATTAACCCAAACAGTGGTTGCTTTCCATTTTGCGTCATTCACTCATGATTAAAAAAAGGTTAGGTTCTTTTTTGTTTATTTCCAATGTTTTATTACTAATGTTAGATTATATTGTTCATTATTTGCATTGGCAAGAGAAAGTTGTTTGAGTGTTCCACACCAGATCTTTTAAGAGACACCCGAATGATGATGTGAAGAAATAAGAAGTAAATTGGGATGCGCTATTGTAATTACAGTTTAGAAATGAAAGTATTAATTGACTATTAATTAGTTTTCTAATTAACTATTAAGAATGGACTCGTGCCTAAATTGTAATTTAGTTTTTATATTCAGAAGATTTACTCTGCCAACGTAACACGTATCGGAAAATTACCAAAGCAACTCTGTTTTAATTTTTAGATTCTAATAATCCATTCATTCTATAGCCTCATTTTAACGCATCTTAATTACTTATTGTTCCTTGAAGCCAAAATTATTGTAGTAGCAACGATTTGACAGATTATCTATGCGATCTACCTTACCGGATTTAATTTTTTTTACTATCTCTTGTCTATATGAATACCTATATAAAAAGTAAAGTATTGTTTTCATATCTAGTTTTCACCGGATCTACACGTTTTCAGACCACCTGAACCCTAAAAACATACTTTAAGCGATTGGTCTGTGTGTGCGCGCGCGTGTGTGTGAACAGAACATCTTAAGAACGAAATATCGTACGAACTTGAAAATTAATTAGATACTACTACCGGACCCGACACGAACATTTTCATCAAAATCGGTCAACCGGAAGTTGTGGTTTATTCGTGTCATTTTTCATTTTTTGCGATTTTCTTATTTGCTAAATTTATTATGCTCTACAAGATAGGGTATACGTATACGCCATTACTGCTGAAATTCTTGGAGAGCTTGTTTTCTCGTAAAAAAATTGTTTTTTGAAGATTGCGGATTTAATATGCATTTTAGCGCAAAACTGTATATAATAAACGTTGTAGAGAATTTAAAATCATACAACTTTTGTTCACAATTTTTTTTGTGTAACACTTTTTTGACGGTTATTGGCGATTTTCTGTTTTTCTTCTCACGATAACGTGTAAAAAAATCATTATTTTAAATTTCAGCCTTAGTATGCATTTTACAACAAAAGTGTATTTAATCAAATTTATAGAAAATTAAAAAAATACAACTTTTATTTAGATTATTTTTCTCTACTGAGCCTAGTTTAGCGTGAAAGAGTGATTTTTCCGTATCTTTATGTCAACCTGTGGTTGATTTTCATTTTGCGTCTTTCACTCATGATTTAAATCAGGTTATGTTTATTGAGGTCAGTTATTTTGTTTATTTTTAATTTTCGATTATATTGTTTATTATTGACATTGGCAAGAGAAAGTTAAGTGAGTGTTTCACACCAGATTTTATTTTTACATTCTTGGTAAAAAATCTGGTGTGAAACACTCACACAACTTTCTCTTGCCAGTGTCAATAATAAACAATATAATCGAACATTAGAAATAAACAAAATAACCAACCTCAATAAACATAACCTGATTTAAATCATGAGTGAAAGACGCAAAATGAAAATCAACCACAGGTTGACATAAAGATACGGAAAAATCACTCTTTCACGCTAAACTTTTTTAACTAAATTTTTTACGCTAAATGTTTTACCAAGAATGTAGCCGGCCGCATTGGCGTAGTTGGTAACGTGCTGGCCTCTCATCTTGCGGTCTTGGGTTCGAATCCCATTCAGGCACAGCATAATGTCATACATTACAAAAATTCATTTCATCCTTCACCGTCTGCATTAGGAGTAATTGCAGAACAGTCGGACGTTAAACAAAAAAAAAATTACTAAGAATGTAGGCCTACTGTGCTTTTTAACACATTCAAATGTTTTTCTTATTAACCGTGCTACGACTTAATTATGTCGGGTGTGTGTAATTGTATTTAAAATTAGTGTGTTTTATTTGGTCAGCTTTAGTAAATTTGGCAATCCGCCGTTTCATTGTAGTCATTCTTGTAACACAGTTAAACAATGCAATTTTTAATGTTCAGCGTTTAGATCTCTTTGCAGGGCATATTCCCTCACTCCCACCAATGTTCTCTCCCCCCCCCCATTTGCTGTCTTTCTCTTTCTCTCTCAACCCGGGTCTGTTTCTACGCGCAAAATAACATTCATCCAAAATAACTCGTACCATTTATTTCAATGTTACAATACCTTTGGCAGAATGGACTGATTTCCTCCCAGTTCTGCTATCAAGTAATAATTATATTATAGGCAATTAAATACTAGCTAGATAAGTTTGAAGATGGAAATATCAAAGGGTAAATTAGAAAATTTATAGGCTTTTTCTTCGAATAGGTCCAATTTTAAACTACGTTAGGTGACTTTCGACGTTTCTACAAGTTTTTTTTTGCTGTCCACATTTCCAGCATTTGTAAAATTTTCTACTGTAAAATTTTCCACTTTCTTCTGTCCATCCGGTGTTCTGTTTTTGCTCTTCATGGAAGCCCTTAAAGTCCGTGATTAGTTTTGCATATTCGGTTTCTTCCGGTTTTCTCAATATCCTTTTTGATTCCTTTAAAAAATTTATCCAACACCCTAGGTATATTGTTCGGTGTTTTAAAAATTTGTTTAATCAACCGGTTGTCATCCATTCTTTACAGGTGTCCGTAAAATTTTAGTGTTATTTTTTTTAATCGTTTATTTTCCTAGTACAGTTAATCTCGACCTCGTAACCTAATATTGTCCGTCTGCTATCTTCGGACCCATTATCTTTCGGAGGATCTTTCTTTGAAATTTCTCTGTCTCTTAGACCAGTTTTCCGGTCATTCTAAGGCAGGCACTCACGTACAGAAACATATGGTGTGAAACACACACGACTTTCTCTTGTCAATGCAAATAATTAACAATATAACCTAACAATAGTAATAAAACATTACAAATAAACAAAACACTAACCTCGGAAAATATAACCGTATTTTAATCATGAGTGAAAGACGCAAAATGAAAATCAACCTCAGTTTTGCTGAAAAATACGGTACATCACTCGTTCGCGGTAAAATAGGCTCAGTAGAGAAAAATGCTTTAAATAAAAGTGTTAGATCGTTTAATTTCCTATAAATTTGATTATATACACTTTTGTCGTAAAATGCATACTAAGGCTGAAATCTTTAAAAAATCCATTTTACACGTTTTTGTAAGAAAAGACAAAATCGCTAATTACCGCTAATTTAAGCGTTTTACAAAGAAATGTTTGAACTAAAAGTTATAGGATTTTACATTTTCTACAACTTTTACTATATACATTTTTGCGCTAAAAGCATATTAAAGTCGCAATCTTAAAAAAATAATTTTTTTACGAGAAAACACTCTCCCCCAGAATTTCAGCAGACATGGCGCCTATCCTATTTTGTTGAGCATAAAAAAATTAGTAAATGAGGCGATTTTTAAAAAACAACGTAGGAAAAAAATCGTTAAAATGGGTTTTTAAGACTGCGGCCTCAGTATGCACTTTACGACAAATTTGTAGACTATATAAATAAATTTGTAGAACATGTGGAAACTGAACCCTGAAATGTGTATTATTATTTTAAGAAATTTAGAAAGCACGTATTAGTACAACTTTTATTTCAAGTATTTTTTGTAATGAGCTTAGTTTAGCGTCAATTAGTCTTTTTTTTTTGGTATTTTTGAGTCGAAAAGTTTGTTTTTCATGTTGCGTTGTTTTTTCATAGTTAAGTGTAGGTTATATTTTTAATGATTTACATTTAGAAGATAAAGTCGTGTGAGTGTTTCACACTAGATTTCTTTTTCTTCAAAAATAATACACACTCGTAAATGTATGGAAATGTTAATATAAGATTTACTTTATAAATACGAGAATCACGTTTTTGAAGATACGAGTAGTTTTAGCAAAACAGTGAAAAACCCAATGGCATATCTTATAAAAACGTGCTTTGTAAACGAAAGTAGAATATTTTTTATTATAAAACAGGAAATATAAAACGAAAAATGTATTTATTGGACTAAAACTTTTCTAATCGATCCGGGAAAGAAACTTTGAGGTTTTTTATATTCACATAAGGCTTTCCTTGAAATCTGTTTACATAAAGAATTTCCATCAATTTCTTTTCCCTTTGTGTATACGGAAAATCACTGCTCCGATTCGGTACACATTTTAGAAATTGCATTTGTGTTCAGACATATTTATAGTCCACAGATTTGTCGGAGTATTACGTTTGCTCTTGCCTTGTCTGGAATGAGCTTTATAACTATTTTTTTTCAATTATTACTTTCTCATGCATATTTGAACATATAGGAAGAAAAGTATTGTTTTCATATCGATTTTTCGAAATCGACTTTTTTACCGAGTACACACATTTTCGGACCCCCTGAAGCCAAAAAACATGTTGTTTTTAGCGATTGGTCTGAGTGTGAACAAAATATTTCAAGCACGGAACATCGTCGAAGTTGGAACTAGAAACTTAAGTTAGATACCTTTACAGGACCACCCGACACGAACATTATCATCAAAATCG
Organism: Catonia carolina; assembly: GCA_035578175.1. Lineage (NCBI taxonomy): Eukaryota > Metazoa > Arthropoda > Insecta > Hemiptera > Achilidae > Catonia > Catonia carolina. Next base: position 6,993,379 of record JAQMRL010000014.1, on the reverse strand, counting down.
GTCAACCAGAAGTTTTAGTTCATTCGTACAATTGTTCACGTTTTTCCGATTTTCCAAAAACGGCTCCTACGATTTTTCTTTAAAATCATCTCATTTACTACATTTTTATGCTCTACAAGATAGGGTAGGCGCCATATCTGCTGAAATTCTTGGGGGAGGCTGTGGTCTCGTAGAAAAAAATGTTTTTTTTTTACGATTGCGTCCTTAATATGCATTTTAAGGCAAAAGTGTATATAATTAAAGTTGTAGAAAATTTAGAAGTCTACAACTTTTATTTTAAATATTTCTTTGTATAACGTTTAATTTAGCGGTAATTAGTGATTTTCTGGTTTTTTTTCATGGAAATCTGTAAAAAATTGATTTTTTAAGATTTCAGCCTGAAGTATGCATTTTATGACAAAAGTGTATGTAATTAAAGTTTTAGGAAATTAAATGACCTACAATTTTTATTTCAGTCATTTTTCTATACATGGCTTTGTTTAGCGTAAAATAATAATTTTCCGTATTAAGCCAAATTAGGTTGGGTTTCTTTGCTCATTCACTCATGATTAAAAAAGGTTAGGTTTTTTTGAGGTTCGTTTTTTTGTTTATTTCTAATGTTTTATTATTAATGTTAGTTTATATTGTTCATTATTTGCATTGGCAAGAGAAAGTTGTGTGAGTTTTTACTCCAAATGTTTAAAAATATCACAACAGTTACTCTAAAAAAGTACAACAGATGTCTAATTAAGTTTCGTTAAGTTGTAGAATGTACTTGTTTTTCGATAGTTCGGATAAGAAAAGGTTTAACAATGAGTAATCCGATCACGGACAACCAGGAATTTACTATATAAATTAAATAGCATCTTTTTAATATAAAAATAGCATCATTTTTTACTTTCTGTTGCCTATGTGAATGAATACATAGAAAGGAAAGTATTGTTTTCATGTCGAGTTTTCGCAGATCTACACGTTTTCAGACCCCCTGAACCCAAATACATGTTTTTAGCGATTGGTGTGTGTGTGTAAACGGAATATCTCAAGAACGGAACATCTTACGAATTTAAAACTTAAGTTAGATTTTATTATTATTATTATTATTATTAAGTACGATTTTTTTTATTAAAATCGCCTCATTTGCTAAATTTTTTATGCTTTCATGATAAGGTAGGCGCCATGTGTGCTGAAATTCTTGGGGAGGTTGTTTTCTCTTAAAACAATTGTTTTTTAAAGAATGCTACTTTAATATGCATTTTGCATCTAGATCGTCGACTAACTTGGAAAACACACATCTGGAATAAGAGGAAACAACTAAATTACAAATTTTATAAACTTTATTGGATGTTACACAAAAATTCTAAATTATCGTTAACGAACAAACTAACAATTTACAAGACTATTCTGAAACCAATTTGGACTTACGGGATACAACTTTGGGGAACGGCGACAAAGTCAAGCGTTGCCATAATTCAACGTTTTCAAACGAAATTTCTCCGGACAATCACGGACTCTCCGTGGTATGTCACCAACAGGATCATTCAACGAGACTTGAACATACCAACCATCACGGATGAAATCTCAAGATTTTCTTCGAGGTATCATACAAGACTTAATAGCCACACAAATTATTTAGCGGTGAACCTCCTCGACAACAGTGAAGAAATTCGACGTTTACAAAGACTTCACACGACAGACTTGTTTTTAAAACACAACCAACGTAACTATATTCATTGTAAAAAAAAAAAAAAAACTTTTTTTTTTTTTAAAGTGATTATATTTATTTTATTTTGTAAAATGGAGAAGAACTAATGAGTTCTTCTTCAACAAGCCAGTTAATAGACTCTACCACTCATCTATTCATTGTTCCTTGCGAACAGATTGTAGATTAAGCAGTGTTTGAAAAAAAAAAAAAAAAAAAAAAAAATATGCATTTTAGCGCAAAAATGTATATAATAAAAGTTGTTGAGAATTCAAAATTCTACAACTTTTATTTCAAACATTGTTTTGCGTAACGCTTAGTTTAGCGGTAATTAGCGATTTTCTGTTTATTTTCTCACGAAAACGAGTAAAAATCGATTTTTTTTAAAGATATCAGCATTTTACAACAAAAGTGTACCTATATAATCAAATTTATAAGAAATTAAAAGATCTACAACTTTTATTTTTGGCATTTTTCTTTAAAGAGCCAGATAATATTACATAGGGGTATAAACAACCTATATAATATTATTAGGCTATTATATAATAATTTTCCTTTAATTGTGTGTGTATACGATAAGATAAGTGCATCGTAAGTTGATCGGTTGATCCGTACGGCCTTTCTCCGGGATTGATTGTTTGTATTCATCATTATTAGAAGGTTAATTATCATTAGGTACACGTTGTCACAAAAATTATAATATGATTTTAATATATTCATAAAAGATTGCATGATTGCGGGATACGAGGAATGGCGTTCGCACTCAGCGCTTAGTGTATCGGGTCAACGTACAGGCAAACGACAATATAAAAATTGATTTTTTGTTTGTTTAATTTTTATTACGGTACTGTACATTGAGCTACACAATTTGCGTATATGATATTCAAAGGTCGTTGAGGAATCTTACTTTAAGAAGAATAGGTACCGTGTGGTACATGCTTCGTTTATAACTACCTGAATTGACAGACTGCATTGTCAATTCAGGTAGACAGTCAGATTCAGGTAAAATGGATAGTAGCACCCCCCCCCCGCATTACCCAGTCTATTTTTCAAATTTTAAAAATTCTACCACAACATTGGCTAATCAATATTTCTTGTAATTAACATATCTGTACTAAGTTTTTACGCTGAATTAAACGATAGTTTGTCCGTGCCGAACGATCGATCGGGTTACCGAGATAGCACGGTTTTAGAATATTGTTAATAAATCAAAATTTAAATAACGTACGAATTCGAAATTTCGTTTACTCTATAAGAATTCAATTGTTTATGTTGTGTTAACATTTGAAACTTTTCGGTCAAATAATTATCGAGTTACACTCCTCTAAACGCGTGAAATTTGTTGCGGTAGCAAAAAAAAAACCAGGGGTTTTTGTCTTCCAACCTCGACATGGCAATTTTTAAACAATATTAAAAATACAGGACTATGAAGGGTCAACGCAGAATAAAATGAGCTAAATTTTGATATAAAGTATATTGAAATCCGACTTATAGTTTTGGAGATTCAAGGTTTCAAACTCGGGTGTCTATGATTATGAAACCGATGGTAGTTTCTTTTACACCTCTCCCTCTTCTACTCCTATATGTTTATGTCGTTTAGTTGGCTAACCATGTAATAAGAAACATAACTATTTTTTGTAGCCCCGGAACAACCAGAAATAAAACTCTAATAATAAAACTAACAAACTTAAAAACTAAAATTCAAACATTTTTATGCAGATCTTATTTTAGCGTCAGTCAGTGATTTCCTGTATTTTGCTCATCAAAATCCAAGAACAAGGCTTACTTTTATTTAGCGTCATTCAATCATAATTAAACATAGTACGTAGTTTTTAATTAGTTACATTGGCAAGAGAAACCATTAAATTAAAAAACGGTTCTGTACATATAGAGAAACCATACATTGGTTTCACACCATACATTTTTATTGGAGCCGTATTAGGGAAAATTGAATTTTTAATTTTCACACTATAATAAAATAAAGCATTAATTTTGGAGAACAGAGTTAACTTTAAAAAAACCTTTCAAATCGATTTAGACAACAGAAAATGTGAAGTAAGTTTTTGGGCACCCGGTATAAATGCAATATTCACTATAATTACATCATTCTGTACGGCAAAACGCATTGACATAATCAGGCACTATTATCAAAGAAAACTACAAAATTTAATTTAAAAAAAGCTTTTTATCAAGTTTATATTTAGCTACAAAAGTTTAAAAACTGAAAGAACAAAGTTTGTACCGTATAAAAGTGGTGTAGAAGTTTATAAGCAAGTTTATAACAAGTAAAGGGTCCCACTCCAGGCCTGCGCTGTCACCAAAGCAGTTTAAAATATTTTTTGAACAAACGCCGAAACAATGGAAAAGAAAACATGAGGGAATAGGTACCCTAATGATAAGATAATATTTCTGTACGCACACATTTCCGCTGATCACCAAAATAGTGATAATCTAAGGTGAAATCTGCATTAAAATGGACAAGATTTGAGTCTGTGGAAGCTGTTAAAGAGAAGCGGCATGTGTCCTGAAGGAACTGACAGAAGATTACTTCCAGCACTGTTTCCAACAATGGAAAATTCGCATGGAGCGTTGTAGGGATAGTGGAGTGTATATTGAAGGTGACAATAAGTGATTATGTATAAAATAACAATTTTTTTACGTCAGTCTCGTTATTTAATAGCCACACTTCGTATATGAAGATAAATGAAAAAATGATTAAGAATCACAAAACTTTCTGATAGAGTGAAACTAATAAAGGCATTGGTTTTGTTGAGGTCATATAAATATAGGTTCCACATTTTTGTAACTTGTTCGAGAAAGAACAATTACAGTATATTACTGTAATAGAATTGATTACACTGAAAACTAAGTTATTCAATAATTACTCTAACATGATTACAATATTAAACTAATTTCCTTGTCTGTCAATCGCTTGTTTTTTTAATGAGAATTTATTGTTTCTCATAAATTAGCAATATTCCTAATTTATGTTAGTACATAAAAATAGAAAAATCTGGTGTGAAACACTCACACAATTTTCTCTTGCCAATCCAAACAATTAATAATATAATCTAACATTAGTAATAAAACATTAGAAATAAACAAAAAAACTAACCTCAAACAACAGTAATCTTATTTTAATCATGAGTGAAAGACGCAAAATGAAAAACAAAGTTAGTTTGGCTTAAAAAATACGGAAAATCACTCTTTCACGCTAAGCTAGGTTTTGTAGAGAAATATGCTCTAAATAAAAGTTGTAGATCTTTTAATTTCCTATAAATTTTATTATATAAATTTTTGTCGTAAAATGCATACTAAGGCTGAATTCTAAAAAATATCGATTTTTCACGTTTTCGTGAGAAAAAACTGAAAATCAAGAATTGAGAAGAAAACTGAAAAACTAAGCGTTTGTACAAAAAAATGTTTGAAATAAAAGTTATACGGTTTTAAGTTTTCTACAACTTTTTTTATATACATTTTTGCGCTAAAATGCATACCTATTAAAGCCGAAATCTTAAAAAAAAACAATCTTTTTACGAGGAAACAGCCTCCCCAAGAATTTCAGCAGGCATGGCGCCTACCCTGTCTTGTAGACCATGAAAAATTTAGTAAATCAGGCTATTTTAAAAAACATCGTAGGAGCGGTTTTTGAGAAAATAGCAAAAAAAGTGAAAAAAGACACGAATCAACTAGTACTACTTCCGGTTGACCGATTTTGATGAAAATGTTCGTGTCGGGTCCGGTAGTAGTATTATCTAATTTCAGTTTCAAGTTCGTACAAAGTTCCGTTCTTGAGATATTCTGTTCACACATACATACACACAGACCAATCGCTAAAAACATGTTTTTAGGGTTCAGGGGGTCTCTGAACGCTTAGATCCGGTGAAAACTCGATTTCGAAAAATCGTCATGAAACAATACTTTCCTTCCTGTACGCGATTTATATAGGCAAGAGAAAGTAAAAATCTGGTTTAAACCACTGAAACAGCTTTCTCTTGCCAATTCAAATAATGCAGAACAGAAAATCGCTAAACTAAGCGTTACACAAAAAAATTTGAAATAAAAGTTGCAGGGTTTTAAATTCTCTACAAGTTTTATTATATACATTTTGGGCTAAAATGCATATTAATGCCGCAATCTGAAAAAAAACAATTTTTTTTTTACGAGAACAGCCATTTGAAGAATTTCGGCAGACATGGCGCCTGTAGCGCATAAGAAATGCAGTAAATGCATAAAAAATCGTAGAAGCCATATTTGAGTAAATCGGAAAAAAAGTGAAAAATTACACGGATTAACTACTACTTCGGGTTGACCGATTTTGATGAAAATTTTCGTGTCGGGTCCTCTAGTGGTATAAAAATACCTAACTTAAGTTTCCAGTTTCAAATTCATACGATTTCCGTTCTTGAGATATTCTGTTCACACACACAGACTAATCGCTAAAAATTTGTTTTTTTTGTTTCAAGGGGTCTGAAAACGTGCAGATCCGGTGAAAACTCGATTTCCAAGAATCGACGACATGAAAACAATACTTTCTTCCTTTATATTCATATAGACAAGAGAAAGTAAAAATCAAGAAATTTGCAGTTACTGCCTTTTTTCTTAGCCAGGGCAGTTTAGGGTTTCACAATTCCAGTAACCCTTCTTCCGATTTCCGTAAATATTGGGGAACCGACAAATGGACTACTCTGTATTACCAAGTATGCCTTAAGAACTGCGAGAATACAAGTGCGTTTTACTGTAATTTCTTTATTATTGTGGTTATAATGAATAAAAAAAATATTCTTGTTATCAACACTTATGGACCACATAAGAAATTATTTAGTGACAACGAAGTCTTATCATTTTTGTGTAAGCTATGTTTATTTACACAGGCAGGCATATGTAACATGTAGTAAAAAATAAAAATAAAAATAAATCCCTTATCAGACAATATTAAAATAATGAGAACGGGAGAAATCAAGAGAGAGAAGCACTAACAACTGTTTGACCTTCCTTTATTATAATTAACATGTACACAATGCACCATAAATATGATGTATTCTTGAATATATATTTTGTATCTGAACTTTATTCAGATAAAAACTTAAAAAAAAATCTGGTGTGAAACACTCACACGAATTTCTCTTGCCAATGCAAATAGTTAACCTAAGAAATAAAACATTAGAAATAAACAAAAAACTAACTTCAAATAAATAACACATAACTTTATTTTAATCATGTTTGAAAAACGAAAAATGAAATTCAACCTCAGATAGGCTTAAAAATATGGAAAATCACTCTTTCACGCTAAACTAGGCTCTGTAGAGAAAAATGCTTAAATAAAAGTTGTAGATATTTTCATTTCCCATAAATTTACTTTACTGTATACCCTTTTGTCGTAAAATGCATACCAAGGCCGAAATCTTAAATCATCCATTTTTTTACACATTTGTATTGAAAAAAAAAACAGGAAATCACTAATTTCCTTTATTTAAACGAAGCTTTACAAAGAAATGTTTGAAATGAAAAGTTGTAGATTTTTAAATTTTCTATAACATATTTTATACATTTTTGCGCTAATTGTATATTAAGGCCGCAACCTGAAAAAACCATTTTTTTCTACAAGAGCACAGCCTTTCCAAGAATTTCAGCACATATGGCGCGTACCCTTTAATGTAGAGCATAAAAATGTAGTAAATTAGGCGGTTTTTAAAAATTTTGAATCTCCGGTTTGTGAGAAAATCGCAAAAAAGGTGAAAAAGCTCTCGAATAAACTACTACCTCGGGTTGACCGATTTTGATGAAAATGTTAGCGTCGGGTCCTTTAGTAATATCTAACTTAAGTTTTAAGTTTCAACTTCGTACGATTTTTCAATTTTGAGATACTCTATTCACACACAGATCAATCGCTAAAAACATGTATTTTTTGGGGTTCGGTGGGTTTGAAAACGTGTAGGCCTATATTGGGTGAAAATTTGATTTTAAAATATCGACATGAAAACAAAACTTTCCTTCCTATATATTCATAAGTTGTAGGCAAGAGAAAGTAAAAATACAGTAATATTAAATGTTATGTTTAAATTGTATTTTTTTTTTTAATAATGTATTATTACTTTCGGGAAGGGGGAAATTACCCTAAATTTTTCGGGATACCATAGTGTTTGCAATTTTGAATGCCAAACAACATGTAACTATTTTTTTTTAATTCTGAAAATGTAAGATTTTTGGTTGAGGGTAGGAACCCCCTTAGGACCCCGAACTAAAATTTAAAAAAAACCGTAATGCCAAGGAACGTTCAACTCTTTCCAAATGGAAATTTACTAAAAAAAACCCGTTCTGAAGGTGTAAAACAAGAAATTTGGTTTTTACTTTCTCTTATTTGGTTTTTACTTTCTCTTGCCTATATAAAAAGGAAAGTATTGTTTTCATGTCGATTTTTAGAAATCGAGTTTTCACCGGATCTACACGTTTTCAGACCCCTTAAACCTAAAAAACATGTTTTAGCGATTGGTCTGTGTGAGTGTGTGAATAGAATATCTAAGAACGGAACAACGTACGAAGTTGAAACGTGAAATTTAGATACTACTACCGGACCCGACATGAACATTTTCATCAAAATCGGTCAACCGGAAGTAGTAGTTTATTCGTGTAATTTTTCACATTTTTGCGAGTTTCTCAAAAACGGTTCCTACGATTCTTTTAAAAATCGCTCTGGTTTAGTAAATTTGTTACTCTACAAGGTAGGGTAGGCGCCGTATCTGCTGAAATTCTTGGAGAAGCTGTTTTCTCGTAAAAATTTTTCTTTAATTGCGGCTTTAATATGCATTTTAGCGTAAAAGTGTAGACGATAAAAGTTGTAGACAATTTAAAAACCTACAACTTTAATTTCGAACATTTTTTTTGTATAACGTTTAGTTTAGCGGTAATAGTGATTTTTTTTCATGAAAAGCTTTAACAAAACGTATTTTTTAAGATTTCGGCCGTAGTGTCCATTTACGACAAAAATTCATATAAGTAGTAATACAATTTATTGAAAATTAAAAGATCTACAACTTTTGTTTAAAGAATTTTTTTCTAAAGAGCCTCGTTTAGCGTCAAAAAGTGATTTTACGTATTATTAAGCCAAACTAAGGTTGGTTTTCATTTTGCATCATTTACTCATGATGAAAATAAGGTTATGTTTTGGAGGTTAGTTTTTTTTGTTTATTTCTAATGTTTTATTACTAATGCTAGGTTACATTGTTCATTATTTGCATTGGCAAGAGAAATTTGTTTGAGTGTTTCACACTAGATTTTTGGTTTTCTCATCGAACCGGCGGGTTCATCCATTATGAGGAACTGTTGATTAATTTGTACCGTAAGTATGGAGCATGAGTTTTTTGGACACCGAGTAGTAAAATATTCCAGTACTGTAGGAGATAAGATCTTAATGTAAGACAAATCGAGCCAATGATCCTATTTTTAACATAATTTAACTATTTCTTATCAGCATCTAGTAGGCTAATGTAGACCAACACCATAATATTTCCTACACAAAAATATTTCGCATTTAACATTCTTTCTTATCACAGAGAAAATTCTACCTAAAAAATCTGGTGTGAAACACTCACACGATTTTCCCTTGACAATGCAAATAATGAACAATAGTAATAAAATATTAGAAATAAACAAAAAACTTACCTCAATAAACATAACCTAATTTTAATCATTAGTGAAAGACGCAAAATGAAAATCAACCTCATTTAGGCTTAAAAATACGGAAAATCACTTTTACGTTAAACTAGGTTCGTTTACTTACTATTGATGCACTTTATACGGGTACTGCTCTCTATCTCTATCTCCCCCTCCCTCCCTCCTTTTTTCTTCTTGACTTAAAAGTTAAGTTCGATACCACTAGAGGACCCAACACGAACATTTTCATCAAAATCGGTCAACCGGAAGTAGTAGTTCGTGTAATTTTTCAATTTTTTATGATTTTCTTAAAATCGGCTCATTTACTGTACTTTATATGCTCTACAAGATAAGGTAGGCGCCATGTCTTCTGAAATTCTTGGGGAGGCTGTTCCCTCGTAGAAAAAATGTTTTTATTAGGATTGAAGCTTTAATAAGCAGTTTAGCGCAAAAGTGTATATAATAAAAATTGTAGAAAATCTTAAAATCTCTTATTTCGAACATTTTTTTGTATAACGCTTAGTTTAGCGGTAATTAGTGATTTTCCGTTTTTTTCATGAACATTTTGTAAAGAACGTCGATTTTTTTAAGATTTCGGCCGTAGTATCGATTTACGACAAAAATGCGTACAATCAAATTTGTAGGAAATTAAAAGATCTGCAATTTTTATTTTAGCATTTTTCTCTACAGAGCTTAGTTTCGTAAAAGTGATTTTCCGTATTTTTAAGCCAATTAAGGTTGGTTTCTATTTTGCATCATTCACTCATGATTAAAATAAGGTTATGTTTTCGAGGTTATTTTTTTTGTAAAAACTTGTAAAAGCACAATTGATATCAAAAGTAGAATTGCTCAAGCTAGAAAAGCCTTTGAAATGAAAAACAGCTTACTGACTACAAACATTGACTTACAGATTAGGAAAAATCTCTTAGAACTCTATGTTTGGAGTGTAGGATTATATAGGAGTGAAACATGGGTGATAAGGGCTGTAGAAAGGAAGAGGGGATAGAAGCTTTTGAAATGTGGTGTTATAGGGAAATGTTGAAGATTAGGCGGGTGGATAAAATAAATAATTTAAAGGTTCTTACGAGAGTGAATGAAAAAAGAACTTACCAGATGAAGGGATTGGTTAGTGGGGCATATCTTAAGATATCCAGGTATTGGTCTATCAATAATAGATAGTAATATTGAGGGAGTGAATTTTAGGGGGAGACAAAGGTTAGAATATATAAAGCAAATTACAGAAGATGTAGGGCGTTACAGGTATTTAGATATGAAACGACTTGCGCAGGATAGAACAGATTGGAGAACTGCATCAAACCAGTCAAGAGACTGATGACAAAAAAAAAACTGAAGTAAGCAATAAATTGATTCTTAGCGCGGTCGCATTAGTTAGTTTATAAGTTGAAAGAACTTTCTAATGAGAATAGTAAATTGTGGTTTGTGTTACATAATCTTGGACGGACGGAGTGGTCTGTTAAAAGGTCGTTTGCTATTGGTCATTCATTAGTCCATTAGAAATGCCTCCTCGATTTCTTCTTGTCACTTGTCGTCATGTCAAATGCATTGCCTACTTCTGTTTATAAGTTACTGAACCAGTTTCTTATTGCCCTGTTACCTTTTACTACTAAAAGCGTACCAGCTTACAATAATCACTTTCTCATTCATAATATTTCGTCACCGATTAATGATGGCAGACCGAATCGTCTTTCCCGTTGATCTACTGAGCAGAACTACATTCGACTTGTTGTTTTATTTAGATCATCCGCTGATTTGAATCTCTAGAGGCTTTATTGAATAAAACTAGGAGTAAGGTGGTTTACCATTTCCTTCCTCACTGAGCGATAAGTAACCTATGCTTATCATCATGTCAGGCTCTTTGAAAAGTATCTATCCTGCAAATGACACCTTCACTTCATTCACCATAGGGCTGTATAAATATTCATTACTCTCAGAGAATATAACTTTGATTAGTTTCTTTTACACCTATACCTCTTCCGTTCTTAAATATTTTAGTGGTATAATTGACTGACCCCATGTGATAAGAAACAGAACAATTTTTGTTGCCCTGGAACTAGCAGATCGAGTGGAAATAATTTAATATTCCACCTGCCTATTACTGGAATGAATTGTTTAGTATATTAAATTTTTACGTTCATTTTTACTTTCTCTTGCCTGTATGAATTTATAGGAGAAAAATATTGTTTTCATGTCGATTGACGAAATCGAATTTTCATCGGATCTACACTTTTTAGACCTCTTGAACCCAAAATACATGTTTTTTAGCGATTGGTGTGTGTGTGTGTATATGTGTGAACAAAATATCTCAAGAACGGAACATCGTACGAAACTGAAACTTAAGTTAGGTACCACTGGAGGACTCGCACGAACATTTTCATCAGAATTGGTCAACCGGAAGTAGTAGTTTATTCGTGTTATTTTTCATTTTTGTACGATTTTCGTAAAAAAGGCTCCTACGATTTTTTTAAAAAATTGCCTCGTTTACTGCATTTTGTGTGCTCTACAAGAAAGGGTAGGGCGCCATGTCTTCTGTAATTCTTGAATTCTTAAAATTTTGAGGGCTGTTTTCTCGTAAAAAAATTTGTTTTATTAAGATTGCTGCTTTAGTATGTATTTTAGCAAAAACATGTGCCTATACGATAAAGTTGTAGAGAATTTAAAATCCTACAACTTTAATTTCAAACTTTTTTTTGTACGAGTATAAACCTTAGTTTTTCAGTAATTAGTAATTTTGTGTTTTTTTTCATGAAGATGTAAATAAAAATTGACTTTTAAGATTTCAGTCTTAGTATGCATTTAACGACAAAAGTGTATTATATTAAAATTTATAGGAAATTAAAAGATCTACAAGTTTGATTAAGAACTTTTTTCTCTACAGAGCGTAGTTTAGCGTGAAAGAGTGATTTTCCGTATTTTTAAGCCAAACTGAGGTTGATTTTCATTTTGCATCATTCACTCATGATTAATATGGTTATGTTTTTGAGGTTAGTTTTTTGTTTATTTCTAATGTTAGGTTACATTGTTAATTTTTTGCGTTGGCAAGAGAAAGTTGTGCGAATGTTTCACATTAGATTTTTCGTTATTTTATTCGTATAAATCACGAAACACGGAAGTGTATTAGGCATTTTATACCGATTTAAAAACAAAATATGTGCCCATTTTTTAGCCCATTTTTCACATAGTCCATGTTTCAGTACATGCGGTAAATTTTAAGAGGAAAAATATGGTATTACAGGAGGGTTGCTGCATGTTTTCTTATTAATTTCAGCTAAAATTTAGCCTTTTAAAGTGTTTTCGTGTAATTGCTTTCCTTTAAAAGGATGTACCGTTGGTTCTAACTCGTAACGTCCATCGGAAACGAAAATAACAATTTTTTTAAAAAAACGCTCTAATTCCTTTACCTTTGTACTAAAAGGCCGAATTTTAGCTGAAATTAATTAAAAAACATGCAGAAACTCTCCTGTAAAATTTTTCCTTTTAAAATTGACCGCGCTACATGTTCTGAAACATGGACTAAGTGAAAAATGCGCTAAAAACCGGGCGCATATTTTGTTTTAAAATCGCTACAAAATGCCTAATGCACTCCAGCGTTTCGTAATTTATACGAATAAAATAACAAAAAAGCAATCTTTAAAACGAGCCTTACCAGAAATTTTTATGTTTCTTACTTGATGAGATACGCGGTTCCAAACACAGGCTTCTTCTTTCATTGTACGTATTATAGGTAGTGTTATTTACAACTCTTTCTATTCTGTTCTTAAATGCTTGTTATATAATATTGACTGACGATATGTTAAAAAACATAACTATTTTATTGTAGCCCTGGAACTACCAGATTAAGTGCAAATATTGTAATACTCAACCTGCCATTATTTAACAAATTAATTAATATACGAGGTGTGGCTATTAAATAACGAGACTGCCTTGCAAAAAAATTTATTTTAATTTTATACATAATCACTTATTGTCAACTTCAATATACACTCCTTCTCTTTCCCTTTTCCCTACAACGCTCCATCCGAATTTTCCATTGTTGGAAACAGTGCTGGAAGTCATCTTCTCTCAGCTCCTTCAGGACAAGTGCCGCTTTCTCTTTTACAGCTTCCACAGACTCAAATCTTGTCCCTTTTAATGCATATTTCACCTTAGGGAACAGCTAGAAGTCGCATGGTGCAAAATCTGGTGAATAAGATGGATGTTCTAACACTGAGATGCTGTACTTGGCTAGGAACCTCTTGACAGGTAACGCGGAATGAGCTGGCGCATTGTCTTGGTGGAGAACCCATGATCTTTCCTTCTACATTTCGGGGCGTTCTTTCCTTACTCTTTGACGTAGTTTAGAAAGTACTTCAAGGTAGTAATATTGATTAATTGTTTGACCTTCAGGAATCCAGTGAAGGTACACAATCCCATGGATATAAAAAAAATCATCATTGCATTAAATTTTGACTTGCTCATACGAGCTTTTTTGGCTCTCGGTGAAGTTCGGCTCTTCCATTGCATGGATTGGCGCTTCGTTTCCGAATCATAAGTAAAAAACCACGTTTCATCACATGTTACTATAGTTTCCAAAAAATTTGGGTCATTTTCAATCGCGTACAAAGTGTCAGTAAAACATTTTTGCGAGCTTCATTTTGAAACATTTTTGAGCGGCACGTGTCCGGAAGGAGCTGACAGAAGATGACTTCCAGCACTGTTTCCAACAATGGAAAATTCGCATGGAGCGTTGTAGGGATAGAGAAGGAGTGTATATTGAACGTGAAAATAAGTGATAATGTATAGAATAAAAATAAAATTTTTTACAACGTCAGTCTCGTTATTTAATAGCCACACTTCGTATGTAATATTATATCGGTGTCCCACGAAGAGGTTGCTATTTTTGAATTAATATGCCGGACGTATCGCACACTTTACAGGCTGGAAACTTTACAGTTATACTAAATAGATATGGGAAAATAACCCTCCAGTTTCTTTTGCTTATGAATAATAAAAACAAAATGGGGGAAAGTAATTTTATTTGCATAATCATTTCAAATTAGTTGTTTGTTACAATGTTACTTAAGTAATAAAATTTAAGAAATATGAAAGTGATAAGTTATTAATGAACACAATTTGTTTCATTATCTTTATTCGAATTGATGTCCATCAATAGCTATGCACTGATAGCAACGAAACAAAAATGAGTCATAAGCGTTTTTGAATAATTGCCGAGGTATCAACAGCAGTTCCTCTTCAATCAGGCTCATTAATTCATCTTCTATTTGAATGGTGTGACAAAAATTTTCCTTCAAAAAGCCCCCAGGAAAAATTCGCAAACAGACAAGTCTGGCGATCTTGGAGGCCGCTTCCACGACGTATCCAACGGTTAGGAAGATTTTGATTTAAAACCGCTTTGATTACGTTAGCATAATGTGGAGGAGCTCCATCATGCTGGAAAAAACGTTCTGCATCTCCGCCTGAGAAAGATGAGGAACTATGCGATTAGTTAAAATTGATCCGTATCTGTCTCCATCATTGTCTGATGGGATATGTCATACGATTTTTTCGGCATAATTTTTCAAAAAGCTTTTTTTCTACCAGTATTAAACACTATACACCATCCAAATCGAACTATTTATTTTAAAATATATTTTTTACTGCTTCAAAATTCTTTAAGAAACTTTGGTCGGTTTTACGGCATCTATAAAAATAATTATTCAATAATTAGACAAAATGTTTATTTTTCTTTCTTAAATTTATGTTCTAGAGATTGCAGTAATCACAAAGAAAACAAGAAAAAAGAATTGACTCATTATTGTCATTAAATTTTACGATGTTGTTTTTGACCCATTATGTGTCATTCGAATTTGATCTATTACTAGCCAATCAAAGTAATCTTTATTTGAATTTTTTGATTTATCGGTTTTTGTCTCTATTTTTAAATCTTTTTTTAAGATGGTACTAAAAAATTTCTGTACTAAGATTTATTTCTAGAAATATTTGATTATTTCGTTATCCCAGAATACATCTTTGTATTGTATAAGAATATTTGTTTTGCCCGGTTTGGATTCGGCTCCCACGTCCACTGATTCCGGTTGATTTTTGTAACGTAAAATGAAGCTCTCCAAATAATTCAGGGAATAAAAATTTTAATTTTTCCTATTACTTGGTTTTTTTAGGATTCACATTTGTACCTTCTGTGACGATAAATGGTACTTTTTCTTAATGTTTTTTGTGACAACGAAATTATATCGTTTAAGTAGCTACATCTGGGAAACTGGAGCTAGTTTAAATGAATTATCAAAAAATATAATTTCATTTATATGAATATTTATATGTATTCCCTCTGGGGTACCAGCGCGTGCGCAATTGGTAATGTTCTTGAATTTTTACTTTCTCTTGTGTATACGAATATGTAGTAGGAAGGTAATAAAGGTATTGTTTTCATGTCGATTTTTCGGAATTGAATTTTCACTGGATCTACACGTTTTCAGACCCCCTGGACCTAAATAACATGTTTTTAGGAATTTATCTGTGTGTGTATGAACAAAATATCTCAAGAACGGTACATCGCACGAAGTTGAAACTTGAAACGTACTTAATTCCACATGTTCCAACAAATTTGAATTAACTTTACCCACATTTTATGTGTTACTACTAGAGGACCCGACAGGAACATTTTCATCAAAATAGATCAACCGGAAGTAGTAGTATTCGTGTAATTTTCCACTTTTTTGCAATTTTCTTAAAAACGGTTTTCACGATTTTTTTAAAAAATCACCTCATTTACTAAACGTTTTATGCTCTACAATATAGGGTAGGCGCCATGTCTGCTGAAATTCTTGGAGTGGTTGTTTTTTCGTAAAAAAATTGTTTTTTTTTTTAAGATAATGGCTTTAATATGCATTGTAGGACAAGTGTTTATAATAAAAGTTGTAGACAATTTAAAAATTTACAATTTTTATTTCAAACAATTCTTTGAATAATGCTTAGTTTAGCGATAATTAGTGATTTTCTTTTTTTCCATGAAAGTATATGTAAGAAATGAATTTTTTTTAAATTTCGGCCGTAGTATGTATGCATTGTACGACTAAAGTGTAATATAATAAAATTTCAGTTTCAGGGCTTTGTCGCATTACAAACTGGCATAATCTCCAACGAAGTGCAACTTAATTCTTGGTTTTTCTATAAATAAGTTAAATGTAGCAAACAGCGTTTTTCCAGGCACCTATTCATATTGAAAGCTTAGGAGCTCTGAAAATATTTCTTCTTTTTATTAATTTCTTTCTTTACACTAGGTACAGAGAATATAAATGTAGCTTTGGTAATTAGGAATAATAAAAGGTTAGAAATATGTTAGGAAAAAAATAAAATATAAATCTCTTTTGCACGAGAGAAACATGGCACTACTATCGGTTTCATAATCAGAGACACCCGAGTTTGAATCCTTGCATCTCCAAAACGATGAGTCGGATTTTAACATACTTTACATCAAAATTTAACTCATTTTATTCTGCGTTGACCTATGATAGTCCTATATTTTTAATGTTGTTTAAAAATTGCCATATCGAGATTGGAAGACAAAAAGACCCTGTTTTTTTTGCTACCGCAACAAATTTCATGCGTTTAGAGGCGTGTAACTCGATAATTATTTGACCGAGAAGTTTGAAATTTTGAAACAATAAGACAAATATATTTCTACAGCGTTTACGAAATTTCAAAGTCGTACGTTATTAAAATTTTGATTTATTAACAATTTCAATATTCTTAACCTTTGCTATCTTGGTAACCGCTCGATCGTTCAGCACGGGCAAATTATCATTTTATTCAGCGTAAAAAACTTAGTACAGATATGTTAATAACATGAAATATTGATCAGCCAATATTGTGATAGAATTTTAAAAATTTTGAAAAATAGACTGGGTAATGCGGGGTTGGTGCTACTATCCATGTTGCCAGTTTGTGTACGTAACATCCTCTCGGACTGTCTACCTGAATTCACACTGCATTGTCAATTCAGGTAGACAGTCAGATTCAGGCAACATGGATAGTAGCCCCCCGCCCCCGCATTACACAGTCTATTTTTCAATTTTTATTAAATTCTACCACAACATTGGCCAATCAATATTCCATGTTATTATCATATCTATACTAAGTTTTTTGCGCTAAATAAAATGATAGTTTGGCCGTACTAAACGATCGAGCGGTTACCGAGATAGCAAAGGTTCAGAATATTGTAAATGAATCAAAATTTTAATAACGTACGAATTTAAAATTTCGTACACGCTGTAAGAATATAATAGTCTTTGTTTTTGTAAAATTTCACACTTTTCGGTCAAATAGTTATCGAGTTACACGCCTCTAAACGCATGAAATTTGTTGCGGTAGCAAAAAACGGGTCTGTTTGTTTTCAAACCTCAATATGGCAATTAAAAAAAAAATCATTAAAAATATAGAACTATTATAGGACAACGCAGAAAAAATGAGCTAAATTTTGATGTAAAGTTTTTAAAAATCCGACTCATAGTTTTGGAGATTCAAGGATTCAAACTCGGGTGTCTATGATTATGAAACCGATAGTAGTCACGAAAAATTCTGTGCGATTTGCCATTGTTTTAATTACAGAAGACGGGATACAATATATAAATATACAAGTATTAGATTCAGTTTGGTTACGAACGTAGAGTAAGTCGTTTTGTTCGATGACCGTTGAGTATGAAACGGACCGTGATCTGAACAACCGTGTATTGTTGTTGTTTAGGTCAACAGCCGAAAGGCTGGTTTGAACCTCTAGAGGTTTTACTAAGTAAAACGAGGAGTGAGGTGGTTTACCATTGCCTTCCTCACTGAGTGGAAAAGTATGCTTATCAGCATGCCGGGCCCTCTGAAAAGCACATATTTTCTACTCTGCAAATGACATCTTCACTTCATTCACCACAGGGTCTGGCTGTATAATGAAATCCATTACTTTCAGAGGAGATAACTCTGATTAGTGTCTTTTACACCTCTACCTCTTCTGTTCTTAAATGATTCAGTCATTTAATTGGCTGACCATTTGATAAGAAACAGAACTATTTATTTTAGCCCTGCAACGAACAGACTTAGTGTAAATAATTTGACACTCCACCTGTCTGTTATGGGCAGAACCATGTATTAACTGTCACTTTTTACCGTTTAACACCCTTACACACATGTCCAAATTCATTCATGCATCCATCCAATTTGTTAAAAACTGTACTATTATACAGGTGAACCTTTTTATCTCAAACTTCTATAACTCGAATTTAATTTCTATTTGTAACTGCTCTTACTTTTTGATTAATGTTAAGTCGGTACAAAATGTATTACTAAATTATATCATATTACTTTATATTGCCTATATGAATGTATAGGAAGGAAAGTATTGTTTTCATGTCGATTTTAAGAAATCGAGTTTACACCGGGTCTACACGTTTTCAGACCCCCAGAACCTGAAAAACATGTTTTTAGCGATTGGTCTGTGGATGTATAAGTGTGAACAGAATATTTCAAGAACGGAACATCGTACGAAGTTTAAACTTGAAACCTAAGTTAAGTAGGCCTACCATTAGAGGACCCGACACGAACATTTTCATCAAAATCGTTCAACCGGAAGTAGTAGTTATTCGTGTCATTTTTCTTTTTTTTTGCAATTTTCTCAAAAACAGCTCCTACGATTGTTTTAAAAATCGCCTCATTCACTACATTTTTTTATGCTCTACAAGATAGAGTAGTCGCCATGTCTGCTGAAATTCTTGGGGAGGCTTTTTTCTCGTTAACAAAATTTTTTTAAGATTGCGGCTTTAATATCCATTTTACCGCAAAAATGTATATATTAAAGGTTGTAGAGAATTTAAAGTGTTACAACTTTTATTTAAATAATTTTTTGTATAACGCGTAGTTCAGCGATTTTCTGTTAATTTTTTTATGAAAATCTGTTTAAAAATGAATTTTTTTAAGATTTCGGCCTTATTATCCATTTTACGACAAAAATGCATATAATTGAATTTATATGAAGTTAAAAGATCTAAAACTTTTATTTCACGTATTTTTTCTACAGAGCTTAGTTTAGCGTCAGAAAGTGATTTTCCGTATTAAGCCAAACTAAGGTTGGTTTTCATTTTGCATCATGCACTCATGATGAAAATAAGGTTATGTTTTTCGAGGTTAGTTTTCTTTTGTTTATTTCTAATGTTTTATTACTAATCTTAGATTATATTGTTGGTTATTTGCATTGGCAAGAGAAAGTTGTGTGAGTGTTTCACACCAGATTTTTATTGGTCGGCTTGCTAATGATTGTAGATTCGTAATTGTCTTGGATGACCACAGCACATTCCTGTGTCAGATGATGATGGAGGAGATGATGCCGGACGGAAGTTATAAAAAATTAAACGTTGAATTAAAATTTTCTTGACGTGTGGGGGTCGTGGGAGGTAAACTGTAATCTTCTCCTTTACTAAATTAGCTGTCGTTTGTTATTACTGTACTGCAACGTGATTGGAAATGCACGTGGTCCCGACCACGTTTCTACCTAATTATATATAGACATACTTATCAAGTTTTTACTTTCGCTTACCTATAAATATATAGGGAAGGAAAGTATTGTTTTTATGACTATTTTTGGAAATCGAATTTTCACGGGTTATACATACTCGTTTTCAGGCCCGCTGAACTTAGAAAAACATGTTATTAGCGATTGGTGTGTGTGCGCGCGCGTGCGTGCGAGTGTGTGTGAACATAATATCTCAAGAACGGAATGTTGTACGAAATTGAAACTCAACACTTTCAGTACCAACGTCCGGAAAACTGGACGTCGATATATTTTACGTAGTGATAACATTCGGTTTACCGGACGTCAGTAAGTTATGCATAAAGTTCCAACGTCCAAAACTCAGTGTAGTTGCTGATGACCTAGCTGTCGATGCGGCTTTAAATAAACTAAATAACACTATTTGGAATATTTTTAGTGTTAAAACGATTTATTTTTTTATGAATTCAATAAAAATTAATTTTTAACAGGAAATTTCATTTTTCTGTAACGTTGAAATTTTGGTTGACAATGGGAGGCTTACGCCTGCAAGTTTTCGAAATAAGGGCTGGTACTTTTTGTACACCCTTACTCAAATTAAAGGGTTAAGTTAGTTAGCAATAAAGGACCCGAAACGAAAATTGTCATAAAAATTAGTAAACCGGAAGGTAGTAGTTTATTCGTGTGATTTTTCACTTTTATGCGATATCCTCCAAAACGGTTCTTACAATTCTTTTAAAAATCGCCTCTTTACTACATTTTTTATGCTCTATATATAAGTTAAGCGCCATGTCTGCTGAAATTCTTGACGAGGCTGTGCTTTCCCAGTCAAAAATTATTTTTTAAGATTTCGGCATTCATATGCATTTTAGAGCAAAAGTGTATAAACCGAAGTTGTACAACATTTAAAATCCACTTTTATTCGTAACATTTTTTTGTACAACGCTTGGTTTAGCCTCAATTAGTGGTATTTAGATTTTTCCATCGAAATCTGCAATAGAGTAGAATTTTGTTTAAGACTACCTTTGTATGGTTTTTACGACAAATGTATATAATTAAAGTTATTGGAAATAAAAAATGTATTACTTTTATTTCATGCATTTTCTTCTACAGAGCATAGTTTAGCGACAATTAAATGGCTCAACAGAAAAACGTTGCTACTGACAAAATTTACATAAGTGAGGTTTCA
Organism: Catonia carolina; assembly: GCA_035578175.1. NCBI lineage: Eukaryota > Metazoa > Arthropoda > Insecta > Hemiptera > Achilidae > Catonia > Catonia carolina. Next base: position 6,972,316 of record JAQMRL010000014.1, on the reverse strand, counting down.
GTAAAATACGTTCTATAAATCCTTTATTTGATCATAATAGTGAATTCTACCGGATAGAATTGTAACTAAAATCTCGGAAATTATTGAAACAAAATCGTCATACAGGGAAAAATCGTTATACAGCTAAGAATCAGATGGTATCTTTCACTTTCTGTAAAAATTTGATTTTGTTACTTGCAACGTTTTTCCGTTGACCCATTCAATTACTGATTTTCTGTTGTTTTTTTTAAAATTAAAATCGGTAAAAAATGGATTTTTTTTAAAGTTAGTGAACTTAGTGACTTAGTGTGAACGAGTGTTTACGATAAAACTGTATTTAATCAAAGTTGTTGTTTAGGTCATCAGCCAAAAGGCAGGTTAGAACCTGTAGAGGTTTTACTAAGTGAAACTAGGAGTGAGGTGTATTATCATTGCCTTCCTCACTGAGTGGAAAAGTACGCTTATCAGCATGCCGGGCCCTCTGAAAAGCACATATTTAACACTCTGCAAATGACACCTTCACTTCATTCACCACAGGGTCTGGCTCTATAATGAAACTTATTACTTTCAGACGAGATAACACTGATTAGTGTCTTTTACACCTCTACCTCTTCTGTTCTTAAATGATTCAGTCATTTAATTGGCTAACCATGTGATAAGAAAAAGAAATATTTATTTTAGCCCTGCAACCAACAGATTAGTTGTAAATAATTGACACTCTACCTGTCTGTTATGGGCAGAATCAAGGTAATTAATAAACTTTACACTTTTTTATGTATTTTTCTCTACAGAGCCTAGTTTAGAGCCAATTCGTACTTTTACGTAGGTTGATTTTCATTTTGCGTCCTTCACTCAGATTTAAAATTAGGTTATATTGTTCATTGTCTACCGTGCCAAGAGAAAGTCGTGTTAGTGATTCACACCAGATTTTTTACAATATTAACCTAGATACATTTTTTTTAAAGCTATGATACATTTTATGTGGTACAATGTGTATGGTGGAGGAAATCACCTTCCATTTATGGATATATAGCCATGACCTACCATCGGCTATACAATTCTTTTATTTAGTAACTCTGTACAAATGAGATTTAAATAATAGATCAGGACTTAAAACCATGACAATTTAAAAAACTAAATCTAATTAAAAACAATTAACTAATTAATAAATCCAATTAACTAAACAATTTAATCGAATACTCTTGAAAAGACATTAATTATATTATTATGTAAGCCAGACATTTTTTGTAAACATTTCTTTACTTTCTTCCTGTATTAATTAGCCATTCAAGTACACTAATTTTGAAAAGTCTATCGTTTAAATTCTTTTCGAGCTAAAAAAGCAAATAAAATTAGTTTAATAAAAATATATTTTCATGAGACGAAGCGTTTCATTGCTCGTGGCAATTTTTAAAAAGGCGTACCTTTAATTAATGACAAAAACCGTTAGTGATTTCTGTATATACTCTTTAAGAGGAATCTCTATCTAGAGAATTTATGTTTTCAAATTTCTATTTTGATTCTTGACTTTTTGTTACGGATCACTTCCAGTTGAAACTGGAACTTCAAACCCAATGATTTCTGTATCTACTCTTTAAGAGGAATCGAATAACATTATTTTTGTTTCCAAATTCCTAGTTTGACTTCTTTACTTCCGGTCGAAACCGGAACCTCGAACTCAATCTTGGCCCACTAACTTTATGTGTAGATTATGAATCCGAAATCCGTTTGTTGTTAGCTCTTGTAGTTATTGACTTTGATTTCTGAGTAGCCCAAACCTTCCGGTTTCGACCGAAACCGGAACCTAATGATGTCAACTCTTTAAGAAGAATCGAGTGAGAGTATTTTTGTTTCCAAATTCTGACTGATTTCTTGATTTTTTTTTGTTACGGATCACTTCCAGTTGAAACTGGAACTTCAAACCCAATGATTTCTGTATCTACTCTTAAAGAGGAATCGAATAACGTTTTTTTTAGTTTCCAAATTCGTAGTTTGATTTCTTTACTTCCGGTCGATTACGAAGCCGAAATCCGTTTTTTGGTATCTCTTATAATTTCTGACTTTGGTTTCTTGACTTCTGGTTTTTGGCCACCACTTCCTGTCGAAACCGGAACTTCAAATTCAATGTTTTCCCTATATACTCTTATAAGAAAAATCGAATGGCTCTGATTTTGTTTCCAATTTCCGTGTTTGATTTCTTGACTTCAAGTTTCGGGTCACTTACTATCAAAATCGGAACTTGAAACCCAATTTATACCCACTAATTTTTTGTGTAGCTTACGAATCCGGAAACCGTTTGTTGTTATCCCCTGTAGTTTCTGACGTCTGGGTGTGACTGACGGACGAACAAAGAAAAATGATAAATGACAATTTTAAAAATTTCCACCGATGAGGCAAATAGGTCCATTTAAATGTCCCCTCTCTCTTAGAAACAGACGATAAATACAGAGAGCATTTTATACGAGTAAGTGAGGATACGAGATGTGGCTATTAAATAACGAGAGTGACGTTGTAAAAAATTTATTTTAATTTTATACATAATCACTTATTGTCACCTTCAATATACACTCCTTTTCTATCCCTACAACGCACCATGCGAATTTTCCATTGTTGGAATCAGTGCTGGAAGTCATCTTCTGTCAGCTCCTTCAGGACGCGTGCCGCTTTCTCTTTTACAGCTTCCACAGAATCAAATCTTGTCCCTTTTAATCTAATTGTCTTGGTGGATGATGTAGTAGTTTATTTGTATAATTTTTCACTTTTTGCGATTTTCTCATAAACGTGATAGTGGGCAAAGTTAATTTTTATGAAAAATTCACTTCGATTTACCGCTTGATTTATCAATAAAAAAATAATGCGACACAATTTAACCTACCGCACTGTATAAAACCATAAATTTTTATTAATGAAATAAAAAATTGAATAAATTTTTTACCTTAGAATCGGTTAAGGTAAAAATTAACAATGTGTATTGAATACGTAATTAATTAATTGGTGGAATAGGAAAAATTGCAAAAAAGGAAAAGGTGTAGTTAAGCAGAAATAAAAAATGATTAGGCGTTATTTAAAATGAGAGAGGAAGTTGTTTAGAATTATGGGGGATCAAAATAATGATGGATTAATACACCTATCGTGTAACCTTGTCTCTAATAAAAACTCATGCCTAACTGAAAGAGTATTTTATCAACTCTATGATGTGCTTACTACCCATGCAGATATCCATGTATAGCTTGTCTAAAAAGTCTGTGCAATATTCTCTTGTAATTTAGGTCATCAGCTGAAAAACTGGTTTGAACGTCTAGGGGTTTACTTAGTAAAATAAGGAAAGGTGGTTTACCTTTGTCTTCCTTATTGAGTGGAAAGATTTGCTTATCAGCATCCCAGGCTTTCTCTGGGAATCATCTCCTATTCACTCTGCAAGTGACACCTTCACTTCATTCACCACTGGTTTTGGGCTGTATTAGAGGCTGTTCGTAAAGTAGGACGAATTTTAAAGTGCTACAGAACATATAAAATTTATGTAAAATTTAATTGTATTTTACAAAACACATTCAATAACTACTCACATTTAGGTACGAAATTATATCCGCCATATGACCACCCAAGGCCGCGCGGCACTGAGAGATGCGTTCATTGAAGTTCGCGATGACACCTTCACAAACATCTGATAGGATGCCGTTAATAACCCTTGCAATATCATCCTTCATTTGAGGTATTGTTTGGGGTTTTTCACGTTAATTTCTGATTTAACAAATCCCCACAAAAAATGTCACATGGTGTAAGATCTCATGATCTGGCAGGTCATGGTTTCCTTGCAAAGAGATAATTTTTTGAGGAAATTTTTCATTCAGCGGTGCAGATATTTCACGGGATGTTTGACTTGTCGCACAATCTTGTTCTTTTTCTTCCTCCAACCAAGGATTAAGTCGCAGGCATTTCCGAACTCACAAACTATATCATCTATCTCCATCTTCTTCTAGGTCTACCGACATCCCTTTTTCCTTCTGGAGCATATCAGTGTGCCTGCTTTGGTATTCTGTGATCTGACATCCTTGCCATGTGCTGTCTCCAACTTTTGCGATAATCCTGTATCTTTACATTCAAGTTGTAAATACCAAATTCTGACCTAATTTCCTCATTCATTATTTTGTCCAAGCGTGTACACCCCTTAGTTCTTCGAAAAATCTCATTTCTGCCTTCTAGATTCTCCGCTCTTGGTTTTTTGTTGTTGTCCACGCCTCACTTCCGTACTATCTTGTTGGAACCAAAAATTGTAATTTTCCATACCTTCCAACAACACTCAGAAAGCATGTTTCAGTAACGGTCGCCGTTTACAGTGACTGTAGCTCCCTCATTATCTTCAAAAATTTGGTGTGAAACACACACAACGTTCTCTTGCCAATACAAATAATAAACAATATAACCTAACATTAGAAATAAACAAAATAACTAACCTCAATAAACATAACCTAATTTAAATCATGAGTGAAAGACGCAAAATGAAAATCAACCTTAGTTCGGCTTAAAAATACGGAAAATTACTCCTTCACGCTAAACTAGGCTCTGTAGAGAAAAATGATCCAAATAAATGCTGTAGATCTCTTAATTTTCTATAAATTTGATTTTATACATTTTTGTCGTAAAATGCATACTAAGGCTGAAATCTTTAAATAATCGATTTTTTTACACGTTTTCGTGAGAGAAAATAAACAGAAAATCGGTAATTACCGCTAAACTAAGCGCTATACAAAAAAAAATGTTTAAAATATAAGTTGTAGGATTTTAAATTCTCTACAACTTTTATTACATACATTTTTGGGCTTAAATGCATATTAAGTCCGCAATCTTCAAAAAACAGTTTTTTTACGAAAAAAACAACCACTCCAAGAATTTCAGCAGACATGGCTCCTACCCTATATTGTAGTGTAGAGCATAAAACGTTTAGTAAATGAGGTGATTTTAAAAAAATTGTAGGAGCCGTTGTTGAAAAAATCGCGAAAAAATTTGAAAAATAAACTACTACTTTCGGTTAACCGATTATGATATGGTAGTGATAACTAACTTAAGTTTCAAGTTCGTACGATGTTCCGTTCTTGGGATATTTTTTTCACACACATATAAGTATTCATAGACCAATCGCTAAAAACATGTTTTTTAAACGCTTTTATTTAACTTACTCTTGGATCCATCAAATCTTGCAACTTAAAATTTTAATACTTCTACCGTATCAATATGAATCAAACTTTGCACACTAGTTTATCTTCGATGTCAATACGCTGTGGAGGTGTTTGTAAAAAAAAATTTTTTAATTTAAAAAAAAATTTTAAAAACGCTTTTATTTAACAATTACTTAAAAAATTAACTAAAAATAAAAAAAATTTACAAAAAATCACAGAAAAAAAATTACAAAAAAATAAAAAAATAAAAAATTTTTTTTTTAAGAAACGCTATTATTTAACAATTAATCAAAAAGAAATGAACTAAAAAGAAAAAAGAAAAAAATTTACAAAAAAAAATCACACATTACAGTTAAAAATAAAAGCGTGGCGCATTAATACGAGATATAATATTTTACAACGAATATTTTACAATAAATATTATATATATTAATGCGCCACGCTTTTATTTTTAACTGTAATGTCTGTGATTTTTCTTTTTTTCTTTTTAGTTCATTTCTTTTTGATTAATTGTTAAATAATAGCGTTTCTTAAAAATTTTTTTTTTAATTTTTTTTTTTTGATTTTTTTGTAATTTGTGTCCAAGGGTCTGATAACGTGTATATCCGGTGAAAACTTTGATTTCGAAAAATCGACATGAAAGCAATACTTTCCTTGCTATGTATCCATATAGGCAAGACAAAGTAAAAACATTTATTATTCTGTGGAAATTTTCTCTTAGCGAATAATACCTCTCTTTTGTTTTTTGTGATAAAGAAAAATGTAACTTTTAAATGAGGTGTTTTTGGAACGTCCTGTTTATGTGTGTGTGTGTGTGTGTGTGTGTGTTGATGTAAGGCGGGATGCCTAGTCATTATTTTGTCGTACAAAATAGCCTTGGCAATGAACTTGGCCACAGAAAGGCCTTCCTTCCTTAATTTGCACATCATCATATAGGCTTTCAATCTTTCGATTAATAATACAATATTCTTGTGCTGTGCTATTTTTAAACACAAATTACTTTGAACAATTACACCCGCGCAATGCGCTACTAAATTATACTTACATAATGTGGAAGTAGCTACATTACATAATAGAAAACTTTAGTTAAGACTAGAGAATCACAGCCCGCAGTTCCCGAATTGTTATTTTCTCTTGCCTATATAAATATATAGGAAGAAAAGTATTGTTTTCATGTCGATTTATTAAAATCGAGTTTTCACCGAATATACACGTTTTCAGACCCCATGAACCCAAAAATACATGTTTTTAGTGTGTGTGTGTGTGCGCGCGCGCGCGCGTGTGTGCGTGCGTGTGTGTGTGTGTGTGTGTGAACAGAATATCTCAAGAACGAATTATCGTACAAAGTTGAATGAAACTTTAAACTTAAGTTAGACACCACTAGAGGACCCGACACGAACTTTTTCATCAAACTCTGTCAACCGGAAATAGAAGTTTATTTGAGTAATTTTTCACTTTTTGCGATTTTCTCAATAACGGATCCTACGATTTTTTCAAAATTGCCTCCTTTACAACGCTTTTTATGCTCTACAAGATATGGTAGGCGCCATGGTCTATGAAATTCTTGAAGAGGCTGTTGTGTCGTAAAAGTGTTGGTTTTGTATAAGATTGTGGCTTCAATATGCATTTTACCGCAAAAATGTATATAATAAAAGTTGTGAATTTAAAATCCTACAACTTTTATTCCAACATTTCTTTTGTACAACGCTGAGTTTAGCGGTTATTAGTGATTTTCTGTTTTTTTTTTCATGAAAATTGTAGAAAAATGGATTTGTTAAGATTTCAGCCTTAGTATATATTTTACGACAAAAGTTTATATAATAAAATTTATAGAAAAATAAACGATCTACGACTTTTGTTTGAAGCATTTTTTTCTACAGAGCCTAGTTTAGCGTCTAAGAGTGATTTCTCGTATTTTTAAGCCGAACTGAGGTTGATTTTCATTTTGCATCATTCACTCATGATTAAAATTAGGTTTTGTTTTTGAGATTATTTTTTTATATATTTCTAATGTTTTATTTCTAATGTTAGGTCATATTGTTCGTTTTAGCATTGGCAAGAGAAAGTCGTGTGAGTGTTTCATACCAGATTTTTTTTTTGTCTCTTAAAACGCTGTTTGTAATCCTCACATGTTCAGTATATTGCGCACATCCCTTGGTCGTCCGATCCAATTTATAAACAAGTAGCTACAGTTTTAAAGGAAAGTTACAAAAAATTTCTAAGGATTCTGAAACGTATTTATCAGTACCATCATAATTGTGTGTGGGTGTTAGTTTGTGAAATCCATAAAAAGTATACCACGTGACACTAATAATCAAGGTCATATCTAATTTAATGATTTTTAGGCCCTTACTTTCCTTTAATCGTTTCATTACGCTTATTTTGTTTCCAATGTGTTTTTTTTTCACTTTTTTATATTTATAAATTTTTTTTAGTAATTAACTACGACGCCATCAAGTTTAAATAGTAATTAAATAATTCCCATTGGCGAAAAATATCACCACTTTTCTTATTATGACAATTACCCCTGAGTATGGCGTGTTACCTTTAATCTACCATTTTTACGTCAATGGTGGTTTTATAATTTTATTTTTTCACTTTAATGGAAGGTGTTGTGTATGTACAAAAAATTATTTCGTTAGTAAAAACTATTAAGTAAAAATTAAAGTAATTATTGAAAGTAAAAATTATTTTTACTTTCTCTTGCCTATATGAATATACAGGAAGGATAGTATTGTTTTCATATCGATTCTTCGAAATCGAGATTTCACCGGATCTAAACGTTTTCAGACCCCCTGAACACAAAAACCATGTTTTTAGCGATTTGTCTGTGTGTGCGTGCGTGCGTGCGCGTGTGTGTGTGGACAGAATATAAAATTTAAAAACATCCAAATGAAATTTTTAAAACCGTTTTTCTAGAAAATAGTTTTGTCGAAAAGCTTATTATTATCTGAAATGTTAGGTTTATTGTTATGAACAAAAATACGAGTATATTTCTTCTTATTCTTCTTACTATCAAGGAGTATGCATAAACCTTTTTTGAACTCACAAACAAATCTACCCATAAAAAATAATACGAGATATTCCAACCCGCACAACATCTCGACTACTGGATCTTCTTCGAGGTCTTCCCATCTCCCTTCTTCCAACTGGAATATACTCCTTAACTTTGAAGGATGTTCTCTCCTCTGGTATCCGTTCCAAATGTTGCCTCCATTGATCGCGGTACTCCTCCACTTTTTCATTCAGACTATACACCCAACTCAGATTTAATTTTTCACTATGTATTAGATCCAGCGTCGAGCAGCTTTTCACCCTTTTTTAAACCTCATTTCACCTACGTTGATCCTACTTTCTTGGCGTTTCATGGAAACTTATGATTCACTTCGGGCTCACTAAAATATTAGTCTTATACTAGTAGCAGTTATACAGGGTGATTTTTAAGTATGGAAACAGCTTTATATTGCGTAACTGAAACGTGAGTTATTTGGCGAAAGAAGCTTATGCGGTTCTGCATATTTTTAAAAATCCAACCTTGTTTTGGTTTTGAAATTTTTGTCCGCCATATTGGATTCAACTTTATTTTTTTAAATGAAATGTTGGTCGTGTGATACGTCATGTCAATGTGAAATTTTGAGAAAAAAACAATGGCGCAAACCGTTTTTCAATAGATCCCTTCGTGTTTTAGTTATAAGCATTCAAAGTTACAATTTTGGGAAAATTGTGTTAGCAATAAAAAAGGTAGAACGCACTGCATAAACCATTTTATTGCATTTTTCAATCATAAAGTATCTAATAACTAAGTTTAAACGGTGTTAACACATGATCATAATGAGAAAAAATAATTATAAATAAATAATTCAACAAATAAATTTAATTTTTCATTTTTTATTTTTAATAGTTAGCTAAACATTAACATAGCCATTTATTTTTTTTAAAATCGCCTGGTTTACTAAGTTTTTTATGCTCTACAAGATAGAGTAGGCGCCATGTTTGCTGAAATTCTTGGTGACGCTGTTTTCACGTAAAAAAATTGTTTTTTAAAGATTGCGGCTTTAATATGCATTTAAGCGCAAAAATGTATATAAAAAAAGTTGTAGAGAATTTAAAATCCTACAGCTTTTATTTCAAAAGTTTTTTTGTACAACGTTTAGTTTAGCGTTAATTAGCGATTTTCTGTTTTTTTCTCACGAAAACGTGTAAAAAATCTATTTTTTTTAAAGATTTCGGCCTCAGTATTACGACAAAAGAGTACATAATCAAATTTATACAAAATTAAAAGATCAACAACTTTTATTTAGAGCATTTTTCTCTACAGAGCCTAGTTAAGCGTGAAAGAGTGATTTTCCGTATTTTTAAGCCAAACTGAGGTTGATTTTCATTTTGCATCTTTCACTTAAGTGAAAATTATGTTAAATTTTGACGTTAGTTTTTTTGTTTATTTCTAATGTTGGATTATATTGTTAATTATTTGCATTGGCAAGAGAAAGTCGTGTGAGTGTTTCACACCAGATTTTTTTAAACTTTTTTAGCCTAACTTATCGTTAACAAAAGTACTTTTATTATGTTAAAATATTGTAGTTTTCTTGTTTACAATTTTCTTGATACCTATAGATGTCGAGAAAATAATCTGTGCTTGTTTATACATTTCGTTAAAGCTTGGAAAACTAAAACAAAACAAATAATTGATGGTTCTAGGTACGGACCGGTACGAACCCATTCCTTTTTCTATACTGTGAAACAAAACGGAACGCCTTGTCAATCAGCTGTTACTGTTTATATATATTTTAAATTATTCTTTCAGTTTTACTTCATTGAAAGAACAGTCTTGTTCGTTTAAAAACAAGTTTTCCTAATTGATTTTCTTGTCATTTTATGTTGGTGAATTTTTTTTGAATCTCATTAATAGATTGGTCGTTAATAATTACTAAAGGTTATGGAACTGGAACGGACTCTAGCCGGGTTTCGAACCTTGGACATTCAACTTTATAGGATAGCACGTTAACCACTGCAACGGGGTGGCAATTATTTTATTTTAATTTTTTGTATTAATTTTTTAATTCCTAATGTGTGTACGTTGCAATCTGTTCAATTCGAACAATAAGCAACCCCATGACCCAATGAGATGACGATGTGTATGACGTGTAAATGAGGTGTAGTATTGTACAGACTCAGGCTGACCATTTCTGAGAGAGTATGGTTATTTAAACCCCAATGATCAAAGTACACTGGTAACTACTGTCTAGTATTCAAATACATATAAAATTTTGGATGAACTACCTTTACTAGGATTTGAACCAGGAACGTTCGTCTCCGAAAATCAGCTTTTAAACAGCTGATTCGCGGCGATGACTTTACCATTTGTTTAATCCGGTGAATTTAAAGTGATACTTTCTTTTATCCCTAATGTGTGTACATTGCAATCTGTTCAGTTCAGATCAATAAGCAACCTTATGACCCAATGAGATGAAGATGAAGTGTAAATGAGGTGTAGCCTTGTACAGACCCAGGCCGATCATTCCTGGGAGAGTATGGTTAATTGAACCCGAACCATTAAAGTACACCGGTGACCAATATCTAGTATTCAAATACGTATAAAAGTAACTACCCTTACTAGGATTTGAACCAGGAACCTTCGTCTCCGGAAATCAGCTTTGCTATGTTTTTACCACTTAACCAATCCGGTAACTATAAAGTAATACTAATTGTTTTTTTTTCACTGGTAAGAAAATTCTCGCATTACATTTCTGTAAGTAAGCTGTTATTTTTATTCATTTTATTTTTATTTCCGCCATGGAGTATTTGAAGTTAAAAATTTATTTACTGAATAAAATGTTTCGGACTATTTTAGGATAGATCCGGTAATAATATAGGTATTAATTTTATCAAAGAAATAATCTGGTGTGAAATACTCTCACGATTTTCTCTTGCCAATATAGATATTGAACGATGTAAAATGAAAAAAACATAACCTAATTTTAATCTCGAGTGAACGATGCAAAATGAAAATCAACTTTTGTACATCTTAAAAATACGGAAAATCAGTAATTGCCTCTAAACTAGGCCCTGTAGAGAAAATGCTTAAATTAAAAGTTGTAGGTTTTACTTAGACCTACTCTACAACTTTAATTTTATACACCTTTGTCCTAAAATACATGTTGTTTAGGTCATCAGCCAAAAAGCTGGTTTGAACCTGTAGAGGTTTTACTAAGTAAAACGAGAAGTGAGGTGGTTTATTTTTGCCTTCCTCACTGAATAGAAAAGTACGCTTATCACCCGGGCCCTCTGAAGAGCACATATTTCCACTCTGCAAATGACACTTTCACTTCATTCACCATAGGGTCTGGCTGTATAAAGAAATTCATTACTTTCAGAGGAGATAACTCTGATTAGTGTCTTTCACACTTCTGCCTCTTCTGTTCTTAAATAATTCAGGTCATTTAATTGGCTGACCATGTGATAAGAAACAGAACTGTTTATTTTAGCCCTGCAATGAACAGATTGAGTGTAAATAATTTGACACTCTACCTGTCTGTTATGGGCAACTAAATTACGTATTTAGGCCGTAATCTTATAAAACCTGTTTTTACAAGAGCCTGCCCAATAATTTCAGCAGACACGGCGCTTCATGTAGAGCATAAAACACGTAGTAAATGAGGCAATTTTTAAAAAAAATCGTATGAGCGCTGTTTTTGAGAAAAACGTAAAAAAAGTGAAAAATCACACGAATTAACAATACTACTTCTGGTTGATTGTTTTTTTTGTTTTTTTTTTTAGGTTTTATTTGTTATCGGGAACTATACATTGTTGACAACTACCCAATTTGATCGCTGCTTTTGCTGTATTTTTTTTTGACGTGGATTAGACATGAGTTTGAACAGGGACCCCCAGTAGAGTTTATTCATGGATGGCTGTCAACTGGTCACCATACAAAGTCGCTTGCCCAACCGGTGTTACTTAACAAATAATAGCGACTTTCTACCAGCTGACTAACTGTGCTTGCCCGAAGGCCGTGATTGATTTTGATGAAAATTTTCGTGTTGCGTCCTCTAGTGGTACCTGACTTTAGTTTCAAGTTTCAACATCGTACATTATTCCGTTCTTGATATAGACTATTTTGATCAGGCACACATACACGCGCGCGCATACACACACAGACCAATCGCTAAAAACATGTTTTTTGGGTTCAGGGGTCTGAAAACGTGTATATCCGGTGAAAACTCAATTTCGAATATTGTCATGAAAACAATACTTTTCTTCCCTATATTTCATAAAGGTGTGAAAGTAAAAAAATCGGTTCTAGAAATAATAATATCCCTAGGATTTATTTTGTGAATTTATTTGCACCATCTAGTTTGAATGTGGAACAAGGCACCTGAGGATTTTCCTGTGGATTTAATGGACATTCTGTATTATTGTAATTGGTTTTCCAATAGAGGCTTCGAATGAAAAACGCACAAGAAATGATTATTTTATGTTCGACCTTGGTCATATACCTAATAAATTACTAAAAACAGAAATTATACTTTTTCTATTTTGTTATGTTAGTAATTTGCAATTCAATTGTTATTCAGTATTTTTTTCTTTTTAGTTATTATAAGGTACGTAATTTTCTTTTTCGCTCGACTGTAACCGCCGTTGCGACAAACAAACCGCGGCTATTTTTTATCCAATCTGACTTTGCTATGAAAATATATTTTCAATTTAATCAAATTTTATAAATTTTTATTTGAGGCATAAACGTAAAGTAAAGGCCATCTGGTTATCAAAATATCTGGTGTGAAAGACTAACACGACTTTCTCTTGCCAATTCAAATAATGAACAATATGACCTTATATTAGTAATAAAACATTAGAAACATAACCTAATTTTAATCATGAGTGAAAGACGCAAAATGAAAATCAACCTCAGTTTCGCTTAAAAATACGGGAAATCACTTTTTCACGCTAAACTAGACTTTGTAGAGAAAAATTCTCTAAATAAAAGTTATAGATATTTTAATTTCCTATAAATTTTTATTACATACACTTTTGTCGTAAAATGCATACTAAGGCTGAAATCTTCAAAAAAATCGATTTATTTACACATTTAAAAAAAAACATAAAATCGCTAATTGCCGCTGAACTAAGCGGTAATTAGAGAAAAATTAAAGGAAAAAGCGGCTCTGTTGAGAAAAATTCTTTAAATAAGTTATAGATCTTTTTAAATTTCCTATAAATTTTATGACATACACTTTTGTTGTAAAATGCATAGGCCTACTAAGGCTGAATCTTTAAAAAAAATCGAGTTTTTTACACTTTTTGTAAAAAAAGCAGAAAATCGCTAATTACCGCTAAACTAAGCGTTATACGAAAAAATGGTTGGTATAAAAGTTGTAGGTTTTTAAATTCTCTACAACTTTTATTATATACATTTTTGCGCTAAACTGCATATTAAAGCCGCAGTCTTTAAAAAAAAAACAAATTTTTTTTTCTATGAGAGTACAGCCTCCTCAAGAATTTCAGCAGACATGGCGCCTAAAGAGCATAAAAAGTTTAGTAAATGAGGCGATTTTTAAAAAATCTTACGAACCGTTTTTGAGAAAATCGCAAAATAGTGAAAAATGACACGAATAAAATACTACTTTCGGTTGACCGATTTTGATGAAAATGTTCGTGTCGGGTCCTCTAGTAGTACCTAACTTAAGTTTTAAGTTTCAAGTTCCGTTCTTGAGATATTTTGTTCATACACAGAGACCAATTGCTAAAAACGTGTTTTTTGGGTTCCTGGGGTCTGAAAACGTGTATATCCGATGAAAACTCAATTTCGAAAAATCGACATAAAAACAATACTTTCCTTCCTACATATTCATATACGCACGAGAAAGTAATAATAATTATTTGTAAAATTGTTTATTGATTATTATTAATTTTTCCTTCAAACCTATTTCTCTTTTCTATTCAGATATACTAGCTAAAATATCCGTTCTTTGAACTGTTTTCTTAGTGCTTTTGGTGTAACAATCGGTAAACTTAGGTTTTTTGTTTTCAGAGCCCCATGAAAGCGTTCGGTAAAAAATTTCACATAAAAACGTAACGTTTCAAACCAATATTCCATGTCGTTGTTTTGTTCTTCAGCCGAAAGGCTGGTTTTGACCTCTACAGGCTTTACTAAGTAAAACGAGGAGTAAAATGGATTACAATTGCCTTCCTCACTGAATGGAAAAGTACGCTTATCAGCATACCAGGCCCTCTGAAAAACATATACGTTTCACCCTGCAAATGATGTCACTTCATTCACCACAGGGTTGGCTGTATTTACATTATATTTTACATTCTAATTATTATTACATTACTGTTACGTTATATTTTTTAATTATTTACATTGGGAAGAGAAAGTCGTTTGAGTGTTTCCCATATACTTTTCTAGTTGTCAAATCTTCTGGGATTATGCAATTAAGTCCCCTTGCCTGAAGCAACTCTATAGCATCTTCCTCCGTCCGAATATTTTTAAGTAACTACAAAATTCATAGCAAACTGTGTAGAAACTAAATGTGAAATCGGAGTGCAGTTGACACTATGCAGGAATACTGCTAGTCAGATTGGCACGCTAGAAGCAGGAGTAGGAGAATTGTGTAACTCTTCAGGGAATTCGAATTTGATAGTGGCACACAAAAAACGGAAAATACCCATGACTTCCTCACTGAGTGGAAAAGTATGCTTATCAGCATGCCAGGCTCTCCAAGAAGCACTTTCTACCCTACAAATGACACCTTTACTTCATTCACCACATGGTCTGGCTGTATAATGAAACGAAATTCATTAATCTCAGAGGAGATAACTTAACTCTGACATCTGTCTTGTACACCTCCATTTCTTTTGTTCTTAAATAGTTTAATCATTCAATTGGCTGACCATGGGATAAGAAACAGAACTATTTTATATCCCTGGATCTTGCAGATCGAGTGCAAATAATTTATACTCCACTTGTCCGTCATGGGCAGCTATATTTCAGATACAATGTTGTTTAGGTTACTAGCCGAAAGGCTGGTTTGAATCTGAAGAGGTTTTACTAAGTAAAACGAGGAGTGAAGTGGGTTTACAATTGCCTTCCTCACTCTGTGGAAAAGTATGCTTATCAGCATGCCGGGCCCTCTGAAAAGCACATATTTTCCACTGTGCAAATTACACCTTCACTTCATTTACCACAGGGTCTGGTTGTATAATGAAATTCATTTTTTTCAAAAGAGATAATTCTGATTAGTGTCTTTTACACCTCTGCTTCTTCTGTTCTTAAATAATTCAGTCATTTAATTGGCTGATCATGTGATAAGAAACAGAACTATTTATTTTAGCCTTGAAACTAACAGATTGAGTGCAAATAATTTGACATTCCACCTGTCTGTTACGGGCAGTTCAGATACAAGAGAAAGTGCAGTCAGGTCCATGAATTCACTAGAAAAATCGTTTGTTTTACCGTTAGAATTTGATTAAAGTTGTTTTTATTATTGATAAAACGTAATGCACAGCAAAAAAGTGTAGGTATTTAAAAGAAGTGAAAAGAACAAAAGGATTGTATTCGTTGAAAAACGTGTTTTTGCATCGCGGTTGTTTGTACAGAGAGCGGCCAACCTATCATCCGCTTGAATTCCGTTTTTATTCCAAGGTCTTCTTGTAGTCTGTTCTGTAACAGGTGTCAGATATTTTTTTATGAAATACCGTATGATCCAAAAATTTATGTATCCTATTTGTATGAATTAATTTTCTGTTGTCGTATTGTTGTTATTCGTTAAATTATTAGTAAAATTGTATTATGTAAAATTCGTCGCTTTTGTGATCTAAAATTACTAATCTTTGTCACATTTATTACATTGTACCATAAACAAACGAGTTAAAATTTTTGGGGCATGCTATAGTTATTGTATATTGTACAGCAGAATTGTACGTTATTTAGTAGGCATACGTTGGTTGATTTTATTGGCTATAATGTGTTACGTGCGTGTGTGTGTGTGTGATATATTTGACCTAAAACTGTTAACTTTTGTAATATAACGTAACAAATACGTGCCGTATTATTACGTAGCAAACCTTTTGAATTTTAAAGTAAATACTATAACCTATGTTATATAAATTGGCGGATGACCAATGCCAAATTAATTTACCCACTTGATCACGAAAATTCCACAACTGTACGTTGTTGTTGTTGTTGGTTAGGTCATCAGGTTGGTTTCAACCTCTAGAGCAGTGATTCTCGACGTGGGGTCGTGGTGATATTTTAGGGGGGGGGGTCGCGAAACAATAATAAAATCTTTTATCATATTATGAGAAAAAAAATCATTTATTATAAACATTTTACATGCAATAAGTACACTTACTTGTAAAGAAAAGAAATTAATCATTAATTAATTATTAATGTGATGGTTTCATTTGTTTTTCATTTAATATTTTCTTCATATGTGATCTTCGTTAGAAACATATAGACATTGGTTTAAAATGCGTTTTAGCGCAAAAATGTATATAATAAAAGTTTTAGAGAATTAATGAAACACCTACAACTTTTATTTCAAAAATTTTTTTGTATAACCCTTAGTTTAGCGGTTTTCTGTTTTTTCTCACGAAAACGTGTGAAAAAATCTATTTTTTAAGATTTTAGCCTTAGCATGCATTTTACGACAAAAGTGTATGTAATCAAATTTATAGGAAATTGAAAGACCTACAGCTTTTATTTAGATCATTTTTCTCTACAGAGCCTAGTTTAGCGTGAAAGTGATTTTCCGTATTTTTAAGCCTAACTGAGTTTGATTTTCATTTTGCGTCTTTCACTCATGATTAAAACTATGTTCGTTTTTTGTTAATTTCTAATGTTTTTACTAATGTTAAAACCATTAATAAAAACTAATGTTAATATTAGTATTTGGTTTGGCAAGAGAAAGTTGTGTTAGTGTTCACACCAAATTTTTCTGTGAAGTATTGTTCTTCTTAAAGTCAATTTTCTTTATTATTATTTAATTTACTGTTTTTCAAGAATCACGTTAGTTTTGTTTGGAACATAATTTTTTTAAAACCACTATAATGTTTAAAATCGTCCCCACGCTTCGCGCTATGCGCGGGCATGATTGCTGGTTTTTTTTTATCATGCATGAAATATAATCGTTAGTAGCAAAAAAGAAAACAACTGAAAAATCCCAATGTCAAGGTGAAAATTATAAGAAAAACCACATCTATTGGACATGCTATTAAAAATCCAAAAATAATACAGAATTATCTGATAATTGTTTCTGACTTTTTTTGTTTTTTATGATGGGAAAATACAAGTTAATCAAGAAGAAAATACAATAGGCAGTAATTATGTGGCAGCTCACACCGATATCTGCATTATTAATAAACAAACTATTATATTATAATTATTATTTCTATAGTACATTTTCATAGAATTGTTTTAAATTTTGCTACAGGTGTGCCAATACCAGAGAAGGGAAAAATAAAATAAACAATTACCGCTTCGTTTAAAAATTCCCATTTTATTACTTTCACTTGCCTATATAAATATATATAGGAAGGAAAGTATTGTTTTCATGTCGATTTTTCGAAATCGAGTTTTCACCGGATCTACACGTTTTCAGACCCCCTGAACCCAAAAAACATTTTTTTAGCGATTGGTCTGTGTGTGTGTGTGTGTATGTGAACAGAATATCTCAAGAACGAAACATTGTTCAAAGTTGGAACTTGAAACTTATGTTAGATACTATTAGATGTCTCGACACTAACATTTTTATCAAAATCGGTCGACCGGAAGTAGTAGTTATACGTTTCACATTTTTGCGATTTTCTCAAAAACATCTCGTACGACTTTTTTTTTGAAAATTGCCTTATTTTCTACACTTTTTATGTTCTACAAGATAAGGTAGGCGCCATGTCTGCTGAAATTCTTGGGGAGGCTGTTCTTTCGTAAAAAAAAAATGTTTTTTTTAGATTGCGGCCTTAATATGTATTTTAGCGCAAAAGTGTGTATGGTCAAAGTTGTAGACAATTTAAAAACCTATAACTTCTATTTTGAACTTTTTTTGTATAACGCTTAGTTTAGCGGTTATTAGTGATTTCTGTTTTTTGTTCATGAAAATCTGTGTAAAAATCGCTTATTTATTTCGGCCCTAGTATGCATTTTATGACATAGGCTAAGTGCATTTAATCAAATTTATAAAAAATTAAAATATTTCAAACTTTTATTTTAAGTATTTATCTTTACTAGTCCTGTATAGCGTCAGAGTAAATTACGTATTATTTAGCCAAACTAGGTTGGTTTTTATTTTGCATCATTCACTCATGATTAAAATAAGGTTATGTTATTTTGAGGTTTGTTTTTGTTTATTTCTAATGTTTATTACTAATTTAAAGTTATATCGGTCATTGTTTGCGTTGGCAAGAGAAAGTCGTGTGAGTGTTTTACACCAGATTTTTTCGAATATAACGCGCGCACGATTTTATCGGATCGATTTCGTTCGAAAAAGATGGGTGATAAATTCGATTAAATAGTAAATATTGGTCCATTCTTCTGCGAATTATTCGACTTTTCACCAATTCGAGAAAAATAATTTTCATATGTTGGTAACACACTGATCCATCAAACTTTACTAATAAACTGCCATCTTACGTGAACTGTGTTGTACAAATAAACACAAAACAAGAAGAAAAAATTAAATAGTTCTGTGAAAAAGAATATTGTTACACCTGAGTGAATTACTAAATTATTTTGAATAATATGCTTTATTAGCCTAATAAAATAGGTTTTGTAAATAATGAACAGTGCTTCCAAGTAAGGCTACTTTAAGAAAAAAAATCATTTTTCTATTTCAGTTTTTAGACGAGGTCAAATTAAATTATACTATGTTTACAAATTTTACCCTATTTATAGATATTTGGGTTATAATTAATTTATTTTTTTAATAAACAGCTGTGTATTTTTCAAAATAATATTGTTATTAAATAATTTTCGGAATAATTATTTATGAATCTGGATAACATAAATAGGGTAAAATTAATCCGACTGAGATAGAGTTATGAAGCGAAGCTTTGGGCTGACAAAGATGGAATTAGTTACCAATGAGAAACAAAAAAACGGAGGTGCAGAGCAGCGATGTTTTATATTTTTACTTTCTCTTGTCTATATGAATATATAGGAAGGAAAATATTGTTTTCTTGTCGATTTTTCGAAATCGAGTTTTCACCGAATCTACAAGTTTTCAGACCCCCTGAACCCATAAAACATGTTTTTAGCGATTGGTCTGTGTGTGTATGAACAGAATATGAAGAACGGAACATCCTACGAACTTGAAACTTTAATTAGATACTGCTAGAGGACCCGACACGAACATTTTCATCAAAAACGGTCAACCGGAAGAAGTAACTTATTCGTGTAATTTTCAATGTTTCGCAATTTTCTCCAAAACGACTCCTACGATTTTTTGAAATATCGCCTCATTTACTAAATTTTTTAATGCTCTACAAGATAGAGTAGACGTTTGCTGAAATTCTTGGGAAGGTTGTGTTGTCGTAAAAACTTGTTTTTTTAAGATTGCGGCTTAATATGCATTTAGCTCAAAAATGTAAGTATATTAAAAGTTTTTGACAATTTAAAATCCTACAACTTTAATTTCAAACATTGTTTTGTATAACACTTAGTTAAGCGGTAATTATTAGAAATTTTATGTTTTTTTCTCACGAAAACGTGGAAAAAATATATATTTTTAAAGATTTCAGCCTTAGTATGCATTTTACGACGTTAGTGTGTAATCAAATATATAGGAAATTAAAAGATCTACAACTTTTATTTAGCACATTTTTCTGTACCGAGCCTAATATAGCGAAAAATTTTCCGTATTTTTAAGCCAAATTGAAATTGATTTCCAATTTGCGTCTTTCACTCATGATTAAAATAAGGTTATGTTTATTGAGATTAGTTTTTTGTTTATTTCGATTGTTTTATTACTAATATTATTAGGCTATATTGTTCATTTTTCATTGGCAAGAGAAAGTCGTGTGAGTGTTTCACATCAGATTTTTCACTTTCTTTTGCCTTAACGAATATATTTACCCATAACGGGCATGTCGAGTGTTAAATTAATTGCATTCAATTTGTTGGTTTTAGGGCTACAAAAAATAGTTCTGTTTCTTATCATATATTCAGCCGATTATATTTGAAATATTTAAGAACAGAAGAGGTAGAGGTTTAAAAGACACTATTCAAGAGTTATCTCCTCTGAGAGTAATAAATTTCACTATAGAGCAAGACCCTGTGGTGAGTTAAGTGAATTTGTCATTTGCAGGTTGGAAAGTAGATGGTTTTCGGAGGGTCTGGCATGCTGATAAGCGTACTATTTCAACTCAGTGAGCAAGCAATAGTAATTGAGGCGATTTTACAAATATCGTAGAAGCCGTTTTTGAGAAAATTACGCGCGCGCCCACACACACAGACCCACACACACACACACACACACACACACTCCAATCGTTAAAACCGTTCCATCGTTAATTTTTTTTTTGGATTCAGGGGATCTGAAAACGTTTATATACGGCGAAAACTTAATTCGAAAAATCAAAATGAAAACAATACTTACCTTCCAATATATTCATATAGGTTTCGTAGAAACAGTCTTTGATAAAATCGCAAAAAGTGAATAATAATTATACGAATAAATTATTACTTCCGGTTGACCGATTTTAATAAAAATCTTTGTGCGGGTCCTTTAGTGGTATCCAACTTAAGTTCCAAGTTTTTACTTTGTACAATATTTCGTTGTTCAAATATTTTGTTTACAGACACACATGCACGCACTCAGACCAATCGTTAAAAACGTGTTTTTTTGGATTCATGGGATCTGAAAACGTGTAGGCCTATATCGAGTGAAAACTCGATTTAGAAAAATCGACACTACAACAATACTTGCTTTTCTATATAGTCTCATATACGCAAAAGAAAGTAAAAATTTATTTTGCCACTTGTGGAGAAAATCTTGACTGCGCCTATGGTAGGGCCTATTTCGTATTGGGAAAGAGAAAAAACAAAAGAGAAAATAACGAGATTTAGTCACAATGAAGTAAATGCTTAAAAATTTGTCAAAATTATTTTATTTTAGCTTAACGGAGGAACTAAACAACAGAAAGCTTAAAAAGTTTCTCTGTAGCCGAATAGTTTTTGTGTTATTAGGCTACTACGTGTGACTCAAACATACTTGAAGTTCTTGAGCGTTGAATCTAATACTACGTAATTTATTAATTAATCGTACCAATTAAAATTACATTCAAGTAAAGATATAGGAAGCGCTAAACAATGTTTTTAATTTAATTATTTATTATTTCTTACCTAACTAAGCCTCTTTCTGATGACGTCACACAAATAACGTTTACCTTTAATAGGCCTTCTTATTTAATTGTCCTCTAAATAACTTAATGTAACCTGTTATATAGGTATGTATTTTTTTTATTTCAGTGTGGTTGTACACTCGAATTGTTTTCATATGATATTCCATTTATATCGTGTTTTACTTTTGTGTATGTGTTTATTTGTCTTTACTACACAAAACTCATTTAAATATTTAAGTAATTAATTTCCTTCACTTAATTTACAGCTTAAAATCAAAGTTTACTTTTAACAACCCTATTTTTGGAAATTCGTCTAAATATAAAGTTAAGGATCCCACACATTCGGTCCGAAATATTCGCAGAAGTATCGGTAGCGAAAATTTTTTAAGGTAGGGAATTAAAATTATAATTTAATTTTTTAATTCTCCTTGACGTAATAAATATCGCGGTAGCTTACTAAGCGGAGGTCCCGAGTTCGATTCCTGACTAGAATCTGAAAATTATTACATCCCAAACCCCATCATTACAGTTTCTTAACTCACCGTAGTCGGTAATGATCAAGCTGTTGATGCGACACAAGATTTGTTTTCATTTTATATAGAAAGGAAAGTATTGTTTTCATGTCGATATTTCTAAATCGAGTTTTCACCGGATGTACACGTTTTCAGACCCCTGAACCCAAAAAAAACATGTTTTGAGCGATTGGTCTGTGTGTGTGTGTGTGTGTGTGTGTGTGTGTGTGTGTGTGTGTGTGTGTGTGTGTGTGCGTGCGTGCGTGCGTGCGTGCGTGTGTGTGTGTGTGTGTGTGTGTGTGTGTGTGTGAACAGAATATCTCAAAAACGGGTAGGTACCACTAGAGGACTGGACACGAACATTTTCATCAAAATCGGTCAACCGGAAGTATTAGTTTATTCGTGTAATTTTTCACTTTTTGCGATTTTTTTCAAAAATCGCCTTAATTACTGAAGTTTTTGTGCTCTACAAGGTAGGGTACGCGCCATTGTCTGCTGAAATTCTTGGAGAGGCTGTTTTCTAATAAAAAAAAATGTTTTTTTTAAGATTGAGACTTAAATATCCATTTTAGCGCTAAAATGTAGGCTATATAATAAAAGTTGTAGAGAATTTAAAATCCTAACATTCATTTCAAACATTGTTTTGTATAACGTTTAATTTAGCGGTAATTAGCGATTTTCTGTGTTTTTTTTCAAACGTGAAAACGAGTAAAAAAATAGATTTTTTTCAGATTTCAGCCTTAGTATTCATTTTATGACAAAAGTATATGTAATATAATTTATAGGAAAATAAAATATCTGCAATTTTTATTTAGAGCATTTTTCTCTACCGAGCCTAGTTAGCGTGAAATAGTGATATTCCGTATTACTAAGCCAAACTGAGGTTGATGTTCATTTTGCGTCTTTCACTCATGATTAAAATAAGGTTATGTTTTTTGAGGTTAGGTTTTTTTTTGTTTATTTCTAATGTTTTATTACTAATGTTAGGTGATAGTGGTCATTATTTGCATTGGCAAGAAAAAGTCGTGTTAGTGTTTCACAGCAGATTTTTTTGTTTGATATTACCGTTGTTTTTGTTAACAGTATAATCCCGCCATTATTTTCAAATTCAGAACGACGACAAAATTTAAAGTCGAGTGCTCTTAATCAATTCCATTGCCATTTCTAGCACGAACTGAAAAAAATGAAAAATATACCTGGCTCCTTCGATAGCTTTGTTGGTTATCTGCTGATTGTAATTACGAGGTCCCAGGTTCCTTAATTACCTAATTAGTTAATGCGACTTAAATCACACAAAATGACAATCTTTGAAAACATTCGGTTAATTGAAAAATCGGTTTAAGAGAGAACCAATTGTAGAACACTTTGAAACTGAACACTTCTGAACCGTGTTGTAGTGAATTTTTTAGTCACCCGTTGATTAAAAGGAGAGAGAATTACGAATGCAGTAAATTATGTTCTCTTTTACAATAAAGAATTGGAATTCCTTAGCCGGTCGATTTGTTAATCCTTGAAGGACGTTCATATCTAATCCTGATCCTGATTTCTAAATCTTTCTACATTAGGTCTACCCGCAATCATTTCTTATAATATCATTGCATTCTTTTGCTTGACCTGTTGCCTAGAAAATTGTTCACACTATTTATTTTCTATAAAGTAATATCAGTTCGTATTGCAAACTGTTTTTATTTTTATTTACAATAAATTCACGATTATCCATCATAAATGGGTGTCATAATGGGATTAACTGGAATTGTAACAATGTAAAGCGAAAAATCTGGTGTGAAAACTCACAGAGCTTAATCTTGCCAATGCAAATAATAACAAATATAACCTAACATTTGTAATAAAACATTACAAATAAACAAAAAAACTAACCTCAATAAACATAACCTAATTTAATCATGAATTTAAAATCATGAATAATTAATCATGAGTGAAAGACGCAAAATGAAAATCAACCTCAGTTTGGCTTAAAAATACGGAAAATCAGTTTTCACGTTAAACTAGGCTCTGTAGAGAGAAATTCTTTAAATAAAAGTTGTAGATCTTTTAATTTCCTATAAATTTGATTATATACACTTTTGTCGTAAAATGCATACTAAGGCTGAAATCATAAAAATAATCGATTTTTTACACGTTTTTGTGAGAAAAAACAGAATATCGCTAATTACCGCTAAAGTAAGCGTTTTACAAAAAATTGTTGAAATAAAAGTTGTAAGATTATAAATTCTCTACAACTTTTATTATATACCTACATATTTTTGCGCTAAAATGCGTATTAAAGCCGCAGTCTTAAAGAATCAATTCTTTACGAGGAAACAGCCTCCCCAAGAATTTCAGTAGACATAGCGCATACCATATCTTGTAGACCATAAAACATTTAGTTAATGAGGCGACTTAAAAAAAATCGTAATAGGATCCGTTTTTGAGAAAATCGCAAAAAAGTGAAAAATAACACGAATAAACTACGTCTTCCGGTTGACCGATTTTGATGAAAATGTTTTGTGTCGGGTCCGGTAGTATGTAATTGAAGTTTCAAGTTAGTACGATGTTTCGTTCTTGAGATACTCTGTTCTCAAGCACACACACAGATCAATCGCTAAAAACAGTTTTTTTGCGTTCAGAGAGTCTGAAAACGTCTAGATCCGGTGAAAACTCGATTTCGAAAAATGGATATGAAAACAATACTTTCCTTCCTATGTGTTCATGTAGGCAAGAGAAAATAAAAAACATAGCCTAATTTTAATCTTGAGTGAATGACGCTAAACTTCGGTTTGACTTCTTCTCACAATAAAGGATTCGGTTCCCATCTGTTCCGATCATAACAGCCAGAAAACTATTGGATTATACCATCTCTTGCGTGGCCTTCCAACATCTCTCCTCCCCTCTGGTCTGAATTGCGAAACGGTAAGGGGATCTTTCCCTCAGGCATTCTCTCTATGTGCTCGTTTCATCTTCTCATTCGAGTTGTGAACATCCAATTCCATTCATATGTCCTCATTTCTTAGTTCCCTACGACTGCAATCCTTTGTTCTTAGCAGGAATCGTATCTCTGCCGCTTGTACTTTTCTCTCTTGTATTCTGGTATTAATCCTCGACTCACTTCCATAGAGTAGGACTGGGGCAGCTATCAGCTTGTAAAATTTATCACCTTTTTATAGAATTTGTAAAATTCTATTTTACTTAAATTTGAACTTCACTAATTGACGCTAAACTAGAATTTTTGATAAAAGTACTAGAAATAAATAAATGTATATTTTTTGCAAGTTTAATATATTACTTTTATTGTAAAATACATACTAAGGCCGCAATCTTAAAATATCCAATCTTTTTTACCGATTTTAATGAGGAAAATACAACAAAAAGAAACACTAATTGACATTAAACTGAATATTGTAGAAAAAATGTTTGAAATAAAAGTTTTCGTTTTTTTAATTTATTATAACTGTAATTGTATACGTGTTTGTACTAAAATAAGATTAATAAAAAAAAGGCCGCAATCTTTAAAAATAAATTTACCACGAAAGCACAGCCCCTCCAAGAATTTTAGTAGACATCCCGCTTACCCAAATTGTAGAGCACAATTTAAATAACTGTACAGATGATGCGATTTTAAATAAATCATGTGTAGAAACTTTTTTTTTGAGAAAATCGCAAAAAAGTTAAAAATCGCACAAACTATACTAAGTACTTCTAGTTGATGAATTTGATGAAATGTTTATGTCGGGTCTCCTTGTTGTACCTAACTTAAATTCCAAGTTTCAACTTCATGCTTTAAAATCATGGTTTTGGATTCAGGGAGCCTGAAAACGTGTATTTATGGTGAAAAATCGACATGATAATAATGTAAAATAAAGAAACAAAATGTCTTTACCGTTAAATTTATATAGAAAAACTAGGAAGGTGGTAATGATTTCTTTATAAAGAAAAACTAACACTTGTAAATAAATATTTGCAATATAGTCTACAAATATATTGTAGTACGTTTTTCTCTAAATAAGTATTAAAACGGTAAGTTTTCCATTACATTTTGTTTTATTAATTTCCTATTTTCCTGTTAATCCGGATTTCCGATTTTCGGGTTCCAATTAGTCCGGATTAACAAGGTATTGTGTATGTAATGCGAAAAACGGATAATCGGAATTTAAGTGTATAATTTTGTCACAAAATGATGAAAATTATCAGTTTACCGTATTAAACCAAGTAGGTATAACATTTTAGTCTTCAAAGTGTAAACCAACTGTTGGTAATTTTTGTCCGATCTGAACCAAACTTAGCATTTGGGTTTTTAATTACGTCTATAAACTTAAATGCGGGTACATTGATACTGTGTTCGCGGGAAAATTCCAACGGGTTACCCGATTACATTATTTTCACACTGTATTTTAGTAAATGTACTTTATATAAAACGCTTAACCAATTAAACAATTATACAAAAAAACAAACAAGATCAACTACATTAGAATCACACTCACCTGTACTGGATCAAGTTCTCTCCCCCTCCCCTATCAGTGAGCCTGTTTTTATTGTTTCGTCCTTTACTTATTGAGGAACAGAACAGAGAACTAGTTTTTGCTTAAAAACAAAACAATCATATACTTGCAAATATGTACTAATTCTTAATTAAACCAATGTAAACACGTTACAGGGCGTGTCAAAAGTTATTTCATGTATCTCAAGCAGTGAGCACACCATGATATTAAACAGGGTGATTCACGAAGATAGGCAGAAACTTTGGGAGCTCATTGTACGTGTAAAAATAATGAAAAAGTTTACATAAACATGGGTCCGGAAATGCTTCGTTACCGAGTTACGGCAAGCGAAAGATTTCACCCGGATTTCAGCTTACCAGGTGAAATGAGGTCTTCTTGAAATTCTGGTAAGGTAGATTAAGAGGAGATTTCAATCGTTTCTTATGGTTTTTGACCAGAACTTTGTTATTTCACCAAGAAACAGATAAAAATTTTATTCTGTCAGTATTTGTCAGTCAAATGTAAAAGGTGTTGTATTGACTTATGAATAAAAATTCATTTAATCAAACATCTATTCGCTTTCTGTGTACTTTATTTACACCGTATTATTCAGAATAAAATTTTGTACAAGTTTTATTCAGAATTTTTATTAGTTTCTTGGTAAAATAACAAAATTATTGTGGCTCAAAGATGAAAAAATGTGTTTTTTCACTCCATTTTTTGCATACTTTGGATTTCTCAAAAACTATTTTACTTACAGTTCTGGGACCTGTTTTATTCAATTTATCTGGTCAAAAACCCGTAAGAAACGATTGAATTCGCCCCTTAATCTACCTTACCAGAATTTCAGGAAGATCTCATTTCAACTGGTAAACTGCAATCCGGGCAAAATCTTTCGCTAGCCGTAACTCGCTAACAAAGCATTTAAGAGGCATTTAAGAGGATTTTATATTTATATAAACTTTTTTCATTATTTTTACACGTACAATGAGCTCCCAAAGTTTCTTCATAACTTTGTGAATCACCCTGTATAGTGACTGGATGTTGTGGCGTAGATAAACATTTGTTTGGGGTGTCGGTTTTGACGTAAAGTACCTAATTATACCTTTATTTCCTCAATGTGCTAAAAAAATTAAAACTTCGTTTTTTTCTAGGAAAACTTGAACTTATAATTTCCACCCAGTATTTTTCCCCTCTCATAGTGCAAATTTTAGACCACGTGAGATGACTTTTAATGTTTCTGGAAGCTCTGTTTGGAGCTCACATTTTCAGCATCAATATGATAAAAGTTGTAGAAAATTTAAAAACCTACAACTGTTATTACAAACATTTTTTTGTATAACGCTTAGTTTAGCGGTAATTAGCAATATTTGTTTCTCACGAAAACGTGTAAAAAATTAATTTTGTTTTAAGATTTCAGCCTTAGTATGCATTTTACGACGAAAATGCATTAATCAAATTTATAGGAAATTAAAAGAGTTACAACTTTTATTTAAAGTATTTTTCTCTACAGAGCCTAGTTTAACGTGAAAGTGATTTTCCGTATTTTTAAGCCAAACTGTGGTTGATTTTCATTTGCGTCTTTCACTCATGATTAAAATTAGGTTATGTGTATTGAGGTTAGTTTTTTTGTTTATTTCTAATGTTTTATTACTAATGTTAGGTTATATTGTTAATTATTTGCATTGGTAAGAGAAAGTCGTGTGAGTGATTCACACCAGATATTGTTTTAGTTGAGTTAGATTTTTGTAAGGAAAACTTAATTTTTGTGACTGGCTATACATACAGACCACTGGAGACAGAGCATCGAGTAAAGAATTGGCGAATTGAAAGTGTAGTGAATTGATTTGTACGGGGTTATGGTTTAAAGCTGTAACTGCTCTCAAGGATACACATGTTTTGTTTTCCTCTTAAATTATTAATCAAATAAAATTCCTTTATTTATAATATTACTTTTTTTTATACTAAAGTCTATTTAAATTTAATTGGCCGCTCAAGGTCATATGGTACTTCATATTTGCTCATTTTTAACATTCCCGATTAATACAGAAAAAAAAACTGGTGTGAAATACTCACGCGACTTTCTCTTGCCAATGCAAATAATTTACAATATAACCTAATTTTAATTATGAGTGAAAGACGCAAAATGATATTCAACCTGTTCGGCTTAAAAATACGGAAAATCACTCTTACACACCGAACTAGGCTCTGTACTGAAAAATGCTCTGTACTGAAAAATGCTCTGTATAAAAAAAATGTTGGTCTTTTAATTCCCTATAAATTTGATTTTGTACACTTTTGTTGTAAAATGCATACTAAGGCCGAAATCTTAAAAAATCAATTTTTTACACCTTTTCGTGTAAAAAGAACACAGAAAATCGCTAATTACCGCTAAACTAAGCGTTAAAATAAAATTTGTAGGATTTAAAAGTCTCTACAACTTTTTTATATAAATTTTTGCGCTAAAATGCATATTAAATTCTGCAATCTTAAAAAATCAATTTTTTACGATAAAAGAGCGTCCCCAAGAATTTCAGCAGACATGGCGCCTACCGTATCTTGTAGAGCATAAAAAATGTAGTAAATGAGGTGATTTAAAAAATTCAAACTTTAACGTTCGAATCTTGAAAAAAAATTTACCACAAAAGTGCAGCCCCAAGATTTCAGCAGACATGCCGCTAAATTATTAGGAGTAAAAAATGTAGTAGCGTACACATAAATGAGGGGATTTAAAAAAACCAACGCAGGAGCCGTTTTTGAGAAAGTCGCAAAACTGAAAAATGACACAAATCAACTAGTACTTCCGGTTGACCGATTTTGATGAAAATGTTCATATCGGGTCCTCTAGTGGTACCTAACCCAAATTTCAACTTCTTACGATGTTCCGTTCATAAGTTATTTTATTCACACACAGACCAATCACTAAAAATTTCTTTTTTTTTGTATTCAGGGGGTCTGAAAACGTGTATATCCGTGAAAACTCGATTTTACAAAATCGATATGAAAACAATACTTTCTTTTTTATATATGCTATTTATATATAGGAAAGAGAAAGTTACAATCCTATTAAAAATTCTGAGAATATCTATTAATGTTCCAAATGACTCGGAAGACGATGCATCTTTTTCTGTGGCACCCGGTAGAATGATAGGAACGATTATGTTATGGTGATTTGATAAATGATGATAATAAAGGCCATCTTATTCGAGTATCCAGTAATGTACGGACAGGTGTTCAATAGAGAGATAGTATCTAGGATATATTTTATCAGACGATTTGGTATAATTTAAGATCGGTGAAAGAAACAAGGAAGTGAATGATTGTGTTACGTAGCGTTGTAGTTGTTGAGATGTCTGTGGCTTGGTGTTAATAGCTGCAATCGTTTCTAAGAAGACTCTTTTATTACAATACGTCTTATTACAATTGCATCTCTGTTATTGCTATTTCCAGTGAAAGTTTTCTTTCGTTTCATTCAGCACTTTCTCACCGGCGTTGTAAGACAGAATAATAGTTTCCTTATTAATTGTATTATTTATGTTGTTCGTCTTGAAGCCTTTTCCCACGACGCTAGTTTACTAGCTGCTAGTAAACTAGCTCGTATCAGAGTCGTGGGAACCAAACAACTAGTTTAGTTCAAGCTAGTATTCATTATCGCGCTAGTGACTTTCAACACGGTCGATTTTACTAGCGCTTGTACGGGAGAAAAGCTACAATCGCTAGTAAACTAGTTCGGTGTGAACGTTTGACGACGTTGCGAGTAGTAGCAACTAGTAAACTAGCGTCGTGAGAACGAACAACTAGCAGTTAGTTTAGTTAAAGCGCTAGTGACTTTGAACACGGTCGATTTACTAGCGCTAGTAGGGGAGGAAAGCTACAACCGCTAGTAAACTAGCGTCGTTCGGTGTTAACGTTTGACGACGTTGCTAGTACTAGCAGCTAGTAAACTAGCGTCGTGAGAACGAACAATTAGCATTTAGTTTAGTTGAAGCGCTAGTGACTTTAAACACGGTCGATTTACTAGCGCTAGTAGGGGATAAAAGCTACAACCGCTAGTAAACTAGTTCGGTGTGAACGTTTGATGACGTTGCTAGTACTAGCAACTAGTAAACTAGCGTCGTGAGAACGAACAAGTAGCAGTTAATGTAGTTAAAGCGCTAGTGACTTTGAACATGTTTGATTTTACTAGCACTAGCAGGGGATAAAAGTCACTTGGTTGACTAGCGCCTGTGAACTACCTCAGTGTGAATTTTTGGAAAGCTACTAGTACTAGCAGCTGGTAAAATAGCTTGTTGGGAATTTCAGACGGACACAATACTTTTTTGGATGTACGTATTTATTCATAATAATAGTTTAGAGCATGTAGAAACAGTGAAATTCCTGGGAGTATCTCTTGATAGATTTTTGTCTTGGGACTTCTATACCAATCAAGTTTGTACTAAAATTTCATGTGGTGTATTTGCACAAAAACAAATCGCCAGATTCAATGATAAAAAATTACTAATGGCAGCTTATCATGGCCTCATTCTGTCTCATATCCGTTATGGTATCTTAGTATGGGGTAATTCTAGCATGGGTAATATGAATAGGGTTTTTAAAATTCACAAGAAAGCTATTAGGGGTATGGTGGGAGCTAACCAACTAACCTCATCCACACCACTATTTAAGGAGCTTAAATTGCTTACAGTTCCCTCTCTACATTTTTGAGGTGATTATGAATGTTAGGCAAAATAATTTTATGCAGAATTTTAATGTTCACAATCATAACATGAGAAACAGAAATGATTATTTTGTGGCTAATCACTCCACAAAATTGTTTCAACAAAAACCTACTTATGCAGGGAGAAAATTCGAGATTAAATTACCCCAATTTTTAAAATAATATGATAATTTGTATTCCTTTAAAAAAATTTGAAAAATTACTTGATCGGTGAAAGTTTTTATAGCGTACAAGAATTTCTTTCTTGATAGCAGTGATACATTGTGTGATTCTTATATGTATTTCAGGTGTTATAACTGACATGTTCTATACTCCTCCTGGAGTCTGCTGGACGCAAAAAAACGTTCTCCCTCTCTTTTTATTAATAGTAAGACTTCTATTAAGCGGTAAATGGACTTAAAGGCGAAAATGATCTAGAACGATTTGTGCGGTGCGTTTAGTAGAACCTGAAATACCATTGCAGGAAACGATTTTTTGGTTGAATTTTTTCCACTTACTTTTTTTGAAATTGTCGCTACGAGTCAGTTGTTTAACAGCTGATTTTCAGAGATTAAGGTTCCTGGTTCAAATCCTAGTGAAGGTAGTTGGTTACTTTTACACAGATTCGAATACTAGACAGTGGTTACCGTTGTACTTTGATGGTTGGGGTTCAATTAACTATACTCTGTCAGGAATGCTCGGCCTGAGTTTGTACAAGATTACACGTCATTCGTATTATCCTCATGTCATTGGGGCCTAATACTACAGGCCTATACTACCTGTTCCCTAAGGTGAAATCTGCATTAAAAGGGACAAGATTTGAGTCTGTGGAAGCTGTAAAAGAGAAAGCGGCACGTGTTTTGAAGGAGCTGACAGAAGATGACTTCCAGCACTATTTCCAACAATGGAAAATGTGTATGGAGCGTTGTAGGGATAGAGAAAGGAGTGTATATTGAAGGTGAAAATAAGTGATTATGTATAAAGTAAAAATAAAATATTTTACCACGTCATTCTCGTTATTTAATAGCCACACCTCGTATATCTGAAGTACGCAGTTGTAGGCTAACTTGGAAATTATGTTGGGTACCTCTAGAGGACCCGACTCGAATGTTTCATCAAAATCGTTCAACAGAAAGTGGTTGTTAATTCGTCCGATTTTTCACTTTTTAGCGATTTTCTCAAAAACGGCTCCTACAAATTGTTTGTCTTTTAAATTCCCTCATTTAAGCCTACTACATTTTTTACTGCAAAAGTTTAGCGGCATGTCTGCTGAAATCTTGGGGCTGTACTCTTGTGGTAAATTTTTTTTCAAGATTCGAGCTTAATGTCCATTCTAGAGTTAAAGTTTATATTAACAAAGTTGTAGAAAATTGAAAAATCTATAACTTTTATTTTAATAATTTTTTCTGCAGCGTTTAGCGTCAAATAGTGATTTTCTGTATTTTTCTCATCAAAATTGGTAAAGAATGAGATTTTTTAAGATTCCGTCCTTAGTATTTATTTTACACCAAAGTAATGGAAAATTTGAAAAATCTTACAACTTTTATTACCCTACAACCATTGTTTTTCTTCGAAGCCCAGTTTAGCGCCAATTAATGATTTTCTGTATTTTTATGTAGAAGAGATGTTGAATTTCATTTAGCGTCATTCAATAATAATTAAACTTTATTTACAGGGCCTATTGTTCGTTATTTATATTGGCAAAAAGAAGTCGTGAGAGTGTTCACGCCATATTTTAGTACAGCAGTTGTGTAAATATTATGTTGTTATTTTTGGAACACCTTGTATTTGTATAATAGTAATATTTTTTATTGTTACTGTAAAGAGAACGTAGTAAATTGAGTAATTTACTAAAAAATAGAGTAAAGAAGCCTCTTTATCGTGACGTCATATTTTATTTAATAGGTTTTATTCATTATTCTTTTGATATAACAAAAATTATGTATAGACACTAGAAATAATCATTAATTGTTGGACCATGTTGTGTAACTAGTCAACTGCTGGATTATAAGAAATGAGAACCCAAAGGTACTGGGTTTGATTTCTAGTCAACGTTATTATTAAACTGTTTTTCTCGTTTTGGGCGAATTTTAGACCACGTGAGGTAACTTAGTTTCTGGAAGCTCTTTTTCCAGCCCAAATTCTCAGTTTTCGTTCACTGTAAGTTATTCTCCTTTCTTCTGTCCACCCGGTGTTCTGTTTTTGATCTTCATGGAAACCTTTAAAAGTCCGTAATTAGTTGTCTGAATTTGGTTAATTTAGTTTTCTCGGTTTATTCTGGTTTTCTCCTTTCGTTTTGGAAAAACCTTTTGTTGTTTACTTTATCTTGCCTACATGAATATATAGGTAAGAAAGAATTGTTTTCATGTTCACGCATTTCTAGCATTTTACGAAATCGAGTTTCGCCGGATATACACGTTCTCAGATCCCCTGAACCCAAAAAATTGTTTTTAGCGATTGGTCTGTGTGTGAACAAAATATCTCAGGAACGGAATAGTACGAAGTTGAAACTTGAAACTTAAGTTAGGTACTACTAGAGGACCCGACGCGAACATTTTCGTCAAAATCGGTCAACCAGAAGTAGACTTAGTGTAAGTATTACGTGTGTAATTTTTTACTTGTATGCAGTTTTCTCAAAAACGGCTCGTACGATATTTTAAAAATTCCCTCATTTACTACATTTTTTATGTTCTACAAGATAGGGTAGGCGCCATGTCTTCTGAAATTTATGGGGAAACTGTGCTCTCGTAGCAAAAATTTTGTTTTAAAGATTGCGGCCTTAATATGTATTTTAGGGCAACAATGTATGTAATAAAGGTTGTAGAAAATTTTAAAAATCACAACTTTTATTTCAAACATTTTTTTGTATACCTAGCCTAACACTTAGTTTAGCGGTAATTAGTAATTTTCGGTTTTGTTTAAATATTTCAGCCTTAGTATGCATTTTACGACAAAAGTGTTTATAATCAAATTTATAGGGAATTAAAAAGATCTACAGCTTTTATATTGAGCATTTTCTCTACAGAGCTAGTTTAGCGTGAAAGAGTGATTTTCCGTATCATTAAGCCAAACTGAGGTTGATTTTCATTTTGTATCATTCACTCATGATTAAAATCAAGTTATGTTTTTTTTGCTTAGTTTTTTGTTTGTTTATTATGTTTTATTACTAATGTTAGGTCATTATGTTCGGTTTTGCATTAGCAAGAGAAAGTTGTCTGAGTGTTTCATACCAGATATTTTCTTATTTTTAGCTCTACAATCATGTACAAAATTATTTTCTATAATTTAGAATCACTCTGTATAGATGGCTATTTCAAGGGGATTTGAAAAAAACGCCCGTGTTATCAAGGAGTCGTATTGTTGAGGGTCATGTTAACGAAGGTCTATTACAATAAGTTTAAATTGCTGTGAAACACATTTACGCGGTAACGGGGGGGGGGTTTGATATTGTATAATTTTTATGAAAATATACAAAAAGTTTTTTGAGTACAAATTGGGGTAATTTGTACCTCAAGTACAAATAATATTGTGAGGTAAAGAAGCTATTATTTTATTATCCGACAGAGATTTATTCATATTTAAGTCGTAGTAAACCGTGGAAATACAATTCCTAAATATTCAATAATTGAAGTTCAACGGAAAAGTTTTGAAAAATATTTTTTATTATAATAATAATAATAATAATCAATAAATGTTGTATATTTGTTATGAGAAAATAAAATATTCTGCATTAAAATGGTAGACTATTTGTGGAAGAAGGCCTTTCTCGTTGATCGCGTGATTCGAAATTCTCAAACGAAATACAAATATTTTCCGATTGCATGAGCTCACGATAGCTCACGATATTTCCCACACTGTTTATTTATAGTAGGAATATTTTCGTCGCCAATATTTTATTCCTGTATTCCAATTCAAAAATTGTTCTTTTCTTGTCTATTTATGGTAAACACCGCAATCTACGGGATGCTAGTGATATAGCCTACAGTATAACTTGGATAATTCGGAAAAACTAGTATTCCCCTTAAAAAGCATATTAAAAAATCTGGTGTGAAACACTCACACCATTTTCTCTTGCCAATGCAAGTAATTAACAATATAACCTAGCATTAGTAATAAAACATTAAAAATAAACAGAAAACTAACCTCAAAAAACATAACCTGTATTTAATCATGAGTGAAAGACGCAAAATGAAAATCAACCTCAGTTTGGCTTAAAAATACGGAAAATTTCACGCTAAACTAGAGTCTGTATAGAAAAATTCTTTAAATAAAAGTTGTAAATATTTTTATTTCTTATAAATTTGATTATATACACTTTTGTCGTAAAATTCATGCTAAGACCAAAATTTAAAAAAGAAATCGATTTTTTACACGCTTTTGTGAGATAAAACAAAAAATCGCTAATTACCGCTTAACTAAGCGTTATACAAAAAATTGTTTAAATTAACAGTTGTAGGATTTTAAAATCTCTACAGCTTATGTTATATAGGCTACACTTTTGCGTTAAAATGCATGATTGAGTCGCAATCTTTAAAAAAAAAAACTTTTTTACGGGGAATCAACCTCCCCAAGAATTTCAGCAGACATGGCGCCTACCCTGTCTTGTAAAGCATAGAAAATTTAGTAAATAAGGCGATTTTAATAAAAATCGTAGTAGCCGTTATTTTTCAAAGTATTACGATAGTACGACCTACAACTTTTATTTTAAGCAGTTTTCTCTTCAGAGCTTAGTTTAGCGTGAGAGAGTGATTTTCCGTATTTTTAAGGTAAATTGAGTTTGATTTTCATTTTGCGTCTTTCACTCATGATTAAAATTAGGTTGTGTTTTTTGTGGTTAGTTTTGTTTATTTCTAATGTTTGGGTATATTGTTTATTTGCATTGGCAAGAGAAATTTTATTATATTTTAAGCGGTTTAACGCGTAAAAGTAGGACTTATTGTTTGAAAACATCGATTAAAATAATTGGTTTTGAAATTATGAAATAAAAGATATTCCACTCATGTGGTCCATATCGTAGGCCCTACGTATTTGTTTGTATAAATAAGACCTTATGGTTTAAAAGAGAAGGAATTTATGTCAGTTAGTTGTGAGTCAGTGACCAGTGTTGCCAACCTTACACAACCTGTTTTTACTAAATATGGTGAACGCAGTCTGTCGCAATAATGTAATCTGTAATCGGTAAACGCCTTGCACTCGTTTTTTACGTACTTTTATTTTTTTATCATCTGTTCGATTTTGACGTACTCGCTTCTTTATTTTATTTTAATTGTTTATACTTTCCTTGTATTCTACAAAAAGAAGTTTTGTGATTGTGAAAAAATATTTGATAATCCACCTCAAACCAAAATTGTCTTGTTTGTTCTCTTGCACTATAATATGTATATGTTGTTTACGTTATCAACCGAAAGGCTGATTTGAACCTGTAGAGGTTTACTAAGTATAACGAGGATTGAGGTGGTTTACCTTTGCCTTCCTCACTGAGTGGAAAAGTACGCTTATCAACATGTCGGACCCTATGAAAAGCACAAATTTTCCACTCTGCAAATGACACCTTCACTTCATTTACCACAGGGTCTGGCTGTATAATGAAATTCATTACTATCAGAGGATAACTCTGATTAGTGTCTTTTACACCTCTACCTCTTCTGTTCTTAAATAATTCAGTCATTTAATTGGCTGACCATGTGATAAGAAACAGAACTATTTCTTTTAGCCCTGCAACGAACGGATTGAGTGTAAATAATTTGACACTCCACCTGTCTGTTATGAGCAGAATATGTATATATAGGAAGGAAATTAATGTTTTCATGACGATTTGTCGAAATCGAGTTTTTATGTAGAATATTTCCTCGGCTCCGTGGGACCTAGATCATAAACCGACCCGTACACACACGCGCAGCAACCCCTTACCTGCGATCTACATCTTCAGTAGTGTGTCATTTACTAGGCGCTTGACTGCAATACTACTATCATTTTGGTAGTAATTTTGTTCATTAAAATCGTATAATAATTTTAAAAATCTGGTGTGATACACTCACACGACTTTCTCTTGCCAATGAAAATAATGAACAGTAGTCTATAACCTAACGTTAGTAATAAAACATTAGAAATAAACAAAAAATAACATAACCTTTAATCATGAATGGTTGATGCAAAATGAAAATCAACCCAGTTTGGCTTAAAAATAGGGAAAATCACTTTTTCACGCTTAAACTAGGCTCCGTAAAGAAAAATACTCTAAATAAAAGTTGTAGATCTTTAATTTTCTATAAATTTGGTGATACACACTTTTGTCGTAAAATGCATACTAAGGCTGAAATCTTAAAAACTTGAGTTTTTTACAGATTTTTGTTTAAAAAAAAACAGAAAATCGCTAATTACTACTAGGCTAAACTAAGTTATACACAAAAATTTTAAAAATAAAAGTTGTAGGATTTTAAATTCTCTACAATTTTTATTATATATTTTTGCGCTAAAATGCATATTAAAGCCGCAATCTTAAAAAAAAACAATTTTTTGACGAGAAAACAGCCTTCTCAAGAATTTTAGCAGACATGGCACCTACCCTAGCTTGTAGACCATAAAAAATGTAGTAATTAGGGGATTTAAAAAAAAATCGTGGGAGCCGTGTTTGAGAAAATTGCAAAACACGAATAAACTACTACTTCCGGTTGACCGATTTTGATGAAAATTTTCGTGTCCGGTCCGGTAGTAGTATCTAACTTAAGTTACAAGTTTCAACTTCGTACGTTCGTTCCGTTGTAACTTCGTATGTTTCGTTCTTGAGATATTTTGTTCACACACACACACACGCGCGCGCGCGCGCGCGTACACACACACACACACAGACCAATTGCTAAAAACATGTTTTTTGGGTTCAAGGGGTCTGAAAACTTGTATATCCGGTTAAAACTCGATTTGGAAAAATTGACATGAAAACAATACTTTCCTCTCTATGTATTCATATAGGCAAGAGAAAGTAATATGTGACTATTATAGGTCAACGCAGAATAAAATGAGCTAAATTTTGATGTAAAGTATGTTAAAATCCGACTCATAGTTTTGGAGATGGAAGGGTTCAAACTCGACCGGACGCAATTAAAAATCCGATAGTCGATTTGTAGGCTGTGCGTTGATGAATGAGCGGGCAAGTGAGGGCAGATAGTTTAATGCATACAGATTGGAGTAAAACTAGTAAAGAGCAGTCCATTCATAAATTCGTTCCTAATTTCCATAACAGTGTAATAATGATCGTTCCTATGTTTCAGCTGTTTCACTCTGTACCATTTCAGGTCAAAGTTGAAAAAGGTTAATGAACCATCTTATTAATGCTACTTCCTTATTCCAACCGTCGTTTCTACCACAAATTGTCTCTCCTCCCACCTAACTCTTACTTTTTAAGGAACACTATTCAATATTTTACCTTATTAAAGTTTATTTTTAGTATACCATTCACACTCCTGCCCTTGCAAATTTAAAAAAAAAATAGATTGAAATAGAGTTATCTCCTCTAAAAGTACCTAATGAATTCATTTTTACAGCCAGAACCTGTGGTGAATGAAGTGAATCTGTCAGTTGCAAGACGAAAAAGCAAGATGCTTTTCATAGGGCCTGGCTTGCGGATAAGCTTACTTTTCCACTCAGTGAGGAAGGCAATTGTAAACCATCTCACTCCTCGTTTTACTTAGTAAAGTCCCTAGAGGTTCAAACCAGACTTTCCGCTGATGACTAAACAACACAGTGGAGTACCTAATTAAAATTTTAAAAAATCTGGGGTGAAACACTCACACGACTTTCTCTTGCCAATGCTAATAATTAACAATATACCCTAACATTAGTAATAAAACATTAGAAATAAAAAAAACTAACCTCGAAAAACATAACCTTATTTTAATCGGGAAGGAAAGGCGCAAAATGAAAATTAACCTCAATTTGGCTCAAAAATACGGATAATCACTCTTTCACGCTAAGATTTCGGTTTTAGTATGCATTTTACGACAAATGTGTGTATAATAAAATTTAAAGGAAATTAAGCGATCTACAACTTTTATTTAAGCATTTTTCTCTACAGAGCCTAGTTTAGCGTGAAAGAGTGATTTTCCGTATTATTAAGCCAAACGGTTGGTTTTCATTTTGCATCATTCACTCATGACTAAAATTACGTTGTATTTTTTTGAGGTTAGTTTTTGGTTATTTTTAATGTTTTATTACTAATATAAAATTATATTGTTCATTATTTGCATTGGTAAGAGAAAGTCGTGTAAGTGTTTGACACGAGTTTTTTTTTAGTGAATTATATGCAATTTAGAGAGACAGTTAACGTGGTTTGAATGTAAATTATTTTACTTTATGCGCAGTTTGTTTCTACTTCTTCTTATTCTTTATTTATTTGATTAACTTAAACAAGAGATGATAGGTATTAAAGCGTAATTACTAAAAATGAATCTGCGGCTTTTTTCATTTTTTAACTTTTTTCAAAATGAAAGGACAAAAATGGATGTTGTATTTATTCATATGGACAAAATAATCAGATAGTCCGTTTCTTTGGCTGTAATACAATTATACCCGGTGTTCAAAAAAATAGTTCATTAAATTTTTATTTTCTCTTGCCTATATGAATATATAGGAAGAAACACAATTCTTGGTACAGTCTGTACAAAAACATTATACAAAACAATAAAACCAAGTACCTACCATCGGTTTTGTAATCATAGACACCCGAGTTTGAACCCTTGCATCTCCAAAACTATGTGTCGGATTTCAACATATTTTACATCAAAATTTGGCTCATTTTATTCTGCGTTGAGCCGTAGTAGTCCTATATTTTTAATGCAGTTGAAAAAATAGCCATATCGAGGGAAGCCTAACTGCCCCATAACAGACAGGTGGAGTGTCAAATTATTTACACTCAATCTGTTTGTTGCAGGGCTAAAATAAATAGTTTCTGTTTTCTTATCACATGGTCAGCCAATTAAATGACCTGAATCATTTAAGAACAGAAGAGGTAGAGGTGTAAAAGACACTAGTCAGAGTTATCTTCTCTGAAAGTAATGAATTTCACTATACAAGCCAGACCCTGTGGTGAATGAAGTGAAGGTGTCATTTGCAGAGTGGAAAATATGTGCTTTTCAGAGGGCCCGGCATGCTGTTAAGCGTACTTTTCCACTCAGTGAGGAAGGCAATGGTAAAAACCACCTCACTCCTCGTTTTACTTAGTAAAACCTCTACAGGTTCAAACCAGCCTTTCGGCTGTTGACCTAAACAACAACATCGAGGGAAGATAAAAAGACCCGGTTCTTTTGCTACCACAACAAATTTCATGCGTTTTTTTAGAGTAGTGTACTCGATTACTATTTGACCGAACAGATTAAAATTTTAACAGAACATACAAAAATTATTTGCTTACAGCGGGGACGAAATTTCAAATTCTTATGTTATTTAAATTTTGATTTATTCAGAATATTCAGAACCCTTGCTATCACGGTAACCGCTTGATCGATCAGCACGGGCAAACTATCGTTTTATTCAGCTTAAAAATCTTGGTTCAGATATGTTAATAAAATGAAATATTGATTAGCCAATGTTGTGGTAAATTTTTTTAAATTTTAACAAATAGACTGGGTAATGCGGGGGGTGGGCGCTACTTTCCATGTTGCTTGAATCTGACTGTCTACCTGAATTGACAATGCAGATTGTCAATTCAGGTAGACAGTCCCGACAGGACGTCACGTACACAAACTGACAACATGAATAGTAGCGCCCCCCTGCATTACCCAGTCTATTTTTCAAAATTTAAAAAATTCTACCACAACATTGGCCAATCAATATTTCATGTTATTAACATATCTGTACTAAGTTTTTTAAGCTGAATATAACGTTAGTTTACCCGTGCCGAACGATCAAGCGGTTACCGAGATAGCAAGGGTTTAGAATATTCTTAATAAATCAAAATTTAAGTAACGTACGAATTTGAAATTTCGTACACGCTGTAAGAATGTAATTGTCTATGATGTGTTAACGTTTCAAACTTTTCGGTCAAATAGTTATCGAGTTACACGACTCTAAACGCATGGAATTTGTTGTGGTAGCAAAAGAACCGGGTCTTTTTGTCTTCCAACCTCGATATAGCAACTTTTAAACTACATTTTAAATACAGGACTATTAAGGATCAACGCAGAATAAAATGAGATAAATTTTGATGTAAAATATGTTGAAAGCCGACTCATAGTTTTGGAGATACAAGGGTTCAAACCTTGGGTGTCTATGATTATGAAACTGATAGTAGGTACTGGTTTTATTTTTTTGTATAATATTTTGTACAGACTGTACCTAGAATTGTTTTGTTTGTGTCCGATGAAACAGGCTCGCTGTCTTATTTCCTTTTTTTGATTAATTTTTAATTGCAATGAATTTGCAAAAATTTCGCATAATTATTCAATTAACAGCCTATTTACCTAATATATCTGTTATTTGTATTCGCTAGTACAATGAAAATTATAATAAAATAATTTATTACTTGATTAAACAATGATGACTTCACAATAATCTCTTTTCATTTTCATCTCGCCTAGTGTAGTTTTTACAGGCTGACAGGAAAAACCTGTAAATTATATGAAGGATCTATATTTATATTTTAATATTGTAACTTTTATTTCGAGTTTTTTCGGTATCTGAGTATTTTGTTGTTGTTTAGGTCATCAGCCTAAAGGCTGGTTTGAACCTCCAGAGGTTTTACTAAGTAAAAACAAGAG
Source organism: Catonia carolina (assembly GCA_035578175.1). Taxonomy (NCBI): domain Eukaryota; kingdom Metazoa; phylum Arthropoda; class Insecta; order Hemiptera; family Achilidae; genus Catonia; species Catonia carolina. The sequence continues at coordinate 6,930,388 of JAQMRL010000014.1, read as the reverse complement.
ATGAGTAGTTTACCTTGCCTTCCTCGCCGAGTTGAAAGAGTATGCTTACCAGCATGCCAGGCCCTCCGAAAAGCACCCCACTTTCCACCCTGCAAACGACATATTCACTTCATTCACCATAGTGTCTAGCTGTATAGTGAAATTCATTACTCTCAGAGGAGATAACTCTGACTAGTGTCGTTTACACCTGTATCTCTTCTGTTCTTAAATAGTTCAGTCATATAATTGGCTGACTAAGTGATAAGAAACAGAACTATTTTTTGCAGCCCTGGAACCAACAGATCCAGTGCAATTATTTTAACACTCTTCCAGTCCGTAATGAGCAACAATATTTATTATATCTGTATATTTATTAAACAATTATTTATAGATTTATTACTTACAAGAACCCATGTAACAGGCAGGTGGATTTGTTAAATTATTTGCACTCGATCTGTTAGTTCCATGGCTACAAAATTAGCTCTGTTTCTTTATCACATGGTTAGTCTATTATATGACTGAAGCATTTAAGAACAGAAGAGGTAGAGGTGTAAAATACACTAGTCAAAATTTTATCGTGAACGGATAATGGTAGCTAAATAAACACTGCCCTTTTTGTGGATCGTGCGTGTGTGTGCGTGTGCGCGCGCGTGTAAACAGAATATCTCAAGAACTTAGTTCTAGAATATCTTATCGTACAAAAGTTGAAACTTGAAATTTAAGTAAGATACCACTAGAGGACCCGGCACGAACATTTTCATTAAAATCGGTCCACCGGAAGTAGTAGTTTATTCGCGTAATTTTTTTTTACTTTTTTGCGATTTTCTCAAAAACGGCTCCTACGGTTTTTTTTATAAAATCGGGTCATTTGCTAAATTTTTAATTCCCTACAAGAAAGGGTAGGCGCAATATCTGCTGAAATTCTTGGGGAGGGCGGTTTTCTCGGAAAATTTTTTTTTTTTAAGATTGCGGTTTTAATATGCATTTTAGCGCAAATGTGTATAATATAAAAGTTGTAGAGAATTTGAACCCTACAACTTTTATTTCAAACATTTTTTGGTATAACGCTTAGTTTAACGGTAATTCGAGCGATTTTCTGTTTTTTCTCTCCCGAAAACGTTTAAAATTTTTTAAAGATTTAGTATGCATTTTACGACAAAAGTGTATATAATCAAATTTATAGGAAAATTAAAATATCTGCAACATTTATTTAAAGCATTTTTCTCTATAGAGCTTGGTTTAGCGTGAAAGAGTGATTTTCCGTATATTATTAAACCAAACAGGTTGATTTTCATTTTGCGTCCTTCACTCATGATTAAAATTAGGTTATGTTTATTGAGGTTAGTTTTTTTGTTTATTTCTAATGTTAGATTATATGTTAATTATCTTCTTTGCCATGAGAAAGTTGTGTGAGTGTTTCACACCAGATTTTTTTGTGTGTAAAGAGCGTGTTTTTGACGCTCTAAAACGGAAACTTTATCAACTTATAACGTGGGACGGTTGGTCTAATCGGGTTCAAATTTTGTAGTAACATTTACCACAATGTTACAAATAAGTGTACCAATTTTCCCACTTTGTCAGATTTTTAATTTTTAATTTATTTAGCTTTTTGTGGGACCTTGCAATCTCCGAAAAAAATATAAGACGCACAAACACGGCAAAAAATTAATTGTTCAATTTGAAGTTCATTTTTATGATTAACCATGTTTCATAAAACAGTGCCAACCGGTTTTTTTTGAGTAAACGTTTTTAACCCCTAAATACACCTACAGGTTTTCCCCTTAATTTTTTGTGTATGTGTTGTTTCTTTGTTTTAGTAGGCCTATTATGCTTAGCTAACAGCAACATATTGATATTAAAAGGTCTTTCCAAAATCCGAACTGTCTATGATCCTTAGTTAGTTCGGATTTTCGACGCTTTTGTTGTTATTATACTGTAACTACTCGAAACTTCAGACTCCATAAGGTAATTTTCCTTACGATGCATACGACTATACAATATCCAGATGAGACAATGAACCACCAAAACTGAAGACAGCTTAAAAATTCCAGAGAAATCTAGTCGGTTTATTTGTCCCGATCTAACTTACTCGAATTTTCATTGTGCAGTATTGTAATATATTCGAATATTTAATGAGTTAAGTAACAATGAACAGGTATCACGCGATTGCGCACCCTTTTTTAAATAAATTATATACCGGAATCGCTCATGCATTGCACCAAACATTCGCAAATATATTTATTTGCATATCATAGGGGGATCAAAAGTTTGTTCACAGTTTTTTTTGTTTTATCAGATTTTTTTCTTGGGTTTCGATATTCTATACTTTTCTTTTCCTGCACGAAACCACCCCCGCATTTTATTACATTATTTGTTTTACGTCCTGATACGGATAAAAAAAATCCTATAGTTAATCGGGAATCGAACCCGGGACCCCGGGCGTACAAACTTGTTGTACTGAGCAATACACCAAAGAACCGGCATTTTTACTTTCTCTTATCTATATGAAATATAAGAAGGAAAGTATTGTTTTCATGTTGAATTTTCGAAATCGAATTAATACCGGATCTACACTTTCAGACCCCCCCGAACACAAAAGACATGTTTTTAGCAATGGTCTATGTGAGTGTGTGTGTGCGCTTGCGCGTGTGAACAGAATATCAATGATGATGACGGTCCGGTCGACGGCTTACGCTGTTGGGTCGGCGAGCGGAAGCATCATCTTCTCTCTTGCGGGGTCGTCGATGAGCCTTCGGTGGAGTCCGGTAGCCGTGTGCCGATGGTGGACGTCTTGTCTGCTGTCTGGATCGGATAGATTCTCTTGGCTCAGTGCAGCGCTCTTTTAATAGTCGCCGAGAGCGCTGTGGTATTGTGTTGACCTTGGCGACAAGGCTTCTGTCGGTACGCCGCCACAGGCCTACCGCCCCTTTCGGAACTATTGGTGGTTCCCTCAGTCACTACGTCGGAAGCTTTGTAGCCGGCAGCACAGTACTTAATAAAAGGGGACGACGGTGACAGTCTCACGATTAAAATTAGAAAGGATATTGAGAAAATTGAATTTAATAAAACCCATAAAATTATTACTGATTTAAAGGGGTCTTCACAAAGAACAAAAACAGAACACAACATAGACGGAAGAAAGGAAAATTTTTTTGAGAAAATTTAAACCGAGAAAAAATTTAATAAAATTATTACTGATCGCCTTCGTGGTATAGTGACTATCGCGCTAGCTTACAAAGCAGAAGATCCCGGATTCGATTTCCGGAAATTTCAACACGTTAAAAACCACTGTTAAAATACCAAAACCCACAGTAATCGCTAATGACCAAGTTGTCAATGTGATTTTAAATAAACTAAACCAAAATATTACTGGTAAAGGACTTCCACGAAGAACAAAAACAGAACATAAGACAGACGGAAGAAAGGAGAAAACTTACTGTGAATGAATATTGAGAAAGTTAGAAGTTTGATAGAATTTTTCTTTGGCGAATCTGCTAATATGTAAAGTTCAGCCCAGATGAACGAGATCCGATTAATTGGTTTAGAAAATGTTGCTATATCACAATATTGTTCTCACCCTGCACTAAAAAGTTGAAGTAATAAATTTAATACGTTTTTTGTGAGTTTTTTACAAACTGGAACGAAAAGATAAAGGATTATCGTCAAAGTTGGAGACTGTACATGGAAAGGATGTCAGATCACAGGATACCTAAGCAGACTGGTATGCTCCAGAAGGTAAAAAGGGATGTCGGTAGACCTAGGAAATGATGGAGATAGATGATATAGTGTGTTAAGTTCGGAACTGTCTACGGCCTAATCCTTGTTTGGAAGAAGAAGACATGTTTTTTGAACCACCGTGTATAGATCAAAATGAAAATTGCGCAGTGTCAATTATTATTAATAAAATTGCGTCATCAGGTACCCTCCTTATTTATGACTCATATGAGTCACAATATTGATCCTTAAACTGTTACATAATTATCCTTAACCTGGTCAATAAGTAGTTAAATAAGGAACTTTTACTAAAAAGAAAAAATCTGGTGTAGATCACTCACACGACTTTCTCTTGCTTATGCAAATAATGAAGAATATAACCTAATTTTAGAAATAAACAAAAATTTAACCTCAAAAAACACAAGCTTATTTTCATCATGCGTGAGTGATGCAAAATGAAAACAAACCATAGATTGGCTTACTAATACGGAAAATCACTTTTTGTCGCTAAACTAGGCTCTGTCGAGAAAAATGCTTAAAACAAAAGTTGTAGATCTTTTAATTTCCTATAAATTTGTTTTATGCATTTTTGTCGTAAAAATTGATACTACGGCCGAAATTTTCAAAAATCGATTTTCTTTACAGATTTTCATGAAAAAAAACAGAAAAATTACAAATTACCGCTAATCTAAGCGTTATACAAAATAATGTTTGAAATAAAAGTAGTAGGTTTTAAAATATTTTTACATATGTTTCACACGCGCGCGCGCGCGCACACACACACACACACACACACACAGACGCACGCACACACACACACACACACACACACACACACACACACACACACACACACACACACACACACACACAGAGAGAGAGAGAGAGAGAGAGAGAGAGAGAGAGAGAGAGAGAGAGAGAGAGAGAGAGAGAGAGAGAGAGAGAGAGTGAGTGAGAGAGAGAGAGAGAGAGAGAGAGAGAGAGAGAGAGAGATGAAAGCATGTTTTTGGGTTCAAGGGGTGTAGATCCGGTAAAAACTCGATTTTGAAAAATCACATGAAAACAATACTTTCCTTCCTTTCATTATTGACATTGGCAAGAGAGAGTAGTGTAAGTGTTCACACCTCATATTTTTGGTGAAAGAATAATAAAGTAATTATTTTAGTTATTAATATTACGTGTCAGTAATTTTTAGTACCAATGAACTGGATTATTAGTCGTAAGTTATCAGTACCGTAAATAACTACCCCTAATGTAACCAACCCCTCTGATTTTAAATTTTTAGTAGGCTATATTAAAAAGAATCGATTGTCTTTTGTCTTTTAGATGTCGTGCAAAACTAGAAAATAGAAATGCAGCGTCTCTATTTTCTAAGCCTGATTAATGCAACTTTTATACTCGAAGGCATATTGCCGGTTGTCTATTTCACTTCTCTTGAAATACTTGTATTTTGTATGTACGTATTTTTTTTTACTACTCGGTGCTCCATAAGTTAACCAATCAAATTCTTTATCGTTTCTATTTCTATTGACTTTCTCTCGTTTGTGAATTTCAGATGGGACAAATAATATAATACTCATTGTCCCTACAAGTCAAAAAGGGTTTTCAAAAAGATCTACCATTTTTATCGTATTGTTGTTTAGGCCAACAGCCGAAAGGCTGGTTTGAACCTCTAGAGGTTTTACTAGTGAAAAACGAGGCGTGAGGTGGTTTACAATTGCCTTCCTAACTGAGTTGAAAGAGTATGCTTATCAGCATGCCAGGCCCTCTAAAAATCACCTACTTTCCACCCTCCAAATGTCACTTTCACTTCATTCACCATAGGGTCTGTCTGAATAGTGAAATTCATACTTTCAGAGGAGATAACTCCTCTGTAGTGTCCTCGAGTAGTGTCTTTTACACTTCTACCTCTTCTTTACAAATAAAATGTTTAATATTTTGTAGTAAGTTATTTTTGCATTCCCAAACGGGTACTAATTTATAACATGGAAGAAAAACTGAAAATCTACAAATTTTGAACAAAACTATTGTACAATATCCTCTTAATGAATTGAAAATTTTGTTTTTTAATTTGTATTTGTTAATTTTTGTTTCAGGAGAAGGCTGTGTTGAAAAACCACTCTGTACACTATGGAAGAATTATAATTCAACGTCAAAACCGGACGTCCAGATGAAATTAACAGTTACCCAGTCCGGATTGAAAGCTGTCACAAAAGAACACGGTTTAACAGAATACTGGAGTCATAGGATAACTTATTGTGTGGCGCCGTCAGCGTACCCGAAGGTATTCTGTTGGGTCTACAGACATGAAGGTAGGAAATTGAAACAGGAATTACGATGCCATGCGGTTCTATGCAGGCGAGAATCAACGGCTTCTAGAATGGCAACAGAATTAACCTCTAGATTATCACAGGCTTTAACGGAATTCAAAAGGGACAAATTATCTCGACAAAATGCCCGTTTATCCTTAGCAAACGCTGTTTATGACAATCCATCATTACCACGACGTAAAATTCTATTGTCAACAGGTTCACACAATTATCGACCGCCATTAGAACGTTCAAAATCGGCTCCAAAATTAATGTCGATTGAGGAAAGTATTGAGGAAGACGAAGAAATTGAATTAAGGAAATCCTTCAGACGGCCTCGATATAACAGTTCGTTTACAATCCGTAATGATTCATTGATTAAAAAATCAGAGTCTTTTAGTAAATCCGTAGATTTCGATGAGGATCCCCGAGTGGATACAATTTTAGAAGATGAAGACGAAGAACTTGACCCTAAAAATATACTAATCGTTGAAGAATCTAATCTTCAAGTTATAGTCAATCCATTCGGTTTGGATAATGTTTCCGAGGAAATTCCATGGAAACCAGATTGTGTTGGAAATTTTGATGATGAATATGATGATCTGACGGCAACGGATAACGATGAAACTGAGGAAGATTCCTCAAGAATCGGTAGTATTAGTGATGAAGAAAATCAATTGGATGTAACTTTAAGAATCAGGGATGATTCGGAGGAATCTCCTACCACGAATCCTCAAGAATTAGCTTTAAGAATTATCGATGATTCCAGGAACATCGATCGAATTCCGTTACCCCTAAATTATAATAGTGAATCTTTGAAACGTCTTCAAGATGATTCTAATAATGTAGTACCTGATTTATTACAAAATACAAATAGCCTCGTTAGGAATAGGAGAAAATTATTCGAGAATCTCAAGGAATCTCAAAAAGATGAGATTTTTGATGAGAAATCTCTACCATTAAAAAATACAACGTTGATCGAAAACAGGAAAAGACTTTTTGAACATTCCACTTATGATAATCTCAATTTTAATGTAGATAAAACTTTTTTAGATCTGGAAGATGATTCGACCCCGAGTTTGCAAAGTATATCAAGCAGTTCCGGATCGGATACTTCAACAAAAACGGATTCAAATATTAGATCCTCGTTGATCCGAAATGTGAAACCGCATTACGATTTAGATTCGTTATCGGAAGAAGATAGTGATGAATCCGGTTATGTGGAATCTGTACCTCAAGAGACATCTGATGATAAGGAACGAGATTTGCCTCATCATCATCTAGTGAAATCTTGTGTTCTTACACCAAAAACTGCTTGTCTTCAAGTTTGACAACAACTCAAAATTTCTTCGGATCCATCAACCGATGATATGTGATGATCTTCTTATGTTTTTTTCTGTTGTTTTTAATTTTACTTTATGTATTGGGTATGTTGTTATAATTTTACCACGTTTTAGATCTCTCATAACAAAAAATCACCAATTTTGATTTGGTGTCTTTTTTTAGAAATATTGCAACCTAATAGTTTGAACTAAGGAAACTAGGGGTTTCTTAACCTCCCCTTAAATGCGTATTAGAATTACCCTTGTAATTCAAAAATTATGGTCACTTTGCCTAAACTTGTCTAACTTGTTATATCTTTAAGTGGTATATTTCATGGAAAAGTCATGGGGAAAATTCTCTATTTCAAAAAATCTATTTTAAAAAATTCAATCTATCTGTTGTTTACTTTAGTGAAAGTTTATGTTTTGTTTTTGAGACATATTCATTTTTTATGTTACTATTTCAAGAATAATTTAGAAATGTACCAAATGATTGTGATGTTAATAAGTCCGGCTAGAAAATGTTGATGTTGTAATTTGTCACTAAAGTGTTTACTTGAAGTAAAAAAATAAATGTCTGCTCCATTATCTCTCTGTGGAAAGTCAGGTAATATAGTTTAAATCATTTTTATGTTTGTCAATTTTTTCTGTGGGGTCGTTAAATTATTAATACCTAATATAATAAATTGAAAGTTCATTATGTGAAAATTAATTTACATACAAACAGGAGTTGCTGATAATTTTAAGTATCTGAATTGAGGTGCTTAAAAGATAGTTTGTTTAACAATATATTTAACCAGCATTATATTTACGATAAGCTTGTAGATGATTGGTATAAATCAGTTATGTCCAACGAGTCGATCGCGATCGATTTTTAGTCGATCTTGTGCTTATATACACGAGATTACTATACAGTGAGAACGATAAGGTCCTAAACTCCGAAAATAATGTTTCTAAAACAACCTTTACATTTAAAATTGTTAAGCACCTAATTTATTTATTTCCAGAAATACTTTACACAAAATTATGAAATGTAGTTCAGTTCATAGTTCAATCTATCAGGTCATTTGTGAATCGCGGTGCATAGCGCTAAAAGAATAACGTGTATTGCATTAAGTAATGTAATGTGCTCAGTTTTATGCGTTGAGGTTAGTTTGTTAGTTTTGTTTGTGTGTTGGTTTTTGTTTTTATATAGTTGTAATATTTTTTTAGAAATAGAAGTCACTTAAGAAAATCAACTTACAATTTAACGTGAGTGTGTGTGATATTTTAAAACCGTGTGTGAAGTACAGTACTGAATTAATGTATTGTAGTAGAATCAAAAAGAAAAACATACTATTTTCACGGTGAATGGGAAATCGAGTATTTCTTTGTTATGGTGCTGTTTTTGTTATAAGTGCTGTTTTTTATTTTGCAACGCGTCTGTAACATTCCCCATGAAGGGTTATTCGGAAAGGCATTTTAGTGTTCTTCATGAAAATAAATCTGACGATGATTTTCCGCCATAAAAATAAACATCGTTAACCGAAGCTCAGAGGTCTGAAATCAGAATTAACTGTTCAACAGTTGTTGACAAAACCAAAGTCACATTACAATGTAACTACAGTGTCATTTAAGGTTAGTCACTTGATTGTTAAAAATTGTAAACCATTCATTTTTAGAGGAATTTTATGAAATCGTGTTTTCTGCAGGTAGCTATTACTCTTTTTGACGACTTTAAAAACAAAAAGGCTATTAAAGATGCTCAGTTATCAAGAAACCCTGTTGTAAGGTGAATAGAAAAATGTCTGAAAACATAACTGAACAGTTGCTGTATGATGTCTTGGTACCGATGTCTCCAATTACGTGTCTCTTTCTCACTTCATTTAGTTGAATCTACTGACATTAAAGATACTAACCCAATTACTAGATTTTGTTGGGATGAATTTCCGCGATTTCAGTGCCAAAGAAAGTATGATTTGTTTTAAAGTAAGAACTACAGGCAAGGAAATATTTAATTCATTCCATGACTTCATTACAAGGATTAATATTCTAATTCTTAAACTTGTTACTGATAGAACTAATTCAATGATATGTTAGAGCAATGGTTTTATTGCTTTCTGTAAACAGCATGCTGATTTTACCGATTTTCTTGACGTATCGCTGCATTATTTACCAGTAAGTTTTAGCAAACTAGAGACTTGCTTGGATATATAATTTTCAAGATTGTAAATTTCATGAAGAGTAATTATTTGATCTGGTATTTCTCTCAGATTTTACTAGTAAATTAAGTGACATGAATCTTTAACTGCTAGGGAAAAACTGCATTTGAGAAATGATAAGTACAGTTCATTGGTTCTGTTTCGTAATATGCAAGATCACCTAGCAGTCTATCCTGAATTGCTTATCAGACTGAGAAGTATGTGACCAACATTGGTTTTGTTGTCCAAGAGTTCAAAAAATTGGAGCAGTTGTGGTAATACTTGTCATTTCCATTAAGATCCGATTTAAATACTGAAGATATTATATTTTATTGTAAGCGAGAATTTTTAATTCCGCTAGTTATCTACTTGAAAAGGAGATAGCGACGCTTTGAAAAGTGACATTCTTCTTAAAGCTAAATTAAAAGTAGACTTTTTTTGATTTTTGTGTTTAAAGAAAATTTCTCGGATTTAAGAAGGCGTACCCTTCTACTCTAGAACCCACCGGGTTGGTCTAGAGATAAAGTCGTCGCCGTGAATCAGCTGTTAAAACTGCTGATTTTCGGAGATGAAGGTTCCTGGTTCAAATCCTAGTATAGGTAAGTTACTTTTATACAGATTTGAATATTAGACAGTGGTTAACGGTGTACTTTGATGGTTCGGGTTCAATTAACCATACTCTCTCAGGAGTGGTCGACCTAGGTCTGTACAAGACTATACCTCATTTACATGTCATACACATCATCCTCATTTCATTGGGTCGTGGGGTTGCTTATTGTTCTCAATTGAACAGATTGTAACGTACACATATTAGGAATTAAAAAAAAAGACTTAGTGAAATTATACATTCGTGTTTTGTTTCGATGTATTTGTGTGAATCTGCATTTTCCTATTTAAAAATGACAAGTAACGTTTCAATATTCCCTTAAACTAACGCTCATCTAATTTTTAAAACTAGTGGATGAAATGCAGGCCCAGATATCTCACTCGACTCCTTGGACATGATTGGTATTAAAGTGTAAGTAACACACGATAAAACGGTAATTATAAAATGTATTATTAATATTGTAGTTTACAATAATGTGGTGTTTGTTAATATTATCAATAAAAATAAAGTTAATTATGAAGTTAGGTCATAACCTAAAATAAATCCTTTAAGTAACTGAGGTCTGTATTTCAAAAAAAATTATTTTACTCGTAGATATAAGAAATGATAATGGGCTAGTGCGGTTAGGTAGATCACCCGTAGTGTTGAAAACAAAAAGTAGATTGTAGATTATTTGAAGTTAGACATGACTGGTTTAATGAATTTTAAATTTTCATCGATCTGAATATTTTTTTATCGCTTCACAATCTGTGCATTATTTTTCTCTATTTAATATTTTATTCTGTGTTTGCTGTTTATAAATACCCTTAGAATCTGTAACTAACAATAAACGACATTAATAATTGGAATTTTTTATAAAAGATAAATATTTTATTAACCATTTCAGTGCCGAAATAATATTTAAAAGTTTGATCTAAAGCCATTTAATTTAAATAAGGGTGTACAAAAAGTACCAGCCTTTATTTTGAAAACTTGCAGGCGTATGCCTCCCATTGTCAACCAAAATTTCAACGTTACAGAAAAATAAAATTTCCTATTAAAAATTAATTTTTATTATGTTCATAAAAAAAGAAATTGTTTTAACACTAAAAATATTCAAAAAAATTTTTTTACTGTATTTAAAGTCCCTTTGATAGCTTGGTCATTAGCGACTACTGTGGGTTTTGGTACCTTAACAGTGGTTTTTACGAGCTAAAATTTCCAGACCCTAGTCGGGAATCGAACCTGGGACCTTTCGATTTGATGGCTAGCATGCTAGTCACTACATTACGCAACGGTTTCAAAACACATTATTCCATTAATTTTTGTTAAAAAGTTCTTTTTGTAAATTTTATGGTTATCTGGGCATTGGCACTTTATGCATAACGTACGGGCGTCCGGCAAACTGGATGTTATCACTACGTGAAATATATCAACGTCCTGTTTTCTGAACGTTGGCACTGAAACGGTTAATGAGAGGTTTTTTTGTATCAAATTTTTAATAATGTTTTTTAAAAGTTTTAAAATTGCTGGAAGATCTTTATGGTGATATTTATAACGACATGCCTTAAGTATATTTATATAATAATGTACCTTTAGTATTTTATAATAGTTAGACTAATAACTTTGTGAAAGGTGGGTTACGTACAGACAGTTTAAAATAAATTATATAACAGTATGTCTTATCTGTTTGTGTACATATACGATGGGGGGGGACCCAAAAGTAACCGGACTGAGAGCGCGCACTGCCATTTGTAGATGTAGTAAAGAGTTCTCCCACTAGATGGAGTTAGTAGAGACCTTTAACGAACAACTGCCCAGACGGTGTCAGTTTGTTGGTTAACATTTGATTGTGGTGTTGTGTTTCTCTTACTTTTGTCATCTTCCGCCTGCGGTATCATTAAGCGTCAAGGCAATCTTCCACTGGCTTGACGCTTGTTTGGTTTCTGGGTCATACTTGTAATACCAATTCTCATCACCTGTTATGACGTTGATAAAAATGTTTGGATCACTTTCAATCTCTGTTTTCAATTCCTGACTCAAATTCAATCGATTGTTTTGTTGATCCTGTTTAAAAAGGCGAGGAACAAATTTAGTGCCAATACTTCTCATTTGCAAATCTGCTGGCACGAGCTCCAACTTATGCCTGTTTTCAATTCCTGACTCAAATTCAATCGATTGTTTTGTTGATCCTGTTTAAAAAGGCGAGGAACAAATTTAGTGGCAATACTTCTCATTTGCAAATCCGCTGGCACGAGCTCCAACTTATGCTGTCTCTTCTGAAATTTCATCGATCATGAAACAACGATCCTTGTTCATTTTTTGGCGGATTTTTTCAAGTTTTTATGTTTTTGAGATGTTGAAAGGCGCCCAAACCACTCAAAATTTTGTGTGTGGCTCATAGCATTCTCCTTGAAAGTCTGTTGATGCATTTGGTAAGCTTTGATTATCAATTTTTCAAGCAGGAAACTAAATTTCAAAACACTTTGTTCTGTTAAATCTGCCTTAAAGACTTTGCAGATGAAACACAACAGTAAGAGAAACACAATGCTATGATCAAACATTAACCTACAAACTGACACCATTTAGGCAGTTGTTTGTTGAAGGTCTCTACTTGCCCCATTTAGCGGGAGAATTCTCTACTACTTCTATGAATTGCTATGCACTCTCAGTCCGGTTTTTTTTGGGTTGCCTCCATACAGGTGTGAAAATAATTTATGACCAAGTCAGTTTTCACCTCAAAATGTTTCAACTCAAAAATTCAAATGATAACATTGGATTATGACATTGGATTCGTTAAGAAACAATGATTTTATTATAAGTTACTTTGACTTAAAACTTTATTAGTTAAAACTGGTGTCAGATGAAAAATACAATGTTTTTTAAATAATAATATTAGTATTTACTAATAAACGTATACACTTTTTATTTGGTGGAAAATTTACAAAAACTGTTCATTACAAATTATCAAATTCTTAAATATCTCAAAACTATTAGATTTATCTAATTTTGACTTGTAATGAAATGTATTCAACATTTTTTATTGTGAACAAAATGATACCTTATCTGTAAAAATCTGATCGAAAACAATCAAGATATTAAAGTATGTATTAAAAATATTAAAAAAATGTTTGGAATTCTTAAGATTAAGGCCTTAGTATGCATTTTACAACAAAAGTATATGAACTAAAGTTATTAAAAATTAATAAGAGTACAATTTTTATTTTTCAAGTATTTTTTCTACATATCTTACTTTAGCTTCAATTAATGAGTGTCCATATTTTCAATTTAACTGAAGCTGAATTTCATGTAGCGTAATAAACTCATGATTAAAATCTGGTTGTATTTTTCATTATTTACATTGGGAACTGTTCATGTCGGTATTTATTTTAACATTAAATTTGTTAAGGTTAAAAATTTTGTTTTCATGCTCTTTAAACTGATCGGTCAAAACCATTATATGTATTAATTAAATTTTTTAGGTGATCTCTATATGGTTGCCTTTAAGGTGAGATTCCCCAAAAATATTAATGTTTTTATTTTGTAAAAATGAAAATTTTATTAAAGTATTTTGTTCACATCTGTATACAGCTTATATCGTAATTCCCAACAAATCTGATTTATTAGGAAATTAACATTGGACAATGTACTGTCTACATTAATCTAATTACAAGAGTGTAATTTTACTTTTATTACCTCATTTGCTAGGAAACAAGAATAAAAATGAGTCTACAAAAAATTTGAATAGCTAATAATTTAATTATTAATGAAAAATAGGTAAAAATGTTATTCAATTTTGATATAGCGTGGTAAATAAGAAAAAAAATTGGTTCCATTGTTGTCTGAACATGTAAAGTGACCAGTTTATTTTCATTTTTTGATATTACAGTACGAAAGGTGTAAGTTCGAATCCCACACACTATTTTTTTTTTGCTAAATATTTGTTAAATTAATTAAATAGAAAAAAAATTTCAAGTTAGTTGTATAGAATTATGATTTATAATGTTTTAATTATTTAATTAATAATAATCAATGATCAATTAACAAAAAACAAATTTAAAAAGTTTTAATATGTAGGATTCGAACTCACAGCCTCTCATACTGTAATGTCAAAAATGAAAATAAACTAGCCACTTGACATGCCCAGCTAACATTTAGACAATGGAAGCGAAATTTTTTCTTATGTAAGTACCACGCTATATCGAAATTCAATAACATTTTTGCCTTTATTTATAATTAATTATATTATTAGCTATTAATTTTTTTAAAACTCATTGTTATTCTGTTTCTTAACGACTGTAGTAATAAAAGTAAGATTACACCCTTGTAATTAGATTAATGTTAATAGTAAATTGTTCTGATGTTAATTTCTCTATACGTCATATTTGTTCGGAAGCACGGCATAATTGTATTGAGAGAATTTTAGGTTAACTTTTGTGTGACACATTTCTTACTTTGAAACACTCGCAATTATATATTATTACAAAATATATATATATATCTGATACATTATTATCGTTTATTTTTAGGAAGAAAATAAACAGAATTAATTAAAAATATACTCCAAAAGAATAATAATTTAATAATAAGGTGTATTAGTGTTTTGATCATACTGTAGTGTGTTTTTATACCAGGTGTCCATTAAGTCTGGAAACGGCTGAATAACAGAAAAGTGAGCGTGACTAGGTGACCAGAATGACTTTCATTGCTTGTTGCACCAAGAAAACTATTCTAGGTAATATTTGAAATTTTTGTCCGCCATCTTGGATCCGCCATATTGGATTTAACTTTCTTAATTTAAATAGGATGATGGTCATATGATACATGATTTCAACCTAAAATTTCAAAATAAATTCAATGGCGAAAACCGGAAATCGATATCGTTTTTCGTTTTTGAGATATTACCATTCAACTATCCAGATCGGGGCAGAACGGCCATTTCTCCCTCCTCCGTCTTTGAGCCTACATAGACAATTTAGGTAGCAACTGAACGACTACACATAAGATTATTGAAAATAATAAGTCTTTTAATATCTCCACTCGTTCATAAATAGGAAATTATTGTCATTAAGAACTACGGAAAAACAATTTAACGGCTGATTTATTGCATTATAAAACTACAGTATTTAATTTGTTACCAGTTAGCCTAATACTTATTGTTATTTTTGTAAATGTTAGTGTTTAAGGTTTAAGGTTAGTGTTATAAGGAACTAACTGTGAAAATGAGTTACATAATTGAAAATAAAATTACCAAATGTTTCTTGACTCAGAGTAGTTGTTCGAAGTGGCCTCCTCTTACTTATTGACAATATGATGTACGTGCGTAAAAACTAGGTACAGCATTACGAATGAATTCCCTTGGGATTCCAGAAGATTCATTTAGAATTCTTTGTTTGAGTTCATGCAGACTGTTAGGTTTCGTTCTGTAAACTTTGTTTTTTAAGTATCCCCACAAGAAGTAGTCCAATGGACTCAAATCAGGTGATCTTGGAGGCCATTCAATTGCTCCTCTCCTGTATGAAGTTGCTTGTATGAGACTATTGTATGAAGACATGCTTCGAAATCATATTACTCCAGCTGTAAGAAATCATTTCGGACAAGATGTTAACAACTGTTGGTTTCAACAAGATGGAGCCCTGCCCATTTTTCTTTTCAGGTTCGTGTTTTGTTGACCGATATTTTCCCAGAAAGATGAATTGGTAGGAGAGGAGCAATTGAATGGCCTCCGAGATCACCTGATTTGAGTCCATTGGACTACTTCTTGTGGGGATACTTAAAAAACAAAGTTTACAGAACGAAACCTAACAGTCTGCATGAACTCAAACAAAGAATTCTAAATGAATCTTCTGGAATCCCAAGGGAATTCATTCGTAATGCTGTATCTAGTTTTTACGCACGTACATCATATTGTCAATAAGTAAGAGGAGGCCACTTCGAACAACTACTCTGAGTCAAGAAACATTTGGTAATTTTATTTTCAAGTATGTAACTCATTTTCACAGTTAGTTCCTTATAACACTAACCTTAAACCTTAAACACTAACATTTACAAAAATAACAATAAGTATTAGGCTAACTGGTAACAAATTAAATACTGTAGTTTTATAATGCAATAAATCAGCCGTTAAATTGTTTTTCCGTAGTTCTTAATGACAATAATTTCCTATTTATGAACGAGTGGAGATATTAAAAAACTTATTATTTTCAATAATCTTATGTGTAGTCGTTCAGTTGCTACCTAAATTGTCTATGTAGGCTCAAAGACGGAGGAGGGAGAAATGGCCGTTCTGCCCCGATCTGGATAGTTGAATGGTAATATCTCAAAAACGAAAAACGATATCGATTTCCGGTTTTCGCCATTGAATTTATTTTGAAATTTTAGGTCGAAATCATGTATCATATGACCATCATCCTATTTAAATTAAGAAAGTTAAATCCAATATGGCGGATCCAAGATGGCGGACAAAAATTTCAAATATTACCTAGAATAGTTTTCTTGGTGCAACAAGCAATGAAAGTCATTCTGGTCACCTAGTCACGCTCACTTTTCTGTTATTCAGCCGTTTCCAGACTTAATGGACACCCGGTATAGATGTGTGTATGTATGAAAGCCTAAATGATAAATCTATTACATCACTAACAAAAGTCTTAATACATCACATTTAGTTAAAGTCTGATTGTTTTAAATAAATAAATATTAATATAGTTAGTTAATTATTACAGTATTTTATTGTAGAGGTTGGCAGCAATGAATCTTAATTATATTTAATATATTTTATTGTTTCGTGTATAATTTTAAGTTTATATAGGGTGCTCGAAAATTATGATTCAATATTTGGTGCTACTATAGTACGTGGCCTACTGTGTTATGTTTAGTGAAATTTGTATTTCTTGATGTGGTGGCACTTTTGGTGCGTAAATATTTACATTTTTTTTTTTTTTGCGCCCTGGAGACTCTAGGAGGAGTATAGGACATGTCAGATATAACACCTGAAATACATATTATAACAATCACACAATGTATCACTACTATCAACAAAGAAATTCTTGTACGCTATAAAAAGTTTCACCGATCAAGTAATTTTTCAGATTTTTTTTAAAGGAATTCAAATCCTCACAACACTTTAAAAATTGGGGTAATTTATTCATGAATTTTCTCCCTGCATAAGTAGGTTTTTGTTCAAACAATTTTGTCGAGTGATTAGCCACATAATAATCATTCCTGTTTCTCGTGTTATGATTGTGAACATTGAAATTCTGCATAAAATTATTTTGCCTAACGTACATAATCACCTCAAAAATGTAGAGGGAGGGAACTGTAAGCAATTTAAGCTCCTTAAATAGTGGCCTGCATGAGGTTAGCTCCATACCTACATAACATATTTTACAGGTTGTGTGATATTAAGATAAAAGGACAAATTACATACGATAATTTTATAATAATATACTTTTTAAAGTATTATGATAATGTTACGTATAAAAATTTACAATAACAAATAATACTATATAATTAATAATATGATAAGAATTCACCCAGTTATTTTTAGTCAGTCTGCACACGGTACACACTGTGAATGTCATTGAGAAAAGCACTAAACGAATCAGGTTCTACTTTTCTCATAATTTTCCATGATATATGGTCGAGGTGCGAATGAAATAATTCTAAAAGTGAGTTACAAATTGAAACAAAAAAGTGTAAACACACTAAATTATGTATTACTTTAGTAATAGTAGGAAAACAAAGCAGTATTTCGTAACTTACCATAATTGCAGGCCAAAATATATTAAGGGTGCGCCTCAGAAGTAAGAGAAAATCGCCGAGCGATTTCAGTTGCTACCGCTAGGTGCGCTCTCATAATCTCAGTATCGTGTAGGTAAAAGTGGGGGCATTTAAAGGCAGTAGTAGGGAGCTGGAGATCAACGTGTGTTTTTATGCATGCGAGCATCTGTGCTCCGGTGTTGCCAAAAGGCTGACTCTATAACATCAAATGATGTCAACCATATGAAATAAAACTAGATTGCCGAATTCTAAGACTACTTACTCTACTACTAAATTATTACTAAAAAATATTTGTATTACAATTTATATTGTTAGGTATAATTTGGTTACAGGTTCTTAAAAACTCATAATAAAAATATTAAATATTCTACTCTCATAAATAATACAAAATCAAACGGAACTCTTACTTTCATTTACAAATTAATATTAGTATCTGTACAGAATTTAAGTTTTAATAATTATTATATTTTAAAATTCAATGAACTTTCATGTATTCAATTTGGTTCTTACGAATTTAAAAACGAAGACACGTTTAATTTAAAGAAATCTAATTTTTAACCTAGGCCTCCTTTAATTTTTATTTTATTTCCTTTAGAAATTATTTTATGTTCAACTAAATGTTGTGACATTTTATTAGCAAGCGTAACAAAATACTCTTCCTAATTACAAAAATATTTCTGTAACTTATACTTTTTATGTAGGCCTACAGATACCGCTTTTTGTTTACTTCTCTTAAAAATTTCAGTTCACTTAAAAAAGTTTAACGCGCTCGTTTTCTAGAAAAAACTACTCGAAAGCTGGAAAGATATAGCCTATTGTAAAAATAAACATTTTACTTGCATGCTGCTACGACGACTGTAACAATTTTTAGTGGTATTTTTTGTGAGTGGATTTGAAAACAATAATCACTCCACATTACAAGAACACACTCAGCGATTAGATTACATCAACTAAAGCTTACAATTAAAAACTTAGTATGATAATAAATGAAACAAAACTAAATACCGCTAATATAGTAAATTACACTACCGCTAAAAAGTAAATTTAGTTTTTATGTAAAAGCAGGTGTTTATAAGATCAAATGTGATTCAGAAGATTGTAATAACTTTTACATCAGGTTGATATCTAGGTCCTTTTAAAAATTATTTCAAGAACATTTAAAAGCTTATAAAATATGGTAAACAAAAATCTAATAATGCAGAAAACATTCAAATAAATAACCATACATTTTCTATAGTAACACACTAACTGTTTTGGAAACAAAAAACAACAAATACAAAATTCAAACTTTAGAGAAAATTGAGATAAAGAACAATAATGATAATTTAATAAACGAACAAACACAATTTAATAATGATTAAATCACTAATAACTAATTTACTGATTTTATACTGGTTAACATTGATTACAGTAAGCCCTCTGTTAATCGACGGGTAGTCAACCGAAGGGTATTTGTTAATGAATGTTTAAATAAATAAATTTTTTTATGATTTTTGTATAAAATAACCCCTATTAAAACTCTAAAATGTAGCAGTAATTGCATAGGTAAAATTATAATGCTGATTTGTACTTATTTCATTGTTACATTGACATGCGTGTTTTACTTTGAAATGTGTGTTTATTTCACGTATATTTACATGTACCGTATTTATATACACTGAAGACGGCAGACGGCTGGAAACATGCCGAGATGTGTTTTTGAACTGAAGTTTATATACGAGTACATTATAGCCTAAAAATTGTTTTAATTTTATTTTGAATCCAATAAACACAATTTCTTGTTATTATTATACACGCACACGAATTACACACAAAAAATATGCTGATATCAAAATAAAGTAACAATGTAAAATGCTATATACTCATAACATGAAAAAGTTAAAAAATTCAATGGATCACTTTTGTTTAACACAACTTGTAATTTTTGTTTCATTAGCCACAGCACACAGCGTAGTCGCTCCATTCCTTCAGATGTAAAACGTCGTAATGAGATTTTATACAAACTTGTCCTTCGCATGTTGGCCCTACTAGAACTATTGAACTTTAATGTAGGTTGTGATATTTTCCATATAGGCTATATCCACCATATTTGATGCAAAAATTAGCCCCCAAAAAATTCAGTACAACTGTTTTTCACCAGAGGAACTGAAATCAGTGCGAAATTTTTCGTTAGCTGTAACTGGCAAATGAAGCGTTTGCGGACATTATGTTTATATGAACTTTTTTCTTATTTTTAGCTCTACAATAACACTGGTCTGCATCAAAAATTCCCCTTGAACTTTAATAGGTGATATTTATGTATTTTTACCCCCTGAATCCGAATCTGACCTCCGTTTTGCTCCATCACCCACCATTTTTAGGGGATGGGCCACTCCCCTTATTTGGGAAATTTCAACTTTTTATCAGTCTGGTGTAACTATGATATGAAATTGTGCAGTTGTATCACGATTTTATGGTTCTTCAAGGCGTACCTAACACTGAAAGAGTACAATAAGAGAGTATTGATGTATTGATACATTTTATGCATTTTTACTTTTACAATTTTTCTGGTTCAAGATACTTGTCATCAAATACATATACTTAAAGAGAGTGGTTTTACTTGGAGGAAGCTTTCTTTTGTACTGATCTCTGGGAGTTTACGCAAGAGTGACCAGCAGTAGTCTGCTAACATACTCGAGTTCCACTTCCCAGAGAACAGTTTTTCAAAGAGTGCAATGTCTTGATGAAACCTTTCTCCGCGTGCATCGTAAACTGCTCCCAAGTTTCCTGGGGAAAAGTCCAAATGCACGTGTAAAAGGTGCAATTTTAATAACATGTTGCAACCCATCGACTCGTATGCACATAGCAATTCTTCAACGAGTTCAACATAATTTTCACGTTTGTTAAATCCTGAAAAATGTTCACACATGTCCTTAAATGCAGCCCAAGCTCTTTTTTCTTTCCAATTTAAGTGATTGAAAAACACTGAATCTTTAAAAAGCTCTGTGATTTGTGGACCAACAAAAATTCCCTCTTTAATTTTTGCTTCACTCAAATGTGGAAATTTGCTCTTCAAATACTGGAATCCGTCTCCTGTTTTATCGATAGCTTTCACGAACTGTTTAATCAAACTGAGTTTGATACGCAAAGGATGCAGAAACATGTTTTCACTCGGGACTAAAGGCTCATTGGCAACAGTTTTTTGACCAGAAACTAAACTTTCGCACGAGGGCTAATTTCGAACGGTATAATTTTTATCGCGGGCTCGACTATCCCATTCACACAGAAAGCAACAATGTTTGGTGTATCCCGATTAAAGTCCTGTAAGTAAAGCCACAACCTTAAAATCAGCACAGAGCTTCCGGGGATGATCTTTATAACCAATTTTTTCAAGGATACGGCTGATATTTTTGTATGTCTCATTTATGTTGACCACATATGCAACCGGAACTGAGGGCAAATCATTACCATTTGCCAACAAAACAGCTTTTAAACTGATGAGTCGATGAATAGGCGCCAATTTTATGGATCATCTAGCATGTTAGGTTCAATCACTAATCCATTTACATTATTGCAGTACACTTAGTCACCATCCTCCAAAAAAAATTGTTTAAACGAAGCTAGCCGGGATCTAGAAACAGAAATTTTCACTTCTTTTTCCAAGAGGTTCCATTGCTGAAGCTGAGACCCGAGCAGTTGGGCTTTAGTTTCTGGGAGATTTAAATCCCGGATGAGATCATTAAGCTCCTCTTGTGTGACAAGACGAGGCTCTAAGCGTAAAAAATGTACTGAAAACGTTTAGTCGTCGCTAAGCTTATCACTTGGTCCGGCTTCCCACCTTGGCAGACACCCATCCTGCTACACCTCAGAACTAACAGTGATGTCACCTCTCCCCCTTCGGTCTTCATGCATAAATGTGCGTGCACTGAGATAACATTTGGAGTGGAGGATGGGGTACTTGCAACTTCCCCCGCCCCTCGCTTTATTAGGAATAACCGCTTTGTGTTTTTTCGAGAATTTCGGGGGGGCGACCCCCCTCAAAAACGGTGGGTGATAGAGAGTAACGGAAGTCAGATTTGGATTCAGGGGGTCAAGATACATAACAATCACCCATCAGAATCCAAGGGGAAAAAATTTTCTTTTTTTTTGCAGACCAGTGTAATTTACAAAATCATTTTACCATAATTTAAAACCAGCCTGTTTACTAACAACATAAATCAATACCTCTCCAAATAACAAACATTAATTAAACAAATTAAAAACAATAATCATTCCATATTTAATACCTATAAGACAATAAATATTTACCATTTAACAAAAAATGGTACACGTACATATTATCAAAAACAGACACAGCGATTACAATCAATAAACTGAAACTTACATTTAAAAACCTAGTAGACCTACATTCATAAATGAAACAAAACTAAATACCGCAAAAATAGTAAATTGCACTGCTGCCTACATTATACATTAGGTAATTTTTACATAGCATTATGTAGTAAATGACATTACCGCTAACATAGTAAAACTAAATACAGCTAATAATAAATAGAAAATTTAGTTTACATGAAGAACCAGGTGTTTATAAGATCAAAATGTGATTCAGAAGATTGTGATAATTTTTACATCAGGATAATATCTAGGTCCTTTTAAAAATGATTTTAAGAATATTTACAAGCGTATAAAATATGTTAAACAAAAATATAATAATACATAACACATTCAAATAAATAACGATACATTTTTTATATTTAAACACATAACTTTTGGAACAATTTACAAGAAATACAAAATTCAAACTTCGGAGAAAATTGAAATAGAAACATTAATATGTAGTGATAATTTAATAAAAGAATTAACACAATTTAATAATGATTACTGGTTAAAATCTACCACAGTAGGTCCTCTGTTAACCGACTTAGTGCTGACCGACGGGTAGTCGGTCAAGTGAAAAGCTCAGTTTAACCGAAGAGGTATTTGTCTAATGTTTAAATAATGTAATGTTAAATAATTTGTAAATAATGTTTAAATAAATAATTTTTTTCTATGATTTTTGTAAAACATTACCCCTACTCTTGTTATTATTTACACTGTACTGTACACGCACACGATTTACACACAAAAATATGCTGATACGAAAATAAACTAACTATGTAATAAAGTATAGGTAGGCCTACTACACTAATAACATAACAAAGTTAAAGGATTCAGTGGATTACTTTTGTTTAACATAACTTGTAATTTTTGTTTGTTTGGCCACAGCACGCTGTGTAATCTGTCCGCTTTTTCAAATGTAAAACGTCAGAGTTTATAAAAATCTGTCCTTCGCATGTTGGTCTACTACTATTGTACTTAACTAATATAGGCCCTAATTAGATTAATACAGTAATGTAAGTATCGTACAAAATTATAAGAAAAATAGTTTACATCACCTCATGAATTAAAAAACTTTTTTACCTTAAAAAACAAAACCGGAGTTTTAGTGGTCGGCAGGGAGTTCAACGGATAACCCGGAGAGTCGGATAACAGAAGTCGATTAACAGAGGGTCTACTGCATAAGTAAAAGTTATACATAGTAAATAAATTTTAGTTCCAATTGCCATTTATGAATAATAATTTTTCTTCATACAATTTTTAAGTTTTATGTATTTTTAACTTGATGAAGCGATGCGCAATGCAAAAGTACTCGTAAATACCAGTAAAAAATACAAGAAATAGCAGAATAGCAAAGTTACGTCAAAAAATTACTTCAATGAAAAAAATTAAGTATTCATTATGTTTACCCAGAAAAATTATCGAATCATCAAGAACGAATATTTTTCATAATTTTATACTGGTCGTTTTAGTGCAAAGGGATTTTTTTTAAATATCTGCATCACGTTTTTAATTTAACAACATAAATCAATATCTCTCCAAATAACAAACATTAATTAACCAAATTAAAAACAATAATCATTCCACATTTAATACCTATTACAGACAATAAATATTTACCATTTAACAAAAAATGGTACACGTACATATTATCAAAAACAGACACAGCGATTACAATCTATAAACTGAAACTAACAATTAAAAACCTAGTAGACCTACGATAATAAATGAAACAAAACTAAATACCGCAAAAATAGTAAATTACACTACTGCCTACATTATACATTAGTAAATTTTTACATAGCATTATGAAGTAAATGACATTACCGCTAACATAGTAAAACTAAATACAGCTAATAATATATAAATAGTAAATTTAGTTTATAGTTTCCCCAAGAATGTCAGCAGACATGGCGCTTACGCTATCTTGTAAAGCATAAAAATGTGGTAAATGAGGCAATTAAAAAAAATATCGTAGGGACCGGTTTTGAGAAAGCTGCAAAAGCGTGAAAAATTTTACGAAAAACTGCTACTTCCGGTTGACCGATTTTGATGAAAATGGTCGTGTCGGGCCCCCTTTAGTAGTATGTAACTTAAATTCCAAGTTTCAACTTCGTACGTTATTACGTTCTTTAGATATTTTGTTCACACACACATTCAAAGACCAATCGCTGAAAACATGTTCTTTGGCTGCAGGGGGCCTGAAAACTTATATATAGCCCGTGAAAACTCGTTTAAAAAAATCAACATGAAAACGATACTCTCCTTCCTATAGGCTATATTCACATAGAACAAAAGAAAGTAAAAATACCTGTTTTTAAATTTTAAAAATTTAATTTTAAAATTATTATTAGAAAAAATTAGAAATAAAAAAATATTTGTTTTATCCGAACAGTAGGCTACCAATTAATTACAGAAATAACAATCAGTAGGTCTAACAGTATAATATTTTCCTAAACGAACAATTATCCTTTTCATAATCAATTAAAGTTAATCTTTGTGTAGGTTGGGTGAGCGATTAATTTTACTTCTGTCAAAACAAATACTAACGGGAGTAAACAGTCAACGGGAGTAAACAGTCTACAGGAGACAAACGTATTACTCTATCCGGCAACGTTGTATGACCTAGAGCGAAATCAAGCTGAGGGGAAATGTCCTTGATTAGCAGATAATGTAATGTGTAGTAGTTCCGTAACTGTCAGCTCGGAACGCCATCGAACGGCTGGAAAATTTGTGCTTGTAAAGGTTTTTTGGATTGCAAGACATCCCCGCTGATAAATAAGTAAACACGTTAAAGTTTATATTTTTAGAATCTAAAAATGATATTCTTTTTATTGATACAGACTAATTTGCTACAAATACTTTCCTATCTTTAGAAATAATTTTAGAAAACTTTACAACTTTAAGAGATTTACTTTAATTTTTTAAAGCTTAAACTTAATGCTCATACAAAAAAATTTAACTGGTAAATGGAGCGTATTTTAAGCTTTAAAAGGCATGTCAAACTTTAATTATGACTTGCGTAACAACCGAGTTGGTTGTAATCATCTAAACCCTTACATTGAGCGGCGCGGCAGAGGTAGAGCGCACCCTTAATAACTATATTGATTAAAATGAAATAAAATTGTTTTATAGTTCCACAAAAAATAAATATACTTTTTGGTTCTTTTCAAAAATTAAAGTCTCTAATTTCAATTTACTGAATACTATTTACAAAAGATGAACTGAATTAGGCCAAACTCACATTTTTTTAAATTTTGAAACATGGTTTTCAAAAAAAAATCAAGAATCTTACTGGTGAAAACTTATTAATAATTAAAAAAAATTTGTTCGTCACTGAAGGTTTTTAAGGATTGTTAACAAAATAATTTTATCTTTTTATGCATATATTATAAGTTAACCTTATGTACAACTTTGTCAGCTGTCAAACTTTGTAAACAGCGGCCTGCAACGAGACACAAATTCATGTCTCGCAGCAGCCGTGACAAAGTTATGTGAGACACAGATTTATGTCGCATAGCAGTGGTGATTTCATACTGAGACATATTTATGTATCTCGTGGCAGTCAACCTGTTATGAATGTTTACTATTGCGTCCAACCATGATCTTTCAATTGCTTGTGTATTGGCTCCTGTTTGTGGATTTGCATCATTTTATGGATGGCTAACCATTGAATGCAGGTAACCAAATGTTCACATAACCTAATATTCACATAATCTGTAAAATATGTGAATATTTACACGCCAAAAGTGCTAGGGAACAGTGCTACCACATCAAGAAATAAAAATTTCACTGAACATAACGCGGTAGGCCACGTTCTATAGAAGCACCCAATATTTTTATTTTTTTATGGTTATGTTATAAAATTTTGAGCGATTTATTATTTTTCGGTATAATTTATAATTAAATTTTATTATTATCATCTTTTAGCTATACAGCCTTGTTGATAATCCTCTCTGCTAGTTGCTTTACCCTCCATTATTTGATACCCATCATTATGAAATCATTCTTAACCTCCAAACCGTACTGGAAAAGAGACGTATTGGAAAACATCGGACATTCCTTTTACCCTTTGTCCCATAAATGCACAAAGCTAAGGAACAATTTTAAATAACTAATGTTTTAACAGTTTTATGTTTTAACAGTTTTATGTTGTCGTTTAGGTCATCAGCCGAAAGGCTGGTTTGTATTTTTAGAGATTTACAAAGTAAAATGAGGAGTGAGGTTTACAATTGCCTTCACTAAGTGAAAAAGTATGCTTATCAGCATGCCAGGCCTCCTGAAAAGCATCTACTTTCCACCCTGCAAATGACACGTCATTCACTACAGGGTCTATCTGTATAATGAAATTCATTACTCTTAGAGAAGATAACTGTGGCTAGTGTCTTTTACACTTCTACCTCTTCTGTTCTTAAATCCTTCAGTCATATAATTGGCTGATCAAGTGATAAGAAACAGAACTATTTTTTGTAGCCCTGAAATTAGAAGATCGAGTATAAATAATTTAACACTCCACCTGCCTGTTATGGGCAAAACAGTTCTATAATATTTACAAAACAATTGAATCTTTTTTTCAGACACCCTGTATTTTAAGAATCTTAAATTTGAATATTTCAAGATCTGTATCTAACAAACTACTAATATTAGTGTTGTTTTTTTAAACTTTTATGTTATCTGTATTATTTATATATAAAAAAAAAAAACAGAAAACCTGTTTTAAAAATCAAAAATGTTCATTATTGATATTTTAGTGTTAAGTTTTTTCTTTTCGATGTGATATTTTTAATTTATTGTTTTTTTTCTTTATTTTGTGTCAATTGTTAAATGGATCAGAATCTCTGTAAGAGTTCAAGTTTCTGTTAATTAAATTTGAAGTTTTTTTTTGTTTATTCAAATTTCATCCATGAGACTCCAAAAAAGGAGTAAAGGATGTGACAAGATGAAAATGTTTGAATGTGCGCGCCATGTAATAATTTTTACCTTATATTACAAAATATACTCCAGCCTTCATTTGGAAATTAATTAATATGTTAATACAATAAAATATATTTTGGAAGGAACTCTTGTACATTGTAAAATGTTTCATTAATCAATTTTTTTTTAACAGATATGCAAATGATGACAACGATTTAAAAATTGTTGTAATTTATTGATGTATTTTCTAACTACATAAGTAGGTTTTTCTTGAAATAATGTATTGTTGTTATGTGTGAACTTTTTAATTCTGTAAAATATTTTGCTTTTCATAAATTATCCCTTCAAAAATGTACAAAAAATAAAAATTTTTTAAGAAATCCGAGCTCGTTAAGTGATGATCTGCATGAGGTTAAGTGGTTTGCTCCTACCATACTCCTATTTTAAAAATTCTTTCCATATTTACCAACAAAGAATTTCCTTATAATAGTTTATCGGATTTGAAATAGAATTAGACCATGATATGCCATTATTGGAAATTTAAATCCACCAGGTTAGTCTAAAGGTAAAAGTTGTCACTGTGAGTCAGCTGATTCTTTCTGGTTCCTGGTTCAAATCCTAGTAGAGTTAGTTACTTTTATTCACATTTCAATATTAAAGCTTAACGAACTAGAGACTGCAGATGAAGATGGAGTGTTGTGACGTAGATCAAAGCACAGAGCCAATTGACTTTTCATTAATCGAATCCTGTGTTATCACGTTGTGGTCCTGCTACATTTTTACTTTCTCTTGCCTATATGAATATATAGGAAGGAAAGTATTGTTTTCATGTCGATTTTTCGAAATCGAGTTTTCACCGGATCTATACGTTTTCAGACCCCCTGAACCCAAAAAACATGTTTTTAGCGATTGGTCTGTGTGTGTGTGTGTGTGTGTCTGTGTGTGAACAGAATATCTCAAGAACGGAACATCGTACGAACTTGAAACTTGAAACTTAAGTTACATACCACTACCGGACGCGACACGAACATTTTCATCAAAATCGGTCAACCGGAAGTAGTAGTTTATTCGTATAATTTTTCAGTTTTTTGCGATTTTCTCAAAAACTGGTCCTACGATTTTTTTTTAAATCGCCTATTTTACTCAATTTTTTATTCTCTACAATATAGGGTAGGCGCCATGTTTGCTGAAATTCTCGGTGAGGCTGTTTTCACGTAAAAACGTTGTTTTTTTAAGATTACGGCTTTAATATAAATTTTAGCGCAAAAACTTATATAATAAAAGTTGTAGAGAATTTAAAAACCTACAACTTCTGTTTCAAACATTTTTTTGTATAACGCTTAGTTTAGCGGTAATTTGCGATTTTCTGTTTTTTTTCTCACGAAAACGTGAGAAAAATCGATTTTTTTAACATTTCGGTCTTAGTATGCATTTTACGACAAAAGTGTATATAATTAAATTTATAGAAAATTAAAAGATCTACAACTTTTGTTTAGAGCATTTTTCTCTACAGAGCCTAGTTTAGCGTGAAAGCGTGATTTTCCGTATTTTTAAGCCAAACTGAGTTCGATTGTCATTTTGCGTCATTCACTCATGATTAAAATAAGGTTATGTTTTTGAGGTTAGTTTTTGTTCATTTCTAATATTTTATTAATAATGTTAGGTTTATTATTAATTATTTGCATTGGCAAGAGAAAGTTGTGTGAGTGTTTCACACCAGATTTTTTAAAAAATCTCTTCATTCCTAATTTGATCTAGCTTAGTCAACTGATAATGTCTTCTCCAGAAATTCATTCCCATAGCTGTGATAGCTGTGTTATGCTTTTAAATCTTAGTTGGGAAGTCTAAATCTCTGAAAAATTAATGGTGGAGCTTATAACAAAACATGATGGTACATTCGGTTGACTGGTCAACTTTTTCCAAAATATTGTCCGATTTACCGTCTGACATTAAAAAAATGCCAAGATATACTTGTGCATCAATTTAATGACCCTTGTCGATTTTTTTATTGTCTCGTGATAAATTATAAATATTTTTGGTAAATTACCGAGGCTTATGTGTGGCAAAATGTACATAAAAATTATTAATAATAATAAAAATACCAAAATTTCTTGGATTATATGATATAAACTGTTCGAAATTTAATAATTTTTGAAGTTTATGAAAAAAATCATGTGATCTGCCTTGCCAATCCATTTTGTTGTTGAATTCAAAACAATACCCTTTCATCATATTTCATATGAACTTACACAGGAAAGTTTATAATCACATTTCAAAACAAGACATAACCTATAAACATGTATCTACCGACAAGAAAATGACGGCTCCATTTTCCGACATCTATTATGTACTGTATTTACCTTTAATAATAAAACTAACCTAACAAAAGATAAACAGTAATGTCTAACGTCAATTTGAAACAACTAAATATATTACATTTAGAAATAATAACATTCTAACTTAGTTATTCATTATGTATTATACAGGATGCCTCAAGAAGAAACAATAAACTTTATTGTCATGTAAAATGTAAATAAGTAATAATAAAATAAGTAATGGTAAAAATTATAATTTTAAATAATGTGCATAGCGTATGACAATTCAAAAATGTTTCGAATAGATCTTAATCATGTACAGTGTCCATATTTACAATCCAACTTAATAATTGTATTATTAAATATTTAGTTTGTGCATTAAACATTTTAATTAACATAAACAACTCCTTTCATGAAATGAATGTCTTGTGGTAATTTTTAAAAAGGCTTACCTTTGACTTATGGCTAAAACCATTAGTTCGTATCTGTTCTGTAAGAGGATTTGGACACTGTTTTTGTTTCCAAATTCTGACTTTGATTTCTTGACTTCTGATTTTGGTCACCTTTCGGTCAAAACCAGAACTTCAAACCCAATGATTTCTGTATCTACTGTGTAAGAGGAACGTATGACTCTATATTTGTTTCCAAATTCTGACTTCTGATTTTGGGCACCTTCCGGTCAAAACCGGAACTTCAAACCCAATGATTTCTGTATGTACTCTGTAAGAGGAATCGTGTGACACTATTTTTGTTTCCAGATTCCGACTTGAGTTTTTGACTTCTGGTTTAGGCCACTTCCAGTCGAAACCAGAACTTTAACTCAATCCAGGCAACTAACTTTTTGTGTAGATTACCGAAAACCGTTTGTTCCTATCTCTTGTAGTTTCTGACTTTGATTTTTTTGACTTTTGGTTTTGGGCCACTTCTGGTCGAAACTGGAACTTCAAACTCAATTTTGCCCCACTAACTTTATGCGTAGATTATGAATCCAAAAACTCTTTGTTTCTATCTCTTGTAGTTTCTGACTTTGATTTTTTGACTTCTGGTTTTAGGCCACTTCCAGTTGAAACCGGAACTTCAATCCCAATTTAGGCCCACAACTTTGTGTGTAGATAATGTAGATGAATCTGAAAACTGTTTGTTGCTAAAAACTTAAAAACTGACAGTTATTTAAAAATTACCACCAAGATAAAAAATAATTATGTGACAGAATAATTTGTTATAAATTTTTTTAAATATGGTTTGGGATAGATAAGGATTGGGTAGGTTTTTGCTACCGCACAGAATGGATAAAGAGAGCTGACCAGGCATTTCCTTTGGAGCGTTTAAAGATCTAAACAGACTCCTGAATTTTTAGTAATATTTAATTTATTAATTGTATAAAATCTGAATTTTTTATTTAATTTGATCGTCACGACATCACAGCAGTACAATTCTTTTCTATAAAATACTAAGATATGAAAACTATAAACAACAGAAGACTTCATTCAACTTTACAGTGTACAAATTATTGAACCATAGATTAGTGGACACCGATTTATAGATTGCTAACCTAACGTAACCTAGAATGTTCCAGAATACAATACTAGTGACATAGTACATAGAACTTTTGCTTGCAAGTTTTTATTTGTACATTTAACCCATTATTAAAAAAGCTAACAGATGTTTGTTTGAAATTTTTACAGTATATTTAGAATACCCTACCAGACGTCGTCTAATGGGCATTCCTGAGCCTTTAGATGTGTAAAAATAGGTTTAACATAATTTCTGGACTCCAATCCCGGACTTGTTTTTTGAAAGGGGCTGTTTTTTAAAAGTAAATAACATAAAATATTTTTTATTTAATAATTTATTTTTTCCACTGGAATAGATTAAGGTACTATTATTTTTAAAATAATAAATGTTAATTAAAAGTTGGCACAAAAATATTTAAACATTTATTTAGAACTGGGTCCTGCATTTACAATATCGGTACCATCATATTCTTCTTGTCCTGAAATTGGACGGGTATGATATTTCTCAGATGATTTTACTTTTCCAAGGAACACCTTATCAGTAGAAAATTTTTTTTTGTAAAATTCCACGCAAGACATCTTTGAATTAACTTTTAACGGTTTAGCATTGCTGCGTATCGTGTTATCAACCTCTAAATCAGAAAATAAAAACAACAAAATTTCCCAGTTGGTGTTCCTTTACAGATATACATAAAAATGCAGGACATTCGTTAATCCCAGTTATATGCCTAAAAACTGGATTGTCCGAGCTAATCCAGGACGTATGGTAAGCCTAGTAAAATTTTATATTACCCCTACTACTTTCTATACATATTAGTTATTATCACAATTCATTGTTATGTAGAATCTATTCCGTAACTATTCTATTCCGTAGAAACTATTAACTAGAACCGTAGTTCTAGTTCACTGCAAGTCTTTCAGTGTAGGTCCAAAAACAAGTGACTGGGGTATACAGCTGATTATGTTTTTCAAAACTCAAATCAATCCCTTTTTTTTATTTAAATAAATATTTGAATGGGTCAACGGAAAAACGTTGCAAGTAACAAAAACAAATTTTTTCAGAAAGTGAAAGATACCATCTGATTCTTAGCTGTTTAACGTTTTCACTACATGAAAATTTTGTTTCAGGAATTTTCAAGATTTTAGTTACAATTCTACCAGTTAGAATTCACTATTATGATCAAATAGAGCATTTATATAACGTATTACACTGAAACCTCACTTATGTAAATTTTGTCAGTTGCAACATTTTTCTGTTGAGCCATTCATTTATTGTCTTAATTTTTAGAAAATGGCATAAATTATTATGAATTTAATTATTTGTTATCGTTGGATTACAAAAATCTTATCACTAATTTTGCTCTTATGGTATACTCATTTCAAGTGGACATTTTGGAATGAACATAAGAGGTTATGTTTATATCCCCAAGATTATCAACTTGTCCCTCAAAAAATTTCTTTGTCACCAAATTAACTGTTTTTTCTCTACATTAATTATTAAATCTCTCGTATTTATATAAATATATCAAAGAAGATCAAAATACATTATTGGTATTACCTGATTTAATATTATTATTATTATTAGATTTAATTTAGCTAGCTCTATTATGTAATTTGGTGTTTGAAAAATACTAATAATTAATATGTGAAATTTGTTTTTAATTTTTATCTCTGTTTGTAAATGAGCTAGTAGAAATAAACATGATATTTATGTGTTAGTAGATAAATAAATGTATATAATAATGTTTGTAGATTTAGTGTAAACATGTAAATTTTTTAATGTATTAGTAAAAAAATATTATTAATAATTAATTTATCAAATTATTTTCGTCGGTTTATTTGAAATTGTAAAATAAGGTGTTCAGAAAAGAAATTTGCATTCCTAATTTGTGGTTTTTTTAAATGTTATTTTTGTAGTTTCATAGTACTTGAGAATAATCACATGGTATAGGAGGATGCGCATGAATATTTTTGTAGTGGTAGTATGGCTTGTTGGCGTAGTGGTTAGGACAACTGCACTAGGGTCCCTGGATCGATTCCTAGTCAGGTCTGACATTTTTGCAACACTGATTTTCACATATCATCATTCTCCACTGTCTGCATTAGCAGAAATTGTAAAACAGTCAAGACGTAAAACCAAAAAAAAGTATGCAACCAGTGATACAATTATCTACATATTTCCCTCTATTTGATTGGCTTCCTCTAGTAACATTCTTAGGGACAAACTTTTAAAAATTAATTTTTATATACAGAAATGTTCAAGTTGGCAGCACTAGTACCGGTGGAATACCGCAAGTTTTGGGCCTCAAGGTGCAGTAACATTCTAAGCTTACAAGGATCTCCTCTTCGCCATGCTTTGATCCATCGCCATCTGATGTAGATTGGCTATTTATGTAAATCGGGAATTTAAAATTCCTGATTTTGGTAATAAATTCTTATTACATTTAATAACATTATATTATTTCATTTCATGACTAAGTTGACCATTTACTACATAGTTCACTAAAACAAAATAATAATCTATTATTATTATTGCAATAATTTGTTTTTATCATCGCCTGAAATAATTTGTCGTTTGGAACGTTACTGGCGGGAGCCATTTATTTGATAATGCCCTGTTATATCGTAAATGATGCTTTCCAGTCCAGTGTTTAGCATGTGTGTGTTGTATTTCCTTATAAATTTCTTGTAACATGACAATTTACAAATTATTTTTTTTCAGTTACTGGTAAAATAACCCAAAAGCATAGCAATATTTTGGCTAGTGCAGTGAAAGACTTCCTGCAATAATATTGTTTATAATTCTATGTTATTCTTCATAATCATTTGTCAAGGATTAGGCTCAATGGCCTGTTCCAGCATCCATCTCGTTTTAGGTCTTCCCAAGTCTCGCTTCCCTCCAGGTTTATATTTCCATGCTCGCAGAGGAAGTCTGGTAATTATTACTCATAATCCAGAAGAAAATAGTCCAGAAGAAAAATGTCATAACTCAAAAAAGTACATATTTGTAATAATTGACTTATTTGTCTGCCAATGTGTGTTTATGCTTCCATCACTAAACTTGCTGAGATTGAAAATTCCGATTGCTGCTTTTTTTTTAGTTAGTTACATCGATTGCTTGGTTATTAGCGACTGCGGTGGGTTTTAACTTGTGAAAATTTCTAGACCCTGGTCTGGAATCAAACCTGGTACCTCGGCGTTTTAGGCAAACACGCTACCAAGACGCTAAGGAGGCGGGCAATGTTCATTTGTACTTTGAAAACAACTGTTAATTATAGTTTTATTATGGTTGTATCAGCATTAATCATATTTAACAGGTTAACTACGGAAGTCACTGTGATCCTCCATCAGTATGAGTTATTTCCTTTTGGCGTATAAATTATCAGAGTACTAATCTATTGATTACGGAATTTTCTAATAGGGACGGGTAGATGTTAAAATTTAATAAAATAAGTTGTGTATGAGATCAGCAAATTTTTTGTTGTATTTGAAAGGCCTATCAATGGCATTATGTGTGGAATATGACATCATTAAAATGGCTGTCACGGCTTTGCTGGGTGGGGTGTGTTCGAAAGATCCAATTTTCCATGACTGGTACGTAGATAACGCTGAATTTGAGCAATGGCACAAGTTATGATGACTTTTTGAGTGCACGGGTCGTTGGCGGTTTATTGGTATAGACCTGATTCTTAAGGAAGCCCCACAAGAAAAAGTCTTGACAGGTACAAATTGCTCGTGCAGAATGTCTATTGTGGCATGTAGCGTCATCCTGTTGGAACCACGTGTTGTTTACATCCATATCATCCAATTTGGGCCAAAAAAATTGGTTATCAATCGGTAGCGCTTTTTGGTACGACTTTTATAGTATGGACTGTCGGCCCAAAATCCACATGAAACGTGACTTTCTGTGGATGCAATGCCACTTTTAACGGACCTCATGTAGATTGAAAGCTTCCAAAATCCGGAAATTTTGTTTGTTGATGTATCCGTTTATCCAAATATAGGCCTCATGATTTTTTTTGCTGAAATTTGGGTCTGCTTCCAACTGTTCCAGACTCGTTTCTATAATTTTGTTGCTCAACACTGTAACTTGCCATGTTGATTTGTCTTTAGTGTGACAATTAACAACAGATAAAACAACATGGCCACCATGAACTAAAAATCTGTCCTTCCCATTGGAAAACCTTATGTTATATATTTAAAGATTCTTTTATTTCTTTGTTGTATGAGCTGATGTTATACCGTGCGTTCGGAAAGTCGCTGTGAACTGGAATTGTGACTATGGATTTATGAAAATATGTATAAAGAAATGACTAAGCATTTTGGAAAAAAATTTATTCAATACCTTAATTACATTGTTAAACCGTGATTACATTGTTTATAGAAGGTGTTCGAAATGACCTCCATTGGCATCAATACAGCATTGCACTCGTTTCATTTTGTTTGCAAACACCTTTCGCAACTGAAGAACAGTGATTCCTTGAATGTATGCCGTTATTGCGGCTTTAAGTTCGTCAATCGTGTGTGGTCTGTTCCGATACACAGTTTGTTTCGCCGCACCCCATAAAAAGAAATCGGGGGGAGTCAGATCAGGAGATCTTGCAGGCCACAAATTCTTTGAAATTATTCGTTCACCAAACACGTTGCATAACGTTTTATACAGTTGCGAAAGGTGTTTGCAAACAAAATGAAACGAGTGCAATGCTGTATTGATGCCAATGGAGGTCATTTCGAACACCTTCTATAAACAATGTAATCACGGTTTAACAATGTAATTAAGGTATTGAATAAATTTTTTTCCAAAATGCTTAGTCATTTCTTTATACATATTTTCATAAATCCATAGTCACAATTCCAGTGCACAGCGACTTTCCGAACGCACGGTAGTATGTCTGTTCTTAGTACAGAGGCTCCCAAATATAAGATCTCTTAAGACGTAATTTACATTGGTATATAGTAAATTGGTAGAGTAAGCAGATTGCATACCTAAAGATAAAAATTGGTAAAGTAAGTGCAGTGGTAAAGTAACTCTACCATTCACTTTCCAGTACTGTAACAAAGTAAACCAGATAGGAAAGTTACCGTTTGGTTTTTACAAGTGAACAAAATTAGAATCTGTCGATTCTTTTTGGATTTATTCATTTTTATCAGTGACCTTTCTAAAGTATTAGACTGTTTTTATTTTTTTGTGTTATTTTATTACTAAACCAATTTGTAATGAAGTGATCACAATTTAAAATACTAAACGTATTGAATTGTATGGCAGAAATTAATACAGTAGATTCCGGATAATTGGTCCACTGGTTAATTGGGGCAGCCAGTTTTTGGGACAGTTCTTTAATGAACAAAAACAGAACGGGATTTTACATTTTTTTTTTGCGCCCTGGAGACTCCAGGAGGAGTATAGGACATGTCAGATATAACACCTGAAATACATATAAGAATCACACAATGTATCACTACTATCAAGAAAGAAATTCTTGTATGCTATAAAAAGTTTCACTGATCAAGTAATTTTTCAGATTCTTTTTAAAGGAATTCAAATCCTCACAACATTTTAAAACATTGATAAGTAGGTACGCTGTTTATTCGGTCCATAAAGCTGCTTATTTGGGCCAATCTGACGTATGTACAATATATGTCTTATTAAAACCGTTACAGGCCAGCGACGAACAACATGTGGTTCTAAGCGGCAAGATAAGATAATGGGCAGGGTAGAGGTAGTAAACATTTCGACAGATGAACAACAGTAATCACACATCAGTCATGATAAAGATGCTTGCTATTTACAGTACAATATGTAGGCTACATAATCGTCATTGCACAAATTTCAGTGAGTCATATCCACTAGTTATGCCCAACCTTATAAGCTATATAGCCTCCTTGCAACTTATGGTTAGTTGTCACTTGTCATACATACATAGAACGTTCCTTCATGAGTGTACTGTAACACACTGTTTTTCGAGTCTGGTTGTTTTGTTATCTGCAGGCATACTTTTTTATTTAGTTTTTTAATTCCCATTCGTTTCACACATTTGGTGATATTTTTATGCGTAGGCTTATAATACAGTACCTACTATCAACGTCTTTGTGAGTTAAATGCTGCGTAACAATGTGACTGTATGAACAAATAAAGGTTCTCGACAAAATAAAAACGTATCCACTTAAGCCTGAACTAACTGGTGTACCGAAAATTACGATAGCCTGTATCATGCTCCAAGAAAATAAAATACATCAAGAGTGGGCATTAAAAGATCGTGGAACATCTCAGAAAGAAAACGTGAAGGAAGGATCAATTTGTTGAGAAGCGTTGAATTAATGGTTCGCCATTGTAACTTCACAAGGTGTTAGTATCAATGGTTCAAAGCTTAAAAACCAAGGCAAAAGGTTTTACTAAAACGTTATTCATTATTCTGATACCCTTTTATTTTTTTGTGTGTATGTGGATAGAATTTGCTTGTAAAATTTATGTATGTGATAATTACAGTATCGTATATGCCGCATTTCACAAATTCGTAATTGGGCCAAAATGCTCTGGTCCTGATGTGCCGCAATTATCCGGAATTGACTGTATTTATTGTATTTTATTTATAAATTCCTTGATTTTTTTTTTAATAACAACTTTGAACACATTTTAAACGTAGTTTTAAACAAAAAAAAGATGACAATCAATATTCATGGCATCACGTGTAGTGAAGTCTCTTCCCTTTAGTTAGTAACATTGATATTTTACCTTACATAACTACTGCCATGCACTCCAAATCTGAACAAAGGCTGAGGTGTTTGGAGATCAAAACCGACTCAGCTTTGAAGAACCCTATATTAATAAAATTTAAAAAGGAATGAAAAATTCTGTTATGAATCACCTGTATAAAATATACAGAAAAATTTGTTAAAAATTTTCCTTTGTATTGTTTAGAATTATAATATATATATATGTATATAATCATTATGTATATAACATGAGCTGTTAATATTGTAAATATAAATTTAATATTAATGATAAATGTAAAGATCATAGCATATAGAATTATAATAATTTGGGGGATAAATTACGAGGGACGTTCAAAAAGTTCCCGGAATGTGGTAATGCTTACCTAATCATCTTCAAAGAAGGACTCTTATGTGTACACTCACTTGCTTGATCGATTATTAGATGGAGCTGTAGAAGGCTTCTTTCAGAATCTGTTGAGTTGTCGCATTTGATGTTCTTTGATCTGGGAGACGATGTTGTGTGTCATTCTGATGATTACTATTTCATCTCCAGGTTGTAGGCGAATAACTATGACTCATAACGAGTGGCAATCTGTTGGAGGGACGTTGGGTCCTTCGAATTTATCTCAAACAGCTCACTGGTGATTGTCATGCCAGATTCCATCTGATCCGTGTTCAGCAGTATCCGAACAAACTTAGTACTGATGTATTTAATCTTCATGTAAATTCACGAACTCCACGATTATCATTCTTCAGTCGTCTAGAATCAGTTGTTTTACTTTTCCAATCATTTTGTCATTGTGGAATGTCAACGGACTCCTGGTGCACTTGTCATCCTATAATGTCTCGTGCTCTTTCTTAAACTGCGGATTTTTTAGTGCATAATTATCGTAAACTTGCGGCAGAACCAACAGTTCTCTAAGGCCGATTTTTCCAATTTGCACATGAACTTGATGTTTGCACGTTGTTCGAACTGCAACATTGTGTTTGACTGACAACCACTATGCACTGTCCAAACATGTGTGTGCACGCAATCATATTGCTAGTTTCACGACAGCAAGACAATTCCGGGAACATTTTGAACGCTCCTTATAGTTCACAATTTTACCACTGGGAGGCACCACTTATACCAATAGATCTGTTTCTTATATGGAGAGAAAATTAATTCTGTAAATTTATTAAAATTATAATGGTTATTATTTAAGTTGTGTTTTCTTAGGAGCTAATTTTTTTGTGCAGTGCAAACTATTTAGAAATATTAGTTGTTCCATCTCAGATAATCTATGTAGTAAAAAAGTTTATGTTTCGTTTTAAAATCATTGTTAAAAAATTCATCAATTAATGTATAATATTTATCAATTGCTATTTAAATTTCTTGTTAGCATGTACTTTTTCTTCTTTTTGTCACGAATTAGGCCTTCCAAATTCTTTGTTCATCTTTTTCACGGCCTGCCTACATCTCTTTACCCATCAGGTATGTAATTTAATGCTCATTTCACCTATCTATCTTCACTCATTTATATTAAATGTTCCTCCCATTTCCATCTGTATTTACAAACTGTTTCCAAGAAAGAGGAGTTATTTTAATGGGCCCGGATTTCCGCATTCTTAACAGGTTGTTGCCGCAAAGAAAGTTTGCAAAATATGATCAATAACATTGAATATATTATAGTAAAAAATTGATACATTGTCAGATAAATGAAAAAAAATGGTGAGGATCACCTCACAAGGTGATCGTCACTTATCTTGTACCACTTATGCCTGGTTAGGAATCCATTATTTTGTAATAAAACTTAACTCGCAAAACAGAAGTAACATATGTTACGCCAAAATTTAGCTCATTTTATTCTGCGTTGACTCTTAATAGTCCTATATTTTCAATGTTGTTTAAAAATTGCCATATTAAGATGGGAAGATAAAAGACCTGTTTTATTTGCTACCGCAACAAATTTCATGCGTTTAGAGGCCTGTAACTTTATAATTATTTGACCGAAAAGTTTGAAACTTTAACACAACATAGACAATTATATTCTTACTGCGTGTACAAAATTTCAAATTCTTAAGTTATTTAAATTTTGATTTATTAACAATATTCTGAACCCTTGCTATCTCTGTAACCGCTCGATCGTTCAGCACGGGCAAACTATCGTTTTATTCTGTGTAAAAAATTTGGTACAGATATGTTAATAACATGAAATATTGATTGGCCAATGTTGTGGTAGAGTTTTTAAAATTTTGAAAAATAGACAGGGTAATGCGGGGGGGGGCTACTATTCATGTTGCCAGTTTGTGTACATGACATCCTGTCGGACTGTCTACCTGAATTGACAGACTGCATTATCAATTCAGGTAGACAGTCAGATTCAGGCAACATGGATGGATTTCCATACTGAAAATGACACCTTCACTTCATTCACCACAGGGTCTGGCTGTATAATGAAATTCATTACTTTTAGAGGAGATAATGTGACCCAGTGTCTTTTACACCTCACTATTTCTTCTTAAATGGTTCAGTCATATAATTAGCTGACCATGTTATAAGAAACAGAACTATTTTATTGTAGCCCTGGGACTAATAGATTGAGTACAAATAATTTAACACTCCATCTGCCTGCAAGGGAAAATTTTTGCATTTTTACCAAAAATTATAAAATTTTAGTTAAAACCTTATCATTCAAGGAACTTATACTTTGTAAGTTTTTTTGGAATCATTTCTGTAGTGTTTGTTAATTACATTGTCATGGTTGTTCGTGTAAGCTGGAAACCCCTGGGCCATACAAAGGTATGACAGTTTGTGTATATTTGTTTTACTATTTCTTTTCACACCATTGTTTTCAGTCGTTTCCCAAAAAACCTACTCCTAGGAAAAATTTATTTTACATTATATAAATTAAAATATATAGTGCGTTGAACACTTTGTTATGGTATTTAAACATGCTCGAATGATAAATTCTTCTGTAAGCTATATTATGTTAAATAATAAAAAGATTACAATTTAGTTATTTAGTCTTTAACTAAACATTCACGGAAACGTACCTTTATCTGTTATTATTAATTACTAATTATGTATATTGTGTAATTAATAAATATTATTAAAAAATTATTTCAAATAAATTATGTTTTATTTTAGTCTTTCTTATTGAATATTT
This sequence comes from Catonia carolina, assembly GCA_035578175.1. Lineage (NCBI taxonomy): Eukaryota > Metazoa > Arthropoda > Insecta > Hemiptera > Achilidae > Catonia > Catonia carolina. Next base: position 6,889,557 of record JAQMRL010000014.1, on the reverse strand, counting down.
ATTCTCCGTTTTTTGTTTTTTTTTTATTTATTTATTTAAAGTCGAATCAACTGCTTGGTCATTAGCGACTATGGTGGATTATGTAGCATTAACTGTGGAATTTGACACGTGAATATTTCCCGACCCTGGCCAGGAATCAAACCCAGACCTCCATGTGGCAGGCCATTAGGTACGTCCACACTCAAGCTTTCTTTTTCAACTTGCGATGTCACATGTGCCTACCACCTGGTACCACATGGTGCATACCACCTTCCCACACTCGTTTGAAGAGCTTTATCTCCAAAAAAAAAAAAACAATGAATATTTTTGAACACTACCCTAAATTAAAGCCTGTTCTTTCCTGCATTGATTGGTTTAATTTAGATTGTTTTATTTAGAAATTAATTGGAGATAACTCCAGCAATTTACGCAAAAAAGTACTCAGTTTTTAGCTGGTTTTCTGTTAATGTAGTTTTTAAACGTCCATTACTTTGTCCAGACATGTCATAAAAATCGGCGTTTAAGTACATTGAAGATAAGAGTTTTTCTATAATATGAATATTTTAAAAGTTAAATCTCATGTTCCGTTTTAATATGCCGGCCATGTTTTAAAAAAAGTGTTTTTTTGGCTCTACGATAGGGAAATGATTTTTGGATTGAAGCATGCATTTTCACAACAGTATTATGTCAAGTAAAGCATTTATTTTTTTTTTCAATAAAAACATCGTCAAAATGAGCTACGGAATGAGTTGCAGCAGGAAAAACACAGAAGTTTGTTTTTCTAAATGACTATACTCTGAGCGGATACCACTATAGAGCTCAGTTTCCTTCCAAGAAGTTTAGAGGCTAATAGAATTTTTGATTAACACCACATATCTATTTCTGATTACAAATGTAAAATACAATATATGGTACAATACTGCCGTAAAAATGCATGGTTCAGTCTGAAAATCATTTCCCTACCTTTACGTGAAGCCAAAATACACTTTTTTAAAAAAACAAATGGCCGGCGCTTTAAAATGGAACATCAGACTTCTATTTTAAAATGTTCATACAGAGAAAACTCTGATGTTCAATGGACTTAAACACCGTTTTTTTTTTAAGCCTGGGCGGAGTAACAGACGTTTAAAAACCACATTAACGGAAAACCGGCTATAATCTGAGTACTCTTTATACATAAATTGGTGTACCTCCGACTAGTTTCAAAATAAAATAATTTAAATCAAACCAATCAACGCAGGAAAGAACAGGCTTTAATTTAGTGTAGTGTTCAACAATATTAGTTATGTTTTTTTTAAATAAAGCTCTTCAAACCAGTGCGGACAGGTGAAATGGCATGCCTCTTAAGCGCATGCTACATCGCACGAGTGTGGACGTAGCTAATGCTTTAACCACTACCCTACAGAGATGGCCAATTATTTATTTTTGGTGTGTATTATGTGGGGCTTTATATGCATTTTTGGAAAAATTTTATCTAATTAGTGGTCAAATCAAGTTTTAAAATTTGTATTATCCTTTTCTTCTGTTCGTTCGTAATCTGCTCAAAAAGTTAGTGGGCCTAGAGTTTGAAGTTCCAGTTTCGACTGGAAGTCAAGAAATCAAAGTCGGATTTGGAAACAAAGAACATGTCATTCGATTCCTCTTATAGAGTAGATTCAGAAAAAGCTTAATAATTTTTGCCATAAGTCAAAGGTAAACTTTTTTAAAAATTACTAATTTATATTTCAAGCATTTTTTTGTATAGAGTGCTCAGTGTAGCGTCAATTATTTTTCATATTGATTTTAATTTAGCATCCTTTCACTCATTATTAAAAAATTATTAGGTTAAATTAGATTGTGTTTTTCATTACTTACATTGGCAAGAGAAAAGTTGTGTGAGTTTTTCACACCAGATTTTTATCGTATAATTTATTGATGTATTTTCTATGTTCATAGATTTATAATTGTAAACCATTGAAAAAATGAATGGAAGTAAAAAGAGAACTGCTTTTATATGAGTTGTATAAGAACAATAGATTCTAGTGGCCCATTCTATAGGACACTACAGGAAGCATTGTGAAGTACTTGAAGCTGTTATTTCAAGTGGATCTTTCTTACCGTTGACAACTCTTAAGAGAGGGTACTTTTGAAAGATCTCAGCTTTTTCATCGCACAAGATGAAGGAAGGGATTATATGAACATACAGAGTGACTCAGCTAAAAGCAGGATGGAAATCTATACTTAATTCTCAATGGAAATAATAAATACAGGGTGATATTTAAAACGGACTGAATTAATATATCTCACCCGTATTAAATTATTTATTTTAGGTACCTTTTTCTCAAGGATGGTTAAAAAAATACAATTTTACTCACATTTAATTATAATTTTATTGTTTAATAATTGAATTTTTTTGAAACAGATGTAGGATAACTACCCATAAATGTTTTAACAAATTTTTCATAATTTAGAATTTTTGTTTTCATTCCATACTTTATACTAAGCGGTAAAGGAGCGGTTTTGTTTGTGCGATAGTCGCATGCGACTGACGCATAGGTCGGGTAGTTTTGTTTGTGGAGTGGAACGTGCGATCCAACTGCACGTCTGGGTTAACCGAAACCCGGGTTATCCGATACATCAAAAAATACTCAGTATTTTAAATGTAATTTTTCTACAAATAACTATAATAAAAACAATAAATAATAAATACTGTAAATTGTATTTCTGTACTAAAATACTGTTTAAGCAAACTGAACTGTAAATTTTAGCACATGACATTCCTACATGTGCTACATGACATTCAGCACTGCAGACAGGATTTTTACCGATAACATGAGTATTTTCCTTGGAGTGGTAGGCCTACTGTTTATTTCAGCTAAATCACCTCTGCTGCGAACTGTCAATTGTATTGTGGTTGAATGGGTATGGTAGTGTCTTGGCCTTAATGTAGTTTTCATTTCGTTTTGTGGCTAATTAGTGTTATGTACTGTTAGTGGAAGTAAAATGATATTTAACAATGTCAAGTAAACCTAAACACATGGTCAAAACCATCGAAGCGACACCCACTCATTTTCAACTTCCAGATGCATGCAACTGCTGCAGGTGATTGGTTGCCAAAGCAGTCGATGCAGCCGACGCATGCGATCTCTTGCGTCGGACGCATAAACGGAACCACTTCTTAAGAAATCCATTTGATGAGTAATGGCAGTGATGCATGCAACAGCTGCATGCTATGATCGCACAAATGAAACCGCACCTTAAAATACTTGTTATAGGACAGAAAGGTACCAAAGAAGGCCAAATTAATGATTTATACTTTGTATTATGCACCAGCAGTGCTTTATGGAGTGGAACCGTGGGGATGAAAGAGAGGAATTGGAGTAGGTTACAGGCAGGGGAGATGAACTTCTTAAGAGCAATAAAGGGTAGGACAAGGAGAGAGAGAATAAAGAATACAGAGATCAGAGCGGAGCAAATGTGGAATGTCTGAGGGAGAGGATGGAGAAAATGAGGAAAAGATTGTATGGCCATTTGAAGAGAATGGAGGAGGAAAGGTTACCTGGAAGGGTGGAAGGAATGAGATCAAGAGGATGACCAAGGAAAAGATTGAAGGATGAAGTTAAGAGTGTGAATGGACGGGGATACAACTGGAAACGAATTAGAGGAGGAGAAATGGTGGACGGATAGAAGAAGATGGAGAGGTTTGGTAAACACCCAACCTTACGATAGCTGGGCACTGGATGTGTATGTAATATTCTTTACTAAATTTTCTGGTCTTAAGAGGTTATGTCAATATGTATTAATAATGTTTGAATAGCTGGTAAAAATTTCATCTTTATTGTTAACTGTTCTTGAGAAAAAATAACCATTTATAAGTCAATAATCCAAAAAACTCTGATGTGAAACATTCATACAATTTTCTCTTGTCAATGTAAATAATGAATAACATAACCTATATTGAATCAATTTTTGTAAGCAAAGATCCACAGAGATGGTCTAGAGGTAAAGTCGTCGCTGAAAGTTAGCTGTTGAACAGCTGATTTTCAGAGACATAGTTCCTGGTTCAAATCCTAGTAAAGGTAGTTAATTTTATACAGATTTAATTCTAGACAGTAGTTACCGGTGTACTTTGATGTTTGGGGTTCAATTAACCATACTTTTTCAGGAATGGTTGGGCTGGGTGTATACAAGACTACACCTAATTTACATCATCCTCATCTCATTGGGTTGTTTATTGTTCTAAATTGAACAGATTGCAATGTACACACAGAGAAAAAATTAGAAAACAATTTAAAACTATAAACATAACCTAATTTTAATCATGAGTGAACAGAAAATGAAAATCAACCTTCGCTCAACTTAAAAATATGGGAAGTCACTAATTGACGGTAAGCTAGGTTCTGTAGAAGAAAATGCTTAAAATAAAAGTTGTAGATTTTTTTTATTTCCTATAATTTTCATTATGTACACATTTGTCGTAAAGTGTATATTATACTAAAGCCGAACAATTTAAAAAAATCAAACATTTTTTAAAAATTGCATCCAGGATACTTCTGAAGAATTACAGGACGTATTATCAAGACTACAAGACAGGTATGATATGAACATTACATTGAAAAAACATGAATAATACCTTCCTTCCTATATATTCATATAGGCAAGAGAAAATAAAAAAATAAAATCATTTATTTTGTAGAATGCCTTTTTTTATTCATAAAAAGGTCTGTACTCCATCTTCTTTTTAATCTTGCACCTTTCTGCGCATAAATATCATAATGACCTAACGGATTTTTATGATGTAATATCATGTACAGATGTTTAACTGTATATCAATATTCCGAATTAAATAGTATGCTGGTCATTTTGTAAAATCAAATTTGAGATGGATTTGTGATTAAACGAAGGCATTTAGATTGGAAGTTATGTTAAATTTTGCCCCGCCGAAAAATTATAAACCATACGGGCATTAAAAATAGTAATTTTAAGTGCTGATAATTTTATGAATATAACAGTACAAAACTAAAAGAAAATTTTATGAATATAACAGTACAAAACTAAAAGAAAATTGCGTAACTTGATTTGAAAAGTACACTCTTACGCTATTGGATTCTGTTTGAAACGTACGTTCTGTGTGTATAAAGTACATTAAATCAAAGTCGTAACAAGTTTATAAAAGTGCATTCCTACGCCATCTAGCGGATGGCGGTAAAACTAACATTCTTTGAACATTACGATAATTACAATTTATAGACAAAAAATACCTTTACAATTTTAAAGATGAAGGGAAATTTATATAATGTAAGGTAAAATTTAAAATCGTAACACCTGTAATTTGGCTATGTAAGTAAGAGGGCGGGCAACACACAAACTACCTAATATTGTCCACTTCTTAAATGAACGTTATTAATTTGTAGGTTACTTTTGCCGACAATATTAAGATTGTCATAATAACGTTGATGTGCACTAGCCGAAGGTTGAAGTCGGAATGAAAGGACCCGCCCTCATTCCCGCCGGTGATATTTACTTAAATACCCATTTTTACAATAATTAGGGAAACTTTCCACTAATAAAATTACCAAATTTCCCTTTATTTTTTTCTGTTTACATATCGATAGTCTTATTCAGTTTTAAATATTTACTATTTCTATTAGCATCCGATAGGTAGCATGACGATGCACTTTTACACTTCATTTTCATTCTATTAAATACAACGCGTCAATATTTAAAAGTACTGTAGTCCTCAAAATTTTATATTTTTTAAAACTTTTATTAAACTACAACAACTTTGGCAATTTTCTTTACTCCCCCAAGCCAAAATTAGACTCTACTGTATTAATATTTAAAATCTTTTATTTTAAGAGAATTACAGCATTTTTTTAGCTTTATTTATTATCGGGAACTGTACATTAATGACAACTACCCAATTTCCAACTTAACTTTTGTGCTGTAATTTTGACGTGTATTATGCATGAATTTGAACAGGGAAATTTGTTCATGAGTTACCTGGTCACCATACAAAGTCGCTTGCCCTACCAATGTGACTTAACAATCGTTAAGTCAACTTACCTTAACAATTGTTAAGTCACATTGGTAGGGCAAGCGACTTTGTATGGTGACCAGGTAACTCATGAACAAATTTAATTAATACCCAATTATTTTCTATTTTTTTTACAGTAAGAATAGAAATGTGAATTTATGGAGACTTATGAAGAAAGATACTGTGCTGAAAAAAATCAAACTAGTTGCAAGAACATAAGAAATTTTATTATAAATAATCTTTTGATGTACAATAAAATAAATAATATTTTTTTATTACAAAATATACAAAACCTTTGTACTATGTTTTTATGAACAAATATATAAGTAATAAATTAAATTATTTGAAAAAAGTGTTTTAAAAATTAAATTACATGTTTGAGGAGAATTTTTCTTACATCAAAATAAACAGAAAATTTTATACCAACATACTGCGTTTCCCAACAAATTTGATGTTTAGGAAATTAACATAGGACAATGTACTGTCAACAATTTTATTGTAAGGGTGTAATCTTACTTTTATTACTCCAGTCATTTGGAAACAGAATAAATATGAATCTCCAAAAGATTTGATTAGCTAATAATTTAATTATTAATAAATAAAGACAAAAATTTTATTCAATTTTGATATAGCGTGTGCATAAAGTGGTAAGTTCATTTTTTATTACCGTACAAGAGGCTGTAAGTTTGAATCCTACAAATTAAAACTTAATTTTATTTTTGTTGATCATTATTATTATATAAATAATAAAAAACATTTGAAATTACAATTTTAATTTTTAATTCATTAATTTTTTTTTTATTTAATTAAGTTAACAAATATATAAAAAAATGTTTAAATAGTGAGTACGGTTCGAAGTTATGGCCTTTCATACAGTATTAATTTTTCCTTCTATGACTACCCCGCTATATCAAAATTGAATAACATTTTTGTGTTTATTTATTAATAATTAAATTATTAGCTAATAAAATCTTTTATAGACTCATTTTTATTCTGTTTCCAAACGACTGGAGAAATAAAAATAAGATTACCTATATCCTTATAATAAGATTATGTTGACATTACATTGTCCAATGTTACACATCAAATTTGTTTGGAAGCACGGTATATCTTCTTACCTAATTATAGTAAAACAAAGAGAATCAACTGGGAAATGCATATATGTGGTACAAATTCATGAATTAGATGTAAGAACATAGCACTTTCATTATAAATAAACTTTTGATATACAATAAATTTACTATTTACAAAATACACAAAACTTTTGTACTATATTTTTATATACAATTTATAATAAATTACATAAAAATAATAAATTAAATCTTTATTCTGAAAAATTATTTTAAGAATTCAGAGATCTTTACTCAAATCAAAAAAAACATCAAATATTTTATAACATAATTTTTTTACCTAATTATAGAAAAACAAAGAGAATCAACTGAAGAACACAAATGACCTTTAGGGGATCTACAATCAGATAGACTGGAATTATCTTTGGTAGATTATTTGACAAGAGCGGTATCCTATTCATCTGTCTAGAATTGCTAAAAACCTCTATGCAGATGCACGAATTACTAGACAAAATGCTTAAAACAATTAACAATTAATCAAGGTGTAAAGACAAGGGTGTAGTTTATCGCCTACATTATTGAACATTTATAATGGAATTTATTTCCAGAATTTGAAAACACTTTTATTTACATATTGTATAGGAAACACAGGACGACCTTAAGCAAGCTTTCCAAAAATTGTATACAATATGTAATGAATGATTTTTACTCGAAAATTTCTATAAACAAACTAAAAAATATCAGATGTTTCATATATGAGGGACATTCAGAAAGTAAAAATATTTTGATCTGACGAGCCATGCAGTTCCCCCACCAAGTCATCAACCATCCACTCACCTTTGGTCATGTATTGATTATTTATAAGTTTTTAAAATGAGTGACAAAATTAACGATCGAACGAATTGTGATAATCGGAGTGTAATACGCTTTTTGAATACTTAAGGAGTGCGACTTATCAAAATTTAAAGTCAAATAATGAAGGTTTATGGTAATGTGATGAACAAAGCATTCGTTTGAAAATGGTGCATTATTTCGATGGGAGCTTTTTAATCGTCCGTCCTATAACCTGAACTTGCCCCCCCCCCCCCCCGAGTGATTTCCATCCGTTACCAAAACTGAAAAAGGGCATCAGTGAATGGTTAAACAACTTGGCGGAAACTAAATATACAAAGCATAGTAAAATTGTTGAAATGTTACAAGTGTTTAAATTTGTACAGTAATTATATAGAAAATTAGTTTAAGTACGAGGGGTATTTTTAAAGTAAGTACAGTTTTTAAAATCCGCCGTTGCAGCACTGGTGTCGGTATTTGGCACATGCGCGCTGTATACTGCTATCTACTGGCAAGCTACAGATGCCATTACACAATCATTTGACCGTGTTTATGTTTGTTGTGAGTATTTGAAATGTCCCCTCCGATTGAGAACCCTGCCAACTGTGAATTACGCTCTGTGATTTGTTTTCTTTAGCTAAAGACATGAAAACGGATGAAATCCATCGGCAGATTAGTGAAGTGTACGGAAACATTAAAAAGAATGGGATGTTACGGGAATAGGTAAATGCAGTTAAAGATGGCCGTACGAATGTGCGTGAACGAAGCGGGCGACCATTCAGTCATTACTGATGACTTGGTGCAGGAAGGTGAAGAAAAAGTGAGAGAAAAGACACTTCAGGATTTCGTTGTTATATAATGAGTTTCCTGTAGTATCAAGACGTGTGGTTTATGCACTTGTGAATGCTTTTGCCGGGTTGCAGTGGTTGTCTAATCAGGCGGCAGATTTTTACGAGGATGGTATTTGAAAGCTAGTTATACAAGAAAAGTGCCTTAATACTGGTGGGAATTATGTAGAAAAGTAGATAAAAATACAAATTTTCATGTAAAAATAAAATTATTACGAAAAGTCTACTTGTTTTCTTTTTATTTCTTAACGATACTTACTTTAAAAATACGCCTTGTATCAGGTTTGTTGTAAAAACTGATTTGTTTGGCTAAAATAAAAAAAATAAAAATAAAAAACAAAATTCTTTACTTCTTTCCGAATGGCACTCGTACATTCAAATGAGCAAAGGAAGGACATTTTGAATGAACGAATCAAATTTAAGAACGATGAGGTAATGTTGACTACTGTTGCAATCTACAATGATTAAAGAAAAGTATACATTTCATTTTTTGATGTTTTATATACTATGGTGATGCAACAAAACATATTAAAGTTATTAAATGAAATCACAAAGAAATACAAATCAAAGCAGCTACAAATGGCCAATTAAGTAATTTAACATATTTGTACATTAGAATTTAAAAATTATTTAATTAAATAAAATTAATATCTGTAAAAAATTTAACGACAATAATGGTTACATGAGTTAGTAGAGAACGCATGTTTCAGATAGTAGACCTTTGCATGTGAGTAAGACAGTTTCACATACAATCAACATTACCAAGCAGTTTGAACCAGTTGTACAAGGGGGAGGGGGCCCAAAAAACTGGACTGAGAGCACCTGACATTTGTAGATATAGTAGAGAGTTTTCCCGTTAGATGGGATAAATAGACTTCCAACAAAAACTGTCCAGACGATGTCAGTTTGTAGGTTTGATCGTAGTTTATGTATCTCTTACAGTAGTCGTGTTCCCCTGCGACATCGTTATGGCAGATTTCAAAGAACAAAGAGTATGTTTGAAAATTTGTTTCCTGCTTGGAAAATTGACAATAAAGTTTACCAAATCTTTTAACAGGCTTTTAACCCTTGCTAATCTGGAAGCCAGAAATCACGCATGCGTCATCACCTTTCTTTAAACTCAATTTTCTCTGCAACTATTCAATATTTTGTAATGGATTTAGTTTTATTGGATAGAGAATTTTCTCCTCTGTCATTTGATGTATCTTACATATTTTTATGATGAAAATGGACGACGTGGTGTTACGCGAAAAAAGACATTTTGTTTTATGAGCCAGTACTGAAATTTGAGTGTTTTGTCCATAACTTTTCAACAAAAAAGGTATTTGTTTGAAAATGACGTTATCAGTTAGCTTGAAATGTTACAGTCAAAATCAAAAAATTAGAAGTGCGGGCGATAAATTTTATGACTTTAAAACCGAACAAAGAAGGTTAACACTACCCATCTCGCCTATCCCTCGGTTAAAACTTACAATTAGCATCAAAATAAACAATAACATATTGATTTATGCTATAATGTTTAGAAAAGGATAATACACAAAACAACGTGCGGAAAAGAGATAGAAACTTTCATAGAAGAGGAGTAAATAAAAATTGAAAAAGGACGACATTGTTTTGAGGCGATTTTTTTCATCAGCACGTTACTTTGTTGAATAAAAAGTGTGATATCATTTGAACGCGTCTATCAATTTGCAATATCTAAACGTTGTTATTTTTACAATGAATTGCTTTATTTATGTACATAGAAACATATTTTTTTGTATTTTTTAGTGATTTACTGACACTTTTTCGTACGTATTGGTATTTCTAAAAACAAATATTTTTTTTAATTTTCAATTTTTATTCTGTTTGTAAATAAAAACGGAAAAATTTGGTTCAAATGTGGTTCTAATAACAAATTCTTTATAAATAAATGGTAATTTTTAAAAATTTTTAGGAATGAACTGAATGAAATAAAAGAGTTTATTAGGCGTAAAATGACAGTCCGCGTGATTGTTAAAATCGCAGTTCTCGTCAGGTTAAGAAGGATGCTATGACCCACACACGTTTTCAAGTGGTCTGTGCACCCTTCAACATCTTGAAATTATGAAAACGTTGAAAAAATATGCCAAAAAGTCAATGAGGAACGTCATTTCACAATTGACAAAATTTCAGAACAGACAGGCTTGAGTTGGATCTCATGCCAGCAGATTTTGAATGAGATTTGCAAATGAGACATGTTGCTGTTAAATTTGTTCCTTGCCTTTTCAAACAGGATAAAAAAAACACTCGATTGAATTTGAGCCGACTTGAAAAAAGAAAGTGATGCAAAGTTTTTTGATCAAAGTTATTACAGGTGATGAGACTTTGTATTATGGGTGTGATCCACAAACCAAGCCAGTGTTAAGCTTAATGCTTAACGATGTCACAAGCAGAAGATGATAACAGTAAGAGGAACACAACACTACGATCAAACGTTAACCTACATATTGACATCGTCTGGGGAGTACTTTTTTGAACATCTCTTCTAGCCCCATCTAGCGGGAGAACTCCCAACTACATCTATAAACGGCACCGTGCTCTCAATCTGATTTTTTTGGGTTCTCCCTCATATATAAATGGTTAGCGCACAGAAATGTTAAATGAAATTTTCACAAAAAATGCATTCTCTGCATTACTTGGTACCTGGAATCCTATTTTATATTTGGAATACCATTACATTTGCACCAAGTTATTTCACAAAAATTTGAAGTATTATATAACAAGTACACTATCACATGTTAGAAATAAAAACGTTATTTATTTTTAAATTTCGGAGCAAAACATTCATCCCTGTACCACTTACAATAATGATACAGGCTAAAAATTATAGTGTTTGAAAAATAACGATTCCATACAAGATTGCAGCAACTGAAATCTTCCATTGCCACAAAATGAGGAGTGTTGTTTCAAAATGCAACAAGTCCAAAATGCTTCATTTCTCTACTTAACTGAAAATAGTCTTAGAACATATTGTGTAGCTTTACTACAGTGACTATAGTCACGTCACAGTGCCTTGAGCCAGTCTAAGCTGGTGGGAGTAGTCTGTATGGAAAAGTCCATTTAATAAGAAGAGGAGTGTGCGTGAGTAGTGCGTTTACAACTTGACAATTTTGTAGTAGAGTTCTAACCTTAGCATTAGAAGTGATTAATTAGTTATAATTAGTTAGTGATTAGCTAGTTATTGAAGTGAAGTGTTATTCTACACAAATTTTATAATCTATCTTTGTTGTTCTGTCTCATGCATTTATTTTGATCGTTTACTGTATTGCTATTTATTGGATTTCAATTTCTAATGTAGTGTCTTTATAATTCAAAGCTGTTTACTTTTTCATTGACTCAGGTTCAGTTCTGAGTTCATGTAAAATGAGTGAAAATAGGGAAAAAATAAAGTTGGCAAAAAAGGTCAAGTTTTGCATAGTCAAAGTTGTGAAATTACTATAATAATGTGATAACGTTTTTTGAGCGGGAAGTGAAAGAGGGACCTGATGTATCATTGAATGATAGAAAGTGTGCCGTTATGGAACTCGTCCAACAGGCAACAGGGATTTCAAAAAATACTTTCCCTTACTTACTTTTTAATTTATTTCAGATTGCATAAATCTCAATAAATTAAGTTAACTTTTAAGTCTGGTTTTCATTTCTTATAATAGTAGCTAATAATATCAGGCAGAGTAGAAGCAGTGTTCAAGCTGCCATTGTTACGCGGTTCGGCTAGTATGTGAAGTAGAAGGGGAATTCCTTTCTCACGACTATACCTTATTTTAATACACAGAAAAAAATAAAATCTCTTCATACTTAATTTTTTTGGGCATTTTATAAAGGACAAGTTGCACTAGGTTGCAAATGTTGTTTTGAAAAAACAGATTAAATTTTTGAAAATTTATGGACATGTTGCTTTTTGAAACAATGCTCCTCAAATACGTTAAATGCAAAAACTACATGAAAAACTGCCGTTTTTCTTGTAAGTAGTAAATAACTTACTAAAATTCTTATTTCCGATTAATAACACAACAATATTGCTACATATTATTATTACAACTCCACATTATAAATCGGTGATCACCTTTTTATTTATGTACTATTTAACAAATTTAAAAAAAGGCTTACTGAAAAAGGGATTTTACACTTAACCATTGATATAAAATTCAAAAAAATTATACTTCACGACACCTTGTACCAGTAGTTCTCAACTTTTTTTGGTCATGGCACACTATACTATGTAAAGAGTTCCTGCGACACACCGACGTATGAATTTAAAAGAAAAAGTACCCATTAATACCAATGAAAGCAATTAATATCTTATTACATTTTCCAACCGTTTACTTGTGCGAGCTGGGCTTTTCGAGACAAACATAAAAAGAAGTGTGAGAACTTCTCTCAGTTAAACAGGAAATGCATGTGTTTTGACTTCAATTCCACCACAAATTGAACTTTTATATAAGAAGCAACAAGTTCAATTTTCTCGTTAATACTATAAATAATCATTTGAGTTCTTGAATATTATTCTGTTTTTTAAAAATAAATATAGAATGAAATTAATTTATTTTCTTTTTATCACAAAGTCTTAAAAGTTTCGCGGCACACTCAGCTAATCTCGCGGTACATTAGTGTGCCGTGGTACACCTGTTGAGAACCCCTGCCTTGTACTAACAAAAAGCCACAAACAAAATTATTCTCTTCTTATTTTAAGTACATTATCTATTTTTAATTTGCATTTTTAAACAGCTTACATTTAAGGAGAGTTGAACGGAAATTTTTTATTTTTTTCAATTTTTTTATTTTTATTTCATACTATTCAATATTCTTTGGACATTAACCCTTCTGCTACAGGAGGCAATCTCAGTTGCCCTGGTAGTTACCAACTTTAAAAGCCTATAGCAAACATATTTATCAAGTGATTTGTTCGTTTCATATATCAAACGCGCCTTGAATGGCTCTATAATTTCATATAACACAATGCAAATGTATTGATAGCAAGGTTGAAATGATGGTTGTAAGTTGCAAAGTTACTTTTGAAGTCGTCCTATCTTCAAGACAATGTAACTTATGCAATATTTCATCTATTAGGTTCGTAGAACTACCTACTACAGCAGAATAATGCATAGATGCTATAAAATCAAACCTTTTCGTCCTATGTGCAACTGTTGGCGTGGTATGCGGAAATTCTGAGAATAGACATTGCCTTTCTTCGTCAATGCTCCCTCGACCTGTTTCATGGCCTATTACAAACCCTATCCTTTTACCACGTCTACATAATTTTGTATGTATATTTGTAACTGTGTATGTGTTCAATGTCAATACTATTCACAAACGTATTGTGAACAAGAGGGTGGGGAATAGCAGGAATTTGACAATGGAACACTGTTCGAATATCACAGATTCTGTTCCCACTTTGCGCCACTGCAAATTTCAAACTGCAATTATTAGGGCTAATGTTACTCTAAATTATATTGTAAAACATGGTTTTATTCACAAAAATGTCTTCTAAAAATTATGTTCTGTACAATTTCATGATAAACTTAAATTTTAGCTTGTTATAGCCAAAAATATAAAGTAACCTAAATTTTTACCTGCGAAAAGTGTTTTGCCCGCTGCAGCTAGCGAAAAACGCAACCGATTTTTATGTTTTTAAAATAAAAATAACCGTACGTGTTGTATAAAATGCCTGTAATTTTTTCACAATTTTCTATTGGTAATGGCCTAAGATAAATGAATTTATTTGGGATCGTGTTTTGACATTTGAACATTTACTATTATGACGAAAAACACGCCATGCCAAAGGGTTAATATAAATTCAAATCTCGAGAAGATTTAACCATCAGAAAACTAAAGCTAGTTTTGATTTTAGAAAACTTATGAGTAACATTTATTATTTTTTAGAAAATAATTAACCAAACTGTCAATTCTTAAGTGTATCGTATGAATTTAATCAGTTAATTGTTATAAATTTTCTCCATTTCTTAGAGCTGAACTTTGTTAAATTTAACATACAAAATAATAATCGCAATAGGAAATATTAATCTTTAAAAGTAAGAGCAGCTATTTTCTTATGATAATTGTAGTCGTTAGGTATAGGCAACAATCTTTGAAAAGAACCTGCGCTGTAACCGATGCAATGAGATGTTGTCCGGTGCACTAATACGCAAGAGAAGTGCAATAGGAGAGATGGAAAGTAAGCGGTAGAGGGGATTAATCTGCTGTCTACATCACTCAGTAAACATCGTTCATGTTCAATATTTTTGTACGTCATATAAAAGCCTACATGTGTAGAGTGCGTTAAACTGCGTACCATTTAACAAATATTGTTTTATAGAGTGCATATCGTGCAAACGATACATACATTATAAATCAAAATTAGTATTTCAATAATTAAAATATTATAAATAAAGGAAAAATTTAAAAAAATTTGAAACAAATTAAGTTAAATGTAGTTACTTCAAATATTCCACAGTTAAATACGAGTGTTATCTCTAAAGTAAAGATTGTTAGGAAATTTCTCGCCTTCAGGTTGGTTAACCTGTGTGGTGGAAGGCCAGTCTTGCTGGGGACGGCATTGCACGATAATGCACGTCCACATGTGGCAAGTAAAGATGCTTGATTTACTGAGAAGATTTGGATGGGAAACTTTCAGTTACCCACAGTACAAGTTCACATTTAGCGCCTTCTGGTTACCATCGTTCGGCAAATTGAAAGAATTATTGGATGGTAAGCAATTCGCAAGTGACGATGAACTAAAAGATGCTATGAATCAGTGGATAAAGGAACTGGCGGCAGAAGAATATGACAAGGGTATATTGAAGCTGGTGAATCGCTATGACAAATGTCTTAATGAACGAGGGCATACGGCGACTATTTAGAGCATTAAAGCAAGTTATATATTTTATTCTGTATCACTACGTTTTTATACATTTTTCTGAATAAATTTTTTACAACAAAACTGTCTTTATTTTAGAGATGACCCTCGTACATGGGGGCTTTATAATTATTACAAACACGCAGTTACGGTCACATTGTTTTTTATTGAGTTTTTTGTTTAGTGTCTACGTCTATAACAGGTACATTATTATTTCATTTACAAAGCCTATCGCCCAACACAGTACTGTATAGTAAAATAGCAATGGCATTTTCAAAAACTACTGTATTGCACAGGTTTTGCTCTGTATTGAATTCAAGGTGTAAAAATACATGTCCCCACTCTTCACCATAATGCACGCTCTTTATGGGCTCAGCACAGCAGTGGGAGGTAGGTGGAAGTACTTGACACTCATAGCTGCGCAGACTAAAAATGAATAAGGTTCTTTTGTAAGATTTATGCCTATAATTTAGAATTGAATAAAATTGTAACGTTAAGACTAGTTACTACAAACAAAAAATTAATACAAATAAAAATAGGGTATAGAGAATTCCCACAAATGAAACGGCAAGCCACAGAACCAATTTAGTCTTATGAAAAAACAGAAAGTTTCTCATTTCTTTGACATCCTGAGAATCCCTGAAAGCAGGATACTAAAACAACTTTTAATCAGAGGGTACTAAAAAGGTTAGCTAGGCGTACTTGTTACTGGTGGAAATAAAAGTGCAGCACTAAAACAAGCAGATGGTGATATGGTTGCATCAAAGAAATTGCAGCTCAGTCCAACTCTTAAGAACCCGGAGCAGAAACAAAAGAATATTATGAGATCAATAATAAAAAAAGGTATTCTAACAAAAAAAATTGTTTATGGCTGTTAGAGAAATTATACTTTTAACTGTTTTTGAAAATTACAAAAACCAAGGCAAAATCCAAAATGTCAAACTACGTTCCGAGATTTTGGGTGAATTAAAGAAAGATAGAAGTGTTCAACTCCCCTAAACAAGAATTATTCTTTATAATTCTTATTCAAAGTACATAGTCTGTTTTTATTACGCTCTCTTAAAATCTTAATATTTAACCAGGATGGTTGCAATTCAAAATTCAACAAGAATTTCACTTGTTCTTTTACATCGCTAAGAAGAACAATTGGTTGTCTCCGATTTAATGATAAATTTAAGTTACTTTTATCGCAGATATTTATAAATTTATTCAGCGATTTACTTTTACAATGTTTACACTTATTACTTTTACCAATTACCACAGATTTTGTATCTAAATTTGAATTTAAAACTGGACTAGAATTTTTATGAGTACCAAAATCCGTGATACTATTGTCGTCTTTTGTTAGATCAAAGAATTTATCTACTTTGTTATTAATAAAATCTGTAGACGTTGCAGAATCAATTGGTGTTAATTTTGTACTGGAAATCTCTTCAAAAAAATCATCAGTTAAATCTATTATTGGTATATCATTTAGCAATGAATTTGAGTACTTTTGTTTATATTTTGGTGATAAAATTCCGAAATGATTTTTCTGAGTTGGTTTTTTATTAATTATACAATGACTAGTAATTCGTTCAAGTTTAACAAAACATTCCAATGGACAAATTTCCCGTAACTTTTTCATGTAATTCGGACTACTTAATTTAACTGTTTTTTTACTAATATTTTGAGTACTCAAATTTTGCGATAAATTATTATTTATTAATGAAACATTGAGCTGGTTTACCTGATCAGAACCCGAACGCAATGATGACATATTTTTTAATACAATTTTCATTCTTTTTTTTCGTTTATTATGAGCTTGGCGATTACCTTTCAAGATTGTAGATCTTCTGAAACTGAAATATTTCTTCTGCAATTTAAAATATGGATTCTTGCTACATTTTCTACCATTTTTCATCAATGCAACCATCGATTTTTTAAAATGTTTTTTACGAAGTTCATGAACCTCAGATTTTTTGTTTACCGCTTCATTATTTTGTTTTTCAATATTAATATACGTATAAGAATGATCGTTTAAAACACTACTTAAAATCGCTAAATGATTCCCTGCATAATTTGAACTTGATTTTAAACGCTGGCGATTTTTGGTAATTGAAGAAGAATCACCGAGAGATTTTTTAACTGGCGTTAAATTTTGAACATCAGTAACACGTACATTGTCACTGGATATATTACAATTATTAGTTATTGCAAAATGATTCCCTGCAGAATTTGAACTTGCTTTTAAATGCTGGCGATTTTTGGTTATTGAAGAAGAAGAATCACCGAGAGATTTTTTAACTGGCGTTAAATTTTGTAGATCAGTAACACGTACATTGTCACTGGATATATTACAATTATTAGTTATTGCAAAATGATTCCCTGCAGAATTTGAACTTGCTTTTAAATGCTGGCGATTTTTGGTTATTGAAGAAGAAGAATCACCGAGAGATTTTTTAACTGGCGTTAAATTTTGTAGATCAGTAACACGTACATTGTCACTGGATATATTACAATTATTAGTTATTGCAAAATGATTCCCTGCAGAATTTGAACTTGCTTTTAAATGCTGGCGATTTTTGGTTATTGAAGAAGAAGAATCACCGAGAGATTTTTTAACTGGCGTTAAATTTTGTAGATCAGTAACACGTACATTGTCACTGGATATATTACAATTATTAGGTATTGCAAAATGATTCCCTGCAGAATTGGAACGTGATTTTAAACGCTGGCGATTTTTGGTTATTGAAGAAGAATCACCGAGAGATTTTTTAACTGGCGTTAAATTTTGTAGATCAGTAACAGGTACATTGTCACTGGATATATTACAATTATTAGGTATTGCAAAATTTCTGGTTGCAAAATGATTCACTGCAGAATTTGAACTTGATTTTAAACGCTGGCGATTTTTGGTTATTGAAGAAGAATCACAGAGAGATTTTTTAACTGGCGTTAAATTTTGTAGATCAGTAACAGGTACATTGACACTGGATATATTACAATTTTTAGTTATTGCAAAATTTCTGGTTGCATTATCACCAAATTTATTACTCTTATTTAGTGAAATTGTTTCTAAATTTTTATGGTCCAAATTTAATTTTTTTATTACAACAGATGGTACTTTTAGGTTAGACATATTATGCGATTTTATACGTTCAGAGAGAGGTACACTTTCAAGACTACTTGGTGAATTTGATTTCTCACTAATTATTTCTTGCCTTACAGTATCATTTTTTTCAAGTAAATTGCTGAAGTTACATTCATTTTCATTTTTTAATAGCTCATTCGGAGAACGTACCTTCACACAAATATTTTTTCTATTAGAGATTTTTGGCGACACACTGTTTTTCTTTTCCGGGGAAGCTGCGTAACAATGTTCTTGGACAATCACTGAACAATTTGAAATCACCATATCACGAAGCTTTTCACATTGCGGTAGTGGTATTGCAGTTCTGTCATAGTTATTTTTCACGAAATCATTTTTACCTTTGGATAAAACTATACTGTCATTGTGATTTCTCGGAATAACTGAACTGTTTTTTCGATTCATCACAAGGCGTGGAGTTCCGCAATTGTTTTCCACGATCAACTGACCGTTACGTTTATTGATGAAAGTATTCAATAAAACTATACACTTAGAATGGAACATTTTTAACAGCGTTCTGATATTAGATGATGACATGTGATTACTGAAATCGATAACATGTATATTACGACTCCCCAAATCGTAGATTGCCTTATTACGAGTTTTTAATCTATCTTGTTTTATTTTAATTTCTTTAGGAGAAGTCAGTTTGTTTTGATCCGTTACGTCACTTTCCTTGCAGCTAAACTCATCCGTGAAGTAAATCAGAACATCATCTTTTGTCTTTTCAAATCTGAAAAAAATTCAACAAATAAAAATTAGAAAAGAAATCTGGTGTAAAACACTCAAACAATTTTCTCTTGCCAAAGAAAATTATGAACAAAATAACCTAACTTCAATCATGAGTGGATGATGGACAATGAAAATCAAACTCCGTCGGACTTTGACTCACTATACATAGTCACGAGTTTGTCTTCAGTTGTAACGAGGGGTAAAGGGAGACAAGAATCAGTGTGCAAGCGTGACTGCTTTGGTAAAAAATAACGGGAATTTTAAATTCCGCGGGCTTTGTAAATCCGATTTCCAAATAATTGTTTGAATTTATGATTCACTTTATCAACTAAACAATAAATTTAATTAACCCTAGAGCCAGCAATCGTCGATTTTAAGACTATGTTACCGCTTCTTGAACTGGTCGCATCGCAAAATCGGATTTGCTTCATAGCATTGCAATGTTGTCGTTTTAGTTTTAAATTCATCCACAGACAGCGTTGCTGTTTTGTACAATAGTTTAGTAATGAACAATACTTTAGTACGAGGGCCATCCGGAAAGTAGTACCCGTTTGTGAAATAAAGACACAGAAGTAAATATTAACAAATGTAAACATTTTTATTGAAAAGAGCATACCTTAAACTACTTCTCCACATAATCTCCAAGCAAATTTAAGCATTTGTCATAACGTGTGACGAGTTTTTGTATTCCAGCATCATATTCCTCCGCCGCCAGCCGATCGAAATACGTAGTCACACCTTCTTTAAGTTCTTCATCGCTGTCAAATCTTTTTCCCGCCAAAAACTCTTTAAGTTTTGCAAAGAGATGAAAATCTGAAGGGGCCAAGTCCGGGCTATACGGTGGATGGTCGAAAATTTCCCAATTGAATTGCTGCAGAAGTTGTTGTGTTATCCCCGCTGCATGAGGCCTGGCATTGTCATGGAGGAGAATGACACCATCAGACAATAGACCTCTCCGTCGATTTTGTATTGCCCGCCGTAATTTCTTTAATGTTTCACAATACGCATTAGCGTTAATAGTGTCTCCACGGGCCATAAAATCAATAAGCAGTATACCACGTCGATCCCAGAAAATGGTTGCCATAAGTTTCCTGGTGGACAGAACAGTCTTGAATTTTTTTGGTTTCTTTGGTGAATGAGGATGATGCCACTCCATTGACTGTCGTTTACTCTCAGGTGAAGCATAACAAACCCACGTTTCATCACCAGTAACTATGCGATTCAAGAACGCGTCTGCTTCATCAGAATAACGTTCCAAAAATGTTAATGCAGCAGCCATACGCTTGGTTTTGTGCTCATCTGTAAGCATGCGAGGGACCCACCTTGCGCAAATTTTTGAATAATGCAGATGGTCTTTGACAATTTCATGAAGAATTGTGCGAGAAACATTAGGGAAATGTTCACAGATGTCATCAATTGTAACGCGCCGATCGTGCCACACGAATTCGTCTACTGACCTCAGCAGTTGATCTGTAATGACAGATGGTCTCCCTGAACGCTCATCGTCGTGTGTGTTCCCCCTCCCCAAGTTAAAATTACGACACCAGCGCCGAACAGATGACTCATCCATCACATCGTCTCCATACACTTCCTTTAATTGGCGATGAATATCACAAGGTCGAACGTTTCTTGCATTGAGAAATTTTATTACAGCCCTCACTTCACAACTGGCGGCGTTCTCAATTTTTTTAAACATTATGAACGGTCACAGAAACAAGACAGGCAATGCTAGCGTCGCGGAACTTGCAACAGAGAAGGCAGACAAGCCACTGAAGCGATCTGACCTTGACCGGCGGCTGCTCGCCTCGTCAGCGCCTCATGCGGCGGAAACGGGTACTACTTTCCGGATGGCCCTCGTAATTACAATACTTTAGTAAGTATGAAGTAAATGTTTACGTATAATACAATAGTTTTAGTTTCACAATCTGCCTGTGTTTCTCTGTTGAAACCACGCTGTCCTAGAGCTAAATATGGTTATTTCTTGGTTTATTTCTTGGTGTTTGTGTCTATATTTTCTTCAGTTTTGAACATAGAATCGTTTTTTTGTTTTATTTTGAAATAAACATTATAAGTAACGATTCATACAAATTGAATTTTGAAAGTAGAGCATAAGAAAGTTTTAAACATAAGTGTCATCTGAAATTATAGAAGAATATTTATCTAAAAATTATTTTCAAATAGCTTCAGCATCCCTAACAGTCAGATTAAAATTTTAATAATGTACTTATTTATTTTCTTAAGTTTTCTTGTTATTTTGATATGTCACGTGATAAGGTTTGTAATTTATGGCAAATTTTTAATGATTTCTTTACGGTTCGGTGAACCATGTGCTAGAAATTCTCTGCCGGTCTAGAAAAATGTTATTGCCAGTTATAGGGTTATAATACACAATTTCAACTAAGCAGCAATTCGCAAAACTATGTTGTAACCGTTGTTACATTTATTTGGTTTCATATTTTCCGTGTTGGACGTTTGTAATTTTGTTTGTTGGCGCTCGCTTGTTTTGTGTTTATATTCTACTTGAGAGCTGCTGCTATCTGCCGGCGTTCAAGTTAAGTTTTCCCTTTTTGTTTCTCGTTGACTCGTGCCTGCGTTGTTCACGTGAACGGTCGTGAACTGTGCGTTTTTCCTTAAGTTATTATGTAGTGAAAATTTATATTTTTATTGCTTTATGAATAAAAGCAATGGCTTTGTGTTACATCGGTCTTCGTTGACCCTTTTTGGATTGAACTTTTATTACATGTTTTTAAGTCTCAAGATATCTGTAGATGATTTTTCCAAATTGATGTTTGCTGAATACCTTTCCTTAAATTAGTATTTGCGTTTCCAAGCCTGTTTAAATAAAAGTCAAGTATCATGAAGTTAGGTGACCGGCTGTGGGACTGTGGGGATACCAGTGTATGTTTGTACATATCCAAGAATTTTGGCTTAAGTGGATTTCAGCTGTAAGTAGTATGTTGCTATTATTAATCTATTGGAGGAGATTCGTCTTGTCAAGCTTAAGAGAGTCTCACCTACTTGAAGTTTTTTTACTTATTCTACAGTCAGTTCAGTTCTAATCGTCTTTTTTTTATATTATTGAACATTTATCTTGTATTCACTTTTCAATGACCTATTAAAAGATGTGATTATGTACATTACGGTTACTCTAAAATTTTGTTATTATTCATAACTATGCATTCCGTTTTAAAGGTTGTTTTGATGTAATTTTGCCTTTTTTGGAGCAACTCTTTTGGTAAATTTTTATGTAAATTACATTGTACGTATTTTGGTATAAAAAAACTTACTTCAAATAAAACTGTTTTCGGTTGGCCAACCATAATGTATTTTGCACATTAATTACTATATTTTATTATTCTTTTTTTAGAAAACAAAAGGTTGTAAATTTGATATTTGTAGTTGCACACTAATGTATTTATAATTGTGAATGTACAAACCTAATAGGTATTTACTTGTGCTCATATGTAATTCATTTTGGTTAATTTTATTTTTACTACCTTTGGTCTAAATTGTCTTATACCTGAAAATAATTTTTTTTAAATAATCTTGAATACCTTTTTTTTCTTTTTTAAATTTTTTGTGGCTTTCTTACCTAACGTTTTCTTACGGCTGGGTTATATGGGCCGAGAAGGCCACATAATTTGGTAAATCAGAACGTGGTTTGGAACTGTGATCTTCGCATCACAGTTTTCCATTTTTTGAGTAAATTTAAATTTTTTTTTTTCAAGGGCAAGTGTGGTTGTTAACTTGCCAGTAATGTTTGCCGTAATTTTAGTACTATAAATTATTGAATTTTATTAGCAAGGTTTACTTATATTAATTAATTAATCTTTATCTATGAATTGTAATTCCTTATCTGTATAAACTTTGATTTTCTATATAATTGTATTTGTGTAAATTTATTTATTATCTATTGTTTTAATTTATTTTCAATAATTATTTACAGCTCTATTACTGTCATTATTTTTCTTACAAAGTAATATTTTTTGCATCATCCAAAAATAATATTAATTTTTTTATGGCTTTAAATTGTGCAATTTTTGAGAAAAATTTAAATTTGTAATTGTTGTGAAAACTGAACTGACGACTGCCGGTGGTGCAGTGGTCTTGTTGTTGGACAAATTTTTTGGGTGTGTCTCTGCCTGTGTAACAGTGTGTGCTTGTGTGGTGCACACGTTTTTTTCCTTATTAAAAAGAAATCTTTTATGTTGTTGCTGCTAGCGATGAAAATTAATTTAAAAAAAATTATTGTAATTGTTGAGTTTTTCCAGTATTGGCTGCTAACATTTAGGTTCTGATGCGTTAGATCCTATTAGGTCTTGGAATTCTGTGTTTTGTTTTTTCTTCTGTTTTTGTTTTTTTGCAGCTGCTGATGTTATGACGATGCGTGTTGGTTGTTTTGTGCGACAACACACCAAGTCTGGTGCTGAAGATTGCTGTTGTTGTTGTCAAGTTAATAGGTAGGTGCTTGTGTCACATCCTGTTTTGATTTGGTTGTATTTTGTTATTTCGATTTTGTTTCTTTCAGCTTTCTGATATTCTGCTTCTTGCTTGTGGTCTGGTGGCGAAGTTGTGATTGTCGCTGTGTGCGAGATTTGTTTTTTTGTTCCCTTGTTGTTGGTGGCCCTTGTGTGGTCGACCAAGCCCCTTCCCCTTTTGTGTGTCCTTGGTGACTCCCTCCCTTTTCCCCTTTGTCCCTCTTCTTCTACCTTAGTACCTGTTTGTTTGTTTGGCTTTGTCGTTTCGGTTTTGAGTTTTGCTTCAGTCAGCTGGTTTTTTTATTTTACAGGTGTTGCCCGAGCTACCTTTGTTTTTGTGATCACCACTTCAGGTATGGCGGTTGTTGCCGTGTTGTGGTAGATAATTTTCTTGTGTCGAGGTGAAAGTTTTCTGATCGCCCTTTCAAAACCCGGTTTTTCTTTCCCCCTGCCCCTCTTCCTGAAACCTTACCCTCCCCTTATCCCCTTTTCCCTTGAGATGTTGCCCTTTGTGGGTGTTCATTGTTTCCCTTAGGTTGTCTGCGTTCCCGACACCTAATCCCCTGATTACCCTTGACCCTTTGTTGGAAAAATATTTTTTTGGGACGAGTTAGGGAGGCGTCCTTAACTTCTCCCGGTGTTTGTGGGCCTTTTGCTTCGTGCATCCCACTCTCAGGTGTTTCGAGGTTCTGTCCTCGGACTCTGCTTACGCTTCGGCGTCTCTGTGCCTTTGTGCCTTGTCTAGTCATTGACTAATTTTGTTTTTTTTTGGTTTTGGGACTTTCTCGATTTTGACTTGCTCTTATGTGGTATCGGAGTTGTTGTATGGGCGACAGCTTCCGGTATCATTGTTGCGTTGTGGAGAGGGGTACTTGGGGTGCTTCCCTTTGCTGGGTGGTTCCCTGAGTACTGCTTCTCGGAGAGGGGTGTCGTGGTATCTCCCCTTAGTTGGGTGGGTGCCTCCGATACTGCTTCTCGGAGGGAGGTTTCGGAGTTTCTTCCCTTTGCTGGGCGGAGACTTTCGATGCCTGCTCTCGAGGGTCGTTTGTGCTTCTGCATTTTCATGCTTTTTCCCTTAGTTGGGTGGATAGTAGTGGAGAAGCAGTGCTTCTGGCGCACACAATTTATTTTTGATTTGTCAAATGATGTTATGTCGTTTTTGCTGCATGTGAGTCATCGTCGTCGTTCCTGCCGGCTTGGTCAAAGAAAGCCTGTTTTCAGGTTTTGTTTGCCCTTGGTGGGGGGAGATATGTAACCGTCGTAACATTTTTTTTGGTTTGATATTTTCCGTGTTGGACGTTTGTAACTTTGTTTGTTGGCGCTCGCTTGTTTTGTGTTGATATTCTACTTGAGAGCTGCTGCTATCTGCCGGCGTTCAAGTTAAGTTTTCCCTTTTTGTTTCTCGTTGACTCGTGCCTGCGTTGTTCACGTGAACGGTCGTGAACTGTGCGTTTTTCCTTAAGTTATTATGTAGTGAAAATTTATATTTTTATTGCTTTTTGAATAAAAGCAATGGCTTTGTGTTACATCAGTCTTCATTTACCCTTTTTGGATTGAACTTTTATTACATGTTTTCAAGTCTCAAGATAACTGTAGATGATTTTTCCAAATTGATGTTTGCTGAATACCTTTCCTTAAATTAGTATTTGCGTTTCCAAGCCTGTTTAAATAAAAGTCAAGTATCATGAAGTTAGGTGACCGGCCTTGGGACTGTGGGGATACCAGTGGATGTTTGTACATATCCAAGAATTTTGGCTTAAGTGGATTTCAGCTGTAAGTAGTATGTTGCTATTATTAATCTATTGGAGGAGATTTGTCTTGTCAAGCTTGAAGCGTATGTTAATTATATCCCCACAAGGGAATGGCAATTTGAAGCGTGATGATTATTTAATACAAATCAATAAAAACAATTATTACTTTAATACATTATCAGTTAATTTAATCATTATATTATTTCCTGTTTAATGAATTTCTTTTTTGTCACAACTTTTTGATTTATCATTCTTATTACTATTAATCCAGTATATTTCATAAATTTTCTTCATATGTATATATATATATATATATATATATATATATATATATATATATATATATATATATTTATAATTTAGAACGAATGTGAGGAGCTACTACCTTCCTTGATTTTCAGTCCCACACTGAAATAATTTTTTATAATTCTTCTCCTTTACTCTAGTTGCCTAGCAACGAGACTTTTGTTTGGATAAAATTTATTAATGTTAAATAATTTTGAATATTTAATATCAACCAGCTGGCTCTATTTATGCTTACACTTCAATAGACCAAAACATAAACACATCCAGCTGTCAAGTCATTTTTGTATCATTACAAGCTTAAGAGAGTCTCACCTACTTGAAGGTTTTTACTTATTCTACAGTCAGTTCAGTTCTAATCGTCTTTTTTTTATATTATTGAACATTTATCTTGTATTCACTTTTCAATGACCTATTAAAAGATGTGATTATGTACATTACGGTTACTCTAAAATTTTGTTATTATTCATAACTATGCATTCCGTTTTAAAGGTTGTTTTGATGTAATTTTGCCTTTTTTGGAGCAACTCTTTTGGTAAATTTTTATGCAAATTACATTGTACGTATTTTGGTATAAAAAAAACTTACTTCAAATAAAACTGTTTTCGGTTGGCCAACCATAATGTATTTTGCACATTAATTACTATATTTTATTACATTCTTTTTTTAGAAACAAAAGGTTGTAAATTTGATATTTGTAGTTGCACACTAATGTATTTATAATTGTTAATGTACAAACCTAATAGGTATTTACTTGTGCTCATATGTAATTCATTTTGGTTAATTTTATTTTTACTACCTTTGGTCTAAATTGTCTTATACCTGAAAATAATTTTTTTTAAATAATCTTGAATACCTTTTTTTTTCTTTTTTAAACTTTTTGTGGCTTTCTTACCTAACGTTTTCTTACGGCTGGGTTTTATGGGCTGAGTAGGCCACAATGTAAATAATATAACGTTTGAAATACTGATAACCCAAAAACAAAGGCATCTATCGAAAAATGGTTTGGGCCATTATTTTTTTTTTTAAATTTCACAGGAAAATGACGTATCACATGACCACCATCCCATTTAAAAACATTAAGTTGAATTCATGATGGTGGATAAAAATTTCAAAACCACCTAGAAGTTGGATTTTTAAAACTACGCAGATCTAGCAACGCTTCTTCCGCCAATAACGTCTCAGTTACGCAATATAAAGCTGTTTCCACACTTAAAAATCTAGTGTAAAACACTCACACTCACACAACTTTCTCTTTCCAAGGCAAATAATATAACCTAATCATAATGAGTTAATGATGCAAAATGAGAATCAACTTTAATTAGGCTTAATAATAAGAAAAATCACTATTTCACGCTAAACTAGGCTCTGTAGAGAAAAATGCTCTAAATAAATATTATAGATCTTTTAATTTCCAATAAATTTGATTATATACACTTTTGTCGTAAAATGAATTCTAAGACAGAAATCTGAAAAAAAATCGATATTTTACACATTTTCGTGAAAAAAAACAGAAAATCGCTAATTACTCCTAAGTAAGTGTTTACAAAAAAAAGTTTGAAATAAAAGTTGTAGGATTTTAAATTCTCTACAACTTTTACAGGATACATTTTTGCGCTGAAATGCATATTAAAGCCAAAATCTTCAAAAAACATTTTTTTAACGAGAAAACAGCCTCCCCAAGAATTTCAGCAGACATGGCCCCTACCCTATCTTGTAGAGCATAAAACATTTAGCAAATGAGGCAATTTTTAAAAAAAATCGTAGGAGCAGTTTTTGAGAAAATTGCAAAAAAGTGAAAAATGCCACGAATAAACTACTACCTTCGGTTAACCCATTTTGATGAAAATGTTCGTGTCGGGTAGTAGTATCTAACTTAAGTTTTAAGTTCGTACGATCGCTAAAAACATGTTTTTTGGGTTCAGCGGGTTCAAAACATGTAGATCCTGTGAAAATTCAACACAATACTTTCCTTCCTATATATTCATATAGGCAAGAGAAAGTAAAAATCACCCAGTATTTTTATTGTACATGCGAAAACAAACAAAATGACAGCATGAACACATGACGCATGTACAACATAAACATTGGCTTAACCAACATCACGACAAGATTTCAAAATTTTACAACATGTGGTTAGTTTTCACTAAATATTTAATAAAAAACCAACAGATAGCACTAAAAATAAAGTTGATACAAATAACTACGGAAATATCCTACTACAATAATAATGTCAAGCAAATGCAATCTGAACTATATTAGTTAAATACAACAGCCCGTGTCATACATGATCTTCATGTCTCCTTGCGAAATACCAAGCTCGTGTAATTCATGAGTTCAAAGTGTCAAAAATAGCATCCCTCTTTCTTATTGCGATATCATTGGCTGAAGGACAGATACATATGGATTTATAAAATACATTTCCCTTAGGTCTAATGTCCGAGATTATCTTCCTCAAAACAAGATGAAACAAAATAAGTGACGAATGTACGATGTTAGTTGAATTAACACACCAGACATCTGACCGGGAATCAAACCCGAAACTGTTGAAAATTATTACCACAATACTTCCTTTTTTCTATCAATGGTTATAAATTAAAAATAAACAGAAACAAAGTAAAAGCTTACATGGCAGACGTAATTTCCATAAAATCAATACAGAATATATTGCTTTCATTCAAACTTTCAATATTACTGATACCTCCGAAAGTTCTACCAGATGGTTCTTTTGAGTACGACGAATCAAAACACAATAACTTTGACTTGTGTTTAAAATCATTCAGATATTGCATAAATGCATACCTTCTAGCTGACACATAAATATTACACTGAAAAACAAAACATAATATTAAAAAAGATAAAGTAAAATAATCACATGACTTTTTTGCCAATGTAAATAATGAAAAACACAACCGAACTTTATCACCATAGTGGATGATGCTAAAATTGAAATCAAGCTTTGTTAGACTTTGATTTTCAAGAGGAAAATATTATGGAAAA
The DNA here is from genome assembly GCA_035578175.1 of Catonia carolina. Taxonomy (NCBI): domain Eukaryota; kingdom Metazoa; phylum Arthropoda; class Insecta; order Hemiptera; family Achilidae; genus Catonia; species Catonia carolina. The sequence continues at coordinate 6,860,545 of JAQMRL010000014.1, read as the reverse complement.
CCACCAATAGACACTAAACTCAGTACAGAAAAAATCTGGTGTGAAACTCTCACACAACTTTCTCTTGCCAATGCAAATAATAAACAATATAACCTAACATTAGAAATAAACAAAAAACTAACCTCAATAAACATAACCTAATTATACATTACATATTATAACATAACATTACCTAAACTCATGATTAAATTTATTGAAAGACGCAAAAATATGGAAAATCACTCATTCACGCTAAACTAGGCTTCTGTAGAGAAAAATACTCTTAATAAAAGGTGTAGATTGATTTGGTAATTATTATAGTGTCATTGCCACCCGTTCTAATTAATCATTTAGTGTGTTGCCGGTCTTCAATACTTCTTCCGGCCTTTGTCGGCGCGGTAGGCCCTTTGGCGCATACCCCCAAATCCTTTAGCGGCGCACCAACAAACCTTTCAGCTACGTTCTGACAGAGGGGTTTGTTTCCAAAGCAGAGAGAGTTGCCGCCCCCTACCACAGTGCACTATATTATGTTCAGTATTCGGTTTTTTCTCTATGCTAGTTTTACCACGTTCCCGCCTCCTTGATTTCTTCGGTGTTCGTCGTCGTTGGACCATGACCATATGTTCGTTGCTATAGCAACCAATTTTATTTTATATAGTTCATTATTGCAAGCGGCGTCGTTCTCTTCAAGTCTTCTTACGAGCATTGTGGTGGTTCTCCGGCAATTGGCGTTTTGTCTCCAGTAAGTATTTCAATAATCATTCTTATACATGGCCCTCCATGCAAAGGATATATGGAATTTTCAGTTCATTCATTGAAATCTCAACATTCAAATTTTAACTACTTCATCAACCCATTGCTTGTTTACATTTTGCTCACAAAATATTCATAGTCTCATATGTTTCTTCCTGCTATGTCAACAGACCATTTCAACTCGTGTTAGTCATTATTCACTGTAGTTTATTTTCAAGTGTTTTTTTCAATTCTCTATTAACCAACTATGACTGATATCTCGCAGTTAATCCATGAGCGCGGAATTATCAAATCTAAAGTTACTAGATTTAAAACTTTTCTTTGTAGTGTTACAGAACACACTGACATAAACCAAATCAAAGTTAGGTTAGTCAAATTTGAGGCATTGTGGCCAGAATTTGACCTTTTACAAACAAAAATCGAATTGTCACCAGATTATGCGCCGTCACTTGATCGTGAGCAATTTGAAGAAGAATATTTTCAGCTTGTATCACGCTCCCAAAGTTTAATTCAACATCATGACGCTACTGCTTTATCTATTACTGAGGCCAAAGCAATCAACACAACTCCAATGAAATTACCCAAAATAACAATACCTAGTTTTTCGGGTGAAATTCAGCATTTTCAAAATTTTTCTTCTTTGTTTAATGATCTTGTCCATAGTAATGATAGTTTGTCTGGGGTACAAAAATTGCACTATCTCAGAACAAGTCTCAAAGGCGAAGCTTTAAAGTTAATCAAACATTTGCCCTTATCCGAAAATAATTACCTTTTAGCATACGATCTAATTCAGAACAGATACGCCAACGCATGTCGTCTGGCATCGTTTCATGTAAACCAGATAACCAATTTTCACCGATTAACACAACCGTCATATATTGGTAACAAAGAATTTTTAAGCGTGCATGAAACCTCATTCGGTGCATTAAAACTTTTGAACATTAATTTATTAGATTTTTTGCTGTTCAGCCTTGCCTATTCCAATTTAGATGAAGCTACCACTAAATCCAATGTAGTACCCATATATAATGATTTAATTAGTTTTGTCAACGATCGCATGCACGCATTTGAAAACTTAAATTCAACATTCACATCTCAGCACTCAGGTAATGCCAACGCAACTTCACATAATAAGAAAAATGTCAATCATTCTCATGACTTATCGCGTAGACAATATTCATTTTTTAATGAAACCTCTAATTCTAAACATTGTAACAACTTGTCATATTCTTGTATTTTTTGTAATTCCAACGATCACAATATATTTGCAAGCACAGATTTTCTTTCTTTATCTATCGATGACAGACGAAATAGCATTTTTAAATTGTTACGATGTTACAATTGTTTCGGCAAACACCCACACAAAGAGTGCGCTTCCACAAAATCATGTCAGATTTGTCACATTAAAACACACCACACACTATTGCACCCACATGATCAATTTTCAAGGCCAATATCTAATTCCATTGTTTCAACACCGCCTTCCACTGGTAGATTTTCCAATGGCACAACTCACATGACTCAAATTTCTAATTCTAACAGCAATTCGTCGCCGCCACTTAATAGATCAGTTCAACCTGCATCTTCTTGTTCGTCTCAGATGCAAGTGAACGCGTCTCCCATTTCTAACCAATCAGTCGATAACAACAGTCTTTCATGCCGTTCATGTAGTCAATCTGTACTTCTTGGTACTGCAATTGTTCACTTGATTAATTCTTCAGGTCAGCCAACACCTCTTCGTGCTGTACTGGATTCCGTTTCTGAAGTCAGCTTAATCACTGAGCGCGCCATCAAAATTATTAACGCTGCTGTTTTGAATGGTCAACGAGATTTGCATGGCATCTCTTCCCTGACCACCCCAATACGTGCGGTCGCTCAACTTATTGTGTCTTCGCCACTTGACTCTTCACTTAAACTTCCGGTTTGTGCGCTTGTTATTGAGAAAATAACCAACAGTCTACCATCTTCATGCATTTCATCTGATGTCGCCATTCAATTTTCCAATCTCACATTAGCGGACCCCAATTTCATTCATTCCGCACCAGTTTATATCCTTCTTGGTGCAGATATTTTCACAGAGTTATCTTACAATCAACCTTCCATTTTCAAAGGCCAACCATCGGCAATGTCAACTGTATTTGGATGGGTCATTTTTGGTAAACTGCCATTGCCACTCTTACCAAAGTGCGAATCATCTCAAATTTCACTTTTCACATCACTAGAGCCACTCAATTCTACCAAGCATCATTTTTGGGAATCCAAGGAAATTTCAATCACACCAGCTTCTCATCCCGATGACGATTTCTGCGAAGAGTTGTTCAATAAAACAACAATCCGAAATCCAGAAGGTCGCTATGTAGTAAGGTTACCCGTTAAGTCCAACTCAACGCTACTTCTTTCAAACAGGGAAGTCGTGAAACTCTCTTTCATCCGTTCTGCGAAACGTCTCAGCCGTCAACCGGTTGTTGAAAAAAAATACCAACAATTTATGCAGGAATACATTGACTTGAAACATATGTCACTTGCTTCGTCACCTTCAAAATACATTATACCGCACCATTGTGTTTTTAAATCATCTGATCCAGCAAGAAAAATTAGGGTAGTTTTCAACGGTTCATTTCCTGATTCTCAAGGGAATTCTAATAGCCAACTTTTACCCGGTCTCAAACTTCAAAAGGACATCGGTAACATTCTAATGTCATTTCGAGATCACCGGTATGTTGTCTGCACAGACATCCGCATGATGTACTGACAAATTCTCAATCAGCCTGAAGATCGCAATCTTCAACACATCTTCCATCGCACTTCACCAGACTCACCTATTCAAGAGTTTGAGCTTAATACTATTACCTACGGATTAACACCATCAGCTTACTTGGCTCAGCGTACCTTGCTTCGTCTCATAGAAGATGAAGGTGATTCATTCCCACTAGCTTCTCACGCAGTTCGGCAACATACTTATGTTGACGACATTCTCACGGGCACTCAATCCATGGAGGAAGCCAGTGATTTAATTCAACAACTTATCCAGTTATTTTCACTCTGTGGTTTTGAACTTCGTAAATGGTCATCCAATCAACCAAGTCTCTTGCAACAATTTCCTATCGATCATCTTGAAATCCCTGTAACTTTCTCTGACAATTCATCATCCATCAAAATTCTTGGTCTTCAGTGGTCGCCTAAGGAAGACACTTTTTCATACCGCGTTATTCCATTTTCTGAAACCCCAACTAAACGCACAGTTCTTTCATATCTTGCCAAAATATTCGATCCTTTAGGATTTTTAGCACCACTTACATTCTGGGTTAAAAATTTTCTCAAGCATCTCTGGCTTCATGAACTCCAATGGGATGATCATTTGCCTCAGCAATTCATTGTAGCTTGGAAAAAATTAGCATCACAAATTACTTCAATCTCAAATCTTTGTATATCTCGCCAATTCGTTAAATCTACTGAGGGATTTCGACTAATCGGGTTCTGTGATGCTTCCAAAAAGGGTTTTGCCGTTTGTATATACATTCATGTTAATGGTTCCTCTTCCTCATCCATTCAGCTTATCAAAGCCAAAAGCCGAGTGTCACCGCTTAAACATGCCACAATTACGCGGTTAGAATTGTGTGCTGCTGTTCTTCTAGCTCGTCTTCTTAATTCAATTTCTGATGTTTCTGGTTCAAGTCTTTGTCAAGAAATTCGTCTTTTTACAGACGCTAGTATAGTATTAGCATGGTTGCATACAGGAGGCGAAGCAAGTCGGTGGTCGGCTGGCTTGCATGTGCCGAAGCATCACGTCCAAGAGAGCACACCTGCTCCCTTACTTTCTGTAGCAGTTTTTCGTGCCCGTGCCTCTGGAAACTCCTCGGCATATAATGGCTACTGTTCAGCCATGCTCTGGTCTCGCCGAGGTGAGCTGAGATGCTGGGCTTCTGTCTGTCTATCCTAATCCTTGTCCCTGGCATCTAGCACTTTTTCTATCCGTGCTAGAGGCAACTTCTCCTACTGTAGCTTTTGCCCAACCCAAGTGGTGTCAGTCGTACCGTGCCGAAGGGTGGATGGCACTGGGGCATTTAATCAGTGTCTAACGGTGCCTGTAGGATACCTGGCTCCTCCTACAGTATTTTGCCTTACCTCTGTACGCGGGGCTATGCAGGGGCGGACCTATTATTTCCCTAGCTGCACGTGGGGACCAGATGGTACCCATTTCATTTGAAATCATGAAAAACAGCTATGGATGCTTTGACTCTGGAAGGAGTGGATTTAAACTACTCCCCTGAGTTAGAGTATCTGGGGGTTGTCATGGATAGTGGCCTAACCTGGAAAGGCCACATGTCCAGGACTGTGGAGAAGGCTATAAAGGCCTTATGGATATGTGAGAGTCTGCTGGGGAGGACTCCGGGGCTTGGGCCTCGTATGGTGGAATGGGCTTGTGTGGGCATCATTCTGCCAATGGTCACGTACGAAGATGTTGTATGGTGGCCAACAACAGATCTAGGACGGCGCAGGATCGGCTGAGGAGCTATAGAGACTGGCCTGCCTAGGGATATGTGGTGCAATGTGCACTGGTCCAACGGCCGCTATGGAGGCGATGTTTGATTTGCCTCCTATTCATGTGCGATTGTAATATGAGACACGTATACACACAAAACACCCATACACACGTAAACTCACACAAAATCAAACACATTCACACACAAACGTAAACACACAAACGTAAACACACAACCCTTAACTTACACCTCAAAATAAAAACATATATCAGATGATTTACCACCTACAGATGTGAGAATAAAAAGAAAAAGATAAGATAAAAAAAAAAATAATTTTTAACTCAAAATAATAAAAAGGGATTGTTGATCACTCAATTTTAAACCTTTTAAGAAACAAGACGTGTTTACAATTTTTAAATAAAAGGATTCAAATATATGAAATAATTTTTATCAAGAAATACTTTAACAAGTTCAAGAAGATTCAATTCAAAGAAGATTTCAACAGATTTTGAAAATTTTAAAAAATTTTAAAGGTTTTAACAATTTTAAAAATTTTTAGATTTGTTTGTTTTTTAAGAATTTTAAAATAAACAAACATTGAATTTTGAAACATTAAAACATTTGGATTTTTATTTACGAACCTTGGGTACAAAAAATGGTGCCGTGACCAGGATACTTTCAATAGAAAATTTCAATAGAAGATTTCAATAAACAAGTTCAACAATAAAATTGGGAAGGATATCAAAACAATAAAAAAGGACGAACCAGTGAAAAATCATCAAACAAAAATCATCAAACAACATCCAATAAAATAAGTCAAGACCGAGAAAAAAAAGGGAGAGAAATCCAAAATAAAATATAAATCTTCTAAAATTTACAAAAAACAAATTATAAACAAATCACATCTGGCAGGTATACCGACGTCGACTGGTAAGTCATCTATTGCATACACATAAATAATCATCATCAACAAACAAAACAAATAGAAACATGAATAGACAGGTAGCACCGATTCTTGATTCCACTAAACTAGACGAAACAAACCTTAACTTCCAACTTAGAATACGGAAAAGCACAACAACAGGAAACGTAAGGGAAAAAAGGCAAAGATTACAAAAACTCTTAGATAACGGGCGACAAATCGATCTAACTACATTACATAGATTTGACATGGATAAACAACTGACAGAGTGTCAAAACTATTTAGTAAGGTTAAGAAACATAGAAAATTTAAATGAATTAGAAAAGTATAATGCCGAAATTTTTGATGATCGGCTTAACAAAATATTAACATTTATATTACCCAACAAACCAGATAAAGTCGTAGGGGGTCAAAATTTAAGAGAGGGATTTGATATTTGGAAGGCTAATGGGTTGCATAATTTCGAAGTTGGACCTAATTTCGAGCAAAACTTAAATCCTGAAGAGGCACATTTAGGGAATAATTTCTTACCTGATCAACAACAAGGAATTCTTAATTATGATCAAATTAATCTTATGCATCACCCAGAAATGCAAAATCCTGTTCTTAGAAACGAAATCCCTGACATATTAATACCAAATGCAACAGGTAACAATAATCCCGTGTGTTTCCAACGCGAATTGAACTTTAATTGGACAAAAATTGCAAATCCAATAGAAAACGAATTAAAACAATTAACTATTACTGATGGACGTGACATTGACACGTTAGTACGAAATATCAAAATTATTAAACAGATACAGAAACGTTATGCAGTTGATTTACCCTTGGTGTTGTTAATTCCGTTTATGACCGGTTTCACAGAACAAATTTTTGAAAATTCTATTAGAAATAACCATAATTTCGATCAATTTCATAGAGATTTAGTAAATAAATTAATCACACCAAAAATGAAAGAAATATTAAAATTAAAATTATTATACCGAAACCAGTCACAAACGGAAACCCTTGCGGAATACATGAGAGAAATTTTAGAAAATCATGATGTATTAAGACTAGATTTAACAGAAGGTGAGTTAATTAATATAATTTTAACGGGTTTAAATGAAATATATGCCACACACATAGGTATAATCGGCAGACCCAATAACTTACAAGATTTTAATAAATTAGATGCCTATGTCTATGAAAGAGTTTATGCTAGAACTCTTAATGACATCGGTTTATCAAAAATGAATAATACAGGCGTCATAAACACTATAAATAACACAGTACCTACTCAAGGTAAACAAAACACATTAAAAGATACAGCATGCAATAAAATCAGATCACAAATGTCAGCAACAACTTTGAAGTGTTTTTATTGTCATAAATTAGGTCATATCAAAAGAAATTGTAAACTTTTGCAACAAAAAGGAAATAACCATGTTCCAAAAAACTGAATGAATACAAATGCGCACAACATAGTCATATGATGCGTATTTGTAAACATAACACATGTAAACATTTAAAGATAAGAGAACAAGGGTTAAACAGTAATTATACTTTGAAAGCTTTATCAATAAAAATCAAAAATGATATATTTAATGCCCTTATTGATTCTGGTTCCACACACAACATTATTAACCAACAAATGTATAAACTTTTAAAGGTTAAGAAGGCGATTATAAAAGAGGAAAATATTAAGGCAATTTGTCTTACAGCTGATAGGTTTCCTCTAGAAATTAATAAACAGGTCTGGATTAAACTTAATCTACAAAATATATCATGGAAAATAAATTTTAAGGTATTAACAAAAATACAGCACGAAATAATACTTGGAATGCATTTTCTACAAAAAACACGTGCGATATTTAACGCCACAAGGTCTGTGATAACTTTTGACTGGTTGAAAAATCAAAAATTTCATCTAATAAATTTATACCCAGATCAGATTAATAATGTGGAACAAACTGAGTATATTAAAAATAAAATTAATAATTTATGTAAGGAATTTCCTGACGTACTCACTACTAAATTAGGCTGTACCCATGTATTAAAATATGATATTAAACTTAAAAATAGTGAAATTATAAAATCTAGACCCTATCCCTTAAATCCAATAAAAACACTTCAAATGAAACAACAAATTGATAAATTATTAAAAGATAAAGTAATTAGAGAAAGTGTTTCGCCTTATTCATCTCCAGCGTTTTTGATTCCAAAACCAAATGGCACGAGTCGTCTAGTCGTAGACTATCGCTCAGTCAACTTAATAATTGACTCAGAGGCCCAACCTTTACCGAATATAAATCATGCTTTTCAATGGTTTTCCAATGCACGATGGTTCAGTACATTAGATATAGCACAAGCGTACCATCAAATACCATTGACAGAAAAATTCGTCAAATCACCGCGTTCTGTACCCCGGATGGATTATACGAATATGAGAGATTACCTTTCGGTTTGTCGACTGGCGCACAAGTTTTAACACGTCTTATGAATACAATATTCAAAAACATTAAATATAAATTTGTATTTAATTACATGGATGATATATTAATATATTCCAAAAGTTTTCCAGAACATTTGAAGCACATTAAAATAGTATTGTCAATTCTGCGGAAAGCTGGCATTACAGTTAATCCTGATAAGGTAACATTTGCCGTAAATGAGATACCGTTTCTTGGACACACATTATCGTACAAAGGAGTCTCTATAGATTCAACTAGGACACAAAAAATATTGGAGTACCCGGAACCCACGTCAGTGAAACAAGTACATCGATACTGTGGTATGATTAATTATTTTTCTAAATTTATCAAAAATTATGCTGATAGAATCGAACCCCTGAATAAATTGCGTCGTAAAAATACTCAGTTTGTCTGGGGAGACTCACAAAGAAACGCGTTTGAAGATCTTAAACAAGCAATTGCTAATCCCCCGGTACTATCCATACCTGACTTTTCTAAACAATTTATTTTACAAACAGATGCGTCGGATACAGGTCTAGGAGCTGTACTGCTTCAGGAACAAGAAGGGTCTAGACGACCCATAGCGTACGCTTCTAAGACGTTAACGACGGCCGAAAGGAAGTTTTCTGCGTATGAACGCGAATGTCTTGCGGTCGTTTTTGCAACAGATCATTTCAGGACCTATTTAACACATCGTGAATTTCTTTTAGAAACCGATAATCAAGCCTTAGCCTGGCTTCTTTCCAGACCAAAACAGTTAGGTAGATTGGCTAGATGGTTACTTCGGTTATCTGTTTTTAAATTTAAAATTAATCACATCCGTGGTTCGGATAATAATGTGGCGGACGCATTATCGAGGATGTACGATTTAAATAATGAAGATATCTCAAAAGATATATCTTATATTAATACTTTATTATCGCAGTTCCCCCTATCTTTTACAGACATAAGACAACATCAGGAACAGGATACCTTTATCCTTCAACAAAAACAACATGGATAATAAATTTTGTTTATCCAAAGGAGTCCTATGTCTAAAAGATAAAAATAATAATCCGACCAAAATCGTTCTCCCCAATTCCTTAAAAGATTTAGTATTTAAATATTTTCATCAGTCGGAAATCGGTGGACATTTAGGTGTCGCTAAAACTATACACAAAATTACACGGTATTTTTATTGGCCGGCTGTATATCAAGAAATTCCTTTAAAAGTGAATGCTTGTACAACCTGCCAACGCAGCAAACCTGGCATGAATTATAAATGGGGAAATCTCAGTTCTAGAGTTCCGACAGCACCATTTGATACATTATTTATTGATACAGTGGGTAGTCTACCAAAAACCAACCAAGGGTACAAATATATTCTAGTGGTGGTAGACAGTTTTTCAAAGTTTACATGGTTAGCTCCATTAAAAAACACTAATACATCCTCCATTATAGAGGAATTAAAACGTATTTTTCAAAATTACTCCATCCCGAGGTTAATCGTCACAGATAATGCCAAAAATTTTAATTCAATAATTTTTAAAAACTTTTGTTTCAATCTAGGCATAAAACGAACTACTCTCTCCCCTTACCATCCACAACCTTCTCATGCCGAACGGTTAAACCGAAATCTTCGGTCTATTCTTATTGCATACCACGCAACTGCACAAACGACCTGGGATAAATCCCTCTTTTGGTTTCAATTAGCTTTTAATATGGCACAACATACGGCCCACGGTGTATGTCCGTTTGACATATTACATAATTTTCCAGCTCAAACGCCCTTGGATAGAGCGTGGAATATCCAAGACATCCTTCATTGGAATCCTGTACGTTCGAGCAACGTGATGAGTACAATTAGACGACAACTAATTAAGTCTCATCATGATATGGCACGTAGATACAATGCTACACGTCATCCAAATCCGTTTTCGGTGGGAGATAAAGTTTTGCTTAAAACTCACCCCGTAAGTTCGAAACGGAAAAATATTTGTGCAAAAATGGCATACCGATGGTCTGAACCGTTTTATATCATCGGCTTCTCCACTCCAGTTACAGCCTTACTCCGTAAGACCGTTGGGGGAGAAATAACCAAAGAACACATATCTAATCTTAAAAAAGTTACATGATTTACTAAGATTAGTAATATTATTAGGTGAAGTGCGTCACGACCCTCGAGCTTGGGATGATTGTACTAACAGTGTATCTGATGTTTACTTGATGTGTGGATGTGTTGTAAAAGGGGCCCCGAATGAATGAACTTTACCGTCTCAGGCCGACAACTGCTACGTACTCGCCTTCCTTTTTCACATTTAAGCACCCACCCCTTATCCTTTTTTACTTATACATTTCCTCCGGGGGAGGGGAAGATTGTAATATGAGACACGTATACACACAAAACACCCATACACACGTAAACTCACACAAAATCAAACACATTCACACACAAACGTAAACACACAAACGTAAACACACAACCCTTAACTTACACCTCAAAATAAAAACATATATCAGATGATTTACCACCTACAGATGTGAGAATAAAAAGAAAAAGATAAGATAAAAAAAAAAATAATTTTTAACTCAAAATAATAAAAAGGGATTGTTGATCACTCAATTTTAAACCTTTTAAGAAACAAGACGTGTTTACAATTTTTAAATAAAAGGATTCAAATATATGAAATAATTTTTATCAAGAAATACTTTAACAAGTTCAAGAAGATTCAATTCAAAGAAGATTTCAACAGATTTTGAAAATTTTAAAAAATTTTAAAGGTTTTAACAATTTTAAAATTTTTTAGATTTGTTTGTTTTTTAAGAATTTTAAAATAAACAAACATTGAATTTTGAAACATTAAAACATTTGGATTTTTATTTACGAACCTTGGGTACACAAGTGAAGGGAGAGGCGATAGGAACTGCCTTGAGGCTGGAGGACGGGATCGGGGTCCCATCAGTGGAGATGGGCCACACTGAGATCTTCAAGGTGATTGAAGGGATGGGTGTGGTAGGTGGTCCTTGGGACCGTATGAACAGAGCATACAACTTCTCCGACACACTGAGGATGGAAATTTTTGATCGTCAGGAGTGGGCGGAGGGACGGCCGGTGATGCCGGAAGGGGCTACCTTTTGGTATATTGACGGCCCTGTGATGAGCGGAAGAGTGGGATTGGGGGCCTGGGGGGCCGGGGGAATGAGTTCCCTGGCCCTTGGGTGTAACATGACTATCTTCCAAGATGAAATATGGGCCATTAAGGTCGGTGCGGAGAGGTGTATTGTAAGGCGCCTCAGTGGGTCGCACATTTATATTTTTGCAGTTGCATAGTGGTTGGCTGCAAAAGTATAGCACTGTTGGGTGGGGATGTGTTTACACCTGCTCAGGTAAGTGCACTAGATCCTAGGCAGACCCTGCGCTTTATCGAAAGTGCGGGCCTTGCATAAATTAGGAATAGGGGCAATCACAAAAGATCTTTTTGGTCGCGGTGAGGAGGGGCTGAAGAAGCCTGAACGCCCTTGTTGTAAATGAATGAATGAATGAATGGTTGCATACACCTATTCATCGTCTCAAAGTTTTCGTCACTAACAGGGTACAACAAATACTTAACATCACTTTAATTCGCATGTGGTCGCATATCTCGACCACGGACAACCCAGCTGATGATGCTTCTCGCGGTTCTGATCCTGAGGAACGTTTACAAAATAATCTTTGGTGGAATGGTCCAATTCCTTTTCGGACAAACTCCAGCTCATGGCCATCTCCCTACATTCCAACTCTCCCTTCTGAAAAACTGGATTTAAGGCAGGGAAAGATTGTTTTAGCCATCGTCGATGCTCCAGAATCACCTAAAGACCAAATTTTATTACGTTTTTCTTTTTTTTCTTGCATGATCAGAGTTATTGCCTACATACGACGTTTCATTCATTATCTCAGAAATAGCTTGACGGAGCACTCACCTTTCCTCACAACTGATGAAATCAAAAACTCAACTCACGTTTCCGTTAAACTCACTCAGTGTCAACACTTAGCATCTGTATTCACTAGTATTAAGAAAAATCAAATATCTTCAAATGTCATCCGTCTATTAACCCCATTCATCGACTCCCTGGGTCTCATCAGGGTGGGCGGTCAAATTCAAAATTCAAGTGTCAATTATGATAGCAAACATCCGCTGTTACTCTCTAAGAATAGTCATTTTACGCATTTGGTGTGTGACTATTACCATAAATTGTCGCTACATTCTGGTCCCCGGACCACTCAATCGTTAGTTGTCCAACGGTTCTGGATAATGTCAGCCAGATCAGTCATTCGATCTCGTATCTTCTAATGTATTGCATGTACTTGTCACCGTGCTAAAATTTCTCAACCAATTATGGCAAGTTTGCCATCGTCAGGTATAAATGTTTCCCGAGCTTTTCAATCTACTGGAATAGATTACGCTGGTCCCTTTAATGTCAAGGTGAACAATACTCGCTGCTCAACTGTCACTAAAGAATATTTGTGTATTTTCATTTGTATGAGCACCAAAGCAGTTCATCTGGAATTTGTTTTGGATTTGTCCACACCTGCATTTTTAGCTGCCTTTGATAGATTCATATCAAGGCGCGGTTTACCAAATGATGTTTATTCTGACAATGGCACCAATTTCATCGGTGCTTTCTGGCAATTAAAGAGTGTTCATGTGCACTTATGTTCATCCTCAGCTGCTATTGGTGAACACCTTTCACTTAAAGGTATTGCTTGGCATTTCAACCCTCCATTTGCCCTAAATTTTGGTGGTTTATGGGAGGCTGCAATCAAAAATCTGCAAAACACTCCATTAACAATCTTGTAGGTAATATTTTGCTTAATTTTGAACAGTATGCGACGCTATTTTCTAAAATCGAGGCTGTTCTCAACAGCCGTCCCTTGTTTCCTTTATCTACTGATCCTCAGGAAGAATATAGTTTGCTCACACCTGGACACTTTCTAATTTGGAAATTCGTCTTTTCAGCAAATTTGAATTCATTTTTGATGATTATGATCATTGATGATCATGATGATTATGATTATTTATTTATTTTTTTCTCTTGGGACCTTGTTTTTTCAATTTCCGCTCTCATGGTTTTTCTTGCTGGTTTCTTGTTATAGTTTTCTTCTTTTAGTTGGCATAGCATTTTGTTGTTCTTCCCTAGTTTACTCAATATTTTTTAATGTTCTTTTTTCTCCAGTCATCCTTTTCTGGATGTTCTCTTGTTCTTTTCTTTGTTACTGCTCACTCATTGTCCTTTTTCCTTTTGTCAGCTCCGCCTTTTTCCAGCTTCCTGTTGTTTTCAAGTCACCCTACCATTTTCCTTTGTTGTTTCTGTAAAACTGGTTTTTTCAGTTTGAGGTGGGCGGTATGTTCAGTATTCGGTATTTTTTCTATGTTAGTTTTACCGCGTTCCCGCCTCCTTCATTTCTTCGGTGTTCGTCATCGTTGGACCACGACCATATGTTCGTTGCTATAGCAACTAATTTTATTTTATATTGTTCATTATTGCAAGTGGCGTCGTTCTCTTCAAGTCTTCTTACGAGCATTGTGGTGGTTCTCCGGCGATTGGCGTTTTGTCTCCAGTAAGTATTTCAATAATCATTCTTTCTACAATATAAATGCAGTGCACTGAGCCGCTTGTCATTACGCTCTACATCTCCGATGAAGATTGACCAACTACATCAACGAAATAAAGAAGGAAGATGCTCTGGGACTTGCAGCAGCCAGCAACGCAGCAGTCGACGCTGCAGCTCTCGCACCCGCTGCCACCGCAGCTACGCGTTGCCTACGCTGGTCTCCTTCGCGACCAGCACAATGGTCCTTCTCAAAATGAAATAAGTTAAATGAATTTATTTGAGAGCGTGCTTTGATATTTGAATGTTCACAATAGTGGAATGAGTAGCTCTGAAAGGACTCAGTAATTTTAAGAGTTAATATATATTTTATTGTGGGTAAATACGAGGGTCATTCGTAAAATAGCCAGCCGCGTTGGCGATGTTGGTAACATGCTCGCCTCTCATCACGCGGTCTTGGGTTCGAATCCCACTCGGGCATGGCATTTTTTCATACGTTACAAAAAATTCATTTCATCCTTCACCGTCTGCATTAGCAGCAATTTGCAAAACAGTCGAACGTTAAACCAAAAAAAACTCGTAAAATAAGGTTCCCATGATTTTTAAAAATAGACAGCTAACAGCTAATTTTTTATCTTAGAGTTATACATCAATTTAAAGCTTAAAACTTACACTATTTTTCTACATAATCGCCGTTTCTGTCCAAACACTTTTGCAGATGATGCTCTAACTTTTCTATCCCCATGTTGTAGAATTCTGCCGCCAATCCTTTGAGGAATCGAGTAACCTCTTCCTTGACTTCATCTACGGTACTGAAGTGTAGGCAACCCAAGTGTTCCTTTAATTTTGGGAATAAGTGATAATCACTTGGGGCTAGGTCCGGGCTGTAGGGGGAGAGTGGGCCACAACAGTCCAGCCGAAATCTGTCAGCAGTTCTTGAGTTTGATGTGAGACATGAGGTCGAACGTTGTCATGGAGAAGCCTCACACCACTGGACAATCTTCCTCTCCGGCAGTTCTGGATCGCGCATCTCAGTTTTCTTAATGTGTCGCAATATCTGTTAGAGTTTACTGTTGTTCCATGAGGCAAAAAGTTGATCAAAAGCAGGCCCTTCCTGTCCCAGAAGACGGTTGCCATGACTTTCCCAGCAGACTGCGTTTGCTTGAACTTCTTCAACTTAGGCGAAGTTGAGTGACGCCATTCACGTGATTGCTGCTTGGTTTTGGGGGTAAAGTGAAATGCCCATGTTTCATCACCTGTAACAATGGAATCCAAGAATTCTTCCTTGTTGTCTTCATATTGTTGCAAAAACTGCTGGGCTCATGCGACATGTTGCTGTTTGTGGTTTTCTGTGAGCATTCGCGGTACCCACAGCGCACACACTTTGTGAGAGCCTAATTTTTCTGTTAAAATCTTATGGATTGTGGTGTTGGAAGTCTCAGGAATACGCAAAGCAAGTTCGTTAATGGTGATTCTTCGATCTTCAAGCAATATTGTCTCAACTTTTTCGACAATTCCATCTGAAACTGAAGGCTGTCCGCTTTGGTTTTCATCGTAAATTTCCGTGCGGCCTTCACTGAATTCTCTACACCATTTCGGAACATGTTGAACAGATATGCAGTTTTCGCCATAAACTTCGATTAACTGACAATGAATGTCAATAGGTGAAATCCGTTTTGCATTTAAGAAACGTATCACAGCGCGAATTTCGCTGCTGGCGTAACAGCGATAGGGAGCTCCATCTTCGAAGGCTGCTACGGCGGCACTGATCGACGAAGCGAGGCGGGAGTGGTGCGGAAAAAGAGAGGGAGAGCTAATGAGTAAGACAGTGTTGCCAGATTTCTCCCAGCACATCGCAATCTGTCTCGGCAGCTTAGGGAACCTTATTTTATGAATGACCCTCGTAATTACCTTACACATCTTTATTTTGAGTTAGTTTGGGAAGTTTTATGCCAAATGTGTTTTAACCCGATGAGAACTGTGTTTTTCATAACCACACAGACTGTAATTTTACGCCTAATAAAAACTCTTTTATTTCATTCAGTTTCATTCCTAAAAATTTCAAAAAATTACAATTTATTTATAAAGAATTTGTCATTAGAACCACGTTTGAACCAAATTTTTCCGTTTTCATTAATGACCAGAATAAAAATTGAAAATTTAAAAAAATATTTTCTTTTAGAAATATCAATTTACGTACAAAAAAGTGTCACTAATCCCTAAAAAATACAAAAAAATATGTTTAGCTAAATACGTAAATAAAGCAATTCATTGTAAAAATAACAACGTTTAGATATTGCAAATTGATGGACACATTCAAAAGATATCACACTTTTTGTTCAACAAAGTAACGTGCCGAATGAAAAAAATTGCCCCAAAATAATGTCTCTTTTTAATTTTTATTCACTCCTCTCCTATGAAAGTTTCAACCTCTTTTTCGGACATTGTTTTGTGTATGACCCTTTTCTAAACGTGATAGGGATAAATCAAAATATGTTACCGTTTATTTTGACGCTAATTGTAAGGTTTAACCGAGAGATAGGGGAGACAGGTAGTGTTAACATTCTTTGTTCAGTTTTAGAGTAATAAAATTTGTCGCCAGCACTTCTAACTTAACACCACGTCGTCAACTTTCATTGTACAAATATACAAGATATATCAAATGAAAGAGGAGAAAATTCTCTATTCAATAAAACTAAACCCGTTGGAAAATAATGAATAGTTGTGGAGAAAATTGAGTTTAAAAAAGTGTACTGTTTATTTTCTGTCTTTAGTCCTTGCCTGTCCTGTTGCACTGGGCGGCCGTTAGATTTCGTGGGCATGTAACGGCCCCGTTATTTCGCTTTTTTTTATAATTATTATTATTATTTTTTTTTAATATTTCCAGCTGGAAACCTATAATATACGCATATATACATTAATTTAAAAAATTATATACAGATTAAAAGTAAAATTCCTTCACTTTTATTATAATATTTTTGAAAGTTTTGTTGGACAAAGCCTTCTGTTTTGTCGGTAAAATTCAATGTAACATTTTTGCTGATTTTCATTGGTTTCAATAATTGACACCTCTTTTGAATTGAAATTCCTTTTACGTATTTAATGTATGTGTTTTTTTTCGTTTACCGAGACCCGAAACAGTGCCTGCTTGGTTGGAAATAGGGCAGGTTGTCGAAAGTTACCTTTTGTGTTTCTTTGCCCAAAGGATACGCAAGGAGCGACAAACACTATATATATGTATCAATGTATTATATGTGTGTGTAGATACATTAGTCTATACATATGTATGTATATTGTTTCAAAAGGTGCCAACGCATGCGTGATTTCTGGCTTCCAGGTTAGCAAGGGTAAAGGGGAAAGGTATACCGGTCTTTGTGCGTACGTAACAATTGCTAAGCTATACCGTGCTACCCGTAAAAACATATTTTTGGGCTCAGTGGACCTGAAAATGTATATTACTGATGAAAACTCGATTTCTAAACTTTGATGTGAAAACTTTCCTCCTTATCTATATTTCATATTTCACACAGCAAGAGAAGGTATAAAGAATTATTACCTAATCAATAAGAGATGGTATTTACCTGTAATACATTGACAATATTCTCAATAATCTTACAGTGGACAAATTCCTCACTTGCCAAAATAATTCTCCTGCTTTTATCAAACGACCTGAAAAACAAAACTGTCATTAATGCCATGTCAATGTAACTTCTGAGTTTTCATTCTCGGCCATCTTTTTCCTCTCATGCAGATCAACATTTCAAAATATTTTCATTAAATTTTCGGTTTTGTTGAAAATTAAAGTTCAAAATTTTCAGCTTGTATCTTGTACAGTTTTGTTCAAAATTTAATTCTCTTAACAAAATTTGTTCTTAAATGATAAATACATGCATTTTAATTGAAACAAGATATCTTTCACTTGCAACAGAAACAACAGGGCATTTCTTCCTGGGATACTTGGTACATAGCGATATCCAAAGTACACACTAATGAAAATACTAAAAAATATATTAAATAGTAATCAAAATCTGGTGTGAAACATTCACATGACTTTCTCTTACCAATGTAGATAATGAACAATATAACCTATGGTTTAATCATGAGTAAACAATGTGAAATGTAAAACATTTTAATCATGAGTGAATGACCCAAAATGAAAATCAACCTCTCTTCGCTTAAAATACAGAAAATTAGTAATTGCGTCAAACCTACACACACAAACACACACACACACACACACGCACGCACGCACACACACACACACACACACGCACGCACACACACACATAGAACAATCGCTAAAAACATGTTTTTTGAGTTCAGGGGGTCTGAAAACGTGTAGATCCAGTGGAAACTCGAATTCAAAAATCGACATGAAAACAATTTCTTTCCTGTATATTCATATCGGCAAGAGAAAGTAAAAATAATCAGTAAAAGTAAAAATAATTTCAATTGTGAGTGAAAGATGCATCATGAAAATCAACCTCAGTTTGGCTTAACAATACGGAAAATCACTCTTTCACGCTAAACTAGGCTCTGTAGAGAAAATGATCTAAATTAAAGTCGAAGATCTTTTAATTTCCTATAAATTTGATATACACTTTTGTCATAACATGCATACTAAGGCTGTAATCTTAAAAAATCGATTGTTTTACACGTTTTTGCGGAAAAAAAATCACTAACTACCGCTAATCTAAGAGTTATACAAAAAAATGTTTGAAATAAAAGTTGTAGGATTTTAAATTCTCTACATTTTTACATTTTTGCACTAAAATGCATATTAAAGTCGCAATCTTAAAAAACAATGATTGTCTTATGAGAAAACAACCTTCCCAAGAATTTCAGCAGACATGGCACCTACCCTATCTTGTAGAGCATAAAAAATGTAGTAAATGAGGCGATTTTTTAAAAAAAAATTGTAAGATCTGTTTTAGAGAAAATCACAAAAAAGTGAAAAATGACATGAATAAACTACTACTTCTGGTTAACAGATTTCGATGAAAATGTTCGTGTCGGGTCCTCTAGTGGTATCTAACTTAAGTTTCAGGTTTGTACAATGTTCTGTTATTAAATATTCTGTTCTCACACACACACACACACACACACACACACACACACACACACACCAATCACTAAAAACATGTTTTTTGGGTTCAAGGGGTCTGAAAAGTGTAGCTCAAAAGAAAACTCGACATAAAAACAATACTTTCCTGCCTATATATTCATAAAGTCAAAAGAAAGTAAAAAACAGCTGTATAATTTTTCATAATTTTTTATCGATAATGAAATTAATGAATGAATTTATGTAGGAGCATGCTTTGATATTTGAAAGTTCACAAAATCGGAATGAGTAGCTCTAAAAAGACTCGGCAAAGGAAGGGTTAAAATAACACTCACCAGATCAATGATATTGTCTTTTCCGATGCTTCGTTAATGCTCAATGTCTTTCTGTTCACATTGTGAAGTACATGCGTCGGATCTAAATACACGGTGGACAATTCCTGCAACATATAACCATCATCAATTTATAAAAAAAATCAACTGTGAAACACTCACGAGATTTTCTTTTGCTACTGTAAAAAATGAAAAATATAAAATCACTCTTGGACGCTTAACTTAGGCTCAGTAGAAAAAATGCTTAAAATAAAATGTTGTAGGTTTGTAATTTTTTCCTAAATTTAGTTATACTGTGCTTCCCAACAAATTTGTTGTTGAGGGAAATTAACATTAGACAATGTACTGTCAACATTAATCTAATTATAAGGGTGTAATCTTACTTTTATTACTCCAGTCGTTCGGAAATAGAATAAAATGAGTCTAAAAAAGAATGATGTTAAAAGCTAACAATTTAATTATTAATAAATAAAGGCAAAAATGTTATTAAATTTCGATATATGAGGTGTTGATATTAAATAAGGAGACTGACGTAAAAAATTTAATTTTAATTTTATACATAATCACTTATTGTCACCTTCAATATACACTCCTTCTCTATCCCTACAACGCTCCATGCGAATTTTCCATAGTTAAAAACAGTGCTGGAAGTCATCTTCTGTCAGCTCCTTCAGGACACGTGCCACTTAAAAATGTTTGAAATGAAACTTGCAAATTTCATAATGACACTTTGTACGTGATTGAAAATGACTGTAAAGTTTTAGATTTTACCATTCCAAATTTCGACTTTTGTTGAAAATGTTAGTATCCTAATCTCCCTAGACCCTTGGAGTTGACCAAATTTGGTCTTATTAAAAATAATTAAAACAGGTTTTTTTCTTTATTTGATAATGAACAAAAAAAACATTATTTTATTTTAAATAAAACTTTGTGGTACCACCGATGCAAGCGTGGTGCGCTGCGTTTGTCCTCGAGCGGAGACAAAAACGAAATCAAACGAAAGATCCTGCGGGACCCTCCTCCAGAGCAGTGGACTGTATGCGATGCGCATTCATAAAGCGTGGCGGTGCACTACAATAAAAGCTGCGAACCGACTGTCTCCGGCGCGTACTGGCGAGCGAGTCTGCGGTCAGCGGTTACGACACAAACGACAGCGGCGCCCTCAACCCTTCAACTATAAATCCAAATTGTGGCGCAACAATTTCCCCCCCCGCCCTGAAAAGATCATTTTCAGCCAACATAAAAACATAAAATAAATGCGGAACATCAAAAACAAAAGAAAACAAAAATTTCTTGGCGTTGTGCAACTTGCACTAAGTTATTTACACTATATACAAGGTGTAATTATTGATGATTATTGCATCGGTAAAGGACATATCTTGACCACAGGACGCCGGTAAGTTCCTTGGTCCTTACAGATACAACTCTTGAGACTCCATCCTTTCCCGAAAAGACCTTTTCTACAATGCCTATTGGCCATTTCAGAGGTGCTCTCTTTCATCAGTATTACAACAGTTCCTGGTGTAATTGCAACGGACGAAGAATTCCACTTAAGTTTAAACTGCAGTGATTGTAAGTATTCTTCTTTTCATCTTTTCCAGTAATGTTGCACCATTTGATCCAGTAGTTGGTAACGTGACAAGCGGTTTGAAGGTGTCTGAGACACATCAGCGGATGGAAAATGGTCTAACGTTGACCCAAGCGTAAGAAAATGAGCTAGTGTAAAAACTGTGGGTGACTGAGCATCATTACCTAACACGCATAACGGTGGACTATTCATGATTACCCCAATTTGTATCAATACTATGTTGAATTCTTCATATGTCAGAACTTGTTGTCCAATGACTCTGAATAAATGAGTTTTTACAACCTTGACGTTAGCCTCCCAGATGCCGCCAAAGTGAGGGGCAGCGGGCGGGTTGAAATTCCATTGAATTTGATTTATGACAATTCTTCAAGTTCTTTCTTAGCCCCAATGAAATTAGATCCAGAATCAGACTGGATGTACATACATAGTCCTCGTCTACTCAGAAATCTTTTAAAGGCGTCCAAAAAGCTGGCGATAGACAGATTCGACACTAATTCGAGATGTATTGCTTTTGTGGTTAGACATACAAACAAATGTAAGCTTTCTGCAACTTAACACCTCTGCGACGAGATAAAACGATGTGAAAGGGACCAGCGTAATCAACTCCACACCGAACGAAACCTTAACCTCTGGACATACTCTGACGTCTGGTAACGGAGCCATTTTGGGAAATGTTGGCTTCGGATTAGTTTTAAAACATATATTACATTTTTGCGTGCGTTGTATGATACTGCGTGCAGATAAAATCCAATATCGTTTCCTTAGATGGTAAAAAATGAAATGTGGCCTAGCGTGAGCATTTTTATTATGACAATCATCAATTAACAGTTTGACAAATTTGTCCCCTTTTGGAAGTAAGACTGGATGTTTCTGGTCGTACTCCAAATCTGCATTATCAAGTCGTCCTCTGACTCGTATTAAGTCTTTCTCTATGAAGTCCAGCGACTGCAACCGAGATGGCATTAGTCCATTTTTTAAAGCGGTAAAAATGTCTGAGAAATATTTGCGTTGAATATTTTTTAACCCTAACACTTCAGCAGTTTCGATCTCTTCAGCACTGATGAGTAGATTACAAGGTCAATGGCGAAAAATAAAGCGAAGAGCATAGGCGGTTGATCTTAACAATTTGAATAATGAAGAGAAGCGTTCTATTAAGCAATCAAAAACAAACTCTGTTTGAGTTACAATTAAACAATTAGGTTTCACTTCGAGATAGTGAACGGTATCAGACAAATCTTCTGCCATTGAATTTGGCCAAAGTTCTGGTGACAAGGAAATCCAAGATGGCCCTGAAAAACAAATATCATGGTTTACCAAGCATGAAGACAGAAGACCTCGGGACAGACAGTCAGCAGGAGTCTCATCTCCTTTTATATATCTCCAATAATTAAAGGGCAAGTTTTCTTGCAGCTTACTCACACGATTGGCTACGAATACTTTCCAGTTACTCGGTGAAGCAGTAATCCAATGAAGAACCACCGTGGAGTCAGTAAATGCGGCTACTCTGTCAAACTGGTAACGGTCACTATATGATTTGATGACGTGGTTCATTACCATTGACAACATCAGCGCTGAACAAAACTCCAGTCTAGGTATAGTCAGCGTCTTCATTGGTGCAATTTTGGACTTTGCACACATCATACGTACTGTAGATTTTGCAGAAGAATTACAAACAATCAGATACACAACAGCTCCATATGCCTTTTCCGAGGCATCACAAAATCCTACCAGATAGGTAGCGACGTTTTTGACGACGGCAGAATGGCGTGGTATTTTCAAATAGGTGAGTTTTTCATATCTCCTTGAAAAGTTTTACATTGAAGAGATATCGTTTCTGGAAGCGGATCACCCCATTTAAGTTTATGAAGCCAAAGTTGTTTCATAATTAATTTTGCGTATGTGACAACAGGTGCCACTAACCCAAGCGGATCAAACATTTTTGCAATTACCGATAAGACGGTGCGTTAAGTATCACATGATTGATCTATGGACACTTTAAAAGTAAAAATATCTTCAGCGGGTAACCACCTAATTCCTAACACTTTTGTCGTGGTTTCTTTCTCAAATCCTATTTCCCTTTGAGTGTCATCTGTCTTTATAAATGCGTTGAGGTTCGGAGAATTAGTTTGCCATTTGGTTAAATCAAATCCACTTGAGCGAAACATGGCGATAAGTTCGGTGTATAAATTACTAGCACTACTTTCGGTCTTCGCAGACAAAACAAAATCATCACCATACATATCTCGGCGTACAGCTTCTGCGGCATTTGGATAATTCTTTTCTTCCAGCGATGCTAACTCTCTGACTACTCATTGTGCTATATATGGTGAACTGGTTATGCCAAAAACAACAGTATTAAACTCAAAAATTTGAATATCATCCTGAGGTGATGACCTCCATAAAAATCTTTGAAATTTTTTATGATCAGCGTGCACAAGAATTTGTAAGTACATTTTGCTGATGTCAGCAGTCATGGCAAAACCAAAAAGGCGAAAATTCAATAAGACATCAAAAATATTTGATTGCAATTTAGGTCCAACATGTAACAAATCATTTAATGATTTACCTGAACTTGTGGAGGCGCTAGTGTTGAAAACTATTCGTAAAGGAGTGCTAGTACTATCCGGTTTGTATACTTCATGGTGCGGCATAAAATACTCCAAGCATTCTTCATTTTTGGTTGTAAATGAGATAATTTCCCTAGATTTGTAATCGTCAATGACAGTCTTGTAATGAAAATGTAGGGCGGAATTTTTCATTAGCCTCTTTTCAAGCGAAAGAAACTTTGCGAGACAGCTTTTCTTAGACGATCCTAAAAGTTTTGGTTCTAACTTAAAGGGTAAATGTACAGAAAATCTTCCACTAGGTAGTCTTTTACAAGTTTTGACAAATATTTCTTCACATTGTTCCTCTTCTGGAGTCATTCGAGAAGATTGAGGAATCTCTTCCAGCTCCCAAAATCTTTTAATTGGATTATTTAACTCGTTATCCCGGTTAGAACAAAAACTGTAGCGCAATTTTGAAGCAGTTTCCCTTGGGCTTTATCCATCAATATGTATCCTAGAGTGGATTCAAAGGCAATTGGAGCATTAGGCGGACCATAAATTTTACGAGAACCTATTATTTCAGGCCACAATTCAGCTCCGAGCAGGAGATCTATTTGACCAGGTGTATGGAAATCTCGATCAGCTAATAGTAAATTTTTTATGTGAGGTAGATTTTCATATGATATAACAGTAACCAGTAAATCGTCAGTAATTTTATCCACCACTAAAGCAGTTATTTCATAAGAAGTAAGTGGAGGTTGAGTATATGAAAATCTAAATGTCGAAGTGGGTTGAGCCTTCATTTGACAATTACTGATCCCTTTAATTACAATGTCAATTTTATTTTCTATTAAAACCTAGTCGACTGGACGTTTCACGTAGCAAAAAATTAAGCTGCGATCCAGAATCCAATAATGCACGTAAATTATGTAAATTTCCCATTGTATCAGTTACATTAACAACAGCAGTGGCTAAAAGCACGGTAGATGACATTTCAGCGATTTCTGGAGCGGCGTGGTGCACTAGACTATTAACAGGTTGTGCAGCAACAATCAAATTTTCATTGGTCCCAGAATTTCCCTGTGGAGCGTTTTGAGTCAATTATCCTTTATTATTGTTGTCAAAATTAACTGAGAAGACAACAGAAGCGGATGCTTGTGAATGTAAAAGTGTGTGGTGCCTACTTTTACATTTAGAACAATGGTTTGTAGATTTGCAAGAAAATGCGCGATGCAAATCTGGTGACAAACAGTTGTAACACGCCCCGTTTTTTTTTTAATGGTATTCCAACGTTCAGGAACAGTAGCAGTGTGAAAAACCGAGCATAAATAAAATGGATGTTTCTTCTTAGAACATAACATGCAATTTTTTAAAGTAGACTGCAATGTATTATTTTTTGATTGGTCAGAATTAGATTCATGTGTCACAAGCGAGTGTTGTTTTCTTTCACATGTGTAACCTTGTGAACCTTGCGTGGTTTTTGAGTTCGGCCTAATATTTTTGCTTGTTTTTTTAAAAACACAAGTAAATCAAATTTCGGAACATCTTCATCGCGACAAGACATTTCTAATTGTTTTACTGTAACAGTATCTAATTTTTTAAGAGCAATATGCAACAATATAAAATCATTTAAGTCTGGCAAGTTTAATTATTGTAATCCTACCGTAGCTTCAACAAAATTTTCTAAAAACATAAATAAACCTCTTTCACTTTCTTGATTAAGCGGTTTAAAATTGAGCAATTTATCGAGATAAGTTGATGCAATTGCGTGTTTATCTTCATAGCGTTCAATTAACGATTAAAACAAGGAGTTATAATTTTCTTCAGTCGGAAGAATTCCAACGCAAATTGAACGCGCAGTCCCTTTAAGGTGAGCCACTAAATAATTAATTCACTCTAAGTCCGACAATGATGTGTTTCCATGTACGAGACGTTTAAATAATTGGTAGAATACGGGCCAATTTTCTCGACGACCATCAAAACCGCGAAGCGATAAAATTTGGTAAACGAGCAATACCCGTACCTTCTTGTTTAGCGGGTGTCATATCCGTTTGAACTATCAAGTTTTAATTTTCGTTTTTCTTCTAACGACAGAAATAAAGACTGCACTTTGTCATAAAGGTCATCAAATGTATCAAGTGGTTGATAACTAACGACATAATTAGGGTCTTTTTCAATTTGAGCATCAAGGTATTTTTCTAACGGGTCAACAAAATCACTTCTTAGAATTGCGATAGATTTAGCTTTAATCATAAAAAGATCCCTTTTTTCCGGGTCTGCAATTTGACGTGAAAGATCATACAACTTTTGCATCTTTTCAAAGGCATTGCCTCTTTTTATTTCAAAACGTTTTATTGCGGCCATGATAGATAATAAGAAAAAATGTGACAGCTTACTCACCAAAATTATGATATTTAAACACAGTATGTAATTGATTGAAGTATTAATTACAATTAAAACAATGAAATAAGAGTTCATAAAATTCAAGCGAAAACAGTTTTGTTTTGTTTATGTAAAAACAGCTGAATATGACGTAACCGATTTAACAATATAAAGTTGAATTTATTTTCAATAATTTATTAACCAGGAAAATTAATACCGTGCGTTCGGAAAGTCGCTGTGCACTGGAATTGTGACTATGGATTTATGAAAATATGTATAAAGAAATGACTAAGCATTTTGGAAAAAAATTTATTCAATACCTTAATTACATTGTTAAACCGTGATTACATTGTTTATAGAAGGTGTTCGAAATGACCTCCATTGGCATCAATACAGCATTGCACTCGTTTCATTTTGTTTGCAAACACCTTTCGCAACTGAAGAACAGTGATTCCTTGAATGTATGCCGTTATTGCGGCTTTAAGTTCGTCAATCGTGTGTGGTCTGTTCCGATACACAGTTTGTTTCGCCGCACCCCATAAAAAGAAATCGGTGGGAGTCAGATCAGGAGATCTTGCAGGCCACAAATTCTTTGAAATTATTCGTTCACCAAACACGTTGCGCAGGAAAGCCATTGAGATGTTAGATGTATGTGCTGTTGCCCCGTCTTGTTGGAACCAACCATTATTCATTTCCACTTGTGTTATTTGATGCGTAAAGTTCTCTAAAATATCAGAACAATAACGTTCACTATTGATTGTGTTTGCAAAAAAAATTGGTCCAACAATACGTGCTCTACTCACAGCAACCCAGACTCCAATTTTTGCTTCATGTAAGGACTGTTCATGTAAAGCGCAAGGGTTAGTTGTCGACCATACTCGAGTATTTTGTGAACTTATATACCCTCCCAAGTGAAACCACGCTTCATCTGTATAAAACGTTACGTCAAGGATGTCTTCGGAATTTTGGTTGATGAAACGTTGAAACCAATGACAATAATTTAGTCTCTTGTCATTATCTGAAGGTTTCAGCTCTTGAACACACCTCACTTTGTATGGGAATAGTTTAAGTTCTTGTCTGACAGCTTTATGTGCGGTAGCAAGTCCGATATTATGCTGTTGTGCTAACTTACGCATTGATTTTTTTGGACTTTGTGCCATAGAATCAGAAATATCCAGCAGCTTTTGTTCGTCTAGCTTAGGGGGCCTACCACTACGTTCAGCGTCCTCAACAGAGCCAGTTGCCCGAAATTTTTCTATCAGTGTTCGTACTGCATTACGGTGAGAAATAATTGAATCTGGAAACTTTTCAGAAAATTTGCGCTTCACTAAATCACTGTACTTGTCACCTTCGCGAAATACGTATTCAACGAGGAAAATGTGCTCCTCTACTGAAAGAACCATCGCGTCCAACAACAAAAAACGTGCAACAGAACTGCAATAAATGAAACATATACAACTTCAACTCAATGACTGACAGGCCTCGACGTGTTCGGCAACAATTGAACAGCACAGAGCTACCAACCTAGCCATGAAATTATTCCCTGTCATGTCACTTGGTGCACAGCGACTTTCAGAACGCATGGTATTATATTCTGAATAAATGTTCTTATCTTTATTCCATTAAAAAGTTTTGCGATAGCGAATCTTGAAAACTGATAACGTTTAAATTTCGTTGTACATAAATATGCGATCTTCTTTTTTCGTAACCAAATAAAAAATAGCACAATTTCGATTGTTCAAAAAAAAATCCGGCCCGGAGGACCAAATAATGGTACCGCCGATACGAGCGTGGTGCGGTGCGTTTGTCCTCGAGCGGAGACAAAAACGAAATCAAACGAAAGATCCCGCGGGACCCTCCTCCAGAGCAGTGGACTGTATGCGATGCGCGTTCATAAAGCGTGGCGGCGCACTACAATAAAAGCTGCGAACCGACTGTCTCCGGCGCGTACTGGCGAGCGAGTCTGCGGTCAGCGGTTACGACACAAACGACAGCGGCACCCTCAACCCTTCAACTATAAATTCAAATTGTGGCGCAACCATTTCGTAATTTTACATAACATATTTCTTTTATAATTTTTATTATTTCATTAAGAAATCACGTTTACTTTGTTTATTCTAGTTGATTATATTTCATGGTGTCGGATGTTTTTACATCGTGCTTTTACGTGGGAAATAAAGAGCCTTTTTTCAGTTCTCACTGTTTAAAACCCTTACCTTGCAATTCCGGACCTAGGGAACACTTTTCTGTTCCATCTCTACGTACTTTCCGTAGAGGGGCCTTCAGCTTCTTCAGCACTTTTTGCAGCCAATTAACGCGTTTGTTTTACGCCGGTTTGTCAACGTCTTTCATAACGGCTAGTTTGATTGGTTTCCCCCCCTACTTTACGCCCAGAACAAGCATCGCGATCGGAGGTGTGTGTGAAAAGAAAATCGCCAGTTTATCGTCATACTTGTGTTGGACCAGTGGTAACAGGTGTCGTTTTCCATTTAGGATAAAAGGTAATTATAAAATCTGCTGTTTTTTTTTAGATTTTAAACATGAGACGAAAAGGTAAAAAAATAATTTGTTTTAACTCAAAGAAAATGTTATTTATTTAAATTAAAAAAAGGGTAGTATCTAATCTGATAATATGAGGCATAAAATCTTAAATTGTTTTAGCGCAAACTATTGTAGCGACACAAAATTAGGTTTCATAATCGTTAACCATTAATAATGACTTAGTTAATAAATAGTATATTACGTTCAAATAAGTATTGTTAGTTTAAAAATAAAAAAATAGGTTTCTTTAGTTTTTCCAGAGTTAACTGAATGTTTTCAGAATGCTTGAAATAAAGTTTTTTTTTCTAAATCTTATGTAAGTTCACAATATTTGAAATATTTCATTAAATCGCTAAGTTAAATTAAAAATCTCTTAAAACAACATAGTTTTTTTTAAAATATTTATTAAAGAAAATTAAGTAAAGACGGAAATAAATATACAGTTTGTAATCTAAATTTTGTTGAAGATAATTGATTATTCAAAAATAAAATTACAAAAATTTCTTTGATAAAATACAACAGTGTTTGTGTAAAATTTGAACAAGTTTTTTTAGTTATTCATCTTTTTTTAAAAAAAGGTTGTCAATAATCAAAAGTGATTACATTTTTACATAATTCAATATTTTAGCATGTATTAATATTATTAATAATAGAAAGATAATTGTCAAATGATTTAAACTGTGCTATTTATATTTTGTCTCATGATAATTTCATTTAATTGGTTTATATTTTGTTTTTTTGTTAACAAACTTCTATTTTGGGTTCAAAAGTTATTTTTTACATTCGTTTCATTAAATACGTTTTAACTCTGATTTGTGGAAATTGTCTCATGTTTACCCTTACCTATCGTATAGATTAAGTTTTAGAAAGAAGGTTTACAGAATAATCATGGTTAAAAAAATTAATTTAGGAGTCACTTTATGAAACAACAATAATTACTAGTAATCTGAGCGATATAATTGAAAGCATTTAAAAGATAATGTTTATTTTAACTGGATGTAAATATTTTTATGATGTAGCATAGTGTAAGATAATGTAGTAAGGCGGAGAGATAGATTCGCACCAACTAATGTAAAACTTTTGTTTACAACGTATAGGCGCTTGCCTCGCGCGTACTCTTACCGTAGATTGACTATAGATATGCCAGACAACTTTTTAATCCCTCATGACAACGAAGAATGCAGCTTACACTTTATACAAGATGGCTCACCGCCGAATTACCTCTCTGACGTCTGGGATTTCCTAAATGCCCACTTTCCAACAAAGTGGATAGACTGAGGTGAGCCAATTGCATGGCCCCACGTTAACCGGACTTGACACCTTTTGACGTTTTCTTTTGAGGATTCATTAAGGACACCGTGTATATTTCACCATTACCAGCTTTTCTACCAGAGCTTAGAGCTAGAATCTACGCCGCAACTGAACAAGTTACCCCGGACATGCTGCAGCAAGTTTGGCAAGAAATAGACTTCAGACAGGATATGTGCTGCATAACCAATAAAAGTCACATTAACCTGTTTAAGTTAAAGGTAAAAACTTGATCCATTTTAATGTAATTTTTTTTTATTCCTAATTTGTGTACATTGCAATCTGTTCAATTCAGAACAATAAGCAACCCCATGACCCAATGAGATGAGGATGATGTGTATGGCGTGTAGTCTTGTATAAACCCAAGTCGACCATTCCTGAGAGAGTATGGTTAATTGAACCCCAACCATCAAAGTACACCAGTAACCACTATCTAGTATTCAAATCCGTATAAAAGTAACTACCTTTACTAGGATTTGAACCAGGAATCTTCGTCTCTGAAAATCAGCTGTTGAACACCTGATTCACGCGACGACTTCACCTTTAGACCAACCCGGTGGGTTGCTGTAAAATGACACTAAAACCATGTCTGTAAGTTTAAAGAATAAATTAATATGAATTTTCAAAGTTGTAAAGTTCTTTTTGGTACACACAGTATTTCGCTTACGGTCTTTGATTAGATACTTACTTGGCCCATAACAATCTGCTGAAAATCTCGCAATGGAGCGGAGAAGTTGACATTGATCCGACAATTTCCGGTGTACAAGACATACCCAAACTCACCTGCAATATTATAACAATTAACCAAAAAACAAAGATTGGTTCACAATTAATTAATTTACCCAACTAAACTAATACTAACAATAATAATAATAATAATAATAATGAGGGCTATGCATAAAGTCGGTTACGTTTTGGTATAGAAAAAAACAAACTACAAGGAAAAAAATTATTACATACCATTGAAAGTGACACTATAAAACTACTTTTTGACATAGTCACCATACAAATTTAGGCACTTATCATAGCGGTAAACTAGCTTTGAAATTCTAGCGTCATAGATTTCTGCTGCCTGAGACTTCAACTAGGTAGTTTTGGTCTCCCGCTAATCCGCATAGTCTTCAAACCGCTGCATAGCAAACCAGGTCTTCATTGCTGGAAAGCAAGAACAAAATTTTTGAACTCAACTTTCCTTAGCGCTTATTTTGAATTGCTCTTCTTAACTTTACCAACGTTTCACAATACCTCGCAGAGTTTATTGTTGTGCCACGTTCTAAGAAATTAACAAAAAGAATTCCTTTCTTGTCCCAAAAAACAATCGCCTTATTCTTCCTTGCAGACAACGTTTGCATGCATTTCTTTAGTTTTTTGGAAGAGTTTGTATGCCCCCATTCCATAGACATCAATTTTGTTTCACAATTTAAATGTTTTACCCAAGTTTTGTCTCCAGTAATGATTCGATCAAGTAGTGAATCACCATCTTTTTCATAAGACTCCAAAAATGACAATGAAACAGCTGTACGCTGATTTTTGTGGCTTTTTGTCAAGGTTTTCTAAACCCATCTTGCACAAAATTTGTGGTAACTTTTGTGTAACAATTTCATGCAACAAACTTTTTGAGATTTGTGGAAAACTAAGCAAGAGCTCTGTTATTGTGAATTGGCAGTCTTCTTTAATCTTCTCATCGACTTAAAGAGATAATTTCATTTGTTATAATGCTTGGCCTCTTCATTGTGTACATTACTTCAGCCATTTTTAAACCTAATGCACCATTGGTGTACTCCACCTTCAGTGATCACGTTCCCTTGAGGTTCGACTACATCTTGGGAATAAAGAAGAAATCGCAAGGGGCGATATCGGGGCTATAGGGTAGGTGCGGCAACATTGTCATGGTGCAAGATCTAGCCATCCTCGGTGAGTTCTGGGCTACATACATACAATACAGCCTTGTGGTTGCTCCAGGGCGCCAAAATAGAACCGTCCAGTCACTGTCTGCCCAGCAGGAACATATTCACAATGTGATGCCACGGATATCGAAAAAAGTATGCCTCGCTGTGCACGTACCGTAACATTGAAAGAGGTATGCCAAGAGGTTTTTTTTACTTGGATATTAATGACATCTTGGTTGAACGCAATAATAGCATGCAACAAAAGTTGCTGTGTTAATATTTCCTTAATGATTTCCATTGTTTTGTTATCAACTCCAAATTTTTCTAAAACATTTAATAGTATTTCTGTTGACTAAATCACAAGTTTTCTAAAATGAATAAACACTACCGATTCAGCTTTGGAATAATGTAGTCATAAATTCATTGCTGTACGGAGATGATACTGTTATTATTTTTGACACAGAAGACAGGCTTCAGTATGCCATTTATAAGTTGCACAACATTAGCGCAGAGTTTGGCAATATCAAAGCAAAAATTAAAGGTTATGGCATTCAAGGGAAGATGGCCGGTTCGCTAAAAAATTATACTCGGCAACCGAACTATAGAACAAGTGCAAGATTTTAAATATTTAGGATGCAAGATTTCCTATGACAAATCTGATAATGACGTGAGTGAAAAACTGGCAAAGTTCAGCGCTGTGTGCAGTTCTGTTTGCAGGACAATGGAAAAGAAAACGAGAAAGGACACCCAAGTTAGTTTTATAGAGCAATGCCTGTACCACTCACACATGATATGTGGAAGTGAAACAAGGGTGTCATTGCAGAGAAGTGAATCTCGTGTCCAGGCTGCTGAAATGAGGTTTTTGCAGGGAGTCAAGGGTTGTGCCCGGTTGGATGGAGTGCGTAGAGAGGCTGTCTAAACAGAGTTGAATGTTCCGTCACTGTTGGAAATGTTAAGGATGTGTAGGAAAGGTTGGTCCAACCATTTCTTTTGCATGCCAGCTCACAGACTTCCTCTGTGAGCATGGAAATGTGGACCTAGAGGGAGGTGAGGCTTGGGAAGACCTAAATAGAGGTGGATGCCGGAACAAGCCATTGAGCCTAATCCTTGACAGATGATGATGAACAAACACTACCAGTATATCTCTTATTCTTGTTTTTTTTGTATATTTTAAAATGTAATTGTTTTTATATATACATACATAAATAACTCACCATAGAAAAGACACGATATTGAACCAGGACTGTATTCAGCACTTGTGATGACAACTTTAAAAGGTTTTCTTCTTGTTGCAATCAAGTAACTCTCACCTTCTTTCAAGCCAACAAAATTTATTGATGGAATCTAAAAAATAGAAAAAACAAACCAATTATTAAACAGGTAACTAAACTAAAAATAAAATCTGGTATGAAACACTCACATGACTTTTTTTGCCAATGTAAATAATGACCCACATAACCTAACATTAGAAATAAACAAAAAACATAAACTAATTTTAATCATGAGTGAATGATGCCAAATGAGAACTAACTAGTTTGGCTAAATAATACGGAAAATCATGCTTTCACGCTAAACTAGGTTCTGTAGAGTTTTCTCTACAGTAACATTTTTTTGCATCGCATTACAAACTTTGCTTCACAATACGAACGTTGGTACAAACTAATGTATTTTGTTTTCCTAGAAAAATGATCCAATTTACGCTTGGCTGTACTGGAATTTCGATCATAATGCTCTTAGAACTTCATTAATAATGCTAGTAAGGACCTGACACTTGCAAAGAGGAATGCTTCACAATAGTGGGAACTTAATGAGCGAGGAAAAATTGGCTCTCTCTTTCTAACCGACAACGAATACAACACCGTACTAGCAAATCTGAAAACATTTTTACTTACCACAAGTCTACAACTCTTCGATTGAATTGAAATGAAATAACACTTAACCAAACCCACTCATAATTTTAACAAACTGCACAAAATAAAGTCATATGAACTGAGCTAACTGTGTTCACTATTAACTAGCTAGATAAAAAATTCAGGATAATCAAAATTGTAGCTATGTGACTTAGTGTATAATTATATTAAACTTGAATAAGTGATAAACTGTTGGCTTGGTTTGTTTATTCTTTTAATGTCAACAAGTTGTACACTACTAACAACAAAATACAGAACCGTACTCTTGTCTTTGTTATTATAAATTTGTTTACTTATTCTGTCATCTACCAACCAACGTTCAAAGACAGAGAAAGTGAAACAGGGATCTCCTGTTTTTGAAATGGTTATTTGCTATTAATACATTAATTAACTAATCAATGAAATAATGAAATAATAAGAAGTAACTAAATAATAACAATAGAAGTGAATTTCATTAATTAAGTTAATAGAAAAAATTTATTCTGTTGTTAACGCAATTCTATACAAAACATAATGTTTTCAGTTTTCATTTACCGAAGCTGTTACTTTGATAGCGTCAGTGGCAGAGATGCCACAGGGGGCATCCCCACCTTTACAAACCGACCAACATGATGAATTCTATGTGGAGGGGAAAGCATCAGGTCTTAACGTTTCGATTATACAAACATAAATAGTTTATCAGTAAAGCCTATCTGTAGACTACGTACGCTACTTTACAATAGTTGTTTCTTAATCTTATGTGAAGTTTTGGTAAACAAATTCAACATTTATCAGGCCATCAGACTTATTGACAGGTCATGGTCTGAAGCGTCACAAAGATATTTGAATGCAGCGTGAAGCAAACTGTGTCCCAGAACAAGAGCCTTTGCCAAATGTAAAAAATTGTTAGCAGTAGAAATGAGCTGGGCATGAAGTTGAATGCAGAGGATGAGGAAGAGCTCATTGAAGAACTCAAAGAGGAGCTGACAACTGATGAACTGGCTAAGATCATGGCACTAAGACTACAGATAGTATATTCTGGAATCTACAACTCGGCCCTTCTGTGCATTGTCGCAGACTGCCCCACCATTATCAGCGCCTGCAGGCGCAGGGAGCGCTACTGATGCGTAGCCAGCAGTGCCTCCCCTCCACCATGAAGTGGACTCGCTGAAGGGGGATTTAAGCCGCCACACTGAACCGCGAGTCGCACTTGCCTACCAACTCCCTAATGGAGAAGCCCTTGCATCCCTGATGGCCCACAATGAAGATAAAGTTCAGCGCAAGACCGAAGAGAACCGCCTAGGCCGCGCTATCAGCCAAGAGCCTATGCAGACCAGACACTGCAGGGCTGGGGGGGGGGCACCACTGTCATGCTGCAGTGGGGACCCAACTGCCATTGAGGGAAGGCTAGGCCTGAACTGGTAGCCGAACCGTCACTCTTTGAGCTCCACTTCCAATACGCCGGCTCGCCGCTTCAGACCACCAACAACGGCCCTTTTCAGGGCCACCAACTTCGCAAACAAGGTTTTGCTACATATCGTCGGCCCCCGTCAGCGACAGCATGACGTCACTGCGTGTAAAAACTCTCTCGACAATTGGAGCTATAGATGATGTAGATAGAACAGAACTTAATCATACATGCTTCTATCTTTGTATGGGATTAGATGTCAGCAATAAGTGAAAAAAGTAAAGTGAACAAAATTACTTTTTGACAAATAGGGCTAATCAAATACAATTTTAACGCGTTTAAACCAGTCATTTCATTAAAAACAACTTTAGTTAATAGCACAAGTTTATTACAGACTAAAATGTAAAAAAATTTAATTTATCTAACCTCCACGTTGGTAAGTACTTATTTTTATACTATTGATGCACAACGTACAGAAAAACCGCAAAATAGTGATTTAACTTGTAGTTATAAGTTGTTCAGTATTTTTTTTTTAAATAGTTATTACAATCCCAAGAGATATTAAGAGAAAGTAATTAATCACATAGACGTACAAACAATTATACATAGTAAGCAATGTGTACTATTAAACAATAAAATTATATATAATATTGCAGACTATAATTTTCAATTCTTTGCTTTATATTATAATGGTTTAAGTAAAATGGTCACACCGTTCGGTCTTAGTAATATATAAACATTACTAGAGTTGTCTCGTGTCTACTTCATTTTGTGGGAGGGATCAGACTTTACATGCGCAATATCCTATTTGTAATCTTAGTAACATGAGCTGAGATTATATCAATGCCGCAAAAGGAGGAAGAGGATACTTCATCTGAGGAACAAAAGAACAACACCAGCAAAGGATCAGTACCATACATGCCATCAAAGATATGCTGAAGAAATGGCAGGAAACCCTTCAAGATAGAATGGAACTCCAACTAAACTGAAGCCAGCAGGGTGCTTGAACTGTACAATGATAAAACTACGCACCATTTTAAAACTGTGATGAAGAAAAGAGAGAAATAATTTACTCTAGAAAGATTCCTCAAGGCTCCAGAAGTCCTAGGAGCCAGACAATGAAGACAACATAGAAGGAAATGAGAAATGTTGTGAGAAGGTGAAACAGTCTTTGTGTATGTAAATTAGTGCACAGTGTAGTACCACCACAGTCCACCAATTTCGCAAGCAAGGTTCTGCCACGTGTCGTCAGCCCCGGTTGGCGACGTGTCAACAATTTGAATTCCTCGTCCTAAAATAAAACGTGTGGTGTTGTTACTAGTTTACATGTAACAGTGTATGTACATTAATTATGTAATTTTTTTTTTTACTTATTAAAAATATATAATACATACAGTATGTACAACTCAATTTCATTAGTTAATTTGGCGCACCCCACTATACAAACTCCACTTCAGAACGGATTAAGTTGTAAAGTTAGGAACGACTGCAGTAACTGAGGATCAAAAATGGAAAACTCTACTTTAGAGTTATACAGTTGAACTTAAGATACAACCTTGATTATACTAATCGGAACTAACCTGTGTACCGAAAATTAAGATAGCTTGTATCGTGCTCCAAGAAAATAATGTACGCAAAGTGTGGGCATTAAAAAATCATGGAACATTTCAGAAAATAAAACTTGAAGAAAGGATCCCTTTGTTCAGAAACGTTGAATTAATGATTCGCCTTGTAACTTCGCAAGGTGTTAGTGTCAATGCCCCAACGCTTAAAACCAAGGCAAAAAAGGTTTTGCTAAAAAGTTAATCATTGTTCTGATACCCTTTTATGTGTTTCGTGTGTAAATGGATAGAATTTGCATGTAAAATAGATATGTGCGATCATTTTAATAAAATACAGTATCGTATACGCCAGTTATACTCATTGATTTTTTTAAGTTTTCGTTGTTTCGAGATGTTGAAGGGTGCTCAGAATAAACATAGTCTTCAACACTCATCTCGCTACGTTTGAAGCGCCCAAACCACTCGAAAACTTGTGTGCGGCTTATACGAGGTGTGGCTATTAAATAACGAGACTGACGTAAAAAAATTATTTTTATTTTATACATAATCGCTTATTGTCACCTTCAATATACACTCCTTCTCTATCCCTACAATGCTCCATGCGAATTTTCCATCGTTGGAAACAGTGCTGGAAGTCATCTTCTGTCAGCTCCTTCAGGACACGTGCCGCTTTCTCTTTTACAGCTTCTACAGAATCAAATCTTGTCCCTTTTAATTCAGATTTTACCTAAGGGAACAGGTATAAGTCACATGGTGCAAGATCTGGTGAATAAGGTGGATGTTCTAACACTGAGATGCTGTACTTGGCTAGGAACCTCTTGACAGATAACGCAGAATGAGCTGGCGCATTGTCTTGGTGGAGAACCCATCCTTCCACATTTTGGGATGTTTTCCTTACTGTGGGACTTAGTTTAGAAAGTACCTCAAGGTAGTAATATTGATTAATTGTTTGACCTGCAGGAACCCAGTGAAGGTACACAATCCCATGGATATACAAAAAACAATCATTATTGCTTTAAATTTTGACTAGCTCATTCGAGCTTTTTTGGCTCTCGGTGAAGTTCGGCTCTTCCAGTGCATGGATTGGTGCTTCATTTCCAGATCATAAGTAAAAAACCACGTTTCATCACATGTTATTATCGTTCCCAAAAAATTTGGGTCATTTTCAATCGCGTACAAAGGGTCAGTACAAACATTTTTGCAAGCTACTTGTTAAAACGTTAGAATTTTACGCACAATTTTACCACACACTTTTCGCATGTTAAAGTTGTCATGTAAAATTTGCCTTGCACATTCTTCATCAATACCTACAGTTTCACCGATTGCGCGAATACTTAATCGACGGTCAGACCGAATCAAATTACCGACTTTTTCTACATTTTTATCTGTTTTTGACACTGCAGGGCGACCTGGCTGCGAAGCATCTTCAATGTCTTCTCTGCCATCTTTAAAACGCTTAAACCATTCAAAAACACATGCCCGCGATAAACATTCACTGCCATACCACTTCTTTCAGTAAATTATAAGTTTCAGTAGCAGTTTTTCCAAGTTTAAAGTGAAATTTCACAATAATTCGTGGCTCTACTATTACTAACCACTTTATCCGGCTAAACAAAAGAACAATAACGCGAACATAGGCTCTGATTAAACGTTATTGTTTACAGAAGCGAGACTAGCTGCACACTAAAGAGAAAGGTTCACACTAAACAGCTGTTGATTAATGGCGGTTGACGCCTGCCTCCCTGATCCGCATGAGCATCAGTCTTGTTATTTAATAGCCACACCTCGTAGCATCCTCCTTGAAAGCCTGTTGAAGCAGTTAGTAAGCTACCATTTCGATTTTTCAAGCAGGAAACAAAACACTTTTGTTCTTTTAAATCTGCCTTAACATCGTTGCATACATAACATGACAAGAGAAACACAACACTACGATCAAACGTTAACCTACAAACTGATGACGTCTGGCCAGGTATTTGTTGAAGGTCTCTACTAACGCCATCTAGCAAGAGAATTTTCTACTAAGTCTACGAATGGCAACACGCTCTCAGTCCGGTTATTTTTGGGTTCCTTCATATAAAAACAATATTGTGTACAAACAACATTTTATGAACTGTAATTTATAAATTTTATAAGTATGTATGTACAAATTCCAATTTTTTATTCAGTTTTTATTCTTTATTAACAGTTATGTCACTGGATGGTGACATTTAGTGGCGAGTTAAAACCTTTAATTTTTGGTAGCCCTGAAAAGGGCCGTTTAAGCATCAGTCGTCGTGGCAGTCGAGGAGCGATCGAGGGCACGGCGTGTTGTCGTCCAGCGGAGACATCTTTTTCCCTCGCAGTAGTGTGTCGATGGCTGCTTCATCAAGTCTGGTGGGCGTAAGGCTCGGTCGAGGGACCGCTCGCATCAGCGGGTGATGACAGTCCGGTCGACGGCTTA
The DNA here is from genome assembly GCA_035578175.1 of Catonia carolina. Taxonomy (NCBI): domain Eukaryota; kingdom Metazoa; phylum Arthropoda; class Insecta; order Hemiptera; family Achilidae; genus Catonia; species Catonia carolina. Next base: position 6,821,438 of record JAQMRL010000014.1, on the reverse strand, counting down.
CGGTGAGAGGTCGGCGAGCGGAAGCATCATCTTCTTTCTTGCGAGGTCGTTGATTAGTCTTCGTTGGAGTCCTGTAGCCGTGTGCCATGGTGGATGTCTTCGTCTGCTGTCTGGATCGGAATTGAATCTCCCTGTCGAGTGTAGCGCTCTTTATATAGCTGCCGAGAGCGCTGTGGTAGAGGGCGGTTACTCACTCAGCCTTGGTAACAAAGCCCTCTGTCGGTACGGAGCCGAAAGGTTTGTCGGTATGCCGTCAAAGGGCCTACCGCGCCAACAAGGGCCGGGAGAAGTATTGAAGGCCGACAACACAGGAAATGAATAATTAGAAGACGTGGCGGTGACAGTTAGTTAAGTAAATTTTAAAAATTTACTTAAAATTTATCACCTAGAAACATATATCAAAACACTTTTTATAGACCTGTATACGAGGGTAGGCTGATAAGTAATGCACACATGCTTGTAGAAGACGAACAAAAAGAAATAGCAAGATGGGGTAAATAACAAATTAAAGTACAAATCTTAACCTACCAAATTATCTATTTATTTTTCAATATAGTCACCGTTAAGCATTACACATTTCTCCCAACGTTTAACAAGTTTTTTCATTCCGTCACTGAAAAATTCTTCCGACTTTCCTCGAACCCAGGACGCAATAGCTGCCTTCACCTCATTGTCCGAGCTGTAATGATTACCCTTAAGGTCTCTCTTCAGTAGAGGAAAAAAATAAAAATCGCAAGGCGCAAGGTCGGGAGAATACGGAGGGTGTAAAATTGGTTGAAACTTCAGGTTTCTCAGAGCCTCTCCAGTTGCACGCGAAGTGTGTGGACGAGCATTGTCGTGTTGCAAAATTATTGGCGCCAGGTTGCCTCTAACACGACAAACTCGACGTCGGAGGTGTTTCAGAGTCTGTATATACTGAGCAGAATTTACCGTTGCCCCTCGTTCCAGATAATCAGTCACATAAACTCGGCGAGCATCCCAAAACACAGTCAAAAGAATTTTTTTTGCGGACGGTTGTGTTTTGAACTTTTTCACAACAGGAGAATGTGGATGACGATATTCAGCGCTCTGCCTTTTTTCTTCGGGATCGTAATGATGAACCCATGACTCGTCCCCCGTCACAATATTCAAAAGAAAGTCGTCTCCTTCGTCACGGTAGCGCTTCAAAAGTTGTTCACAGCATTCCAATCGACGCTGTTTATTCTCGTCTGTCAGACGGCGTGGTACCCATCGTGCACAGATTTTACGGTATCCCAATTGTTCAATAATGAAGCCAACACGTTCCTTAGATATTCCAATTTGGTTTGCGATACGCTGTTGAGTGATTCGCCGGTCATTTTGAATCAAATCATCGATGAGTTTGCGACGATTATCGTCTGAGGCAGTGATTGGTCGTCCACTGCGTGTTTTGTCAACAATTAAGGCTTTTCCAGGTTGGCAATCACGAAATTTTATTACCCAACGATTCACAGTAGACCTATCAACAGTATCGTCACAATAAACAGCCTTTAAACGACGATAAATCTCACTAGGATTCACTTTCTCAGCAGTTAAAAATTCGATAACAGCGCGTTGTTTAATTCTCGTTGACATAGCACCAGAACACGACGCCATACTTCCACTACTCAAAACAAACTGAATGAAAGCAACGCCTTCAAACTGCGCAGGCTTGTAGAGGAGAAATAGTACTTCCACATGCCACCAGGCGCGCTACTGAAGTTTATTTAGTTGTCTTCTACAAGCATGTGTGCATTACTTATCAGCCTACCCTCGTATTTTTTAAGATGAAAACAACCGGGATTATCTTGCCGACCGGGAGTCCATCTAGTTGTCATGCCCCAATGATACGCGAGTACACCCAAAGGGTGGTACTAACATAAGACATATTTTTACTTACTAAGTATTCCTAAATACGAAATTCCTAAAACAGCTAATGTGCACACACAATATAGTGAAATCCCCGTTAAATATTTGTGTTCTTATAGGTAACCTAACCTCACTTAGTGCTCAGGATTCGACAAACCAATTAACAGCGCTAAGCGAGAGGGGTTCTTGTAAATAGTTGTTATAAGTTTAAAAGAACAGTACTTACCTTGAAAGTTTCTATCATATATTTAGCGATGTATTCAGACGTATAAAATGTAGTTACATTCTTCGCGATGATATCATCTAACGTCTTGTATTGCCAATCAATTTCCGTCAAAAAATGTACGTATGTCTGAAACCAATATGTTGATAAATGTACAAGAATTGATTAGAACAGTCTAGGAATTTTGTGTCGAAAACGTTCTTTGAATATACGAGGTGTGGTATTAAATAACGAGACTGACGTTGTAAAAAAAATGTATTTTAATTTTATTATTTTATACATAATCACTTATTGTCACCTTCAATATACACTCATTTTCCATCCCTAAAACGCTCCATGTAAATTTTCCATTGTTGGAAACAGTGCTGGTAGTCATCTTCTGTCAGCTCCTTTAGGAAACTTGCCGCTTTCTCTTTTACAGCTTCCACTAACTCAAATCTTGTCTCTTTTAATGCAGATTTCACCATACAGAACAGGTAGACGTCACATGTTGCAAGATCTGGTAAATAAGGTGGATGTTCTAACACTGAGATGCTGTGCACTTGGCTAAGAACCTCTTGACAGACAACACGGAATGAGCTGGTGCATTGTCTTGGTGGAGAACCCATGATTTGTCCTTCCACATTTAGGGGCATTTTTCCTTACTCCTTGATGTGGTTTAGAAAGTACCTCAAGGCAGTAATATTAATTAATTGTTTGACCTGCAGGAACCCAGTGAAGGTACACAATTCCATGGATATAAAAAAAAACAATAGTTTCCGGATCATAAGTAAAAAACCACGTTTCATCACATGTTATTATCTTCTACCTGTTCCCTAAGGTGAAATCTGCATTAAAGGGACAAGATTTGAGTCTTTTTTTTTGGTTTAACGTCAGACTATTCTGCAATTACTGCTAATACAGACGGTGAAGGATGAAATGATTTTTTTGTAACGTATGAAAATATGCTGTGCCTGAATGGGATTCGAATCCAAGATCGCATGATGAGAGGCGAGCACGTTACGAACTGTAAAAGAGAAAGCGGCACGTGTCCTGAAGGAGCTGCAGAGATGACTTCCAGCACTGTTTCCAACAATGGAAAATTCGCATGACGCATTGTAGGGATAGAGAAGGAGTGTATATTGAAGGTGACATGTATAAAATTAAAATTAAATTTTTTACGTCAGTCTTGTTATTTAATAGCCACACCTCGTATGCGGTCCATTTCCGGTGGTACTCCATTAATGGCTCTTCAAAGTCTATTCCCACAATGGTTGTTACAAGCAGGACCTACTAGCGCATAGGTGACAGTTCTCACGAAGCTAGAAGCTAGTTAATTAATGCTAGTGATCTGAAAATATACATAAGTTGTGTTGTGTATTACTGTAAAAAATACAGCTTACTAGCAACTAGTAACGTTTCCAAACGTTCACACCGAGCTAGTTTACTAATCCTAGTCAATTCCATGACCTTTTTCTCCCTAACTAGCGCTAGTAAAATCAAACATGTTCAAAGTTACTAGCGCGCTAGTGAGTATTAACGCTTTAACTAAATTAGCTGAAAGTTGTTCATTCCCATTACGTTTTTTTTTGCTAGCTGCCAGTCAACTAGCAGCTAGTTCTAGCATTGTGAGAATAGACCTTAAAAGAACTGACCTAATTCATGCTGAATCTCCTTATTTATGAACTGAACCACCCTCTACAGCCCTTAATACAACTCAAAAAGTGCATCGCTTAAGACTAAATGGAGTTCTTATATTTCTTCTTCCAAAACCAGGACTCACAGCCATAATTAACGTTGGAACAACCACTGTCTTATAAAATTTCATCAATGTGCCAGTTCAGACACTTCCTATCAAATCCCAAAGTATCGTACCACAATTAAATTTTTTTTGCCCTCTACATATGACACATCACATACAAATGAAGCAAAATGGCTGACTGCTCCACAAATACTCAATCAAAAAAATCTTTGCCTGACTAGATATTCCTTTCTAAAGGCATCACTTTTGTTTTTTATTAAAAATTTTCAAATTAAACTGACTAACATCAGAAAAACCTAAAACGGAGCGCTTATTTGCAAATTATCCTCAGATAATAGTTTCTATTGTGCATTAATACGTTACCAGAAATCACTACTAACTACATGTTATGCCTTTTATGTACCTTTTATGTAACGCCTACCTACCTTTTATGTAACGTACGCGCTAAAATATTGTATTTTGACGGAGTTGTAGCGTAAATACAATTTAGTAAAAATCGCACTTTTCAGACTGAAGGAAAGTACAAAAACCCGCGTCTTTCAGCTCAGTTCATTGAACCATTCGTACAGATATTACATATATAAAACCAACCTATAAAAGCGCGCGATTTTGTGAAAAAATACATATATAACAATCGAAGTATATTGGAGTTGAATGGCCGTAATATCTTTGGAAGGCGAATCGTAAAAATAAGACAATTTACCGACCGCTAGATGTTTCTATCCCTCTCGCATATGTAATTGGCTTCGCCCGACCTTGCAATGGCCAACCTACTGCGACAACAACCCCCTCTACAATTCAAGCTTTTGAACGCAGTTAAATCTAAATTTTTCCATGAATTACTATTCTCAAACAGGGTCATTAAAAAATGTGTAGACAATCAGTTTTACCACAATATTTAGACATCAATAGAAAATTTCCCACGTATCGTATTTTGTTTCTGTAAAGCATAGCTCGTTCCTCGTATCATTGGCTACATTTAAACTATACATGTTACTGGGGTGCGCCTTCAATGACCTTCACCTACTGGACAGATTGTTGAATACTTACACACACATCAAAGACACGTAAATTTACGCTTAGCGTTAAAGACTTGAATATTACTTGCTTACAACAATCCCATTTTGAGAAATATTGTATAACTTTATCATCAAATAATTCTTGTGTAACTAAAGCGAATCATTTTTAATGGTTTCAAAGAATTTAAATAGTTTTCAATTGTCGGAGAAACGGTTAGAAAGATTGATTATCTGTACCACCAAACGATGACGAAATTGAAACCGACCTTGATTCTGGTGAAGAAAGTTTTTTAACGATTTCAACCGACTAAATGTTGGACAGTTACGAAAAATTGATACAATAGCATAATATTTTAGTTGGTTGATAACTAGATAAATAACAGGACGGTAGGTGTTTTAGACTTTAGCCACGCATCAACCGAAAAAATATTTACGTTGTCCTCGACTATTCCCAGGCCCATCAAATTCACAGAATAGAACGGTTCAGAACGCTGTAAATAAATGTTGTTTACATACGGGTTTCAATAACGATTCAGCCAAACAAAGAAGTGTGCAAAATGCATAAATAAAGCAAATAAATGTGACGAATTTAAAACGACAGATGTTTTACTGAATGTCATAATAAATAATTTCATTTAAATAGTTACCTACGTGTATTCCTTACAAATAACAACAAATTTTTGTATCTATTACTTCACGTTAATCATTTTCTAATGTTAGCGATTGTAAAGGATGATTCAAAAAGAGCGCCGGTCTTTAAACGGCTGGTAAATTTTTGTTTATCGGTTGGCAACATTGTTTGACCACATTTCTATTTCGGAGAACATTCCGATTGACGATTCAGTTGTAGTTTCTCTTGTTCGCAGTGTAGTACTCTCGCAGTCTGTGTCTAACCATGGTGAAGTTTACTATTGCGCAACGAGTGTTAATCGTCAAAACATTTTACCAGAGTGGAGAGAGTTATGCGGCTACTGTCAGGCGACTTCGCGGTACTCTAGGACGTAATGAAGCACCGAATGAATCAACAGTTCGCAGGCTCATGAAAAAGTTTTTTGAGACGGGTTCAACAGTCGACCTTAAAAGTTCTGGACGTCGTCGTTCTGGCCAAACTGAGCAGAACGTTGCGTTGGTTCGTGACAGTGTGGCTGTTAAACCAGCAAAATTAATACGTCGCCGTTCTCAACAATTGGGTTTAAGATGTTCTTCTGTACGGAGAATTCTTCGGTACGATCTCCAATATCACCCGTGTAAAATTCAGTTGACGCAACATTTGAAAGTGGCAAACCACCAGAAGAGACGACAGTTCGTTGACTGGGTATTGAGAAAACGGCAGGATGATGACACCTTCGCAAACAAAATCATTTTCAGTGATGAGACGCACTTCCACTTAAACGGTTTTGTTAATAAACAGAACTGCCGTATGTGGGGTTTAGAAAACCCTCGCGTGGTTAATGAAAGGGAAATGTATGCACAGCGAATGACGGTTTGGTGCGGCTTTTGGTCGGGCGGTGTCATCGGCCCTTACTTTTTTGAAAATCAAGAAGGACAAGCCGTGACAGTAAATGGAGACCGATACCGTACGATGATTAGGGAGTTTTTGTGGCGTCATTTGGATAGAATGGACATTGACGAGTTGTGGTTTCAGCAGGATGGTGCCACCTGTCACGCTGCACGAGAAACAATGTTGTTGCTCCGTGAACGGTTCCAGGATCGCATCATTTCTCGTAATTCCGACCATCAATGGCTACCAAGGTCGTGTGACTTGACGCCTGGTGACTTTCCTCTTTGGGGTTATCTGAAGTTATTGGTGTATGCCAATAAACCCCGAAACATCAATGACTTGAAGGAGGAAATTCGACGGGTTATCGGGCAAATGGAAGTCGAAACTTGTCGTGCAGTAATATCCAGTTTCATGGACAGAGTTGATGCGTGCCAGCGCAGTAGAGGAGGACACATGCATGACATCATTTTTCATACATCAAATCGGAAGGAAAGATGAACTTGTTGATGTATTTATTTTCAGTTTTTCAATAAAATAAATCTCTTAATTTGATATATCAAAACCGGCGCTCTTTTTGAATCACCCTATAGCTTGAAATTAAACGTGAATTAAGCAAGTGATAACCAGGGGATCATTTTGTATTTAATGTGGCCCACAAACAAGGCCTTAATGGTAAATGAGGTAATATGTATTAAGGACATCATAGGTTATCATAAGTACAAAACAAAGGAACACATGGGATCTGACAAGATTTCAGCTCTAAAAAAACACAGTAAAACGTAACTTGAGTACTCACAGTAAACCTTAGTAGTTATAAAGCGACGATTTAATGAGAATAACACTGGTAGTTGAGAGCTGTATATACAGCGACGATTAAGTTATAACACAAAACACGTGGTTGCTAATCAAATACATTAATGCGTATAAAAACAAAGAGGTTATGGCAACATAGGCGTAAACAGAATACACTTGGACAATAACACGACACGAACGATGTAAATGTACATACTGAGTTAGATATATATTTACATTCTCAGCGTATTGACGTAGCCCTAATCTCAGAGACACATCTTACAGCTAGGTCTCGATTTTATATTCGCGACTATAGCATCTATCGGACCGATCATCCGGATGGTACAAGCCATGGGGGTACGGCCATACTAGTGTTGCGTCAGAAAAAAACGAACAGTTTGGCCAAACTGTTGTTTCTCGGAAAACGAACGAACTGTTATTTTACTTCTCGACAAACTGTTTTTTTCTGACCAACAGTGGTAGCTTGACAAACACGTTGAATTGCCAAACAGAAACTTCACCGCATTCTAATAAACTTTTAACAAATTAAAAACAGGTTGCATGAATAACTACTGTTGGCTGTTGCCTTCTACTGAAAAAATGTATATATTTATGGTATTTATTTATATTACTATGGGAATTAGTTAACGTTATTAGGAAACACAAAATAATCAATCTGAAATACAAAATAATGATGATGTGTGTAGTAGTATTATAATCACAGAGTATAGAATAACTTACTTCTACACTCTTTAAATATAATGCACAAAAAACGGCCATAAAACTGTGAAATATTTTGAGAAAATGATATACGAGATATGACTCAACGGTAAGGTCCAGCCTTCTATGTGTATGAACGATAAAACGACCTGTTGTTTAAACTTGGAGGGAAAAAATACAGAAAAACGATTCATTTAGAACATCAACAGATCAATAATACAAACTGTTTTTTCCAACAGTTTGTACAAACAGTTGTTTTTTTCAAACGAACGTTCGTTTTCGTTTGGAAGAAACAACAGAGACGCCCACCACTAGGCCATACTAGTCAAATCCTCCATCAAACACAATGTTTTATCACCTTTTTCCACTCCTCATGTCCAAGCGACTCTAATAAATTTACAATGCAAGAACATAAGTTTTACCATAGGCTCAGTGTATTGTCCTCCTAGACACATCATAAATTCCCAAATTTTTAGAGATTTCTTTAATAGTCTAGGTAATCGGTTTCTTATTGGAGGAGACTGGAACGGTAAGCACATACAGTGGGGATCCCGTGTATGTTCTCCCAGGGGCAGAAATTTACTAAAAGCTATAACAGAAAATCATCTGCATTATATTTCTCCAGATAGTTCAACATACTGGCCCTCCGCGCGTACCAAATTACCAGACTTCCTTGACTTATTTGTTTGCAAGAATCTATCACACCTTCCTATTGAAATAACCACAGTAAATTACCTCTCCTCAGATCATTCCCCCATACTTTTAACGGTTTTAGACCAACCAGTCTCTACGGAACGCAGACCGAGTCTTACTCCCGGGCCTATGGATTGGTATCTCTCCCAGTCCAATTTAGAACACGCCTTAGATATCCCATTATCAATTAAAACGGACACGGAGGTAGATGATGCTGTTGATTTATTTACTACCTCTGTTCAACAGTGTGCATGGAAGGCATCACTGCCATACCGTCCAAATGTCCCAGACGCCCCTCATTATCCCACCTATATCAGAGAACTTATTTTTGAAAAACGCCGCGCCCGTAACACTTGGCAGAGAACTCGCCTACCATCTGATAAACGTCGCATAAACCGGCTGACAAACGAGCTGAAACAGCAAATTCAAACACACAACACCCGCTTATACGAAAATTATACTGTAACTCTAAATGAGAGGATGGTACTCTCTGGCGCAGCACAAAACGCCTACTACGGCATCACACGACATCGATGCCCCTAGGGTGAAAGACGGACCCTGGCTAATAACTGATGACGACAAAGCTGAATGCTTTGGTAGTCATCTTTCTGAAACATTCACTCCCCATAATGACATCCAATCCGTACATCACCAACGCGTTACTCAGTCACTAGATGAACCGCTTCAATTATCCCTCCCGCCCAAATACTTTCACCCCTCCGAAGTAAAATCTGAAATTTCGAGATTACCACGTAAGAAGTCACCGGGATATGATTTAATAACAGCTGAAATACTCAAAACATTTACCGCGGAAAGCGGTATCTTCAATAATATCTTGCGCACGACACATTTCCCCACTCAGTGGAAGTATGCAGAAATAGTAATGATACAAAAACCTAACAAACCTTTTCGTTTACCTTCTTCCTACCGACCAATAAGCCTCCTCTCAGTACCTTCAAAAATTTTCGAAAAACTCCTTTACAAGCGCATTCTTCCGCTGGTTCATGATATACTACCTCCACATCAATTCGGATTCCGCACTCAACACTCCACTACACAGCAACTGCACAGAGTGACTGATTACATAGCTTCGTCTATGGAACAACAAAAGACGTAAGTGTCCGCAGGTTTCCTGGATGTCGTTCAAGCTTTTGACAGAGTTTGGCATACAGGTCTCTTACACAAACTAAAAGAAATACTACCATTTACCTACTACCTTATCAAAAAATCCTTCCTGTCTGACAGATTCTTTAGAATTCGTTTAAGATTGTCATACTCAAATTTCTTTCTTGTCTTAGCTGGCGGGCCTCAGGGCTCAATTTTAGCCCCACTTCTCTATTCTGTATATACTTCAGACCTACCAACCCTACCCCAGACCCTCACTGCTACCCACACACTGCTACGACACAGCGATATTAGCCCGAGACCAAAACTCTATACACGCTTCACTAACACTCCAACATCATCTCAATCTTTTACACGAACGGTGTAAAACATGGAAAATAAAACTTAATCCGGCAAAATCCCTTCACGTAACTTTCACACTCCGTCATGGTGATTGCCCACCAGTACACATAGACAATGAACCTCTCACAAAAACAGATACGGTCAAGTATCTCGGTCTGACTTTTGATAAACGACTAACTTGGAGCACACATATCAAACGGAAACGTTTATTACTGAATTTCCGACTTAAACTCCTATATTCCCTACTTCACAAACGATCAAAATTACCAATGGCACAAAAATTACGCATATATTGTTTTCTTTTGAAACCTATGTGGACCTACGGGTCCCAAATTTAAGGTTCAACCAAACCCTCTAACTTCAAATTCAAGCATTCCAGTCAAAAAAATTACGCCTTATAGCAAATGCACCTCTTTACGTTAGCAACAAAATCTTACATACAGATCTGAAAACACCACTTGTACAAGTCACACTAACACGAGAACCCCCTGGTGCGTTCACTTTCCACCGTCCATTTACCTGATAATCCCCCTAGACGCCTTAAAAGACGTTGCAGTAGAGACCTGCTAATTTGATATACAAATTTCATTCTTGGGGAGGCACCAATGGGGGCCCTACCCCTCTCATGCCTATCATGTCATTTACATTATTATCATAATCATCACATTTGCTTGTGGTAAAATTTTACAGTTGTAAATACAGAATTAAAGAGAAAAAAATGTACATATTTTTAGTTTCACTAATTGCGTGATTATGTAGGAGCTTCAGAGTAACACTGTCCATACAACGACACGTTGAAATTAGAACTGAACGACAAAGGAACGGATCAAGCGTGATGATGGAGTGAACAAGAAGAAAAACAGAAAGAGTTGTATTAATTAAGGCGGAAAACAATGAGTAAAACGACAATATTGAACATCATCTGTGTAAAGCATCCGGCTAAGAGCGCGCGACTATTTAAAAGTAAGAATAACATAACAAAAGCTTTAACACCTGATAGTTCTACAAAATAATTAATCACTTACACTTACTATTAGATCATAACCGATTTGTAGCGTACATACCCAAGGGGTCGTGTTTGACCCATTAGCCTAGAAACTTATTAAGTTGAAAAATAATTACAAGTACCGAATTTTCACATTTAGTAGGGTAATAAAAGGTGTATTACACGATAAATTACTGCAAAAGTTTTAATAAAACGGACATAGAGCATGCCATCTAATAATTTTTACCGAATTATACACAATTTACTTTAGGATTTTGTTAGAAATTTATTTTTAAAACACAAAACTTATATAGAATGTAAATCTTGTATAAATTTTCCATCAATCAAGTCACTTTAAGGTCTTTGGTTCGATCCCATTCAAGCACGGCATATTTTCATACGTTACAAAAAATCATTTCATCCTTCACATTCTGCGTTAACAGTAATTGCAGAACAGTCGGACGTTAAACAAAACAACAAGTCATTTAAATAAGTACAAATTGTCACACTTTTTTTGCGGTTACGGATGTATTTTCTACCTTAACTTATCCTAACCTAACATTTTCTCCAAGTAGACACGTGTGTTCATCAGATTGTTCAATTTGGTTCTGACATCAGCGCCTATCTGTTTTCGACAATAATTGTTACAATCAAATATTGCAGACATGCTGTTAGCTTCGTTATAAATAAGTGCAGAAAACTATTTCACCTGTGATTAGAATCACGCAAAAATAATAACACGCCTAGAATTACCACCACAAAAACATACAAAACATCCAATTGTTTTGCAATTACTGATAATACAGACGGTGAGAAGGATAATAAATGATAATAATTGATGAAAAAATGCCAGACCTGACCGGGAATCGAACCCGGGACCCCACCGTACAAGTCTGTTGCGCTAACCACTACGCCGGCCAAAATTATGTAAAAGTGACCACTATACATGCTCGGCTATTGTTCAGTTAAAGAATGTGCCTTGAGTTCTGTTACGGAAGTGACGTCACAGAAAAACGTGCATCGTTACACCCATGTATTGGAATACTATTATTTCAACCGTAACAGAAAAATGGCGACAAACCATTCTTTGAACTAATCAAACTCCAAGTTGTGTAAACGTCTAAAACTAATATTTTATATAACCTTTAAATTACTTCACAATTTACGCAAGAAAAAATGTTTTTAACAAATAAAAAATTTTGGATAGCGTTTTGTCATGTCGTTTGTAAGTTTTAGAATGTTTTTAAAACCAGTTTTATTCTAAAATAAATTCATCCATTTGATTTCAGCTTGATTGAGACTGTCGAAAACATACGATATCTGTAGCAGCAAGTAGGCCTAAATTTTGAAACGTGCATGCAGGCCTACCATTTTATCAAATGTACTATTTATGTATTTTGTAAATTTACCATGTAATTACATATGTGGGGACACAATTAGTTGAAAATTAATAACGTTTGGATCAGTTTCACGGATCGTTTTAATTTCACTTTAATTATCAACTACAATAAAATTACCAACAACAGTATCCGGGTTGATCTTTCATTCCACGTGAACAAATAGGCTACATTAGGGAATAACAAAATAGTACAACTTTCAATGAATATCAAATTACAGCGAATAATCTACGTTAAGAATAACTGGAGTTTAGACACAGTAAAACTACAAAAGATTAGGTTAGGTCGAACATTTGGTTTTAATAATTCGTGTAAAACAGTAAAATACACGTCAATTAAATTCTGATATTTAATAACAGCCTAAGTACACTGTAAATAGAAAAAAATTATTTAGTTTTACGTTCAAAATAACTTGGTTTTTAATGTAAACAATCTAAAAAAATAGGCTTTAAACAGTTTCATTTTGGAATTTCACAACGCAAAATAATATTATAAATAATGGTAAAAAAACTTAATAAACTTTATTAATTATATAAATTTATACCGTATTATTAGTAGCAAATGTTACAGTTATGATATTTTATCTTGATTAACCAACCTGAACTTTACAAAACAAAGAATTTGTAAACAAGAAATAATAATTTAAAACATATTACAATCATTATTACTTACGTCATTATAACTGTCTTTAAAATTCACAGCAATTGTATCATGTATCAGATATCCAGACATGACAAACACTCAAAATACGCAGAAATTGAAAATTTACATGGCAAAATGCAACATAACCAAAGTTATTTTATAGGCAGTTATGATTTTACGTTATAACTAGAAATCAGGTTTGCAACCTTGGAAAATCTAAACAATTATTATGATTTGTTATTTATTATGATATATATTTTTCATTGTTGCATTACTTTGTGAAAATAAATAAATGAAATCAGAATTTAAATAATAAAAATTAATTTATATAATGAGATGTAAAACAGATTGAACTTTATAAACGAATAAGTATTGTTAATAACACGTCATTTATAAATCATATTAATATTTTTGTGAGTTTTTAATATATGTACAATACATTTTTTGTTCTTACAACGGATGTGTTTTTATTATTCACTTTAATTTGGTGTATGGCATCTTTAAAAGGTATATTTTTTAAACAAATGCAAGTTTCATACGAGTTGGTCATTTTAGGTTAGGTTTAGGTGTAGCACCCTGACACAAAAACTGATCTGACAATCAATTTGACCACTCGATATTAGTGATGTTATTATTTTAAACTTTACCAAACGAATTTTATTCGCGCGGTGCTAAATCGAGTGAATATGTAGGATATTCTTGGTAGTAATGTTCTTTTCAGTCGAATTTCACAAAAAGTGCTGTGTGTGAGCGCATTGTCTTTGTGAGGAATAAAACTATTTTCGTAACTGGCTAAATTTGTTATACATTGTTTATATTTAAATGTAGTTAAGCAATTAGTAAGTAATACAGTTTTTGTTATAAAAATACTCTCAGTTTTTGTAATAAAATAAAATTACTCTCTGTTTTTGTAGTAAAAATACTCTAATTGTTTTATTATTTTTAAAAGGTCCGACTAGTTTTTCCTGACAATTTACAACTTTATCAAAACTTCCTCATAATAATGCTGGTTAATTGTTTTGCTTCTGAAACCCTTTCTTCTAAAATAAGACCATTGATAACGCATTAGAAACACAATGAACATGACTTTAAATTTTGAATTGCTTTTACGAAACTTTTTTTATTCTTGGTGATGACTGTTTTTCAAATGTATTAACTGCAGCTATTTTCGTCTCAGAATCATACTGGAGTATCCAGGTTTCGTTACAAATTATAAATAACTTCATAAAACAGTTTTGAATCGTCTTGAAGTTTCTCCAAATGTTAACACAACACACCCTGAGACGTTCATTACTTTCTCTTGCCTATTTTCATGTCGATTTTTCTTGTCATTTTTTTGTGCCGGCTGCATTGGCGTAGTTGGTAACGTGCTCGCCTCTCATCATGCGGTCTTGGGTTCGAATCCCATTCAGGCACGGCATGTTTTCATACGTTACAAAAAATCATTTCATCCTTCACCGTCTGCATTAGCAGTTATTGCAGAACAGTCGGACGTTAAACAAAAAAATGTCGATTTTTTCAAATTGATTTTTCACCAGGTCAACACGTCAGCCCCCTGAACCCAAAAAAACATGTTTTTAGCGATTGATGTGTGTGTGAACAGAAATCTCTATCTAACTGTATTTCCAAATGTGTGTATTGTGTTTGAGTGCCGCAAGAGATTCAACGAGGAGAGTGCCAATGTCGTAGATTATGAACGTCCTAAATGACCTTGGACTTCAAGAACTGAAGAAAACGTGGAAATACTTAGTGAAATTTTTGGAATATATCGTCGACTCAATGTTAGAATAATAGCTGAATCTGTGGCGAGAATCTGATGACAAAATTTTGTGCAAAATTAAAACCAAGGTTTCTCACACCAAAGTAAAAAAAATCTGGGGTGAAACACTCACGCAACTTTCTCTTGCCAATGCAAATAATGTCCAATATAACTTAATATTAGTAATAAAACATTAGGAATAAACAAAAAAAAAACTAACCTCAAATAACATAACCTAACTTTCATCATGAGTGAAAGACGCTAAATGAAAATCTACCTCAGTTTGGGTAAAAAATACGGAAAATCAGTCTTTCACGCTAAACTAGGCTCTGCAGACAAAAATGGTATAAGTAATAAAAGTTGTAGATCTTTTAATTTCCTATAAATTTTATTGTATACACTTTTGTCATAAAATGCATACTAAGGCTGAAATCTTCAAAAATCCATGTTTTACATATTTTCGTGAAAAAAAAAAACAGAAAACGTTAATTACCGCTAAACGAAGTGTTGTAAAAAGAAATGTTTGCTGTAAAAGTTGTAGGATTTTAAATTCTCAACAACTTTTGTTATACATTTTGCGCTAAAATGCATTTTAGAGGCGCAATCTGAAAACAACAATTTTTACGAGGAAACATCATTTCCAAGAGTTTCAGCAGACATCGTGCCTACCTTATCTTGTAAAGCATAAAAAATTTAGTAAATCAGGTGATTTAAAAAAAAACGTAGGAGCCGTTTTTGAGAAAATCGCAAAAAAGTGGAAAATGACACGAATAAACTACCACTTCCGGTTGACCGATTTTGATGAAAATGTTCTTGTTGGCTCCTCTAGGGTGTCTAACTTAAGTTTTAAGTTTCAAGTTCGTACAATGTTCCGTTCTTGAGATATTCTGTTCACACACCCACACACAGACCAATCGCTAAAAACATGTTTGTGTGGATTCAGGGGTCTGAAAATGTGTAGATCAGGTGAAAACTCGATTTTTTAAAATCTAAATGAAAACAATACTTTCCTTCCTTTTTATTCATTTTGTCGCCGCCTGCCCTTCCAATATTAGCGCCTGCACACGGCCCCACTACCTGCCTGATGCCTCCCCTCCACCTTGAAGTAGACTCGCCGGAGAGGGATATAAGCGAGGGACCTCGCCCGCGAGAGACACTCTTCACTCTAATCGCAAGCGGAGAAAAACCAAGAAAGAAGAGCTCCAGCCAGAGGAAGACGAGCCCAGCCGAGACCGGACGCTACCAGTGGTGGACCCTACATTCCCGCACCGGTCAGCCTTCGCCCACCCGAAGAGAGCCGCCTCGCCCGCGCTATCGGCAGACGGCCTACGCCGACCCGACACTGCGGGGCACTGGGGGCCACCACTGCCGCTGAGGGAAGGCTAGGCCTGAACCCGGTAGCCGAGCCGTAACTCTTCAGGCTCCACTTCCGTCACGCCGGCTCGCCGCTTCCGATCGTCAACAACGGTCCTTTTCAGGGCCACCAATACAATTGAACGGCCCTTTTCAGGGCCACCAATTTCACAAACAAGGTTTTGCCACCTGTCGGCGACAATAGCCTATAATATATTGTCGCCGACAATATTTCTTGCATATTATGCAAGAGAAAGTAAAAACAATTTGTTGTCTTTTGGGTTGCACAGCTTTAGACAACGATCATCACTCTATAACAGATGAACAGATTGGGAGCAAGTAAAAGAAATGATTGTACTGATAAGCTTTTTTTTAAAATACAAGTTTATTTAAGAAAAAGATCAATGAAAAGTCCTGAGCATGTTAAAATAGGAGTAAGCTGCGTTCATCACCTGCCAACAATACAAACCCAAACTAAATCATTAAAATTTTAAAGGTACAGAGAAAGCAATATAATATATATATTCCAAAAAACACAAAAACGAGATTATGATGGCAACGCATTATTCATGGTATATTACACGGTAAATAGAAGAGACGGTAGGGGTCACGTTAAAATGCGCAGTAGCCGATGACGTCACCGGTGCTTAATAACACGGCCAGCTGTTTGTATTATTTCGGTATTTCTGAATGTTACAGTCTGTCTAATTACCGCCGAACGGTATTATGTGAATTATTTGTGCAGTTAGTTTAATCGAATATAATATTATTGAACATAACAAAATCTAGTAAATATTTAGGCCTACTATTAGTTATTATGTATTTACTTTTTTTGTTGTTTCTAATATTTAGTTCGTGTTTAATCTATATCTAGTGAGTTCTAATACGAGTAATTACATTGAAAATTGTTGCGGGTTGTGCTATTTGTTTTTTTTAACGTCCGACTTTCTGCAATTACTGCTAATGCAGACGGTAAAGGGTGAAACGATTTTTTGTAGCGTATGAAAATATGCCGTGCGTGAATGGGATTCGAACCCAAGACCGCATGATGAGAGGCGAGCATGTTACCAACTACGCCAATGCGGCCGGCATTGGCGTACTGTTGAGCTAGCAATGAAAAACATTGTAGTGCTAACAATGAAAAAATATACATGGAAGATTTTCATTTCACCGTTTTCCGAGATGAACTCTTGAGAAAAGCATGATTGCATGCTTGTCGACGTACAGACAATTTATTCATAATAATAGTTTTATTCATAATAATAGTTTAGAGCATGTAGAAACAGTGAAGTTCCTGGGCGTATCTCTAGATAGATCTTTGTCTTGGGACTTCTATACCAATCAAGTTTGTAGTAAAATAATATCATCTGGGGTATTTGCACTAAAACAAATTGCCAGATTAAATGATAAAAAATTACTAATGGCAGCTTATCATGGCCTCATTCTGTGTCATATCCGTTATGGTATTTTAATATGGGGTAATTCTAGCATGGGTAATATGAATAGGGTTTTTAAAATTCAAAAGAAAGCTATTAGGTGTATGGTGGGAGCTAACCAGCTAACCTCATGCAGGCCACTATTTAAGGAGCTTAAATTGCTTACAGTTCCCTGTCTCTACATTTTTGAGGTGATTATATATGTTAGGCAAAATAATTTTATGCAGAATTTCAATGTTCACAATCATAACACGAGAAACAGGAATGATTATTATGTGGCTAATCACTCCACAAAATTGTTTGAACAAAAACCTACTTATGCAGGGAGAAAATTCATAAATAAATTACCCCAATCTTTAAAGTGTTGTGAGGATTTGAATTTCTTTAAAAAAAATCTAAAAAATTACTTGATCGGTGAAACTTTTTATAGCGTACAAGAATTTCTTTCTTGATAGTAGTGATACATAGTGTGTTTCTTATATGTATTTCAGGTGTTATATCTGACGACATGTCCTATACTCCTCCTGGAGTCTCCAGGGCGCAAAAAAAAAAAAAAAATTTCGGTTGATTCTGCGCGTTTGGGGTGCTGATGTTGAAGACTGTGACGTCCAACGCGATTTAAAATTTGAACTTTGTAACTTTAAAGCAACAAAAAGATGAAAATCGTCTGCAGTTCCACATCATAAGATACCAACTCGCGGAACTGTTTAAAATTTTAATGACTCCGAAAGAAATTTGAAACATGAAAAAAGAGACAAATAGTAGAATTTCTTGTTTAGCAAGGAGAAAATTATGGTTGTTATGAACCTCCTATTGCTAATGAAAATAATCCTATTTCACACCAAACCTACAACGCAAAAGAATCTGAAGATTTTATAGCGTAAGAAACGAAAATTTGTGTCTGCGAGAAAAAATTGCTGAACTTTGCGAGAAATAACTTATATTAAAGCCGAAAACACAGATTTAAAAAAAAACTCGGTAAATACGAGTTTAAAACATCTTTTTGCGGAAAATAACATAATAATTTTAGGCCTAACTGTTAAATTTTCACAACCATTTTATTTTCCTACGTCAAAAAAATTCTTTTTATGAAAAAATTAAGTTTTTAACGGGTTTACACGGAAAAATTATCATGTTACGAAGAACTATTTTTTTTCATAATTTTATACTGCTCGTTTTAGTGCAAAGAGAATTTTAGTTTTTAAAATATCTGCATCACGTTTTTAATATTCTCAGCTGTTGGTTCAGCTTTCTAAACAACTGTTTTTTTTAATTCCTAATTTTGTATACGTTGCAATCTGTTCCATTCAGAAAAATAAGCAACCCCATGACTCAATGAGATGAGGATGATGTGTATGACGTGTAGTCTTGTACAGACCCAGGCCGACCATTCCTGAGAGAGTATGGTTAATTGAACCCCAACCATCAAAGTACACCGGTAACCACTGTCTAGCACTCAAATCCGTATAAAAGTAACTACCTTTACTAGGATTTGAACCAGGAACCTTCGTCTCCGAAAATCAGCTGTTAAACAGCTGATTTTGGCGACGTCTTTACCTCTAGACCAACTCGGTGGGTTAAACAACTGTTGATAGGAAATTTACTTGCTTGTGTTCATATTGTTTTTGATCTGTGCCTTCTTGTTTCTTAACTTTACCCGTAAATTTAGATTTTTAACACTAAGGTACATTTTTCTCAGAAACCAATAAACCTACCAGGCTGAAATTTTTCCCAGTTAATTATCTTGTATATCCACATATAACGATATTTTTATAATTTCCTCAGATGCTCCAAAAATTAGTAATACGCAAAATACGTGGAAAACAATTTGTAAAAATTTTATGTTATTCCTAATTTAAAAAAACAATGGTATGGTCCAAAGATTAAATTGAAAATATGTCAGTAGCTCGAAAAGAAACCCGACACATATCGTGTGTAAAGTTTAATTTCCCTATCTTTTACCAATCCTATGAAAAATGTACCTAAAAATAGAAAATTTAATATTGGCGGGATACAAAGTACAGTCTCCCCTTAAACATGTTTATTTCATAATGTGAATATCTAAAGATAATCTGTTACTTAAATCGTACGAAAAATGGCAGGTAATTATTTTATATTTTACTTACATTTCATTATTATTCTCGCTGTTATTATTATTATTATTATTATTGGCGAATTCTCCTTGGATAGAAGACGTTAAGCATTATGACTCAGTTTCGTCATTTGTTTTTCTTATTGGTCCAGTAGGCCTTCATTGTTTCCGAGAAAGCTTTTTTGCGGTTTTCAGACCACTTTGGTCTAAACTGCTTTTCTCTTGAGGGCTCTGAAACTTTCCACTTGTCTACCTTGTGACGGAATAAGTTTCTATTAAAAATTTCAGTTTGATGTATATTTGCGCTTTTTAGGTCCTTACAAATTTCGTCCAGCCAAGGTGTTGAAATTTTAAGTTTTGTTATATATTCAATTATTCTTTTTGTTAGCCTATCCTCCTGCAATCTGTTAAGATGGCCAAAGAACCTCAACCGCCTTTTACGCATGTCAATTGCAATGTTTGAATAGCTCTCTGTTGTTTTGTTGGATTGCAGCCTATACCCATCTTCTGTAAGTCGAGCCCCTAGAATTTTTCTAATAATTTTTCTTTCCTCCTTTTTGATTTCTTCGATTTCGTGTTTTCTGTTAAGTACTAGTGTTTCGCTTGCGTAGAGGACAATTGGTTTAATAACTGTGTTGTAGTGCCGAATTTTAGTTTGTCTTGACATGGATTTTTTGTTGTAGAGATTTTGAACTAATCCTAGAGCTTTTTTCATTTTATTATTATTATTATTATTGGACAAAACACAATTATTATATCCCAATATTAGTCTTGAATGTAGAAGAACGAAGTTAAAGAAAACCGGTGCTTTCCGCACCGGTGACGTCTTTTGCTAGTGACGGTATGTAGGCTACTCATAACGGTCGGTCATGCGCATGACCCCTACCGTGTCTTCTAGTTATAGTCAATTGAGTCACGAGTTTGCCCTTGTTTGGAACAAGGGGTAAAGGGGAAAAGTTCAGTGCGCATGCGCGACTGCTTTAATTTCAGTACGACGAACATAACTCGTATACTATACCCAGAGCATATATAGTAAATCGCGCAACCTTTTGTAGGTTAACTGTACAAATATAACTGTTTCTTACCGTAAACACAAATGTCGGTTTCTAGAAAATGTGGTCGAACTACTCACAGTGCTGAACGCAATGTAATAAAAATGTTATGAAGTTGAAGTTAAACAAGTGCCTAACCGCGCCTCTTAACAAAAGCCGTAAGCGAGCGGCTAACTATTGTGATGTTTCTCTTTACACAATTTGAAAAATAAAGAAGAAAACTAAGGACGTGAAGAAGCTATTCTTCAACTGTTTTGTTGACAACTGGTATAAAAAGGAAACGGTTAGGTAGATACTTGAGAGACTGATAATTTAAACGCCGATGACAGCAATAGTAAAGAAGGCGATTCATTCGTAATTACAGTAAATCAAACATTTCTAGTCATGTAATTAAGTTATAGGCAATATTACAGGTCACATTAATTTCTTATAAGGTTTATGAATCAAAATTTTCTCGGAATAAACCACAGCTTACAAAATGTATCTAGAAACTGCAAGGTAGTGAAATGTACGAGTAGTGTCTCACTGTTGAGGTTGGCAGCACTGAAAATATTCCACTTCCCTTTCTCACAGCCCATACATACGCAAAAGGCAATCTCGTGACTTCAGTACCTATACCGTAGTATAATATAACATGACAAGGAATATTAGGAAATAACCAACCCAGTAACAATTTATTCTTTTTTTTTAGGTGATTTGCCCTCTCAGAACATTGGCCACCATTAGTGGTGTAAAAATAGAGCGGGAGAACGGGTAAAATGCCAGGGGCGAGCAAAGGAGGATATTAACATTTATTATTACAAAATTTGGTATGAACGCTTCGTAAGAAAACGATATCGCTCAATTTTATAACGCGTCCGAAACGTAGTATTTAAGTCCGCACCACATGTAGACGAGGCGCTGTAACAACACTGTTAGATATGGAAGAAATGTTTTGTCTATACTTTTTCACTCTCTCTTGCCTATATGAATATATAGGAAGGAAAGTATTGTTTCCGAAATCAGTGAACCAGAAGTAGTAGTTTATTCGTGTAATTTTTCACTTTTTTGCGATTTTCTCAAAAACTGGTCCTACGATTTTTTTAAAAATCGCCTAATTTACTTAACTTTTTATGCTCTACAAAATAGGGTAGGCGCCATGTTTGCTGAAATTCTTGGTGAGGCTGTTTACACGTAAATAAATTGTTTTTTTAAGATTGCGGCTTTATTATGCATTTTACCGCAAAACATGTTTATAATACAAATTGTAGAGAATTAAAAATTCTACAACTTTTATTTCAAACATTTTTTTGTATAACGCTAAGTTTAGCGGTAATTAGCAATTTTCTGTTTTTTTCTTACGAAAACGTGTGAAAAATTGATTTTTTAAGATTTCGGCCTTAGTATGCGTTTTACAACAAAAGTATATAATGAAATTTATATAACATGTTTTTGTACAGTGTTTAGTTTAGCGTCAAAGAGCGATTTTCCGTATTTTTAAGCCAAACAGGTTGATTTTCATTTAGCGTATTTCATATATGATTAAAATTAGGTTATGTTTATTGAGGTTAGTTTTTTGTTTATTTCTAATGTTTTATTACTAATGTTAGGGTTATTGTTAATTATTTGCATTGGCAAGAGAAAGTTGTGTGAGTGTTTCACATCAGATTTTTTTTAATACTTTTTCATATTTTCCCCGCGGGACTTCTTTTGTGGCGCCGGCTCAACAGATAGTGTATATCTTGATAAGAGTTTGTTGCATAAAACAAAACATTTGGAGAGTAATCGAGTGCAGTAGTTGAAATGCTCAAGAAGTGAAAGAAGAGAGAAATGACAAGGCAATTACTAATTTAATGTAGTTTTTACTTTCTCTTGCCTATATGAATATATAGGAAGGAAAGTATTGTTTTCATGTCGATTTTAAGAAATCGAGTTTTCACCGGATCTATACGTTTTCAGACCCCCTGAACCCAAAAAACATGTTTTTAGCGATTGGTCTGTGTGTGTGTGTGTGTGTGTGTGTGTGTGTGTGTGTGAACAGAATATCTCAAGAACGGAACATCGTACGAACTTGAAACTTAAGTTAAGTACCACTACCGGACTCGACACGAACATTTTCATCAAAATCGGTCAACCGGAAGTGGCAGTTTATTCGTGTAATTTTTCACTTTTTTGCGATTTTCTCAAAAACTAGTCCTACGATTTTTTTAAAAATTGCCTGGTTTACTCAATTTTTTATTCTCTACAAGATAGGGTAGGCGTCATGTTTGCTGAAATTCTGGGTGAGGCTGTTTTCACGTAAAAACGTTGTTTTTTTAAGATTACAGCTTTAATATGCATTTTAGCGCAAAACTTTATATAATAAAAGTTGTAGAGAATTGAAAATTCTACAACTTTTATTTCAAACAATTTTTTGTATAACGCTTAGTTTAGCGGTAATTTGCGATTTTCTGTTTTTTTTCTCACGAAAACGTGAGAAAAATTGATTTTTTTTAAATTTCGGTCTTAGTATGCATTTTACGACAAAAGTGTATATAATTAAATTTATAGAAAATTAAAAGATCTACAACTTTTGTTTAGAGCATTTTTCTCTACAGAGCCTAGTTTAGCGTGAAAGCGTGATTTTCCGTATTTTTAAGCCAAACTGAGGTTGATTTTCATTTTGCATCATTCACTCATGATTAAAATAAGGTTATGTTTTTGAGGTTAGTTTTTTGTTTATTTCTAATATTTTATTATTAATGTTAGGTTTATTGTTAATTATTTGCATTGGCAAGAGAAAGTTGTGTGAGTGTTTCACACCAGATTTTTATAGTATAGTATGTACAGTTGTAAAGTACAATCGTACAGACAATGGACGTTATGGTAATTCCTAATTACCGTAACTTCCATTACTAAGGTAAATAGTGCATGGGAAAACCCCCAATTGTTAAATTAAGTTACATTAGAATAATAGTTAGACAATAAGTTGTAAATATAGCCAACTGTCAATCATCTGATACGGAGTAGTATTCATTAGGCGGTTGTATTTCGCTTCGGCGTTTTTGGGTCATTCTTCCACTTACCAACTTACAGCCAATCATTGGGGTGGTTCTACTTCCCGTTGGCCTTCCAGGTTGGTTGAACGGTTGGTGGAAGAGAAAGGTTTGTCAACCATAGGTTTTCTGATTCGGATCCAGGAAATTAACATCAGTTCTCTTTCGACTTAAAATTGGAACAGGTGGTTAAGAAGAAGAAAGTATTGGAAGTGATCGATAAAACAAGGAGTGACTAGGAGAACGAGAAGAAGAAGAAGAAAGGAGAAAACACCTAGTTTGAGGTAAATTTATTTCGTATATAAGGTTTTTTTAAGTTTTGTTTTTTATTAAAGGCACGGCAGGAAAAGACTGGCTATTTAAAATAGGTTAGGGTAATTTAAGGATAAGTTTGTCAGAAGTTGATTTATTAAATATTTAGTTTAACGCAAATAAACATAGTTTGATTTATTTAATTTTCTCATGTGTTATTGCTAGAGCTGGCGCCCAATATTATTTTTATTATCGTTGTTTGTAAATCCGTATTAAAGTATTTGCCCACCGGTATAGATTTACGGTGGTGCAAGTACTCAAGTACTAGTTACCTCCACACGGCTCCTTTGCTTTTTGAGGCTATTGCACTCTAATCATCTCCAATTTTTTTTTTTTTTTTTGGTTTACAAGTAACTCAACATAACACTATACAAAGTTTTGTTGTACAAAGTTGAAACTTAGAACTTCAGTTGCATAGCATGAGAGACCCCAAACGAACATTTTCATCGAAATCAGTCAATTGGAAGGAGTAACTTATCTAGTTATTCGTGCGATTTTTTACTTCATTGTAATTTTCCAAAAACGGCTGTTACGATATTTTTAAATCCCCTCATTTAGTGAGTTTTTGTATTGTTCAAAATAGGGTAAGCGGTATGTCTGCTGAAATTCGTGGGGAGGCTGTGCTCTTTTTTTTAAATACCTATACACATTTTTTTAAAGATTGCGACCATTTTAGGCCAAAAGTGTGTGTAATAAAAACTATATAAAATTTTAAAAAAACGTTCAAATTTTAATTGACACATTTTTTACAAGAAATCAGTGAAAAAGTGACAAATAGTTTCCGTGGCAAAAACTATAGATAATGTTCAAATTATTACAACTTCCATCGTATTCACCGGATTTGACTCCTAGTGACTTTCATTTCCAAACTTAAAAATATGGTTCGGTGGAAGATTCAAGCGATGAGATAGATCATCGCCCAAATAAATGACAATTTTGAGGACCTTCTTAAATCCTAAATTTTTGAACAGCTTGGAGATAAACGGGGGAAATTTTATCGAGCTAAAAGCAGATAGTGTTGAAAAATTATAAAATCGACCCAAAATAATTTGCTTTCCGAGCTCTAGGACTTCTCTAAAGACTAGGATGTGTACTTACATTAGTGAAATTGTTAAGATTCAGCACGTAAAGCCCAAATGGTTTAATCTGTAAAGGAGTGTTAGCCTTTGTCATCATGATCAACAGCATCTTCTTAAACCACTCTGGTTTATCCATCCAATAACATTGAGCCAAATATCTTCTTATCTCCTCGTTCTAAAAACAAAAATATTCAGAAATTTAATAGGCAACTAATTCCTAAAGCTTAACGAACTAGAAACTGCAGATGAAGGCGGAGCATAGTGACCTAGATCATAGCACAGAGCCAATTGACTTTCGTTAATCGTATCCTGCGTTGTCACGTTGTGGATGACAGCCTAACAAAAAGTCAGCTGGAGTTCGATGGAACAGAGTGTGACTTAGCGAAGGGGCAACCTCACACCCGACCTTGGCTGTTATTGGCTAGATCTCATCTTCAGTCTTTATTAGTTCGTTGGGGGTATAGGTATAACCACGGTATCTATATAAATAAAATTGTTATTTTGTCTATATAATTTTTTTAAATGCTCCAAATTTTGTTTCTACGCCAGATCTACCAAGTAAACACTGAAAATAAGTTCAGCTGAATTTTTGTCTGTTTATTTGTTTGTATGTTACGGCATCACGCAAGAACCGCTGAACCAAATTCAATAAATTTCGGTATTAGGTTCTGGATATAATCGAAATGAAAATAGGTTGTACATTTTTTTAATATCTCAAAGGGGTGGGGAATTTCAGAGGGAGGGGTAAACAAAAAAACTACGAATATCTCCTTTAAAAGTCAACGGATCTAAATATTGTATATAATCAAAATTATGAAACGTTTAAAGACAAATAAATTTGATTACCTACATAAAGTTTTTAATTTTCATGCATAATAACGGAGATATTACCAGTTTTACAAAAATAAACTAAGCAATATTTTGGAAAACAAAATAAAAAGAACAATAAACATAGGCGTACGCGTTTAATTACTAACCCTACCCGTTCCACCACTTCCCTACCACACACGACACACCCGTTCTCGGTCACATTATCAAAAACGAATCACAGTAACCTTATATTTATTTTTTAGTACTGTAACAGAATCGACTAGACGGATCACGAATGTTTCAGAATTCCATTCATAAAAATAGTTAAGAAATAATAAAAATAGCAATAGTGAATGACAGTTTTACAATGATGACCATAAAGGTGTGTCTATTCACAAAAGTTGTAAAAACTATCATGTAGTACGCCTATTATAAAGTTCAGGTATACTATTGTGTACAGCTATTTTTATGAAGTTGTTTATGAGGTTGTTTACGTTTTCTATTTACAATAGTTGAAACGCCGGCGTAAAGAGGGGACCGCCGGTGCCGAAGATTTCTTCCCCTCCAGCCATCTTCAGCTTATCCACCGTACGAGGAGGGTCAGACAGCCTCATCGCCGACGGATTATTAAATAACAGGCCATGCTCTATTACCGTAGACACGGGGGCCTCTATTTCTGTAATTCGGCCGGACAAGGCGACTCGCTGCAAGAGGAGGAAAGTAAACCAGAAGTACGCCGTGCAGACCGCTTCGGGCAGCACACTGCCTATTAAGAACGAAGCATTAGTTAATATAACACTCGGGTGTTACAAACTACAAGCCTGGGTGTTTGTCGCCGACATCGTGGACGAATTCATATTAGGGCTTGACATACTGAGATCGCACGACGCTGCAGTAGATATCGGACACCACTTGCTGAAGATGGGGCGGTGTGAAGTAGCGTTATGGAGTCCTCGCCTCAAGCCCAGCATTGCTGAAGTTCTACTAAAAGCGGACGAAGTGATACCTGCCCGATGCGAAAGGATTGTAACGGCCACACTGTCGAAGAATCTGGGCACCAACAGCGGCGTTACGGAAGCTGGTGAAATCACCGGAAAGGAAGGAGTGATCATCGGACGAGCTGTTGTACCGAACAGCAAGACGATCTCCGACCGAGTAGCAAATTTGGACTCCTTGGTTAAGTCACTACCGAAGGGAACTGTTCTTGGCAACTGCAAACCAGTGACTTGGACATCTGAACCGCCAACTTCACTAAATCAAGGAAGGCGCCGGAAGAACCCGGAACTACAGCAACTGACAGCGGCAGCCGGCTGTGAGCTCAGCGATAATACACGGAAGGGACTGGACAACTTAATCAGGGACTTCCAAGATATATTCGCGACCGAAGAAGAAGGATACGGCCGTACTAATCAAGTGTACCATCGAATCGACACTGGAGATGCTCAACCGATACGCCAGCCGCCGAGACGACTACCGCTAGCAAAACAAGGAGAGGTTGATAAGATGGTGGAAGACATGAGAAGGCAAGGCGTCATCGAAGAGCCCGACAGCCCTAGGTCGTCACCTGTAGTGCTAGTAAAGAAGAAGAACGGCGAGTTACGATTCTGCGTTGACTACAGGAAGTTAAACGATGTAACCAAGAAGGACTGCTTTCCTCTTCCCCGGATCGACGATACACTAGACACTCTTGAAGGAGCGAAATGGTTTTCTACACTCGACTTGAAAAGTGGGTACTGGCAGGTTGCGGTTCATCCAGAAGACAAGGAGAAAACTGCGTTTTCGACTGGACGAGGGCTTTGGCAGTTCACAGTGATGCCGTTCGGACTATGCAACGCGCCGGCCACTTTCGAGAGATTGATGGAGTCAGTTCTACGAGGATTGACGTTTGAATACTGCCTCGTCTATTTAGACGACATTATTGTGCTAGGGCGCACAGAAGAAGAACACCTGCAGAATCTAAGGAAAGTGTTCCAGCGGCTGCGAGGCGCCGGGTTGAAGTTGAATCCGAAGAAATGTAATCTGTTTCGGCGAGAAGTACAGTACCTGGGCCATATCGTATCAGCAGAAGGCGTCGCCGCAGACCCCGACAAACTGAAAGCCGTAAAGGAGTGGCCTACACCACAAAACAAGCATGATGTCCGAAGTTTCCTAGGACTGTGCGCGTACTACCGCCGGTTTATTGAAGGCTTCTCCAACATTGCGAAGCCTTTGACACGCCTGACGGAGGACAAGAAGAACTATCAGTGGGGACGAGAGGAAGAAGAGCATTTTAAGCGGCTGAAAGAAAAACTATGCTCCGCGCCAATCCTGAGCTACCCGAACTCAGAAGACCGTTTCATCGTCGACACGGATGCCAGCAACGTCGAAATCGGAGGTGTACTCTCTCAAGTCCAAGGTGGTGAAGAGAAGGTTATCGGCTATTTTAGCAGAACTCTGTCGCGACCGGAGAGAAACTACTGCGTGACGAGACGTGAGCTGTCAGCGGTCGTCAAGACGATTGAACACTTCCGGAAATATCTGTACGGGAGGGAGTTTACACTTCGGACTGATCATTCAGCGCTGACATGGCTTCTTAACTTCAAGAACTTGGAATTTCAAACCGCGCGCTGGGTCGAGCGCTTGCAGGAGTACAGCTACAAAGCCAAACATCGCCCCGGAAAAAAATACTCGAACGCGGACGCCTTGTCAAGAAGACCGTGTGCTCATGACTGTAAGCACTGCCAGAAAATCGAGCAGCGAGGTGACGAGGCTGAGGTACGAATAATTACGACGGTGGTAGCAGATGGCTGGAGCGACGATGATCTTCGCGAGGAACAGCGGCAGGACCCGGACATAGGACACCTGATCAACGAGAAGGAGTCAGGCCAACGACCATAATGGGAAGACATCAGCTTGAGAAGCCCGGAATATAAAAGCTACTGGGCGCAGTGGGACTCATTCTCCGTGAGGGACGGCTTGCTGTATAGAGAGTGGCAGTCAGTGAATGGCAGTAAGCGCGTCCCGCAGCTAGTACTTCCACGCACAAAGACCAAGGACGTTATGTCAGAACTACACGGCGGCACTTCAGGCGGACACCTCGGCGTCAAGAAGACTATGGAGAAAATTCGTCAGCGCTACTACTGGCTCCACTTACGGGACGACGTCGAGAATTTCTGCAAGTTGTGTGACACCTGTGCGGCTAGTCGAGGGCCCCGGACTCGAAGTAAAGGACAAATGCGGCAGTACAATGTGGGAGCTCCGTTCGAGCGCATCGCCATTGACATCGCTGGTCCGTTTCCCGTGACAGACGGCGGAAACAAGTATCTGTTAGTGACCATGGATTACTTCACTAAGTGGCCGGAAGTATACGCCATCCCAAACCAAGAGGCGGCTACTG
This sequence comes from Catonia carolina, assembly GCA_035578175.1. Classification (NCBI taxonomy): domain Eukaryota; kingdom Metazoa; phylum Arthropoda; class Insecta; order Hemiptera; family Achilidae; genus Catonia; species Catonia carolina. Next base: position 6,792,109 of record JAQMRL010000014.1, on the reverse strand, counting down.
TGGCGGAAACTTTAGTGAACGAGCTGTTCTCCCGATTCGGAGTACCGAGAGAGCTACACAGTGATCAAGGGCGGAACTTCGAATCGCAGCTACTTCAAGAAGTACTGGAACGTTTGGGCGTCCATAAGACAAGGACGACAGCATTACACCCGCAATCGGATGGAATGGTTGAGCGCTACATCAAGACAGTTGAAGAGCATCTGCGCAAGGTAGTCTCCAAAAATCAACGAGACTGGGACCAGAAGCTTCCTTTTTTCTTGATGGCCTACAGAGCGGCGATACATGAAACCACCGGCTTGACACCCGCCAAGATGATGTTCGGCCGTGAACTACGGTTGCCCTGTGATCTGCTGTTCGGCGCCCCGCCTGACAAGGAACAACTAGCGCAACAGTACACCGCGGAATTGGTAGCAAGTATCCACGAAATCCACGAATATGCACGGCAACATCTGCAAGTAGCCAGTGATCGAATGAAGGCAAGATACGACTTGATGGCTAACTCCACGGGATTTCAACCTGGTGACCGTGTATGGCTCTACAGACCGAGAAGAAAGAAGGGGAGGTGCCCTAAGCTAGAAAATCAATGGGAAGGCTCGTACGCTGTCCTCGATCGCATCAACGACGTGGTCTACCGAGTACAGCGACGCCCAGGGACGAAGAAGATGGTAGTTCATCTCGATCGATTGGCACCGTACTTAGGGGCTACTCGGGACGAGCAGCCTTAAGAAGGGGGCAATGTAACAGAATCGACTAGACGGATCACGAATGTTCCAGAATTCCATTCATAAAAATAGTTAAGAAATAATAAAAATAGTAATAGTGAATGACAGTTTTACAATGATGACCATAAAGGTGTGTCTATTCACAAAAGTTGTAAAAACTATCGTGTAGTACGCCTATTATAAAAGTTCAGGTATACTATTGTGTACAGCTATTTTTATGAAGTTGTTTATGAGGTTGTTTACGTTTTCTATTACAATAGTTGACTTGTTAACAAAGGATTTTTCTTCTTCTTCTTCTCATAGCGCTACAGTCCGTGGTGAACCTTGGCTTTCTCTACGATCTGCTTCTACACGTCTCTCTCCATCGCTTTCCGCTTCCAACCTCTCACTGACGTTGCTGTCAGATCCATCTCGACATCCTGCAACCATCGTTTCCTTGGTCTGCCTCTTCTTCTTGTACCCATCATATTACCTGTGAGCATTTGCCTCTGCATTCGCTGCTCATTCATTCTGTAGGTATGCCCAAGCCAGCTTATTCTCCTTGACTTTATGAAACGAACAATATTAGCACCTTCCAGGATTTCCTCAATCTCTGAGTTTGTTCTTGTTCTCCATTCTCCATTGGTCCTTACTGCTCCATATATTTTCCTGATAATTCTTCTTTCAAAAACATTTAATGTATTAACGTTATAATCAGTCAGGGTTCAGGCTTCTGATCCATATGTAATAATTGGTCTTATGATTGTTTTGTACACTTTCATTTTAGTTTGCCTGGACACTAGTTTGGACTTGAGGAGCTTGTCGCTTGCATGGTAGGCCCGGAAACCTTGGTTTATCCTTCTTTTAATGTCATGACCAATATCATTGTTTATATTTATTTCTGCTCCAAGGTATGTAAAAGAGTCCACAGTTTCAAAAGTATAGTTGTCTATACGAAGGTCTTCACGGCATCTTCTGGCTAGTGAGGTTGTCATCTTGAGGTATTTTGTTTTATTTTCATTTACACTTAGACCCATATTGTGACCTGCTCTCTCTAGGGATGTGAACATTTCTTTTAGTGCATTCATGTGTCTGGCCACCAGCAGAATGTCGTCGGCATAAGCATGGACTTGCTTGGACTTGTGAATTATATTTCCTTTTGGGTCAATATCTTCAACTACTTTGTGCAGGGCAAGATTGAATAGCAAGGCCGATAGTGAATCTCCCTGTCTGACGCCTTTGTTGACATGAAAACTTCTGCTCAGTTTACCTCCTTCTAAAACTTGGACTCAGTTATCTTTTAATGTCATCCTGGTGAGGCGGATTAGTTTTTGAGGGAAACCATAGCTTTCTAGCACATTCAACAGTTCTGTGTTGTCTACAGAGTCGAATGCCATCTGGTAATCCACGAACAACAAGTCTAAGTCAACATTATGCTCGGTACATTTCTCCATTGTTTCTCGGACAGCAAATATTTGGTCTGTCGTACTTCTTCCCGGTCGAAACCCACACTGATATTCCCCTATAATATCTTCAGCAAGGCTGCTCATTCTTGTCAATAATATACGAGGGTAGGCTGATAAGTAATGCACACATGCTTGTAGAAGACAACTAAATAAACTTCAGTAGCGCGCCTGGTGGCATGTGGAAGTACTATTTCTCCTCTACAAGCCTGCGCAGTTTGAAGGCGTTGCTTTCATTCAGTTTGTTTTGAGTAGTGGAAGTATGGCGTCGTGTTCTGGTGCTATGTCAACGAGAATTAAACAACGCGAATTGAACAACTTTTGAAGCGCTACCGTGACGAAGGAGACGACTTTCTTTTGAATATTGTGACGGGGGACGAGTCATGGGTTCATCATTACGATCCCGAAGAAAAAAGGCAGAGCGCTGAATATCGTCATCCACATTCTCCTGTTGTGAAAAAGTTCAAAACACAACCGTCCGCAAAAAAAATTCTTTTGACTGTGTTTTGGGATGCTCGCCAAGTTTATGTGACTGATTATCTGGAACGAGGGGCAACGGTAAATTCTGCTCAGTATATACAGACTCTGAAACACCTCCGACGTCGAGTTTGTCGTGTTAGAGGCAACCTGGCGCCAATAATTTTGCAACACGACAATGCTCGTCCACACACTTCGCGTGCAACTGGAGAGGCTCTGAGAAACCTGAAGTTTCAACCAATTTTACACCCTCCGTATTCTCCCGACCTTGCGCCTTGCGATTTTTATTTTTTTCCTCTACTGAAGAGAGACCTTAAGGGTAATCATTACAGCTCGGACAATGAGGTGAAGGCAGCTATTGCGTCCTGGGTTCGAGGAAAGTCGGAAGAATTTTTCAGTGACGGAATGAAAAAACTTGTTAAACGTTGGGAGAAATGTGTAATGCTTAACGGTGACTATATTGAAAAATAAATAGATAATTTGGTAGGTTAAGATTTGTACTTTAATTTGTTATTTACCCCATCTTGCTATTTCTTTTTGTTCGTCTTCTACAAGCATGTGTGCATTACTTATCAGCCTACCCTCGTACTAGAGAAAATCTTGTAGACTGCATTTAGGAGTGTGATTCCTCTGTAGTTGCCACATATTTTCTTATCTCCTTTCTTGTAGATTGGAAAAATTATTCCTATGTTCAACTCTCTGGGCATTGTTTCTGTTCTCCATATCTTTTTTATGAGGTTCAGGAGCTCTCCTTTTAGTGTTTCCCCTCCACTCTTTAGCATCTCTGCTGGTATGTGGTCTATTCCTGGGGCTTTTCCACTTTTCTGTTTTCTAATTGCTTTTTCCAGTTCGTCCCATGTTGGTTCCTCTACAAAAATGTCAACAGACTGATACTTTGGTGTCCATGTATCTTCAACCTCTGCGTTACTCTGTAGCAGTTCCTCAAAGTGCTCCGCCCATCTGTCAAGTATTTTGTTTTCTTCTGTTATTGCCTGGCCTTGCTTATCCTTGCAGATTGTTGTCTTGGGGTGGAATCCTTTTTGGAGCTGTTTAAATGCTTGGTAGAACTTCCTTGTTTCATTCTTTTGGTTCAAGTTCTCTACGAGTTCTATCCGTTTTTTGAGGTACTCTCGTTTCTTTTTCCGTAGTAGTGTCTTGGCATTTCTCCTGCTTTCTTTGTAGGTTTCTACGGCTTGTCTTGTTCTTCTCTGTAGAGCTGATAGTCTATCTCCATTTCTTTCATCAATTGCTTGCCGGCACTGTTCATCAAACCACTCCTCATTCCTACTCCTTCCCCTCATTCCTATGCTGCCTTCAGCTGCTCTAGTAATTGATTCCTTTGCCCTTTGCCACCCATCCTCAACCTCCCACTCCTGTTCATTATCCTGTCTTATGCCTCTCAGCCCTCTCTGAATATATTCTTGGTATTTTCTTTTTACTTCTTCACTCCCAAGCGCTTCAAGATTCCATCTTGGCTGTCTTTCACCTCTCCTATTTTCCACAACTGATATTTTTTCTGATATTTTAGCTAGCACTGCATAGTGATTGGATTCACAATTAGGTCCTCTAATTGTCTTCACATCTATCACTGATGTCATATGCTTTTATGAGACGAGGATGTGATCAATTTGATTCACCAGCTCAGATCCTGGTACTTTCCATGTTCCCATGTGAATCTTTTTATGTATAAACTGTGTGCTAACAATTCTTAGGTTCTCTTGTGCAGCTAATTGAGCTAGTAGGACACCGTTTCCATTTGTTTCATCATGTAGTGTGCCCTTTCCTGCTAGTGGTGTAAGGTAATATTCTTTCCCTATCTGAGCATTGAAGTCCCCAAGTACAATCAGCATGTCGTATCTCGGAGTTTTTTCACAGAGAAGGCTGAGTTCTTCATAAAAATCGATTTTGTCTTCGTCCGTTGCATTTTCGGTTGGCGCATATGCAGCTATTAGGGTTATGTTTCTGAAATGCCCTTTCAGTCTCAACCGGCACAGCCTATCATTTCTGGGTTCAAACTCTTCTTCTTCTTTTTCTTCTTTCAGGGTATAGGCGAAACGCCTGTTCCGATCTCAAAGGGTTTATTTGTTAAATGTTGTTACATGACCATCGCTTCCTTGGTCTTCCAACATCTCTTCGACCAACTGGCTTATATTGCCAAACTTTTTTGGGAATTCTTTCATCATTCATCCTTTCCAGATGTTCCATCCACCGTTGTCTATTTTTTCAAACTCCATTATACTTTTTCTTGTTTTTGCATTTACCATGAAGCCTGTTCCCCTTAACCCAGTTCTGTCCTCTGAGCCACTGTACAGCAAGCTCAAATCCTTCTTATCTATTCTTCTTGTACCAGTCCATCTTATTTCCTGTAGAGCCACAATATCTAGGCCATACTTTGCTGCTTCTTGGGCTATTTCCATCATTTTTCCAGCCTGTAGCATAGTTCTCACATTCCATGTCACCACTTTCAATAGATGTTTCCGTTTCCATAGTCTCAGTCTTTGCTTCTTCCTATTGTCTTTTTCCGTAAGTCCAGTCCCAATCCGAGGCAAATTTTGAGAATTCGAAGCGGAGGTCAGTTTTGACAGGGTGAGGGTGCTGGCCTCACGCCCAACCCCCAACCTGGAGGACCAGGGTCTTTTGTTTGGAGTCGCCGTCTCCTAGGCACTTGCTTCCACTGCAGCTTTCAGAGCGTTGCCTACCCTGGATTTTATTTGGGTTAACTCCCTAGGTTCTTCCGCCCTCTCCGCCGTTGGGATTTCTCCTCATCCGCCTTCGAGGCCGTTGACCGGTTTTCACCCGTGACCCTGGGCGGGGCCCTTACAGGGTGCTACCATCCGGAGCCAGATGGACCCTGGATTTTTAACGAGGTGTATCTCCTCCCGCTCCTCCTTCCTTATCATTTGCTAGATAAGGCCCCGGGCTTGCGACCGGCATGGCGGAGTTAAGGGATTTTTCTAGCATTCATTAATAAAGAGTTATTATTTTTGTACTTTATGATTTCTCTACTTTGTTCTGGAACGATCTTTGTGAATGATTATAAAAGGAGATCCCCGAGAGCGGTCCAGTCAGTATCCGTTTGATCTTCGACAAGTGATTACCGGGTTTGTTATAGCAGGTTAACAATTCCGAGCATTCAACGACTGTTATACTGCCTTTGTTGTGTGTGTATTGTGTAAAATCTTTTGTGAGTGTATTGTAAAGTTAATGTGTAAATTTTGTGAGTTCAGTTTGCGTTTTGTATGTTAGTGTAATCTATAAAAGTGATTGTAAGTACGCTAAGTAAGTTATTAAGTTATTTATTGTTTGTTATTTATCTTAAGTGAATTATTAAATCATTTATTGTATTTCTTAGTTATAATTAGTTTAATCATTTATTTTGTAATCTTTTAGTGAAATAAATATCTGTAATTGTAAACTTTAGTGTATTAATTATTTAATAACCTAGAACCCGAAACGGACCTTAGCAATAAGTGTCACAGTACTTAACATCGTGGAGTGTTCCTATTCCTACAGTTACATTACACACACAGATTTGTGTGAGTAAATCTTAAAAACATAATTTTTTATTACTCTATATAAATAGTAAATTTATTTATTTATGTAAAACAACACAAATTAATTTTTGTTGAATCTGTTTGGGTTTTGCTCACAGTTATACCCGAGACCATAGTAGACAAAACTGGCTGTTTAGTTTCCAGCCTCGATTAAAAAATTGCATTTTGGCATTTGTTAATTTTAAAGGAGTGTTGACCTCAAAAGGCATTCGTGTGGTTCCCCAACCCTCCAATTCATCTAACCTCAGTCCCTGTGACTTTTTCCTTTTTCTTAAACTGAAAAAGCCCTCACAGGACGTCATTTTGGGACTTTAGAAAACATCAGAAGAGTGTAACGGACATGCTGAAGACCATACCGGTCGAAGACTTCCAGCGCTGCTACCAAAAGTGGGAACTACGTCTCCATCGATGTGTAGCTGCCCAAGGGAACTACTTTGAAGGAAAAAACATTGATGTTTGAAAAAATAAAAACTTTGGTAAAAAAACATCAGTGTGGCAGACATTACTTTTCTGTCACACCACGTAGTAGGACAGAGTAGATATATCTTTACAAACCTACATATTACAGCTAAAGAAATTATGTTGTTAACAAGCAAATGCCTCATGTTCAGAGATGCCATCCTATTCATTTCAATATGAGCTCTCATTACTACTTTCTGCCTCCAGATCTGCTGCAATCCAACTTTCTTAACACTTAAGTTTCTTAACTTTCTTAGTACGTTGATCTTCAACAATTAGTTCGCAGCGAGTGTTAGGAATCTAACAGACCAGAATCACGTTAGTTTCCAATGGGCTGATTTTCAAACCAAGAACCTATCCCTCTTCGGTAACTCAATCTAACAAGTGCTGAAGTTACATTCAGTAATTCAGGCGTTCCCAGATAATTTGGACACCAGTATAAAGGGCGTTTCATAATGTACTTCGGGGTTATGAAAAGTCAGTACAAAAAAAGTATTCCACTTATAAGAATGAAACAAGTACAGTACGAAGTCCAATTAAAATAGTTTTTCTACATATTCTGGGCAGTTAGTTAACCGTTTGCCCGCTAGGCGTAGGCAGTAGAGAAAGTGCGAGAAGTCGTTTTGCGTGTTAAAATTTCACGTGTCAAAGCCAGTAATTACTGTGCAACGTGCGTTTCGGTTGAAATGAATAAGGATCCACCAAGTGATAATTCAATTCGTGCATGGTATAAACAATTCAGTGAAACTGATTGTTTGTGCAAGCGGAAATCAACTGATCGTCCATCAACCTCAGATGCCAATGTCGAACGTGTGCGTGCAAGTTTTATTCGTAACCCGTCAAAATCGACTGCATCTGCAGGCAGAGAGTAAGAAATTCCGAAAATACGGTGTGGAGATCTCTTCGTACACGTTTATTATCTTCAGCTGAGCTGAAGGATCGCATAATCAATGGAATCAACTCTATCGAAAGGGATATGTTATAAAGTGTTAGACAAGAGCTAGACTTTTGTGTTGATGTGTGCCGTGTCACCAAAGAAGCACACATTTATAGATGTTTAAAAAAAACTGTTTGAGTCCCTGCATCGGCCCGTACAACTTTCATTTAGGTACAAGAAATAGTTTTTTGTACTGAGTTTTCGTAACCCCGAAGAACATTATGAAACGCACTGTATTAATAATTAGTGGAAAGCAGATCTCACCCCATTGATGATTTTCTGCCCGTAGTAGCAGTAGATAAATATGATGGAGCTCTCTGACAAAATCAGAGCCACATATGCAAACTTTGCAAACTTATTATCAATCTATAAAAGACAACAAACAATATTGGCTATTAATAGAATGCTTTTTGTTTTCAGAGAATCTGATTATATGGGAAAATAAAGAGAAGGGTTGGAAAGGGCACTGGATTTATGGACCGAAGAGATTGTTAAGTTTGGTTAGGGATTCAGTGAAGAAACAAGAAAAGTTCTGGTGCAAAACATATGTGACAAAGTAAGGCAGGGACATGGAAAATGGTAAGCCGCTTGAGAAAGTTACAGAATTCACATACTTAATATGCTTTTCACGGTTGATGAGCTCTGCTGTTCCACACGTTAAGACCAATCAGAACGTTTGCTAGCGTTGTCAGATTGTACCTGACAAACATTACAAGCGCATGCGTATAAGAGCCGCAATAGTTCACTCGTGTCTTGCATCTCGTACTGAACCATGGCGTTCTCTAATTACAGGCGGGAGTACTGGAGTGGGGGTAATGACGTCAGCAGTCTTAATAACTGACGTGGCGCTGTCTACACACTGTCTTATTCGCATATTTAAGTATGTGTTTGCAATTTAGTGAGACTAGTCGTTTGGTGTTATTCTATTTGATGATACAGTACAGTATTTTTAATAAATCATTTTTCATCATTTCGTGTTGAAATTCATCAGAATAATTGTAGATTTCAGTGTTGCTATATTAATAACTGGTTGAATATTCAGTTGTTAAGAATTTTAAAATGCCGTGTCATTGTTGTGTGCCTCAATAAAAACGTAATTATTTTGCTTCTTCAAAAGAAAAGTACATCTCAATGTTTAAGTTTCCGAAAGAGAAAGATTCTTTTGAGAAATGGAAACGGGTTATACCTAGGACTGATTGGACTCCTAATGTTCATACCCATGTTTGCGTTAAACACTTCGATTCCAGATTTATTGTAACCGAGTACGATTACAAAACTAATTCTGGTGAAACCAGAACAATGAAGTTAGACAGACCGCGACTTAAACAAGAAGCTTATCCCTCGATATTTCCTAATTTGCCTGATTATTTGAGTAAAACTCTTCCAGCGAAAAGAAAAGCTCCGGAAAAAAGAGAGCTGAAACCAAAACAAAAAAATTAAAGAGGAAAATGACCGAATTGCATGTCAAAATGAACAAGATCCCATTCAAAATTTGAATTTTTTAAAAGATAATATTAATATAAGATTGAGTACATTTGGTTTTACAGACCTGCATGTTCATTCAAAAACATCTGAATTAATAATAGGAAAAAATTAATTACTCGGCTAGGAAATTTTATGTTTTTCTTACTATAGACTCGAATTTAGTACCGACCATTTTCTATCAAGATATTAAATTATCTGAACAAGAAATGAAAGTTAATTTTGATTGCTTTAAGATATTAAAATGGTCTTATTTGAAGAATATGCGATGACTTCTTCTTCTTCTTCTTCTTCTTCAGCTTTTCCCTTCCTCAGGGGTCGCTGTTCCGTACTCTTCTCCTCCACTCCCTCCGATCCACCACATCCTCCTCGCTCAGGCCCTTCTCCCTCAAGTCGTCCGCCACGGCGTCTCTCCATCTTCTCCGGGGTCTCCCCCTCCCTCTCACCCCATCCACCACCAATCCATCCACAACCCTCCCCACATACTCCTCCTCCCTACGCATCAAATGTCCATACCACTGCAGCCTTCGTTCCTGAACCTTCTTGGACACTTCTATCACTCCCACAGACTCCCTTACCACCTCATTCCGTATCCTATCTTTCCTAGTCTTCCCCTGCATCCACCTCAACATCCTCATTTCCGCAACCTCCAACTTGTTTCCCTGTCTCCTCGTCATAGGCCAAGTCTCACTACCATATAACAATGCCGGTCTAATCACTGTCTTATATATCTTTCCCTTCATTTTTGTCCCAATCCTTCTGTCACACAATACACCTGTCATTCGCCTCCAGTTATTCCATCCAGCTTGTATTCTATGGTTAATTTCCTCCTCCAGTCCTCCACTCTCGGTGAGGCATGAACCAAGGTACTTGAAACACTTAACCCTTCTCACCACTTCATTCAGCAAACACACCCCTCCACTCTTATCCTCACCTCCAAACCATAGGTATTCAGTCTTTTCCCTGCTGATCCTCAGGCCTCCCTCCTCTAATACCTCTCTCCAACTTTCCAGTTTCCTCTCCACTATATCCCTGGTTTCTCCCACCAGCACAATGTCATCCGCAAAAAGCATTGTCCAGGGTGCCTGCTCTCTCACCCCTTCAGTAAGTGTATCCATAACCAAGTTGAATAGATATGGGCTCAAAGCAGAGCCTTGATGCAGACCCACAGTCACTGGAAAACTCTCTGTTACTCCCACACAGGTTCTTACTCTGGTGCCCACTCCATCATACATGTCCTTCACCAATCTTACATACCTCTCAGACACCCCCTTCATCCTCATGCAGCCGGCCGCGTTGGCGATGTTGGTAACGTGCTCGCCTCTCATCACGCGGTCTTGGGTTCGAATCCCACTCGGGCATGGCATTTTTTCATACGTTACAAAATATTCATTTCATCCTTCACCGTCTGCATTAGCAGCAATTTGCAGAACAGTCGGACGTTAAACCAAAAAAAAAAAAAAAAAAAAAAAAAAAACATCCTCATGCATCTCCATAGTTCCTCTCTTGGGACGGTATCATAGGCCTTCTCAAGGTCTATAAATACCAGGTGCAGGTCCCTTTTCTTCTCGCCATATTTCTCCAGCAATTGCCTTAAGGCAAAAAGTGCATCAGTCGTGCTTCTTCCCGGCATAAAACCATACTGTTCCTCACCCATCACCGTCTCCTCCCTCACTCTTTTGTCTACTATTCTCTCCCATAACTTTAGTGTGTGTGACATTAACTTAATCCCTCTGTAATTTTTGCATTCTTGGATATCACCTTTCTCTTTATATATTGGTACCACAACACTCTCTCTCCATGCTTTTGGCATCCTTTCCTCTCTGTATATTCTGCCCATCAAGTCACACAGCATCTCCACTCCTTCCTCTCCCAAGGCCTTCCATGCTTCCACTGGTATGTCATCCGGTCCCACTGCTTTACCATTTTTCATTTTTCCCAAAGCGTCTAAGACTTCCCCCCTTCCAATTTCCTCAATTTCCTCCTGATTTGGGGTTCCATCTCCTCTGTTCCCTGTGTAGCGTTCTTCATTCAGTAACTGGCAAAAGTAATCCTTCCATCTGTTCTTTATCTCTTCATCCGTTCTCAACACCACTCCATCTGAGCTCTTAACCTGTCGTACATGCGTAAAATCCTTTGATGATTTATCCCTTGCCTTAGCAATACTATACAGCCTTTTAATTCCTTCTGGGGTTTCCAGTTCTTCATACAGTCTTTCCGATGCACCTGCCTTCGCAATAGCCACTGCTTTCTTTGCCTCTCTTTTTGCCTGTTTGTAGGCTTCCTTGTCTGCCTCTCTTCTGGTGCTGTCAAAAATTTTTCTTGCCTCTTTCTTAGCTTTAACTTTCTGTTGCACTTCATCATTCCACCACCAAGCTTCCTTGTCCCCTGGTGGCCCCTTCCCTGATGTCCTGCCCAGCACATTCTCTCCTACTCTCAAAATCACCTTACTGTTTACTTCCCACCAGTCATTTGCAGAGTCCTTTTGTGTCATCTCCTGCAGAACACCCCTCTTGAAAGCACTCGCCATCTCCACCTCTCGCAACTTCCACCACCTCACCCTTCGCACACTTCTTTCCTTTCCCCTCCTTACCAACCTCAGCGTGCTATCCACTATGACCGGTCTGTGCTGGCTAGTCACGCCTTCCCCTTTTATCACTTTACAATTTGTGATCTGTCCAAGCTGCCTTCTTCTGCATAGCACAAAATCTATTTGGCTTTTTACTTCCCCACTTGCGTACGTCATGTATTGGTCTTCGGTTTTCTCAAAGAAGGTGTTGAGCACCGCCATATCCCATGCTAAAGCGAAGCTTATAGCCTTATCCCCTTCATGGTTTCTTTCTCCTACACCCCAACCACCATGCACTCTTTCCATTGCTGTTCTATCACTGCCCATGTGGCCATTTAAATCTCCTCCAATAAAGCACGCCTCTTCCACTGGTATCTCCAACATTTCTTTATTCATTTCCCTCCAGAAATCCTCCTTTTCCTCTTCCTCGCACCCCATTTGTGGGGCATACGCACACACAATGTTCACCATGCTTCCTCCAATATCCAGACCAACACTCATTATCCTATCATTCCTCCTATTTACCCTCACCAACAGTGACCTCGCACTCTTGTCCAGGATTATCCCAACACCATTCCTTCCTTGACAGTTTGCTCCACTGTATATCAGCTTGCAGTCCTCTCCCAACTCTCTTGCCTTGTTTCCCTTCCACCTCGTCTCCTGCACACACAGTACCCCAATTCTCCTCCTCGTCATAAAATCTGCAATTTCTCTCCCTTTTCCCGTCAAGCTCCCAACATTTAAAGTTGCCATCCTAAGAAGAATATGCGATGACAATTTCAGTAAAATCAGCTACTCACCTAAATTGTATTCCATGTCATCGCATATTAAAACCCTTATTGATGAATTAAAGACAACATTTTTTGAACCTGATGATGAAACATTTGGCCAGCTAACATTAATATCCGAGCAGTTTGATTTAGTTTTAACAGAAAAGAACAGACGGCGAAGTAAGAGAAGAAACATTTTATTCTATAAACTGTAATTACGTATTTAGATCTAAATACGTAATTTATTTATTTATATAAATAAATTTATAGTAATCTTATTTATAATTTGTATTCAAAACAAACACACACAAAATCAGAGATAGTAAGTGAGGATTCATAATATATTATGTACGTATAGCCTATTACAATGTAATGTAATGAATTAGAAACTGGACTTCTGACGTCACCAGTCAGACTTCTCCCCACCACTGCTATCCCGCCTGTAACTAAAGAACGCCATGACTGAACACATCGATTATAGAGTGCGTTAACATGGAATACTTAATAATATAATCAGCTGATTGTACGAGGTGTGGTTATTAAATAACGAGACTGACGTTGTAAAATATTTTATTTCTATTTTATACATAATCACTTATTGTCACCTTCAATACAAACTCCCTCTCTATACCTAAAACGCTCCATGCGAATTTTCCATTGTTGGAAACAGTGCTGGAAGTCATCTTCTGTCAGCTCCTTCAGGACACGAGCCGCTTTCTCTTTTACAGCTTCCACAGACTCAAATCTTGTCCCTTATAATGCAGATTTCACTTTAGGAAACAGGTAGAAGTCACATGGTGCAAGAGCTGGTGAATAAGGTGGATGTTCTAACACTGAGATGCTGTACTTGGCTAGGAACCTCTTGACAGATAACGCGGAATGAGCTGGCGCATTGTCTTTGTGGAGAACCCATGATTTGTCCTTCCAGATTTCGGGGCGTTTTTTCCTTACTCTTTGACGTAGTTTAGAAAGTACCTCAAGGTACTAATATTGATTAATTGTTTGACCTTCAGGAACCCAGTGAAGGTACACAATCCCATGGATATAAAAAAAAACAATCATCATTGCTTTAAATTTTGACTTGCTCATTCGAGCTTTTTTGGCTCTCGGTGAAGTTCGGCTCTTCCAGTGCATGGATTGGCGCTTCGTTTCCAAATCATTAGTAAAAAACCACGTTTCATCACATATGTTATTATCGTTTCCAAAAAATCTGGGTCATTTTCAATCGCGTACAAAGCGTCAGTACAAACATTTTTGCGAGCTTCATTGCAAACATTTTTGAGCGGCACGTGTCCTAAAGGAACTGACAGAAGATGACTTCCAGCACTGTTTCCAACAATGGGAAATTCGCATGGAGCGTTGTAGGGATAGAGAAGGAGTGTATATTGAAGGTGACAATAAGTGTTTATGTATAAAATAAAAATGAAATTTTTGACAACGTCAGTCTCGTTATTTCATAGCCACACCTCGCATGTTCATAGGTTATAATTGTTATTAAAAGATCAAAAAAATGGCTGACAAAATATTTAACAGAGCTACAAGAGCAAGTATTAACAACGTTGCTGCCAAGTCATTGGCTAGCTATAAAGTGGGTAGAGGGCAATGCGTACGTTCAGAGCTTATCAGCCTGGAAAAATAGTATATTATAGGAACTGTTTTCTCATCAGATGAGAAATTGAGAAACTTATAAGTAAAATAGAGAAGAAAGTGGTTTCTTTTAAAGTCTGAGAAGCATAATTTGGTATCAAGAAGTATCTATGCATAAGAAAGTTTGTATGTGCATACCTTGTACCAATTTTGATTTATGCAGTCAAGATATGGACTGGGGGAGAGAATATAGAATCAAGGCAGCAGTGATAAAGTTCAAGACGAGTATTCCGGGGAAGACAAGAAGGGATAGAATCAGAATATAATTAGGGAACAACTGGAAATGAACATCGTATTAAGGAGGGTTGGGTAGATTGTATCGTCATGTCAATGGGACAGAGGAGGAACGTAATGAATTGTTAACGAAATAATTGTGTTTCATGTTATAGACTTAGTGAAGTGCTTAAACCGTCTACAGTATTAAAACGTTAGGAGTATTCTTAATAGTTTCTGACACTTCTATTATGAGATTCCTTAACTCTTCTGGTCTGTAAATTCGTGTTGAATAAACAATTGACTTCATCTAACACCATAGAAGAAAGTCTGATGGCGTGAGGTCGGGAGACCGTGGTGGCCATTATAAGCCGAAATTTTGTATTGAATAAAACGGCAGCCACTTTTAGCACCTTTTGTAGGTAACTATAGCTATAGTTACAGGATGTTATAGCTATAGGTAGGATGTTGCAGTCCCAGTGCGCATGCGTCAGGACATTGGGGTAAATCCCCACTACAGAAAAGCCTAATACGTTAATATGAGATATTCTGTTGCCAAGTCTCTACTGCGAAATACTACAATGGTGGGGGTAATGCTTCCACGCTAAGGTTGACGCTTGGAACGCTCGAACTGCTATTTCCTTACAGTATACCTACAATAAATAATTTTTACGTTGTTTTTAAACTGAAATTCATTCATTTTATGTAAATTCGAATATTGAATGAACAATCAGCTGTTATTTCCAACCTATGGACAAAATTAGTAACTATTTCATGCAGTTAAACATTTATTTCACAATTATGTTTTTTATTATTTATTTATTTAACGTCGCATCAACTGCAAGGTGATTAGCGATAACGTTGGAGTGTAACTGTGCATAATGAGGATGCTATGATTTTTGTAACGTATGAAAATATGCCGTGCCTGAGTGGGATTCGAACCAGGACCGCATAAAAAGAGGCGAGCACGTTACCAACTACGCCAATGCGGCCGGCACAAATTATGTTTATTTTGTTTTTAAAATAATAATAATAAACTAACTTTATTTTAAATAAAGTTAAATTTCAATAACTAGTATTCAATTTTATCTTGTAATTTACATGAATCTTTTCAGAATTAAATTTTTTACAAATCTAAATAAAAAAATACATGTAATTTACCATTCACCAACGTAATTTCACGTTAAAGACAAAAATGTGTTATTTTTTAACCCTAATTCTAGTGCTTTACGTAAGAAAGCTTTAAAATTGATGACTGTACATTACTGGGATAAATTTTATTCAATTTATTAGGTAAAAATACAAAAGAAACAATCAGATTTGTCTCTTTATTACAGCCTTAAGAATATCTATATGGTCTCTAATATTATCTCTACTAATATCTGGGTTAATATTAATATGGATAAAAGTTAGATAGGCTATCACCGAGAATACTGAATTCTCGGCGAAATCTGTGACCCGTATAACTCGCTAACGAAGCGTTTTCGGGTCTATGTTTATATAAACTTTTTTCTTATTTTCGCTACAGAATGAGCTACCGAGAGATTGCCGTACAGTCCTGACTAAACGTATCTGTATTCACTGTAGGCTATTGTTAATTTTATAATTTATTACATATTTTTTGCGTTGGCAAACATTCACTTTGTTTTGTTTAAACCCTTTTAAAAACAAAATTCAAAGAAGCTAGTTGTAAAGTACCCTCTGAATTTGGTTCTAAAAACTTATGTAAAACATTTGAGTACAACTACTTTATTACCCAAATTACCCAACATAACATTGGTCTTGGCCCCCCCCCAAATATTATCTATTTACGCCACTGGTCGACCTAAAAACTCAGCACAGAATTTTTTATCCACGGATGCCAGGTTCAATTCCCGATCTGGTTTGGCAATTTTTATGATCGTTCATTTTCATCTACTAATATCTGGGTTAATATTAATATGGATAAAAGTTAGACGTATAACAAAAACCAAATGAAATAACCAAACACCGATTTAAAAAAAGTTTCAAAATACTAACCTCGAAAAGGCACATGAGAAAAACACAGCTTTGAAAACAAATGCTTTGATTTCCTGCAGTTACCACAAGGGGTACACCATCGTTCAATAACTTCACATTCCTAGAATAGAAGAACACAATCATAAAAATGTAATACAGTCGAAATTCTATAACTCGAAACCTCAAGTTATGAGGGAGATTCAAGTTACAGAAATTTCGAGTTATGGAAAAATAACAACAAAGTAGTTATCATAAAATAACAAAAACAGAATATTTCACATAGGCTTATATAGTAGTATTAAAAAATTCCTGTAACGTCGATCAAATTTTTATTTTAATGATTTCCACAATTTGAGTACAGGTCACATGGCGAAAATAATGATATAATTAGCAAGTTGTTCGGATTTCGGGTTTCAAAGAAAAATTTATTTTGGAAAATTAACGATAGCGTCTTAAAAATTGAGTTTTGGGATTTGGCTTCGGGAAATTAGGGTAAAAAACCGGGCACTTATTTAGTTCAAACCGCAATAGTACAACTTAAAACCGTTTCAAAAAATTTGGCCTTTCGTCTAATCAACGTAGATTTAAACAAGCTAAATTTTGATGTGAAGTACATTAATATCCGATTAGCCGTTTTTTGACAACTTGCTTTCAAACTCGAGTCTTTATAGTTTTGAAACGGATTAATAGTATTAGGTATCTCTTTTGGTAGTAATGAATTTCATTATACAGTCAGACCCTGTGGTGAATGAAGTGAAGGTGTCATTTGCAGGGTGGAACGTAATGTTTTCCAGAGGGCCTGGCATACAGATAAGCATACTTTTCCCCTCAATGAGGAAGACAATAATAAACAAACTCACTACTTGCTTTACTTAGTAAAACCTCAAGAGATTCAAACGAGCTTTTCGGCTGATAGCCTAAACAATAACATGAACAAGTTAAAATTATCTCACCTTACAATCTTCTGATGACATCTTATCAGATACACCAAATAATCCCGTAACATGACGTCATCAAAATAATTCATCTCATGAATTTGTTTTACATCGAAACAAAACAATTGAATATCGATATATATCGATTGAAACGACGCAACAACAGACCCAAAAGCACAATAGATATGACCCAAAACATTAAGCAAACATAATCCTTGTAAAATATATGCCAAAATATAAATTTCCAATATATCATAATTTGGTGGATACCAAAATACACTTGGTAATAATAATTTTTGAATTTTAAAATTTGAATTTATATTCTGGTCGAATATAACAATATAAATTGTTATAAACAACGGTAGAAATATTAAAATGAATACAATTATAAATAATAAAATTCCAGTGTTGTTCAGGGCTCTATTCTGGTCCCATTTGTTTTTATAAATTATTTCTTCCCGAATTTCATTGGTTTTTACATTCAAATGGAAATCTTCAAAGGTTTTATCCATTATTTCTAATAATGATTCAATCTTCTCTCTTATCAGAATATACTCCAATGAAAAACATATAATTGATAACAATACATTCATGTCTTTCATTCCCATTAATCTGAAAGTTCTTAAAGAATCCAAGTTCCAATTTATTCCCAAATATATAAGTATGTTCAGATTTACGATTAATGTTAATATAATCATCAGAATTGGTCGTTTTGGTAATTTTTTATCGGTTCTATAACCTAACCATTTTAATACTTTTCTGATTTTTTCATTCGCTAGCATTATTCTATTTTATTGAAATCTGTAACAATACAAAAAAATCTGGTGTGAAACACACACAACTTTCTCTTGCCAATGCAAATTATGAACAATATAGCCTAACATTAGTAATAAAACATTAAATTTAAAAAAAAATATTAACCTCAATAAACATAACCTAATTTTAATCATGAGTGAAAGACACAAAATTAAAATCAACCTCCCCCCCCAGGGGGCACCCATTCTTATATATATGAATGCTCGTCCATGCATATATATGTGGGTGTTCGGGTGTGGCAACCCCGGGACCCCAGCTAAGAGCTAATCTTATTTCAAAACTATACACAGGTTGCTCTTACACTACACACAACAATAATACTACATCACACACACCACACTTTCTTTCAACACACACATTTACATACCCTACACACAACACATACACAAAGTTTTTTCTTACACACATTTATAATGCTGGCGAGGATGGGATGCGGGCTGGTCGTGCGTAACCCTTTCCGGATTGGAAGGTCTGGACTGTGGTTGTGCTGCTGTGAGCTTGCTCTGCCGAGGCTTTGCGCCATCCTTTAGCCCTTCCAGTCGCTTCGGTACTGTGGCAAGAAGTGGACCATGGGTAAGAGTGTCGGAGCTCTTACTGCTGCGTGCGAGCCTCTGGGACGTCGGTATCAGTGGGTCAGGCAGTACCTGACTCCCCGGCCCGGATGAAATATGTGGGAGATGGCTGCCGGGAGTACTCGGCCGGGTCCTTCTTTTTACTAGGGACCTGCGGCGTGCGCGGGTCATCTCTCCGCCCGCACCCTGCTTTCACGATGACTGGAAAAGCACTAAGGATAATGTCAAATAAACAATCTTCCCTCGGATGTAAAAGACTATGGTCTAGCTTGTCTGACGATAGTGATAATAGTGGTGTATTAAGTAACACGGACAAATTTTTCGTTGTTCGTTGTGTTGCAGAAGAAGGGTCGCTATCAAAAGTTTCCCCCTTCATTATTAACAGGTCTGTGCAGTCGGTTTGTGGCTCCCCACATTCAATTAAAAAACTAAGGAATGGTACTTTGTTAATTGAAACAACGTCTGCGAAGCAAAGTAGCAGCGTTGTTAAAATTACACAAATAGGAAGTACTGCAGTCACTGTTGATCCGCATAGATCCCTCAACTCATCTCGAGGAGTGGTTTACTCTCGAGATATACATGATATGTCTGAGGCTGAGTTATTGGAGGAGCTTACCCCCCAGCGAGTGACGCAAGTCAAAAGAGTTACGCGTCGGGAAAATGGTATTGATGTCGGTACCCCGACACTTATCATAACATTTTCCACCCCACAACCTCCAGATCGTCTAAAGTTGGGTTACTTGTCTGTTCGAGTGAGACCGTATGTCCCAAACCCTCTGCGCTGTTTTCAGTGCCAGGAATACGGACATACGAAAATTAACTGCAAGAAACCTGCGATATGCGCAAAGTGCAGTTCACCTGACCACTTAGACAGCGAATGCACTTCTGAAACAGAACTGTGTGCAAACTGTAAAGGAAGTCATTCAGCAAGGTCTCGGGAATGCCCTAAGTATAAAGAAGAACGGGAAATTCAGAAAATTTCGTCTGAACAGAAGCTTTCCTTTCCCGCTGCCCGGAGCGAGTACAGAAAACTAAATAGCATCCGAAATGCAGTCCAGCCTGACATTTCGTTTGCAGCTGCAACTAGTGTTCAGTCTCGTGTGTCTGGTGAGTGCTCGTCATGCGTAGAGTTGAAAAGTGTTGTTGAGAACCTAACTAAACAGGTTGCTTCCCTAACTTCTGCACTTAAAGCGTTATTAAGCACCAAGCAAACAGAAATTGGTTCAAAGAGCTCAGTGTCTCAAGTGTGTAACCTTTCTGCGACGCAGAGTACAAAAGCTCAGCTGTCAAGTAAGACAGCCTCTACCTCAAAGGGAAAACCCCTTTCAGTATCCAAGACGCTTCCAGCGGAAGCGTCTAAATTTTTAAAATCTCCTCCGTCTGGGTCCAAGATCCACGATATGATAGGAGATTCATCGGCCCTAGAAAAGGGCTTTATACAAGTAAAAGGGAAAAAAGGGAAGGAGAAAATTGTGTTTGAAACGTAACTCCTCCGTTGCGAAATACCCTTTAATAGTTTAATTCAATGGAATGTTCGCGGGATCCGGTCTAGGTATGAAGATATAAAGATATTGATCCGGGATAAGTGTCCGTTTGCGCTTTGCCTGCAAGAGACGATGTTACAACCTGATATCCGATTATCCTTTCGTGGATACGAAATGTTTAGGAAAGATTCCCTGCATGGTGGCCCTGGTGGTGGGGTCGCTATATTACTTCACCAGTCAATGCAGGGGATAAATCTGGATATTCAGACGGATCTTCAGGCCGTAGCAATCAGGATAACTGTCCCGGTGTCGGTTTGCGTGTGTAATATTTATTTACCACCAAACACAGACATTTCATACCTTGCCATAAGAGAATTACTGGAACAGTTACCAGCTCCATATATCGTCCTAGGAGATTTCAATGGTCACCATTATTCTTGGGGCTCCTCACTGTGCAATGGTAGAGGTCACATGGTGGAGAGGGTCCGGAGTGATTTAGACTTATGTCTATTGAACGATGGATCTGAAACATTCATGTCATCCTCAACAGGATCCTGGTCGTGCTTGGACCTTACTTTCTGTAGCCCGTCCCTTGTACCACGGTTGTTGTGGAGAGTACTGCCAGACCTGTACGGAAGTGATCATCGACCGGTGGTGGTCGAGTTTTTTGACTACCAGTCTGTCGATGACCTTCCAAAACGATGGATAGAGAAGCTTGCACGGTGGAATGAGTTTTCAAGTTTGATGGAATCTGAATATGAAGATGATGATGATGCACGAAGCCTGTTGTCTTCCTTTGTGGAGAGGATGTCTGTAGCAGCTGCCCAGAGCATTCCTAAAACATCGGGTAAAGCGCGGCGGCCGCCGGTGCCTTGGTGGAATAGTCGGTGTAAGGAGGCTCTTCAGGACCGCCGTAGGGCCCTGCGAATTTTTAGTCGCAGACCTACGGATGCTAACCTGGAAGCTTACCGAAGAGCTCGGGCCTGCTGTAGGCGTATCTTTCTGGAGAGTAAGAGAGAGTCGTGGAGCCGTTATGTTGCAGATATTAATAGGAGTACCCCTGTGACAACGGTGTGGAGAAAACTGCGGTCCGTTTGTGGAAGGATGTCTCCGCACCGAATTGCAGGGTTGCAAACTGACGGTTCCGTGATTACGTCACCAATCGACATTGCGAATGCATTTGGTTCTTCGTTAAGATCAGCGTCTCTCACGTCTTCATATTCAATTCAATTTCAAAATCATAAGAAAACCATTGAATCTCTTCCTTTTCATATAGCGGACACAAATGATCCTCTGAACATTCCTTTTTCAATGCCTGAACTAAGAAAAGCGCTGAAAGTTTCTCGAAATACCTCGCCTGGAGGAGATGAAATTACACTTTCGATAGCGCATTTACCAGACTCCGGGTTAAGGCAACTCCTACATATTTTTAATAAAATATACGCTTCTAGAAAGCTTCCAGAATCTTGGAAAGAAGCAATTGTTGTCCCGATCCTCAAACCTGGCAAAGATAAAACGTTGGCCTCCAGCTATCGCCCCATCTCTCTGACAAGTGTTGTATGTAAGGTGATGGAAAGAATGGTGAATAGTCGTCTCATGTGGTATCTGGAAAAGAATGACTTCCTCGCTCCTGAACAGAGCGGTTTTCGTAGAGGGAGGTCTTCGACAGACCACTTGGTGGCCCTTGAGACGGCTATCTGCAATGCGTTTGCATTGCGGCAGCGCCTCGTTGCCGTATTCTTTGATTTGAAAAAAGCATATGATACGGCTTGGCGACGAGGTATTCTTAATACCTTGCGGGAGTGGGGCATCGCTGGGAACATGTTGGCCTTCATTAAAGACTTTCTGGATGACCGATCATTCCGTGTAAGGGTTGGTCAGAGTTTGTCAAACAGGTTTGATTTGGAAAATGGTATACCGCAGGGGAGTGTAATTAGTTGTACCCTATTTGCGGTTGCCATTAACAATATTGTGAAAAGTTGCGTATACCCTGTTAAATGTTCGTTGTTTGTAGATGATTTTGCGATATATGTTGCATCTAGAAATGTTGTTTCAGCTGAACGAGCCCTACAGCTTACTATATACCGTCTTGAGGAATGGTCACGGCAGACTGGCTTTAGTTTTTCTCCTGAGAAGACTAAATGCATTCAGTTTTGCCGAATACGGACTGATAATGTTCCAAGACTGTTATTAATGGGTCAGCATATCGAAGTTAGCACTGAAATCAGGTTTCTAGGTGTTATATTCGACAAAAGACTTACATGGGTTCCGCATATAAAAGACCTACGGGCTAGGTGCTTAAAGGTGGTTGATATTCTGCGTGTTCTTACAGGTACATGTTGGGGAGCTGATAGATCATGTATGATAAGGTTCTACAAGGCTCTAGTGCGATCACGTATAGATTATGGCGCTGTAGCGTACTCATCTGCTACTCCCACTTCGCTGAGAATGCTTGACACGATCCACAATTCATGTTTACGATTGTCTACAGGTGCTTTTCGTTCTAGCCCTGTTGTCAGTATCTTAGTTGAAAGTGGAGAAATGTCGTTACACAGACGTCGCCAGCAGCTTATATTGACGTACTTTGCCAAGTTGAAAGCTAGACCTTATCATTTTTTGCATGACATCATTCTCAACAACCCTTGTCATGATTTGCATCTGATGAATGCCCGATTGCCTTCACCATTCGGTGTAAGAGCGTTGGGGATATGCAACAACCTCGGTATTGCGATTCCTCGTGTGTACCCATGTAATTCATGTCTCTTTCCACCCTGGACCATCGCTCAGTTACACATTAACTTTGAAATGTGTAAATACTCAAAGGCAGACACAAGTTCTGTGGTATTTAATAGCATTTTCAGTGAGTTAGTTGAAGCTATTAAACCATCTACGGTTGTATACACTGATGGATCAAAGTCGGATGTTGGAGTTGGTTGCTCGTTTGTTGCTAACGGGAGAACCTATTTGTTTGGATTACCTGTGGGAACCAGTGTTTACACGGCTGAACTTTACGCTATTAGTAAAGCTCTGTCTGTAGTCTGTGTGCGTGGGCGTCGGGTGTTGGTGTGCACTGATTCGCTTAGTGCCCTTCAGTCGATTACTGATTTATATTCACGCCACCCGCTAGTTGTAGATGTCCACGGCACCGTGAAGCAGCTTAACGATAGAGGAGTAAGCGTTGTTTTCTGCTGGGTTCCGGGTCATGCTGGAATCTCTGGAAATGAGGCTGCTGATCTGGCCGCTAAGGAGGCGGCACGCCAACCGGCCTTCACGCAATATCTGACTGTGTCAGATTTCGTGGGCCTGGTGAAGCGTGTCATCACTGATTCCTGGCAGGTAGAATGGACTGGCTCTCATGGCAACAAACTTCGGGAAATAAAACGTAATGTTAAGCCTTGGGATACGTCACTGAGGAAGAATAGAAGGGAAGAAGTTGTCATCGCGCGACTTAGAATTGGGCACACCAGATTAACCCATGGGTATCTCATGACGTCTGGTGATGCTCCAGTTTGTGGCAGATGCGATTGTCCTTTGTCAGTCAAACATGTATTGGTTGATTGCGTCTGCTACGCAGCTCTGCGTCGACGATTCAAGATTCCCTCTGACATAAGGAATATACTCGGTGACGAAAGCCCTATTTTGGACGCAACTTTAAAATTTTTACGATCCATCAGTGTTTACAACAGTGTCTGATAGTCTAGGGTGATCTGTAATGTTTTATTTGTTCTATGCAGTTATATTTTATAGTGTATGTTTTTATATTAGTTATTATAAGTGTATATTTATATGTTTGTGTATTTATTATTTTTAATGTTTTATATGTGTATTTGTGTATGTTTTTTATATTTTCGTGGCCCCTTTACAGCCATTGCTGTGATACTAGTTTGTAAGATTTTTAATTCATACGTTGTAATTGTTGTTCAATCTTACTGTGATATTAGATATAAGTTTGTGTTTGTATGTGTATCTTATAAGTTTTATTTTTAATATAAATTTTATTTATAAATAAATTTTTTCTGTGATATTTCTAGTTTTAAGTTTTATATTGTAATACAGGGAGTGCGTTCTACACTCGGGCCCGTTACACCCGTGTGTAGAACAACGGGCGATGATAACCGTCCAGGTTGTTCGCCCTAAAAAAAAAAAAAAAAAAAAAAAAAAAAAAAAAAAAAAATAAAATCAACCTCAGTTTAGCTTAAAAATATACCAAAAATCACTCGTTCATGCTAAACTAGACTCAGTAGCGAAAAATGCTCTAAATAAAAGTTGTAGATCTTTTAATTTCCTATAAATTTGATTATATACACTTTTGTCGTACTTGTGAACGCATGCTTAGGCTGAAATCTTAAAAAAATCAATTTTCACACGTTTTCGCGAGAAAAAACAAAAAATTGCTAATTACTGCTAAACTAACCGTTATACAAAAAAAATGTTTGAAATAAAAGTTGTAGGTTTGTAAATTCCTACGACTTTTATTATGTACATTTTTGCGCTAAAATGCATATACCGCCGCAATCTTAAAAAACCGTTTTTTACGTTAAAACAGCCTCTCTAAGAATTTCAGCAGACATGACGCCTACCCTATCTTGTAAATAAAAAATTTAGTAAACGAGGCGATTTTTTTAAAAAATCGTAGGACCTGTTTTTTAGAAAATCGCAAAAAAGTGAAAAATTACACGAATAAACTACTACTTCCGGTTGACCGATTTTGATTAAAATGTTCGTGTCGCTTCCGGTAGAGGTGTCAAACCTAACTTAAGTTTCAAGTTCGTACGATGTTCCGTTCTTGAGATATTCCATTCACACACACACACAGACCAATCGCTAAAAACATGTTTCTTGGGTTCAGGGGGTCTGAAAACGTGTAGATCCGGTGAAAAATCGACATGAAAACAATAATTTCCTTCCTATATATTCATATGAGCAAAAGAAAGTAAAAATTAGCACCAACTAAATTGTAGAAGTCGTTTTTGAATAAATTGTAAAAATTTGAAAAATTGTAGTAATGAACTACTACTTTAGTTGAGTGATTTTGATGAAAGTTTTTGTGTCCGATTCCCTTATGGAACTATTTAAGTTCCAAGTTTTGAATTCGTATGATTTTCCGTTTTTGAATTAATTTGTTCATAAACATATTATCATTTGGCAAAAACACGTTTTCTTGGGCTCAGGGCACTTGAAAACGTGTAGTCTGGTGAAAAGTGGAAAATCAAAAATTTAACTTGAAAATTGAACATTACCTACATTTCATACACGGCAAGAGAAAGTTAAACAAAAAACACTTCCTAACAAAACGTCACCCACCACAGGGTTGGTCTAGAAGTAAAAAGTCGACGTGGCATTTCAGCTGTTAACAGCTGATTTTCGGAGACGAAGGTTCCTCCTTCAAATCATAGTAAAGATAATTACTTTTATACGGATTTGAATACTACGACATTGGTTACCGGTGTACTTTGATGGTTGGGGTTTAATTAACCATACTCTCTCACGAATGGTCGGCCTGGGTCTGTACAAGAATACACCTCATTTATGTCCTGGTGTTGCTTATTGTTCTGAATTAAACGAAATGAACGTACACTCATTAGGGATTAAAAAAACAAGCCTTAATATACTCACTAAAAAGAATAAAATTATTTTTTGACAAATTTTATAAAATATTTTTAACGTATCGTCGAAAAATTTGGTAAGCGAGATTATTTTTGATAATCATCCAATAAAAAATACCGAACGAATGAAGCTTAAAAACAATCACTTCAAATAAATACCTTATTATGTTTAATAAATTATAAAAAAGTAAACGTGATATCTAAATTTATTTCTGTTATTACTTTTTGTTTTAAACAAAACGTGTTTGTAATATATTGAATGTATTGACCAAGACACAAAGAATAAAAAATTATTTCTAAATTTATAATTTCTTTTTTTGTTTCCTTAATTTTTAACTACTTATAGTAGGAAATAAAGTTGACACGAAAAGAATAGTGTTTTTTCTTTTATTGAATTATTTTTAAAAATAGAATTCCATGCATCTGTGTAAACAAAATAATGTATACTAAAAGTGATTTTATTTTTGTGTTTTAATTTGTACAAATCTATTTTGGTTAGAATAAAAATTTATATATATTTTCGTATAGAGTCAATTTTAGAACACATGAAGTGACTTTAGACATTTCTGGAAGCTCTTTTTGCAGCCAACTTTCAGTGCATTCGTTCACCGTTTTTTTTTTTTTTTTTTTTTTTTTACTTTCTCATGCTTATAATGAATATAGAGAAAGGAAAGTATTGTTTTCATGTCGATTTTTCGAATTTGAGTTTTCACCGGATCTACACGTTTTCATACACCCTGAATCCAAAAAACATGGTTTTAGCGATTGGTCTGTGTGTATGTGTGAACAAAACATCTCAAGAACGGAACATCGTACGTTAAATATACAAGTTGAAACTTGAAACTTAAGTTAGGTACTACTAGAGGACGCAACACGAACATTTTCATCAAAATCGGTCAACCGGAAGTAGTAGTTATTCGTGTCATTTCTTCACATTTTTATGATTTCCTCAAAAACGGCTCCTACCTACGATTTTTTAAAAATCATTTACTACATTTGTATGCTCTACAAGATAGGGTAAGCGCCACGTCTGCTAAAATTCTTGGATAGGCTGTTCTTTCGTAGAAAACAAGGTTTTTTAAGATTGCGGCCATAAAATGCATTTTAGCGCAAAAATATATGTAATAAAGTTGTAGACAGTTTAAAAATCTACAATTTTTATTTCAAATATTGTTTTGTATGACGCTTAGTTTAGCGGTAATTAGTAATTTTCTGTTTTTTCCATGAAAATGTTTGCCCTTAACAGACAGGTGGCGTTTCAATTTATTTACACTCAATCTGTCCGTTGCAGGGCTAAAATAAATAGTGCTGTTTCTTATCACATGGTCAGCCAATTAAATGACTGAATCATTTAAGAACAGAAGAGGTAGAGGTGCAAAAGACACTAATCAGAGTTGTTTCCTCTGAAAGTAATGAATTTCATTATACAGCCAGACCCTGTGGTGAATGAAGTGAAGGTGTCATTTGCAGAGTGGAAAATCTGTGCTTTTCAGAGGGCCTGGCATGCTGATAAGCGTAATTTTTCACTCAGTGAGGAAGGCAATGGTAAACCACCTCACTCCTTGTTTTACTTAGTAAAACCTCTAGAGGTTCAATCCAGCCTTTCGGCTGATGACCTAAACAACATGAAAATGTGTAAAAATCGATTTTTTAAGATTTCAGCCTTAGTATGCATTTTACGACAAAAAAGTGTATATAATCAAATTTATAGGAAATAAACCCTTCATAGGTCTGTGGTAGGTAGGCCTATACTTACCACTGGCAATAAGGTCGATTTTTTTAAAGAATAAGCCATGTAGTTGAACTCTATTGGCATTTTTTGGTTTTATAGATGTTCTCTGGAAAGGAGGCTATCCACATATTGAAATTAGCGCGCAGCGACCATTTGCTTTGTGAGTTACACGAATGTGGTAAGGATTCATACCAGCGTACGCTACCATGTTCTTTTGTTGTTACTTTTGTACAGTGCTTAAAAAATTCCACTTTTTTACAAGAAAGCAAGCATTCATGCTAATATAAAGTTAAGATGAGTTATTAGACACATTTTTCGGTTACATAAAGCTACAAGTTGTTTTAATTAGCATTCTTACCACTAAATATTATGTGATTCCCATTTCAATAAACATTCTTTGGTAAGTATACTTACCAGAGCTTGACATAAAAAAAAAGAAATATATTACTGGTCTGGCACTACAAATAAACTATTCAAGCTCCTGTAAAACAAAATTTAACATTTTACAACATGTATATTTTCCCCGTAGTATTGCCCTATAAAGGGTTAAGAGATCTACAACTTTTAATTAGAGCATTTTTCTGTACAGAGCCCAGTTTAGCATCAAAGACTGATTTTTCGTATTATTAAGCCAAACTGGGTTTTATTTTCATTTTGGATCATTCAATTATGATTAAAATCAGGTTATGTTTGTAAAGGTTAGGTTTTTTTGTTTTATTTCTAATGTTTTTTTACTAATATTAGGTTATATTGTTTATTATTTTCATTGGCATGAGAAAATTGTGTGTGTTTCACACCAGATTCTTTGAATTTGGATCGACCAATTAAGTTTTCTCGGTGTAAGTTTGCCAATAACAGGTAGATGGAGGGTTAAATTATTTGCACTCAATCTATTAGTTCCAGGGATACAAAAAATAGTTCTGTTTCTTATCACATGGTCAGCCAATTAAATGACTGAAGCATTTAAGAATAGAAGAGGTAGAGGTGTAAAATATACTAGTCAAAATTATCTCCTTTAAGAGTAATGAATTTCATTATACATCCAGACCCTGTGGTGAATGAAGTGAAGGTGTCATTTGCAGAGTGGAAAATATGAGCTTTTCAGAGGGCCCGGCATGCTGATAGGCGTACTTTTCCACTCAGTGAGGAAGGCAATTGTAAACTACCTCACTCCTCGTTTTACTTAGTAAAACCTCTACAGGTTCAAACCAGCCTTTCGGCTGATGACCTAAACAACAACAATGTTGATATTAATATGCTACCATTTTTTCAATACTTTCCTGACTTCTTTAACCCTTTCACTACTTAATTTTTCTGGGCCATCAGAAAATTTTTTTTTCTGAATTATTAGCTTTATATAAGTGTTGTAATTGATATAAATAGCAATTTACAAAAAAAAATCCTACAATAACAAAATTATGGCATGTCCACTGTAATGGACATTTGGAGTCGAGGGTTGCATTTTAATAAAAACTTGTAGACAAATAATTATACTATTTTCACCTTTTTATTCAAACTCTACCACAAATAATTAAAATTCTATTACAGTTATTTTTCTATTACTAACTAAGCCTAACACTAATTTCATAAAAAATTTATAATCTAAAAT
The DNA here is from genome assembly GCA_035578175.1 of Catonia carolina. NCBI lineage: Eukaryota > Metazoa > Arthropoda > Insecta > Hemiptera > Achilidae > Catonia > Catonia carolina. The sequence goes on along the minus strand of JAQMRL010000014.1, from coordinate 6,763,085 downwards.
ACATAATACGTTTTATAATAAGAACAAAATATTATTCAACACTATTTATGGTAAACCTCAGGTCTACAACTGAGTTAAACAAAGGTGTAATAGACCACAATAACATCAGTAATAATAATTAACACAAGCAATAATCTAATTTCTGTGGAAAATCATGAAACAGTTTCTTTCTTTCACAAAACACAGGTGTACATTACATTTTGTGCAATAAACATGCGTTTTTTTTGTGCACATTTTGTTCTTACATCTAGTTGCGTCTTTCTTTGAGTCATACTCTGGTAAATGGTCCACCAAATCTTTCTGTATTTCAACTAAGGGCCTTACTTCTATATTCTGCCTTTTACGAGGACAAGGAGTCTCCTCGTCTTGCTGTAAACTGGGTCGACCTCGTTTTTTGCCTGAGCCCACCGGGTTGCCCATTTTTACCATGGCTTCGCCCAAACGTAATTTGAACTCTAAGAGATCAACAAATGATTCATTTCTTCGTTTCATTTGTTCTTTGTACTCTAACCATGAATTAATGCACGCCATGTCTATGGCGTGAAAAAACATTCTTAGAGTCCACTTACGGCTCTTTATAAATATTCTGTAAAGAGCGATAAGTTGGTCTAATTTATCAACACCTCCCATCCCATAATTATACTTTTTAACAACTTCAGGTCTTGAAACTTTGACGTACTTTTTAGAGTTCTTGTCCCACCTATTTACCTCATCTGGTTCACCTACACCTATAAAATTTGATGCTAAAGTGACTGAACGATTGTCAGTCCATTTGCAAATAACTACGTTCCCGTCTCTACTTATTAATTGTTGGTGAAAACCTCTTCCTTTTTTTGCACATTCCTTATCACTAAGAAATGGTGGTTTGCCAAAACGATTTACCCTAATAGTACCTGCTGCAAATATGTGATTGTGTTTTAATTTCTCCAGTAAATTATAAGTACTAAAAAAATTATCATAATATAAAAAATGGTTCTTTTTTTTTAGAAGTTTAGTTAGTTCTAAAACAACTGTAGCTCCTAAACCAAATGACTTAAGATTTGTTTGGTTAAATTCTGTAGAACTACCCTGGTATAATATAAAGTCATAAATAATCCCACTTTTCCCACACATAACAAAGTTTTTCATCCCCCACGGATGAGGTTTTCCCTTTACATACTGTTTGCAAGCATGATGACCTTTAAAAGGAATCATTTGCTCATCTATGCACAGATCTTGCTCAATTTCTAATTGGTTGCACCTTTCTTTTACAAAATTATACAAAGGCCGTACTTTAAAAAATTTATCCGTCGAATCATTAATTTCTAAATTGTCCACGATATGGATATGTGACCGGAGTTGGTAGAAGCGATTACAGGTCATTGTTTCACTAAATATTAGTACATTTAGAGATTTTCTCCAGTACATCTCTATTCTTGGAAATTTTATGACCGACATCAAAATGTGCAGTCCAATAAGTGCACGAATTTCTTTTTCATATGTTGGCTGAAATGTATGACTTTGCTGAAGAGCATACATATTTGTTTTCTCTACTATGAGAGAAATACAATCATCTGGAATATATTTGGAAAAATATTCCACTGGAATGTCAGAATCCAAGAAATTGTTTTTATCTATGCTAAAATCATTAATTATCGGTGGATTAAATTGTCTACTTCTCCACTCGATATTTTTTTTATCGGTAATTAAATCTGCTGCAGAAGCCGAACCAACAGCTGATGTTGATGGTACATCATGTGTGTCATGCTGTAAGAGTTGCAGTACTGGTGCTGCCTGCAGCAATGCTTCCTGCAGTTCCTCATCATCAGAAAAATGTAACGTTTCATCTTCTTTTGGGACAACATCAGCTCCTACAATACAACATAAAACAAAATGAACGACTTCAGCTGATACCATGGAGTAAATTCTTAGTAGCATTTTTGTTTTATGTTCAAATGTTAGGCTTACGTGCTACTAATGAAAATTTACTTACCAATTCTGGTTGGCCTTTTTATGGGCGTGTCATGTTCTACCTCATCATCACTTGACAGACCCTCCATATCTGAACAGTCTCCTTGTAAAATATTTATCATGGATGTGATGTCCTCAGCATTGTCTAGGTCATAGTATATATGGTCACCCATGATCTGAAATAAAACATAAAATATAGTTTACTGCAAAAACAAAGTAATATACAAGTGCAGGTTAATTTGTTATGCATCCACAAACAATAACATAACCTATCTAATAGAAAATCTTCCAAGTAGTAACAGCTGAATAACTAACTATGAATTTTATTTGTATTGTAACATCGCTGAACTAGTATATTAGTATATATAATCTCATTACAATATTATATTTCTATGATAGTACCTATATATTTGATTACATATTATAATTGTAACCATAGTTTTAGGTTAGACATTCAACAAACTATAATTCAAAATACTCATCATTTGTACAAGGATAATGAAATTTATAAAAGTACATAACATACTACTAAATATAAAATAAAAATTTTATACTTACATCATAAAATATAATCAATTGAGTACTGTAAAACACGTGTAGTCACTCAGTAGTTGATCACTTCCAGAAACACAACAAACAACTGAAAACGTAACCTAGAAACTGTGATTGTGAATAACACCGCATGAGTACATATGGGCATTACAATGTACACTGTTTTCAATGTTTTGTTTATAAAATATTATCGCGTATTTTGGTACCAAAATATATGTATAAATTAATTAAATATATTTAAATAGTAAATAACACAAAAGAAATGAAATAAATGCCTAAATAATTTAGTAAATTACAAAAAAAACTAGGGCCGGTTTCCTATATTTGGAAACTGAGAATACTGCATATACAAATTGTTTCTTAGTAATAACCAGAGCACAGGTCAGATAGCAGCACTTCACAGGAACGTAAAGAATATGTCCACTGACATGCCCAAACAGTGGATTGTCATAAAATGAACACAAATCTCTTTGTAAATATACTTAAAGTTAATGGGCATTGAGATGGACAGGGCGAGTGAAAGGGTTAAAACACATATTAGGCACCTTGTCTCTATGTTTAGTGTCTTAAAAAACATTTTCAATCATTGTCATCCATTCTATACAGTTGTCTGTAAAATTGTTAGTCTTCGTTTAACTTTCTCTTGCCCTATATGAATATTTAGGGAAGGAAGTATTGTTTTCATGTCAATTTTTCCAAATCGTATTTTCACCGGATATTATAGGCCTACATGTTTTCAGTTCCCTTGAACCCAAAACACATGTTTTTAGCGATCGGTCCGTGTTTGTGTGAACAAATTATGTCAAGAATGGAATATTGTACGGAGTTAAAAACCCGACTCAAACATTTTTATCAAAATTGGTCAACCGGAAGTAGTAGTTTATTTGTGCAATTTTTCACTCTGCGATTTTTCAAAAACGGACCCTAAGATTTTTTAAAAATCTCCTTATTTACTAAATTTTTTTATGCTGTACAAGGTAGGATAAGCGCAAAGTCTGCTGAAATTTTTGGAGAGACTGTACTCTCGTATAAAAAGTTGTTTTTTTAGATTACAGCTTTAATATGAATCTCAGAACAAGTTATAAAACGTTATAACAAAATCACAGTAAATCACTAATTCCCACTAAACTAAGCGTTATACAAAGAAATGTTTGAAATAAAAGTTTTAGGTTTTTAATACGTATTCTAGAACTTTGATTATACACACTTTTGCCCTACAATGCATATTAAGGCCGCAATCTTAAAAAAACATTTTTTTCTACGAGAGCTCGCATCACGAAGAATTTCAGCAGACCCTGTGGTGCTTACTCTATCTTGTAGAGCATAAAAATGTTGTAAATGAGGCAATTTGAAAATCGTATAAACCGTTTTTGAGAAAATCGCAAAAAAGTGAAAAATTACACTAACTACTACTTCCGGTTGACTGATTTTTATTAAAATTTCGAGTTGGGTTCTCTAGTGGTTTCTAACTTAAGTTCCAAGTTTTAACTACGTATAAAATTCCGTTCTTGAGATATTTTGTTCGCACTCACACACAGGTCAGTCACTAAAAACATGTTTTTTTGGGTTCAGGGGGTCTGAAAACGTTTATATTCGGTGAAAACTTGATTTCAAACAATCGACATGAAAACAATACTTTCCTTCCTAGATATTTTCAATGAATACATGGGTAGGTCAAGAGGAAGAGAAAGATATGTATGGGATTAATAGAAGTAAATGTTTCAGTAATAAACTTTTTCTTTAAAGTACAATTTTATTTTTTTGAAGTCAATGAAACTTTCTGAGCATGTTGAAATAAGAATAAGCTGCGTTCATCACCTGCAAACAGTTCAAACAAAGAACAAAATCTCAGTAACACTTCTTCCTAGCTCTCAGTATCTCAACGTGTACAGAAACACTTCTATTTAGCAACCACCAGACATTCTGTTCGTTACACGACCGGAAACGGCACAAAATTTTAAACAGCTCAAGGAGAATCAACTTACACTGCCGTATCTATACCGGTTGAGTAGGACTACCAACTTCGTATCACAAAAAAATCTCCCTTTCTTAGAAAAAAATTATCAAACATTAACAAATGGGTAACAGGACTAAAAATCACTGTACAAAAAATTCTGCTTTATACAGTACGCGCTCTTGGTATGGTCTCCATTGTTGTGTTGGTTTAACCGACACCAAAGCAGTCGAGCATGCGCACTGATGCTACCCCCTTTACTCCTCGTTAAAAACAAAGGAAAACTCGTGACTTGAGTAACTCTATTTATCAGATATGTGTACAAGAAGTTCAGTTTTATACATTCACCACAGGGTCTGGCTGTATAGTGAAATTCATTACTCTCAGAGGAGATAACTCTGACTATACTAATTTTCAGCGCTGATGAGCTCTGAACGTAATCAATGGCCCCTACCCACTTCATAACTAGCCAATGACTTAACAGCAACGTTGCCAATATTTTCTCTTGTAGCTCTGTTAAATATTTCGACAGCCATTTTTTTGGTCTTTCAATAACAATTATAACCTATAAACATACAATCAGCTGATTATATTATAAAGTATTGCATGTTAACGCGCTCTATAATCGATGTGTTCGGTACGAGATGCAAAACAAGACTGGACTACTGCGGCTCTTAAACGCATGCGCGCATAATGTTTGTCAATGAAACATTCGTACAATCTGACAACGTTGTCAAACGTTCTGATTGGTCAAAACGCGTGGAAAAGCAGAGCTCATCAGCCGTGAAAAGCAATAAGTGTCTTTTTACACTTCTACCTCTTCTATTTTGAAATAGTTCAGTCATATACTTGGCTGACTACGTGATAAGACAGAACTATTTTTTGTAGCCCTGGAAACAACAGATCGAGTGCAATTAATTAACACTGCACCAGTCCGTTATGGGCAAAATCAAATTTATAGGAAATTAAAAGATCTACAACTTTTACTTTACGAATTTTTCTGTATATAGCCTAGTTTAGCGTGAAAGAGTGATTTTCCGTATAATTAAGCCAAACTAAGGTTGGTTTTTATTTTGCATCATTCACTTATGATTAAAATTAGGTGATGTTTTTTGAGGTTAGTTTGTTTGTTTATTTCTAATGTTTTATTATCAATGTTAGGTTATATTGTTCATCATTTGCATTGGCAAGAGAAAATCGTGTGAGTGTTTCACACCAAATTTTTTTAGTACAGTAATATTTTGTTCAATTCTGTTTTGTTCCATTTTATTCCCAATATTACTACTGGGGTATTTTTCGTAACTTGCTATATTAGGTAACTTTGCCTTTAAAGTAAAATTACCAACAATACCAGCAGTTATTTCATGACCAAGTTGACTCTAGGAGTAACTAATTTATACTGACATTTTTCACACCAATTTTTGAGTCCAGTATTTTTTTGTTCAATTCTGTTTTGTTCCATTATACCGGGTGATTTTTTAGTCCTGTTACCCAATTGTTAATGTCTGGTAATTTTTTTCTAAGACAGGGATATTTTGTTTTGTGACACAAAGTTGGTAGCCCTACTCAACCGGTATAGATACGACACTTTGAGTTGATTCTCCTTGAGTTGCGTAAAATTTTGTGCTGTTTCCAGTTGTGTTACGAACAGAATGTCTTTTACCCTAGAACAACGGGTTTTCATTCTTTAACAATATTTTGCTACAAAATCGTATGCGAGTGTAAAAGAATCATTTCAAATTAAATTTTTTGGTGTTCCTCCACTCTATTCTAGTCAATTTCTAGGCTAACTAACCGATTTTTAGAGGCAGGTATTGTTTGCAGCAGAAAACGTAGTGGTCGACCAACTCTCTTGACAGATGACGTTAAGAGAATGTGAAAACAAGATTGCTCAATTCTCCATGGAAAAGTTTACAAAAACTTTCCTCGCATGTTGATTTGTCATGTTCGAGTGCTCAGAAAGCTGCTAAAAAATTGAAATTGTATCCGTATCACATACGATTAGTTCTAGAGCTTCAGCCTCCAGATTTAAACAAGAGATTGTTTTAGGATAAAAGACATTCTGTTCGTAGCACGACCGGAAATGGCACAAAATTTTACACAGCTCAAGGAGAATCAACTCACACTGCCATATCCATACTGGTTGAGTAGGGCTACCAACTTAGTGTCACAAAACAAAATTTATTTTTTTTAGAAAAATATTACCAGACATTAACAATTGGGTAACAGGACTAAAAAATCACTCTGTATTACCAAAATAACTATGGTGTATTTTTCGTAACTTCCTTTATTAAGTAACTTTGCTTATAAAGTAAAATTACGAATGATACCAGCAGTTATTTTATGACCGAAGTCGACTGTAAGAGTAACTAAATAATACTGACATTTGTGAAATTGCTGAGATTTAACACATAAAGTCCATATGGTTTAATGTGTAAAGGAGTATCCGCCTTTGTCATCATTATCAACAACATCCTCTTGAACCATTCTGGTTTGTCCAACCAATCAGAATGTCCCAAATATCTTCTTACGTCCTCGTTCTAAATACAAAAAAAAACTTTTCATTACGTTCAAATTTGTTATGCTTTCTTAAGGGTAAAATTTACCAACACATTTATAAACTTTCCGCACAACATTTTACTATCTCTTTTCCTGTATCTGGTGTGAAACACTCACACAACTTTCTCTTGCTAATGCAAATAATGTCCAATATAACCTAATATTAGTAAAAAAACATTAGGAATAAACAAAAATAGAACTAACCTCAAATAATATAACCTAATTTTCATCATAAGTGAAAGACGCAAAATGAAAATCAACCTCAGTTTGGCTAAAAAAATACGGAAAATCAGTCTTTCACGCTAAACTAGGCTCTGCAGACAAAAATGGTATAAATAATAAAAGTTGTAGATCTTTTTATTTCCTATAAATTTGATTATATACACTTTTGTAGTAAAATGCTAAATAATATATATATATATATATATATGTATATAATATATATAAAATCACGGGTGAGAGAAGAAAGGAGCATTCCGAACGAATGAAGGCTTTTTGGGCAGATAAGAGGAATGACATCCTGAGAAGAAGAGACCAAAATGCATAGTGCTTAACGTGATCCTTAGTTGGTCGATCAACGAATTAAGTAAGTATATATAAAATCATAAATATAATATAAATAAATATATAAAAATCGATTTTTTATACGTTTTTGTGAGAAAAAACCAGAAAATCGCTAATTACCGCTAAACCAAGCGTTATACAAAAAATATTTAAAATAAAAGTTGTGAATTGTAAATTCTCTACAACTTTTATTATATACATTTTTGCGCTGAAATGCATAATAAAGTCGCAATCTTAAAAAAAAAACATTTTTTACGTAAAACCTACTTCCGCAAGAATTTCAGCAGACATGGCACCTACCCTATCTTGTAGAGCATAACAAATGTAGTAAATAAGGCGGTTTTAAAAAAACGCGTAGGACCAGTTTTTGAGAAAATCGCAAAAAAGTGAAAAATGACACGAATAAACTACTACTTCCGGTTGACCGATTTTGATGAAAATGTTCGTGTCGGATCCTCTAGTGGTATCTAATATAAGTTTCAAGTTTCAAGTTCGTACGATGTTCCATTCTTGAGATATTCTGTTCACACACACACAGATCGATAGCTAAAAACAAGTTTTTTGGGTACAGGGGGTCTGAAAACGTGTAGATCCAGTGAAAACTCGATTTCGAAAAATCGACATGAAAACAATACTTTCCTTTCTTCATATTCATACAAGCAAGAAAAGTAAAAATATAATTAAGAAAAGTTATTTTTTCATATCGATTTTTCGAAATCGAGTTGATTTGAATCGTTGATTGATTTTCGGAATCGTTGTTTATTTGAGCGATTTTCCCATTTTTAGTAATTTTATTAAAAACGGCTTCTACATCTTTGTTTAAAATTGTCTCATTTTTGTCCCCAGCGAGACAGGAAAATTGTTGTCTCGTGGTAGAATTATTTTAAAGATTACGATCTTAATATGCATTTTAGGGCAAAAGCGTATAGAAAAAGTTATAGAAAATTAAAAAACTTACAAGTTTCATTCTAAGATTTTGTTTTGCTTTTTGTAGGCTACAAATCAACTAATCATTCTGGTTTCCTATTTATAGTCACACTTACTAAACACACATAGTAAACATCCTAGCCACAGTTAGTTTTTTTTTTTTAATTCAGGAGTTTCCAAACTTTTTGGACTTTCGGTATATCGTGAAGTAAGTGGATAAAAAAATCTTACCCCGTTAATGATTTTCTGCCCGTAGTAACAATAGGTGAAAATAATGAGGCTTTGTGATAGAATCACTGTCATGTACGCAAATTTTGCAAACTTATTGTCGATCTGCAATAAACCAAACAACAATCTTGTAATTCGAATTGGAAAATAATGGCAACCAATATAACATTTTTTGAAATTTTTTAAACCTTAGTAAAAGTGATAGGTTATGGGAAAATGGATCTCGCATCCAATTATCATGCAATACTGTAGAAAAGATTGAATATGCAGTTGGAATATTCTTTGAGATCAACCTAGCCTTTGGTAGAATGTGGTTCGATTGGCATTTATTCATATCACATCAATTTCTCAGTACTTCTCTGTTTCTTTTGGCTGAACGATCATCAGTTTTAAATTTAATAAAGCCCGGAGTTCCACAAGGATCTATTCTGTAACCATTACTGTTCAATATTTACAATGGTGACAATCCTACATCTCATCACAACATACTTTTAACTTCGATTGCCGACGACACACGAATATTTTTAAGTCCTTTCTGCTGTTGATGTAACGTTCACTTGACAATATCTAACTATCTTAGAATCATGGTTTACTAAATGGAGAATTAAAATTAACTCCGATAAAACGAAGCATGTAACTTTTACCCTGAGACGGAAAACCTGCCCAGTAATGTCTATATACATTTAAAACGCAAAATCGCTTCCAATATATTTTAAATGGGAAATCGATTAACTCCTAAAAACAGAGTTCTACCGAACGGATTTTTATAATTTTTACTTTGTTTTAAAGAGAATTCTTTCCTGATTTGCCGAAAAGTTCTAAACTTGAAATTCATGCTAATACGAGCTTCATTTTACGAAATTATAAATTTCGTTTACAAATTTGAAGGTTACTTATATTTTTGGCAGTAACGTGCTATAGCCTAATTTAAGTTTATCATGAAATTGTACAGAACATAATTTGTAGAAGACATTTAATTGAATAAAGCCATGTTTTTCAATATAATTTAGAGTAACATTAGCCCTATTAATTGCAGTTTGAAATTTGCAAGGCGCAAAGTGGGTACAGATTCTGTGATATTCGAACAGTGTTGCAAAGTCAAATTCTGCCATTCCCCACCCTCTTGTTCGCAATACGTTTGTGAATAGTATTGACACATATAAAGTTACAAATACACGTACAAAATTATGTAGTAGCGGTAAAAGGATAAGAGTTTGTAATAGGCCATGAAATAGGTCGAGGAGCATTGAAGAAGAAAGACAATATTTATTCTCAGAATTTCCGCATACCACGCCTACAGTTGCACGTAGGATGAAAAGGTTTGATTTTAGGCTAGGTTTGATTTATGTATAGCTTTTAGGCTAAATAAGTTACCAACCTCGAACAGGCACATGAGAAAAACACAGCTTTGAAAACAGATACTCTGATTGCCCGCAGTTACCACAAGGGGCGCACCTTCGTTCAGTAGTTTCACATTTCTAGAATAAAATAAACCAATCATATAATAACAAATTAATGTAATACTTGAAAATTTATTGTTTTATAACTTTGAAAATCTGGTGTGAAACACTCACACGACTTTCTCATGTCAATGCAAGATTTTCTCAATTTTCATGAAAAAAAACCAGAAAATTACTAATTACCGCTAAACTAAGCGTTATACCAAGAAATGTTTGAAATAAAAGTTGAAGGGTTTTAAATTTTTTACAACTTTTATTATGTACATCTTTGCTCTAAAATGCTTATTAAGGCTGCAATCCGGAAATTACCACAGGCTGAAAACCACAAGACTTAAACAGCAGGAACCGACGAAACGACAGAAAGTTGTGTACTCTGACAAGGAACGGCAGAGAAGATCGGATGGATTGAGGGAATACTGGAGAAAGTTCAAGGAAGGAAACATCAGAAAAGGACTCCAAAAACTGAAAAATTGAACCGCAAAAATTGAAATGAGCTTTTTTTAGTTTGATGAACTTATGTAGTCCTATGTGGCTTTATTACTTCTATCAGTAACAAATTAATGTAATACTTGAAAATTTATTGTTTGATAACTTTGAAAATCTGGTATGAAACCCTCACACGGCTTTCTCATGCCAATGCAAGATTTTCGTGAAAAAAAAACAGAAAATTACTAATTACCGCTTAACTAAGCGTTATACCAAGAAATGTTTGAAATAAAAGTTGAAGGGTTTAAAATTTTCTACAACTTTTATTATGTACATCTTTGCTCTAAAATGCTTATTAAGGCTGCAACTTGAAAAAACAATTTTTTCTACGAGAGAACAGCCTCTTGAAGAATTTCAGCAAACATGGCGTCTACACTATCTTGTAGAGCATAAAAAATATAGTAAATGAGGCGATTTTTAAAAAAAAATCGTTAAGAGTCGTTTTTGAGAAAATCACAAAAAAGTGAAAAATTACACGAATAAACCACTGCTTCCGGTTGACCGAATTTGATGAAAATGTTCGTGTAGGGTCCTCTAGTAGTATCTAATTTAAACCTTTCAGTACCGACGTCCGTAAAATCGGACATCGATATAATATTTTGCGTAATTATAACATCCGGTTTACCGGACATCCGTAGGTTAAGCATAAAGTGCCAACGTCCAGATAACCGAACATTTTCAAAAAAACTTTTGAAAGATTAACAAAATACTGTATTTTGAAACCGCCTCCGTGACGTAGTGACTAGAACGCGAGCCTACAAAGCGAAAGATGCCGGGTTCGATTCCCGGCTAGGGTCTGGAAATTTTAACAGCTAAAACCACCGTTAATGTACCAAAACCCACAGTAGTTACTAATGACCAAGCTGTCGATATGAATTTAAATAAACTAAAAAAACTATTTTGAATATTTTTAGTGTTGGAACGATTTATTTTTTTGGAACAAAATCAAAATTAATTTTTAACAGGACATTTTATTTTTCTGTAACGTTGCAATTTTGGTCGGCAATGGCAGGCTTACGCCTGAAAGTTTTTGAAATAAGGGCTGGCACTTTTTTTATACTTATTCAAATTAAGTGGCACTTTAGATCAAACTTTTAAATTGTTTCGGCACTGGAAAGGTTAAGTTAGAAGTTTCAACTTCGTACGATGTTCCGTTCTTGAGACATATTGTTCACACAGAATAATGTCTAAAAACATGTTTTTGGGTTCAGAGGGTCTGAAAACGTGGTATATCCGGTAAAAACTCGATTTCGAAAAAATCGACATGTAAACAAGATCCTTTAAATCCATGTAGGTAAGAGAAAGTAAAAAAGTATGAATAGTATTGCCCGTTCCTAAGCTTTGTGCAGCTGAGAGGAATGCATGACGTCACTACTACTGTGAGAGATTGCGTTAGTAGTAGTAACGTTTTACTTGTACAATGTTTGTGGTAGTCAGGGGTACTATCCAAACTACATATATTTTGTGTCGCCGTATACAGCGAATAGTGAAAACAACACCCACGTATGTCACCGCACTAGACAGCCTAGTGCCCAGCGAAGAGCAATGAGATGATTAGTACAGTACAGTATAAGACATAGCAGCAGTCTGGTACTTCGTCTGTCCCCTTCATCCCGCAGCTGCACAAAGCTCGGATTCACACAGTACTACTGTCAGTTTCTTAATCATAGACACCCGAGTTTGAAGCCTTGCATCTCCAAAACTATGAAACGGATTTCAACATATTTTACATCAAAATTTAGCTAATTTTATTTTGCGTTGAACCTTCATAGTCCTTTACTTTTAATGTCGTTAAAAAATTGTCATATCGAGGTTGGAAGACAAAAAGACCCCGTTTTTTGAAACTGCAACAAATTTCATGCGTTTAGAGGCGTGTAACTTGATAAGTATTTGACCGAAAAGTTTGAAATTTTAACACAACATAGACAGTTATATTGTTACAGCGGGTATGAAATTTCAAATTCGTACGTTATTTAAATTTTTATTTATTAACAATATTCTGAACCCTTGCTATCTCGGTAACCGCTTGATCGTTCGGCACGGGCAAACTATAGTTTTATTCAGCGTAAAAAACTTAGTACAGATATGTTAATAATATGAAATATCGATTGGCCAATAATGTGGTAGAATTTTTTAAATTTTGAAAAATTGACTGGGTAATGCACTACTGGAATTGCGCTACTATCCATTTTGCTTGAATCTGACTGTCTACCTGAATTCACAATCCAGTCTGTCAATTCAGGTAGACAGTCCGACAGGATGTCACGTACACAAACTAGTAACATGGATAGTAACACCCGCCCCCGCATTACCATTCTATTTTTTAAAATTCTAAAAATTCTTCCACAACATTGGCCAATCGATATTTCATATTATTAACATATCTGTACTAAGTTTTTTTACGCTGAATAAAACGATAGTTTTATTCAGCCCGTGCCGAACGATCGAGCGGTTACCGAGCTAGCAAGGATTCAGAATATTGTTAATAAATCAAAATTGAAATAACTTACGATTTTTAAACTTCGTACACGCTGTAGCAATATAATTTTCTGCGTTGTGTTAAAATTTCAAACTTTTCAGTCAAATACTTTTTGAGTTACACGCCTCTAAACGCATGAAATTTGTTGCGGTATCAAGAAAACCGGGTCTTTTTCTCTTTCAACCTCGATATGGCAATTTTTAAACAACATTAAAAATATAGGACTATTAAAGGTCAACGGAGAATAAAATGAGCTAAATTTTGATGTAAAGTATATTGAAATGCAACTCATAGTTTTGGAGATGCAAGGGTTCAAACTCGGATGCCTATGATTATGAAACCGATAGTAGAGAAGAAAATTTTAAAACAGCATATTCCTCAATAGTTCAGCGCCATCTAACCTACATAATCATATATTAGGGTACGACTTAATATGCAAACTTAGACCCCCTAGTAAAACATCAAAAATTATTAATCAAAAAAATAAACAACAAACCAAATTCATCTCACCTTATAATCTTCTGATGACATCTTATCAGATATACCAAATAATCCCGTAACATGGCATCATCAAAATATCTCATCTCATGAATTTGTTTTACATCGAAACAAAACAATTGAATATCGATATATATCGATTGAAACGATGCAACGACAGAACCAAAAGCACAATAGATATGACCCAAAACATTAAGCAAACATATTCCTTGTAATAGATATGCCAGAATATAAATTTCCAATACATCATAATTTGGTGGATACCAAAATACACTTGGTAATAAATAATTTTGGATTTTAAAATCTGAATTCATATTTTGATAGAATACAATATAAATTGTTACGAAAAAAGGAAAAAATGTTAGTATAAATATTATTATAAATAATAAAATCCCGGTACGATTCAAGGCTCTATCCTGGTCCCGTTTATGTTTAAATATTATTTTTTTCCGAATTTCATTGGTCTTTCGATTTAAATGGTATTGTTCAAAGGTTTTATCCATTATTTCTAACAATATTTCAATTTTCTCTCTCATCCGTATATATTCCATTGAAAAACACATGATCGATAACAACACATTGATGTCTTTTAGTCCCATTAACCTGAAAGTTCTTACTGATTCAACTTTCCAATATTTTACCAAATATATTATTATGTTTAAATTCATTATCAGTGATAATACGATCGTGAAAATTGGTAGTTTTGGTAGTTTTTCATCGTTTCTATACCCCAACCATTTTAGAGCTTTTCTGATTTTTTCATTTGCCAACATCTTTCTAGCGTATTTAAACCTGAAACATCAAAACACGTTGTCTCTTAGGGTGATTTAGAAAAATACGGCAATCTCTCGGTAGCTCAATCTATAACTAAAAATTTGGTGTGAAACACTCACAACTTTCTCTTGCCAATGTACATAATGAACAATACAACCTAATATTAGTAATAAAACATTAAAATTAAAAAAAAACTAACCTCAATAAACTTTTCTTTTTTTTAGCTTTTATTTGTTATTGGGAACTGTACTTTGTTGACAACTACCAAATTTTATCGCTGCTTTTGGCTGTATTATTTTGACGTGGATTAGGCTTGAGTATAAACAGGGACCCCCAGTAGAGTTTGTTCACGGATGGCTGTCAGCTGGTCACCCAACAAAGTCGCTTGCCCAATCGGTGTTACTTAACAAATAATCGCAACTTTCTACCAGCTGAGTGACTGGGCTGGCCTGAAGGCCCCTCAATAAACATAACCTAATTTTAATCATGAGTGAATGACGAAAAATGAAAACCAACCTTAATTTGGCCTAATAATACAGAAAATCACTCTTTCACGCTAAACTAGACTCTGCTGAGAAAAATGCTCGAAATAAAAGTTGTAGATCTTTTAATTTCCAATAAATTTGATTATATATACACTTTTGTCGTAAAATGCATACTAAGGCTGAAATCTTTAAAAAACAAATTTTTTACACATTTTCGTGAAAAAAACCCAGAAAATCGCTAATTACAGCTAAACTAAGCGTTATACAAAAAATGTTAGAAATTAAATTGTAACATAGTCAACAATAAGAAATGGGTTGTTGAGTTTTTTACCTTATTTAAATTTTGCATTGTACAAGCATTCAAAAGAAAGGGTTAATAAAGATTTGCACTAACTTGTTAAAAATAAATTCAAATTAAGTCAAATTGATCAGTGAATTAACTCTAAGTGACGGTTAAGGAAGATAATACTAACATCCATGACAGGCCATTTTCACTGTGTTGCCGAGTTTGACAGTAACTTCAAAACGGTAAGAGATATTTGAAAACGGTTTTCACCAGTGGATTTTTCGCGAAATTCTACATGGAATCGATGTGCCACATGACCACCTTTATATATAAAAAAAGTTGCATTCAAAATGGCGGAACAAATGTACGAACATGATTTTCAGTAGTTTTAATTCACATTCATAAGATTATATTGTGTTTTGAAGAATAACATCACTAGTTCGCGAAATATTTCGCCGTGCTCGGTTTTTTGGGACACCCGGTACAAGTGCACTTAATAAATTTTATGAATTGAAAAAAAGAAAATGTTAGTATACATCCAGTTTTGTGCCTCTCTGACAAGTCTCTTCATTTCACAGACAAATACTACTTCCTCCGGTTATTGGATTTTGATAAAAATGTATGTGTCTGTTTTCCTTGTTTTCCTAACTTCAATTCCAAGTTTCGTGCTCGCCTGTCATCATGCGGTCTTGGGTTCGAATCCCATTCAGGCACGGCATATTTTCATACGTTACAAAAAATCATTTCATCCTTCACAGTCTGCATTAGCAGTAATTACAGAACAGTCGGACGTTAAACAAAAAAACCAAAAAAATAAAATTCCAAGTTTCAACTTCGTACGATTTTCCGTTTCTTTCACAATCACAAACCAATCGTTAAAAAAATTAGGGCTCGAGGGATCTGAAAAAAACCTGGAAAAAGGCGTATTTCCGGTGAAAACTTGATTTCCAAAACTCGACTTGAAAACAATACTTTCCTTACCTAATATTTCATGCAGGGCAAAAGTAAAATTATGTATATACTTATTGAAAAGTACATGAACATTTGTTAAATGTGTATTTTGAAAAAAAGTGTAAGCGATGATTACCATCCAATAAAAATGCCAAACGAATGAAGCTTAATATAAAACCACTTCAGATAAATACCTTTCTAATAATATAATCATTTTATAAAAAAATAGTTATATTTATTTCTGTTATACATTATTGTTTACACACAAAACAGATTCGTAATGCATTGCATGTGTTGAGCGAGACACGAAGAATCGGAAATTATTATTAGATAAATGTATTTTCTTTTTTCAGCGTGTCGTTAATTTTTAATCGCTTGCAGTAGAAAACAAAGTTGACACGAACTAAAAAGCATTGTTCTTTTATTTTATAAGTTGAACATATATTTAAAAAAAGAATTCTGCGGGTTTTGTAAACAAAAAAATAATATAAAAAGTATATTTTTATTTTTTCTTTGTTCCTTGATTTATACGAATCAATTTTGATTGGTAGGGGATTTAAAACGTTATAACCAATAAAGGTAAGGTGTTCTTTTTATTCACGATTGCATCGGTAAACGTTCAATTCTTTTTTTTACTTCGTTTAACGTTGCATCAACTACTGTGGCCATTAACGACGACGTTGGGTTTGTAAAGGGATTTGAAATTTAGATTAAAATGAATGTAATGAATGAAATAAATAATGAAATGAACAAATGAACGCAATGTATTTTTATATTTAAGTTGAATGAATATTTAATGAACGATTGAAAATTTACTTAATTTAAATTGACAAATTTGAATTACACAAATTATTAATTACTGATCTTTGACTTCAATTTATTTATTGATGACACTTTTTCTTATAATACTAAATCTTTAATTAGGTTAATTGCAATTATATAATGTTAATTTAAATGAATTTATGCATATCTAATGAGCTCAAAATTAAATATGAAAATTTTTAAATATAGTTACGAGATGAAGTTCTTGGAGTTTCTTCTTATGTGTGCCTTCTACCATTGACCTGGTTCGAATGGGGGACTTCACCATTGTTACAATCGGTTTTATAGTATTTAATTAATTCTTTCATAAATTTCATCTGTTGGTTTCAAAATAATTATGTTGTTGAATTCAGTTTCATAATTCATTTAGATCTTGACATTGCATTAATTTCCTTTAATTAAATTTTAATTAATTGAAATTATTTATTTAAAATTTATACTTCATTTGTTTTTAGTGGCTTCGCTTCCAATAAGTTTAACTATTTGACTGCTGGAATTATTATTTATTCTTCTAATATTTCTCGTTAAATTTTAGTTTCATGAATTTAATTCTTGATACAAAATATTAAGATAACTGGAAATTATTTATTCTGATGATTAATTATTTTATTATTTAATTATTCATTTGAAATTCTCCAACAATTGACTTCTAATCTTGATATTTGATCAACGATACTATGCAAGATAGATGCTATTCTACAGGTTGCAACTGTGAAGGATTATTTGTAACGTATGAAAATATGTCGTGCCTGCAGTGGGATTCAAACCCAAGACCGCATGATGAGAGACGAGCACGTTACCAACTACGCCAATGCGACCGCATTTTTTTGTTTTTTTGTTTCTCTTGTTTTATATGAAATATAGGTAAGGAACGTTATGTTTTCATGTAGTTTTCACCCGAAATACACGTTTTAACGTCCCATGAGCCCCTAATTTTGTTTTTTTACATCGTTCTGCGTCGTGTGTGAACAAAATACTTGTAAGCCTAACTGAAAACGGAAAATTGTGCCAAATTAAAACTTGTTTGTCTTACTGTCGATTTCTTTAGCTAAAAATATGAAACTGACATGTAACAACGCGGATTGAAATCAGGTAAGTTTTGGTGTATAGTATGTTAAAATTGAACAAGCGGTTTTGAAGAAACAAGGCTCCAAACTTGGGTATCAGTAATAAAGAAATCGACAGTAAGACAAACAAGTTTTAATTTGGCACAATTTTCCGTTTTGAGTTAGGCTTACAAGTATTTTGTTCACACACGACGCAGAACGATGTAAAAAAAATTAGGGGCTCATGGGACGTTAAAACGGTATACGTTAAACGGCATGCCGTAAAAAGACTTTTCGTATTTTAAAAATTTGAGAATTTCAAAAATTTTGGAGGGGCGTAGCACCCCCTCCTACGGGGTCCGGAAGAAAAATTTCAAAAAATTCTCGTGTTTCGGTTTTATGCCGAACACGTTATATAGCGGAAATTTGGACTCAAAGCTATTTTTGAGGCGTAAGAAATAAGTAACTTGAAACCCGGATACGCAAAAAAGTCAAAATTTGGTGTTTTTGATTTTCGTAACGAACGGGTATCGAAATGGACTTTTTGGTTATATATTCTTAAAGTAGGCCTACTTTGGTAGGGGAACAAAAAAGCCTTTGCACACAACTAGGTCCGATGAACCGTTAAGGAGATAAAAAGACACCCCCCCCCCCCCCGTTAAAAAGGGGTGTTTGAAAAATTTAGAGAAATGAAAATTTAATGTATTTTTAACGCTGAAAAAGATCCTGTTAAAAGATTTTAAAAATTTGAAATTTTTTAAATTTTTGGGGGCGTAGCATCCCCACTGACACGGGACCTAAAATTTTAAAAATGTTCCTTAATTCCGCTTGAAAGGGTAAGGTGGTGCAATTAAGAAAAGTGCAAGAAAATTGTTCTCCGGGCGTAAAAAAAAATAAAACGTGATATCAGAAAGGGTCAAAAAGCCTAAATTTCGTTTTTTGAGTTTTCACAGCGAAAGGGTGCAGTGAGAGCAACCTTAGTAACATATTCTGAAACGTCTCCGGGAGACGAACAAAAAAGTTTCTGAACACCTATTAGCTTCGACGCACAGTTAAAAAGTTCAAAATTTTTACCCCCTCCAATACCCCCCTGAAATACGCGACCCGAGATTTCGGATTTTTCCTAGGGGTTCTAGCTATAGGTCGAGTGGACCACACCGCCAGTTCAGCCGAGCGCCCAGATGGCTGTGATTTTCTCGTTTTCGGGTTGTCCGAAATCGCCCCTTTTCCGACGCCTGGAAGCCCCCGGGGTCGTTTTTCAGGCGACTCATGGTAATAAAAATTGTACGATTTTAAATTCTCTACAACATTAACTATATACTTTTTTGCGTTAAAATGCATATTAAAGTCGCAATCTTAAAACAACAATTTTTTTTCAAGAAAACAGCCTCACCACGAATTTCAGCAAACATGGTGCCTACTTTATCTAGTAGAGCATAAAAAATTTAGTAAATAAGGTGATTTAAAAAAAAATCGTAGGAGCTGTTTTTGAGGAAACCGCAAAAAAGTGCAAAATGACATGAATAAACTACCACTTCCGGTTGACCGATTTTGATGAAAATGTTCGTGTCGGGTCCTATAGTGGTATCTAAATTAAGTTTAAAAGTTTCAAGTTCGTACGATGTTCCGTTCTTGATATATTCTGTTCACACACACAGCCAAATCGCTAAAAACATGTTTTTTTGGGTTCAGGTGGTCTGAAAACGTGTAGATCCGGTGAAAACTCGATTTAGAAAAATCGACATGGAAACAGTATTACTTTCCTTCCGATATATTCATACAGGGAAGAGAAATTAAAAATGTACGCCTGTTATAGGTCAACGCAGAATAAAATGAGCAATTTTTTGATGTAAAGTATGTTGAAATCCGACTCATCGTTTTGTAGATGCAAGGGTTCAAACTCGGGTGTACATAATTATGAAACCGACAGTAGATACAGTAATAGGGGAAAACAAGTATTTAACAAGTATATAAGTAAGGCATAAAATAATAACAAAAGATCTGTACTTACGGTTGTATTGTATCCCAGTGTATATCGAGGATATACTATAAGCGCGTCAGCTCGTGATCCGTGTGAGGAATTTCTGTTACAGTATGCAGTGAAAGATTATACTATTCATAAAAAAAACATTTATCATAATGTTCTTGTCATTATATAGTAACCTTTTGTTTTATTATTTCAATTTATTCTATAATATAGTAACTCTTTTACTTTTCTTTCATTGTATTTATTAATATTTAGCAATTATTTACAGTTTGAGTCAGGCAGTCCTCAGGAATTAAAATATGCACGTAGCATAGAAAATAAGGAAATTAAAAAATATATATTTCATAACATTAATTTATAGGCCTAAATAATTAGTAGCAAATTATGATTATGATTTTTTTTACCTCAGTCAAATGGTTAAGCCAATTCCGAGTCCTTTACGCGATTCTTCATCACAGTTTTTTATAACTGATGCAATAATTTGTCGCACTTCCGAATGAATTACCGCTTTATTTTTCCGGGAAGACATATTAAAATAAAACAAAAGATATGAAAAATACACGTTGAAATTTACCTAACACAAAACAAATAACTTTTGGCACGTTAACACACTTTAATTTCAAAATAAAAATCACTTTAGTGATCAAAAACCATGAATAATGATTAACACATCCGAGAAGCATTAGCACAAATGTACAACTGTATATTGTGACACGTGTATCCGTTGTGAAAAGCAATAATACGTAGGCCTATAATAAATATATAGACATAATAATAATATTTACATGATGACTAAATGTTTTTGGACTGCACGATAAGACAAATATATTACTCGCATTCTATTATGCCACCCGCCCCACTTCCCCAGGCGACAGAGATCATGAGCTGGCGCGCGTATAGTAGATGTTGACTGTTACGTCTCCGTTGGTATTACTAGTATACATTTGCGCAAATGGAACGTGATCTCTTCATCAATTTGATAAAACAAAGAACAAAACTTTTTACGACACAGTTGAGTTAAATCAAATCGCTTATTACCACTTTTATTAATTTTGTATTTAAGAAGGAAAACCGGTTATTTGTCCCCAAACACTAACTTTTTTTTGGTTTAACGTCCGACTGTTCTGCAATTACTCTAATGCAGACGGCGAAAGATGAAATTTTTTATACTAGGTAACGTATGAAAATATGCCATGCCTGAATGGGATTCAAACCCCATGATGAGAGGCGAGTACGTTACCAAATACGCCAATGCGGCCGGCTAACTTAGATTTATCTTTCGTTTTTAATTCTTGGACTTTTTCCGTTATTTCAGATCATGAAAATATCGTGTGAATGCACCTTTACTGTTCGACCCAGCAACTGCCTGAACGTACTCTGTACTGTTCGATTAGCAATCGCTTAATTCTTTTATTTTCATTATATTTTTGGTTGTTTTTTCCTTCATTCTTTTACAAGTTTCACAAATTAATTAATTGTGTCGCTTCTTAGAGGTTTACTTATTCTACGAATTGCTTCATTACACACCCAGCGATCCTGGCCAGTGGTGTTCATTATCATATCGTGTCCATTTAAACAAATGCGTGGAATATGCAATATTCCTTTCTCTTGAAGGAAACGTATAGCTCTTTCCTTAGTAGAAATAATAGGAGCCAATTCCAAAAGATTCATTATGGCCTATGTTTCGAATAGACACTTTTACATCCTTAAACTACATAAGTGAGCATATCGTGAGATCAAAATCCATCGAAAATTCACTTATACAACAGTAAGTATATAGTACTTACAGATTAATTTCAAACCAATTTGCAATAACCACAAAATTTTTCATAGTAGTACACCATTAATTAGTAGCGCGCATAATATTAATAAAACATACTAGAATAGCTTACGATAAAACGAAAAACGGTAAACCAACACTATTACGAATAAATAAACGTATTATACAATAAAATTAAAAGTAGACCTTTCTTGTAGATAGAACGTATACAAAAACAACGAACGCGGTATAGAAACTTTTTGTTATCAATAATAATAAACAAACAAGGTTATGAAACATTTCATTATTCTGAGCGACGCTAGCGCTAATGTTGCGGTCCGCCGCCACAAAAATTTAAAACCATACATAAAATTAAAGTTAAAGAAAATAAAAAACTGTTATTTTAAGAGTTTTTTCTTCAATGCTCAATTTAGCGGGAATTAGTGATTTCTGTATTTTGCTCATCAAAATATTGCAGTCGAATAAGTTGATTTTGTTAGTGCGTCATCCATAAATGATTACATTAAGTTATGTTTTCATTATTTACATCGGCAAGAGAGTGTTTTACATCAGATTTTTGTATTTTTTATTTGTACCTACTAATGTATTTTGGTTGGTATATAGAATCTATAAAATTGTATTAACGTGTAAAGGTTAGGATGTTTTTCCCACCCACTATTGCACCGGGGAGTTTATCCATACGGTATTTTATTTTATTTTTTTTTGTTAATTGCGTCCTGGAAACTCCCAAGAAAGCCAAGTATAGGACATGTCAAGAAGTTATAAGTTAATACATAACACCTGAATAACCATATGTTATTTCAATCATGTATTGACCTATTATTGCAAACTTACTATACGTAAAAACCTAAATACAACGTGTGTTCTTTTAAAATATACACAATACCTACACAGTTTTCTTAGCATTCGTTTCAATGCTTTTGGTGTTTATTTTTTATAAAAGTTATTTTTATAAAATATTATTTAGAAAGATATTCTTGTACACTATAAAAAAGTTTCATCAATAAAGTAATTTTTCAGATTTTTTTAAGGAATGCAAATTATCACATTTTAAAAATTAGGGTAATTTATTGACTTCTCGTATTTTTCCCCGTTAAGGATTTTTTTTAAAAAAATGGAGTGTTGGGGTTAGGTAGATAACAATTGTTTCTGTTTCTTGTGGCCGTTGAAATTTTGCCTAACATACATTATCAACTCAGAAATGTAGAGTGATGCAACTTAAAGCAATTTAAGCTCCTTAAATAATGACCTGCATGAAATGAACTGGTTAGCTCCCACCATACTTTTGTAGTTTTCTTTTGAATTTTAAAAATCCTATCCATGTTACCCATACTAAATGTGTACCAAAACGGATAAATGAGACAGAATTAGTCCATGATTAGCTACTATTAGTGATTTTTTTTTATCATTTAATCTGGCAATTTATTTTAATGCAAATACCCCAGATGATATTTTATAACAAATTTGATTGGTATAGAAATCCCACATCAAATATCTATCTAGTAATACTCCTAGGAACTTCACTGTTTCTATAATGCTCTTTTATGAATAAATACATCCACTTTTCTACTTTCTGTAATGTTATGTTTGTTCTTGAACTGCAAAAGTACTGGTACTGTGCGAGTTGTGGATTGATGATTATTCAGTACAATGAACCTGCTCACAAGGTCTTATCTAAGGGTAAGCGCACAGTGAACGCTGGTCGCTTACAAGCAGGAGCCTGCTAGTAGGAATAGGCCTTTATATTTTAATCGTACGTCTCACAGTAAATGCTGTGGAGAAAGCTGTGCATATCAGCTCACTGGTTTGTCTTGCATAAACCTGCCTGCTGCTTGCTAGCAGGTTGCTAAGTGTACTTGGTGTCTTATAATACATATTCATAAATAATAACTTGTTAATTAATTTTTAACAGGTTTATAAAACTAACTTTCAAAGATTATTACTGGCCAAACAATGCTATATTATATTGAATATCGGTAGTCAAAAAGTTCAAAATACGTTTAAAATGTTCAAAGTTATCACAAATCTTTCTTCCGGTAATATTGGTTGCTTGTGCAAGTTGCACCATTGTTTTTGAAAAAGAGTTCTACTTTAGACAATATAAAATTAAAAGTTTCCAGTCATTATCATGCATTTAAAAAACCTGTCCCTATCTTTTTTAATTGCAGAAAAAGATGAGAATGCCAAACAATTTTCTGCTCTTGTTATAGTCACTAACGGTATCATTTTTAAATGATAATAATTTCGTGGAAACGTTTTCCATTAGAAATAATTCATCATGACTGCTGCTACTGGAACTCATGTTGAGTACCGACAACTGAATGAAGGTTAAGCGTGTAGTTACATGCTCCCACTATGCGCATTCGCCACTGTGAATCGGTACCAGTGACCAGCGTTCACTGGGCGCTTACCCTAAGTAGCAGTTTCTGGCCAGCAAAAATATTACTGTGAACATTCACCTGTTTGGTTCCCTGTAACTTTTTTAATTCCTTAAGTTAAGGGTACCCAGGTTTTTCTCAGTTAAAGATAGTCAGGTGAAAATGAAAAATCCTTCCGAAAACTATTTTCAGCATCAAATGCAGAAGTGGGTGAAAGCTAAAGGTGATTTTTTGCAGGTAACTAATCATGTAAGCGCACTGATTTGTTGGAACAGTCCATTCTTTTTGTGTCATACCTCGTATTACTTTAGTTACAAATTAATCAACTACTATTATGCTAACTTTAATACTTATATACTTACTGTTCGGTTTATTCATCTAGAACACTGTGATGTCAGGCTTGTTTCCGTACGTACAGTCCGTTCGTGTTGCAACTGTATACGAAAATGGTAGCATGCTACTGTTAATGGAATTTCTCTACTTTTAGTTAATATTACAGTATTATCATTATAACTTGCAATTTATTATTATGAAGTAAACATAAACATATATTTCGTAACGGAGATGAAGAGATCAGTTTTGATTCTTTCTTAATCCTGCGGATGAAATAACGAATACATCTGTTGAAGCCACAGTTCGTTCTTTAATTTTTTTAGGATCCTTCAAAAACTTACCCGCTTTAGCTTCCTTACCCATGTAATCCAATAAATTAGAAAGCACTTCACATGTCTGGCTGTGAATTATTTTTCCACACAATTTAGACATTTTAATTTAGGCAAATGCTACAACTGATTACTTAACTTTAACTTATTACTTAAACTTAATTTATTATAAATAAATTACAGAATAAATGAAGTTTATCACCTTACCTTAGGTTGCTTATTAAAGTTTAAAAAACTTAACGCGCGTTTTGGTGGTACCACCTTCTTCAGAGCATATTTTAAAAAAAATAAAAATAAAAATTTAGAATGGTGTTTCCATTCAGTCATTTAGATTAAAATATACGATACGATTCGAACTTGGCCGACATAATAGTGTCCCAGATAGAGAAACTATTAAACTGTGGATGTCAAACTTTAGAACATTTTCGTGAGAAAAAAAAACATAAAATCGCTAATTACCGCTAAACTAAGCGTTACACAACAAAAATGTTTGATATAAAAGTTGTAGAATTTTAAATTCTGGAAGACTTTACTTACATACATTTTTGCACTAAAATGCATATTAAAGTCGCAATCTTAAAAAAACAATTTTTTACAAGAAAATAGCCTCACCAAGAATTTCAGCAGACATGGGGCCTACCCTATCTTGCAGAGCATAAACAATTTAGTAAATAAGGCGATTTAAAAAAAAATCATAGGAGCCGTTTTTAAGAAAATCGCAAAAAAGTGAAAAATGACACGAATAAACTACTACTTGCGGTTGACCAATTTTGAAGAAAATGTTTGTGTCGGGTCCTCTAGTGGTATCTAACTTAAGTTTCAAGTTCGTACGATGTTCCGTTCTTGATATATTCTGTTCACACACACACACAGACCAATCGCTAAAAACATGTTTTTTGGGTTCAGGGGGTCTGAAAACATGTAGATCCGGTGAAAACTCGATTTCAAAATATCGACATGAAAACAATACTTTCCTTCCTATACTGTATATTCATACAGGCAAGAGAAAGTAAAAATAATATAAAATTTACGAAAAAAAAACATTATTTATTCATAATTCAAGCAAACAAACATACAACAAAAATACTTTTAAAAAAATTGTTTACATTACAAATATTTTTTTAGCCAAATAATTTTAGTCTGTAGAAAATCACATTAATTTGTTCAGTAACAAATTGGTTACATTTATGATATAATCATTATCCAATGTGTTTCCTCAAGTTTCAAGAAGTGTTCTCTCTGAAACTTTGATATGACAGATGTTCAATAAATCCAGAGACAAATTAATGTAGAGAAAAAATGGTTCATTCAATGACAATGAAACTTTTTGAGGGTCAAATAGACAATCTTAACCCATCGAGTTCGTCTAGTGGTAAAGTCACCACCGCAAATCAGCTGATTTTTGAAGACAAAATTCCTGGTTCAAATCCTAATAAAGGTTGTTATACTTTTATATGAATTTGAATAGTACACTGTGGTTACCAGTGTATTTTGATGATTGGGGTTTAACTAACCATACTCACTTAGGAATGGTTGGCCTGAGTCTGTCCAAAACTACACCTCATTTGCACATCATATATATCATCCTTATCTAATTGAATCATCGTGGTTGTTTATTGTTCTTAATAATAATCGAACCCTAAACCACGGCGTAGAAGCCAGTGGTTAGCGCAACTGGCTTCTACGCTGGGTATCGGGTTCGATTCCTGGTCAGGTCCGGTATTTTTTCATCACTCATTTTCATCTATCATCCTTTTCACCGTCTGCATTAGCAGTAATTGCAAAACAGTCGGATGTTAAACCAAAAAAAAAAAAATAAATAAATAAATAATTGTTCTTAAATTGAACAGATTACAACATACACACATTAGGGAATTAAAAAAAAAGTTGACAATCTTAGGAACAATGTAAATCAGTTGTTCAGTAATCTATACTAATATTATAGACAAAGTGTTTTTTTGTGCAGGCTAATTTCCAGAACTACTGAACGGATTTTCATGAAATTTTGACAGCATATTCGTTTGTATTTACATTCACAGCAACATTTTATTTTAAAATTTTCAAAAATGATAACCCTAAGGGCCCTAATAAAGATTTTCTTAAATATGTATGCATGTGTGCGTGTGTGTGTGCATGTAAGTACGTATTGTTGTTGAGGGGTTTGATGATGGTGAGAGATGTACGCAGGGGAAATTATCAAAATGTCGTTTTGTGTCTGTACTATTGTTGAAGAAGGCATAATAATTTGTACATACATATAAACACTAGTGAGAGACGTACACAGGGGAAATTATCTTAACACTGTGTGTGTGTGTGCACGCGTTGGAGGATACAGTCAATCTATGAAGAGTTACACAATTTCTGTTAAATATTTATTTAAAAAAAATTGACTACACATGTTTCATGTGCGAAGCCGCACGGGGCATGCTAGTAATTAATATAAAAATTAACTCTTTTGTTTGTTTCAAAATGTTAGCTTCACTTGAAATGTGTTTGCTGGAAAAGTAACATTCAATGACAAGATTTTTCCTATCCAAAGATGCAAAATCGAGGGGGGAGAGGATTAACTCAGAAATGTTTAAACGAGATGCATAAATGATCTTTTCATGAAGACAAGCATGTAAAAACTTCTAAATTTAGACGCATAAATGATCTTATGCGTCTCGTTTCAAAATTTCTGAGTAAATTTAGCATTTATTGCTAAATTATGCAATATTAGAGTTGGAACTGCACATTCAATTAATCTTGAAATGGTGAATTTTTGCAAAATGTGTTCGAGATGCATTCCAAAACATTTGACTCAAAGTTAAAAAAGACCCAGAATCATTTTTGTTCTGAGCTCAAACAACAGTTTAAAGCTGAAGGTCAACTTTCTAGATCGTATTGTCGCCAACTCCCTTACCAATATTAGTGCCTGCAGACGGTCCCAGTACCTGCTTGCTGCGCAGAGTCAGCAGTGCCTCCCCTCCACTATGAAGTGGACTCGCCTGAGGGGGATTTAAGCGGCAGCACTGGCCCACGAGGCGCACACTCCAGTCAACTCTCAACCGGAGAAGAACAAGAAAGAATAGCTCCAGACCGAAGAAGAAGAGCCCAGCCGAGAGGACGCACCATCCCTGGTCTACGCTACCAGTGGCAGATGCTACATCCCTGCACCGGTCAAACTTCGCTGACCTGGAGAGAACCGCCTCGGCCGCGCTATCGGCACTACGGGGCTCTGGGGGCCACCACTGTCATACTGGAGTGGGGACCCAACTGCCGCTGAGGGAAGACTAGGTCTGAACCCGGTAGCCG
Source organism: Catonia carolina (assembly GCA_035578175.1). Taxonomy (NCBI): domain Eukaryota; kingdom Metazoa; phylum Arthropoda; class Insecta; order Hemiptera; family Achilidae; genus Catonia; species Catonia carolina. The sequence goes on along the minus strand of JAQMRL010000014.1, from coordinate 6,734,963 downwards.
TGCCATCACTCTTTGGGCTCTGCTTCCACCATGCCGGCTCGCCGCTTCCGACCACCAACAACGGCCCTTTTCAGGGCCACTAACACAATTAAATGGCCCTTTTCAGGGCCACCACCACAATTAAATAGCCCTTTTCAGGGCCACCAACTTTACAAGCAAGGTTTCCCCATGTGTCGTCGGTGACAGTATATAACCTGTAATGGAATGTGGATTCACAATTTCGAGCTCAAATACGGCAAAGTCCTGAGTGGAAACGTCTGAATTTCTTCACAAAAGTTACGCATCGCCCCATGAAGGTCTTCTGGGACTAGCAACAAACAATTTTGTGACTATTTAGGAAAGAAATATAACGTGAACCGTGAGTACTATTCCCACATGCTCCAAGAGAAAATGAGATCGACAATAATGGAAAACATCTCAAAAGATTCTCTTGCAAGACAATGCACGCCTCCACACCATTAAGAGAATGAAATTAACGCTTGAGAAGTCGGGAGGTGTTGCCACATTCTCATTACAGCCCAGACTTCATCCCATCCGATTTTTATTTGTTTGACCCACTCAATGACTTTTTATGCGGCACGAAGTTTGACAACAACGAAGCAGTGATAAAAGCAGTATATGAATGGTTTAAACAACAAGGTTAAGACTTCTACACTGTGGTAATCAGAAAGTTCATAGAACAGTGGCGCAAAGTGACTAAATGTTGCTGGAGACTACAATAAAAAGAAGAGCAATTTCATAGTCATTGAATAAATCCTTTTTTTCTAAATCAATTTGTCTTGTTAATTATATTATTGAACGACCCTTATACTTAAATAAAAATAAATAAAATTTTCAGTCACTTCAATACTTTTTGGACTCCTGGTTAATAATTAACAAAAATATATTACTATATCATAATAAATTAAAATATAAATTGATTTGTTTTTTTTTTCATTTATATAATTATTTATATACACATAAAAAAATAAAAGTATCTATGGCCGCCTCGGTGGCGTAGTAGTTAGCGTGCTACATTATAAAGCAGAATGTACCAGGTTTAATTCTCATCTAGGTTCTGTAAATTCTAACATGTTAAAATCCATGTTCTGTAACAATCCATTAAAATGGATGGTTACTGAACTCCGATATTGGTCCAAATAAATAAGTTTAACATATTATACCAGATGGTTATAATTATTTTGTGTATTTTATATGTGAATAAAAAATACCTTTTCCTCTCATCATGCGGTCTTGGGTTCGAATCCCATTTAGGCACGGCATATTTTCATATGTTGCAAAAAAATCATTTCATCCTTCACCGTCTGCATTAGCAGTAATTGCAAAACAGTCGGACATTAAACCAAAACAAAAAAAAAACAAAAAAATCCTTTTCCCCTGTAATTTAAAACACTTGATTCCTCCCTTTGGGATTTTGTCAAAGATAGAATATATACAGCCAAAGCAGGTGTCATCAATGAATTAAAATGAAGAACAGAAAGTGTAATTAATGAAGTACGTGACCAGCGATGTAACACATGAAATTGAATATTATCTAAACATTTAAAGCACCACGAAAGTTGGTCGTGTTGAACTAGTCAAGTATTGTAAACAAAAATGTTGAAAATTACCTTTTCAATAAATTAATGTACAAGTACTATTCGTCTGTGGAAAGAAGAGAGTTGGCAGAGAAGCTCAAAACTGTGTGTGTACTATTATTTCTAAAAAAAAATGTATTTTTTTATTCATAAAATTTATTGTAAATGTACTTATATAATAGAAAATGGAGGCGTATATTTTTGTCCAGTAAAATTTTCAGGTACATCGAACTGTTAAAAATTTATTTTAAGTTTTTCTGAAAATTCCAGTTTCCTGAAATTTTTCGTTTACACTGTTGCTTTTTTTCCTACCTAACAGAATGTAGAGGAATTTTGTAAGGGTCCCTGTTATATGTCAAGAAGGCTAACGTAATGGATAAAGAATTAATTTAACCATTTGAACAGGATGGGCATTTTTTTTTTAAATTTAGAAAAAATGTCCCATCTTGTTCCAAACTGTTGAATAAAATTCTTCTTTATTCATTACTTTATTTATTGAATTTTCAGTGAAACTTGAAATAAATTTTTGAGAGTTTCATGTACAGTTCAGCCGTCCTTACTTTGCTCTCTCTACTGTCAACAAACCAAAGCCAGGCACTACAGGGTGTTTGCTAGCGTCCATGACTTTAAATTAGTTTTTTTTGCATGATTTATACAATTACTAACTTGCACAAATAGAAAACTATAAATAGATATGAAGAATCGAATACTATAACACTAAATTCCTAATTGAAAATAAATTATGCGCGTAAGAACCATGTGTGATAATACAATGTCATAAACTAACTCGTAGTATATTAAAATGATGATATATTCTTTGTCAAAAATGTGAAGAGAGATTAATGGGTTTGGATTAATGATCATCAAATTCAATTTGTGAAATAACAACTGACTATACTAATACTAGATGATTAATCATTAATCGCATGATGAGAGGCGGTAACGTCCTCACCTCTCATCATGCGGTCTTGGGTTCGAATCCCATTCAGGCACAGCATATTTTCATGTTATAAAAAATCATTTCATCCTTCACTGTCTGCATTAGCAGTAATTGCATAACAGTCGGACGTTAAACCAAAAAAAAAAAAAAAATAAATAAAATAAATAATTAAAATTAAAATGTTTACTTTTAAAGTTCTCTTGTTTTGTCATACAGATCAGAGATAATATACATACATATAACTTGTAACCAAGTATATTAATGAAAAAGAATGGAAATAAAGTACACTGTTTTTATAACTTTATTGTTCAGTACTTAAAACTTGATATGATTAACAGTTAATATGATTAAACAGTTTTATTTATAAAAATACTAAAATACGAGGCGTGTTTTTTAAGTGAGTACCGTTTTGGAATTAAAAAAAGACGTGCAAAGATATCGCAATAATTTTATTTTTACATGAAAGCCTGTACCTTAATCTACTTTTCTACATAATTTCCGTGAATATTGAGGCACTTGTCATAACGTGGCACCAGTTTTTGAATACCCTCCTGATAAAATTCTGCCGCCTGATTTGTTAACCACTGCATCACAAATGTTTTGACTTTGTTATCGTCTTGAAGACGCCGACCGCCCAGGTGTTTCTTCAAGTGCAGGAACAAATGGTAGTCGCTGGGCGACAAATCAGGGCTGTATGGAGGATGATCTAGAGTTTCCCATTTAAATGATTTGATGAGATCTTTGGTCTGATTAGCCACATGTGGACGGGCATTGTCATGCAGCAAAACGATACCCTTACTCAACTTGCCACGTCTTTTGTTCTGGATTGCACGACGCAGATTTTTCAATGTCTCACAATAAGACGCTGCATTGATTGTCTCATTACGAGGCAGAAACTCCACTAGCAATACACCTTTTCTGTCCCAAAAAACTGTGCACATGATTTTCCGGGCAGAAATTGTTTGCTTAAACTTCACTCTTTTGGGTGATGATGAATGTCGCCATTCCATGGATTGTTGTTTCGATTCTGGTGCGACGTAGGCCACCCATGTTTCATCACCAGTAACAATTTGGTCTAAAAAATCTTCACCTTCATTGTGGTACCGCTCAAGGAAAGTCAATGCACTGCCTAAACATTTGTGATGCAGTGGTTAACAAATCAGGCGGCAGAATTTTATCAGGAGGGTATTCAAAAACTGGTGCCACGTTATGACAAGTGCCTCAATATTCACGGAAATTATGTAGAAAAGTAGATTAAGGTACAGGCTTTCATGTAAAAATAAAATTATTGCGATATCTTTGCACGTCTTTTTTTAATTCCAAAACGGTACTTACTTAAAAAACACGCCTCGTACTTTTAAAAGTATTTTGTAATCAGCGCGTACACATTTTTAAGCAATGCGCATGCTCAGTGACATCATTATTCGTTGACAGTTGGAGCAAACTAACAAAGCCTGGACTTTACCTGAAAATTTCACTAGACAAAAATATATACGCATCTATTTTTTCAAAACAATTTAGAAAGAAAATGTTCCGTCCTGTTCAAATGCGTGAATAGAATTCTTCTTTATTCATTATATTAGCCTTTTTGATATATAACAGGCACGTGCCGCTTAGCACAAAGCGTCATATAACAGGCACGCAAAATACACGACTGTGTAAACGAAAAAAAAACAAAAATTTCACTGGACATAAAATATATGCCTCCATTTTTTCTTTTATATAAGTGCATTTATAATAAATTTTATTGATTAAAAATAAGACAATGTTTTTCGAAATGGTAGTATACACCCAGTTTTGTACCTATCCACCAACTCTCTTCTTTCCACAGACCAATTGTATATTGATTTGTTATTTTCTTATTCGCATATGAAACACATTCATTAATTTTATAACCACCCAGTAGAATTATTAGGAATGAATTTGTTAAATAAATTAAACTAATTTAACTCGGAGGTTGAATTCGTCCAGATCTTGCATCTGTAATCACACCCCAAAGTTCTATAATGAAGTCATCAGTAAATCCAAATTCTTCTAAGTCTGAATTGTCAATCGCTTCTGCAAATTCCATACTGTTCACTTTACCTTCTGCTTGTTCCCAAATTTGTGTCGCTGTAAAAAATATAAACAAAAAATTAATTTTTTTGATGTACAAGGGTGGTCCCAAAAGTACCCGTCCCAACAAAGAAAACACAAAAATTTTGGGAAAGAATATACTTATTTTTCAACATAATCTCCTTTCAGCTCTATACACTTATCCCAGCGATGTTCAATAAGTTTGATATCCTTTTTATACTAAGAACTATCTTGCTCTTCAAAATAGCCATTAACTGCTGCATCACTTCTTCATCGTTGGAAAATTTTTGACCACTAAGCCATTTTTTCAAGTTTGGGAACAGAAAATAATCCAAGGGGCTAAATCTGGTGAATAGAGTGCATGAGGTAGCAATTCAAACTTTAATTCATTAATTTTGGCCATTGCAATAACGGATTTGTGAGCTGGTGAATTGTCTTGATGAATCAACACTTTCTTCTTAGCCAAATATGGCCGTTTTTGCTTGATTCTTTGCTCAAACGTTGCAATAAGTTAGCATAATACTCACTGTTGATAGTTTTTCCTTTTTCAAGATAGTCAATGAAAATTATCCCACATGCATCCCAAAAAACCGACGCCATAACCTTGCCTGCAGATGGAACGGTGTTCGCTTTCTTTGGAGCCGGTTTTCCCTTTTCAGTCCATTGTTTTGATTGTTCTTTTGTATCTGGTGTGAAATGATGGACCCATGGTTATGAAACGGTGCAAAATTATGCTTTGTTGCTGTGAAACTTCACTAAACACTCAATTGAAACATCTTCAAGACACTGTTTTTGCTCGAATGTGAGCAAACGCGGCACCCATCAAGCACGCAGCTTTCTCATGTCCAAATTTTCAGATAATATGCGATGTACCGCACTTTTTGAAATGCCTATTATGTCTCCTAGCTCGCGCACTTTCAGTTGACGATCATCCAGTACCGCTTTGTGGATTTTCTTCACCATTTCTGGAGTCATCAGCTCATTTGGTTGACCACTGAGATGGTCGTCTTGGCAGCTCGTATGGCCTCTTTTAAACTCTGCTACCCAATATTTTACTGTTGCAAACGAAGGAGCAGATTCACCTAGAGCAGAATCTAGTTCAGCTTTTATATTGGTTGGGCTGATGCCTTTCAAATGAAAGTATTGTATCACACAACGATGACCAATTTTCTCCATTTTCACAAATTCACTGAAAACGTTCACGTATTGATGGCTGCCAAATAAATAATAAACAACATGGCATCTTCAAACTTGAAACATATATGCTTTATAGATTGTGTACTTTCTAATACAATGATATTTTTCAAACAACTACCACCATCTCTAGGTCAGGCCGGGGTACTTATGGGACCACCCTCATATACGAGGATCAATCAGAAAGTAAAGAACATTTTAATCTGACAAGCCGCGCAGTTCCCCACCACCTCTGCTGCAGAACCATTGACTTTCCACTCAATTTGGGCCAGTCTGGTGCTAACAGTGAGCTGATACAGTCATCTTTAAAATGTGCGACAAAATTAACGATTCCGTCAAGTGTGAGGTTCGTAGTGAGATACATTTTTTGAATGCTTAAGGAGTGCGACTTATTGATAGTTACAGACAAATAACAGAGGTTTATGGTAATGTGAAGAACAAAGCTTCAAATTGTACATTAAGTTTAATGGCGGACGGACAAATGTTCAATGACAAATGACAAATGAAGAATGCTTGGGCCCACCTTCAGCTGTGACTGATGAACTCAAATTAAGGATTAAGGAAAAATTCAACAGGTAAAGCCCTCGATTAATTTTAATCACTCAAACTGAAGGACTTTTAGGATGGGAATCTCAATAGCAGTGATGATGAACTGAAAGAGAGCATAGAAAAATTGGTGACACGGTACGACAAGTGTATGGTGATTACGTAGAAAAATAGTTTAAGTGTCAGGTATGTTGTAAAAAAGTTTTGTTTGGCTGTAAAAAAAATTTTAATTACAAAAACCTTTCTTTACTTTCTAACTGACTTTTGTACATAAGGTGTTTGCATTGGCAATGAAAATGTCTACTCTTTCACTAGCTGAAGATCTATTGGTGTTAGGTGAAGATGACTCGTGTTCATCAAAGGATAGGACGAGTGGGAACTCGATATTAACATCAAGAACTCTAAATAAATGGCCGCATATTTTTTATACCACATTATTACTTCATACAAAGTGTGGCTATTAAATAACGAGACTGACGTAAAAATTTTATTTTAATTTTATACATAATCATTTATTGTCACCTTCAATATACACTTCTTCTCTATCCCTACAACGCTCCATGCAAATTTTCCATTGTTGGAAACAGTGCTGGAAGTCATCTTCTGTCAGCTTATTCGGGACACGTGCCGCTTTCTCTTTTACAGCTTCCACAGACTCAAATCTTGTCTCTTTTAATGCAGATTTCACCTGAAGCAACAGGTAGAAGTCACATGGTGCAAGATCTGGTGAATAAGGTGGATGTTCTAACACTCTGCCCATAACAGACAGGTGGAGTGTCAAATTATTTACACTCAATCTGTTCGTTGCAGGGCTAAAATAAATAGTTCTATTTCTTATCACATGGTCAGTCAATTAAATGACTGAATCATTTAAGAACAGAAGAGGTAGAGGTGTAAAAGACACTAATCAGAGTTATCTTCTCTGAAAGTAATTAATTTCATTGTACAGCCAGACCCTGTGGTGAATGAAGTGAAGGTGTCATTTACAGAGTGGAAAATATGTGCTTTTCAGAGGGCCCGGCATGCTGATAAGCGTACTTTTCCACTCAGTGAGGAAGGCAATGGTAAACCACCTCACTCCTCTTTTTACTTAGTAAAACCTCTAGAGGTTCAAACCAGCCTTTCGGCTGTTCTAAACAACAACGTTCTAACACTGAGATACTGTACTTGGCTAGGAACCTCTTGACAGATAACGCGGAATGAGCTGGCGTATTGTCTTTGTGGAGAACCCATGATTTGTCCTTCCACATTTCGGGGCGATTTTCCTTACTCTTTGATGTAGTTTAGAAAGTACCTCAAGATAGTAATATTGATTAATTGTTTGACCTTCAGGAACCCAGTGAAGGCACACAATCCCATGGATATAAAAAAAAACAATCATCATTACTTTAAATTTTGACTTGCTCATTCAAGCTTTCTTGGCTCTCGGTGAAGTTCGGCTCTTCCAGTGCATGGATTGGCACTTCGTTTTCAGATCGTAAAAAACCACAATTCATCAATCACATGTTATTATCTTTTACCTGTTCCCTAAGGTGAAATCTGCATTAAAAGGGACAAGATTTGAGTCTGTGGAAGCTGTAAAAGAGAAAGCGGCACGTGTCCTGAAGAAGATGACTTCCAGCACTGTTTCCAACAATGGAAAATTCGTATGGAGCGTTGTAGGAATAGAAAAGGAGTGTATATTGAAGGTGACAATAAGTGATTATGTATAAAATTAAAATAAATTTTTTTACGTCAGTATTGTTATTTAATAGCGACACCTCGTAATCAACATTTCGAACCTTTTTTTGTGTCATAAGACATAATATATCTATGATAGGAATAGAGTTTTAAAATATAAACAAACTGGTTGAACAGCAAGCTACTGAAGAGAATGCATGAGGTAATATTACCTTGTCTGTTACTCATATTTGCTAAGATGAGATAATATTACCTCCTCCGCACGGAATGTGTTAAGTTAACTTAAATGTTCTCGACATGTCTGGTATGTAACATGGGAATAGAGTATTCCCTTCAGGAGACTCCTGAATTTAACAAAAAATCAACTTACTAGGGACTTCGATGTAAAAGCTGAACTGAACTGCAAAAATTTCCATTCAGCCTTAATAATTAAACATTTCACTGAAAAAAATTGGTTGACATGTTTTAAGGTTATCTTTATTTGGCATGGACAAATAGCAAAATGAATAATGAATGGATAGAAAATCAGTAGATTGTAGATTTAAATTTGCTTACCTAATTCAGTGTCATTGATTCCCATAAAATTTTCCAATAACTGATTTATATTCTCTATACCAACTTGTTTAACGCCACTCGCCTGTAAAAACAAAACAATAATTAATGACATTTGTAAAATGTGATTAATTATACAAATTAATTATATACAACACGAAAGCTACCAACATGTTCTAACATGTCCCTTTCGATAGAGCTGATTGCATTGATTAAGCGATCCTTCAGCTCAGCGATATCATTCAGCATTGGCGGGATAAACACCTAGTCTTTCACATAAACCCAGAGAAAGAAGTCACATGGCGTGAGGTCTGGTGATCTTGGTGGCCACAGCTTCTTCTTCTTCTTCTTCTTCTTCAGACGCGTGTCCTATCCAGCGCCAAGGCAAAGTTGTGTTAAGGTAATTGAAGATGGTACAGTTTGAATAATAAACATTTATGGAAAACTCTCCACGGTACAGTTTGAATAATAAACATTTATGGAAAACTCTCCACACCGTTGTTTTAGGGATTCCTAACTCTCTGCCTGCAGATGCAGTCGATTTTGACACGTGCGAATATAACTTGCACGCACACATTTGACATTGGTATCTGAGGTTGATGGACGACCAGTTGATGTCCGCATACTCAAGCAACCAGTTTCACTAAATTGTTTATACCACGCTTGAATTGAATTATTACTTGGTGGCTCCTTATTAAATTTCAACCGAAACGCACATTGCACAGTAATTACCAACTCTGACGTGTGAAATTCTAATACACAAAATGACTTCTTGCTTCCCGTGGCAGCAATTTCTCTACTGTCAACACCTAGCAGGCAAACGGTTAACAAACTGTCCAGAATATGTGGAGAAAACGCTCTTTTGTACAGTACTTGTTTCATTTTTAAGTCAAATACTTATTTCATACTGAATTTTCATAACCCCGAAGTACATTATGAAACGCCCTGTATACTGATTGTTCTGGACTGACTGATCTGCAATTACTGCTAATGCAGACGATAAAGGATAAAATGATTTTTGTAACGTATGAAAATATGCCGTGCCTAAATGGGATTAGAACCAACAACCGCATGATGCGAGGCGAGAACGTTACCAACTACGCCAATACGGCCGGCTGATATTTAGATAAGATACACTTGTACAAAGTTAAGACATTTAAATCTCATCACATTTTTTGCGTATCACATAATATAACTTTTTCCCAGGACGACTTAATATGCGTTTTATTATTTTGTTATAGAATATAAAACTTTATTTGTAATTTGATATATGTTGGGCTGAAACAAATAATAAACGAGCTTGAAAAAATTGCTCTTTGAAAAGAAGTCAAAGATAGATCGTCGTGTCTGGTGTCTCCTTCCTGTTCATATTCCAAGAAGCTGAATCATTTTTTTATTGTTGTAAACTTTATACTAAACATACGTCAATTTTTAGAAATCAACTACACTCGCAATATCAGTTGTATGAAATTTTAAGCACCGATTTATAACTTTTGGGAAAAAATAAAAGTTCTAACTTGGGCAAATATTGTGGATGTTCTAAAGACAACAGGTATTTGAAAAAAATGGTGCAACCATAACACTAAGAGGGTAGATCAGTTCCTAAGATTAGAAATACAAGTGGAATAAACAACAGGTGGTGTCATAACCTGCCAGACTTGAAAAGTTAAATGAAAAAAATCCCTTTCATGAGACAAGCCTCATGGCAGGTGGCAATTTTTAAAAAGGGTTAAACCTTTGACCTACAGCAAAAACCATTAGTAATTTCTGTATCTACTCTTTAAGAGGAACTGAATGACACTATTTTTGTTTCCAAATTTCGACTTTGATTCTAGACTTCCGGTCGAAACCGAACTTCAAACCCAATCTTGGCCCAATAACTTTATGTGTTGATTACAAATCCAAAAACTGTTTGTTACTATCTCTTGTAGTTTCTGACATCTGGGTGTGACGGACAGACAAATCAAAATGATAGAAGACAATTTAAAAAATTGCCACCAATAAAACAGAAAATTAAAAATTTCTAAGCAAACCAAGTTGCATTATATAGAAAGATGTTAAAAACATCACTTTTACATAATTTTTACAAACCTCTTCTTCAATCTGACATTTTCCATTAGCTTTAAATCGTAAAGTTTCTTTTCCTGAACCATACCCAGGCTTCTTACCCTTTCTGGGGCTGCTTCGAGCTTCAATATTTGCTGAAACAAACAAACCTTTTTTTAGTATTCATATAAATAACAAAATATCAGCACATCAGCAAAACACAACTTTGTTAAAATTCACAGGTCCCAAAGCATCTGAAATACTCACTTTTTCTGACAAATGAATGGTAAAGAAGTTTGATAACGAGTTGGTCAAAAATGTGGTACACAAAATGTTTAAAGAGGAAAGTAAACTTCTACATTGAAGGAATCAGAAAACTTACAGAATGGTGAAACAAGTGTTTACATGTTACTGGAGACTATGCTACAAAGTAGATTAAAATTTATTGTCATTGTTGAGTTTGTTTTAATGCAAATATCCCAGATGATATTTTACAACAGATTTTATTCAGTATAAAAATCCCACGACAAATATCTTTCAGTAACACTTGTAGAAACTTCACTGTTTCTACATGTTTTCGGATATTATTTTAAATTAAGACATCCGCAACTCTATTTCATTTTATGTTTTTTTTTTGTTTTTACTGTACATACTGATACTTTCTCCACGGACTGGTAAAATTATTTGATACAGTAACAGCACTACGGAATCTGTTGTAATGTATGTACTTACACACCTACTTTCAGAGAGAAGTTATTTAATAAATTTAATTAACCCTTTGACTATGGGAGAAGCATATATGTTTCAGTCGGACTTTCCAGGCTTCGGACAGCCATAGCATGCGTATTTAAAAAGATATCAGCACGTATGATATCTCAAATTACGCGCCTTGAAATGAAGTTTTATTTGTTATAAAATACTATGGGATTCCTATTAGTATTATATAGCATAAGCAAGTGGGGAAAAGTTGGGCCAACATAACATCTGAGTTTCAATGCTATCAAACTTGGAAATACTTCAATTTTGAGTTGGTAAAACTGTTCTCCCTGTTACTAAAGTGTCTAGTTCACCAAGGACATGGCTTATAGTAACAAACACAAACATGTTTCGAGACAAGAAATCTGTTCGTCTTTCTCTGCCCTATTCTCACCTTTGTGTCTGCCCTATCATTCCTTCTCCTCTAACCCCTATGACCTTTTACAACTATTATTATTAGCCTGTTCTACATTCTAACAATTCTATGAGTTTAAGGGTTAATAACCTACACTGACATTGGGATGTGGAAAGAGATCATTATTGTTCACAGGACAAGCGATCCGATCGCCTAGCCATGTGGAAAAATGAACATTTCAAACTACTATACGAGGTGTGGCTATTAAATAACGAGACTGACGTAAAAAATTTAATTTTAATTTTATGCATAATCACTTATTGTCACCTTCAATATACACTCTTTCTCTATCCCTACAACGTTCCATACAAATTTTCCATTGTTGGAAACAGTGCTGGAAGTCATCTTTGGTCAGCTCCTTCAGGACACGTGTCGCTTTCTCTTTTACAGCTTCCACAGACTCAAATATTGTCCCTTTTAATGCAGATTTCACCTTAGGGAACAGGTAGAAGTCACATGGTGCAAGATGTGGTGAATAAGGTGGATGTCCTAACACTGAGATGCTGTACTTGGCTAGGAACCTCTTGACAGATAACGCGGAATGAGCTGGCGCATTGTCTTGGTGGAGAACCAACGATTTGTCCTTCCACATTTCAGGGCGTTTTTTTCTTATTCTTTGACATAGTTTAGAAAGTACCTCAAGGCAGTAATAATGATTAATTGTTTGACCTTCAGGAACCCAGTGAAGGTACACAATCCCATCGATATAAAAAAAAACAATCATCATTGCTTTAAATTTTAACTTGCTCATTCGAGCTTTTTTGGCTCTCGGTGAAATTCAGCTCTTCCAGTCCATGGATTGGCACTTCGTTTCTGGATCATAAGTAAAAACCATGTTTCATCACATGTTATTATCTTCTACCTGTTCCCTAAGGTGAAATCTGCTCTAAAATGGACAAGATTTGAGTCTGTGGAAGCTGTAAAAGAGAAAACGACACGTGTCCTGAAGGAGCTGACAGAAGATGACTTCCAGCACAGCACTGTTTCCAACAATGGAAAATTCGCATGGAGCGTTATAGGGATAGAGAAGGAGTATACTGAAGGTGACAATAAGTGATTATGTATAAAATAAAAATAAAACTTTTTACGTCAATCTCGTTATTTAATAGCCACACCTCGTATCTCGGCTAAATTTTACCCAAAATAGTAATGTGATACATAATTTTATTCACAAAATTGTCTTCAAAGAAATGCAATATGTGCAATTTTATTATAAATTACAATTTCAGCATGTTACAGCAAAAAATATGACTTTTTTGTGCCCACGAATATTTCGTGCCATCTAGCGAACGGAAAGCAAAACCGATTTTAATTTTTGTACATTCAAAATATCCATACTTATTATAAAAAAATAGCTGTAATTTTTTATCAATAATGAAATTCAGATAAATGAATTTATTTCGGAGCGTGCTTTGATATTTGAATGTTCACAATAGCAGAATTAGTAGCTCTAAAAGGACTCAGTAATTAAGGGTTAATGTAAGAATGCTGGCAGAATATTGGAGTAGTGAAACTAAAAGACCAACTATATATTTGTATTGTAAACTATTCAATAGCATTTTTAAACAGTAAGAATGAAAGAAATACTTACAAAAACCAGCCTTTAATGGTTCAACTAGACGTATGGTGAACGTAGCACCTCTTGGTATATCTTTTAAAAATTTTGCTACTTCAAAATGTCTTCTACCAATTAAATTTATATCATCAATTCTCTCTATATGGTCACCCACCTGAAAAACAAGTACATATAAATCAAAAGAAGATTAACAATTAAAGAACCAATTACGCAAAAAGAATTTGCGACGGAAGTTTTAGAATTTGAAATCAAGCCGATCGATTTTTACTTTCTCTTGCTTGTATGAATATATAAGAACGAAAGTATTGTTTTCATGTCGATTTTTCAAAATTGAGTTTTCACATCTATACTTTATCAGGCCCCCTGAACCCAAAAAAAAACAAGTTTTTAGTGATTGGTCAGGGTGTGTGTGTCTGTGTGTGTGTGTGTGGGAACAAAATATCTGAAGAACAGAACACTGTATGAAGTTGAAAGTTGAAACCCGACATGAACATCTTCATCAAAACCGGTCAACCAGAAGTAATAATTGGTGTCATTTTTCAATTTTTTGCAATTTTCTCAAAAACGACTACAATTGTTTTTGAAAATCGCCTCATTTACTACATATTTTATGCTTTATAAGATAGGGTAGGCGCCATGTCTGCTGAAATTCTTGGAAAGCATGTTTTCTTGTAAAAAAAATGTTTTTTTTAAGATTGCGCTTTAATATGCATTTTAGCGCAACAATTTATATAATAAGGGTGTTTAGGCCCGATAATTAAATTATATTTGTTATCGCCGCTATTGGCAATAAATATAGGTAGCAGATAACTCCGTACAGTCGATGAGTGAGAGTCGTGCCGTGCTCGTCGCTATTGTTACCGCTGTCTTGTTAAACCGCTTTATGACCGCTGTTCTTATAACCGTGAATTCGGAACACCGCAATTTGGAAACTCCTTGTACCTTATCCCTGCGCAGGTGGTATTCCTTTTATTTTATTTGTCCTTGTCTTGGAAAAAGGGGTAAGTCAAGTTTTCATTATATTTTACTTCGCATATATTATATCATTGAAGTATTTTACCGCAATACAGTCCACTGTCGCTCTATTAAATAAAACACAACCGCAAACAAAGGGTTTTAGAGAATTTAAAATTTAAAACTTTTATTTCAAACATTGTTTTGAATAATGCTTAATTTAGCGGTAATTAGCGATTTTCTATTTTCTTTTCCACGAAAATGTGTAAAATAATAAATTTTTTAAAGATTTCAGCCGTAGTATGCATTTTATGACAAAAGTGTATAATCACATTTATAGGAAATTAAAAGATCTACAACTTTTATTAAGAGCATTTTTCTCTATATAGCCTAGTTTAGCGTGAAAAGAGTGATTTTCTGTATTTTAAGCCAAACTGAGGTTGATTTTCATTTTGCATCTTTCACTCATGATTAAAATTAGGTTTTGTTTATTTCTAATGTTTTATTACTAATGTTAGGTTATATTGTTAATTATTTGCATTGGCAAGAGAAAGTCGTTTGAGTGTTTTACACCAGATTTTTATTTATAGATTGTCAAGGGCCCTATAAACCCTCGTTAGCTGGGTTGTTAGGCTTGTATTTTAATTGAAGAGAAGTAAGCAGGATATAATTTTAATGAAGTTAAAGGGGTCGTACACCTTCAGAAATTTTTTTCTTCTGTTAACTCTATGACTTTTATATTTTATACGGTAACAAATAACAACATAAAAGAAGGATCCCATCAATCAAACATGCAAATTTCAGCTTCAGCCCTCTGAAATATTCAGGGGATGATAAAAAAAATCAGGTTTAGCAAAAAATAGAATATTTCAGGTAATATTAATGGTATTTACTAAAATTTAGCATGAAATGAAAGCTAATATCCCAGTTTATGTGAATCCGCATTAATATTGCAAATTTGTAGGTCACCGATTTTGAAAAAAAAAATCTTTTTTTTGAACAACCCCTAAAAATTATGTTGTGAAGGGACATATTATTTAAAAAACATAACCTAAACTGAATTTAACTTATGTAAATGTGGAATCATATGAAGAACTAAATTTCCAACAATTTAAAAAAAAATTGTAAGTTTAACCTTAGTAGAAGGTGAGATATGCTAATTTAAAGTTTATGAAACACAAAAAATCAAAACTTTCGGAAAATCAAGTTTAAAGATTTTATTATACTCAAAGGTCCTGTTAGGCATTCAAATTCTCCTGCAGCAAACATGGTACCTTCTTTCTTCTTTTTCTTCTTCTTTTATAAATTTACTTCTGAATTTCGTTTTACGCTTATGATATTTTGTTGATGCTTGTTTTATCATCGGTTGCTTTCTCAGGTTGTCTTTTCTTTTTGCCAAAATACGAGGGCGAATCAAATATAAACGGTAATTTTTAAAATTATATTTATTGAATAATATTATACAAAAACTATGCCTTCAACATTTTTCAATATAGTCTCCTGCATTATCGTCACACTTCTGCCACCGATTTGGAAGCTTGAATATTGCCTGTTCATAAAAAGATTGAGGGAGAGTTGTCAACCAATTGCGCACGTGCTTCTCGACATCTTCATTGCTTTCAAATCGTTTTCCTCCAAGTGATTCTTTCAGAGGCGCCAACAAAAAGTAGTCACAAGGGGACAAGTCTGGACTGTAAGGAGGGTGTTCGAGAGTTTCCCAGCCCATTTCTTCCAATTTATCCCTTGTCAACAATGCGGTGTGAGGCCTTGCGTTGTCATGGAGAAGGATGACATCTCTAATGGGCACACCTCATCTTTTGTTTCGGTAACTGGTTTTTGCCGACTGTAGCACCTGGCAGTAGTAAGCCGCATTCACTGTTCGTTGATCGTGAAGAAAATCAATGAGTAGAACTCCCCTTGAGTCAAAAAAAATTATTGCAAGAACTTTTCCGGCTGAGAGACAAGTTTTGGCTTTCACTGGGCAGCCTTCATCCTTCCTTCGCCACTCCTTATTTGCCATTTTCGATTCGGGAGTGTAATGGTGGACCCACGTCTCATCACATGTGACGATGTGCCTCAACAAATCTTTACCTTCTTCTTGAAATCGATGCAGAAGTCTCCCGGCGATCTCCGACCTGACCTGTTTTTGATTTCCGGACAGCAACCTCAGAACCTAATCTTTCTGAAGCCAAGGTGGTCTGTGATTGCAGACTGAACACTCCCGTAGCTGATACCAATTTCTGACGAGATTTCTTGAACAGTTAACCGGCGATCACCTTCAATAAGCCCTTCCTTCCTGCCTCGAACTCTCCTCCTGCCTCGAACGGCACTAATGTTGTCATCTGTGAGACTTGACCTTGGGCGTCGACGGTGACTTTCGTTTTCAACACGTTCTCGCCCACCCCTAAATTCTCTGGCCCACGTATACACTCGATTCTTAGACAAAGTAGTGTCCCCAAACTGTGCTTGCAAACGAGTAAAAATTTCCGAAGGCTTAACACGTTTATTTGCTAAAAATTTTATAACGATTCGTTGCGCAACAGATGGATGTACCTCTCGCTTGGTCATGGCTGTACTGATGGCAGAACGCAACTAGCTGCGAAGTAAGCTGTTCCCCCCACTCCTATTAAACAAA
Source organism: Catonia carolina (assembly GCA_035578175.1). Lineage (NCBI taxonomy): Eukaryota > Metazoa > Arthropoda > Insecta > Hemiptera > Achilidae > Catonia > Catonia carolina. The sequence continues at coordinate 6,718,016 of JAQMRL010000014.1, read as the reverse complement.
ACAACAACTGCTCACCACCACATCTGGTCCGAACGTGTTTGGTACAGTCAACAGCAAAATTACCGTTTATATTTGATTCGCCCTCGTATATTAGGTGACACGCCAAGGTTTTGCATAGATTGAGTAATCACATTAATCTTAAAATTGTATTCTCCTAGAGCCTCTGCTACAGCCCTATCAACAAGTCTTTTACAAAACATTTTTTGACTTATTGCACTTGCTCCATATTCGACTATGGAGGCTTTAATTTGCATTTTGTGTCTGCTTTCGCAAACAACGCTCTAACAAATTTGTATTTTTTAGCTATTTATAAATTGGCCCTATATGTTTTAGGACTGTAAAATTTATTGAAGTTTCCAAGTTATTTTTATAGCTACCAGGAGTTTTACCTTGTATTATTTCAAAATAGCAATTTGAAAATTTGAATTTTTTTGTTGGATTTTCAGTTCTTCCATCTTGACGTCTACATATATTTTATTTTTTTTTATTTTTTGGTATTGTTTCTCAAGGAAATGAATTCATCACCTTGTAGAGAAAACTTCAGAGAATTAAAATAGCAAAAAAAAAATTAAAAATTTTTTTTTTCTCACTTTTGAAGGTGTACGACCCCCTTAAATGACAACACTACTTTTTCTGGTCATAATTAGATTTGGTGGGGTTTTCATCAGGATTCTTATGACCGCGGTAGACAAAGCCTAATACAGAAATAAAAACAAACAAGCCAGCGTGTGAAAATCAAGAAAATGGGAATCGAATCCCATTTCTTTAGTATAAAAACACATACCTGAATATATTCAATACCATCAATAATACTGCCTTCTTTAATTCTTTTTATAAAAGCATATCCAGCGCCATTATCCGTGATAGTTAGACCAAGTGCATCTTCTGTTTTTGTTATTTCAATTTCTTTCGCTCGACCTGAAAAATATTTAAACATATTGTAACAAAAATAATAAGAGTTAAAGCAATAAAATAGGTTATTTTATTAAATATACGTGTCTTGTAATTTGGTGCTAAAGAGTAAAATTAGACTGTATTCATTAAACTTTTGAACCTGTTGTCCTTTTAGTTTATCTCTTTGAATTTCTTTATTTTCTTTCCTTTTGTTTTTTCATTATGTGGATTCATCTAGCATTGTATTCTTTTAGATTTTATTTCTCGTTAATTCTACTTCTTCTTCTTATTGTGCCCTCTCTGACTGAAGGTTGGCAATCATACAGCTAATCGAACCTTGGATACCACAGCTCAGAACAGTTCCGCTGAGGTACAACAAAACCAGTCGCAAAGATTCTTCAACCAAAAAATTCTTCTCCTGCCCACATGTATCCTGAATCTTCCCTTGTATTATCAAGAGAAGCATTTTCGATGATGATATCTATGGTGTGTAAATGAGGTGTAGTCTTGTACAGACTCGACCATTTCTGAGAGAGTATGGCTAATTGAACCCCAACCATCAAAGTACACTGGTAACCACTGTCTAGTATTCAAATCCGAATAAAAGTAATTACCTTTATAGTCGTGAGAAAGTGAGAAAGGAATTCCCCTTCCACTCCACATCACGTGTAATACTAGCCAAACCGCATAACAATGGCAGCTTGAATGCTACTACTCTGCCTGATATTATAAGTTACTATTATAAGAATGTAAACCAGACTTAAAGTTAACTTAATTTATTGACATTTACGCAATCTGAAATAAATTAAAAAGTAAGGAAAAGTATTTTTTGAAATTCCTGTTGCCTGTAAAATGCGTTCCATAACAGCACACTTTCTATCATTCAATGATACATCAGGTCCCTCTTTCATTTCACGTTTAAAAAACATTATCACATTATTATAATAATTTCACGACTTTGACTAGATGCAAAACTTGACCTTTTTTCCGACTTTATTTTTCCCCTATTTTCACTCATTTTATATGAACTCAGAACTGAACCGAGTCAACGAAAAAGTAAACAGCTTTGAATTATACGAGGTGATCATAAAGTCTCTCCGCAGTAGCTGCTTGGTGGCATATTGTGTTCTGGTTAGAAATCCGTTTGACAGGTTACTCCCCTTTATGTGGACTCATCCAACATTCTTTTGTTGTGTTTATCTCAGACAGCGTCAGTGCATATTGTGTTCTGGTTAGAGCCACAGTGTAGTTACAATATTACCGTGATTTTATTGTCAGTGTTAAAATGCTAACGATTGAAGAACGTGTTTTTTTGCTCGAACAAGTGCTTAATGCTGGCGATAAATACACAGAATCAGTTCGTCAGGAATTCACTACAGTTTTCCCTGGGACAAGAATCCCACATCGTGATACTGTGTGAGACTTGATTGCTAAATTTCGAAGTACGGGTTCAGTGGCAGATGCACCACGAAATGGTCGTCCTAGTGTTTTGTTTGATGATAAACTACTCGACATTTCCGATAAGATGGCTTTAAGTCCGAACAAGTCATTAAGAAGACTAGCGCTGGAAAGTAAGGTTAGTTACGGAACAGCCCACACTGCTGTAAAGAAAAAATTAAAACTTTTCCCGTACAAAATAACAGTTGTGCATGAATTAAAACCTACTGATCCTGGCAAGAGATTGGAGTATTGTGAATGGTTCAATAATTTCATTCAACAAAATAGAATCGATGTTCTTGATGAAACATTTTTCACCGATGAGGCATGGTTTCATTTATCCGGGTACATGAACTCGCAAAATTCTCGTTTGTGGAATACTGAAAATCCATTCTGTATTCATGAGGAACCACTTCATTCTGCAAAAATTGGAGTTTGGATTGCAATTTCTAGACGTCGGATTGTGGGTCCCATATTTTTCAATGAAACAATAAACGCTCAACGATACTGCACTGACATTTTTTATCCATTCATTGGCGAACTTGAGTTAAGTGAAATACTGAACGGCCACTTCCAACAAGACAGCGCAACTGCACACACAGCTCGTGTTTCAATGGCACTGCTTGCAGATGTTTTTGGTGATCGCATAATTTCACAGGGGTTGTGGCCTCCACAATCACCCGATCTAACACCGCCTGACTTTTTCTTCTGGGGTGCAGCAAAAGCAACTGTCTATAGAAACAACTCAAAATCCATTGACGAACTGAAAACTGCAATATCCAATTTCACTGCTTCTGTTACAGAGGAAATGTTACATCGTGTGTTTGCAAACATGATTAAACGAATTGAATTGTGTATTCAACAACAAGGAAGGCATTTTCAACATCTGCTTTAGTGTATGTACACGTAAATTTAATAAATTGATAACTTGTTGTCGTTGTTAAATAAATAACTTGTTCCTGAGTGTTTCTTTGTATATATTTCACTGCGGAGGGACTTCTTGATCACACTGTATAAGACACTACATTAGAAATTAAAATTTGATAAATAGCAATATAGTAAACAATCAAAATAAATAATGATTTTTTTTACACTCGACTTTTCTGCAATTACTGCTAATGCAGACGGTGAAGGATGAAATGATTTTTTTTGTAACGTATGAAAATATGCCGTGCATGAATGGGATTCAAACCCAAGACCGCATGATGAGAGGCGAGCACGTTACCAACTATGCCAATGCGTCTGGCAAAATACGATAAATAGCAATAAGAGACAGAAGAACAAAAATAGATTATAACATTTGTGTAGAATAACACTTCACTTCAATAACTAGCTAATCACTAACTAATTATAACTTCAATACGCTAAGGTTAGAACTCAACTACAAAATTGTCAAGTTGTAAACGCACTACTCACGCATACTCCTCTCCTTATTAAATGGACTTTTCCATTCAGACTACTCCCACCAGCTTAGACTGGCCCAAGGCACTGTGACGTCACTTTTTCCTTTTACAGAATATTTTCACTATACTAGGATTTGAACCAGGAACCTTGTCGCCAAAAATCAGGTGTTAAACAGCTGACTTGCAGCGATGACTCTACCGCTAGATCAATCCGGTGGGTTAAAATTTTATGTGTTTTTTCATTTTGGATATTTTTAATTAATAATACTATATGTTTGTAAGAAATAATAAATTCAGCGTTACCAACCTTTTCTATGTACAAATATGAAATCTTCTAATCCGATTTGTCCTCCAAGTAATTTGGACATATCCACTTTATGTGTGTTCAATGTGCAATATAATATCTGAAACATAAACATAATTCATTACATCATTCACTGTCAAACTATTAAACGTTATCAATTATAAATTGACCAATTTTGATGAAAATTTTGTGTTGGGTCTTTAGTGGTACTTAACTGTTTCCAGTTTCAACTTGGTACGATATTCCATTTTTGAGATATTTTATTTACATACACACCAATCGCTAAAAGTATGTTTTTTTTGGGTTCAAGGGTCCTAATAAAAATGTGCATTTCTGGTGAAAACTCAATTTCAGAAAATTGACATGAAAACAATACCTACTTTAAGAGAAAGTAAAATAATTAAAGAGGAGACAATGTCTTCAGTACGCATAATATACAGAAAACACAAGGAGATTTCACGTGGTCGTACATAATGGAAACTATTATTATATTTCCTTGGCTTCAAGGAGCGAGAAGTGAAGATCATCAATAGATATTTATTTTTGTAAAATATAACAACGTAAAGCTTTCTTTTATTTATTAAAAGAATAAAAAATAGTGTGGCGTATGTATGTGCACACACTAGTTTCTAAAAGAATGCTTTTTTGTATTCAAGGGGCTTAAAAATGTGAATTTTCAGTAAAAAACTCGATTTCAAAAACTTGCCATGAAAACAATACTTTCCTTCCCTATAAATATTTCATAAAGGGCAAGAGAAAGTAAAAAAATGAAAGAAGGGACAATGTCTTCAGAATGCATAATATACAGAAAACACGAGGAGATTTTTATGTGATCATATATAATGGAAACTATTATATTTTCTTGGCTTCAAGGAGGAAGAAGTGAAGGTCAATTGATATTAGGTTTTGTAAAATATTACAACGTAACACTTTCTTTTATATTTTAAAGAGTACAAAAATACTTTTTGCATTCAAGGAGCCTAAAAATGTGCATTTCCGGTGAAAACTCGATTTCGAAAAAATCGACATGAAAACAATACTTTCCTTCCCTATAAATATTCATATAAGGCAAGAGAAAGTAAAAAATCTGGTGTGAAACACTCACACAACTTTCTCTTGCCAATGCAAATAATTAATAATAAACCTAACATTATTAATAAAATATTAGAAATAAACAAAAACTAACCTCAAAAACATAACCTTATTTTACTCATGAGTGGAAGACGGAAAATGAAAATCGAACTCAATTTGGCTTAAAAAAAACGGAAAATCACACTTTCACGCTAAACTAGGCTCTGTAGAGAAAAATTCTCTAAATAAAAGTTGTAGATCTCTTAATTTTCTATAAATTTTATTATATACACTTTTGTCGTAAAATGCATACTAAAGCCGAAATGTTAAAAGAATCGATTTTTCTCACGTTTTCGTGAGAAAAAAACAGAAAACAGCAAATTACCGCTAAACTAAGCGTTATACAAAAAAATGTTTGAAATAAAAGTAGTAGGATTTTAAATTCTCTACAACTTTTATTATATAAAGTTTTGCTCTAAATTGCATATTAAAGCCGTAATCTTAAAAAAACTTTGTTTTTACGTGAAAACAGCCTCACCCAGAATTTCAGCAAACATGACGCCTACCCTATCTTGTAGAGAATAAAAAATTGAGTAAATGAGGCGATTTTAAAAAAAATCGTAAGACCAGTTTTTGAGAAAATCGCAAAAAAGTGAAAAATTATACGAATAAACTACTACTTCCGTTTGACCGATTTTGATGAAAATGTTCGTGTCGCGTCCGGTAGTGGTATGTAACTTAAGTTTCAAGTTTCAAGTTCGTACGATGTTCCGTTCTTGAGATATTCTGTTCACACACACACACACTCACACACACACACACACACACACACAGACCAATCGCTAAAAACATGTTTTTTGGGTTCAGGGGGTCTGAAAACGTATAGAACCGGTGAAAACTCGATTTCGAAAAATCGACATGAAAACAATACTTTCAATTGACAAAGTTTTCTTGACAATTGACAAACTTTCTTGACAAAGTTTTCAGTATGCATAATACATAAAAAAACACGAGGTGCTCGCATATATACAAACTATTATAATTATTTTCTTGGCTTCAAGGAGCAAAAAGTGAAGATCAATTGATATTTGTTTTTGTAAAATATTACAACAACGTAACGCTTTCTTTTATCTATTAAAGGAGTAAAAAATTAGAATTGAACTAAAAGAATTTAATTTAGTTCATTGAATATCGAGTGAAAAAACAAAATGCAATCATTTTTGTTATCTTATGTAATACGTAGCTTAATAGTACGGATATAAAAGAGCAGCAGACTCTTCGTGATGACGTCATAGCATTTACTAAACAAATTGTCCTAGTTAACACAATTATATAGGCCTTTACACTTCCTTCAGCTCAATCAGCCGTGAATATTAACTCTTGCATTCAAAATTATTTCAACAATACTTCTTTTTATTAATACGATTTCGGATACTACTACTACTACTACTACTACTTTTATTATTATTATTATTATTATTATTACTACAGAAACTAGCAAACAATCTCCACTTGCTCCGTTTCGAATAAAAAACTATATCTTACATTATTTTAGGTGTGCACCCCCTTTTTAAACGTTATGCATTGTGAACAACAGAGGTCATTTTGAACATCATTTTTAGTCTTTTGGTATGATTTTAATGTCATTTAGATTTATGTTTATTTCATACTAGCTAAAGTGCCCATTCTTCGAATGGTTTCCTTGGTGTCGTAGACAGTCGGTTGGGGTACCCAGTTCGATCCCTGTTAGGTCTGATATTCTTTAACTATTAATTGTTATCTACCTCCTTGTAATGTCAGCATTATTATTTATGAAAAAAAAATAGTTGAACGTGAAATAAAAGCGAGATCTTGGTGTTTTTAAATTAAGATATGCAGCGCTTTATTATTTTCATAAAAAATGAAAGGTAAATCACAATAGGAACACTACGATGGTGACCACTATTCAGACGACTGATTCATTTTTGACAATGTGACCGAGAAAAGGTGCTTAGGGTACTGGTGGAATGGGTAAGTAGGTAACTGACTGAATGAATACGGGTTTTACGGCGCGTAGGCCTGTGTTTATTGTTCTGTTTATTTTGTATGTTAATATTCTAAAAATATTGGTTTATATTTTTTTAAATTGTTAATATCTCTGTTATTATGAATGAAAATCAAAAACTTTACATAAATAAACTTATTCGTCTTTAAACGTTTCATAATTTCGATTAGATAACATTTTTTAATACATTGAATTTTAACGGAGATATTCGTAGTTTTTTGTTTACCCCTCCTTCTGAACTCCCTCATCCCTTTTGTAAGATTAAAAAAAATATATAGCCTATTTTCATTTCGATTACGTCCAGAACCTTGATACCGAAATTCATTGAATTTGGTTCAGCGGTTCTTGCGTGATGCCGTAACATACAAACAGATAAACAGACAAAAATTCAGCGAACTTACTTTCGGTGTTTACGTGGTACATCTGGCGTAGAAATAAAATTTGGCATTTTGAAAAATTGTACAGACCAAACTATAATTTTATTTATATAGATAAAAATGAAACTTTTCATACTACAAAAATATTATGGTTTTAATGAGTTATTCATTCCCTTCTCATAAAATGGCAAAGTATTGCTGTGTAGTGTTTTACATACGAGCCAATTTTATTAAACATTTATTTACCATTAGTTTACATTGCTTACATAATTGCTTTTAGAATTAAACTTTCTACTATTTTAACTGGGAAAAATAATTTGTTTATTGGTCATTTAACAAAGTTATTGGCCATCAACAAAGAATACTAGATTTTTCTACTAAGATTTTTACATATTCCATCCTTTTCTCCAAAACTGCTAACACTACAGCTTCCAGACTGGTTTTATTTGACTTTCTCACCATATTTGTTGCAAAAAGTAGATCCCAAAATATTCAGTATGACAAAATTTCACCAGGGGAATTGAAATCGGTGCGAAATCTTTCGCTAGCTGTAATTCGCTAATGCGTTTTTGGACCTTTGTTTATATGAACTTTTTTCATTATTTTGATGAGAGGAATACGCCAGTGAAGTATGTGAGATTTCTCCTGAAACACCCTGTATAAAAATGTATTTATTTTTATTATTTTATCAAACATCCTATGTAGGATTATAAACAGCCGTATTATTTAAAATTGAAATATGTATTTCTAACCACCAGACTACAGTAACAGAAAACACCAATGTTTAAAGCGCTTTCGTGTATCTAGTACACATCTTCAGTAAATTAAAATTCTTTAAAATATTTGTCACATCAAAATTTAAAACTTCCTACTCCTACCATGGTAGATAAGAAATAGTCGATTCTTATATCTAAAACAGTCATCAACAACAGTACATCTTGCCAACTTAAGCAATTGCTTGTCATATTCAATCTGTGTGTTCATTAATTTTTCCCTGTTACTGTATTTTATAAATATAATATTTTTCCAAAATTTCCATTTATAGTTTTAATTGCAATTTTATTTTTATTGTTTGTTTTAATAGTTGCATATTTTGGAACTAAGTTATATTTTAGACACTTTTTGTTCAAATCTATACTCAGAATCGATTTTTGAAAAATGTATTTATGTTTTATTTATATTGTAATCGTTTTTTAATTTCAAAACTGTTATAATTAATGTATTCAAGGTTATATTTGTTTTTATGGTAATACTTTTACAATACTTTTTTCATTGCTCAGCTTTATTTGCGGATCAGCATTTTTATAACTGTAACAATTTATTTATTAAAATATAACATAATAAGGAATTTTTGCTGACTGAATTAGATGCCCTGACATACAGTTTACTATGACGGAGTATCGATTAACTGTTTTTAATCATTTAGTTTTTGTTATTTAAATTTTTTTCAATGGAAAAACCTATCAATATGCTTTAGTGTGAATAAACTCCTCCGGGCAGCGTTTTTGTTTGGTCAGAAAAATGTTTAATGTTCTAAATCTATGTTTTTGCCCGGGAATACATATAATAATATGTATTCCCGGGCAAAAACATAGATTTAGAACATTAAAAAACCTACAACTTTTTTTACAGATATTTATTTCAACAACGCTTAGGCCTACTTTAGCATGAATTAGTGATTTTGGACCTATTTCATTTTCCTACAAGAAACGTGCGGTTTGTAGATGAACGCCTACAATGAAATAGTGCACGCTAAAAAAAATCTGGGTGAAACACTCGCACAACTTTCTCTTGCCAATTCAAATAATTAACAATATACCCTAACATTAGTAATAAAATATTTACAAAACAACTAACCTCAAAAAAAATCTTATTTTAATCATGAGTGAAAGACGTAAAGTGAAAATCAACCTCAGTTTAGCTTAAAAAATACGGAAAATCACTCATTAACGCTAAACTAGTTTCTGTAGCAAAAAAGCTCTAAATAAAAGTTGTAGAGCTTTTAATTTCCTATAAATTTGATTATACTTTTTTTGTCGTAAAATGCATAATAAGGCTGAAATATTAAACAAATCGATTTTTTACACGATTTCGTGAGAAAAACAGAAAATCGCTAATTACCGCTAAACCAAGCGTTATACAAAAAAATGTTTAAAACAAAAGTTGTAGAATTTTAAATTTTCTACTACTTTTAATAGATACATTTTTGCGCTAAAATGCATATTTAAGTCGCAATCTTGAAAAAACAATTTTTTTTTACGTGAAAACAACCTCTCCGAGAATTTTAGCAGACATGGCGCCTACCCTATCTTGTAAAACATAAATAATTTAGTAAACCAGGCGATTTTAAAAATAAATCGTAGGACCTGTTTTTGAGAAAATCGCAAAACAGTGAAAAATTACATGAACAAACTACTACTTCTGGTTGACCGATTTTGACGAAAATGTTCGTGTTGGGCCCTCTAGTGGTATTTAACTTAAGATTCAAGTTTCAAGTTCGTACGACGTTCCATTCTTGAGATATTCTGTTCACACACACACACACACACTCACGCGCGCGCGCGCACACACACACACACAGACCCGATGAACATGAAAACAATACGTTCCTTTCTGTATATTCATATAGGCAAGAGAAAGTAAAAAACAGTACTCAGCTTTAAAAATTTCCAATCTCTGTAATCCATTAAAGGCATGTTATGATTAATAAGTTTTAACTATATTAAACAAACATTACTAAACGCTATAGTCACTAATATGAGACACCCCATTAGCTGTATTACGACTTATATTATTAAAATATTAAATAACTCAGTTAATTAATTGTTAGTGGCAGCGATTAGTCAATACATTCAGTTAATTTATTATTACTTTCTCTTGCCTATATGAATATATAAGAAGGAAAATATTGTTTTCATGCCGATTTTTCGAAATCGAGTTTTCACCGGATCTGCACGTTTACAGACCCCCTGGACCCAAAACATGTTTTTAGCGATTGGTCTGTGATTGGATTGTGTGTGTGTGTGTGAATAGAATATCTCAAGAACGTAACATCGTACGAACTTGAAACTTAGATACCACTAGATGACACGAAACGAACATTATCGTCAAAATCGGTCAATCGGAAGTAGTAGTTTAGTCGTGTAATTTTTCACTTTTTGCGAGTTTCTCAAAAACGGCTCCTACGATTCTTTTAAAAATCGCCTGGTTTACTAAATTTTTTATGCTCTACATGATAAGGCAGGCGCCATGTTTGCAGAAATTCTTGGTGAGGCTGTTTTCTCGTAAAAAAATTGGTTTTAAGATTGCGGCTTGAATAATTATGGATTTTAGCGCAAAAATGTATATCAAAAAAGTTGAAGAGAATTAAAAATCCTACAACGTTTATTCCAAACATTTTTTTGTTTAACGCTTAGTTTAGCGGTAATTACCAATTTTCTGTTTTTTTTCTGACGAAAACGTGTGAAAAATCGATTTTTATAAGATTTCGGCGTTAAAATGCATTTTACGACAAAAGTGTTTACAATAAAATTTATAGGAAATTAAAAGATCTATAACGTTTATTTAGAGCACTTTTCTCCACAGAGCCTAGTTTAGCGTGAAAGAGTGATTTTCCGTATTTTTAACCCAAACTGAGGTTGATTTTTATTTTGCGTCTTTCACTCACGATTAAAATTAGGTTATGTTTTTGAGGTTAGTTTTTTGTTTATTTCTAATATTTTGTTACTGATATTAGGTTATATATGGTGCATTACTTGCATTGGCAAGAGAAAGTAGTGTGAGTGTTTCACACCAAATTTTTTTATATTTACTTTGGAATTTTGTAAGATTGCGGCCTTAGTATGAATTTTACAACAAAAGCGAAAATTATCAAAGTTGTAGAAAATTAAAAACCCTACAACTTTTATTTGAGAATATTTTTTGGGAAACTCTGCTATCTAGGGAGTAAAATAACAAAGTATGGTAGAAGCTCAAGTGCTATCAAAAGTAGGATTCCTCAAGGTAAAAGGGCCTTTGAAATGAAAAACAGCTTATTGAACACAAACATTGATTTACAGTTTAGGAAAAATTTCTTATGTTTGGAGTGTAGTAATATAAGGGAGTGGAACATGAATGACAGGAGCTGTGGAAAGGAAGAGAACAGAAACGTTTAAAATGTGGTGTTATAGGAAAATAGAGTAGATAAATCGGCTCTAAAAGCGAATAAAGCAAAGACCTTGGTCAACGGTATAAAGATGTTTAACTTAAAGGAAAGACATACAGCACATTAAAGATCCAAATGGATAAGTTTTAGTCTTTTATTCATGGAGATATTCATTACACTAAATCAGATTCTGGAATCTTCCAATTGGATCTCCAGGAAGCGAATCAAAGTCAAAAGACTGACACATGGAAGTTCAGATAAATCACTCTAATCTACAGAGAATTTCCAATGAATTTTATTCATGTGGTCATCATACAAAAATGGTCACCTAACAAATGTTACTTAACAATTGAAAACAACCACATATAATTGAATGATTGATCTAACACGGTAATGTAAACAAAGTAAATAAAGTTGAGAATTACAGTACTATCAGTTTCATAATCATAGACATCCGAGTTTGAACCCTTGCATCTCCAAAATTCTTTCCTCCGTCTACAGTTCGACTACTTCACTCCTACCTGACCGGCAGACAGTTCCAAGTCTCTGCCTCTACCCCTCAGTTCCACTCAGTCAAATCACAACTGACCCCATCAGCCGCAGGTGTACCACAGGGCTCGGTCCTTGGGCCCATTCTCTACCTATTCTACACCTTCGATTTCCCAGTTATGAATTCTGTTAAATTCGGACTGTTTGCCGACGACGCGATATAGTTCCGTCCCGGCAGATCCCTCCAACTTAATTGCAAAACGCTTCAAGATCAGCTCATACTTATCACTACCTGGTGTCGTATCTGGAGACTGACGCTCAAGCCTAGCAAGTGCGAAGCTATCCACTTCTCCGCTAAATGGCCCCCTCCACCTCTACGTTTAGACGGAGAACTACTCCCATGGAAGGACAGTGTCAGGTGCCTTGGGGTTACACTGGATAAGAGACTGACGCTCCGGCAGCACATCGACGATAAACTTAGCAAGGGTAGGGTTTTAACCGCCATACTTTTCCCGTTACTTCGTTCCGACGCTTACACGACTAAATTGAAACTTCTAATATTTTCCTCGATATTACGCCCCTTCTTTCTATACGGGTCGCTGATTTGGTGGCCCTTCCTCAATAAAAGTAACAAGACACGTGACTCCGCCTTTCAGAACAAAGTCCTCCGACTAATCACCGGCTTTCACTATTATATTCCTAACCGAACGATACACGAACACCTACTCTTTCCCACTATGGAGGACTTTATACGTAACACTTCTAACAGACTACACGACGATGCGAGGACCCATGGTCCTCAAATTATACGAGACTTGTACACGACACCACATCCTCCTGAACGAACTAGGCCGTTACCATTCCACGACTATGTCTAATAATAGAAATGTATAACACAAATCTCCCAGTACGTCCCCTCCCTAAGTTGGTTGGTTTAAATCCCCGCTTAAATTCGCATACTCATACTCTAAAAGAGCCGACACCTACACTGTAAAATTATAACAAAGGCCACTAAAGCACAAGAGCCGACAACTACACAATACTTAAGGCCGATGATTATGCCTCCCCAACCGTCTAAATTATGAATCCTCTCGTACGACTACCCACACTTTATTACCTATCCACATATTAGCGCGGTGTTCCCCGTCCAAAGCCACACACATACTAAAAGGTTCACCTTAAAAACTAATAATAAATTCTAACTAATTACTTGAACCATCTTTACACTTCCCTAGTCCACTACATTAAAAACCCTAATAACACTTAAAATTCCAATCATATATAAAACTCCCCTGTTTCTACCTGAGGTTGTATTAATCTGTAAATTTGTTCCCCGAGCGATCAGGTGTTCCTTAACACGATATCGCCAACATTTAGCCATCGAGCTACCTCAACCGAACCCGAACCCCTCTCCAAAACTATGAGTCGGATTTCAATATACTTTACATCAAAATTTAGCTCATTTTATTCTGCGTTGACCCTTCATAGTCCTATATTTTTAATGTTGTTTAAAAATTGCCAAATAGAGATTGGAAGACAAAAAGACCCGGTTTTTTCCTACCGCAACAAATTCTTTGTGTTTAGAGGCATGTAACTCGATAATTATTTGATCGAAAAGTTTGAAATTTTAACACAACATAGACAATTATATTCTTACAGCATAAAAATAGACTGGGTAATGCGGAGGGCGCTACTATTCATGTTGCCTGAATCTGACTGTCTACCTGATAATTGACAATGCAGTCCGTCAATTCAGGTAGACAGTCCGAGAGGATGTCACGTACACAAACTGGCAACATGGATAGTAGCGCCCACCCCACCGCATTACCCACTCTATTTTTCAAAATTTTAAAAATTCTACCACAACATTGGCCAATCAATATTTCATGTTATTAACATATTTGCACTAAGTTTTTTACGCTGAATAAAACGATAGTTTGCTTGTGCCGAACGATCGAGCGGTTACTGAGATAGCAAGGGTTCATAATACTGTAAATAAATCAAAATTTAAAAAACGTACGAATTTGAAATTTTGTACACGCTGTAAGAATATAATTGTCTATGTTGTATTAAGTTTCAAATTTTTGGTCCAATAATTATCGAGTTATATTTCTGTAAATGCATGAAATTTGTTGCGGTATCAAAAAAACCTGGTCTTTTTGTCTTCCCACCTCGATATAGCAATTTTTAAACAACATTAAAAATATAGGACTAATATAGGTCAACGCAGAATAAAATAAGCTAAATTTTGATGTAATGTATGTTAAAATCCGACTCATAGTTTTGGAGTTGCAAGGGTTAAAACTCGGGTGTCTATGATTATAAAACCGATAGTAGGTTTAGACAACGTTACTTTTCATTACACTACTTAACATAAAAAGAGGTGTGTGTAAACTTACTGTACTTGTTTCATTAAATAAATGATAATAGTCATTACATAATACTGTGCGAAAAGGAAAGCACGGTAACCGTGAGAAAACGTTTTTACATATTGCATCATAAGTAATGAGTGTTTATAAATAGTATTACTCAAGCATGTGTGTAACTAACACACAACTGTAATAATTACTTTTCAACATGATACAGGTCGTACAACTACATGATACAGTTTCATAACAACACTCTGAGATTTGCATTGGGATTGGCGAGTGTGCCAAAGAACGAATAGTATCTGAGGAATACACCGTATTACCGTATATCCGTCAGTCATATTGTAGTTAGATACCTTATAAAACGAAAACAGATGACACGTTTTCAGCCCCTAAACATAAAAAACACGTTTTTACCAGTTGGTCAATGTTTGAATGTTTTGTTGATAATGTAATCAGCCAAAAGGCTGGTTTGAACTTCTATAGTCGTTTGCACGTTCAGTTGACACAATGGATCTTACGGGAATCGTCACTGCTATTAGCCAAACTAAAAACATCAATTAAAGGCATCTGGATGCGTATATAAAAAAATATTTACTTTCTCTGGCCTATATAAATATATAGGAAGGAAGTATTGCTTTATGTCAATTTTTCGAAATCGAGTTTGCACCGTATCTACAATTTTCAGACCCCCTGAACCCTATGACTTTGAATTATGAAATTTTTATTCTAAAGAGTTTGTTTTTACACAGAATTAATTACAGTATTTTTAACACAAATGCCCTGGCTTATCTGAAGAGGTGAAACCAAGCAAAATATATTGGATTACATTTTCCGCTCTGTTGTTAAAGTCATCAGCCGAAAGGCTGCTTGGAACCTGTAGAGGTTTTACTAAGTAAAATGAGGAGTGAGGTGGTTTACAATTGCCTTCCTCACTGAATGGAAAAGTACGCTTATCAGCATGCCGGGCCCTCTGAAAAGCACATATTTTCCACTCTGCAAATGACAACTTCACTTCATTCACCCCAGGGTCTGGCTGTATAATGAAATTCATTACTTTCAGAGGAGACAACTCTGATTAGTGTCTTTTACACTTCTACCTCTTCTGTTCTTAAATGATTCAGTCATTTAATTGGCTGACCACGTGATAAGAAACAGAACTATTTATTTTAGCCCTGCAACGAACAGATTGAGTGTAAATAATTTGACACTCCACCTGTCTGTTATGGGCAATTTCCGCTCTATAACTCAGCTATTTGTAATTGTATTTAAAGAAAGATGTTATTCTTTTCACCAAAAAATGCGTAAATTTTTTTTTGTAATACACGTAAAATCGATAAAGAGAGATATTTTAATTTAAAAAGTTTGAACGTCCACTATTTTGTAATTTAGCCTATTAAAAGCAATTACATAAATTTCATCTTTCCAACATAAGTACTTCTACATGCATACCAAATTTGAGTAAAATATCTTCAACCGTTCCTAAAAAAATAATTTTTCATTTAAACACAAATCGCAGACACCCTGTATATGAAGCGAGATAAGAGGTTAGTTCATATTAAACTTTTTGTTTATTTTAAGGTACTGAATCATCTCCCGAAGTTTGGTAACTACTTAGTGGACACCTTGTATACGAGGTGTGACTATTAAATAACGAGACTGACGTTGTAAAAAAATTTATTTTAATT
This sequence comes from Catonia carolina, assembly GCA_035578175.1. NCBI lineage: Eukaryota > Metazoa > Arthropoda > Insecta > Hemiptera > Achilidae > Catonia > Catonia carolina. Next base: position 6,701,796 of record JAQMRL010000014.1, on the reverse strand, counting down.
TTATACATAATTACTTATTGTCACCTTCAATATACACTCCTTCTCTATCCCTACAACGCTCCATGCGAATTTTCCATGGCTGGAAACAGTGCTGAAAGTCATCTTCTGTCAGCTCCTTCAGGACACGTGCCGCTTTATTTTTTACAGCTTCCACAGACTCAAATTTTGTCCCTTTTAATGCAGATTTCACCTTAGGGAACAGGTAGAAGATAATAACATGTGATGAAACGTGATTTTTTTTACGTATGATCCGGAAACGAAGCCCCAATCCATGCACTGGAAGAGCCGAACTTCACCGAGAGCCAGAAAAGCAAGTCAAAATTTAAAGCAATGATGATTTTTTTTTATATCCATAGGATTGTGTACCTCCACTGGGTTCCTGAAGGTCAAACAATTAATCAATATTACTACCTTAAGGTACTTTCTAAACTACGTCAAAGAATAAGGAAAAACGCCCCGAAATGTGGAAGGACAAATCATGGGTTCTTCACCAAGACAATGCGACAGCTCATTTCGCATTATCTGTCAAGAGGTTCCTAGCCAAGTACAGTAAGTATATCAGTGTTAGAACATCCACCTTTTATTCACCAGATCTTGCACCATGTGACTTCTACCTGTTTCCTAAGGTGAAATCTGCATTAAAAGGGACAAGATTTGAGTCTGTGGAAGTTGCAAAAGAGAAAGCGGCACGTGTCCTGAAGGAACTGACAGAAGATGACTTCCAGCACTGTTTCCAACAATGGAAAATTCGCATGGAGCGTATATTAAAGGTGACAATAAGTGATTATGTATAAAATAAAAGTAAAATTTTTTACAATGTCAGTCTCGTTATTTAATAGCCACACCTCGTACATAAATTGATATTTAGTAATACAGTAACAGTAAAGTTGAGAAGGATGTCGGTGAATAGGACAAGCTGGATGACAATTTACTGTTACCTTTTGGGTATGTTTAAGAATGGAAAAGAAAGGTTACTTTGCAAGACTTGTACCTACGTCACAGGTCATTGACCTATGACTCTTGTCTCATCTCATTCCGTCTATTCCAGTCTGGTTGTTTAATGACATCGACTAAATAATTTTTTTATTTAATATTAGCAATCCCTACTCCGATCGGTTTGCGGTTACAATAAACTGTGGAACTTCAATTTAACAAAGTTGTCTATTCAACTAATTTTTACAAGATCCCGTGATACTGGACTTCATTATTTAAATGAAATTTACTTTTATTTGAGTCAATTTATTTAAATGGTCCAAATATTAATTAACTGGTTGTTTACAATTTTTATTTATTTTCCCACCGGGTTAGTCTACAGGTAAAGTCGTTGCCGCGAGTCAGCTGTTTAACAGCTGATTTCGTAGACGAGGTTCCTGGTTCAAATCCTTATGAAGGTAGTAGGCCTAAATTTTATACGAATTTAAATACTAGACAGCGGTTGTCGGTGTACTTTGATGGTTGGGGTTCAATTAACCACACCTCTCAAAAATAGTCGACCTGAGTCTGTACTACACTACACCTAATTGATACCCCAGAGATATCATCCTCATCTCATTGGGTTGCTTATTGTTCTTAAATTGAAGAGATTGCAATATGCACACATTCGGGATTAAATTAATAAAAATTTGGTGTGAAACACTCACACGACTTTCTCTTACCAATGCAAATAATTAACAATATAACCTAACATTAGTAATAAAACATTAAAAATAAACAAAAACTAACGTCAATAAATATAACCTAATTTTAATCATGAGTGTAAGACGCATAATGAAAATCAACTTCAGTTTGGTTTAAAAATACGAAAAATCTCTCTTTTACGCTATAATAGGCTCTCTAGAGAAAAATGCTATAAATAAAAGTTGTAGATCTTTTAATTTTCTATAAATTTGATTATACACTTTTAGTATGCTAAGGCTGAAATCTTTAAAAAACCGATTTTTTGACACATTTGGTAAAGAAAATCCAGAAAATCGCTAATTTCCGCTCAACTAAGCGTTATACAAAAAAATGTTTGAAATAAAAGTTGTAGGATTTTAAATTCTCTACAACTTTAATTATATTTTTTAATAATTCTAAATAAATTTTTAAAGCCGCAACCTTAAAAAACAATTTTTTTACGAGAAAACCTCCCCAAGAATTTCAGCACACATGGCGACTTTATCTTGTACTACTTTATCTACTACTTTATCTACTAAAGCATAAAAAATTTAGCAAATGAGGCGAATTTTAAAAAATCGTAGGAGCCGTTTTTGAGAAAATCGGAAAAAAGTAAACACGAATAAACTACAACTTCCGGTTGACCGATTTGGATGAAAATGTTCGTGTCGGGTCCGGTAGTAGTATCTATCTTAAGTTTTAAGTTCGTACGATGTTCCGTTCTTGAGATATTTTGTTCACGCACACAGACCAATCGCTGAAGATATGTTTTCTGGATTCAGGGGGTCTGAAAACGCGTAGATCCGGTGAAAACTTGATTTTGAAAAATTGACATGAAAACAACCCCTCCTGGGGAGTACAAGACCTTGGCGTTGGTGGAGGGGCTAGCGTGTTCCTATGACCCTGCGAGCTATGCCGGCGGTAGTGTAACTACTGGTAGGGCCACCCAAGCCGGACAGGTCAAAGGGTAGGAGCCAGACTAAGAAGTACTCCAACCCAGCGTGTTGGGCTAATCCCCCACACGTTGGTTAAAAACGGATTCAAAGCACAACACAAAGCCTCGGAACAGGACTGGATACTCGGAATAATAAACGGAAATGCTGTAATACTAGATTTGGGACATGGAATGGTGATAATGATTATAGAGAGAAGATAGCTCTGGCTAGGAAAAATAAGATAAGATTTGGAATTTGGAACATACGCACACTGACTGGAAAGGAGGTGGAATTGGTGGAGGTGATGCAGAGACACAAAGTGCAATTGCTGGGGCTGAGTGAGGTGAGAAAGAAGGGAAGTGGCAGAGTGGAGCTGAAGGATGGATATATGATGGTGTACTCAGGAGTGATCATGCAGAATCGTGCAAAGGAAGGAGTGGGAGTAGTGATGGCACCTGAGACATTTAATAGAGTCAGTGACTGGCAAGCAAAAAGCCCACGAATGATGACTGTTGATCTAGACATGGAGAGCAAGCTGACTTTTGTACAGGTGTATGCTCCCACTGAGGATTCGAATGTTCAGGAGAAAGAGGAGTTCTATGCAGCATTGCATGAAGAAGTAGAGGGAATTCTCAGCCGAGGAAGACAGGTGATTATAGGTGGAGATCTGAATGCCAGAATTGGAAATGACTGGGAGCACTCTCATGGAGTGATGGGTCCTTATGCAGGAGAACATAACAGAAACAGTAATGGAGAGAGACTGCTAGAATTCAGTGTGGACAATGGCCTGCTGGTAGGGAACACATGGTTCAAACATAAAGTAGTACACCAAATAACATTCGAGGCTGAAGGAAGGGAAGCAAAGAGTATAATAGACTATTTTGTGTATAATGTGGAGATGAGGAGAAGAGTTACAGACGTTAAAGTGATTAGAGGTGCTGAACTGGATACGGATCATAGGCTTGTGGTGATGGATCTAAGATTTAAAATACCAGTAAAGGAGCGTGCAAAGAGGTATAATAGATTGAACATACGAAAACTGGAAGATCAGCTAACACAAGAAACATACAGCCAAGAACTTGTAGAGGAGCTGAGGTCATTACCGGAGGACCTTAACCAGCCCAATATACTGTGGCAAGAAATTAAAGACAGAATAATGAAAGCTGCAGACCGAGCATGTGGAAGGAAAGTAATTAATACAAAATTGAAAAGAACAAGGTGGTGGAATGAGCAAGTGAAGGATGTGGTTAAAAGAAAGAAAGTTGCGTGGCGGGCATACTTGGCTAGTAAACAACAGGAGGATCGAGCAAACTATGTTCAGTGTAGAAGGCAGGCAAAACTGGTGATCCGAGCAGCAAAAATCCAGTCGTGGGAGGAATTTGGACATGAGTTGGAAGACAAATTCAGCAATAATAACAAGGTCTTTTGGAAAGTGGTGAAGGGCTTGAGGGGGAGAAGAGTGAAGGATGTGCGAAGCATTCGAAATTCAGATGGATTCTTAGTTAGTGAACAGCAAGTGGTTCTGGAAGCCTGGCGACAGCATTATGCAGACAAGTTTGATGGAGAGGAAGAGGAGGAAGAAATGGAACTACTGGCTGAGGTGGAAGGTGATGAGCAGCAGAGAGAGGAATTGTGTGGGAACATAACAATTCAAGAAGTGAGTGCTGCAGTGGGAAGCATAAGGAAAGGCAAGGCTGCTGGGATTGATGAGATTGTACCAGAGCTCATTATGTATGGGGGAGAAGCATTGACTCAGGCTCTTACAAAGCTTTTCAATTTTGTTTGGCAAAGTGAGAGAATACCATCAGAATGGGAGTCAAACATCATCATACCCATACATAAGAAGGGCAGCCAGTATGAGTGTGGAAACTATAGACCTATTTGCTTGAGCGGTACAGTCTATAAAATATATACTCGGGTTTTAGAACGAAGGCTAAGAGGGGTTCTAGAACATCAAATAGAGGAGGAACAAGCTGCTTTTAGACCTAATAGGCAGACCCATGATCACGTGTTCAGCCTAAGAATGATCATAGAGAAATGTTTGGACAGAGGGCGTGATCTATTCCTGGCATTCCTGGATCTGAAGGCAGCATTCGACTCAGTGCCCAGGAAAGAAATTTGGAGAGCTCTGCAAGCAAAACATGTCCCAAATAAATTGATACGAGCCATCAAATGTGTGTATCATGAACCAAAAGGAATCGTTAGGCTCAATGGAGAATACTCAGATCCCTTCAACTTGAAGAAGGGTATTAAGCAAGGTGACAGCTTGAGCCCACTGCTGTTTATAAATTACATGGATGAGGTGCATAAAATTTGTAAAAGACGAACCCGAAGAGCTACAGTGGGATACTGGAGACTTCGACCAATCATGACTCAGGCCCTACTCTATGCAGATGACATTGTTCTGATACAAGATACAAAAGAAAAACTTCAGAGTGCTGTAATAGAGTGGAAAGAGGAACTGGAAAGAAAGGGTATGCAACTGAATGTGGACAAGAGCAAGGTCATGCATGTTGGGAGGGCTGAGGAGAAGGAGATGGAGATTCAGTGTGGTGAAAGGAGAATGGACCAAGTTAGACAGTATGAATATCTTGGAGTGATAATAGACAGGAGTGGGCGAATTCACCAGGAAGTCCTAAATCGGGTAAAAACGGGAAATCAAGTGTACTATGCCATAAGTAATACAATTGTGGGCAAGAGGGACGTGAGCAGAGCTGCAAATATATAAAGCAGTGTTCTTGCCCACACTGATGTATGGAGCAGAAAGCTGGGTTGCTTTGGACAAGCATAGGAGTAGAGCCACTGCGGCAGAAATGCGGTACCTCAGAAGAATAGTGGGCAGGAATAAGAGAGACCGAATCAGGAATGAAACAATAAGAGGGGACCTGGGAGTACGACCTGTGAATACACTGATAGAAGAAAAACAATTGAAGTGGCTGGGACATGCTAGTAGAGCGGATGAATCGAAGAAAATAAAACAATTCCTGGAAGCAAACCCAGAAGGACGCCGACCGAGGGGCAGACCACGACAGAGCTATCAAGAGTACATGGAGCGGTTGGGGGAGGCTCGAGGAAAGGACTGGCAGCGGATGAGGAATATGATGATGGACCGAGGTGTCTGGAGAGGATGGATCGAGGCAATGGCACACCCTACGCTGAGAGGCAGAAGGGGCAGATAAAGAAGAAAAAGAAGAAGACATGAAAACAATACTTTCCTTCCTATATATTCATACTAGCTAAAGTGCCCGTTCTTCGAACTGTTTCCTAGTTGCCGTGGACGGTCGGTTGGGGTACCGAGTTCGATCCCTGTCAGGTCTGATATTCTTTAACTATTCATTATTATCTACCTCCTTTCAACGTCAGCATTATTATTTATGAAGAAAAAAATAGTTGAAAGTAAAATAAAAGCGAGATCTTGATGTTTTTAATTAAGATATGCAGCGCTTTATTATTTTCATAATAAATGAAAGGTAAATCATAATAGGAACACTACGATGGTGACCACTACGACGACTCATTCATTTTTGACAATGTGACCGAGAAAAGGTGTATAGAGTACTGGTGGAATAGGTAGGTAGGTAACTGACTGAATGAATACGGGTTTTACCGGCGCGTAAGCCTGTGTTAATTGTTCTGTTTATTTTGTATGTTAATATTCAGAAAATATTGGTTTATTTTTTTTAAATTTATACTATCTCCGTTATTATGCATGAATTCTTTTTTATATGTAAATTACGATCTAGCCTTCAGAATAATGAGTAATTTTATTCTAACTTAAACTACTATTGACAATATTACTACAGAGATGCTCAACAAAACCTCGGTACCTAATTTAATATACCACATTATGTACACTACACTTATATTGTGCACTTAAATTTAGCACTAATTCTAATCGTACACTAACACTGCTCCGCTTTAAACACTGACACTACACAAGCTCAAATGGTTTCTTGCTTTTCAGCCTTCGCACCAGATTATCGTAGTTAAGCAGCTGGATTGCTTCAACATTGTCATGGCGGTGATGTCTATGCATGAAAATGAAAAACTTTACAAAATTAAACTTATTCGTCTTTAAACGTTTCATAATTTCGATTATATAACACTTTTTGATACATTGACTTTTAACGGAGATATTCATAGTTTTTGTTTACCCCTCCCTCTTAACTCCTCCATCCCTTTGTGATATTTAAAAAATGTATAGCCTATTTTCATTTTGATTATGTCCAGAACCTAGATACCAAAATTCAATGAATTTGGTTCAGCGGTTCTTGCGTGATGCCGTAACATACAAACAGATTAAACAGACAAAAATTCAGCTGAACTAATTTTCGGTGTTTACGTGGTATTTCTAGCGTAAACAAAATTTAGGGCATTTTGAAAAATTGTACAGACAAAATCACAATTTTATTTATATAGATAGGCAAGAGAAAGTAAAAATTATACTAAATATAAAAATTTCAATTTGTATTTTTGTAGTTTTAGAGATATCGTGATCAGCGAAAAATTCACAGAGATTTGCCGTGGTACATTTTCCCTAGTTTGATATAATGTACAAATAATAGTTAAAAGCCGAACTGTGTAAAAAAATAACAAAGCGCTTTGTTTCCGGTTGTCAACAAAGACCCGGATTTCCGGTGACTCTGGCCTCATCGGAACGCAGTACCCCATGCCTTTTGGTACAATATCAACTTCAAAAAGAATATGTCCGTAATCTAATTAATGTCCTGGCGCTTTACGTATTATCAATATACCGTAGAAAAAGTTTTATTGCCGTAAAAAATATGCCACGTTCCATTATCAACCCTACACAAAGTACACAAATAATGTAGGAATCATTAATAAATTACTCGCAAAAACATAATGATCTCTGATTATAACGCAGCGAAATGGAGAGATAAAAATAATAAGTTTTATTTTCATTATATGTGCACAATGTTATAGAGAAAATCTTAAAATTCTTAAAAATATAATGAACAATTTGAACTAAATTTAACAAATCGCAATTATTATGGTATACTCATAATTAAAAACTAACAAGAACTATATGTTTCAGTTAATTCGATTTTTACTTTCTCTTACCTATATGAATATATAGAAAGGAAAGTCTTGTTTTCATGTCGATTTTTCGAAATCGAGTTTCACCGGATCTACACGTTTTCACACCTCCTGAACCCAAAAAACATGTTTTCAGCGATTGGTCTGTGTGTGTGTGTGTGTGTGTGTGTGTGTGTGTGTGTGTGTGAACAGAATATCTCAAGAACGGAACATGGTACGAACTTGAAACTTAAGTTAGATACTACTACCGGACCCGACACAAACATTTTCATCAAAATTGGTCAACCGGAAGTAGTGGTATTCGTGTCATTTTTTAATTTTTTATTTTCCCAAAAACGGCTAAGATTTTTTTTAAATCGCCTCATTTACTACATTTTTTTATAGTCTAAAAGATTGGGTAATGCCATGTCTGCTGAAAATCTTGGGGAGGCTATTCTCTTGTACAAAATATTTTTTTTTTAAAGATTGCAGTCTTAATATGCATTTTAGGGCAAAAGTGTACATAATCAAAGTTGTAGAACATTTAAAAACCTACAACTTTTATTCCAAATATTTCTTTGTATAAAACGCTTAGTTTAGCGGTAATTAGTGATTTTTCTGGTTTTTTTCTCATGAAAATCTGAAGAAAAATGGATTTTTTAAGATTTCGACCTTAGTATGCATTTTACAACAAAAGTGCATATTATAATCATATTTATAGGAAATTAAAAACCTACAACTTTTATTTTAAGCATTTTTCTCTAGAGAGCTTTGTTTAGAGTCAAAGAGATACTTCCGTATTATTAAGTTAAACTGAGGATGGTTTTCATTTTGCATCATTCACTCATGATTAAATAAGGTTATGGTTCTTTTTAGATTAATATCTTTTGTTTATTCAAAGTCGCATCGACAACTTGATTATTAGCGACTACGGTGGGTTAAGGAACTGGAATGAAAGGATTTGGGACGTAATAATTTCCAGACCCTAGACGGGAATCGAACTCGGAACCTCCGCTTAGTGGGCTACCGCGAAAACCATTACGTCACGGAGACGGCCATTTTTCGGTTTTTTACGTTGTTTACTAATGTTAAGTTATATTATTCATTATTTGCATTGCCAAGAGAAAGTCGTGTGAGTGTTTCAAACCAAAATTTTCTTTTTTACATGGATTTTCCATCGTAGCTTTACGTCTAGTAGCATACAGGTAAATTAACAAATAAAATATGTACCTCTTTAAAAATCCGCGAAAAAGTCACAGCTATTTAACATAAATAATTATTTAATATTGTATACAGGAAATAGCAGTACTACAATATAGTACACAAAATGGGGAAAGCACCGACGCGTGTTAAATTGTATCATGTTATACAGCACTCGTTCATAGCACATACACACACACACACCTGATGTTTATGTGTGTTGTTAATTTAAAACAACAAACCGATGCAACGGACGGCGGCTTTCTGTCAGGCATGCACAAAAATTGTATTTTATACAGGTAGTAGAATAGAATTAATATCCATCAAACACACAATGTTTTACATTCAGTGCAACTGTTTACATATTTTTTATAAATAAAAATAAAATTATTACGAATATTATTAGTGTTCTAGCAATAGAGCTCGTAATTTTTTGAACACACGGTGTTAAAAAAGTAACAATAATCATTCTAACTCGATAAGAGAGATCTTGAGAGAGCTACGTTAACACTAAATCGAACGTCGGTAGAGAAGTTAAGAGAAAAATCAGGTGTGAAACACTCACATAACTGTCTCTTGCCAAAACTAATAGTGAATAATATAACCTAACATTAGATATAAACAAAAACTAACCTCATAAAACATAACCTTATTTTAATCATGAATGAATAATGCAAAATGAAAACCAATCTCAGTTTGGCTTAATACGGAAAACTCACTCTGACGCTAAAGTAAGCTCTGTAGAGAAAAAAGCTTATAATAAAACGTTGTAGATCTTTTTGTTATAAATTTGATTATATACACTTTTGTCGTTAAATGTATACTAAGGGCCGAAATCTAAAAAAAACCATTTTCTACAGATTTTTATGGAAAGACACAGAAAATTACTAATAACCGCTAATTTAAGCGTTATACAAAGAAATATTTGAAATAAAAGTTGTAGATTTTTAAATTGGCTACATCTTTGATTATTACTATACTTTTGCGCTAAAATACATATTAAGGCTGCAATCTTAAAAACTAGTTTATTTCTACAGAGAACAGCCTCCCCAAGAATTTCAGCAGATATGGCGCCTACCCTATCTTGTAGAGCATAAGAAATGTAGTAAATGAGGCGATTTTTAAAAAAATCGTAAGAACCGTTTTTGAGAAAATTGTAAAAAAGTGAAAAATGACACGAATAAACTACTTCCGGTTGACCGATTTTGATGAAAATGTTCATGTCGGGTCCTCTACAGTACTAACTTAAGTTTCAAGTTTCATCTTCGTACGATGTTCCGTTCTTGAAATATTTTGTTCACACACAGACACAGATCAATCGCTAAAAACTGGTTTTTTGGGTTCAGGGAGTCTGAAAACGTGTATATCCGGTGAAAACTCGATTTTAAAAAACCGACATAAAAATAAAACTTTCTTTCCTATATATTCTCCTATATATTCCTATATATTATCATATAGGCAAGAGAAAGTAAAAATATGAGGTAAGAGAAGACAGAGAGGCAGAGGTGTAAAATACACTAATCAGAGTTATCTCCTCTGAGAGCAATGAATTTCATTATACAGCCAGACCCTGTGGTGAATGAAGTGAAAGTGTCATTTGCAGAATGGAAAGTAGATGCTTTTCAGAGGGCCTGGCACTTTTCCACTCAGTGAGGAAGGTACTGGTAAACCTACCTCACTCTTTGTTTGACTTAGTAATACCTCTACAGGTTCAAACCAGCCTTTCGGCTGATAACCTAAACAGATGATTTATAAACATACTAAATGGTCACGTACATCATTTTTAACGTGACATTGTACTTATACAGCCTAAGATATTAAACATTCTGATATATTATATATTTTGACAATATTTAAAGGGAAAAAAGGTTCGAGAATGATCGAGAGATTAAAAAGGTTAACGTAAATAACAAGAGAAATAAATAGCGTTTTCCAAGAAGCAGTTAAATATTATGTGTTATATAAATGGTCTTTTATAGTAAAGGTAGACCTGGCTTTTGTTGTTACTCGGTATTGTGAGAGCCGGGTGGGTGCCTATTTAGATAATTGACATTTTTATAACACCTGTCTGTTCAATCATAGTTTGTTTACGGTTAAGATTTATCCAGAAGCCGTCACAAGGATTTCGTTTTTTATTATTATATCGAAAATCTCTGTCTTTTCTCGAACTCTCCATTAGCTCACCTATATAAGGACCGATTTGTTTACGGTATGGTTTGAGTCTCGATTTGTCTGTGTTTGAGTGAGCGAGTCGCGTAGTTCTGCTTAACGGTTACATTAGAAAAGGTCTACGCTACTGTGTATTGTTTAATATTTATTCTTTATAATTTTTGTAAGTAATATTAAATAAATTGGTTAAGTTACTTATTGTATTAGTTAATTATAATTAGTTTGTTATTTATTAAATAATTTAATTGTAACATACTTGTAGATTTTAGTCAATTAATTAATTGTAATTCTTAGTTGTAATAAATACTTGACACTTTAAATTTTAGTGTGTTAATTATTTAACATACCCAGATCCCGAAACGGGCCTTAGAGATACGTGTCACAATATCTTACCCTCCGAAAGAGGCTAAAAAGTTGAATGTTTGATGGAGTAGCTAATTGGAGGGATTAGTGAAAACTCAACATGGATAGGAAAAATTACAAGAAATTCAATCCGGGTTTCCTTACCGTCTTTATTCACGAAGTAATGACAGATAATTTAATAAAGAGTGGTTGGCTTTGACAGGAAACACATGCTTGATGAGAATAAAGCGAAATTCAGCAACAAGAGAAATAGAAGAACGACTACGCTGAAAGTCACGCCCAAATATGAATCAACATGTTGCACAAGTCACGTCCTTATTTCAGTGAAACCCCGATTATCCGAAACCCGGTTATCCGAAATATGATTTTTATTTTTCTGCAAATTGTGTAGGTAGAAGACGAACTACTGTACTCAATCTGGTAGGCAATGCTACGAAACATTAAAACGAAATTACAGAAAAAAAATCTTACGAAAACTTCTGTTAGGCGAAACGAAGAGGTAGTAATAGAACTTCAAAAACAAATGAATTTAAAATCATGTGCATTTATAATTGCTGAAGGATAGGAAAATGTTCAAAATGTACGGTACAAAGGTCTTGGAAAAAGCTTTACGATTCTGAAAGCGACTGCACAATAAATAACCGGTAATAAATCTATTATATAAAAGGACAACCATGTCCTGAGTGATTCATTTATAGATCAACGCACAGCCGAAACTACTGACGCTAGAGACTTGAAATTTGGAAGTTAGCTTTCTTATGTTGTGTAAGCGCGCACTAAGAAAGGATTTTGCAAAATTTTGATTTTAAAGGGAAGAAATAGCAAAAATTCCCCCCCACTGATGCGAGGATTAGGAATGAACGCGAAGCACTACGCTTATGAAGTGGCAGGTTCTCCCACACACATTTACCCCCTCCATAGGCATATTCCATAGCATACCAGTACTGTCTCTAGGCTTGCGGCACGTCGTAGCCTCTTATTCTCTTTACAAATTACAAATCTGCCCATAACGGACAGGTGGAGTGTCAAATTATTTAGTCACTCTGTTCGTTGCAGGGCTAAAATAAATAGTTCTGTTTCTTATTATATGGTCAGCCAATTAAATGACTGAATCATTTAAGAACAGAAGAGGTAGAGGTGTAAAAGACACTAATCAGAGTTATCTCCTCTGAAAGTAATGAATTTCATTATACAGCCAGACCCTGTGGTGAATAAAGTGAAGGTGTCCTTTGTAGAGTGGAAAATATGTACTTTTCAGAGGGCCCGGCATGCTGATAAGCGTACTTTTCCACTCAGTGAGGAAGGCAATGGTAAACCACCTCACTCCTCGTTTTACTTAGTAAAACCTCTACAGGTTCAAACCAGCCTTTCGGCTGATGACCTAAACAACAACAACAACAACAAATTACAAATTAAAATTTACATTTTATTGATTAATCATCAATTTTATTACGAATAGTAGGGCTAATCACCAAAACAAAAAATTAAAAATGTACACATTCAGAATTAAATGATTTGGACAGGCTATTAATAAAAGTTTTCAATTATTTCCATTTTTTGATAAAATAAATTTGATTGCAAATCTATTATGTAAAATCCTAATAAAGGATTTTGCAAAATTTTGATTTTAAAGAGTAGAAATCGCAAAAATTTCGTCCCATAAGAAATACACATAGGTAGCCTATACTTATATACATGTTTCGTTTAGAACAGTAACAGTCGGCCTACACCGGACGTTAAAACTCGCATTTTATTCTTAATCGCATTCTTATCGTACGTAAATAGCAGATCAATTACAAAACTATAGCTATTTTCCCAGAAGTTGAATTGACTTTAACAACGATTTTAATCTATGTTTTACTTTTGTCACTCCGGATGTTGTACCGTACGTAGTGTTTAATCTTTTGACCTAAACTGGATTAATTTTAACCAGAATTAATTCCGGAAATTGTTGTAATTAGCACAATAACTGATATGTTTTTTTTTATGCAAGATACGAATCTCATTGCTTAGGTCACACAATGTATTTGACTGACATTGTAAAAATGATTTTTGCAACCGAACAATTAAAATTTAATTTTTAAAAACATGTGTCTCACCAATTCAGTAAAATGCATACGGTAAAGTTATTTTTGTACAACAGTTATTTATGTAAATTCAGGCAGTATGCTATTATAATCTTTATCTTTTTCATTTTTTCACCTTAAGGGTCGATTCACACACATCCGTTACGTCACGTCTCACTTCCGTCATTCCGAGAAGTATCAGTCACAGTAAAATATTCTTTCTTGAAAAATTAATGACATTGTCTACACTAAGCATCGGCACCGTCCCGAATTCGACGCGTCAGTCTTGTCGCCGTCACCGAACCATCAAAACGATATTTTTTTCTCGACGATATTTTATTTTTTACGGACGAGTTTGTCTCTATGTAAAATGACAATGGAGTTTGACGGAAGGAAAACTGACGTACAAGTACGTCAGTTTGTACGTGTGTGACTACTGTCATCATTTTTGACTTCGAGTGGTCGTGCCGGTTCCGTTTCGGAACGGTGACGTGACTGATGTGTGTGAATTGTTCTTTATACGTAATTCCAAAAAAAATTATATTTGTGACTTAAGTTATTAGCAAATTAAAATACAGAATCATAGACTTAAAGTTGCATGGGCGAAGCCACGACGGGGCGCTAATGCCCTGATTTATAGATCAACTTAAGTTTTTTAAGCTGCCGCTATGAAAGGATTTTGCAAAATTTTTATTTTAAATGGTAGAATTCGCAAAAATACCTTCCCATAAAAAATACAGAGAGTATTTCCTAATTTTAAACTATAAAATTCCCCCTAAATTTCATGAGGTTGCAATTATTCAGTAAAAATGTTCCCCGAGCGACCAGGTGTTCCTTAACACGATGTCGCAATCATAGGGCTTCTCAGCCCTCTCAACCAGGATTCAGGATTCACAGAGAGTATAATTAAACAGCTGATTCTTTGTTTACGTTTGCGTGGGCGAAGCCACGCGGGACCCGCTAGTACATAATAAATAAATAACCGGTTTTGACGAGTGCCATGGAAATGGCTTAAACGAATGGACCAGTTTTGAAAATACGTGTGCGGATCCCGGATGTCAAATAAAAACGGACGAAGAACTTCTTGAAACAGTTCTACAGGTACCAATAGAAAATGACGACGACGAAGACATACAAATTACTGATTCTGATCTTCCTGCGCCAACAAATAGTCAAGCATTTGAAGCGTTAGAAACGGCTTAAATTTGGTATGAAATGCAGCCTGAAGCAGATTTTTCTACTCTCTTGATTGTCAAACGAATCAGAGATCTAGCAGCTTTAAAGCGAAAGAACAATGTTAAACAACGCAAAATAATCCATTTTTTTAAAAAACAATGAACTGCATTAAGTAAATGATTTTTGTTTCTTATAACAACTTATCTGCCCATAAGAGACAGGTGGAGTATCAAATTATTAACACTCAATCTGTTCGTTGCAGGGCTAAAATAAATAGTTTTGTTTCTTATCACAAGGTCAGCCAATTAAATGACTGAATCATTTTAGAACAGAAGAGGTAGAGGTGTAAAAGACACTAATCAGAGTTATCTCCTCTGAAAGTAATGAATTATACAGTCAGACCCTGTGATGAATGAAGTGAAGGTGTCATTCTTGTAGAGTGGAAAATATGTGCTTTTCAGAGGGCCCAGCATGCTGATAAGCGTACCTTTCTACTCAGTGAGGAAGGCAAATTGTAAACCACCTCACTCATCGTTTTACTTAGTAAAACCTCTACCGGTTCAAACCAGCCTTTCAGCTGATGACCTAAACAACACTTAACTCAATATTTTATTTTAACGTATTATTATTTTTTATTTATTACGATTCTGCATAAATTCACAATGTTTCACTATTAAAATCGATATTTTTCACTACTTCTACGTATATTTTTATTATTGCCTTTCCCGAGTGTGATCGATTATCGGAAAAAATCGGTCATCCGAAATTGTTATGCCCCACTAATTATTTCGGATAATCGGTACTTTACTGTATTTCTCACTTGACAAAATTATTGAACAAAAATTAAATTAAAATATTGAACAAAAATTTAAAAAAGATATTTTACTTTATTTTCTCCTATATAAAATATAGGGAAGAAAAGTATTGTTTTCATGTCGAATTTTCACCGGAAATATACGTTTTCAGGCTACTAAACAAAAAAAAAACATGTTTTTATCGATTGGTTTGTGTGTGTATAATGAACTACATAACTCACGAAAGGAATAGCGAAAAAGTTGAAACTTAAGTTAGGTATCATTACAGGACCCGACACGAATATTTTCATCAAAATCGATCAACTGAAAGTAGTAGTTAGTTATACGTGAAATCTTTTCGCGAACGGCTCCTACCATTTTGTTTAAAATCACCAATTTACTAATTTTTTTGTGCTCTACAGGATAATGTAAGCACCATGACATGACAGCTGAAATTCGTGGAGAAGTTGTGCTGTCATACTATTTTTACTCCTCATGCCTACATGAATATATAGGACGGAAAGTATTGTATTCATGTCGATTTTTGGAGTTTTTACAAGATATACACGTTTTCAGACCCCCTGAACCCACACAAACATGTTTTTAGCGATTGGTCTGTGTGTGTGTGTGTGTATGAGAAAATAATATCTCAAGAACGGAACATCGCACGAAGTTGAAACTTAAGTTAGGTACTACTGTAGAGGACCCGACATGAACATTTTCATCAAAATCGGTCCACCGGAAGTAGTAGTTTATTCGAGTAATTTTTTCACGTTTTTACGATTTTCTCAAAAACAGCTACGATTTTTTTTTAAAAATCGCCTCATTTACTACATCTTTTATGCTTTACATGATAAGATAGACGCCATGTCTGCTGAAATTCTTGGGGAGGTTGTTTTCTCGTAAAAAATTGTTTTTATTTCAAAGTTGTAGAGAATTTAAAATCCTACAACTTTTATTCTAAACATTTTTTGTGAAACGCTTAGTTTGGCGGTAATAGCGATTTTCTGTTTTTTTCAATGAAAATCTGTAAAAAAATGATTTTTTACGATTTCGGCCTTAGCTATGCATTTTACGACGAAAGTGTATATAATAAATTTTATAGAAAGTTAAAAGATCTACAACTTTTATTTAAAGCATTTTCCCTACAGAGCCTAGTTAAGCATGAAAGTGCTTTTCCGTATTTTAAAGTCAAACTGAGGTTGATTTTCATTTTGCGCCTTTCACTCAAGATTAAAATAAGGTTATTTATTTTGAGGTTAGTTTTTTGTTTATTTCCAATATTAGGTTATATTGTTCATTATTTGCATTGGCAATAGAAAGTCGAGTGGGTGTTTCACACCTGATTATTTTTCATTATTTTGAAAAGAGGAACACCCCTGTAAAGTAAGTCGGTTTCCTAGTGGGGCACCTATACATAAAACTAGAAACAGAAATATTCTAATCCGAACCGATATTATAGCTAATTATTGTGTCCGCAAGATATTATAGTTCAGTTTCAGTCAATATAACCTAACTTTTTGAACGCCCAGCATGTGTGTGACCTTGAAGACTAATTTGGAATTGTAGAATAAAAAAAGTAACAAATGAATATCAATTGTTTAGCATTTTTTTAAATGAACCTATTTAAAGCCAGCTGTCGGTTTTAAATTGACTAATAACGCTAATTTATTACACTATCATAACTAGTGCTTAAGACTTAAATGGAACACTACCATATTAAGAACTATTATACAACATTTTTTTTTTTTTTTTTTAGCTTTTATTTGCTATCGGGGACTGTACATTGTGACAACTACCCAATTTGATCGCTGCTTTTTGCTGTATTTTTTCCTTGACGTGGATTAGACATGAGTTTGAACAGAGACCCCCAACAGAGTTTGTTCATGGATGGCTGTCAACTGGTCACCATACAAAGTCGCTTGCCCAACCGGTGTTACTTAACAAATAATAGCGACTTTCTACCAGCTGACTGACTGGGCTAGCCCGAAGGCCTTTATAAAACAAATAAACTATCAATTTGCTCCCACGCTATGCGCAAAATTATTGCTTATATCACAGGAGTTGCAAATATCACAAGGTTCGTTACAACATTTATACATAATCGCCGCTTATTACGTTCAATAGGTATGTCCACACTAGTGCGCTTTCTTTTTCAACTTGCGATGTCGCATGCTACATCGCATGTGCTTAGAGGCATACCACCTTCCCGCACTTGTTTGAAGAGCTTTATCTAAAAAAAAACATAAATATTTTTGAACAATACATTAAATTAAAGTCTGTTCTTTCCCGCATTGATTGGTTTGATTTAGAAATTAATCGGAGATAACTCCAGCAATTCACGAAAAAAAGAACTCAGTTTTTAGCCGGTTTTCCGTTAATGTGGTTTTTAAACGTCCGTTACTCCGTCCAGGTTTTTCATAAAAATCAGCGTTTAATTACTTTGAAGATCAGAGTTTTTTTTATAATATGAACATTTTAAAAGTTAAATTTCATGTTCCGTTTTAATATGCCGGCCATTTTTTTAAAAAGTTTTTTTATTGGCTCCACGTAAAAGTAGGGAAATGAGTTTTGGACTGAACCATTTTCACAACAGTATTATGTCTAGCAAAGCGTTTATTATTTTTAATAAAAACATCGTTAAATTGTTCAAAATGAGCTACGGAATGAGTTGCAGCAGAAAAACACAGAAGTTTGTATTTCAAAACACCTATACTCGGAGCGGATACCGCTTTAGAGCTCAGTTTCCTCTCAAGAAGTTTAAAGGCTAATAGAATATTCTATTTACACCAAATATCTATTTCTAATTACAAATGCAAAATACAATACTTGGCACAATACTGCTGTAAAAATGCATGGTTCAGTCCAAAAATCATTTCCCTATCTTTATGTGAAGCCAAAATAAACTTAAAAAACAAAATGGCCGGCATTTTAAAATGGAACATCAGACTTCTATTTTAAAACGTTCATATAGAGAAAACTCTGATCTTCAACGTACTTAAACGCCGTTCTTTTATGAAAAGCCTGGACGGAGTAACGGACGTTTAAAAACCACATTAACGGAACACCGGCTAAAATCTGAGTACTCTATGCGTAAATTGCTGCATCTTCGACTAGTTTCAAAATGAAATAATCTAAGTCAAACCAATCAACGCAGGAAAGAAAAGGCTTTAATTTAGTGTAGTATTCAAAAATATTCGTTGTTTTTTTTAGATAAAGCTCTTCAAACGATTGTGGACAGGTGAAATGGCATTCACGCAAAATAAAATTGTAGGTTACTTTATTTTTTTGGCTGTAACGTGCTAAAATTTAAGTTTATCATGAAATTGTACAGAACATAATTTGTAGAAGACTTTTCGTGCATAAAACCATGTTTTACAATATAATTTAGGGTAACATTAGTCCTAATAATTGCAGTTTGAAATTTGCAACGCGCAAATTTTGAACAGAATCTGTGATATTCGAGTGTTGCTCTGTCAAATTCCTGCCATTCCCCACCCTCTTGTTCACAATACGTATGTGAATAGTATTGACATTGAACACATATACAGTTACAAATACACATACAAAATTATGTAGTAGTGGTAAAAGGATAGGGTTTGTAATAGGCCATGAAACAGGTCAAGGGAGCTTTGACGAAGAAAGCCAATGTTTACTCACAGAATTTCCGCATACCACGCCAACATTTACACGTAAGACGAAAATGTTTGATTTAATAGTATCTTCGTATTATTCTGATTTAGTAGGTAGTTCTACGAACCTTATAGATGAAATCTTCCGTAATTTACATGGTCTTGAAGATAGGACGACTTCAAAAGTAACTTGGCAACTTACAACCATCATTTCAACCTTGCTATCAATACATTTACTTTGTGTTTTATATGAAATTATAGAGCCATTCAAGGCGCGTAATTTGATATATGAACCGAACAAATCGCTTCATAAATACGTTTGCTACAGGCTTTTTAAGCTGGTAACTACCAGGGCAAATGAGATTGCCTCCCGTCGAAGAAGGGCAATAAGTCGCTTATTAAGATCAAATTAAAACAAAAGAACATAATCTGTACTCATACCATTCGTAAACTTCCGTTATCCGAACCTTGCTCAAACGTAACCTGGCTCAACCAAAACGTTTCAGAGAAAACCTTTTTACTTTCTCTTGTCCTACCTTTATGAAAATATAGTTAAGGAAAGTATTTTTTCATGTCAATTTCTCGAAATCGAGTTTTCACCGTACATACATGTTGCATGTTTGAAATATATACATGTTTCCCAACAATAGGTCAAGGAAAAACATCTGGCGTGAAACACTCACACAACTTTCTCTTGCCAATGCAAATAATTAACAATACAACCTAAAATTTGTAATAAAATATTAGAAATAAACGAAAAACTAACCTCAATAAACATAACCTAATTTTAATCATGAGTGAAAGACGCAAAGTCAACCTTAGTTTGTCTTAAAAATACGGAAAATCACTCTTTCACGCTAAACTAGGTTCTGTAGAGAAAAATGCTCTAAATAAAAGTCGTAGATCTTTTAATTTTCAATAAATTTCATTATAGGGCTATACACTTCTGTCGTAAAATGCATGCTAAGGCTGAAATCTTTAAAAAATCGATTTATTACACATTTCGTGAGAAAAAACAGAAAATCGCTAAACCAAGCGCTTTACAAACAAATTTTTAAATAAAAGTTGCAGGATTTCAAATTCTCTACAACTTTTATTACATACATTTTTGCACTTAAATGCAAATTACAGCCGCAATCTTAAAAAAAAAACAATTTTATTACGAGAAAACAGCCTTCAACGAGAAATTGCAGCAGACATGGCGCCTACCCTATCTTGTAGACCATAAAAAATGTAGTAAATGAGGCGATATTTAAAAAATCGTAGATGCCGTTTTTGAGAAAAAAATGAAAAATGACTCGGATAAACTACTACTTTCGGTTGACCGATTTGGATGAAAATGTTCGAGTCGGGTCCGGTAGTAGTATCTAACTGAAGTTTCAAGTTAGAACGATGTTCCGATCTTGAGATATTTTGGTCACACACGCACGCACGCACACACACAGACCAATCGCAAACAAACATGTTTTTTGGGTTCAGGGGGGTCTGAAAACATTTAGATCGGGTGAAAACTCGATTTTGAAAAAATGACATGAAAACAATACTTTCCTTCTTATATATCCAAACAGGCAAGAGAAAGTAAAAAGTAAAAATCTGGCGTGAAACACTCACATGACTTTGTATTGCCAATGTAAAACGAACAATAATTTCTATAATCAGTGGAAGTAGAATTACTAACTGCCACAAAAATTGCCAAAGTACAGTACAAGAATAATGTTAAAGATAAAGTATTTTTTATTAACCGAAATTGTTTCTTATCGAATAATAAAAAAAATATTTTTAAGAAAAGAAAAATTAATGTGACAAGGTAAACTTGGAGATGTTGTTGTTTAGGTCAACAGCCGAAAGGCTGGTTTGAACCTGTAGAGGTTTTACCAAGTAAAACGAGGAGTGATGTGGTTTACCATTGCCTTCCTCACTGAGTGGAAAAGTACGCTTAACAGCATGCCGGGCCCTCTGAAAAGCACATATTTTCCACTCTGCAAATGACACCTTCACTTCATTCACCACAGGGTCTGGCTGTATAGTGAAATTCATTACTTTCAGAGAAGATAACTCTGACTAGTGTCTTTTACACCTCTACCTCTTCTGTTCTTAAATGATTCAGTCATTTAATTGGCTGACCATGTGATAAGAAACAGAACTATTTATTTTAGCCCTGCAACAAACAGATTGAGTGTAAATAATTTGACACTCCACCTGTCTGTTATGGGCAGTGGAGATAACTTGGAGATATCTTTATACAATAGAAAACCAATTATATTTTATTTATTAATAATTAAAGATAATTTCGAAAAACGAGTAGCTATTTAATTTACTGAATAAATACGTCTGTTGGATGCCTCGATTTTAATCTTCGTTTGTACAAATGTAGCAAAGTAATTTATAGCAAGACAATTTCGTGTGATTCAATCCGTTTTTAATACGCTAAACTAAATTTTGGAATTTTATCTTTGTAAAAATAGATATATCGTTGTGTATGTGGTGGTTTGTTATGTACCAGGACGCAGCTGTTACGATCGGAAGACTGAAAAGGCTGAATAATTTGGATAATTAAGTTACTGGAGACACCCATAACTGGTTAGCGTAAATCCAGACCGGATAAAATACGTTTATGTATGCCAAAAGTTTTAATTAAAAGTCTAATTGTTTCTGCCGAATATAAAAACAATGTAAAATGGAAAAACAACATAATTTTATAACTTTAATTTGTTTTTGGAGTTGCATTTTTATCCACGCGGAACACAAACGTCAATAAATAACATTACGTAACGTAAAATTACAACTAAAATTAATGTGAACATCTTGTACTTACATCTTCAGGTGGAAAATCATAACACTCGGAAATTTTTTCATATAATTCCCTAACATTAGTGAATCCAGAAATAAGCCCAGTTGGACTCCCTTGAGCCTGTTGACAATGAAAAACTAACTTGGCTTTCTGTTGCTGTTCTTCGGCCATAGCACCTTCACTGGGGTTAAACTTGGGCGGGGAACTAACACTGTTATTACTTGTATTATGCTTTCTAAACGAATTACTTTTTTGTAAAAAATTACTCAAAATATTACTATTTGAATCGTTATTTTCAACTTTTTTAGAATTCTTCTTAGAACTTGAAAATAATGGCATGTTTCGGTTATAACTAACCAATATAAAAACATATATCAATTCTAACCTCAAAACGTTGTAACTTATACGTGGTAATGTTATAAAACGTTATGTCAAATACAAAATAAAAGATAATTTAAAAGTACCCGTATAGCTACGGGAGAGATAATAGATAATAAAAAACCGTTCAGTCGTCTTTGTAACTAACTATCACTTCACTTTTAATATTCCACTTGTCTTTTATCTTCACACTTCACCGTATTCTTTATATTTAAAACACACACAATAAATAACCTCAAAGTTGTAACAAATTATTAAATTCATATCTTAATTTTGTTAATATATAATTAGTAATGTATTTTTTATTTCCCGACATATTGTGTACTTCTAAACTTGCATACAACTGTCAAAGTTTCATCGGGTTACTAACATAGCAGAACAACAGTTCATGAACAAGTGGAGTAACCTCCAGTTTGATTACTTCTGTACTAATGCTATCTAGCGGTGAATTAATTAACTAAATTGATAGTTTTCGATATGCTAAATGCAGACCGGCTTGACTAATCAGTCAAGTTTTTACTTTCTCTTGCCTACATGAATATATAGGAAGGAAAGAATTGTTTTCATGTCCATTTTTCACCGGATCTACAAGTTTTCAGACCCCTGAACCCAAAAAACATGTATTTAGCGATTGGCCTGTGAACAAAATATCTCAAGAACGGAACATCCTACGGACTTTAAACTTAAGTTAGATACTACTACTGACCCGACACGAACATTTTCATCAAAGTCGGTCAACCGCAAATAGTAGTTTATTCGTGTCATTTTTCACTTTTTTGCAATTTTCTCAAAATCTGCTGCGATTTTTATTTAAAAATCGCAGCAGATTTTGAGTGTGATAGGCTAGGCGCCACGTCTGCTGAAATTCTTGGAGGTGTTTTTTCGTAAAAACATTTTTTTAAGATTGCGACTTAAATATGCATTTTAGCGCAAAAATGTATTAATCAAAGTTGTTGAGAATTTAAAAACTTACAACTTTTATTTCGAAAATCTTTTTGTATGACGCTTAGTTTAGCGGTAATTGACGATTTTGTTTTTTTCTCACGAAAACGTGTAAAAAATATTTTTTAAATTTTGCCTTAGTATGCATTTTACGACAAAAAGTATATGATCAAATTTATAGAAAACTAAAAGATCTACAACTTTATTTAGAGCATTTTTCTCTACAGGGCCTAGTTTAGCGTGAAAGAGTGATTTTACGTATTTTTAAGGCAAACTGAGGTTGATTTTGCGTCATTCACTCATGATTAAAATTAGGTTATGTTTATTGAGGTTAATTTTTTATTTGTAATGTTTTATTACAAATGTTAGGTTATTATTTCCATTGGCAAGAGAAAGTTGTGTGTGTTCACACCAGATTTTTTTACTTTCTTTTGCCTATGAATAATCGGGTGCCCCACGGAATTTGAACCATAGTGAAATAGCATTGATTTCCATTAGTTTAATATTTTCTTCCCTTGAATATATGAAGACTTTTTATAGTCAGGAATCATTAGAAAACGTTTAGACCTTGTAAAAAATATCAATTTTTATACATTTTAAGCTGTATTTTAGCTTAAATAAGGAAATACATAAATTTGTGACAGTTTTTCATTTAAGTATTGTAAATTTTATCAATTTTTTGCATCATTATGTTTGGAGTAATGGTAACATTCTGGTCCAGAAATGAAAAGATAGGTGGGTCGAACCCATCGGCAAATAAAATTTTTTATTGTTCAAAAAGTATTGGAAATATTAAAAGTTGCTGAAGGAAATCATACACAAGTAAATACAGTATATTGATCAATTACCTGGTTACAACTTGTCCGTCAAACCACACCATATCCTCGGTTAATCTTTCAACAAGTATATACGAGGTGTGGCTATTAAATAACAAGGCTGATGTAAAAAAATTTATATATACAGAGTGATTCAATAAGATGGAAACAATTTCAATAAGCTGTATTTCCTGAACTACATGTTATATTTTAATTCTGTAAATTACATTTTGAAAGAGAAAGTTTTAAATTTTAATTTACATACATGAAAGTTTATAGATGTTCAATGTGTCCTCCTCCGGCTGCACGTACAAGATCTAGACGGTAACTGAACTCATCCCACTCTCTGACGCATGTCTTGGGTCACTGAGTTGACTGCAGCTGTGATACGATTCCTTAGTTCATTCAAATTGGTGGGAAGAGGTGGTATGTAAACTGCACTTTTCACGAACCCCCACAAGAAAAAGTCACAGGGTGTGAGATCTGGAGACCTCGGTGGCCAAAACTAAAGTGCAGAGTCGTCATTCGCCATGCGACCTATCCATCGTTGACGTATGGATTCGTTTAGGAAACGCCGAACATTGCGATGCCAATGGGGTGGAGCTCCATCCTGCTGGAAAATGTAATCTCCTGA
The DNA here is from genome assembly GCA_035578175.1 of Catonia carolina. Taxonomy (NCBI): domain Eukaryota; kingdom Metazoa; phylum Arthropoda; class Insecta; order Hemiptera; family Achilidae; genus Catonia; species Catonia carolina. Next base: position 6,677,208 of record JAQMRL010000014.1, on the reverse strand, counting down.
ATCTTCATTCATTTGAGGAACGAGCCAGTTTTGTAGCATTCTAAGATACGTTTCCCCAGTAACCGTATTCTCATCAAAAAAGAAAGGCCCATAAACTTTTGTCAGCGACAAGGCGCAAAAAACATTAACTTTCGGGCTGTCCCGCTCATATTCCACTGTTACATGGGGATTTTGTAGCCCCCAGATCCTAACATTATGCCTGTTGACTTTCCCACTTAGATGAAATGTGGCTTCATCACTAAAAATCACTCGAGGCAGAAACAACTCATCTTCCATGTGTTGGAGCATACGGTCACAAAATTCTACACGCCGTATCTTATCGCCTCGGCGAAGAGCCTGTAGCATTTGCAAACGGTAAGGTTTGTACAATAATCGGCGCCTCAATACACGCCAGACAGTTGTTTGCGGTAGTCCGAGTTCCATACTCACTCTACGGGTTGATTTCATAGGGCTACACTCAAGGCTAGTTCGAACGCGTTCCACATTCTGCTCCGATACACGAGGTCTGCCTGGACTTTTACCTTTACACAGAGAGCCAGTTTCGTCAAATTGTTTATTCCAATGATAAATGCTCTTCCTCATTGGAGGTTCGACGTTAAACTTAAGCCGAAATGCACGCTGCACCGCAGTTGCAGACTCGGTTCTACTGTACTCACGCACGCAAAAAATCTTGTGTTCCATAGCAGCCATCTTGCTTACAACTGACGCAGTACGCGGCTGCGCAGCTGACGGCAACAATGCGGTGCTGGAGCGCTCTGGTGTCATTATTTATAACTTTGTTATTTCCTCTTTCAAATGTAATTTACAGAATTAAAATATAACATGCAGTTTAGGAAATATAGCTGATATAAATTGTTTCCATCTTATTGAATCACGCTGTATTTTATACATAATCACTTATTGTCACCTTCAATATACACTACTTCTCGCTACATCCCTACAATGCTCCATGCGAATTTTCCATATTTGGAAACAGTACTGAAAGTCATTTTCTGTCAGCTCCTTCGGGACATGTGCCGCTTCCTCTTTTACAGCTTCCACAGACTCAAATCTTGTCCCTTTTAATACAGATTTCACCTGGATGTTCTAACACTGAGATTCTGTACTTGGCTAGGAACCTCTTGACAGATAATGCAGAATGAGCTGGCGCATTGTCTTGGTGGAGAACCCATGATTTGTCCTTCCACATTTCGGGGCATTTTTTCCTTACTCTTTGACGTAGTTTAGAAAGTACCTCAAGATATTGATTAATTGTTTGACCTTCAGGAACCCAGTGAAGGTACACAATCCCATGGATATAAAAAAAAAAACAATCATCATTGCTTTGAATTTTGACTCGCTCATTCGAGCTTTTTTAGCTCTCAGTGAAGTTCAGCTCTTCCAGTGCATGGATTGGCGCTTCGTTTGTGGATCATAAGTAAAAAACCATGTTTCATCACATGTTATTACAATTTCCAAAAAATTTGGGTCTTTTCAATCGTATACAAAGTGTTAGTACAAACATTTTTACAAGCTTCATTTCAAACATTTTTGAGCGGCACGTGCCTAAAGGAGCTGACAGAAGATGACTTTCAGTACAGTTTCCAACAATGGAAAATTTGCATGGAGCGTTGTAGGGATAGAGAAGGAGTGTATATTGAAGGTGACAATAAGTGATTATGTATAAAATTAAAATTAAACTTTTTACGTCAGTCTCGTTATTTAATAGCCACACCTCACACATTGTCCTATACTGCTCCGTAGCGTCAACTGAACGTACAAACGACTATAGAAACAATAGGGTAAACCAATAAACAACAATAAAAAAACACAAAAAATTATAATAATATTTAAATTTAATAGTACAAAAAGCAACAATAATATAATATATAATGTACATTCTTATATAAATTTATTCAATTTTCAATAATAATAATAAATTTGACTACAATAATAATAATATTTGTTTTTTATCATATGAAATTGTAAAAATGGTAAATAGAAAAGAAAAATTATAATATACATTAACAACAATACAAATAATAATAATAATAATAATAATAATAATAATAATTAAAAATTTACAAATTGTGCCTTAATTAATTAATATGATAATAAAAGTCATTATGACAATGATTGTTTGTTTAGTAAGCACTGCTTATTGTGTTCGATCGCTTATATGATCACAGAAATACGAGCTTTCCTGCGATAACGTTATCTGTCAGAATTATTACTTTAACCGATTTCAGTCAATGTTACCCGAGCTGAATACAACTCTGATCATCATTACCTCTTTAATTTATTAATAATATATTCAACATTTACTTACTTTTAAAAATTCCTTTAGTTTGAATTTTTTTCCCTTCAGTACTACAACGACCATTTTTGTTAGTTAGTCTTCTTGAAATTGTTATTTACGTTAAAAAAAAACGGAAATAAAGATAATATGTGACAAACATTAGAATATAACAAGATAAGTTTATGTCAATAATTTATTAGAAAAGAATTTAATTATATTAGTAGTAAAATCAGTTTCTCAATACAACCTGTATGATACCACAATAACCATTAAAATAATACACAGCTTAGGGTAGGTGCACAGTGAACACTGGTTGCACGTGCTGATTCATGCTAGTGGGAGCATGTAACTATACGCTTAACCTTCATTCAGTTGTCTGTATCCAACATGAGTTCCAGTAGCAGCAGTGATAAAGAATTATTTCTAATGGAAAACGTTTACACAAAATTATTATCATTTAAAGACAATACCGTTAGTGCCATTAATAAGAACAGAAAATTGTACGGTGAGTATTATTCATCGTTTTCAGCAATTAAAAAAGATAGAGACAGGTTTTTTTAAATACATGAGAATGACTCAGGATACGTTTAATTTTATATTGTCAAAAGTAGAACTACTTTTACAAAAACAATGGTGCAACTTGCACAAGCAACCAATATTACTGGAAGAAAGACTTGTGATTACTTTGCGGTACGTAATTTGAACATTTTGACTACCGATATTCAATATTATAAAGCATTATTTGGCCAGTAACAATCTTTTAAAGTTATTTTTATAAACCTATGTTATTATCAATTAACAAGTTGTTATTATTTATGAATACGTATTATATACGACACCAAGTACACTTAGCAACCTGCCAGCAAGCAGCAGGCAGGTTTCCCCACCAGCGTTTACTGTGAGACGTCCGATTAAAATGTAATAGCATATTCCTACCAGCAGACTCCCGCTTGTAAGTGACCTGTGGCCAGCATTCACTGTGCACTTACTATTATACAGTTTATTAGTTTTGATTAGAAAACTATAAAAATGCAAGAATTTGTAATTTGAAAACTGTGAAATTAAGATGTAAAACTACATCAATGAGGCAGCACCGTAGGAAGGTCCTTCAGTGCCCTTGGCAAGTTTGACACATCTGCACCTTCCAATACTGGGAGGTATGGAATACCCTCAAAGCAGTGAGGGATCCAGGGTTGCGCCCCGGAAAATTTAAAAAATTGAGGTGCAAAATGGTTGATTTTATACTTTTTTCCAAGGTCCTTTTTATGCCAGAATTTCAGTAAAATAGGATTGATCATCTTAAAAGAATGTCTCCAACCAGGATTCCTAAATTTGTCAGAAGTTACAGGCCGATTGGACGGCATGATCCAGGGCGACTGGTGGGGTGAATGACGAAACACGTCTTGGGACCTAATCCTTAATTGGTGAAGAAGGAGGAGAAATCCTCTTTTATTCACTGTCATTATGGTTCATTTGATGCACATCTAGTGCACTTGAACCTATGACAAGCCATTATATCGCTACCTATTTTTCCTATGCTTATTAAATTATTTCAAAATTTTTGTGACCCTTAAATGTGTAGAGATGAGGTTAAGTGTTTTCAGTATTAAGTTCACCTCTAGCCACGATTAAAATTCTGGGGCCTATGCCTTCTTCAAGGAGTTTTGAAAAGAAACAAATTACTAACTGACCAGATGGTAATTAAAGTCTTTGATATTACCAGGAAATTGGAAGTGAGTCCAGTACCAGTTTTTGTTTAATAGTGTAACATTTTTTAAATTAATTTTTCCTCTGATGCACTGACCTCAACCCTTACGCTGCCTGTACCCTACTAGTCCAAAGAATCACAAGCTAAAATCCCATTATTTTACCAGGAATTTTTGAAAAATTGTTTAATTTTTTAGATTTGATACTGAAGAAAGCTTTTATTATCACTTTTCCCTTAAAATTTGCTCTTTCATAAATGTAGTAATGGAAAAAAGTTTAACCCTACAGCCAGCATTAACATTTTTCTAGACCGGCAGAGAATTTCTAGTCACCAAACCGTAATGACATCATTAAAAATTTGCTATACACGAACCTTGACACGTGACATCAAAATAACAAGAAAACTTAGAAAAATAGAATAAATACATTACTGAAATTTCAATCTGACAGTAAGGGATGCTAAAACTATTTGAAAATAATTTTAGACAAATATTTTTCTAAAATTTCAGATGACACTACTGTTTAAAGCTTTCTTATGGTCTACTTTCAAAATTCATTATATACGAATCGTTACATTTAATGTTTATTTCAAAATAAAACCGAATCTATGTTCAAAACTGAAGAAAATATACACAAAACACTAGTAAACCAAGAAATAACCAAATTCAGTTCTAGGACAGCGTGGTTTCTTAACAGAGAAACACAAGCAGAATATGCAACTAAAACTGTTGTATTATACATAAAAAAATACCACATACATAACTAAACTATTGTACAAAACAGCAACGCTGTCTGTAGATGAAATAAAAACTAAAACGACAACATTGCAATGCTATGAAGCAAATCTGATTTTGCAACGCGACCGGTTCAAGAAGCGGTAAAATCGTCTCAAAATTGACGATTGCCAGCTCTAGGGTTAAATGACTTACTAGCTTACTGACTACAAACATTGATTTACAGATTAGGAAAAATTTCTTAAAACATTATGTTTGGAGTGTAGCATTATACGGAAGTGAAACGTGGGTGATAGGGGCTGTAGAACGGAAGAGGATAGAAGCTTTTGAAATGTGGTGTTATAGGAAAATGTTGAAGATTAGGTGGGTGGACAAAATAAGTAATTTAGAGGTTCTTAGGCGAGTGGATGAAAAAAGAAGTATATGGAAGCATCTTACCAAAAGAAGGGATAGGCTAGTGGGGCATATCCTAAGACATCCAGGTATTGGGCTATCAATAATGGAGGGTAATATTGAGGGAGTAAATTGTAGAGGGAGGCAAAGATTAGAATATATAAAGCAAATTACGAAAGATGTAGGGTGTTACAGGTATGTAGATATGAAACGAATTGCACAAGATAGAACAGCTTGGAGAACTGCATCAAACCAGTCGAGACTGATGACAAAAAAAAAAAAAAAAAAGGGTTAAATAATTTCAATAAAGTTCAAATATTTTGAAATGTAAAAAAATTTCATTTTCAAAAGAGTTGGGAGAATTCTTTCATATTTTTTGATTTTTTCTTTTATATAAAAAAAGGGTTTCTTTTCCTTTCAAACTGTGCAAATAACAATAATTATCCGTACCATACAAACACACCGTAACAAAATCGTACGAAAGTCACACTGAGAACATCTGTAACCAAAACAATTGCTATGTTCGGCTAAAACACAGAACATCGTTGGACAGACGCGTATACTACTATCCTTTAAAATATGAACATGATCTATTGAGAAATATTCAAAATACGGCACGAATGAAGAAATGATGTCATTGGCAGTCTTTTGTAAAAATTCAAATTGGCTTTTTGGCGATGTAAAGGTTTAATTGCGATTACAATTTAATTTACAGGTCGAGGAAACATTTCTACTTTTCACATTAAGATAATTACATTTCTTAAATGACAACCCTTATTATTTATGGCGAATTTGATAGGAAATACAATTTTAAAGTATTTTTGTTCTATTGCATTTCCCCAAACCTAACCATCAAAAGTAATGAAGCTACAGCCACAAATAAAAAAACTAATTCTATTTTAATTTCTGAAAACTACATTCACACGTGAAAGAATTAAACAGTTCGTAGCAGGCGTTACTGATGATAATGTAGATTCTCAAATTACCCAAAAAAAATTTTCTTTTAACTGTGTAATTTTATAACTGCGAATGTTTCTTAAAAAAAAGTAAAAGTTTAACAAAATTGTTATAATGTTAAAATTAATGTAACAAGCATTTTACAATAAAAGTTCTTAAGAGATCCTACATGATAATGCATGGTATAATACATGTATATATAGCATAAATTGAACTGAAGTGTATTCCTTAACAACAGAGTGAAATTTTCCAAATACATAAAAACTGCTTTCATTATTAAAACAACTAAACCTGAATACATTTTGTACAGTTATAGCTGTTATATACATGGGTAACATATACAGGGTCTGTCCCAAAATTTACGTTGATGGATTTCGACAGCTGGCCACTTACGCTTGCAGCCACAGGTATTGTCAAACTTTTGTTATCTAATTATGAAATAGATAACAACAGTTCTCAGGAAACATTAACCACACGTATCCACTCTTGCTAAGTGAATACTGTAAATATAGTTCGGCAATAATTTTTACGTCGATCGATTCATTTGGTTTTTCAGTCTACGAATTGTAATATTTTAAATGTACAAGTGTATATTTTGTGCTGCGTGTTACTTTATTTGACATTAAATTAACCCGTACGCAACTGTTTTAGATGATCTACAATGAATGGTAAATGGGGTGACAAAAAGTACTAAGTGAGACGTGATGTTGTCATAGCAACAATCGCTTTAAATCCACATAGCGATGTGTGTACTGCACATTCTGAAAATATTTATTCTTCATATGTGTCAGTTGTTACTGTGAGACCATTCACTGTAGTGGTGTCAATTACACTCGTGGCTCGTGAAGTTATTAATCTAGTTATTGTATATAATCTAATAATGTTAAACGCGGCCTATTTATAAACAAACTGATATAAAATACAACACTCGGTGGTAAAATATTAAAAACTAATACATTTTGTTACTTTATTAGGGTATTATAATAAACTTTTAGTATATTAATAAAATTTTTAGAATATTATTAGTTTAAAATTTAATAAAATACTTTGGTACTACAGTAGTTATTCAAAATGGTTTATGACTAATATTTTTAGAACAGCGCACACAAATGGTATTATTACTACTACTAGGTTATAAGAGGAGGGGAATTGTACAAACAATCCTCTCCAACCGAATTCCTTACGCTAGAAATCAAGTGAGCTCCCATCTATAGATAGAAAGAGTGTGTGTGTGTGTGTGTGAGAAAGAGAGAGTGAGGGGGAGAGAGAGGAGGGAGAGTGTGTGAGCGAGATATATATATAGATATAGAGAGAGTGTGTAAGAAAGAAGGGGGACGAAGAGCGGTGTACGGAAGGGTAAATCGAGTTGCGATAAATGTTTTTGGTCATGGCAGTATACTAAAGCTATGATGTTGCACATTCCGGTTGTTACATGGGCCTATCTATACTTTGGTTAACCCGGAACTTGGTTTGTTGGGGCTCTACTGTAGTTACAACAGAGAGAACCAAATAACAACTCGCGAATACACTTCAATTCAATTATACATGTAAATACACACGTATTTTATTTACTCGTGAAATATTTATCAATCTTAAAGGCTATATTACAATATGTATATTTAAGTAGTAATAAATATATAGAAAAGTATAAAAACCTTGATTACATTTTACTAAAATTTCCTTTTTCATCAATCTGGCTTCTTCGTAATCGTATTTTAATTACCTTCTTCCATCCATTCAGACATTATCATAATCATTCTCAATTTTATTAACGTTGAAAATTCTATTCATCTACAGTTCAATTCGCTAAAAAATCCTTTATTTTATTTTTAACAATATAATTATTTACAAAGCACATACATACATACATACACACACTCACTCACACATTCTCAATCTAAAAAACGCATTGTTTATATAATACATATTATAACAAGTTTCCAAAAAATAAATAAATAAAAACTGGAGTGAAACACTCACAAGACTTTATCTTGTTAATGTAAATAACGTAAAACATAACCTAATTTTAAATCATGAATAGATAAATGAAAATCAACCTCTGTTGGACTTTGATTTTGATGAGCAAAATATGGAAAATCACTAATTGACATTAAGGCCGAGCACAAGTTGAGCACAGCTCCGTGACGTGAGGTGAGGTGACTCACTGGCAGTTTCTGTGAATCCCTGAAATTGATACAACAGTGGATGTTGACACGCAAGGTAAGGTGGCGGAGTTCCTGTGTCACCTCACCCTGCGAAGGTTTGTGCTCCTGCCGCAGTTTTCACTAGTGACTACCGCAGCTCGTGTTTGGTTTATTGAAAAGTTGTAGTTTTGAAGGCTTGAGTTTGTACAATGGAAAAAACAAATTATCAAGGCAGTTCGAGAAAGACCAGTTTTATATGATACCTCAAATCAGGACTATTTGAAAACAAAATTGAAATTGGAGATTTGGGACTAAATAGCGAAAGATATTGGATTAAAATCAGTCCATATTGGTCTTGAGGCATTGCACCCTCCAGCATCTATTGACTCTTTGATAAATCCATGCAATTCAGAAAACTGGTCTCAGGTTACATGGTAATAATTTTTAAATTTTTCATTAGAAAATTCATCCTTAAGGACGAATTCTCCGTGGCTCTTTCTTTTTCTTAAATAGCTGCTTTTCAGAAGCTTTTTATGAAATAATTTTGCAATTAATTCGTCTTTATTCATCAGAACCCGATTCCGAACTTAGTAATAAATTAATACACGAGTGCATTGCATTCATTGCAAATACACAATGACAGACACGCAGTGACAACAGAACTGCACCTCAACTTTCGCTCTCCCTGCGCACAGTCGACTCTGTCCTGCATTACATTGTGTCTCAACTTCTGCCCAGCCTAATATAAAAGTGCACATTAAGGCCACAAGCTTAAAAAAATTCTACCACGAACGCACAAAAATTTTATGAAAAGATTTTAAACAAAATCACAGGAACTGTTTTTGAAATTGCAAAAAGTAAAAATTCAAATGAATTAACTATTACTTCCAGTTGACCGATTTGGATGAAAATGTTAGTGTCAAGTCTCCTCATGGAACCGACTCAAGTTACAAGTTTTAACTTTGTACGATTCTCTGTTTTTCAGTTGTTCTGTTCACATACACTAAGACCAATTGGTAAAAATGTTTTTTTTTTTGCTCAGGGGAATTCTGATGCTATATCCACAAAAGTTCATTAACGGCTCGATATAAGATAATAAATATAAAAAGAAAAACTACCAGTGTCCCACAAGATTCAATCTTCGGTCCTATTTTATTTATTTCTTTTATTTGCTAATATGTTACCAGAAATCAAACCTAACTTTTTTCAGTGATTCACGCTATATTCCCATTGGGAATTTCTTGGATGCAGTTCAAAGAAGAAAAACATCGGAACCCTACGTAATCGAAACAAGGATTCAATCCGAGTGTACACCAAATATCAGTGCATCACCCTAGTTGTTTTTGTGTAAATGTGTAAAAAAAAACACATTACAATGTGGGATGATTTTCTCTTAATATCCAGCATGTACTAACAATGGTTTATGATAATCCATTTTTTTTTTTTGGAAACTTGATAAACACTAATTATAAAACATTATTGAATTTTTCAAACGTGCAAAATAAATGATAAAATATAACAGATAATTTATATATACCTATATAATATATAAAAAAATTTCTTTATACAAATTTTAATAGATTACATAGAAGAGTATATATATAAAGTTTGTATAGCTACAAAAAAATCATTTTGTTCGTCTTCTTACCAACAGGATGTCCCTGAAATTCATGGAAAATATTTGAGTGTTGTTTCCTAAAAAAAAAAGGTAAAATAGTTCTATTCATTTTATATTTTTCAAAGAAAATTGAAGTCTCGACAAAATACCTAATTTTTGTACAAAGGAAAAGCTCCTGAATATGTTCCATGCATTTTAGGGACAAACTGCATATCTATTTATTAAAGCACTAAAATAATAAAAATAATTTTTTTTTAAAATATCTGATTAAAATTTAATTTTGTGTGTACTAATATCATGTTAACTATTTTCGTTTTTTTTTCTTAAAAAATACATATTTCTCGTAATTCAATTGTAAAAATATAAAAAATCTGAGTTAAACTGCCTCGTCTGAGGGTATATAATTCATCGTAAGATTTTGGTAATTTTAATGCCATAAAATTTCTATACAATAAATTCTTTTTAATTAATTTTTTTAAATTAATATTTACTATTTTTTAAATGTCGGTTTCTATTAATTGGTTTTTCTTTTTTTTGTTTAGTTTCTGCGAGTTATTTGTTCTTTTTGTAAATTTTTAAAAATTATTTCAAAATGTTATTGTTAATATGACCTTTAAATAAATAAGTTAAACATTAATTTAAAACGAAAAAAATCTTGGTACAATAGCAATTTATATTTTTATTATTCCAATTTCTTTTTAAATTTAATTTATAGTAACAGTTAAACTTATTCAAATGCAAGTTTAAAAAAATGTAAATCAAATTAATCTGTCATATAATTATTTTTTATCTGGTTGTTTTTTATTAATTAAAAAGCTTTTTGTTTAATGCACAATTATTAAGTTGGATCGTAAATATGGACACTACATGATGAAAATCATTCCCAAACATTTCGAATATTGTCACGTGAATGTATATTATTTCACGTAACAATAAAGTTAATTAATTAATTTATTAACCCTTTGAACCCCAGGTGATGATATATCGTCACCGCCATCTGTCTATTAAATAACGAGTTTATTATATATTTTCTAAAACTGAGTTGTTTTAAAAAGTACACATAATTTTTATTTCATTATATTGAAAATATAATGTGTGGTTCCAAGCTCTGTGTAGTTGCGGGGTGAAGGGTATGGGTGAGGTATAATGAATGAGTGACGCATGCTGGGAGAACGATTGTTGTATTACTCTGATACAATACGTTCGTTTTCAAACTTTTCGTATTTACCAAATTGTTTGTATTTATTACATTTATTTATTTACATATTTTGATATAAAATAGCAAGTTAAATATTATGAATCCAACCAAGTTAATAACCCGGTAGGTATTTGTTAAATTACTGCGCCAGATGATAAGAATATTTTTTTTAGTCTAGTTAGTAGTACACGCTACCACTACAAATGTGTCAGCTGTGAAACACTACTAACTCATTCATTCTCTCACTACTATAACAACGCACTGCATTCCTTCCAACTACGCAAAGCTGGGACTCAAGCAATATATGAATTCCATACACTTTGTTGAGTGGTTCAGTTATTTTTTGTTTCTTGCATGGTAAGAAACTGCTGTCTCTGCTTTTTGCATATTGCAGAAATTTATAGAAAAGGTCATTATGAGTTTAATATTTACTTTAGGAACAATTTTGTTTTTTGGATGCAGAATATAATATTTAGAACGATATGAAATAGCTTCCCACAGATAAATTCCTCACGATTTCTTTTTGTAAAGAAATGAGATTTCTGTGAAAGACTAAGAGGTATACTTGCTTAGAAAGAATAAGGAATGAGGAAATAAGGTCAGAATTGGGTATTTACAACTTGAACGAAAAAATAAAGGATTATCGCCAAAGTAGGAGACAGCACATGACAAGGAGTTAGTAGTTACTAGCCTAGGTAGTCCTAGGAAAAGTTGGAGATAGATGATATAGTATGTGAGTTCAGAACAGCCTGCGACCTGATTCTTGGTTGAAAGAAGATTTGTTTAGTAAAAATTCTTTAATTTTTTTTGCGTTTTTTTTTAAATTTTGTTTTGCAATTTTATACATTTTTGATAATTAAATACTTATAAAAATAATTCTATTCTCTAGAACATTTCCTTCCCTGCATTTTTATACCAATAACATACTAATAGAATGGGTTTTAGCAAAGTTATGAAGTTTTAACCAAAACTTCACAAATCTCCCGTTTCAGCACCAGTATTTTTCGGCATTTCTTTCACATATGTAAAAAATTTTTAGTACTAAGTTTTTGGTTCAGGTTTAAAAGGGTTAAAATCTAATAGAGCTAATCAAATTTTCTATTAACTTTTTATAATAGATTTTTTTTGTAATTAATTTTATAAATTCACACGATAGCAGTACACACAAAAACAAATAAAAACCAAATTACAAAAACAACATGACTAACCAATTATTAACCTAACAATCTATCTAACAAAACATAATATTATAAAAATTAATAATAATAATAGATATATAAATATACAAAATTACACTAAAATGATAATATATTTTTTAAATTATTAAAAAAAAGAAAACAGATAAAGATGGTAATGTAAAAGTCAAAAAAAGGAAAGATGATTATAATACGTACATAATAAATGAACACAATAAAGACAAGGAGAATGTAAATATGAAAGTCGATCAAAATGGAAATCAATCTTCAATCCGAACATAAGATGATAAACAGAACAAAACAAGTACCTAGATGAGAGAAAACAAAACAAAAAACCATAACAGATTAGATGAACAAAAGAAAAACCCATAGATTACTAGGGTAATCCCAAAAATATGGTCTCTAAATTGCTGAGTACATAGGGAAACTGTTTTTTCAGCAATTGCAAACACTGTAGTCTTTGACAGCCGTTTTAACCCTAACAGATAGATAGCCCATATACTTTTGTTAGATGACGAGTGTGTAAGTACTCAACAGTTTGTGTAATAGTGAAGGTCAATGTACGTGCATATCAGTAAACATTACAGTTAAATTGTAGCTGAAGGTATGAGGAAGAAAGTAAGCTATTTAGAAACACAATCAGTTTAGTAGAAAATTTTCTACTGATTCGTGAATGTTGGGATACCACTCCTTTCCAGTTTTTTTTGAAGAAAACCGTGTAAAAGGTATATCTCATTTAAAAATACAGTTATAACCGCGTTTGAAAGCTCGAATGGTAAAGGTAGGTATATTGTTCAATCTTTCTTTTATAGCAAAACCAGTTGAATTGAATATGACCTGTAAAATGGAATAAACGCTCTGAAATTGGTAGAATAGCCTACTTTCAGACATTCTTCACAACGGAACTTAAGTGTTTTAATATTATCTTTTATAATTTTTTCGACATGCATGTGTTCACAAAATTCCATGCTTATATAACATGCTTAATTCCATGCTCATATAATAACATATGTCATTAATAACTGTAGGAATGGGTAAATGACATCAGCTCAAAGAGAGAAATTTTTTCCGCCTGCATTTTACCACAGAATATATTCACTTGAATAGCCATAAAAAGTGTGGTAAGTGAAAGGCGTTTGATACATCAAATTTTTCACTAGACATTTTTATATAATACCAGACTAAAATAAAATAAAAATAAAAGATATTTATTACCAAATTTTGACAAAAACACGCGACTGGATAAATTACAACAAATTTTTCATAAATTTGCTGTAACTGCCATAAAAAAGGAGTTTCATGTTTGTTTTTTTTAAAACATCTCTCGAAGTTTTCTTAATGTCTAATAAAAATTTTTAATTTTCTGGATAAAAGACGGCTTAAAAAAGCCAAGTCTATCGGTGCGATCTCGGAATTAGTGCTTGAAGAGTTAATATTGAAAAACTTATCCGTCGCACAAGGGTTAAATAAAGCTTTCAATTGGCGCTATCACAAAGTGCAAAAATTTGCAATCATTCGGTTTTTGAACACGAAACATTTTAAACCGATCAAAAATTCATCCTCAATCAACATAAATGTACAATGAGTTGTGCAAGGATATAAAAAATATCTCCAAGTGTAATAAAAATTGGTGGATCACTTTGGATAAACTCAGCATTTTGGTTCCTGTGGTTTTCCCTGAAACACAATTCTAAGATTTTAATGGAAAATTTTAATATTGGAAACTGTACAAAGTCTCATAAATTTTGACAGAAGGCCACCAACAGCAACAAGTTGATTATTTCCACGCTACCCCCTGAGTTGACCCATCCATCCTATGATCTGGATTTCCAACTAAAGACTACAAGGTGTTCCTTCCTTGAAGGAATTTGGCTGGAATATATTTTAGCAAAGACAACATCAAAGATGAGATTCCAACCTTCCTCAACATCATAGTATATAGTTACTTGAGTCACGAGTTTGCCCTTGTTTGCAACGAGGGGTAAAGGGGGAAAAGCATCAGAGCGCATGAGTTACTGCTTTAATTTCAATACAACAAACACAACAACTTATACTACACCCAGAGCATATACAGTACATCGCGAACCTTTTGTAGGTTAACTGTATGAATATACTGTTTGTTATCGTAAACAGAAATGTTAGTTTCTCGAAAACGTGGGCAGACTATTCACAGTTCTGTACGAAATCTAATATGCAGTGTAACAATGCTGTGAAGTTGAAGCTTAACAAAAGCCATGAGCGAGTGGCTAACTACTGTCATGTTTCTCGTTCCACAATTCAAAATATAAAGGAAATTAAAGACATGAAGAAGCTATTCTTCTACAGTTTTGTTGACACCTGGTATAAAAAGGAAACTGTTAGTAATAAAGAAACTAATAGTGAAGACGCCGGTGACAGCTATTGTAAAGAAGGCTATTCATTCGTAAAAAAAACTTTTTCTAATGGAATAAGTTAGCTGGTAATTAAAATAAATCAAACATTTCTAGTCATGTAATTGGGCTATAGGCAATATTACAGGTTACATTTTTTTCTTATAAGGTTTATAAAGAAAACATTTTCTCCGAATGAACCACAGCTTATAAAATATATGTAGAATTTGTACGCTAGTGAAATATACAAGTAATGTCTGACTGTTAAGGTTGGGTCAAATTTTCACTTCACTTCCTCACAGCCCATTCATACGCAAAAGGCAATCTCATGACTTCAGTATCTATATAGCATGACATAAGCATACAAAAACTGCCACAATGCCTATAGAAATGCATCTACCAAATCATTTTTCCTTCAATTTTTGGTGACTTATACAATATTACTAATGCAGCCAATGAAGAGTGATAGTAAAAAACATATAAAACTGAGAACTGAACTTGAGACCCCTAGTGAAGCCAAAGGCATTAAATACGCTACAAGGCATTAAATAGATAAATGTCGAAGCTTTAAAATTAAGTAAACATTACTGAAAACAAACCGGAATTTTTCGTATTTCTAAACAATTAAGAGACCTAATTTTTGTTATTACCCTCTTATAATAGTCAAATTTCTTGTTAACCACGCTTCTGTTAATGACCAATTCCTTAGCACTCGTCCCAACGATGTTAAACACACACTGCATTTATTTTGACACTTTCCTCACTCATTTATGAACAATAATACAGATTATACAAATAAGAATAGATTCCATAGTTCAACTATAAATATTAATTAGTCCTGAAAATCTGGTGTCAATGAAAAGGTTAGGTTATTTTTAAAAGAGAGTAGGCCTACTTTTAGTATTCTTTTTTTTGTACATCAAATCACTTTGAAAGACTAATGGCATACAAAGCAGCATCTCTTTTTTTCAAAAAACAAGAAACAAAAAAATAATAATCTGGATATCCTAAAATTACACCTAACATTAGAAAATACACAATTTTTTTTGAAAAAATGATCCAAAAATAATTTTGAAGATGTGACAAAATCATGGTGAAAATACAGTAAAACCTTTCTTAACTGAAATAACGTTATGAACTTTCTTAACTGAAATAACCAAAATGGCCCTGAAAAATTTAAAAAAATAATTAATTATACAATGCTGTACACTTTAGTGTAACGTGTGGGCTGCTCACGTAATTCGAAATTTTCTCTAGTAGAAGTATTGTTCTGTATTATAAAGTATACCGTAATTTCTTGCACTAGTATTTATTTATTATTAATTAAAACTTACATCAAATTTTTCAGCATTAATTTCTCTAAAATTTCATTACTAAAATTCGATTTTTTATAATGAATTTTTGCAAAGTTATTGCAGTTAAACGTATAAAAATGTATTTTTTACAACAATATTTTATGTTTTATGTCAGATATCTTTAAAAATACTGGAGATACAGTTCTAGAACTGGTTTCATTTAATTTTTCAGACCGAATAACATATAAATTCGCCAAATTTGTCATTAAAAGTGGCCACCAAAAAATTTAGTACGCACGAATTTCACCAGGGGAACTGAAATTAGGATGGAATTCTCTGCTAGCTGTAACTCGCTAATGAAGCATTTTCGGACAAGTGTTTTTATGAACTTTTTTCATTATTTTAATAAAAGGAACACAACTCCAAAGTTTAGTGGAATCTTCCTGGAACAATCAGTATATATAAATATATATTTATATATACTTAGAAATATTAACAGGCTAATTAAAAATATGTTTTAAAACCTTAAGTGTATTTTTTTATTTGACCTTAGAAAAACTTCACATATATAAACTAAAATTTGGGTCTAAGCTCTACGCATTGTTTATTTCGGATAACAGAGGTTATACTGTAATTTCCTTAAAATAATAAGAGATTACTACAGTACAAAATTTAAATTTCAAGTTTCTTTTTATAAAAATTAATTCATTATATTTTATTAGAAATAAACAGCAATATAATTTATAAAATACATTTAAATTCTCATGGAAAATTTTGAGGTGAAACACGTACCATCACCAACATAATTTAAATAAATTTGTAGTAAATTTATTTGTCAGATAACCAGCTAAATCTTAGCCATAATTTCAAATCGATCCAGATGAAAAAAATCAAGTAGGGTGGGTGCAGCCCAAAAAAAGCTAATGGGTTAATTTTTAAACTTAATGATTCTATAATTACTGTTTATTCAGTTAATAAACAATTCAGTACAGTAACATCCACTTTAATCCAGATAAAATAAAAAAGTTAATTCTGAAAAATCTAACAACTACATTTAAAAATTATGTTTGGCATTATTGCTTTACAAGACTAGTTCAGTGCATGAACTTGTACTCACTTTTTAGAATCAAGAATTTTTTCACAAGTATTTTATTTACAATATTAGTAAACAATAATCCCTTACTATTCGCAGCGGCATTTTTGCAACAGTGTAAATATTTTTAAAATGTACAATATAACATTGTTTTCCCAGTTTTTTCAATGCACATTTCAATGCAGTTACAAGAAATTTGTTTTTCTGCTTCAAGTTGAACTTTAAATTAAATATTTGAACTTCTAAATTGGCTTAAATGTTCCATCAAAGGAAAGGAATTGAGTAAAGCATGTGTGAAGCTCAAATCAGCTGTACAAGTTGTGGCAATTAAGTTCCAGGAATTTATCAATAAAACACAACCAAATTAAGTTACAAGCAAAATTTAACTATCGACCTTCACAATTGTCTGTCTTTAACTTTACACGACTCCAATGTTGCTCAAATGATTGGAAGCGCCCTTGATAATCCTCTAAAGTTACGCCATTCAGCACTGCGGTTACAGCTTCCTTGACCTCCTGTATGCCGCCATGATGAGTTCCATTGAGATGCGACTTCATTTTGGGGAATAAGAAAAAATTACAGGGGGCGATATCCGGGCTATAGGGTGAGTGCAGCGATGTTGAAATGCCTTTTTTCGCCAAAATCTCTTGCACAATGAATGACAAATGGGCCGGTACATTGTTGTGGTGCAAGATCCGGCTGTTTTCGGCGAGTTGACACATGAAAAAAGTGTGCTCGCAGCTGATCCAGGACTGCGATGAACATAGCTGCTCCGGAATGTATTCATGGGGAATGATGATGTATATCAAAAAATACAATCAACATTGCCTTCAGTCACAACTTCCTCGCTTTCATTGAACGGTTCCCACCCTTTTCCACCCACTACTGACTTCGTTTACGGGTCTGAAGGTCATACTCAAATATCCAGGTCTCATCTCAATGACTACCCAACTCATCCAATCTCTGCCATCGCTCTGAATGCGGCGACACAAATCCTCACTTGTAATTTGAGTCACTCATTTTCAGGACTCCACTAAAATAGTTACTTTCGATAAACACAAGCCAGACGTGCTATCGACTTCAAACTTCGACTGCAGCAAAAGGAAGGTCTCCTATTTCCAACCATATGTTTATAAACGATGCAGTGTTACCAATTCCCGAGTTATAACTAAATTCCTGGAACTTAACTGTCACATCTCCTATGAACAATGGTAAGGGATGGTCTGATACCTACACATAAGTTTTAAAAGTTGATTCTCGATACCACTAATACTTGAAAAAATAATCGGTATCAAGAATCGACGGTAAAAAGTTAAAAAATTTTGACTCTCAATGTGGGCGGTGGGTGAAAAAGTATGAGAATCTATAGTCTAGATTAAGATGGCAGTACTGTGACAAAAATACGTAATTTAGAATTTTTTCAATTTTACAGAAAGTACAGCCACTGGAGCAAAGAATAAAGCACATTACCAGCAAAAATTATGATACAGCATTTTCAAATAATTAAGAAACGCATTAATTACACAATACTAAAAATCAAGAAAAATTATCATTACTTAATACTATTTGTTACATTATCTATTTGTATTTTATTTATTCATTTAAAAAAGAAAATTGATACACTTAAAAACGAGAAAAACGTGAGGTAGTTATAAAAATTGCTTATGCCTCAAAAGTTGGATTCGATTCCTTAATTTTTATAATTATTATTAATATTTATATTTGTTTATATAAAATTGCTTACATTACTACAAAGTATTATAACAGGGACAAAAAAATGAAATTTTTTATTAATTAATTGATTCGGGTATTGGACAAAACAAAGAATAAGTTCTGCTTATCTGAATCACAAATAAAATTTGAAAAATTCATCCTGCAGCTTGTAATTGATAAAAATGTAAAAATATTACAAGTTTACACTAACCTTATTTTGGCCGATTGAAAGGGTACCTCCAGGGTTACGAAGGGTAAAATGCCTCCCACCACCAATTTTTATTTTGATTTAATAATTTATTGTGGGGTGAAAAATTACAGAACCCGTAATAAGTTTGGTGGGAAAAACCCATCCCTGCACCTAATGTAAGCTCAAAAATTACATTTCATAGTAAAAGTGAAATTTTCTTGGGAAGTAAATTTGGGAAGTACTCAAAGGATACCTAAAAAATTTATAAGTAAGTAGACGTTTAAAATATTTAATAGTAAATTTTTTCAAAGTCACTACAACTCTGAAAATCACTTTGAAATTTTCAAATTGCTCTAGTTCACTCAGGACCAAATAAAAGATTTTTTATTTTAATTATGTTTTGTCGAAAACAGCCCCACTAATATCGTTGCCTACAGACGGTTCTGGGAGTCTGCCACAGAGAGCGCTTCTAATGCGCAGCAAGCAGTGCCACTCCCTCCAACTTGACGTGGACTCGCCGGCGGGGTATATAAACAGGTATTTTTAACCCCGAGCATCACTCACTCACCAGCTCCCAACCAAAAAGGAACACCAAAACAATAGGAAGCCCGGCCCAGCAGAGACAAGACCTGACGCAGCCATCCCTCCATCCCTGGTGGTCTGCTATGAGGCGGATGCCTCATTCCCTTCCCGGTAAGCTGAAGAAAGCCCGTGCGTGTCGGCAGGCACCATGGTGAAGAGTGGGTCCGGCGCAGGCCTGGAGGGGACCGCCTTGGCCATGCTATCGAACGACCCGACATTGCTGCGCTCTGGGGGCCACCATGTCACGCTGCAGTGGGGACCCAACTGCCGCTGAGGGAAGGCTATACCTGAACCCGGTAGCCGAGCCGTCACCCTTTGGACACCGGCCACCACCATACAAGGTGAGGCTTGGCCACATGCCGTCGGCAACAGTTTGTTGTCAAAAAAATCTATGAAATTATGTTATTTTGATAAATGTTTGAATGGTGACACTCAAAAATTTTACCTTTTTAATAAGTTTTTTTAGGTTTAAGATTCATTTTTAGGTTAATTTTAAATCAAGTGTGCTCAAAAATATTTAATTTCATTAATTTTAATCTTATTTTTGCAGTATTTATGATTTTTAGAACTTTACCTTGAGTTTTTCTGGTCTCGTGATAAAAAAAGTACTACAAATTTTACTAACCTTTAATAGCTGATATATTAGTAATTTTTTTTTCTTAAACTTGCACGTTTCAGTGGTTCCACCATAATCAAAAGTACATAAAATAACAAAACTTGAAACAAATTTTGTTAAAACTTATACAATTTAATGGTGATCTACCAAAACATGTAAAGCCAAAGAAAATAAAATCATAGATACAATGGTAAAAGATCAACTCACCGAACATTTTTGACGTCATGTATGTGTAATTGACTACAAAATTAATTTTTTTTACAGATTTCATGAAAATTACATTATTACATCAATATTCAATTTCTAAATGTGATTCTAACAAGCAAAACTTAACCGTATTCATAAAAATGTACAAAAAATATAAACCTCATTAAATACACAAAACAAGAAAAAATAATAAACTAAAAATAAAAAAAATTATAAAATACCTGGGAAAGATGGAACTGCCTCGATTCTCTATTTACTTATTTACTGATTGATGAATAAAAATGAGAAAAGACCTAAAACGCTATGATACTATTTTCGTATTTAAAAACAGGCAAACATAAAATGTTTCTTTTCATTTCAATTTATTTACTTATATTATAATTTATATATTATTATTTAAATCTATACATAGCAATCATTTATTCATTATAAACCAAACAACGTTCATCTGCAACAAAACAAACACAAAAGACCAACATAAATTACGTTTCTAATTAAGTAATCCGTATTTTTTTGTAAAGTCCTTAAGAGGAGCAGCACTATTCATTGAAAAAAAAAAAATCAATTTTTTAATTTTGCCTTATGTATCATTTTTTGTGTAATTACATATAAAAATCTCGTGTGAAACACTCACACAACTTTCTCTTGCCAATGCAAATAATTAACAATAAACCTAACATTAGTAATAAAACATTAGAAAAAAACAAAAACCTAACCTCAAACATAGCCTAATTTTAATCATATAATGAAAGACGCAAAATGATAATCAACCTTAGTTTGAAAATAAATCTTTATAATGCATCCTGCAGTTTTAAATATTTCTATTTCATATAATGAATTAATACAATAATTTCACTAACCTTCTTTTTAAACTGCGTCACCTTTATTTTAATTTTTACTTACACGTGTTTCGGTGGATCCACCATCATCAGAGTAAATAACATAAAATTGAAACTAAAAACACTATTTATTAAAAATCTATAGAAGATGATACATCTTCAGTCACTAGTATAAAACTGATTTAAAATTAATTTATTTAAATTTATCCCTTCTCATATTTACTGTAGATAGCAGCAGCAGTCAATATCACTTCATCATTCCTAAATTTCACCTGTTCATTCAAAATGTCCTGCTTTTGCTCTTTTAAATATTTATAAATGTGGAACATCTCATATTTTTCAATTTTATTTTTATTTTCTATATTACATTGTTCTATTATATTGAAATGTTCATCTATTTTACCAAATTTATGTTTTTCTTCTTTTATATGATTGGTATAGTTAGATATAATGTAGTCACATTTCAGTGCTTTTTTATGTTCATTATACCTCACTTGAAAATTACGACTAGTCATACCAATGTAAAATTTTTTACAATCCTCATTACCACAATCTATTTTATACACACCCTTTTTATTGCTTAGTGTTTCATTTATATTATTTTTAATTATATTTGTGGACAGTAGTTTTTTATTATTACATGTGTATGCGATTTTATAAAATTTATTTAATGTTCTGTATAATTTATTGTTAATAGTTTTATTGTATTTTAATGCAATAAATGGTTTATGTTTTATTTTATTATCTAATATAAGGGTGGTTCTCAAGTTATATCAAAAGGCATATCAAAAGTGTATACAATCAAATTTATAGGAAATTAAAAGATCTACAAAACTGATATTAATTTTAAATCAGTTTTATACTAGTGACTGAAGATGTATCATCTTCTATAGATTTTTAATAAATAGTGTTTTTAGTTTCAATTTTATGTTATTTACTCTGATGATGGTGGATCCACCGAAACACGTGTAAGTAAAAATTAAAATAAAGGTGACGCAGTTTAAAAAGAAGGTTAGTGAAATTATTGTATTAATTCATTATATGAAATAGAAACCTTAGTTTGGCTTAAAAATACGGAAAATTGCTTTTTCACGCTAAACTAAGCACTGTACAATAAAAATGCAATAAATAAAAGTTGTAGATCTTTTAATTTCTATAAATTTTATTATATACACTTTAGTCGTAAAATGCATTCTAAGGCCGAAATCTTAAAAAATAAATTTTTCACACGTTTTCGTGACAAAAAAACAGAAAATTGCTAATTACCGCTAAACTAAGCGTTATACAAAAAAATGTTTGAAATAAAAGTTGTAGAATTTTAAATTCTCTACAACTTTAATTATATCAATTTCTGCGCTAAAATGCATATTAAAGTCGCGATCTCGAGAAAACAATGTTTTTACGTGAAAACAGCCTCACCAAGAATTTAGCAGACATGGTGCCTACCCTATCTTGTAAAGCATAAAAAATTTAGTAAATTAGGTGATTTTTAAAAAAACGTAGGAGCCGTTTTTGAGAAAATCGCAAAAAAGTGAAAAATGACATGAATAAACTACCACTTCCGGTTGACCGATTTTGATGAAAATATTCTTGTTGGGTCCTCTAGTGGTGTCTAACTTAAGTTTTTAAGTTTCGAGTTCGTACGATGTTCCATTCTTGAGATATTCTGTTCACACAGAGACCAATCGCTAAAAACATGTTTTTTGGGTTCAGGGGGTCTGAAAACGTGTAGATCCAGTGAAAACTCGATTTCGAAAAATCAACATGAAAACAATACTTTCCTTCCTATATATTCATAAAGGCAAGAGAAAGTAAAAATTATAACAGTACGATAAAAATTAGAGAAGTTATGTGGGTTTTTGTTAAGTAATGACATGGCCAGAGTTTCTTTTGAGTTAATCTGTGGAAATAATTAAGAGTTGTGATATTCAAAAAATACAGAAAGCTGAGAAGGCAACGGAAAGAGTGTCAAAAGAAGCAAGACAAGAGTAAATTATTTGAGGAAAAATAAAACTCTGGTGAGGATCAATACTATGGTGCAGGCCGATTTTAGGATAATTTAAACTTTACAGCTCATTTCCCGCAAATTCATTTTTTCCTTGAAGGTACAATTTTCTCAAAAATTATTTGACTTAGAAGGTTAAAATTTTTTGAGCATGTTTTCTAGTATAATTGTGACATATGGTACTAGAATCATTGCAGTATTATTACTAAGTTCAAAATAAATAAAAAAATTACATTGTTTTTGCATTTTTTAAAAACATTTTCTCAAAATGGTATCGCTAGCTCATTGTTAATAATTTTAGTACCAGAGTTAAAAAGGTGTCGTAGAAAAGGCACAAAAAAATGAAAGCCCTAACTCTTAACGGTTTTTTAGAAACTTGTACCTAAAAACAATCAAATTAACATGGGATAGATAGGAGGTATAGTGCTCCCCTTGAAAGTATGAGGGTCAGTCAAATATAAACAGGAATTATTTTATCAATTCTAATAGAAGAATCAGAGGGCGGTACTGCTTTTCCATAAATTCTGTTTGTTTCCCCCACTCCACTTTCATATACTGCCAAGGTTTTCTAATTCAATAAACACTAAATACTAAAGTATTTAAATAATGAAGTATTACTATTAATAATATTAAAGTATTAATAATACTAAAGCAAGGAGTGAGCAAGAGGTTCCTACTTCTGTTGTTCAACGTATTATTATAAAGTTTTTGATAAAATAAGGAGCGAGACCTTTAGAAATTTTAACTCATTTACGAGCACAATCAGGGATGAAACTCTCAAAAACTCGTGTATGAATTGCACAAAAATTTTTTCTGAAGGGCAGGGAATGGTGGAAAACTAAAGTCACCATCGAAATCCTCAAACATTCATCACCAAAGAAAACATTCGTGCAATAAAAGAGAGCTTTTGGAAGAAGATCGGTGGTGCCTCACTGTTGACGGAATTGCTTCTTCAGTAGGTTTTAAGTCATGGGGTGCACTTTCGATAAATGGGTGAGCAACTCAGCTTTTCAAATACTGAAATAAAGCAAAAGATAGCATTTCCCAATCAGAAGACTTGTCATCCTCCTTCACAATAATGCGAGGCCTCACACAGCGCCCCATAACTCAAGACCAATTTGGAAGAAATTCACTGGGATCAACTAGTACATCCACAATATGGCCCACATTTATCACTGTGCACCTACCCTATAGCTTCAATATCGCCCCCTGTGATTTCTTCTTATACTCCAAGATGAAGTTGCACCTCAAAGGAACTCATCATGACAGCATAAAACAGGTCAAGGAAGCTGTAACTGCGGCCCTAAATGGAGTAACTTCGGAGGATTATCAAGGGTGCTTCCAATCGTGGGAGCAACGTTGGAATCATTATGTAGAGTTTAGAAAGAGACTATTGTGAAGGTTGATAACAACATTTTGCCCGTAACTTAATTTGCTTGTGTTTCATTGACAAATTCCTGGAACTTAATTACTACACCTCGTAGAAGGCACTCACTAGCTTTGCCTGCGTTATTGTTAACAGGACAATTTGGTGGCTTAAAAATGCTGAAGATGATGTTTTAATACCACTCTCCTGGCCTTTGTTAGTGAAAGAGATAAACAACCAACCACCTAATTTAATCGATACATTACATTAAAATGACACTTGAACAGAACAAATTTAAACATTCAGGTTGTTAGATGATGAGTGTGTAAATACTCAACAGTTTGTGTAATAGTGAAGGTCAATGTACACGCACACCAGTAAACATTATAGTTAAATTATAGCTGAAGCTATTTAGAAACCCAATCAGGTTAGTGGGAAATTTTCTACTGATTTGTGAATGTTGGGATACCACTCAATTCCAGTTTTTTTAAAGAAAACCATGTAAAGGCCGTATCTCATTTAAAAATAGAGGTATAACCGCGTTTGAAAGCTTGAATGGTAAAGGTAGATAAATTGTTCAATTTTGCTATTATAGTAAAACTGGTTGAATTGAATATGACCTGTAAAAGGGAATAAACGCTCCGAAATTTGTAGAATAGCATATTTTCAAACATTCTTCATAATGGAACTAAAATGTTTCAATATTATCTTTTATAATTTTTTTTCTACATGCATGTGTTCACAAAATTCCATGCTTTCGTAAAATAATGTCATATAAATAACTGTACGAATGCGTCAATGACATCAGCTCAAAGAGAGAAATTTTTACGGCCTGAATTTTAACAAAGAATCCATATTCACTTGATTTGTTACATACGCTTGAATAGTCGTATAGTGTGGTAAGCCAGGGCATTTGATACATCAAATTTTTTGGTGGAGATTTTTCTATAATACCAGACTAAAAAAATAAAAATAAATAATATTTATTGCCAAATTTTGACAACAATGTGCGACAGCAAAAATTACGACAAATTTTTGGTAAATTCGCTGTAACTGGGGTGAAAAAAAACAGTTTCATGTTTGGTTTTTTAAAACATCTCTCGAAGTTTTCTTAATACCTCATAAAAATTTAAAATTTTTTGGATAAAAGATGGATAAAAAAGCAAAGTCTACTGGTGCGATCTAGGAATTAGAGTTCACAAAGTTAATATTCTAAAACCTATCAGTTGCAGAAGGGTTAACAATATAACAAAAACCACAATCAAACAAACAAATACTTACTTCAACTAAACACATCACCAATTAGCCATTCCAGGTTTATTGAGCGTCATAAAATATATTTGACACGAAGAGCCTCCTTTAGCCGACGAAAAGAAGACCTGAAAAAAACATCAACAATTTACACTCTAAACTTTATCTTTTAGTTTAATTTTATTTCATTCTTAAATTAAAATTTTAATCCTACAGGAGATCTGATTAAATTATTATTCGAAACCTAAGCTTGAACACCATGCAGGATGTGTTTGGTACGAAAAGGACAACAACTATTGGTGAGCAATCAGCTTCACGTTGTGTGAATTTCCACTGTACCCAAGTTTCTTGCACTCAAGAATCGAATAGATCCTATCTCACAATCAGCAGCTGACTTAATTTTCTTGAACATTATAAACTTCTACAGCTCGGGACACACAAACAAGACGATACAGCTGCAAATGGCCTAAACGCACACAAATCATGCTTGGAGCAGATGCGCATATGCACTTACGCGATTGCGTATCATTCTCACTGTCGTTCACCAACGGACCTTATTTAAAAAATAACTTATAAGTATATTTAAATAATATGTGGAAAATATATCGGAATTGTGCTATTTAATAAAAAAATTATTGGAGTCTTACTAACCCTATAAAATCAGCATGTTTTACAAGCAATAATAAAAGTTCAAATATAATAACACACTCTCAAATAAATTACTTAATCTAATTCCTTTACTGATGACAAATTATGAAAAAATTCACGGTACTTTATATAATATGTACACTTCTTTTGCATATAAAAACATGAAAATTGCTTGGTGTTTTGAGCGAGCAAAATATTGGTGGGCGGAAAATTTGAGTTTACTTTAAAATTTTGCTGTTACAGGCTGAAATTTCAGTTTAGCAAAAATTTGTACATGGCATATTTTGAAGAAAACAGTTCCCTGAATAAAACCAAATTTTTTATTACAATTTCGGGTAAAGATTACGCGAGTTATAGCAGTTTGAAAATTGTACAGCATAGGAAGAGCCTACAATAAAAAATTCCGGCTGACAAAAAATGCCATCAATCCATTCCACTAGCAATTGACACGTGTGTATTGCACACTAATATACTAATAACACACACATTCATAAAATAAAGAGTAGTAAAATGTGATTGTAGATGTTTGAAGACCTAAGGATGAAATAGACAAAGAAGAAATATCTTCAATCTCAAGAACCGGTTACCTCAGGCTAACAGTTGCATGTAAAGGGGATGACCTTGCTTTATTTCCTACTAAAGACAGAAATATGTAGCACTGCAGTCGAACCAACTCAAAATATGAAATTCAAAAAATTACTCTAGAAAATAATCGAAGCCATCAAAAAAGTTGGCCACTTTACTCTTTTCATAGTTCTGTTATATGTACACTAAATGCATTGTATTGTACATCAAATAAAAGAGCTTTTCAAGGCAAGTAATTTGATACATATATAGTGGGCATTATAGCTTTATAAATAGGCAAGTTCTACCACGGTAAAGACAATACTACCGGACCGACTACAGTCGGCTCCCGATTGCAAAGGGTTAACCCTTTGTAAGTAAGTTGCACTATTATTAGGTAAAGAATTAAGTGGTAAGTATAATTAACATTTTTTTTTGTCATCAGTCTTTTGACTGGTTTGATGCAGTTCTCCAAGCTGTACAATCAAATCGTTGTAAAAGTCACACTTTTGGTATCATATCATAGAGAGATTATGATCTATCCTCCATACAAACCTGACTTGCCCAGTCTGAATTTAAGTTTGGGAAGTTAAAAGAACATCTTGGAAGAATATGTTTGGTCAACAATGAAGAATCGCAAAAAAAAACTGTCGTAACATTTTTATGCAATTTGACAGAGATATATATTCAACAAACTTTTCTACAGCTCTGACAAACTCTCATTACATTCTTGATATGATGTAAAATAAAGTAAAAAAAAATTTACGAAATTTTATTTGTTTAATTTTTAAATTTCATATCTAAAAATATTTTAAATATAACAGACGTTACTTTATTAATATCCCTTGTAATAAAGATTATAGATAACAAAAATTAAGAAAAAATAACTATAAATTTATAAACAAACCTTGTCATTTCTTTCGCAAAGGAACTTTAACCTTTGTGCCTTTTTATGCATAAACACACCGTCCAGGTGTCCGGTTTCTACACTCCTTATTTCTATCGCTTTGTTACCCCAACCCATAATCTGTCCAGTACCAATGTACGCGACTGACGTTGGCATTTCACCCCATTGAAGAACTATGTTTTTAGACACCTGCGTAAAACAGAACAAACAACTGTTACAACGAAACCTGGAATCTAATACATTCTTATTACTAATCAGGAGCAGAAGCTATCGTGAAACAAGAACTAGTCTCCTGTGTGGTACAATTCTGAGCAATGTGCCATAAAAAATGCTATGAATGCTTCCTTCATTAATCTTCAGTTGCTCAGACAACACGCTAATCTTGGGCTCAAAGATTAGAGGATGGAGTTTTCAGCATTCTCGTTCATAACAGAAGTGTGAGGCGCCCACTCTTGAATCATGTTTCAGTGACAATTTTTAAATCATAAATATCATTCAAAAACTTTGCTTTGACTAAAACACTTATTTCCACATGCAGTTTACAACATTCCAAACGTTTCTGAGGTAGTTTTACTCAATTTAACGGCAGCTTTTTGTTCCTTTGTAAAAAAAAAGTGAAACAAAACAGACGTACTTCAAATGAATACAATTGGCAACTAAATCAAGTTATTGCATTCACACTTTTATAGTGGCTAAAAAAAAACTAAATGACATAGTCACATAGGTAAAACATAGGTAGCACCACTTGTACATTTTATGTTAAATCAGTCAATGTATAAATAGATAATATGTAGATACTGAAGTCATGAGATTGCCTTTAGCGTATGGATGGGCTGTGAGAAAGGGAAGTGAAAAATTGACAGTGCTGCCAAACACAAGAGTGAGATACTACTAATACGTTTCACTACCGTGCAGTTTCTACATACATTTTGTAAGCTGTCGTTTATTCCGAGAAAATGTTTTCTTCATAAACCTTATAAGAAATAAATGTGACCTGTAATATTGCCTATAGCTTAATTACCTGACTCGAGATTACCAACTACCTTAATTACCAGCTGCCTTATTCTTTTGGAACAACATTTTCTACAAATGAATCGCCTTCTTTACTATCGCTGTCACCAGCATCTTCACTATCAGTCTCACTAGTATCTACCTAACAGTTTCCTTTTTTTACCAGGTGTCAACAAAACTGTTGAAGAATAGCTTCTTCACGTGTAATTTCCTTCTTTATTTTTCAAATTGTGGAAAGAGAAATATCACAGTAGTTAGCCACTCACTAATGGCTTTTGTTAAGAGGCAGGGAAAGGTATTTTTGTTTAGCTTCAACTTCACAGCATTTTATTACACTGCATATTAGATTTCATTCAGCACTGTGAATAGTCTGCCCACGTTTTCGAAAAACTAACATTTCTGTTTACGATAAGAAATGGTTATATTCGTACAATTAACCTATAAAACGTTCTGCGATATGTTGTATGTACTTCCGAGTACAGCGTATGTTGTTGTTGTTGGTTGTACTGAAATAAAAGCAGTCGCGCTTTTCCCCCTTTACCCCTCGTTGCAAATAAAGGCAAACTCGTGACTCAAGTAACTATACTAATAAACAGCTCCCAGTATTTTTTTGCTCTTCTTATGTATTCTAACCATGGTTAAAATGAACAGGAGGGGGATAATATTAGTCCCTCAAGCCAAGAATGTGAAGTAGCAAGTGGGGGAAACTGGTTGACCTCAGTAAAATTACTAGCATTTTCGTTTGAAAGTGACTAGAGTCCTATAATCATATATGTTGTTTATTTCAAATTTTTTTGAAGTTACAAAATCTATTAGGTATCTGAAAGTTAATGGTGTAGCTATATGTATTTTTCAACTCTAAAGCATCATTCAAACAACAGGTACTTAAGCTAGTATAGTTACTTTAGTCATGAGAATGAGGGATGAAGGTGGAAAAGCACAGTGTGCATCTGGCACTGCTTTGGTATCAGTTCAGCCAACACAACAACGTACACTAGGAATGCCTCATTGGACAGCTTTGATTCAAATGTATTGAGTAATTGCACCGTAGTGAAATTTAGTGTCTTGCTGTTAAGGTTGGCAGCACTGTCAGATTTTCTCTTCCCTTCCTCACAGCCCATCCATATGCAAAAGGCATTCTGGTGACTAAAACATCTATATAAGATAATACTAAATAAAATATGGATGGACAACTTACCTTGCCATAAGTGTTAACGTAAACACCTTCATTGTCATAACACAATAACAACTGCATTCCATTCGAATTAGGTAAAGCGACAATACAATGCGGAGAAATAGGACCCTGTGTCTGCATACACATATACAAAATAAATATGATAAAGAATATTAAAAAATTTATCAATATTTCTATTACATTAAGTCTTTTAAAACACTCAAAATACTTGGGCACTTAAACACTTATTTTAACACTTATACTTGGGACACACGAACAGAACAGTGTATATATATTTTTGAATATATATTTAATATATCACCTGATTATCCACTTGTACATGATTATGAAGGCATTTTACTACTTCCTCTTGGTAATATAGTATTTGAGGGATCAGTGATTTGTATTCCAGAGGACCAGTATCAGTCATTAAGCTCCTAATACTAGGTATGTTCGGCAAGTAAGGTAAGATGCTTGGAGCGCAAGGGAAATTAGTTTTTACGAAGTTGGCACTCCTGTAAGCTAAGCAGGGTCATGAGGAAGAGAATCAGTGGGGAAACAGGTTAGTAGCTTGTCTGGTAGCGTCACAGTCGAGTTTCCAAGTGGACCCGCTCATTCTTAATCCCGTTAAGCGCGAAATAAGAGGCCTCATCCGCTATCTCTTTATTGTTAAAAAAACCTGTGATGTTCATCGTGAAGTTATTACTGCTTATGGTAACGTCAAGTCACATGAAAAAGTGGTGTAGAAATTTTACAGAAGGCCAAACGAACGTTCACGATAAAAACGAGCAGGAGACCTTCGATAGTGATGGAAGAGGGTGTTCAAAAAAACTGAAAAGAATTTGGGAAGACCACCATTTGACAGTGGATTAACTCCATGAAATGTGTCCGGAAGTCGGTCGTACTGTGTTGTATGAAACAATTACAGATAGTTTGTATTTTCAGAAACTGTGCGCCCCTTGGGTACCAAAAATGCTGACTAACGAACATAAAGCAAACTGAGTTCATTCAGCACATGAGTTTTTCGATCATTATGAGGAAGGAAAAAGTTTTCTTGGCTCTATTGTGACAGGAGACGAAACATGGGTCGCTACAGATCTGAGAGCAAAAGACAATCAATGCAGTGGCGACATACTGGTTCCCCTGTTGCAAAAAAATTCAAAACACAGCAATCTGAAAAAAAATAATGGCGACGGTGTTTTGGGACCGCAAAGGAATATTGCTCATCGATTTTCGCCAAGAGGAGAATCAATTAACACTGATTGACACTGTGAGACACTTCAGAGACTTCGTTGATCCATTCAAAAGGTGCAAATGCAAAATACGATACATGGCACAATAATGCTGAAAAAATGCATGGTTCAGTCCAAAAATCATTTCCCTATCTTTGCGCGAAGCCAAAATACACTTAAAAAAAAATGGTTGGTATATTAAAACAGAACATAAGATTTAACTTTTACCCTATATCTGTACTAGTGGGTCCCGCGTGGCTTCGCCCACGCAAACAAAGAATCAGCTGTTTAAGTATACTCGTCTGTATTTTATATGGGAAGGTATTTTTGCGAATTCTACCATTTAAAATAAAAATTTTGCAAAATCCTTTCTTAGCGACAGCTTAGAAAACTTGATTTATAAATCAGGACATCTCTTTTTATATAATAGATAGCGCCCGTCGTGGCTTCGCCCATGCAACTTTAAGTATATGATTCTGTATTTTAATTTGCTAATAACTTAAGTCACAAATATAATTTTTTATTGGAATTACGTATAAAGAACAATTCACACACATCAGTCACATCACCGTTTCGAAACGGAACCGGCACGGCCACTCGAAGTCAAAAATTATGACAGTATTCACACACGTACGTCAGTTTTCCTTCCGTCAAACTCCATTGTCATTTTACATAGAGACAAACTCGTCCGTAAAAAACAAAATATCGTCGAGAAAAAAATTATCGTTTTGACTGTTCGGTGACGGCGACAAGATTGACGCGCCGAATTCGGGACGGTGCCGATGCTCAGTGTAGACATGTCATTAATTTTTCAAGAAAGAATATTTTTCTGTGACTGATACTTCTCGGAATGACGGAACTGAGACGTGAAGTGATGGATGTGTGTAAATCGACCCTTATAGTGAAAAAAATGAAAAAGAGAAGGATTATAATAGCATACTGCCTGAATTTACATAAATAACTGTTGTTTTATTTTAATTTAAGTTAGATTTAAGAAAATAACTTTATCGTATGCATTTTACTGAATTGATTGTCATATTTTTTTTTAAATTAAATTTTAATTGTTCGGTTGCAAAAAATCATTTTTACAATGTCAGTCAAATACATTGTGTGACCATATATCTGTATACCTTGAAGTTTCTAAATGAATGTTAAGTTAAACATACAAATATAATCATATGGTCTTACATGTTTAGGTAAGTAGATATCATAGACAGAAGCCGAATCTAGATCAACCGCATGGAAACCATCGGCCGAGCCATAAATTACCTTTAACCTTGAACCTTCTTCAACCGTTAAATCAACTAACAGTGGCCTGTGCGCCAATTCACCAAAAGACTGCAAAAAAACAAAACAATGATTTATATCAGGTATCACTACAAACTTCTAATTATTAAGATCAACAGTGAAAAATTAGCTCCACCCAATTTCCATCTTAATCTTAAACCGAACATTTCAATTGTTGACCCAGATATTTAAATAGGTTACAAAATTTATTTTTCCATATTTTGTAGCTTTATTTTCATTGACTGACAATATTTTTGTTTTTATAAACGATATTTTTTTATATCATCTATTGTATTATGCAGTGAAGTACCATGTATAATAGAGCGGACGCAAAATAAGCTTGTCATTGTAGCTGCGTGAACAGTTTCGGATTCAGTCGGTAGATTTCGTTTCTTAGTACCAAACTGCCTATTAAATCACATGTCCTAAACGATGTACATTATCATCTATAAACGACGTAAAAAACATTCAATATTGTAAACATTGTATACAACAATTAAAGCCTACCACATACTACATATTATAGACTAATGTTTTCAGGTCAGCTGATATATAATGTTGCGAGAATGAGACTGGTCACAGCTAGTACAGCACTGATCCCCACCACTCTCTAAGTCAACCAAGCGCGCAATCATCAAAATATACCTTCTGCGCACTTCAGAAAACTGGCAAGCTTATTTGGCGTCCGTTTTACCGTACCACCCTACAATCACATTATCTTTAACTCTTCCTTTCTCAAATTTTTTGAAAATTATTTACGGGACAGATTTCCAAAAAAATAATGCCACATCCGACTAAAAAATCCCTTTCATGAGACGATGCGTCTCATGAGTTGTGGCAATTTTTTAAAAGGCTTACCTTTCACCTACGGCAAAAACCATTAGTAATTTCTAAATCTACTCTTCCAGAGGAATCGAATGACACTACCATATTTCCTTGATTCTAAGACGCACCTTTTTTCACAATTTGATACCTCAAAAAGTGAGGTGCGTCTTACATACATTTGGGGTGTCTTGCAGTCACGTACACTTATTATCTTTTAACCGGTATATTAGCACTCTAAAACTATGAATGAGAAATCTACTATGCATTATAAGATAAAATAAATTATCTTTTAAAATTAAAATAAAATAAAACTTCATAAATAAGTATCAGAATTCATAAAAGCAACTTGCTCACAAACGCAATATTTAATTTTAAAACGCAGCTTGTAAATTTCCAGTCCCATGTTATTAACTTACAAACTGAAAATATCTACACTCTTGAGCTGATAGGTAATACAGACAAAACTTCAGCGTATTTCAATATGCCTAGAAACTACATAGTCCATGTGAAAAGTGCCAAATAAGTACAATAGAAAACTACCGGGTACGAGAAACTGGGAATAACAGTTATGATATGCATAACAGCTGATGGAAACAAATTTTTCCTTATTTGATACTCAATCAACATAGTGAATTCAAGAAAGTTATTATTTCTATCAATATCGTGTTACATTTAATTCTGTTTTATCGCCCATTTCAGGCAATTAAATTTCACTTTATAGGTATTAGAAATAAAATTTTAATCATACTTCTAGATTTTATTTTTTTCCAAAATTTGTACTGCCATAATAAGCTGCGTCTTAGAATCAAGGATATACAGTATTATTTCGAAATTCCAACTTTGATTTTTTGATTTCGGTTTTGGGGCACTTTCAGTCGAAACCAGAACTTTAAACCTAATGATTTCGGTATCTACTATTTAAGAGGAATCGAATGACACTATTTTTGTCTCCAAATTCTGACTTTGATTTCTTGACTTCCGGTCAAAACCGGAAATTCAAACCAATCCAGGCCCACTAATTTTTTGTGTAGATAACAAATCCGAAAATTGTTCATTACTATCTCGTGCAGTTTCTGACATCTGGGTGTGACAGATGGACAAAAGAAAAAAAATTTGCTACCAATAACAGAGAACATAAAATTTTTTTAACCCTTTACTGGGTGACAATATGTCATCGCTGATGAACTACGCAAAAAATCCACTAATGACGATGTATCATTGTTAGTGGGTCATCATGAGTTTCATATTTACTTTAACAATGAAATAGCTTTCCACAGATAAATTCCTCCAGATTTATTTTGTAAAAATTCTTTTCCAGTTATTTTTTTATTTGTTTTGCAATTTTATACATTTTTTATGATTAAATACTTATAAAAATAATTCTATTCACCAGAATGCTTCATACCCTAAATTTTGATATCAATAACATAGCAGCAGCATGGGTTTTAGCAAAATTTTAACCAAAACTCCACAAAT
Source organism: Catonia carolina (assembly GCA_035578175.1). NCBI lineage: Eukaryota > Metazoa > Arthropoda > Insecta > Hemiptera > Achilidae > Catonia > Catonia carolina. Next base: position 6,642,333 of record JAQMRL010000014.1, on the reverse strand, counting down.
ATGCTGTTTGAGCACAGGCATTTTTCATAGAAGTATACGTAAAATTTTGGTCCAGGGTTAAAAATGGATTTTACCTACTTTTTCTTATTATAACACACTCTTAGTTTGCTCACAGCTAGCAACTTTCTGTTGCACTGTCCAGTACTGGAAGTACAGAAAACCAATTTATTTTGCAGTCCCAGGGAAACAAAACTAAAAATAAAACATCGTTTATAAAGAAGTTTTAAAATAAATCTTAGTTCAGTTTATTTCATCAGAAGCTGTAAAACACAGCAAACAGATTTGCTAGTTTTTAAGAAAAATAGCTAAGTTACAATAATATGTACCTTGAATGCCATAAATTTGTGATAAGGTTTAGGCGCCCAAGCGTAAATTTCTATACTGTCTTTCAGTGCGATTACAAGGAATTTAATTCGTTCGTATTTAACGATTCGGAAATGTACAGCTCCCTGAAGGTCACCTACGTTAATCCAACCGTTTCTTCTTTCTACTTGCTGCAACAAAATAATAAAAAATAAAACAAACCAAACTAAAATCAAACAAGTTGCTGGACTAGAACTGAATGTGGGGTACTTTTCAATTAATCAACTTTACATTACCTGCTCCAGAATTTGGCCGGCAGATTCTCTGTACATTCATAGCTTCCAAAAAACAAAAAAATATTATACAAGTAATCCTCTCACTAAATTAATCAAAATTGATTGCCCAACAAGATAAAAAAGCTTCTGGGATATGGTATCCACAATATCCCGGAAGCAATTAACATGGTTTGGCCTTTTGCCGAGGATGGAGGATGAAAGGTGGCGAAAGAGGGTATAGGAGTGGACACTGGATAGTAGAAAAAGGATGGCTAGGCCAGAGGTGATTGGTTGGATGATGGTATGCAGGAGGCAACGTCTTTGTGGCAGCTTTATGATGGTGACTGGGAAGACAAAGAGAGGTGGTGCTTAGGAAGTGAGATACAGCTGGGGCTGTAAATCCTTGCAAAAATACATATATTTAAAAAAAACTGACATAAACACTCACCGAAATTTCTCTTGCCAATGTAAATAATGAAAATCTCTGTTGGATCTTGATTTTTATGAGATTTTTGATAGATTGTTTGAGTCCAACCACTGAAATGGCTACCACAATCTCCTGATCTCATGCTATCAGACTTTGTTCTACGGGGTTGGATTAAGTAAATTTTTTTATTCAAAACATATCATAGGTACAGATAAATAGTACCTGCAGAACTGTTAAGAACAGGCTATTCCTGCCTTTTTGCATTGAAGAAAACAGAGGCCATTTTGAGTTACGTTTTACAAAAAAAAAACAGATACGCTATTATTGAGAACTTATGAAAGAGTCTGGTGTGAAACACTCACACAACTTTCTCTATCCAATGCAAAACAATGAAAAATATAAACTAAAATTAGTAATAAAACATTAGAAATAAACAATAAAACTAACCTCAAAAAACATAATCTTATTTCAATCATGAACAAATGACACAAAATGAAAATCAACATTAGTTTGGCTTAACATACGGAAAACCACTCTTTCACGCTAAACTAGGCTCTGAAGAGAAAAATGCGCTAAATAAAAGTTGTAAATCTTTTAATTTCCTATAAATTTGATTATCTACACTTTTGCCGTAAAATGCACACTAAGGCTGAAATCTTAAAAAGTTATTTTTTTTACAAATTTTCGTGAGAAAAAAACAGAAAATCACTAATTACCGCTAAGCTAAGTGTTATACAAAAAACCTTTGGAATTAAAAGTTGTAGGTTTTTAAATTCTCTACTACTTTTATTATGAACACTTTTGCACTAAAATGCATATTAAAGCCACAATCTTAAAAAACCATTTTCTTCTATAAGAGCACAGCCTCCCAAAACTTTCAGCAGACATGGCAACTACCCTATCTTATACAGCATCAAAAATGTAGTAAATGAGGTGATTTTAAAAACAAAATCGTAGGAGCCATTCTTGAGAAAATTGCAAAAAAGTGATAAATTACACGAATAAACTACTACTTCCGGTTGACCAATTTTGATGAAAATGTTCGTATCAGGATCTCTAGTGGTATCTAACTTAAGTAAGTTCATACAATGTTCCGTTCTTCAGATATTTTGTTCACACGCACACACACACACACACACAGACCATGAAAACAATACTTTATTTTCTATACATTCATAGACGCAAGGAAAGTAAAAATACATTAATTGTAGCCAGCAAAATGAAATTGAATAGAAATACGTACGACAAAATAAACAAACACTTACATCACTAACACCGTCTGTACGTAAAATTTTCGATTTGAGCCACGATAGATAATAAACTCGTACTCTATTCTTTTTACCGGAAACGGTGACTAAAATATTTTGTCCTTCTAACACTTCCATCTGCTGGAACCTTCTTCGTGATATCAATTGATATACTTTCCCTTGGCCACTACGGTCTAATAACATCAATCCAGTCTCAGTTCCAATCAGTAAGTTTACACCTGTAAAAGAAAAATGAAGAACAAATCATTATTCTTTGATCTCTACAACTTACAGTAAATGATTTTCTAACAATTTCAATATTCAAAAAACTTTTATACCTGGGTTACCTTTGCTCCCAACTAATATTACAATTTCTATTACACTAGAGCTTTGGTTAACTTAGGTAGTCCCAAAAAGCACCACGCAAAGCGAAATCTGCATAGAGCGGCAAATAGATCATGATACTGTACTGTACTTACGAGGGGGTACCCAAAAGTAACCGGAATAGCATTGCCATGGGCGGTGCTTGTGTATTTTCTGCCGCACAGACGTGTATAGTGCAACTCATTGTGAGTTCAGTGCAGTGATTGAAACTCATTGCGAGTTCAATATTCATCTGAAGTGATTGTTTTAGCTAGCGTTGTTTTGTTTTTTATGATTGCAAGTTTAAGTGAACATTGTGTAGCTGTGAAATTTTGTTTTCTACTCGGTAAAAGCGTGCTAAAACTGTTTTAATGTTGAAAACAACTTACAAAGATGACTATGGGAAAATCTCAAGTATACGAGTGGTTTTCTCGGTTTTAAAAATGGCGACATGTCGATTGATGACAAACCTCGTTCTGGACATCCATAAACTGCCTTAATTGACAAAAATGTTTAAAAAATTCGAGAGCGTGTGCTCTCAGACTGCCTACTGACAATTTGAAGTTTTAAGAAGATTGCGCAGCAGTATTTGTCAAAAAAAGATCCGATTTGTGGCAGACAGGAGACTGGTTCTTCCACCACCACAATGCACCTGCACTCATAGCCATCTTGGTGAAAGATTTTTTGACTAAAAATGGCATGGTTCTGCTGCCCCATGCACCTTACTTGCCTGACCTGGCTCTGTGTGACTTTTTCTAATTTCCACGCATGAAAAGGGATAATAAAGAACACCAATTTGACAACATTGAAGTGGTCAAGAAAAAAACGAGAGAGGAGCTGTCAGCCATTTCTAAAGATGACTACAAAAAATGTTTCGAACAGTGGAAGCACCAAAGGGAGAAATGTACTAGTTGTAATGGAGAGTATTTTGAAGAGGATAAGGTTGTTTTGTAAAAAAGTTGAAAATAAATAGCTTTTAAAAAATAATTCTGGTTTTTTTTGGGTACCCCTTCGTATAGGAGGCGTATTTTTAAAGTAAGTACAGTTTAGAAATAAAAAGAAAACAAGTAGACGTTTCTCAATAATCTTATTTTTACACAAAAGCCGGTATTTTTATCTACTTTTCTACACAATTCTTATCAATATTAAAGCACTTTTCGAATCGTACAACCAGCTTTTAAACACCATCCTTGTAGAAATCTGCCACTCGATTAAACAACCACTGCAACCCAGAGAGTTACACACAACATAACTTTCGATCATTTAAACGTTCTGTCACAATTTTGTAAAGCACACTTCTTGGCACTACAGGAAACTTATTAGATAACGATAAAATCCTAAAGTGTCTGTTCTCTCTCACTTTTTCATCACCTTTCTGCACCAAGTCGTCAATAATGACTGAAGGTCACCCTTTTCGTTCCCCATAATGCATATTCGTACAGCCATCTTTTACAGCACTCACCCAATTCCGTAACATCCCATCCCTCATAATATTTTCCATATACTTCACTGATCTGACGATGGAATTCAGCCGCTTTCATGTCTTCAGCCCAAAAAAACAAATCACAGAGCGTATTTCACAGTTGGCAGGATTCTCAATTGGAGGAGACATTTCAAATACTCACAACAAACGTAAACACATTCGAGTAATTGTGTAATAGCGGTACACAGTGCACTTGCACCAAATACCAACAGCAGTGCTGCAGCGGCGGAATTCCAAAACGGTCTGTACTTTAAAAATACGCCTCGTATTAGTCACATATGGTTTCGGTAAATAAAACACAAATTTTTTTACTGTATAATACTGTAAAGTATTGCCCATACGGGCAGGTGAAGTGTTAAATGAATTGCACTCGATCTGTAGGTTCCAGGGCTACAAAAAATAGTTCTGTTTCTTATCATATAGTCAGCCAATAATATGACTGAAATATTAAAGAACAGAAGAGGTAGAGGTATAAAAGACACTAGTCAGAGTTTATAGGGTTAACTAAATTACACTCAGACTCAATTGATGCAGAGAAGTGTATCTTGTTTTCCCCATATCATCTGGATTTCCTACTAACTCACAATATTTATCGGGATAAACAAGTAACGCTATTCGTCTAATATCCATTTTTTTAACCTTAAAATCCTTGTTGACAACACATTTGTTTGTATAGACAAAAAAAATCCAGTATCTTCAATATTCTTATCTGGATAACACTTTGCGCCCAAGAAATTCAGATAAAAGATTAATGTACATCACATATCTGGATTTCCTGTTATCTAAAATACCCTTTTTTCAATTAATCTATGAAATAATGTAGTTTCTATTGTAATACTAAAAAATACAGAAAAATTGCTGACTTACCCCATAAAGCAGCGCACAAAATTTCCGAATTGAAACGTTTCTTGTATTTCCTAATTTCGGGCGTGTCCGAAGCGAGATCATGTGATGTCGGAGTTACGTTTACGTTGACGTGGCTCTCCCTGCGAGATCCAGAACCGGCGTTTCCGGCACCAAATCCGAAAGTCAGGAATGAACGCTGCTTCTGCTGAAGATTATAACCACCCATTTTATTAATCGCTTGACGATACTGCAATATTCATTTACATTATCAATATCACAACAAATGGACACAATTTTATTAATTTTTGACAAAAAGAAAACAAAAAACCAACGCAAAAAATAAAGAAAACAATACCAAAGTTGAGACAAAACATTTACAAGTTAAAGACGACACGGGTAGAACTTGATAAGATACATTTAAATTTTTCTTTACGGAAGTGATTTTAAACTTTAAAAAGTCTGTACAATAATAATTACGATTTACTTCTAATCTTTATTAATATGAGAGATGTTAAAAAAGTAACGAGAGAAATTAATGTAAAGTCCAGCCTTTCTTAGTTTGCTCCTAATGTAAAGAAATAATGATGTCACTGAGCATGCGCTTATATAAAAATGAGTGCACGCTGATTAAAAAGTAACAACAAAATACTTTCATAAGTATTTAAATACAAAATACTTTTAAAAGTATTTTTATAAATGAAATTGTAAGCCCTACATCATATATCATGACTGATGTTTTAAGTACTTCAAGTACTTATAATTTAAACACAGTTAACTTTATAGGAATACATCCATAAAGTCATGGACCCCAGTGTGCACCCTGTAGTAGCTGGCTTTGGTTTGTTGACAGTAGGAGCAAACTAAGGACGGCTGAACTGTAGAGAAAAAACTTTGTGTGGGTAAAGTTGGTAACCTTAAGAACACTGTTAATCAGCTGTTTGATCATTAATAAAACATAACCACTTTTGTTCCATTCAAAACGTCAGCTTACGTAAAAAGTGTATAATGAAAGCGCAACATTCAGTGATAAGATTTCTGCTATCCTAAGGTGTTTGTCCGGCAGAAATTCACTCAAGAATATTAAAACAGTATGGTGAAAAGTTTTTAATTTGAGCAGAATAAATGTCACTGATCTCTATCCCTCAGGATTACATTGAAGTTTTAACTGCCTTGCTGCAAAATCGCATAAATGATCGTACGGAAAATGAAATTAATGAAAATAGGGTATTTTTGGTGTCGTGTTGGCAAACCTGCTTCCATCTGACTTTCTCTGTCAACCACAGAAGTAATTATAAATACTTACATGACACAAGAAATACCCAACTTTCAAAGGACTTGTTAAAATATTCAGTGCTGTGGACGCATTTATATGGTTTATCGAACAATACCAGGTGACTGGTGAATGCATGCGGCCAGTCTACATGTTTTATTATCTCTTTCTCTCTACGTTCAGTCAGGGTGAATAGTATTTCTATTATCGTGCGTCCTAGAAAAGGTTCATTCGCCAATATGCGATCAGTTCATTAACAGACGTCACGGGTTTTTTTTGACACAATTTTAAAAACAAATATATTTACAACTCAGTTTGAAGTTTTCTGTGTAATTTTATTTGTTACTTAAAAATTATTAGTTTTAAATGAAATATATTATTTCATCTAAATTCTTATAATGACAAAGAACTTACACATTTATATAATTTTTCTAAGTTTTTTAATCATAGTAATAATATTATAAACATTTTTTTGACATTACTTGCTTTACAATTACTTAATTATGCAAAATTAATTGTACGAAATATTAAGTATGGCAAAAATAATTGAATTTTTTAATACAAATATAATGGTGTCGAGTCAGTTTACTATTGATGTATTGCTTTGTAACAGCGAATGACCTTGCATCAACCAGGCAGCATTGAATGTGTTAAGTTATTCTCCTGACTGATTTACTAAAGAAAAAAATGGAATTTAAGCTATAATTCACCTGGGAAATCTTAAAAAGTTTATTTCTCTATGGTCTTCGTTGGATTTGAATGATTTTATGGTGTCCATAAAATAATAACCAACCAGTTTTATTATCCAAAAGGTTATTACAATTTATATTTTGGAGTATACAACAGAATGGATACTCCAGGAGTATGGCATACATGATGTAATCTTCATAATATTCTAAATTTTTTTTTTAATTCATTTATTTTACGTCGCATCAACTTCAAAGATCATTAGCAACGACATTGGGGTGTAACTATATACAATGGAGGACGAAATGATTTTTTGTAACATATGAAAATATCCCGTGCCTGAATGGGATTCGAACCCAGGACCGCATGATGAGAGGCGAGTATGTTAACAACTACGCCAACGCGGCCGGAAGTTGAACTTTTATCATCATTACCTGAAGAAGCGGTGCACACTGCAAAAGTACTTGTAAGAAGAATTTTGAAAGCAGTAATAAGGTAAATTACAAAGTTTTATACATGTACAAAAAACAAAATATTAATATGAAGTAATCTGCTTATTAAGAACTGAAATTAAGCATTTCATATGAACTGTTCCAGTAATTAACATTATTTATGTGACTGACTGGCTACTTATCAGTTTACATGCCGATTTCGTGATATCGTTCAACCCATAAGTGTGTGCTTACAAATAGATTGGTTATTAAATGCAGCTGCTTGTGTACCGGTATGCCCATTCCAGTGCCAGTGCATTTAATATAATTTCCAGTTGAATGAAGTATAGTGAAAACTGGCAGTATTTTTCATTTAGACAAAAACGTGAAAAACACATACTAAAGAAAATTGCTCTGGCAGTGGTATTAGGTGCTATTTAAACCCAAAACTCAAAAGATTAACATAATTTAACAAACATAAAACACAAATACTTAAACATAAATAAATAAATTCCTTACGCAATATTTATTTTAATGAGAATGTACAAGTGTGATCAAAAAATACTGTGAGATTAAATTTGTTTTATCAGCAACTGCTCTGACACTACATCAATTTGAATTAATAAGTCCAATACCCTGATTCTTTCAGATAATAATGTCGAGTTTGAACAAGTTGTGACTTGACGATTGGTAGGGGATAGTATGCTTCTAGCATTTGTGTAAGGACATCGGGAGTCTGGATCCTCACTGGTCATGGTGAGTGGCTTATTTGAAAAAGTTCCGCCTACTGAATGATGATTCATGTGTCTGTGGGGAGGTACAATCACGGACCATCTGTTATATGACAGCCCCACTCTGGGGGGGGGGGGTCCAGGCAGCAACTGACCCTGGAGCTTCAAGGCCGAGGGGAAAAATGGTCCCTCACTGTACATGAGAGCTTGTACTGCGAGGTGCATAGCTTTCCAGTGTGGGAGTTCCTTGATGAGATAGCTTCGTTATACCATCATCACGTAGTTTAATCAAGGGAGTTATCCTGCATAGGTCTGAATCTCTGGTGCCGTTTCACTAAATTTTTCCTTGCCGGGAACAAATTATTGGTGTCACGCACTTGCTGGTGCATTATATTATGGCGACAGGTCCTACCTATATTTTAATCTGTAATTTATATTTTAATTCTGACCCTCCCTCAGACTGTTAGAACCCAACTTTCTAGTTTAAACATTCATGATGACTGGCGCCTTGTGTGTCAAGAGGCTCTCTTGACAAGTGAGCAAGTAAAACGCATCCCCCTGGTTGCTCACCCTAACTCTTGAAATTTTATTTAGTTTTTTGACAAATTAGGTATGCGACAAGTCGCCAGTCACGGTACATAAGAGTTCTACAGAACGGCCTCCGGTTTTACGCTTTCGGGCGACCAATCGGAGAAGAGGTGGCGGGAGAAATGCCAGCAAACCAATTGTTGATTGGTATTTAGAACCGAAATGGTGAGGTTATGTTTACCATGCCTGTCGTGCATCATGGATTTTGAACAACACATTAACATTAAGTTTTGTTTTAAGTTGCCAACTGCCAAAGAAGCTCATGTAATGTTGAAATTAGTGCACAGTAACAATGTGGTGACTCTGAAGACCGTTTTATAAGTGCTACGGGCAATTTAAAAACAGAAATGAATCAGTTGAAGATTAGCAATAGTCGGGACGTTCTTTAATCACAAAAACAGATGAAAACATGCAAAAAGTGGCATAACTAGTTCGTTCAAACAGGTGATTGACTAATTGAAAATTAACTGAAGAACTGAACATCATGTATTTGTTTCCACACATTTTACTTGAGTGAACAGAAGGGAAATCGTGTCAGTTTGGACAAAATATGAGAAGATGAAATAAGTGTCTCCTCGCCTTAAGAAGGCACATCAGTCAAAATCAAACATGAAGATCATGTTCATTGTTTTTTTTTTTTTATAGTGAGATCAGAGTTTGTTATAAAAGGAACAAATATAAACTCCAAAAATTACAAGGGTGTACTAGAACGTTTGCGAAACGATGTTCAGAGACAAAGGCCAGAAAAATGGGGCAATAGCTTCCTGCTACATTACAAGAATGCCTCGCTTCGGATCCATGAGATTTTGACAAAAAATAATATTCCTGCCAGTCTACACCCGCTCAACTCTCCAGATTTAGCATCATGCGACTTCTGACTCTTCCTATTGCTATGGAGCTGCTGAAAGTCCTTCTGAAAGAAGCCTTCCAGAAATTATTATAATCATGGAATCAATGTTGGGATAGTTCAACCATTAACAAGCAAGTTTAGTACTTCGAAGAAAATTAAATCAAATTTGATGTTTTTAACTTTAACTTTGATCATAATAAAATTATATTCACTGTATTTTTTTATCACACCTCGTATTTAAAAGTGAAATACAAAAGCAACACAAATATATTTATACACAAAACAATCAGTATTATATGAGGGTAAACTCAAAAATGAGGTCTCGAAGTACTGGTGATACAGGGAAACTTTTCATGCAACTGTTTAATGATTCTGACACAACACAGAGATTAATTTAATCTTTAATTACGGTTTGTCAAGTTTTAAAAATTAGATATGATTTTTTTACAAAAAAACCCTATTTTTCTTTCAACCCCTATATCATTGGATTCGTAATAAACTTACGAGATAATGTTTTACAGAAGACTGTGGTTTAGGAAGTAACCTGTTTCGGTATAAATTAAAAAAAAATTACCTACAAAACATCATAAAACTACAGCTTTTTACCAATTTTTCAAAGTAGTCACCATTAAAATTTAAGCATTTGTCATAGCGTTTTATTAATTTTCAAATTCCTTCTTCATAAAATTCAGCCACCCGGACAAGTAGCCAATTTTTACTTTCTCTTGCCTGTATGAATATATATAGGAAGGAAAGTATTGTTTTATGTCGATGTTTCACCGAATATACATGTTTTCAGATCCCTTGAACCAAAATAAACATGTTTTTAGTGATTGGTCTGTGTGTGTATGAATAAAATATCTCAAGAATGGAACATCGTACGAACTATAAACATGAAACTTAAGTTGGGTACCACTAGAGGACCCGACACAAACACTTTTATCAAAATTGGTCAACCAGAAGTAGTAGTTTATTCGTATAATTTTTCACATTTTTGCGAATTTACTGAAAAACGGCTCTTACAATTTTTTAAAAAATTGCCTTATTTACTAAACTTTTATGCTTTACAAGATAGGGTAGATGCCATGTCTGCTGAAATTCTTGGGGGAGGTTGTTTTCCCGCAAAGAAATTGGTTTTTTAAGATTGTGGCTTTAATATGCATTTTAGTCCACAATGTATATAATAAAAGTTGTAGAGGATTTAAAATCTTATAACTTTTATTTCCAACATTTTTTTTTATAACACTTATTTTAGCGGTAATTAGCGATTTTCTTGTTTCTTTCACGATAATATATTTAAAAAATGGATGTTTTAAGATTTTAGCCTTAGCATGCATTTTACGATAAAAGTGTATATAATCAAATTTATAGGCAATTGTAAGATCTATAACTTTTATTTTGAGTATTTTTCTCTACAGAGCCTAGTTTAGTGTAAAAGAGTGATTTTCCATATTTTTAAGCCAAACTGAGGTTGATTTTCAATTTGCGTCTTTCACTCATGATTAAAATAAGGTTATGTTTATTGAGATCAGTTTTTTTGTTATTTCTAATGTTTTATTACTAATATTAGGTTATATTGTTCATTATTTGCATTAGCAAAAGAAAGTCGTGTGAGTGTTTCACACCAGATTTTTTCATGAAATTTTGAAGTTTGTCGTTTTTATTGAAGTGCTGCGACGCAAGCCACTTCTTGCATTCACGAAACTTGGTTGGCTTATGTAAATGTCGAACAAAAAAACAGTTGATGGCTTGGAGGCCATACCAATACTCCATGGAAACCAAAGAAAGCCCACCAAGCTTTGTCATCGAGGAAGGTTATTGCTACGGTTTTATTTTGGAATAACGTAGGAGTTTTGTTGGTTGAATTTATGGAAGATAGTATGACAATCACTTCAGAAACTGTGTGAAACTTTGAAGAAACTTAGGCAAGTCATCGAAAACAAACTTGTGATGTACTGACATCCAGTTTTGGTTTTGCATGTCAAGACTCGCCCTCACAGGGCAATTCAAATGGAACGTTTATTATCATCTCTTCAATCACATGAAGAAGAGGCTTGCCTTGCAGCATTTCAATGACAAACTTCAAAATGTCATAAAAGATTGGTTATGTGCCCAGGTGGCTGAATTTTATGAGGAAAGAATTAGTAAATTAGTGAAACACTATGACAAATACTTAAATTTTAATGGTGACTGTTAAAAATAATAATAAGCTGTAGTTTTAAACTATATATATATTTTTTTTTCATCAGTCTCTCGACTGGTTTGATGTAGTTCTCCAAGCTGTTCTACCTAGCACAAGTCGTTTCTTATCTACAAGCCTGTAACACCCTACATCTTTTGTAATTTGCTTTATAAACTCTAACCTTTGCATCCCCTTACAATTTACTTCCTCAATATTACCCTCCATTATTGATAGACCAATACCTGGATATCTTAAGATATGCCCCACTAGCGTATCCCTTCTTCCAGTAAGATGCTTCCATACACTTCTTTTTTCATCCACTCACCTAAGAACCTCTAAATTACTTATCTTTTCCACCCACCTAATCTTTAACATTTTCCTTTTACACCACATTTCAAAAGCTTCTATCCTTATCCTTTCTAAAGTCCCTATCACCCATGTTTCACTCCAATATAATGTAACTCCAAACATAGTATTTTAAGAAATTTTCTCTAATCTGTAAATCAATGTTTGTAGTCAATAAGCTGTTTTTTTTTATTTCAAAGGCTTTTTTAGCGTGAGCAATTCTGCTTTTGATATTACTTGTGCTTCTACTATTCTTTGTTATTTTATTCCCTAGATAGCAGAATTCCCCAACATCCAGTACGTTTTCGTTGCCTACTTTTACTTTACCATCTCTTCTAAACCACTGTTGCTGCTGCACAACACTTTCGTTTTCTTCTTATTAATTTTCATGAAGTAATCCTTTCTCATGATCTCATCCATTCCATTTAAGACAAAGAAAGAACTAGAGGATATTCCTCTAGTTCTTTCTTTGTCTCGGCTAATACTATTGTATAATTGCATCTCAGCATTTTTATTGTTTCTCCTTGAATTTTTATTCCTGCGTCAAATTTCTCCTTCACTTCATTTATAGTCTCTTCTATATACAAGTTAAAAAGTAGTGGTGACAATGAACAACCTTGTCGTACACCATGTAGTAAAATTTCATCTGGGGTATTTGCACTAAAACAAATTGCCAGATTAAATGATAAAAAATTACCAATGGCAGCTTGTTATGGCCTCATTCTGTCTCATATCCATTATGGTATCTTAGTATGGGGTAATTCTAGCATGGGTAATATGAATAGTTGTTTTTAAAATTCACAAGAAAGCTATTAGGTGTATGGTGGGAGCTAACCAGCTAATCTCATGCAGGCACTATTTAAGGAGCTTAAATTGCTTAACGTTCCCTCTCTTTACATTTTTGAGGTGATTATGTTACGTTAGGTAAAATAATTTTATGCAAAATTTCAATGTTCACAATCATAACACGAGAAACAGAAATGATTATTATGTGGCTAATCACTCCACAACATTGTTTGAACAAAAACCTACTTATGCAGGGAGAAAATTCGTGAATAAATTACCCCAATTTCTAAAATGTTGTGATAATTTGCAATCCTTTAAAAATATCTGAAAAATTACTTCATCGGTGAAACTTTTTACAGCGAACAGGAATTTCTTTCTCGATAGTAGTGATACATGGTATGACTTTATACGTATTTCAGGTGTTATAACTGACACATCCTATACTCCTCCTGGATGCAAAAAAAACCTTTTCTTACAACAGCCTCTTTTTCGTACCCCTCAATTCTCAAAACAGCAGTTTGATTCTTATACAGACCGTAGATAACTTATCTTCCTTTGCATTTAATTTCCAGCCTTTTCAAGGTTTTAAACATTTCACTCCAGTCCAGAACCATTAAACCGTATATAATAAAATATTTTTCCATACAAGTTTTTTTATTTACAGCCAAAAAGAGGTTAGTTTACAATCGTACTGTTACTATAAACTAGGTGTGATGCACTCTATTTTAGAGTAACGTACAGAAACCATTACAATTAGTATGAGTAAAAATTTTAATAAAAGGTAGACCCTCCCCCCTTTAAAGAGCATTTGACAAACACGCTTTAGCAACGATGAAAAGCGCATAAAAATATAAATAATTTAAAGCTTTAAAACGATGTAAAATTTAATGAAAATAAAAGGGTTTTTTTTACTTCTAAATAATATTAGAGACCTTACTTTTTCATGATTACCCTCATAACAACAATATTAACAAAAATATAAAAATAAGATACCAGAAAAACGGTATACCGTGTAAGAGGAGTTAGTAGCAGTAGTAGTAGTAGTAGTAGAATGCAGGATTTCAGGCGGTATATAAATCACAGCATGTAGATAGGCAGGCAGGCACAGGCACGGGTAACAGTAATGTACACGCAAAACAAAACACACGCACACACGTGTGACAAACCAAACAAACAAACACAAAAACAACGCATGAGCTTTTTATTACCTTCACCTCAACATGAAATCAAATCAATCTTTTTTTTTTGTAACTTTAATGTATGTACGTTGCAATCTGTTCAAATTAGAACAAAAAACAACTCAATGATGAAATTAATGAGGATGATATGTATGACATGTAAATGAGATATAGTCTTATACAGACTCACGCTGACCATTCCTGAGAAAGTATGGTAAATTGTACCCCAACCATCAAAGTAAACCCGTAACACCATTGACTATTATTCAAATCTTTATAAAAGTAACTACTTTTATTAGAATTTGAACCATGGAATATTATCACTGAAAATCAGCTGCTGAACAGTTGACTCACGGTGACAATTTTACCACTACATCAACTCGGTGGGTTAAATCAATCTTTATGATCAAACAATTTTTTTTGATTAAAAACAATAATTACAACACAATATTATCACTTCGTGTCCTGAGCCCGTGTATACCCTGCATATAGAGTGAAGCGTGCGGGTGACTGAAGCCCCCGTGTACAAGGTGTGGCAATTAAGTTTTGGGAATTGACAACACTGCATCACTTGTAAACATATAACAAGATATAGGGGATGTTTCTTTCGTTGTAGTCAAAGTTTGAAGCCGATAGCACATTCAGTTTGTTTTATGCGTCTATTTTGAGAGTAACTTTTTTAGTAGCGTCGTGAAAATGAGTGACTCATATTGCAAGTGAGGTTAGTGAGGATTTGTTGTTCTGCATTCAGAGCAACGGCAGAGATTGGATGAGTCGGATAGTCAATGGAGATGAGACCTGAATATTTGAATTTGATCCCAAGACCCGAGAACAATCAGCAGTGTATGGAAAAGGGCCAATGAAAGCGAGGATGTCCAAGTCGCAAATGAAGGCAAGTTGATCGGTTTTTTCGATATTCACGGCATCATTCATCATGAATATGTTCCTGTCGGCCAGAGTGACTGGACAGTTTTATGTTGGCATCCTGGAGCGGCTACGAACACACATTTTACATGTCCGGCCCATTCGCTGTTCATTGTCCACAAGTTTTTGGCAAAAAAAGCATTCCAATGTTGCCGCACCCACCCTATAGCTCCGTTATCATCCCCGGTGACTTCAAATTCCCAAAGATGAAGTCGCACCTCAAGGGAACTCATCATGGTGATGTAGAGGAGGTCAAGGAAACTAACCGTGGTCCTGAATGGAGTAACTTCGAAGGATTACCAAGAGTGCTTCCAATTATGAAGTCAACAATAAAATTTTGCTTGTAATTTACTTTGCTTGTGTTTTATCGACAAA
This sequence comes from Catonia carolina, assembly GCA_035578175.1. Lineage (NCBI taxonomy): Eukaryota > Metazoa > Arthropoda > Insecta > Hemiptera > Achilidae > Catonia > Catonia carolina. Next base: position 6,627,042 of record JAQMRL010000014.1, on the reverse strand, counting down.
TTCCCAGAACATAATTGCCACATCTCATTTAAATATCAAAACAAGCCAAGACCTGATCAGGAATCGAACCAGGGACCTTTGGCATAGAAATCAGTTGTGCTGACCACTACACTAATGCCCTGGCCAATAAAAACATTGATTAAAAGTTTAAAAACTGAAATTTTTTAACTACTTAAAGATGCTTTTCCCAGTCATCACATAGAGAATATATTTACCAATTTTCCTACGGACATTTTCCTATTTCATAAGTGATTTTTTTTTGTGTAGATCCATTTTAAACCTTGCAAAGCAAATTTCAGACATCTCTGAACGCTTTCCTTACAGCTCTAAGCATTCATTCAATGCACGCTTTTCTCCTTTCTTCCGTATATCCAGTGTTCAGCTCTTCATCTTCGTGGAAGCTCTTAAGTTCGTTATGTTTTCTCTATTTATTCCAATTTTCTCATATCATATAATTTCTTTAAACCATCCATCCAGCACCTTACATCAATTGTTTAATGTCTTAATCTGTTTTGTCATCCATTCCACACAGTTATCCATAAAATTCCGTTCTTACTTTTCTGATAGTTTATGTTTTCATCATTAACAATCTTCAGAACTATTATTTGGTGGAGGATCATTTTCTTAAATTTCTCTGCTTCTCTCAAATCAGCATTCCTGATTTAACCAATTCACTTGCATAAAGAAACGCAAGTTTTATCACAGTACAGGGCATTTCATAATGTACTTTGGCTGAAATTTAATAAGGATCCACCAAGTGACAATTCATTCATGCATGGTATAAACAATTCAGTGAAACTGGTTACTTGTGCAAGCGGAAATCAACTGGTCATCCGTCAACCTCAGATGCCAATGTCGAACATGTGCGTGTAAGTTTTATTCGCAGCCCGTCAAAATCGACTGCGTCCGCAAGCAGCGAGTTAGGAATTCCAAAAAAAACAGTGTGGAGACTTTCCCATTAGTGTTTACAATTCAAATGTTACTACCTTTAATTAATGTAGCATCTACCTGATGGAGATAAAACATGTTGGGGCTGGATAGGACGCGCGTCTGAAGAAGACCAACACATTATGCTGTGGCCACCAAGACCACCAGACTTCACGCCATGTGACTTCTTTCTCTGGGGTTATGTGAAAGACAAGGTGTTTATCCCACCAATACCGAATGATATCGATGAGCTGAAGGATCACATAATCAATGCAATCAACTCTATCGAAAGGGACACGTTAGAACGCGTTTGGCAAGAGCTACACTTTCGTGTTGATGTGTTCCGTGTCACTTAAAGAACACACTGAACATTTATAAATGTTAAAAATAACTGTTTGAGTCCCTGCATCAGCCCGTACAACTTTCATTTAGGTAAGTGAAATAATTTTTTAATACTGAATTTTTGTAACCCTGAAGAACACATTATGAAACGCCCTGTATTATAATGTCTGATCTTGGTCCGTCTTAAAAGTATTTTCGTCTTGCACAGCTGGTGAGTTTTTTTTAAGTGTAGTGGTCACTTTTCCTCACTAACTGTCGTTCACTTCCTTTTCACTGGTCTTCTACGGTATCGTAACAAGTTTTAAGCAATCAAACTTTCTTTATTATTGTGTCTTCAAATGACACAACGTTGTTTTGATTTCACATTTGTTATGTATTTAGTTGTTTAATTACAAGCAGTAATTTAATGCAAAATGCATTTCATTAGTTTTCACCTATAGGAACAAATTTTACCTTTTATGTTTATGGGAAGTTAAAAAATTAGTGACCAAGAAACTGATTCAGTCAAGTCAGTGAGCCAGTTGGTGTTTTAGCATTTATCTACATATGCTTATATACAAAATTTTTAAAGTCATTAGACAATATATACAAATTAGTTACACACATAAAAAAAAAAATGAACCATTATGATACAATGACAGATGGGAACTTATCATAGATTCCTTTTAAAACTTTTTTAAAATACAGAGTGACTGTAAAGTCATGCAACCCGAATTTTTCTGCTTTACAGGAATGACAGTCGAAGTCGCGAGAAATATTGCGAGTAGGAAAATTTATTGTGTGACAGTACTGTGTATGGTAGCACTGCTACATCACGCCATCGCCTAAAGGAGGTCGTTGCACAAAACATTTTGTTTAGTCCGAGCCACAATGTCGTTTACGCAAGAACGTGTCTTTATTGTTGTGAGTTACTGCCAAACAAAATCGTATTCAAAGTGTAAAGAAGAGTTTTCAAATGCTTTTCCAGATGCTAATGTGCCAAACAAATCCACTATATCTCGTTTATTTAGTCATTTTCGGGATATAGGAAGCGTCGATGACCGTAAACGTATAGGCCGTCCAAGTGTTTTAACAGATGATGAACGAAAAACTTCTTCGTTCTCTGAAAAAGTCTCTTCAGAAACTTGTTAGCCAGACTGAGGTATGCTATAAAAGTGTTCCTAAAGTGCTGAAATTACAACCGTATCAGATAAGTGTGACTCATCAGCTCCAAGAACCAGACAAAGCAAAGTGAATGCAGTAATATCGATGGTTCAGACGTTTCATTAGAAATGACTTATCTGTTTTAGACAAGGTTTTTTTTCCAGCGATGAAGCTTGGTTTCATCTTAGCGGATATGTCAACAATCAAAATTCCAGAATATGGTCTGCAGACAACCACATGCGTTGCACGAACAGCCATTACACTCGCAAAAAATTGGAGTGGGTGTGATGTATCTCGTTGGAGAATTGTCGGGCCAATCTTTTTTAGGAGACCACAACAGCTGAACGGTATAATTTGTGAATACAAATAATCATGTTATTTTGTAATTTAGTTAGTTAAAAATATGAATAAGTACTCTAAAAACAATTTTTTGTAGTTTGGGTAGCACGACTTTACAGTCACTCTGTACAACGTAATCTGGTTACATTTCTGTACAAAAGGCATAAACATAAATTATTGAACAGCAACAAATACTGTTTAAAGGTTATAGAATTTAAAAGTTTCTTCAAAGAGAAAACGCAGAACAGTAAATAGATAAAAGAAAAATAATAATACTTGATTGAAATAAGAATCTATAAATATTAACAGAATAAGAAATTTAAGAGCTTCCATGAAGAGCTAAAAAAAAATGGTTGATGCATGAAATATAAACCTACTGGGCAAAAACAAAATTTCAGATAATATAAAAATAAAGCGCTTCCATGAAGAGCAAACAACCTTTTTGAACTGATTAAAATTACTTATTATGGTGTAATAAATTTATTACAAAAAAAAACTGAAAACAAAAATGACCAGCAAATGTAAAATTCACTGTCAAAAACTACCACACTTTTTTTTAAATATTTTTTCAAACTCAAAAAAAGGAAACGTTAGATGTTAATATTATTTAGATATGTGAAAGAAAGCAAAGTGAATAACCCACCTCTTCACTAGTAGATTTATCTTGTCGTTGACTAGGAGTACCAGGTGATGAGGAAGCCTGCAAAACAAAAAAAATTCGGTGTGAAACACTCACAGACTTTCTCTTGCCAATGCAAATAATTAACAATAAACCTAACATTAGAAACAAACAAAAAACTAACCTCAATAAACATAACTTAATTTTAATCATGAGTGAGAGACGCAAAATGAAAATCAACCTCAGTTTGGTTTAAAAATACGGAAAATCACTCTTTCACACTAGGCTCTGTTGAGAAAAATGCTTTGAATATAAGTTGTAGATCTTTTAATTTCCTATAAATGTGATTATATACACCTTTGTCGTAAAATGCATACTACGGCAGAAATCTTAAAAAAATCAAATTTTCGCATGTTTTCGTGAGAAAAAACAGAAAATCGCTAATTACCACTAAACCAAGCATTATACAAAAAATGTTTGAAATAAAAGTTGTAGGATTTTAAATTCTCTACAAATTTTATTATATACATTTCTGCGCTAAAATGCATGTTAAAGCTGCAATCTTAAAAAAAACATTTTTTTAACGTGAAAACAGCCTCACCAAGAGTTTCAGCAAACATGGCGCCAACCCTATCTTGTAGAGCATAAAAAATTTAGTAAACCAGGCGATTTTAAAAAAATTTGTAGGACCCATTTTTGAGAAAATTGCAAAAAAGTGAAAAATTACGCGAATAAACTACTACTTCCAGTTGACCGATTTTGATGAAAATGTTCATGTCGGGTCCAGTAGTGGTGTCTAACTCAAGTTTCAAGTTGGTACAATGTTCCGTTCTTGAGATATTCTGTTCACACACACACACACACACACACACACAGACCAATTGCTAAAAACATGATTTTTGGATTCAGGGGGTCTGAAAACGTGTAGATCCGATGAAAACTCAATTTTAAAAAATCGACATGAAAACAATACTTTCCTTCCTATATATTCATATAGGTAAGAGAAAGTAAAAATAAACAAAAAATTAATTTTATGTTTTACTAGCTGTACCCTGCACGAGCTGCTACAGGTATAAAAGTCAAATTTAAAGAGAACTAGTTGTAACAATTCTGTGCTCATTTTTTTTTTTTTTTATTGTGCTATTGAATATAAAATATTTTTTTGTTTTTCCATCAGGTGCATACATGATTAAGTCGAAACATTTTACAATGCGTGAGGTAGTCACATACAGCTGTCCATGTGATAATGGATTTTCCAAATTTAACCAGCAAAATTAGCATTCATAAAACTTATATTCGCTACTCCAGCAACATTGCTTACGTGTCTCAGCCTCAGAGGGTTTTTTTTTTGTTTTAAGTATGACTGTTTTGCAATTTCAGCTAATGTAGACGGTTCAGAGGGGTAGGTGGATCAGAATAGTAACTTGAACTTCGCTTTCTCAGGTAATGTTAAAAGATCATAAATAAGAACTTGGTTCAGAACTTATCCACTTTAAAACAATCAACATTTTTGAAACTTTCAATAATGTAAGCATTCTGTCACAATTAATAATAAACAAACAAACAAACCTGAGTGAGCAGATCTGGTAATACAGAACTTGTTCTTGAGCCAGGGGTACCAAGTTGACCAGGTGATGAATCCATTCTATGGAAATCACTCCGGCGATCATCTCGATTCTGTCAACATAACAAACACATTTTAATCACCTTGTTACATAATCACTAGGTCAAATCAAAAATTATATTGAACACATTAACTGTGGTACATTTTCATTGGCCCTGTATTTCGATTCGGTATTGGGCAACCGGTGGTGCAGAATATTTTCTGAAAATATACATAATATTTTAAATTATTTGAGAGCTTAGTCTAAAATTAATAAGTTACTATGCATTGTACGAAAATTATGTATAATTCATAATTAATGCTGATTTTGACATGCGACATGGACTGGGGAGACAGAAAAGTGGACTCTGAGCACCAGAGATGAAATTCAAGAGGAATATGCTGGTGAAGATAAAAAGAGACAGAATAAGAAATTATCTAATTAGGGAACAATCGGAATTGGACAGCCTGTTAAATTAGGTTGGACAGACAAAGATAGTTTGGCCATACCAGTAAAATTAACAGAAAACTGTTAAAAAGAAAGTTGTATTTAGCGATGGAGGGAAAAATGCCAAAAGTGAAAGTGGATGGATTCATTTATGAATGAATCGGGGAAAAAATGTAATTTCAAAAATCAATGAAAAAGAGATGATCCGAATGATAGAGAAGAAACCTGGAAGAGCGATAAAGATGATGACGACACGATAAGCCGGTCGGGCGATAAATAATCTGTAGAACGCGACTGAGCCTGTTTATACCCTGACGTCGTCAAATGTTAATGTGTAATTTTAATTTTTTTGATAATGTGGTAAAGCCATGAAAGTACTACCCAACTGGTTAAATGTTCTTAATCATTCTTTGACCGTTTCTGGTTTAATAATTTTATTTGTAATAAAAAAAGTCGGCAAAACATTTTGCAAAAAGTGATGCTATTCTTCAAAACAATATACTCTTATGAATGCATAAGTTTTTTAATACAAAGGTGGTCATGTGACACATAATTTGAGAGTAGAAATTTTTGAAAAATCCACTGGTGAAAACAGTTTTTAAATATATCATTCTGTTTATAAGTTACCGTCCGTCAAACTCGGGAACACATTGAAAATGGCCCGTCTTTGATATTAGTTTCATGTTCCTTAACTGTCTCTAAAATTTAATTTATAGATTAATTTGAACAAACCAGGGCAAATCTTTATTAGCCCTTGCTTTTTAACAACATACAATGCTAAATTTAAATAAGGTAAAACACTTGAAAAGCCATTTCTTATTGACTAAGTAATTTTTGATGAATCAGAGAAAATCAGCTGATAATTTGTTCAAATTTAACTCAAATTAATCAGTAAACTAAATTTGAGAGACACTTTAGGAACATTATACTAACATCCAAGACAGATAATTTTCACTATGTTCCCAAGTTTGACGGGCTGTAACTTCAAAACGGAAAGAAATATATAAAAATGGTTTTCACCAGTAGATTTTTCGCAAAATTCTACATGCAAATGATGTGTCACATGACCACAGTCTTATTTAAAAAAACGATGCATTCAGGATAGCGGAAAAAATGTACTAATATGAATTGCAGTAAATTCTATTTGCATTCATAAAATTATAAATTGTGTTTTGAAGAATAACATCACTTGTTTGCGAAATACTTTGTCTTACTAGGACTTTTGGGTCACCTAGTACATTAATACATATTGCATTGGGTTGTCAAACTTCTTATACCACTTAAAAGGTAACTAATTAAAGTGCTGAAAATTTAAGCTATCTATGAGACTAGAAAATTAAGTGGGTTATTATAAATGAGTCAATTAGGACTTTCACATTTATATATTTTGATAGACTAATAAAAAAAATTCCTTGTGTGTTAATTTTAATTAACATTATAAATTTATACGAACCTAAAACTAAATATTATAAATATAATCAGTGTTATGTTAATAAAGGAGAAACAAAAATATAACACACATTGTTAGAAACATAAAACAAAAATAAAAAAAAAACATGCCAATGCAAAGAAGCTATTGAGTTAATATGGAGGCACATAAATAAATTAAGTGTAATAAAAACTATTAGATAATGTTAACTGTAACGGTTGTTTTTTTAACCTAAAACTATATGTTATTTTGCTTAATTAAATTTTGAATAATACACGAAACAATGAGGATATTTAATGAAATAATATAAAATAAGTGCTTAAAAAATGTTCTTTTCTTTCAGAAATTAAAAACTAATCGGGTAAGCAGAACTACTATTGGTTTCATAATCATAGACAGCCGAGTTTGAACCCTTGCATCTCCAAAACTATGAGTCCAATTTTAACATACTTTACATCAAAATTTAGCTCATTTTATTCTATGTCGACCTATAACAGTCCTATATTTTTGATGTTGTTTAAAACTTGCTATATTGAGGTTGGAAGACAAAAAGACCTGGCTTTTTTGCAACCGCAACAAATTTCATGCGTTTAAAGGCGTGTAACTCGATAATTATTGAACCGAAAAGTTTGAAATTGTAACACAACATAGACAATTATATTCTTACATCGTGAACAAAATTTCACTTTTGATTTATTAACAATATTCTGAACCCCTGCTATCTCAGTAACTGCTCGATCGTGCGGCACGGGTGAACTATCGTTTTATTCAGTGTAAAAAACTTAGTACAGATAAGTTAATAACATGAAATATTGATTGGCCAATGTTGGGGTAAAATTTTTAAAATTTTTAAAAATAGACTTTGTAATGCGAGGGGGCTACTATCCATGTTGCCTTAATCTAACTGTCTACCTAAATTGACCATCCAGTCAGGTATACAGTCCGACAGGATGTCTCGTACACAAACTGGCAACATGGATACTAGCACCCACCCCACCACCACATTAGTCTATTTTCAAAATTTTAAAAATTCTACCACAACAATAGCAAATCAATATTTCCTGTTAACATATTTGTACTAAGTTTTTTACGCTGAATAAAACTATAGTTTGCTCGTGCCGAACGATCGAGCGGTTACTGAAATAGCAAGGGTTGACAATATTGTTAATAAATCAAAATTTAAACAATGTACGAATTTAAAATTTCGTACACGCTGTAAGAATATAATTGTCTCTCTTGTGTTAAAATTTTTAACTTTTCGGTCAAATAATTATCGAGTTACATGCCTCTAAACGCATGAAATTAGTTGAAAAAAAACGAGGTCTTTTTGTCTTCCAACCTCGATATGGCAATTTTTAAATAACATTAAAAATATACGACTATTATAAGTCAACGCAGAATAAAATGAGCTAAATTTTTATGTAAAGTATGTTAAAATCCAACTCATAGTTTTGGGGATGCAAGGGTTCAAAACTCAGGTGTCTATGATTATGAAACCGATAGTTGTCTTATACCAACAAATATTCATGAACACATATCAAGGGTCATTCGGAAAGAAAGAACATTTTGATCTGACGAGCCGTGCAGTTTCCTCACTAACTCCGCTGCCAAACATTGACCTTCCACAAACCTTGGGCTGGTCTGGTGATAACAGTGAGCCGATAAGTCGTGTATTGATTATTCGTAAAACGTTAAAATGTGTGACAAAATTAACGATCCTACCAAGTGTGAGATTTGTAAAGTAATACATTTTTTGAATGCTAAAATGCAACCTATCGAAATTTACCGACAAATAATAAGAGGTTTTTAGCAATGTGCTGAACAAAGCTTTAATTCGGAAATGATGCAGTAAGTTCAAAAACGGACGAACACAAATCAAGGATTGAGGAAAAATCTGGTGCAAAACACTCGCACAACTTTCTTTTGCCAATGCAAATAATGAACAATGTTGTTGTTTAGGTCATCAGCCAAAAGGCTGGTTTGAACCTGTAGAGGTTTTACTAAGTAAAACAAGGAGTGAGGTGGTTTACCATTGCCTTCCTCACTGAGTGGAAATGTACGCTTATCAGCATGCGGGGCCCTTTGAAAAGCACATATTTTCCACTCTGCAAATGACACTTCACTTTATTCACCACAGGGTCTGGCTGTATAATAAAATTCATTACTTTCAGAGGAGATAACTCTGATTAGTGTCTTTTACACTTCTACCTCTTCTGTTCTTAAATGATTCAGTCATTTAATTGGCTGACCATGTGATAAGAAACAGAACTATTTATTTTAGCCCTGCAACGAACATATTGAGTGTAAATAATTTGACACTCTACCTGTCTGTTATGGGCAGTCTACCTAATGTCTAATAAAACATTAGAAATAAACAAAAACATAACCTTATTTTAATCATGAGTGAATGATGTAAAATGAAAATCAACTTCAGTTTGGCTTTAAAATATGGAAAATCACTTTTTGATGCTAAAGTAGGCTCTGAAGAGAAAAATGCTATAAATAAAAGTTGTAGAACTTTTAATTTTTGATAAATTTTATTATATTCACTTTTGTCGTAAAATGCATACAAAGGCAAAAATCTTAAAAAATCAATTTTTTACAGATTTTCATGAAAAAAAAAACAGAAAATCACTAATTACTGCTAAACTACGCGTTATATAAAAAATGTTTGAAATAAAAGTTGTAAAATTTTAAATTCTCTACAACTTTTATTATACACATTTTTGCGCTAAAATGTATATTAAAGCCGTAATCTTAACAATTATTTTATAAGAAAACAGCCTCCCCAAGAATTTCAGCAGACATGGCGCCTACTCTATCTTGTAGAGCATAAAAAAAATTTAATAAATGAGGCGATTTTAAAAAAAATCGTAAGAGCCATTTTTGAGAATATCACAAAAAAGTGAAAAATTATACAAATAAACTACTACTTCCAGTAGACTGATTTTGATGAAAATGTTCGTATCAGGTCCGATAGTAGTATCTAACTTAAGTTTCAAGTTTCAACTTCGTACGATGTTCCGTTCTTGAGATATTCTGCTCACACACACACACACACACACATACAATTGCAAAAACATGTTTGGGTTCAGGGGGTCTGTCTGAACACGTATAGATCCGGTGAAAACTTGATTTTAAAAAATCGACATGAAAACAATACTTTCCTTCCTATATATTCATATAAGCAAGAGAAAGTAAAAATTGTAAGAAATCAAAAACCCCCACTTAGCTTTCATAAGAATGAAAAAGGCTACCTTTGACCTACGATAAAAACCATTAGTGATTTCTGTATCTACTGTAAGAGGAATTTAATGAAACTATTTTGTTTTAAAATTCCGACTTTTGATTTCTTGACTTCTGCTCGAAATCAGAACTTCAAACTCAATTCAGGCCTACTAACTTTTTGTGTCGATTACGGATTCGAAAATCATTTACTGCTATCTCTTGTAGTTACTGACATCTGGACGTGACGCCCAGTTACGGTTAACCCTCGCTAAAATTACCTAACAGTTTCAAGAAATCCTATCATATATTAAAACTTCAGTTTTTCTTTTCACTAAACTATTACAGCTGCTATACCACTCGTTTTTACCTTTTTATTACATGATTTTATATTTTACTGACATGTTTTGGTGGATCCACCATCGTCAGAGCACACAAATTTAAAAAAACCAAAACTTAACATATTAAAGATGATGTAGCTTTATTTATTTGAATGTTCTCTCAGTTTTAGTAGTTTCGATTTTTTTTTTAAATCAAAATAAAATTATGTAATTTATTTAAAATAAATTATGTATTATGTAAGAGTGGTATAGCAGTTCAGTAAAAATGAGTTATTGGTAAGTAAGAAAAAACAAAGTATTTTTACAATAAATTTGATTGTTGGCTGCAGGATGCATTGTAGAAGTTAATTTGTAAATATATCATAACACTGTTATGATCTATCATACTTTAACAATATTACTTTCAATTAAAAGATAAGGGTTGTAAATATCAAAGGGGTAGGTCAGACCAATATAAATCATTATAGAAAATTTTAATAAATACCTCAATAATTAACCAAACTATTGTAAGTAATCAAAAGAACCCTTGTTAGTAACCCAAAATAGGCCTAAAAATGCCTACACACAATTTATAGAAACTCAAAAACCATTAACAGTTCCAGACAAACAATGGACAAAACAGACAACATGTTAACAATAGTTCCAAGCCCATAACGTAAAAATATAACAAACTAAAAAAATGAGAACAAAATATAAAAATAAGATTTTGTTGAATTAAATTTCGAAGTAGATTCTGAAAAGATTGCTAAATTGATTCAGTATACCCCTAAATAAATACAGCAGGGAGATTTTCGTGTTTTGCTGCTAAAATTCTTCAAAAATCCTGAATTTCCAAATGGGACAGGGAACAGCTGATGATTTCTAGATTTTTCAAAACAGCATAATTTCATCGAATCTTAAAATGTAATCTTAGTCATCTCCATGGAGGTCATAAATTGATTAAGGTGCCATAAATCTTTAATGAACTGAGTTACAAAGAAACCTTAATTTTCTATTTTCTACATTAATTGGTAATTTGGACAAAGTAACAATTGGAATCAGCTCAGAGGGAACGAAGACCGTACTCTACAAAAAAAAAACCACCTTATCCTTATAAACATATAAATTTTTTTCAACGGCTATTCTGAATGCTATATTTGCTAATGTGAATAATTATGAAATCACCTAAGTTACTATAGATAGTGAGTCACAAAAAAGGCTTTTGCATATGCATGGGCAGTGAAGAAAAGAAGAAAAAATTGACAGTGCTGCCAACCTCAACAGTGAAACACTATATTTTACTATCGTGCAATTGCACTGTTCGTTAACCACATGTTGCCTTTCAATTAATATACTTCGTTGTAACTAACACTTTTTCCACTTAAACCCCATTTCCTTTAAAATTTGCCTTAACGTACAAAGTTTCCAACTAAAATTTAGCCTTTCTTTCAAAACTAGTAATAACATATCACATGTTGACATCACTTTCTTATTGAAATAAGTTTCTTTTTTTTACCAGGTGTCAAAAAAACTATAGATTAAAAATTATCTTCTTCACTGACTTTAACTTCAAAATTTTCTTCTTTTAATTTTAAATAGTGGAAAGAGAAACATGAGAGTAGTTAACCGCTCGCATACAGCTTTTGTTAAGAGGCAAGGTATTTTTGTTTAGCTTCAACTTCACAGTATTTTATTACACGGCATATTAGATTTCGTTCAGCACTATGAACATTTCAACCGCATTTTTGAGAAACCAACATTTCCACTACCGGTAACAAACAGTTATATTCGTACAGTTAAAAGGTAGGAAAGGTTTAGCAATATACTGTATGTCCTCTTATAAGTATAGTTTACGTTGTTGTGGTGGCGAACTGATACCAAAGCAGTCGCGCATGCGCACTGATGCTTTCCCCCAAAAAACCCCCGCTTTTACTCTCGTTAAAACCAAAGGTAAACTCGTGACTCAAGTAACTATGCATATATACAGAGTTGCGGGGAAAAAAATTTAATAACGAAGTGCGGAAAATACTTTATATTCTGACAATCCATTTCGCAATTCTAAGAAATAAATCTATAACTTAACCTTTTTAGTATCAACATCCAGAAAACAGGACGTCGATATATTTTACGTAGTTATAACATCTGGTTTACCGGACACCCGTAAATGCCAACGTCCGGATAACCGAACATTTCAAAAAAACTTTTAAACCAAAATTAATGGAATAATGTATTTTGAAACTGCCCCACTGGTGTAGTGACAAGTCCGCTAGCCTACAAAGCGAAAGGGCTCTGGTTCATTCCCGACTAGGGTCTGAAAATTTTAACACGTTAAAACCACCGTTAAGATACCAAAACCTACAGTATTTACTAATGCTGTCGAAGTGACTTTAAATAAACTAAAAAAAAAAACAATTTTGAATATTTTTAGTGTTAAAATGATTTCTTTTCTTATGAACTCAATAAAAGTTAATTTTCAACAAGAAATTTTATTTTTCTGTATGTTAAAATTGTGGTTGACAATGGCACACTTACGCCTGCAAGTCTTCGATATAAGGGCAGGCACTTTTTGTACACCCCTATTCAAATTAAATGGCACTTAGATCAAACTTTTAAGTATTGTTTCGGCATTGAAAGGGTTAAACCAAACTATAAATATATTCCTTTTCTAAAAATATAAAATGGATTGACAGAATACGCACAGCTGGTATAGATACTTTAAGTCACGAGAATGCCTTTTGCATATGGATTGGCTGCGAGGAAGGGAAATGTAAATCTGACAGGGCTGCCAACCTCAACAGTGAAACACTAATTTCATTACAATGCAGTAACTATATATATTTTGTAATGTGTGGTTATTGCCGAAAACATGTTTTCTTTATAAACCTTATAAGAAAAAATTGACCTGTAATATTATTGTAATTACCAGTTACCTTATTCTATTGAAACAAAATCTTTTATGAATAAAATCGCCTTCTTTGCTATCACTATCAACGTTGTGTTCACAATCAGTCTCACTAGAATCTAGCGAACCATTTCCTATTTTATTTACGTGTCAACAAAACTTTGATGAAGCTTCTACGCTGTTTTTAACTTCCTTCTTTACATTTTGAATTAAGAAAATTAACAAAAGTTAGCTGCTCCCTCATGGCTTTGGTTAACAGGCATGGAAAGGTTTTTGTTTAGCTTAAACTTCACAACATTTTATAACACTGCATATTCGATTTTGTTCACCTGTGAATAGTCCAGTCACGTTTTCAAGAAACCAACGTTCCTGTTTATGGTAACAAACAGTTACATTTGTGTAGATTACAAGCCTACGAAATGTTCCACAATATACTGTATGTGCTTTGGGTATAGTGAACGTTGTTGTGTTGGCTAAACTGATACCAAAACAGTCTCGCATGCACACTAGTGCTTTCCTCCCTTTACCCCTCGTTAAAACTAAAGCCATTCTCATGACTCAGTAACTATATATGCATGTACATTTACAAAACTGTTTGAAATGTTCCATCAGAGGTTTGGTTTATTTATCGAACTGCATCCAAAAATACTTGGAACAGAATATCAACATAATTGTTAAATAATTAGTAACAGTGCTGTACAGCTCAAGTGACATGAACAATAAAAATCTATAGCTCATCTTAATGTAAATTAGGCTTATGGAAAAAAGAAAAAAAAATTTTCACACAAAAAACTAACAACAATATAAATACAATACACAGAAAAGTAAATATATAAAACATAAAATATTAAGATTAATAAAACCCAAAAAAGCACGAATAAACAAACAGATGCAAAACAAAACAAACAACAAATAAAAGCATTTTTAATAAACAAATATAAGTTGATTCCTCTACTGTGATAACACATCATTATCTTGAATAAGTTTTATTCAATTTTATATAATTTTATAAAATTTTATATAATTCACAAAAAAAATAATAATTGCCACTAAATGAGGCTGAGTAGCAAAAGATACGTGAAGTAAAAGTTTTTTTAAATTTTCTTTAATGTTGTTACATTTTTGTCTTAAAATGCATACTTGGTCGCAATCGTAAAGAATTCCATTTTTAACTGATTTTGATGAGCAAAATATAGAAAATCACTAATTGATATTAAATTAAACGTAGGAAAACCCGCTTGAAATAAGAATTCAACATTGTACAATATTCCATTCTTGACATATTTTTTACAAACACAGACCAATCCCTAAAAACATGTTTTTTTTTTGGTTCAGAAGGCCTGAAAATGTAAATGTGTATTCCTAGTGAAAACTTGATATTGAAAATTGACGTGAAAAAAATACTTTCTTTCAAGAGGAATGTATTCCGAGACTTTGTACTTAACATTTCATTATGACTTAACTCTATAAACTGCACTACAAAATAATAAACTATTAATCATAAAAAAACGTCTGAAATAAATCTGACATAAAAAAAAACAAAGAGAAAAATCTGGTGTGAAACACTCACACAACTTTCTCTTACCAATGCAAATAATGAACAGTATAACCAAACATTAGAAATAAACAAAAAAATTAATCTCAAAAAAACAACCTCATCATGAGTGATTATGCAAAATGAAAATCAACCTCAGGTTGGCTTAATAATACGAAAAATCACTCTAACGCTAAACTAGGCTCTACAGAGAAAAATACTTAAAATAAAAATTGTAGATCTTTTAACTTTCAATTTTTTTAATGAAAAAAAAAACACAAAAAAAAACAGAAAATCACTAATTACCGCTAAACTAAGGGTTATACAAAAAAATGTGTGAAATAAAAGTTGTAGGATTTTAAATTCTCTACAACTTTTATTATAAACGTACACTTTTTCACTAAAATGCATATTAAAGCCGCAATCTTAAAAAACAATTTTTTTATGAGAAAATGTCCTATTTAAGAATTTCAGCAGACATGGCGCCTACCTTACCTTGTAGAGCATAAAAAGTGTAGTAAATGAGGTGATTTTTAAAAAAAATCATACGAACTGTTTTTGAGTAAATCGCAAAAAAGTGAAAAATGACACGAATAAACTACTACTTCCGGTTGACCGATTTTCATGAAAATGTTCATGTTGGGCCTGGTAGTAGTATCTAACTTAAGTTTCAAGTTTCAACTGGGTACGATGTTCCGTTCTTGAGATATTTTGTTCACACACAGACCAATCGCTAAAAACATGCTTTTTAGGGTTCAAGGGTCTAAAAAATATATATCCGGGAAAACTCGATTTCGAAAAATCAACACAAAAACAATACTTTCCTTTTTATACATTCACATAGGCAAGGGAAAGTAAAAATTAAAATAATTGGATACATTTCAAGATAATGAAAAGTAATACTACAATATAAGAACCACACACATAAAACCATACAGAGTGACACACAAAACACAAACAATTGGTGAGTTAGAATTAAACAAACATGTACATAGCAATATACATGCAACAAACAAAACAATCCAAGATTGACAAACAAATACAAACATTCAAGCAAAATCTATATTAAATACAAACACATAACAAAAAATTGTTAATTACATAATTAATATTATAATATACTATACTAAAACAAAAACCTGAAAAAATAAGAATTAATTTATTTACAATCTTATATTGATTTTCTAAACAAAAAATTAAGTTAACACCTTCAATACGTTATTGCAAAATTATTTTATAAATAATATAGGATCCAGAGATGGCATGCAAAATAATTAATGAAGTTATATATTGTTAAGTAACACAGTATTTGTATAATCGATATAGTATGCTAATCAAATAAATCTTCTCCGCCTTCTCTTCTTTCTGTATTCTTTGAATATCGCAACTCTCAATTATTTCCACAGATCAACTCAAAAGAAATTCTGGTCATGACATTACTTAACAAAAATCCGCATAACTTCCGTAATTTTTATCGTACTGTTTTAATTTTTACATGTAATTACAAAAAAAGATACAGAAGGCACAATTAAGTACCTAAGTATATTATATCCAAACCTCAAAACACCTCTTCATAGTATTTAGAGGTGCCAATCTAGTCTTAGTATTTTGTTTTGATTTTACTGGCACCAAAATTCAAAAATAATTGTTTTTTAATTTTCGATGTATAGTGCTTCCCTTAAAATGGAGATTACTCAGGTAAGATATGGTAATCCAAACAGAAAGTTCCCTGGTCTTCCAGTTTGAGGGGTTAACAACAACTCTTCATGGTAAAAATTAACTGTTATGAAAGCAAAATGTTAGCCAACGAATTTTTGGTACATAGCATCTTTACAAGAAAAAGAAGATAAAGATAAAGACTTTTTGATGAAGCTTTCAACAAGAGAAAAACGTGAAAAGATGAGCCACAGTGAAGATTGAAAAGCAATCAATGGAGCACTGTGTTACTTTGCACAAAATCAGAAAACTCCAATGGACATTCTATATTCCATGAAGAAAATCAGTAAAGAAACTAAATTGAAACACAATTAGAATTTACAATTTTTTTTCTATTTAGAAGTAGACGTAAGTTTAATTTTTTGAATTTTTGAAGTTATTCAAGATATATTTTTCTAAGAAAGGATAATAAACAGAATACTAAAATACACCTGTATAAAATGGTTGACAACTGGTTGAAGAAATGAATTTTTTTTGACACTAAACAATAGACTAATGGAGTCGGATAAATGGTTTAAAGAAGTCGGAAAAGATATTGAGAAAACTGGAATAAACTGAACCAAATTCATATTACTAATTACAAACTTTAAGGGCTTCCAAGAAGAGTAAAAACAGAATACCAGATCTACAGAAGAAAGGAGAAAAGGCTACAGTGAACAAATGCTGACAATTTGGGCTGCTAAAGAGCTTCCAAGAATGGCCCTACATTAAAAAAATTTGCTTAGTATTTTATTGTATGAAAATGTTACAAACAATAGTGAATACATCCCACTTTAGTTATTATAATCCCTATTTCATTTCTTTAAATATTGACACTTTTGATCTATATTTAGTTAAGTTTGTGAGAATATTGAAGCATCATCCTTGGAAATACTTTAAGTTTACCAGTTATCTATCATTTTGTCTTTTAACACACAGATTTTTTTATTACAGGAACAGTTAAGTATACACTAAGTCAAACTAGTACCGTTTAGTACTGTTAACAGAAATCACAGGAATGTGAGCTTTACTACAATTGAAGGCAATTTAGTCACGTTACCACGTTTATTAGATTAATCAAGATCGGTAACCAAGCCAAATTGCAATTACGGTTTTCAGATTAGTAATCTACAAAAATGGTGGGCCTAAATTGGGTTTTGAAGTTCCAGGTTCGACCGGAAGTGGCCCAAAACCAGTCACAAACTACAAGAGATAGCAACAAACGGTTTTCAGATTCAAAATCTACACAAAAAAGTTAGTGGGCCAGGATTGGTTTAAAATTGAAGTTCCGGTTTTGACCGGAAGTCAAGAAATCAAAATCGGAATTTGGAAACAAAAATAGTGTTATTCGATTCCTTGAGTAGATACAGAAATTATTGCGTTTGAAATTCCAGTTTTGACTGGAAGTCAAGAAATTAAAGTTGGAATTTGGAACAAAAAATAGTGTCATTGTACTCCTCTTAAAGAGTAGATACAGAAATCACTAATAGTTTTTGCCATTAGTCAAAGGTAAGCCTTTTAAAAATTGCCACTAGCCATGAGATGTGTCACCTCAAAGGGATTTTACGAATCATTAGTATAATAAAAAGTTGTTTTTGAATATTACATTTCACTTAATACTTTTCGCCTGATAGTACAACAAATACATTCTATCTATTATTGTTTTTATAATTTTTAATTACATTTAATAAAAAAGAAGAAACAGAAAAACTACGACGATGCTTGACAAAAATTAGAATATAAAAATATATGTTTAGATTAACAATTTATTTGAAAAGTATTTATTTACATAAATAATAAAATCAAAGCTTATCAAAATATAAAAAATAAAAACAAATAGAAAGAAACTGAATCGTTACAATTTACGGTAACCGTTAAAATTGTATGTAATTCACACCATTTATCAGTTACACACTAACACAATATACTAGTCACAGTTATCTCCTCTCACAGTAATAAATTTAATCATATAGTCAGATCCTGTAGTGAATGAAGTGAAGGTGTTATTTGCAGGGTGGAAAATAATTTTTTTTTAGTATGCTGATAAGCATACTTTTCTACTCGGTGAGAAAGGGTTGAAAGATAAACCACCGCATTTCTCGTTTTGCTTAAAAACGTTAAGAGGTTCAAAACAGCTGTTCGCTGATGACCTAAATAACATGAACATTTAATTTGCAATAACATATTTAATTTTTTTAAATCAACATTTTCTTGGGTCATTTAAAAAAACTGTAAATAAACATAATAGAGCTTATCTGACAGCTCACATCGACTGCGTTGTGAATGAGATAACCTCTCACTTCATCCCTTATCCATTCTATATAGTCATTTCATTGTAGACTATTTTATTTGTGAACAAAAACTTATTGTAATCAGTATAGTTCTTTTTCTTCCTTTTTAATATCTATAAGGTTGTTTGTCTCTGCATCATTACGGTTATTTATGCATGGTTTCATGAAACATTATTTAATTTTACATCGACAACAAAAAGATTGCGATTTCATAATCATTAATGTGAGTGTTAACATAATTCTATTATAATTATTTTTATTTAGTCGCTTTTCTGGTCATTAACCCTTTTAGTATCAGTGTCCGAAAAACAGGACGTCGATATATTTTACGTTGCAATAACATTTGGATAGCCGAATATTTCCAAAAAAACTTTTAAACAAAAATTAATGAAATAATTATTTTGAAACCGCCTCCTTGGCGTAGTGACTTAACGGGCTAGCCTACAAAGTGAAAGATCACAGTTTCAATTTCCGGCGAGGGTCTGGAAATTATAACACATTAATATAACCGTTAAGGTACCAAAACCCACAGTAGTTGCTAATGACCAAGCTGTTGATGCGACTTTAAATAAACTAAAAAAAAGTATTTTGAATATTTTTAGTGTTAGAATGATTTTTTTTTCATGAACTCAATATAAAAAAAATTAATTTTTAACAGGAAATTTTATTTTTCTGTAACACTGAAATTTTGGGCGGCAATGGCAGGCTTACACCTGCAAGTTTTCGAAATAAGGGCTGGCACTTTTTGTACACCCTTATTCAAATTAAATGGCACTTAAGATCAAACTTTTAATAAATATTGTTTCAGCACTGAAAGGGTTAACATATAACCATTACAAAAATTTGATAGTAACATACAAGGGTGGTCCCATAAGTACCCAGGTCTGACCTAGAGATGGCGGTAATTGTTTGAAAAATATCATTGTATTACAAAGTCCACAATCTATAAAGTATATGTTTTAAGTTTGAAGACGCCATGTTGTTTTTATTTATTTGGCAGCCAACAGTAATGAACCTTTTCAGTGAATTTGTGAAAATGGAGAAAATTGGTCATCGTTATGTGTTACAATACTTTCATTTGAAAGGCCTCAGCCCAACATTGGTTGGGCTGACAAAAGCTGAACTAGATTCTACTCAGGGTGAGTCTGCTCCTTCATTTACAACAATAAAATAACAGGTAGCAGAGTTTAAACGAGGCTGTACGAGCTGCCAAGATAAGCATCGCAGTGGTCAACCAAATGAGGTGACAACTCCAGAAATGGTGAAGAAAATCCACAAAGCGGTACTGGAAGATCATCGAATGAAAGTGCATTAGCTAGCAGACAAAGTAGGTATTTAAAAAAAAAGTGGTAGTTTGCATAATAACTGAAAATTTGGACATGAGAAAGCGGTGTGCAAGATAAGTGCTGCGTTTGCTCACACTCGAGCAAAAACAGTGAGGTGAAGATGTTTCAATTGAGTGTTTCATAACAACAAGCAGAATTTTTGGGCTGTTTCATAACCATGGATGAAACATGGGTCATCACTTCTCACCGGAGACAAAAGAACAATCAAAACAATGGATTGAAAAGGGAGAACCGGCTCCAAAGAAGGTGAAGACCGTTCCATCTGCAGGCAAAGTCATGGCGTTAGTTGTTTTTGAAATGCGCGTGGGATAATTTTCACTATCATGAAAAAGGAAAAACTATCAACGGCAAGTATTATGCAAACTTATTGCAACATTTGAGCGAAGAAATCAAGCAAAAACAGCCGCATTTGGCTAAGAAGAAAGTGTTGATTCATCAAAACAATGCACCAGCTCACAAATCCATTATTACAATGGCCAAAATCAATGAATTAAAGTTTGAATTGCTACTTTATGTACTGTATTCGACAGATTTAGCCCCCTCGGATTATTTTCTGTTCCAAAACTTGAAAAAATGGCTCAGTGGTCAAACGTTTTCCAATGATGAAGAAGTGATGTTGGCAGTTAATGACTATTTTGAGGAGCAAAACTGTTCTTATTATAAAAAGGGTATCAAACTTATTGAACATCGCTGGGAAGAGTATATAGAGCTGAAAAGAGATTATGTTGAAAAATAAATATATTGTTTTCAAAAATTTTTGTGTTTTCTTTTTTGGGACCACCCTCATATATATTTAAATATTAAAGAAATGGCGACACTTCATAAATTCTTAGAACTCTAGTGTACAAAAAGAAAGACAATCCCCCACTATTCATGCAGCTAAATTCATGGAGCTATCAGAAAAGCTCTACTTAACGCATGCATAATATGAGCAAGTATTTTTTAAATAACGACCATTTTTAAATATGAAGAAATATTCTGTAAATATTGATAAAGTATTTTTTTTCATATCCCACATACTTATATCTACTTTTCTATGTAATTTCCACTTTTGTTCTAATATTCGTCATAACGATCAACAAGTTTTTGAATTTTGACATCAAAGAAAAATCAGCTAGCTGTGAAGAAGCCCCATCCGTGACTGCATTTTTTTTACTTCTTTACTGTTGTTGAAGACCAAGAAACTTCCTTAACCCTTCTGGCACTGATAGGGTTTAGAATACTAACTCTTCGAAAACTAATTCTGAGATCGCGGCGATAGACTTGGCTTTTTTTTATCCAAAAAACAAAATGAAATTTTTATGAGACATTAAGAAAACTTCAAGAGATGTTTTAAAAAACAAACATAAGACTACATTTTTTCTACGCTATACATTTTTTTACAATACCAGACTAAAAAAGTTTTAAAAAAATACATTTATTGCCAAATTTTGAAAAAAAAAACGCATGACTTTGCATAAATTACAACAAATTTTCATAAATTCGCTGTAACTGGCGTAAAAAAAAACGGAGTTTCATGTTTGTTTACTAAAAGATCTCTCTTAGTTTTCTTTATGTCTCATAAAAATTTCAAATTTTCTGAATAAATGATGGCTAAAAAAACCAAGTCTATCGGCGGGATCTCGGAATTAGTGTTCAAAGAGTTAATATTCTAAAACCTATCAGTCCCATAAGGGTTAAAAGATTTCAAATATTTTAGGTTACTGTTCAAGAAGATTGAAGTTATAGTCAATTTGGCTCTGAGATGTGTTCTAGTTCACAATGCCCTGCCTTCATCTGCAGTCTTTAGATCGTCAAAGTAAAATCAATTGTTTTTCTTAAACAGAAACAACTAGATTATCCATTTTACAGGTCAGACCTTGCACCCAGTAATTTTCATTAGTTCCCGTACTTAAAGCAGTTCCTTGGTGATCCAATGACAATAATTTCTTTCATGTTGGAAATAAAAAAACTTGTTCAGTAGTATGACGAAGGTTTGAACAAAAATGTAAATAATGTAAAATATGAAAAAGAATATTTTAATGATATTACAGTATTTATTTCTTATTAAAAGAACAGACCTTATTTAAAAAAAAAAAACTCCTTGTATTACGCATCAATGTTAAGAAAGCGCAGTGAACGTTGCTGAAATGTTGCTGTAGGACTGTGTCTTAGTGGGAGGCAGAGTGAATGTTCACACGTTCATGTACGCTCACATTTACGTACGCACGTTTGTTTGTTTCGTTTTATGGATAGTAAAAACAAGTTGTTATTTTTTATAGTATTTTACTTTTTTTTTGTAATTGTTTTTTTCATTTTATTTATCTAATAACAAAGTAAAAGTAGCAAGGAAGTATAGGTCGGGTCCGAGCTCTGTGTAGTTGCGGGGTACGGGTGAGGTACAATGAATGAGTGATGCATGCTGGGAATACGATTGTTGTATAACACTAATACAAAACATTCGTTTTCAAACTTTCCGTATTTAAAATATTTGTATTTATTACATTTATTTATTTACATATTATATTGATATAATTAGCAAGTTAAATATTATGAATCCGACCAAGTTAATACCCCGGTAGGTATTTGTTAAATTAATGCGCCGGATAAGAATATTTTTTTAGTCTAGTTAGTACACGCTACCACTACAAATGCATCAGCTGTGAAATACTACTAACTCATTCATTCTGCCACTACTATAACAACATATTGCATTCCTTCCAACTACACGGAGCTGGGACTCAAGCTATAGGTATGCAGATTTTTAATTTAATGGTTCTAATGTTCTGTGTGGAAATTGTACAAAATATTTCTCAACGCCCATCTTTGAAAGTTATAAATATTAACTTTCTTCTTCAATCTTTTACAAGATTTTCCCGGTGTACTTAAATTTTTTTCCACCCAGTTTCTTTATTTCTGTTACAATTTTTCGTACCGTATGGACGGAAATACCACAAAGGTCAGCCACACAAGCTTGAATTTCTAAACGTAATAATTCAGTAATCTTTTCATAATTACACATTTAGTTTGACTAACCTGCAGTTTGATCTTGGGTGAAGCACTGCCGAATGCTATTTAAGAAACGAGTGTATTGAAAAATACTATTTAAGAATCGGTGAAGAGTACTGAAAAATACTGTTTAAGAATCAGTGAAGGGTATTGAAAAATACTGTTAAAGAATCGATGAAGAGTATTGAAAAATACTTTTTAAGAAATGGCGAAGAGTATTGAAAAATACTGTTTAAGAATCGGTGAAGAGTATTGAAAAATATTATATAAGAAACGGCGAAGAGTATTGAAAAATACTGTTTATGAAAATTATCGAAACGTAAACCACAGCACAAAGTAGAGAGTCACAGAGCGACTGGTTTCTTTTCTATGCAAAGAGGAAACGCCGCGCGCCGGCGACCCAAATTTCCCCTCAATTATAATATAAGGTAGGCTAACAACACGTAAAATGAACTACTGCACATCATGTGATCACGCTTTTTTAACATTGATACATAATACATACTATATTTATCAAAATATTAGACGAATATCTTTGAAATAAACAAAATTACTAGAGAAAAAATTTCAGAAAAAAAGCCTTAACAATATTTAATTTACTTAAACATTTAATTTAAGTTTAACCCAGTTATGACAATACGATTTCCTAAAAAGAAAACAAATTTTCATCAATCTTCATGCTATTTTTAAAAAGTAATAATACAGGGAGATTATGAACGATGGATATGATTTCACTTACACAT
Source organism: Catonia carolina (assembly GCA_035578175.1). Lineage (NCBI taxonomy): Eukaryota > Metazoa > Arthropoda > Insecta > Hemiptera > Achilidae > Catonia > Catonia carolina. The sequence goes on along the minus strand of JAQMRL010000014.1, from coordinate 6,603,148 downwards.
ATTTTTACAATGGGTACCCAAAAATACAATGCAGGATAGTACTGTACAGCAGACCAGTACCTGTTGTTTTTTAAATCCCAGTTTTATTTATTTTGCTTTCTTACAAAGTATTTTTGCCGAAAAAACCAAAGTTTTTGAACATGAGATGTTTAGATGGTTGCCATTGACTTGTCAACCATGCACTCTCCCTATTAGCTTAATCCTCCTGATATGGTGTGTTTCTAGTCATATAGTGAAAGTTCAAATGTTCAAACACACTCCCAAATAAATTCATTTATCTAAGGCCATTACTAATAGAAAATTGGGAAAAAATTATGGGCATTTTATAAAACACGTACGGTTATTTTTATTATAAAAATATGAAAATCGGTTGCATTTTTCGCTAGCTACAGCAGGCGAAACACTTTTGGGTGTAAATATTAGTGCGTTACTTTATATTTTTGGCTTTAACGTGCTGAAATTTAAGTTTATCATAAAATTGTATACGATATAATATGTAGAAGACACTTTCATGAATAAAATTATATAATTTTGAGCAAAATTAACCCTAATAATTGCAGTTTGAAATTTGCAAAATTTTTCCGCAATTTCATATTTTTTTTTTTTTTATACAATGATTGCAACAAAAAAATATTTTTATTCAAGTTACTTACTGAATAAAATTACAGGCATTTTATAAAACATGTATGGTTATTTTTATTATAAAAACATGAAAATCTGTTCCGTTTTTCGCTAGCTACAGCGGGTGAAACACTTACATAGAATGCTACGCACAAAATGGGAATAGAATGTGTGAACAGTGTTGCATTGTCAAATTCCTGCCATCCCCACCCTGTTATTCACAATACATGTGTGAATAGTATTGACATTGAACACATATACAGTTACAAATACACATACAAAATTATGTAGTAGTGGTAAAAGTATAGGTTTTGTAATAGGCCATGAAAAAGGTTGAAGGGTTTGACGAAGAAAGAGAATGTTTACTCTCACAATTTCTGCATATCACACAAGCAGTTGCAAGTAGGAAGAATAGCCTTGATTTCATAGTTTCTACACAGCATTACGATTGAGTAGGTAGTTCTACCATCTTTACAGATGAAATATTTCCTGAGTTACATTGTCTTAAAGATAGGACAACTTTAAAAGTAAGTTGGCAACTTACAACCATCGTTTCAACCTTGCTATCAATAGGATTTGTATTGTGTATTATACAAAATTATAGAGCCATTCAAGGAGCGTAATTTGATATATGAACCGAACAAATCGCTTCATAAATATGTTTGCTATAGGCTTTTAAAGCTGGTAACCAGGGCAACTGAGATTGCCTTTGTATTAAAAGGGTTAATACACAGTCATTAAAGATATTGTAATTTGCCGAAAGGTATAAATTTATCAATTGACACTAGAAGTTGTCAGAAAACGGATAAATAAGGCAGAAAATATTAGTAGTTTTGACTCTGGGAGGTGATTGAGAAAAATTTACATGTGAACAAAAAGTTAAACCAGGTCATACATCAGACCATTAAAACATATGTATGCAACCAGAGCTACCAACACTATACAAAAACCGGTACTTAATTGTCATAACTGGTTTCTGTTATCAAAACATTAAAACGATTAGATTTTTTGAAACCTAGTCTTAAACAAACAAAAATAAATTTGATACAATGGACTTTTACAACAGACATTGACAATCTTAAAAAATTAGTCCATTAAATCAAGAAGTGACACAAATTAAAATACCACTTTTAACATTAACAACAAATCAAACATATGAGCAGATGAACTTCTGAAAAATCTATTTTTTTGTTATTTTACTAGTAAAGTAGACGAGACAGATCAATATTTTTAAGTCAATACCAATAGTAAGTTATATAATAAATATTACTAATAATATAAAAATAATGGACATAAATACCATACAAGAATTAAACAATTATTTATATTTTTTTTTTATAATTCAAAGCAAAACCCATAACAAAAAGGAAACAAAAACAGAACAAGAAAACAAATTATTGTTAGTCTGGCAGTTGTGGCGGCAGAAGTAACAGAAATTGTGTACCAAATATCCAAAAAAAAACATTATTACAGTATTTTATCAAATAAACTAGTTAAATGTTTTCTCAGTTTTATTCCAATGTTTACATTTTCCAGGTACCACTATACTTACACTTATCCAATTTTAACTATTTACGTTCTTTGTGAAGGTACAGAAATTATATTTAACCCTTGCTAACCGGGAAGCTCAATATCACTTATTCGTCATCATCTTTCTTTAAACTCAATTATCTCCGCAACTATTCATAATTTTCTAACGGGTTTAGTTTTATTAGATAGAGAATTTTCTCTTCTCTCATTTGATGTATCTTGCATATTTGTACAATGAAAATTGATGACGTGGTGTTACATGAAAAAAATGTATTTTTTTTGAACAGCCAGTACTAAAATTTGAACATTTTCATCCATAACTTTTCAACAAAGAAAGGTATTTTTGTTTGGAAATGACATCATCAGTTAGCTTTAAATGTAACAATCAAAATCAATAAATTAGAAGTGCCAGCGACAAATTTTATGACTAAAATCGAACAAAGAAGGTTAACACTACACGTCTCGCCAATCCCTCGGTTAAACCTTACAATTAGCGTCAAAATAAACGATAACATATTTTGATTAATTATTCTGTTTAAAAAAGAGACCACATTAATTTGAGGCGATTTTTCCCCCCATTTTTTCATCCAGCACGTTTCTTTGTTGAACAAAAAGTATGATATCTTTTGAACGCGTCCATCAATTAGCAATATCTAAACGTTGTTATTTTTACAATGAATTGCATTATTTATGTATACAGCTAAACATATGTTTTTGTGATTTAGTGACACTTTTTCATACGTAAATTGATATTACTAAAAGAAAATATTTTTTTTAAATTTTTATTCTGGTCATAAATGAAAACGGAAAAATTTGGTTCAAACGTTGTTCTAATAACAAATTCTTTATAAATAAATGCTAATTTTTTTTAAATTTTTTGGAATGAAACTGAATGAAATAAAAGAGTTTTTATTAGGCGTAAAATGACAGTCCGAGTGATCGTAAAATTCTCCGTTCTTGGGAGTTAACGTTCTCGGGTTAATGCCAGGATAATAATTGTAGGTTACACAGGAGGAACACACACCAGACAAGCGATAAAAAGCCTGAATTCCTTGCTCTGGCCAATTAATATCAAAATTGATACAAAAGTTTAGATGTATCAGACCCTAACAGTGATTCGGAGCATCTGCTGTACAGCTCCTCGGCGAGGCGAGAGATGACCGAAGATGAATTGACAGAAGATAATTGCTGTGGAGATGAAATATTGCATAGAAGTTGTCAAATCTCTATGGATGAAGCAAGTCAGAAATGCAGAAATAATAGATCATAGGAAAACTGAGGACAACAATAGAAAAAATTGAAAAAGAAAAACAACCATCTGGAATAGTTAAGTAATAAAAAAAAATTAAATAAATTAAAATTCATTAGGGCTCAAAAAAAGTATGCCTTCAGAGATTGTGGTGCAGTCAAGTGTGACTTGAAATATATGCCAGGATTTGAGCGAGGAGACTGGATGGATAGGGGTGTAGCATATGGAATATGAGAGATGGCGAGAACTGTAAAAAGGTTGCCAACTAATAATAAAAATCTGGTGTGAACACTCACACACTTTTCTCTAGCCAATGCAAAAATTAACACTATAACCTACAATTAGTAATAAAATATTAGAAATAAACAAAAAACTAACCGCAAAAAACATAACCTTATTTTAATCATGAGTGAAAGACAAAATATGAAATCAACCTCAGTTTGGCTTATAGTACAAAAAAATCACTCTTTCACACTAAACTAGGTTCTGTAGAGAAAAATGCTCTAAATAAAAGTTGTAGATCTTTTAATTGCCTATAAATTTGATTATATACACTTTTGTCGTAAAATGCATACTAAGGCAGAAATCTTAAAAATTCCATCTTTTACAGAATTTCATAAAAAAAAAAACAACAGAAATTTACTAATTACCCCTAAATTAAGGGTTTTACAAAAAAAATGTTTGAAATAAAATTTTCAACTTTTATTATAAAATTTAAAATTATTTAAAACTTATATACAATTTTGTGCTAAAACGCATATTAAAGCTGCAAAATAATTTTTTTCTACGAGAGGATAGCCTCCCCAAGAATTTCAGCAGACATGGCATCTACCCTATCTTGTAGAGCATAAAAATATGTTGTAAATGAGGCAATTTTTAAAAAAAATCGTTTAAGCCGTTTTTGAGAAAATCGCAAAAAAGTGAAAAATGACACAAGTAAACTACTACTTCCAGTTGACCGATTTTGATGAAAATGTTCGTGTTGGGTCCAGTAGTAGTATCTAACTTAAGTTTCAAGTTTGTACGATGTTCTATTCTTGAGATATTCTGTTCTCACACACACACACACACAGACCAATCGCTAAAAACATGTTTTTTTGGGTTCAGGGGGTCTGAAAACGTGTTTATCTGGTGAAAACTCAATTTCGAAAAATCAACATGAAAATAATACTTTCCTTCCTATACAGTCATATAGGCAAGAGAAAGTAAAAATGAAATATGTATATAAGCAATAGTTTTTGTAAAAATTACTAATTGAACTGATTATCATACTATCCTGGAGAGTGTGTATTCCTGGAAGTATCGACTAAGAGGCAGAAGAATTGCCTAAAAATGGCGGAGATGGATTTCTGGAGGCGGAGCTGTGGTGAGTCACGCATCGATCGAATTCCAACATTAAGAAAAGAATTAGCGTTGAAGGAAATATCATGGACACCATATCCCAGAAGCAAATAAATTGGTTTGGCTATTTGCAAAGAACAGAGGATGGTACGCCGGAAGTGACGTGGTTGGATGGTATGTGGGAGGCAATGTCTTTGCGGCGGTTTTGAGATCTAGACTGACAAGACAAAGAGAGGTGATGCTTAGGAAGCAAGATACGGCTGGGGCTGTAAATCCTTGTGTGTGTGTGTGTGTGTGTGTATATATATATCTATATACTGATTGAATTTTATTGTTAAATTTAAAGCAGTAAAGAAGAAATTTTTGAGTTTTTCAACATAAAATACTAGTAAACAAGTAGAGGGATTTTTTTTTTAAATACAAAACATGTCGGTTTAACAATATTAAATTTGGTATAAAAGAGTAGTCCTGAAACTGTCATATAATTGGGATAAAACAATTATTTTAAAAAAAAAATTAATAAATTCACTTTTTACTTCAATCCTGTTTAAAACAATTCACAATTTTTTGGACATTTGGTACACAACATTTACAAACATAATAAATGTAAAAAAACCATAACAAATAATTTAGAAAAAAAAACAAGAACAAAACAAATCACATTGCGATAAAATTTTTAAACAAAAAAACAAAACAAAAAAAACTAAAAAACTAACCTCCGAAGTAATGGTCGATGTTGAATTTCCTAATGTATCTTTATTTTGCTCTTTAAGAAGTGCTGGATTATATTTCCTCATTCGTTCAGCTTCTTGCGAGAATCTCATTTCGACATCTCTTCGTCTTGCTTCAAGATTTTCTCTTAATTCAAGACGCGATCTTTGAAGTATATCACCATCAGTTCGTTCTCTTCTTGGTCTTATCGGATGCCATTCATTACTTTTATTACTATTATTATTATTAATCGCCGAATTTATATTATTAAAATCGGTCAAAACTGGTTCATCGCTTGTATTTTTTTTATTCACAGCCGATGATGATTGGCGGTTATTTGAAATTCCGGCAACATCGGAACCACGTCTCATGGATCCACCGGCAGGTGGCGTAAATGGCCGTGAATTCTCCAGGAATATCGCTGAATGCCGTACGGACGGTACAAAGAAATCCGAATTTTCACGCCGAAAAATTCTCGTGATATCTGAACCGTTTCGTTTATGACCAGAAGACGAATGGTTTGATTTTATCGACAATAATTTCTTAACGTCGTCTTTTTTGTTCGATTTATTTTTAACGTCGTTTTCATTGACTTTATTCTCATTAATCGAATTATTATTATTGTTATTATTCGTAAATCCTTGAAATATTCTTGTGAATCCCCATTCTTTTAATAATGACTGTTCATCGATATCGTTGGAAGTGATGGACATTCGTTTTTCATTTGAAGCTGAATTCTTCTCGGACGATGTTTGTTGCTGACGTTTCTGTTATTCAAAAAAACATTAACGGAAATACACACAAATAAAAAAGAAAAAAATTATAATATCAAAACAATATTACTGTACCGTTCAAAAACCTTACAAATATGAAAAAAAAAAATTTACGTAATGTTACGAACAAATGTTGTATATGTAATTAATAATATGAGAAATTATTTTTGTCAACTTTTATTATCTTTTATTGGCAATAGAACACTTATTGCTTGTTCTTCAATTTCACTTCATATCTTACATTTTCAATGTATCACTCAAAAGAACGCCAATTTTTACAAATATTTGTTTCTAATTAACCCCTTTGTGTTTTATTCTTTTATACTTGGTTATATCACTAATCCTTCATTTTTTTAAACATTTATAACAGCAATTTACTCAGAAAAACTAGCAAGAAAGAGAAATAAACTTCAAAATGGTATTCTTTCAATAATAATGATTACACTTAAAATTTCAATCTTTCTAATTTTTCAATAAGACACAAAATTATTGTGTGTCTATATTGTAATATTAACTGTTTTAAGATTATAAACCGATATATTGGCTTCATGAATGCTATGGCTTAACTAACAAGATCCGATAAATCAGCACCATTTTTTTTTTAAATTTACTAACTCAATAATTATGGATATTACCGTTTGACGTACAAGGCTTTTACTGATAAGTATGTGAAAATGCACAGGCCAATTTTAACAAAAATATGAGCAGTTTTTTGAACTACAACCAAATAAACAATTTTTAAGATTCAGTAATGAAAATATTGTCTAGCTAAAATAGTTCTGTAAATTTTTGTGATATGGTTAAAAAATTGATGCACTAACTCAAAAATTAATTAAAAAATATTAAATGTCAAAATTTTAACGTGAACAAAAAAAAATTATACTTTCACATGGATTCATAAATTGTTCACTGAATCAAAAATATATACTACAGGAATACTCTAGTTTTTGAAAAATATATTTTTTTTTACAAAATATGACTTCAAACTCAACATTTGTGCTTCAGAGTTGTGAACTTTTTCTCGCCATTTGATTAATTATATTTATAAAACGAAACTATATGAGGCCATCTCCGTAGCGTAGTGGTAGCACACTGGCATACCACGTGGAGGTCCCAAAAGTTTGATTCCCAGCTAGGGTCTGGAAATTATAACAAGTCACAACCGAACGTTCCATAACACACTGTAGTCGCTAATGACCAAGCTGTTGATGTGACTTTAACCCTTGCCGGGCTACAAAAAGCTATCCTGATATTCACCTAGGATTTTTTTTTAAATTTCAAAATTTTTTTTTGAACTTTCTTACAAATCTTGTGAATTTAATTTAAATGGAAATTGGTCAAATAAATAGTAATTGTAAAAAAATAAAATCAGTGGAATTTTTACCACAATGAGTCAGAAGGTGTCTGTAAGCGTGTCATGTTTCATAATAATCCACATTCTGATCCTAATTAATATAAAACATAATTTCTCTCTTAGTTTTGCTAAAAAAAAAAAAAACACACAAATAGCTAATCATTTATGTAATTATAATTAGTGATAGTTACATCAAGACGGAAAAAACGATGGATAACAATGATAATTTATATGATTATTGTCATCGTTCACGCTTTCCAAATCACTAAAATCGTCATTGTCAAATACTCCCAAATTTCATTTTCATTTAAACTACTACTAGTTGAAGCCATAATTCAAAACAAATCAACAAATCGCGCTGGTATTCACACTACGATAAACACGCAGAGTAATGTTAGGTTAACTCGCATGTTCAAAATGGCATTCAATGTTCTGATCAAACTGCAAGTCGATTTTACATGTTTTACAATCGATATACGTTCCAAAGAGGTTACAACAAAATGTTTCTGCACTTGAATGATAACTATTGGCAATTATAAGAACTAATAATTATTATTAGAGTTTAAATACAGTTTTGCGGATACACCCGTTAATCGCCCACTGGCGAAATACTGCCTTGCGGATATATCCGTAAACCGCCCGGGAAGGGTCAAATTTAATAAAAAAGAACAAACTAAATGAACAAAACATAGAATCATGAAGAACAAAGAGTGATTAGGAACTGAGTCACCTGACCAACCTGCATTAATTTGTTTAATACTGATAAATAAAACGCTCAGTTATTGCCTGTTAAATACAGACAAAAATGATACCAATATTGTTAATTACATGTACAACAAAACACATACAAACGAATATTACTTACGATATATAGAAACTACATAACAAAAAAAATAATACATTTGTTTTCATTCAATTACAACAGAAAGAAAGAGAATCAATACAAAGTGAACAATAGTGCATTAGTCTTATATGTATACATATATATATAGAATGACCAAGTTAAAAACGTACCAGTACAAATAGTAATTAATAAAAGATGGAATTACATAATTTGGTATTTACTTGAATAAAAACAATTTTCATTAAATAATCACCTAATTGGTTTTATTTTTAAGGAAATTTGATTCTATATAAAGAACTAACAATTGTTTAAGACATTTTCCGCAGTACAATTTGTTTAAACTTAACACTATCTCAAAGAATCAGGTTATCGAACTTATTACTTCACATGTATGTAGCAGTCGCCTCCGTAGCATAGTGGTAGTGCATTAGCCTACCACGCGGAAGTCCCGGCTAGGGTCTGGAAATTATAACAAGTCACAACAACCCAACGTTCTATAACACACTGTAGTTGGCTAATTTTTTTTTTTTTGTTCAATGTCTGACTGTTCTGCAATTACTGCTAATGCAGACGGTGAAGGATGAAATGATTTTTTTTAACGTATGAAAATATGCCGTGCCTGAATGGGATTCGAACCCAAGACCACATGATGAGAGGCGAGCACGTTACCAACTACGCCAATGCGACTGGTGAAATGACCAATGTAGTTGGCTAATGACCAAGCTATTGATTACATTACTATTTTTGAAATGCACCTCATAAATATCAGTTGAATGAAGGAGAATAAGCTGTCCAAAACAATTCCGTACTTTGAGATGAAAAGTGAAGTTGATAAATTGGGAAAACAATGTGATGCCAAGAAAGTAACAGATTTTCTTTATTTTACATCTTGACTGTTTTGCAAATTACAGCTAATGCAGATGATGAAGGGTGATAGATGAAAAATACCTGACCTGACCAATAATTGAACCCAGCACTTCTGGCATAGAAGCCAGTTTGGCCGATCATTACACCATGAGCAGGCTAACATGGAAGACCAATAATGAAGTTAATAATTGGTAATAATAAATTAATTGAAAGTTGAACTTCAACAAAATATTAATATTTTTAAAAACGTTTGGTAAAAAAACCAAAAGACATGTAACGGATTGTAAAAAACATGAAATGTTACTTGACACGGCTTAAAAATTTGAACAGACAACAAAAAAAACTTTAATACTATTAATAATGGAATACTGTACATTGTGGCATAAAAAATAAGCTACCTGGCCGATATGATTTAGCATGAATGGCCTTCAGTGTTTTAAATATGTTTTTATTTATTTCCAGGCGCTACCTAACTTGTCTTTCAAGTATAGGGTAAAATATTTTCTCGTGTTCTATTATGTTCTTTATTTTTTGAGAAGGTTCTATACTTGTTTTGTTTAATACAAATAATGCCAACCCTTGTTAGTAAGTCAGTGTTGTGTCAACAGTTGTGAAGTGAAAAAACTGGTTTATGCATCACATATTGAAGCAGTTAGTATACAATTGTTATAAGGTTGTAAGCAGGAATTAATTAATTATTTATTTAATTTTAAATAAGACATATTTTGTTGTAGAAGCAAGATTAATAATTATTATTTATAAACAAACTGGAATAAACGTCAAAGAATCATTACAGATGAGATACATGAACAAAACCCATTGTATTGGTTACATTTTCAACAAGGTTCACTTTATATATAAAAAATAAAATATGGGTAGCAACAAATATCTAATGAAAAAAGAAAAAACATCAATATACGAAAAAATAAAAAATAATACAACAGTGTAGCACATAGCATAGTGCATTTAATGTAGCATACAATAAATTGTGCTTTCTTTTTACATACAGATACAAGATACACTCATACATTCTGCAATACATTAACACTGAAAAAGAAAATTCATAAATTAAAAAAAAGAACCTGTTTTGGATTCAATTCCTGATTGAAAAATATCATACAACCCAATATACTGAACGGCAGATAAACAATTTGTTAATCACAGGAGACTAACCTTTATTTTCAACAAATGAAGGAAATTCATCAAAAAAATTTCATAACTGTACATTTTTTCACAGTCCAATCAGTAATTATTTACAGAATTTCAGGATGAAATGGTACAAGTCAATTTAGATCCCTGTGCAAAAGCTCATGTTGTAAGAAATCAACGAAAACCACCCACTCTATCCTTCTGAACAAAATATCTTCAAGAATTTACAAGTATAAATTAACATTCATAACTTTATGCCTAAGAACTATGAGGGATGTTCAATAATTAACAAGACAAATTGATGTACAGAAAAAATTTATTCAACATAAGTCACCAGGAATATTTTTAGACATGTCGTTTCTATGAGCTTACGGATTCCTGCTGGGTCTTTACTTTGCTATTTGAATCATTTGCGTCCCAATTTTTTGACCACTTTGTAGTTTTCAAAGTTCTTGCCTAATAACAAGTCTTTGAATGAGCCGAACAAATGAAAATTTGACAAGGCGAAGTCTGGACTACAAATAGGAAGTGATAACATCTCAAAATCCAACTTCTCAAATATTTCTCAAAGCAATGTGGGGGCGCGCTCACAAGATTCACATATTTTGAGTGACTGCCCTAACGTTTTCATCTTATCGTAAGTCTCACATTCTGTTGGAATAATACTTACAAATTACAGTACATTTTTATTTTAAATAATCACAAAAAATTGGGCCTTCCAAGCCCCAAAATCAAGATCACTTTACCAGCGGACATGTAAAGTTATGATTTTTCTTAGGTGGGCAAATCTGGATGTTTTCATTGGGACTTATACATATTACTACGGTTTGAAATTTTTTTATTATACTGTTCATTATACACTTGAGAAAATTTCCACCTATTTTACACCTTTTGGATAACAAATTTCTCTTAAAAAAGTAATGTCATTAAATAAACCGTTTTTTCCAAACATTAATTTCAATGTTCCCCGTAATTGTGCACACACACAAAAACATGGTGAACTTCCTGAAATTATTTCACAACTACAATACAAGTATATCTTTTCACATAACTACAAAAATGCTATTCCAAAGAAATTTTTGTTACATGACCCCCCCCCCCTACCCAAAATCTACTTTTTGTAGCTAACCAAAAACTTATAAAAATATATAGAACTTATAAAATGTTTTAAGATAGATTACAAAAATGGATCTTTAGCACCTGTAGTATATGAAAAGAAATGAATACATCTTTATATATAAGACATCATATCCCGATACGTTGATTTTGGACAGCCTGGCATTTAAAAGAGGCACTAATTGACACATCATATGTCATCGGAGACCGATTGTGCCCAAAAAGTATACAAGCATCACTGAAAGTTCTAAAAGCGTTAACTAATACCATATACGACTGCCATCTTTAATATACTATAGTTTAATTCATTAGGAATCTGTTAGTAATATTAATTCTGACCATATTTCCTTTTCAATGGTTATAATAATTTTTCAGTACAATGTTCCTTCGATTTCACTCAGCCACCATCTTGCTAATACACTTCAATTTGTTTAAGTCGTGTTGTGAACGAAAGCATAGTTACAAAAGTCAAATATATATGAGTAAACATACCAGGGTAGGCTGATAACTAATGCACATGTGCTTGTAAAATACAAACAAAATGAACTTCAGAAGTGCGCCTGGTGGCATTTGGAAATACTATTTTTCCTCTATAAGCTTGCACAGTTTGAAAACTTTGCCTTCATCCAGTTTTTTTTTGAGTAGTGGAAGTATGGTATCGTGTTCTTGTACTATGTCAACGCGAGTTTAACAACATGCTGTTATTGAATTTACCGCGACGAAGAAATTACTTTCTTTAGAATATTGTGACGGGGGATGAGTCATGGGTTCATCATTATGACCCCGAAGAGAAAAAACAGAGCGCTGAATATCGTTATCCACATTCTCCCAATGTGAAAAAGTTCAGAACACAACCATCCGCAAAAAAACTTCTTTTGATTGTGTTTTGGGATGTTCACAGAGTTAAGTGACTGATACCTGGAACTAGAGGCAAAGGTAAATTCTACTCAGTACATTCAGACTCTAAAAAATACCTCCGATGTTGAGTTTGTCGTGTTAGAGGCAGCCTGGTGTTAATAAGCTTGCAACTCGAAAATGCTTGTCAACACACTTCGCGTGCAATTGAAGAGGCTCTGAAAACCCAAAGTTTGAACCGATCCCACACCCTCCTTATTCCGACTTCGCACCTTGTGATTTTCAATTTTTTCCTCTACTTAAGAGAGACCTTACGGATAATCATTACAGCTTGGACAATGAAGTGAAGGCAGTTATTGTGTCCTAAGTTTGAGAAATGTGTAATGCTTAAAGGTGACTATGTTGAAATATAAATATATGATTTTGAAGGTTAGGAATTTTACTTCAATTTTTTTTACCCGATCTTGCTATTTGTTTTTGTCCACGTTCTACAAGCACGCGAGCATTTGTTATCAGCCCACCCTCGTAATTTCTAAACTTCTGGGTGAAAATTATGAGTTTTATTTTTATACATTTGTGTAATAGCAGTTAATTTGTTTCTTTTATGTATTAATCAGTGGAATTAAAAAGAACAACCCACAAGAAACGGTTGAATGAGTGCGGCTGTTTCAAGACATAGTAAAGCGTTCTCCCGCTAGGTGACGTTAGTAGAGACCTTCCCAAAACCATTGCCTAAGCGGAGTTGGTTAGGAGGTTCAGTTTAATTGTAATGTTGTTTAACACAACTGTTCTTGTTTATCACCTATGAAATTGTTATGGCATATTTAAAGGAACAAAAAGTCTGTTTGAAAAATCGACAACAGATGCTTACCAAATGTATTAAGTCTTTCAAAAAGTATGTTATGATCTGCAAATAAGTTTTAGAAGAGTGTTGAAGATCATTCTGGGTGCCGTTCATAATCTCAAAACAACAAAAACATTGAGAAAGTCTGTCGTTTCACGACTTGACATATTTTAGGACAGACGATTTGCAATCAGGTGATGGTTCCTTTATTATTGACAACACTCCCCAACACACCAACTTATCTGTGAACCACTATTGGTTTCTCAGGAGTGGCATATTGTTCCTGACCTCCATAATCATCAGACCTAACCCCGTGCAGCTTTTTTTAATTCCTAAGAATGAAAAAAATTAAAAGGAAAGTGATTTGATGAAATGGAAACTGTAAAAACAACCTTGTACAGAACACTGGCTGATATCAAAATCAAACAGTTCCAGTGGTGCTTCACACAGCGGGAAAAAAGGCTGGACAAGAGCATCGCATCAAATGGATCTAATTTTTTTGAAACAAGTAAAGCAGGCTAAAAAGCTAAATTTTTTTTGTAAAATTAATAACTGAATTTGACTGTTAAATTATTTAGTAATAAAGAATAAATGTCTTGACTTTCTTTTCAACATAAATAAAAATACACACAACAAAATACAGAGAAAAAAATAAACCACCTGATTAGATATATATACCAAAATTATTTATTTTAAAAAGCAAACAATTTCTACTAAGAAACTTCCTTTCCCAGAGTTAAAAAAAAAATAGAAATGGCACAATAAAAATCGTTAATATTTAAAAAAAGTTAAATACTAGACATTTTCGTGTACCAATCAGGTCTACTACCCAAGCACCCAGAAAAATATCATTACTAAAACTGGTTCCCTTTCCTAAAGAAAAAGAAATGTTAAAAACAATTTTTTAATTACCAACAATCATGCTTGAATTTTCTTAAAAAAAAATATATAGATATAAAATACAGGATGTTATCAAAACAGGTGATCAAACATTGTTATGGACGGATATGTTTGCGTAGCATAATGAAGGACGAGAACGTGTGGAAAATCAGCAGCACGATTAGGGGCGAGAGTATCAGAAATTGCAGAACCGGTTGGAATAAGTTATAGAAGCTATCAAGCAATCATCTTAACCTTTCGTTACCGAGAGACCCCCAAACGGGTCACCAGCGTTGAGCAAAAGTAGCAGGCGTATTTATAAAGCTTTCAGCGCGTATGATGACTCAAATTAGGCACCTTATAACGTAGTTTTATTTGAAATGCTGTTAATATGAACATTAGGGAGGCAGGGAAAGGCCAAACTAAAATCTGCGTTTTGTCCCCTCTTAGATTAGTCTATTTTTAGTTAGTCAGACCAAGGACATAGCTTTATAGGAATAACAACACACGAGTTTGAGACAGAAAATATGTTCGTCTTTGTCCGCCTTATTCATTTGATCCTTTTCTCTCTACTAAAATCCCCTACGTCTGTTTACTACTATATTTTTTGCCTATTGTAACCCTAAAATATTAAATGAGTGTAATAACCTTCATATATATTGTGATAAAGAGGGGAAACGCTAGTATTCTCAAAACTAGTGCGTCGTTCGATACGTTAGGGAAAATAGTATAAACTTCAAACTACTGTAACTCGACTAAATTTTACCCAAAATAGCAATGTAATACATCGTTTTATTCAGGAAACTGTCTTCTACAAAAAGTGGTACGTACAATTTTATGCTATTATACAATTTCAGTAAGTTATAGCATAAAATGTGAACTTTCTTGTGCCCGCGAATATTTTGTGTGTTTAGAGAAGAGACCACAACCGATTTTTTTATGTATATTTGAAATATCTGTACTTATTATAAAAAAAACAGCTGTAATTTTTTCATAATTTTTTTTGATAATGAAATTAGATAACTGAATTTATTCGCGAGCGTGCTTTGATATTTGAACATTTACAGTAGCGTGTAGTTGATAGCACTGAGGCATCCCGGGAATAAGGGTTAAAAAATCAACAGTTGTAAGTGTGTGCCAGATGGGTCCCTTGTCTTTTGACCGAAAACCATAAGTTGAGACGTTTCGAGGTCTGTCAGTCTTACAGTGAGATTTGCGAAAGGTGATGCATTTTTGAGTCAAATCGTCACCTGCGATGAAATGTGGGTGTACCACTACACTCCCGAATGCAAACAAGCCAGTAAGGAGTGCAGGAGGAAAGAGGAGGCAGCCCCAATGAAAGCTAAGACTCAACTGTCAGCAGACAAGGTTCTTTCGACCAGCGGGGAATTTTTTCATTGATTTTTTTTGCATGAGCAACACACAATCAATGCATTTTACTACTGCAACAAGTTGAACGAGGTGAGGGATGGATATCGCCGCAAAAGACGAGATCAACCGATTCAAGAGGTCATCTTACTCCATGACAATGTCAGACCCCATACTGCAGCCTCCAAACTACAGGACTCCACTTGAACATCCTTCTTACAGCCCGGAACTTATCGCCTTGCAACTTTCATTTGTTTGGACAGTCAAAAAAAAGCTCTAGGAGGGCAACAATTTGAAGATGACAAAGGCATGGAAGGATTCGTGTGCAATTAGCTCTCTACGCAACCAGCTTCATTCTACGATTCTGCAATAAGAAACCTTCCTTCCCGATAGGAAAAATGTATTCCTAAAATGGGATACTTTATGGGAAAATAAATTGTAAGTGCCTTTATTTTATCAATAAATGATTTTAAACGAAAAATCCTTTTATATTTGATTCACCCTTGTATATTAAATTCCTACATCAACAGTAATTTATGAAATGGTATCTAATAAAATTTATTCAGTCACCAGCCAACTCTACTATAACAGACAAGAAGTGATGCCAGGACATCGTGTTCTGTGTATAATATAGTTACGCAATCATTTCAACAGAGAGACGAGCACACCTATCTAGTCATTTTACCATGGATCAGCCTCCTACTTTACTCGACAAGAAAAGTTGATTTATTAATTAATTGATTCAAGATAATTTCAAATATTTTCTCTCACAAATTCACAATTATAAGTAATAATAATTATTATTGTTACAATTGACCAGGTTACGTGTTAATACTGGATACCCACTTACTATGCGCAATGAATCTCTTACCCTTCTCATGACTAATGTTCCTTCTTCTTCGTCCGGAGTCGGAGGCAATGGTCGATTCGGAGCACCTCCACTTGAAAATGGACCTAAACAACAAATTCAAAAAAATACTGTAACATATAGATACTTTAGGCATACGACTGTTTTATGCGTATGGTCAAACTGTGAGGAAAAGAAGTGAGAATTTGACAGTGTTACCAATCTCAAGATGAGACACTACATTTCACTACCGTGCAGTTTCTACTGGTAACGCACTATAAGTTGACCCTATCATGCGGAGGACAATATACTATCTATCCTACTTACATCGGCCAACCCGAAAAGCATAAGACATGTATCAAGCGTGTAACTCAAAATGTAACCACCTTAAACACTTAAGTAATAAAATTCAGTTCATGACCCGTCACACTAGATAAGTAAGGAGTAATGTAATTATTTAAATAAAGTGAATTGTTTAAAATTCAATTGAAAACTAAATATAACTTAGGCCTAGTGTATTATGGCTTATTTAGAATGAATGTTTATTATTTAGGATAATTGTAAGAGTTAAACTACAACAATGTCATGGTTAGAGCTTTCGCTATGATGTATTTAGAAAAGCACATATAGGAGCACTTCCAACCCCCGCATAGTCCAGTCTTACTCTCGCTGACGATCGTCAACTTATACTGCGTTACCAGTACACACACTTTGTAAGCTGTGGTTTATTTCAAGAAAATCTTTTCTTCATTACCTTATAAGAAAAAATTTGACCTGTAATATTGCAAATAGCTCCATTTACTGTAATTATCAACTACCTTTTTTTATTGGAACAAAATCTTCTACAAATGAATCGCCTTCTTTACTATCGCTATCACCTTTGTCTTCACTATCAGTCTCACTAATATCTACCGAACCATTTCTATTTTTACCATGTGTCAACAAAACTGTTAAAGAAGAATAACTTCTTCACGTCTTTAATTTTTCAAATTATATAAAGAGATTATGTTAAAAGGCAAGGAAAAGCAACTTTGTTAACTTCAACTTCACAACATTTTATTACACTGCATACTAGATTTCATTCAGTACTGTGAATAGTCCAACCACATTTTCGAAAAACCAACATTTCTGTTTACGGTAACACAGTTATATTCGTACAGTTAACCTACAAGAGCTTCAGCGACATACTGTATGTGCTCTGGGTATAGTTTACGTTGTCGTGTTGGTTTTACTGATATTAAGGCAGTTGCACATTGATGCTTTTCCCCCTTTACCCCTTGTTAAAACCAAAGGCAAACTCGTAACTCAAGTAACTATACAAAAACCATTAATTTTTTCCCCAATTTTATTTATTTCAAACCTGCAACAAATAATATAAAAGTAATGTTTGTTTGGCAGTGTGTACAGGGTAATCTCAGAAACAACACAATCGATTTAAAAATTTATTTCATTCTCGGAAAGCTTACAGCTTCCTCGGTAACGTAGATGGCGTTAAGTAATTAAGTTT
Source organism: Catonia carolina (assembly GCA_035578175.1). NCBI lineage: Eukaryota > Metazoa > Arthropoda > Insecta > Hemiptera > Achilidae > Catonia > Catonia carolina. The sequence continues at coordinate 6,585,293 of JAQMRL010000014.1, read as the reverse complement.
CGAAAAAATTTATGATTGGTAAAAAGTTATTTTATATTTTATTTGTTATTATCTTTTGCTTCACGCTTACGCTCACGAGCATTTACTCTGTTTTACTCACACAGCTTAACAAATCTTTAACAAACATATAGCAACTTACATCACCTACGTACGGTTTAATCAGGAAATCCAAGGATTGAACACATTGATCAGGAAACAAGGCATACAGGATTATGGATACATTCAGGAAATATTACATTTCACATACCAAACACCTAAAAGATCTTCTTATCAAAATAAAAACAAACAAAACAGAAATATTAAAAAAATATTTGAAGTGAAACATTCACAAGATTTTTTCTTACCCACGTAACTAATGCAATAAATAACCTAATTTTAATCATGAGCGAATAGTGCTAAATAAAAATCAACCTCTTTTGGACTTTAAAATACAGAAAATCACTAATTTAATGCTAAAACATGCACTGCAGAAAAATTCTTGAAATAAAAGTTGTAATTTTTTAATTTTCTGATAGATTAACTCAAATCCGTGCCTGGTCAGCTCACATGAGGGTCTGATTCTGAATCAAGTACAGGCTGGACTTAACCTTGTGTGAGTCACTAGGGTAAGGGGCCTCAACCCCGACATGGCGCGCCCTAATGACTGACAAGGAACATTTCCTGTAGATATGCAGGACCAGTGCGAATAATGCGAACATGTCTGCAAAATAAGCAACCGCAGATCAACTGAGGCAAAAGAAAACGGTCTCATTGGCAGAAGAGGAAGATGTTATTCCAAACTGCGGAGAGGATGGATGAACCTAAAAGACATCTTGAAGCAAAATGCCCAGTTAGCTCGGAGACAGTGAGATGGCAGCCCTATCACTGAGCTGACTCACCGCAGAGCCCATAACCCAACTGGAAAAAAGGTGAATTACCGGCAAACTCACAAACAGCCTCTACTGCCTGAATGAGAAGATTGAGGGGTATCGCAGGCGATGTAGGGGCACTTGGAAAGCATTCCTGACCACAGAATATTTTTCTTCTAGAACACCGTTATGTACCGATTGGACGGAGAGATATGGGACGACCTTGGAAAACATGGAAATAAGCTAAGAGTTTCAAGTTTGTGAGTTCGGAACAGGCGACAGCCTAAGCCTTGAAGGAAGAAGAAGAAGAAGAAGAAGAAGATTAACTCAAATTGGAAACACTTTGGCTTTAAAATGCATATAAAAGCCACTAAAAAAAAAACAATTAACCCCAAGAGTATAGTACACCCTCACCTCTATGAATTTCAACAGATATATAACTTACCGTAACAAGGGAATACTAAAAATACATCTGTACCTGAGAAGTAAAAGGTGTTAACCCCATTTTGGTGATTTTTCAGAAAAGCCACTGAGTAGTAGTATTACGTATCTTTTAATTATTGTAACAAAATTCCATAGGTGTTAGAAACTTGAAATTTACACCCAGTTTTTACAGAAAACGCTTTTTATCAACAAATTTTTAATTTCATAACATTGTCAACGTCAATACTCCTTTCCACCCAAACAGGTCTTAAAACCTTAACAGCTTTCTGTGTTTTGTCACTTTTTTTGTTCCACATTAGTGTTAACTATAATGTACAATAAGTTGATTTTATAAAAAAAAAAACTTAAAAAAAAGAAGTGAAATACCGAGTGCTAACACTAATTTTATAAAGAAGCAGCATACACAACATTTGAAAAAATTTCAAAATTTAATTTATTTACAGTTTAGTAACAGACGAATATAATAACAAATTCAAGCAAAATTTATTGCTCGAGTCCCAGCTCTGCGTTGTTGGAAGGAATGCAGTGCATTGTTATAGTAATGGGAGAATGAATGAGTTACTAGTGTTTCACAGCTGATGCATTTGTAGTGGTAGCATGTACTAACTAAGACTAAAAAATATTTTTATCATCCGGCGCATTAATTTAATAAATACCTACCGGGTTATTAACTTGTTCGAATTCATAATATTTAACTTACTAATTTATATCAAAAGATGTAAATAAAAAATGTAATAAATACAAACAAATATGTTAAATACGGAAAGTTTGATAACGAATGTTTTGTATCACAGGAATACAAACAATCGTTCGCCCAGCATGCATCACTCATTCATTAAACCTCACCCCGCAACTACACGAAGCTTGGAACCACACAATACTTGACTATCAGTAAAACACATTCAATAACAATTTTACAAAACATCTTGTACATCAACAACAAAATTGAAGAGCTAGAGCATTTCTTCCTGATTATAAAGGCAGTTTTAACTGAATTTTGCCAAAATTGGAGTTAACACATTTACTTCTTTGGTAACGATGTAGTAAAAGAGGTAATTTTCAACATCGTTTTTGAGAAAATTCCAAAAAAGTGAAAAATCGCATAAATAAATAATTACTTTCAACTGACCAATATTAATTATAATATTGATGTGTTGCACGCACACCAATCGATAAAAACACATTTTTTTGGGTTCAGAGGACAAGAATTATTTATGGTAAAAACTATATTTTAAGAAATCGACTTTAAACCATAATTTTTGATCTAATATTTCATACAGGGCAAGGAAAAAGTAAAAGAGAATTTACAGAAGGTGTAAAAAAGTAAATATTTGTACCAAACCATCATTATTAGATTCCAAACATTTAGATAGTTAGGAATTCAACCAAAGAAACTTAAACTAGATCTCAAAATGCATAATGTATTAAAAAAAACATTCGTACAAGCCTACCACAGTTTTAATGTCATTGCAGAAACAATTCTTATGTCATTATAGTAAAAATATTATAAAAAATACCATCAAGAATTATCTTACCTTTATTATCGTGAAGTCCCTGCGACCCATCCATCGGCCTGTAAGAAAATTCAGGACTGCAAAAATCATAACGAAAAAAAAACAAAAAAAAGAAAAGAAAAGAAAACCATGTATTAGTATTGTACAAAAAAAATTTGGTTTAAAAAACTTATAAGTAGAAAAATAGAGTGTAAAGCACAGCCCTATACTCTAAGTAAGCTTAGAGCATAACATAACCTTTAGAGTTAACACCTTTAGAGTTTAACATAAACTTTAAACTTTATCAGCAAATATCGCCAACAAATTGTATAATGAACAACTGATATGTTTATATACAAGTATCGCAACCCTCATCCCACAGATGTTCCAAACCACCTACCAATTATTTTACGGAAGTATAACAGAACAACTTTTTAAAAATTTGCTAATGCGCGTATATTAACCGCTGACATACACAAGTCTTAGTTCATAAAAATTGTGATTGTAAAGCGCTAAGCATTTTAAATAATCAACGAGAACTTACGTTTAAAGCTTACATTAACTTTAAGTATAATCTTTCCTTTCGTGCAAAGCAGTTCATTTTTAATTTTCAGTATAGAGTATGCGATTTTTGTGCGATGGTGATTCAGACATTCAGAAACAACATTATAAAAATCTGGTGTGAAACACTCACACAACTTTCTCTTGCCAATACAAATAATGAACAATATAACCTAACATTAGAAACAAACAGAAAAACTAATTAAACATAAAGATAACCTAATTTTAATCATGATTGAAAGACCCAAAATGAAAATCAACTTCAGTTTGGCTTAAAAATACAGAAAATCACTCTTTCACGCTAAACTAGGCTCTGTAGAGAAAAATGTTCTAAATAAAAGTTGTACATCTTTTAATTTCCTATAAATTTGATAATATACTGTTCTGTTGTAAAATGCATATACTAAGACCAAAATCTTAAAAAAATCTATTTTTCAAACATTTTCGTGAGAAAAGAACAGAAAATCGCTAATTACCGCTAACCTAAGCAATATACAAAAAAAGTTTGAAATAAAAGTTGTAGAGTCTTAAATTCTCTACAACTTTTATTATATACATTTTTGCGCAAAAATACATATTAAAGCCGCAATCTTAAAAAAAAAAAATTTTTTTAATGTGAAAACAGCCTCTCCAAGGATTTCAGCAGACATGGCGCCTACCCTATCTTGTAAAGCATAAATAATTTAGTAAACCAGGCGATTTTTAAAAAAATCTTAGGACCCATTTTTGAGAAAATAGCAAAAAAATAAAAATTTACACGAAAGACATAGAAAATTTCACAGAACAGGGAGTAAATAAAAATTGAAAAGAGACAAATTTTTTGAAGTGTTGTTTTGTAATCAGAACGTTTCTTTGTTGAATAGAAAGTGTGATATCTTTTGAATGAGATCAATTTTAAATATCTAAATGCTATTATTTTTACAATGAATTGCTTTATTTATGTATAGCTAAACATATTTTTTTTCTATTTTTTAGTGATTTAATGATACTTTTTTGTACGTAAATCAATATTTCTAAAAGAAAGTATTTTTTTTAAATTTCAAGTTTTGTTCTGGTCGTAAATGAAAATGGAAAAATTTGGTTCAAATGTGGTTCTATTAATAAATTCTTTATAAATAAATGGTCATTTTTAAAATTTTGAGGAATGCAACTTAATGAAAAAAAATCTGGTGTGAAACACTCACACAACTTTCTCTTGCCAATGCAAATAATTAATAATAAACCTAACATTATTAATAAAATATTAGAAATAAACAAAAACTAACCTCAAAAACATAACCTTATTTTAATCATGAGTGAATGACGCAAAATGAAAATCGAACTCAATTTGGCTTAAAAAAAACGGAAAATCACACTTTCACACTAAACTAGGCTCTGTAGAGAAAAATGCTTTAAGTAAAAGTTGTAGGTCTTTTAATTTCCTATAAATTTTATTATATACACTTGTGTCATAAAATGAATACTAAGGCCGAAATCTTTAAAAAAACAATTTTTCACACGTTTTTGTGAGAAAAAAACAGAAAATCGCTAATTACCGCTAAACTAAGCGTTATACAAAAAAATGTTTGAAATAAAAGTTGTAGAATTTTACATTCTCTACAACTTTTATTATATAACGTTTTGCGCTAAAATGCATATTAAAGCCGCAATCTTAAAAAGAAAATGTTTTTACGTAAAAACAGCCTCACGCAGAATTTCAGCAAACATGGCGCCTACCCTATCTTGTAGAGCATAAAAAATGTAGTAAACCAGGTGATTTTAGAAAAAATCGTAGGACCAGTTTTTGAGAAAATCGCAAAAAAGTGAAAAATTATACGAATAAACTACTACTTCCGGTTGACCGATTTTGATGAAAATGTTCGTGTCGGGTCCGGTAGTGGTATGTAACTTAAGTTTCAAGTTCGTACGATGTTCCGTTCTTGAGATATTCTGTTCACACACACACACACACACACACACACACACACACACACACACACACACACACAGACCAATCGCTAAAAACATGTTTTTTGGATTCAGGGGGTCTGAAAACATATAGATCCGGTGAAAACTCGATTTCGAAAAATCGACATGAAAACAATACTTTCCTTCCTATATATTCATATAGGCAAGAGAAAGTAAAAAGTTTTTATTAGGTATAGAATGTCAGTACGCATGATCGTTAGAATCGCAGTTTTCATTGGGTTTAAGACTTTCAATTTAATGGACTTTCGCAACAACAGATATATCCATCCCTCAATTAGTCCATTAAATCGGGCACTTACTCAATATTGTAATACAGTAAGAAGTCTCTTATCCGAACGTCTATCAACCGGACGACCGGTTATCCGGATGCCCTTCAGGAAAAATTTGTAAAATACTGTTAAGTATGTACTATGCACATTTATGGATGTACTAATTAATTTCTGAATTTCGTAGACATACAAATTTAAAATACCATAATCATATTAAAACGTCATATGTGATAATGTATAAATGCTTTGTTTAATACGCAGAAAATGGAATGAAATGGGTGGAACAGCAAAGAGAATGTGACGCCGCTACAGTTTTAATTTTAAAACTACTTCGAGATTTGGCTGCCAGCAAGAGAGTTGCTTCCGTTAAACAAATATTTCAGATTTTTTTAAAAACTAATTTTGTGTAACACATTTATACTGTACATAATTATGATTTTTAGTGTTTTTAACTTATAGTAGTACTACATGTTCATTTATTTTGTGAAGTACGATTTAGTGAATTGTATGAGTACATAACACTTATGTATTTTGTAAATTTGTGTGTTTAATAAAAATTAAGTTACAAGTACAATAGTTTCGTGTACGTATTATAGCACAGTTTTCAGTTCTAGCTTCTATAACGTAAAATAAGTTCGGAAAATCTGTTATCCGGACAAATCAATTTACCGGACGATCAAATCCCCAATTGGTCCGGACGATCGACTTCATACTGTACTTTCTTACTCAATACATTTACTTAGAATTGAAAAAAAACCTGAACATAAATCTTACAGAGGTTTCGGTGGATCGCTAGCAGGCAACGTTCCGTCGTTTGTCCTTCTAACGCCGCCAACCACCTCATCTTCGTCATCATCTGTATCGTCATCATCTTCCGAATCCGAAACTAAAATACCAGCCGAACTACTCGAAACAACTGGCGCATTGCTATTACCACCGGATTTACTTCCGCCATTTTGATGCCGGCTGCTCGGGCCTCCACTGCTGGAACTGCTAGTTGGCCTTACCGCCAACTCATTCAACTGTTGCGCTATCATATCAAGATCCTAAAACAACAAACAAAATCTGGTGTGAAACACTTGCACAACCTTTTCTTGCCAATGTAAATAATAATGAACAACATAACCAAATTTTAATTATGAGTGGATGAAGCTAAATAAAAATCAACCTCTGTTGGACTTTAATTTTGATGAGCAAATACCGCTTAATTAACGGTTGTAGGTTTTCTTAATTTTCTCTAACATTAATTATACACACTTTTGCTCAAAAATGCATATTAAGGCGGTTATCATTAAAAAAAAAACTTTTTACCGATTCAATAAACATGAAATATCACTGATACAGAGAGCTCTACTAAGCTCTGTGGAAAAATGCATGAAATAAAAGTTGTAGTACTTATTATTTTATGTAACTTTAATTATATACACTTCTGCTCTAAAATTCAAATTAAAAACACAATCTAAAAAAAAAAGTTTTTGGGTTCAGGGGGTTCGAAAACGTGTAGATACGGTGAAATTTGATTTCAAAAAATCGACATGAAAACAATACTTTCCTTCCTATGTATTCACATAGGCAACAGAAAGTAAAATAATAAAAAGTTCATTATATAAATATAATTATTAGAACGGCGGGACAAAGTTCAAAACTCACTGAAGTACGTCATATTTTACAAAAAAAAATATGACTTTTCACAAACAAGTAAATATTTTGATGATTTTCTTTTTTATTTAGTTTATAATGACCTAGAGTATTCCTGTGTTGTATGTATTAAGTATTTGATTCAGTGAAAAATTAGTAAATCAATGTCAAAAGTGTAATTTTTTTTTGTTCCCGTTAAAATTTTGACATTATAATTTTTTATTTACTTTTGAGTTCATGTATCAAATTTTTAACGATATCAAAAGAAATTACAGAATCTTTTTAGTAAGACTGAATTTATTTTCATTACAAACTTAAAAATTGTATATTTGGTGATTGTTTTGAAAAAAGCTCGTAATTTGTTAAGAGTGGCCTGTGCGTTTTTGCATACCTATCAGTAAAAATCTTACACGTCAAAAAAAGTTAAAAGAACAAAACTTAAATGATATGTAATCTTGAAAGTTTTGTCTTATTTCATGATATCACCAAATACTTAATGAGAAACTAGACGATCTTACCACACACAGACACATATACTAACACACACAAAAATGTACATCACTACAATTATTGTTCTCAGTATATTTTAATTTAATTTTTTAAATACATACCTCAGGTCTCCTCGGAGGTAGCTATACACAAAATTCATTGCAACCACAGTGACAGAACAACAACAGATTGTACAAGAGATTGTGCAGAGAAAACATGAAAAAAAGAAGAAAAACAACGCAAAAATAAATAAAACAAAAATAATACGACCAAAACTTAAAATGATTAAACAAAATTACTGAACAAAAAATTGTCATTATTTTTAAAATTAGATTAATAAATGGACACAGCTGTAAAAAAGCAGACATATTTTTCCTTGGTACATTAACCCTTCTAAGCCGGAGAGCCCTTATGTGGTTATTAGATGACAAGTGTGTATGTATTCAACAGATTGTGTGATAGTGAAGGTCAATATATGCACACACCCGTAAACATTATAGTTAAATTGTAGCTGAAGTTATTTAGAAACACAATTAGGTTAGTGGGAAATTTTCTATTGATTTGTGAATGTTGGGATACTACTCAATTCCAGTTTTTTTTAAGAAAACTGTGTAAAGGCTGTATCTCATTTAAAAATAGTTATAACCACGTTTGAAAGCTTGAATGGTAAAGCTAGATAAATTGTTCAATGGTGCTATTGCAGAAAAACTGGTTGAATTGAATATAATCTGTAAAAGGAAATAAACGCTCAGAAATTCGTAGAATAGCCTATTTTCAGACATTCTTCACAATGGAACTAAATGTTCCAATATTATCTTTATAATTTTTTACTACATGCATGTGTTTACAAAATTCCATGCTTTCTTTCATATAATAACATATTTCATAAAAATAACTATAGGAATGGATCAATGACATCAGCTCAAAGAGAGAAATATTTACGGCCTGTTTACCACAGAATCCATATTCACTTGACTTGTACACACGCTTGAATAGCCGTTAAGTTTAGTAAGAGAAGGCATTAGATATATCAGATTTTTCGCTAGACCTTTTTCTAAAATAACAGACTAAAAAAAAAAAAATAGAAATATCTATTGTCTAATTTTGACAAAATGCACGACTTTGCATAAATTACAACAAATTTTTGGTAAATTCATTGTAACTGGTGTAAAAGAACAGAGTTTCATGTTTGTGTTTTTTTAACATCTCTCGAAGTTTATTAATGTCTCATAAAAATTTCAAATTTTTTGGATAAATAATGGCTAAAAAAAGCCAAGTCTATCGGTGCAGCAATATCGGAATTAGTGTTTGAAGAGTTAATATTCTAAAAAAACTATCCGTCGCACAAGGGTTAAATTTGAACTCCTCTTTGATAAGCAACATTCTACTGGAATTGGTAGAACTGCTCTTGAATGGGCACATTTGTGATTAATTGGAAGCAGTATGTGGTTAAGAGGAAAAAGGGTGGTTGTGCCGAACTTTTTTTATAAGAATTAATTTACTATAAGAATTAGAAAACAATGTTTTTACTATTTTTCAACGAAGTCTCCTTTATGCTCTACACAGTTTTTCCAATGTTTTGTAAGCTTGAAAATGCCTTCTTTACAGAAGTTTCAAAGTTGACTCATCAGCCAAAAAAGTTCTCAACTCAGTGATTCTTTCGAGGGCCCAACAAAAAGTAGTAAGATAAATCTGCACTGTACGGAGGGTGTTGAAAGGGTTTCTTAACATTCTGCGCCGCTCCGCATTTGGTGCTACTGTTAAACTGTAAATGTCAAAACACGCTCCCAAATAAATCCATTAAGCTAAGTTCATTACTGATAAAAAATTATGAAAATCGGTTACGCTTTACGGTAGCTAGAGCTCATGAAATATTCACGCGCATCAAAAATTGGTTGGTTACTACTCATATTTATGGCTGTAACATGCTAAAATTTCAGTATAGTATAAAATTATACATAATATGTTTTGAAGAAGAGTTTCGTGAATAAAACTGTTTTTAATTTGTATTTTGGATAACATTTGGCTGAAACATTGCAGTTTGAAATTTTTAATAATTTTTAAAAAAATCAAAAAATCTGAAAACTGGTAAAGGCCAGTAAAGAAATTAGTTAGGTTAGCAACTCCCGCGCCGCCATATTGCTGTGTTATTGAATAAAGGCATGACCTTACTTCAGTAAATAGTTGACTATACAAATACACCAGTCACAGGATGCAGTGTGGAAAGGAGGGGGAGAAAAGATTCCATGTTACAGCAAAGACAGAAAAAATTTACGCTCTCATAAACATCTGCATATCTCAGCCCAGCGTAAAGGTTCAATCTCTCTTCAGTCAATAATACACATCACTACAATAGGCCTACAGAAGTACCAACCCTAAAGATGAAATATTCCCAAAGCTACACGACCTGAAAGATTGGTGAAGCAAAAACTTAAGTATGGAACTTAAACCGCCTCATAGCAAGCACTATTAACTCATTTGTGCCCACTGTAGACATTTGTCGACTTGGCACTAATTTTTAATTTTTTTATTAATGAGTGGTGGAATTCGAGGGAAAATCGTTTTGTATTAAAGGTTGGTATCTACTACGTTGTAATCTTACACCGTTGTTCTTTTTCGCGCCATAACGTATTCGTGAACTAAACTGGAAAAACCACCTGCATTTTTCAACATGACACACCGCTCTAGGTAAGTACATATCGATCCTATTTAACATATAACTAACATAATTTTTGTTGTTCACGTATCTTAAAATATCACGTTTTAGTGCTATGAAGTCAGTTTCTTCAGTTAGGTGATAATTCGTTACTTACGGCCAGTCCAATTTTAACGTCTACATTTGTCGACAGTGGGTCTGAAGGACTATAGGTAAGAATCTAACACGCTTTGCTTATCCTTCGTTTTAGATTGGCCGTGGAAGAAATTGCTAGCTTATTGGAGGAAGATAATGATTTACTTGATGTTACCGTTTTTTTGAATCACCATAAAATGCTGTTCTGAGTGATGGAGACAGTGATGAAGAAGATGAACCAGTAGTAGACATAAACCATCTTTTCGGAAACCAACTACGTGCCGGTGCAGAATTAGTACGCAACAAAATATCAAACGAGGGTTTAGTGAACATCAGAAGTGGGGTTGAAGATGAAATAAGTTCTATACCGAGCGATATTGCAGATTTCCCGAATCCGAGTACATCGTCATGTCCTTCAGAAGTAAAAATAGTAAAGATAAATACCAGTAAAAATTCAAACAAATAAATATATGTAATAATAGACAATGGAAACAACATGATAAATATTGAAGATAAGTCTCAAGTAGAATTCACTCGACCAGATTTTTTGAATCAAGATTATTCACCTACAGAATTGTTTAACTGTTTTTATGTCGAGGAAATAATTGACACTATTATTCAGTATGGTGATGGAAAGAGAAAAAAAATTAAATTATCAAGAAATGATTCACGGCTCTATATTTCTATTTTGTTTTTCGGGCTACAATATTTTGCCACGTAGTAGGATTTACTGGGAGTGTTCGTCAGATGTATATAATTGTGCAGTATCAAGAGCAATGTCCCGGAATCGGTTTGATGAAATTATGAGGTACATGCACTTCTGTGATAACTCAATCTTACCAATAATGATCGATTTGGAAAAATACGAAATATGTGGACAATGCTGAATGAGCGATGGCTGAAATTTTTTCCTGGAGATGCTTACCTTGCTTTCGATAAATCGATGGTGCCTTTTTTTGGTAGGCATGGCGCCAAACAGCACATTCATGGGAAACCTATTCGTTTTGGCTTCAAAGTATGGGCAATTTGTACTAGATTGGGTAGTATGACGTGTTTTATGAGTTAGTTTGTAAACGTTCAGTAGAAGCTTACTTTTTTAGTGCGTATTATTTATCTTTACGTTTATTTATAATTATTGTAAATGCTGCTTTTAGGTTTATTTTTGTTTGTATTTTATTTCATGTTTTCATTTGTTTGTTTTATTTATGGAATATATCTGGTAATTACTCATGTGCCACACTTTCAAAAATACGATATTTTGATACTGATGTAATACTAATAATAATATAATTCTAATTAATGTTATTACTTTGTTGTATTTCAGCAAACGACTGTATTTATCAATTTTTATTTATATAATTAGAGAAAATCTGTAAATAATTGTGGTGTAATTAATTATGTAGGCATAAATTCAATTTATAACATTTATTTATAACTTATTATCGTCATAATATGTCATGTAGGCCTAATATATGGTCGCTAATTACGTACTATAAAATAAAGAAACGTAATAAATAAAGAGTTGAGAACATAAACATGTATTTTATTCCTACCATTAAAAGAAAATTGTGTACCGTCTCATTCCCACTGTCGACATTTGTCTACATAAGATGGCTAAACATTGTGTACTCACTCACGCTCACTGTCGACATATGTCGACACACGGAAAACTTAGTGAAAATTGGAAAGTAACGTAAAAAAATCATTAAAAATGTGACATGTCACTTTAAATACATATAACAAACAAAGTTATCAAGAAAAATAACCCAAAAAAAATTTGGGCTTAAATGAGTTAATAATAAATACATGGTGTTTTATATCAAATTTAACTAAGTTTCAGCGTGTGTATTTTGAGATATACATCCTGATAGCTTTCTTCATACGACCACTACAACTGCTCGAAGCATGCAACTACCCGGATCTCGAATATGCGGTTCTCGGCGCAGAAGGGTTAATGCATTTCGACCAATCCGTCCTTTATTAGGCTGTATGACGCCTGGGGTTGTCATGAAGAAGAATGACTTTCCTGAATGAAATACCCAGTCTTTTGATTCTGTACGCAGCTTTCAATAACTCCAACAGCTGGTAGAAGGCAGAATTCACTGTGCACTGATTGTGTACGAAAATCAATGAGTAAAACTCCCCTTTGGACTCAAAAAAAAAACCAGTCACAAACACTGTTCTGGCAGAGAAACGGGTTTTGGCATCATTGAGACTTGATCATGGTTGTCGACTGACACGAAAATATAAATATAAATACAAAATAAATATTACCATTGGTTTAAAAACGTGAGAATTTCGCTGTTGTTGCTGCTGTGATTGAGAAGACTGTGAAGATTGCTGACCTGATAATTTCTGTTGTCTATCTTCACGAGGTGGCGGAGGCAACGGTCTAGAAGGCGGATGTGGATCTGGTACAACTGAAAACATTTCATTCCATTTAACTTCCCGAGTTCAAAACTAATAAAAAAAATTCACAATGAAAATAGAGTAACGTTGAGTAATTAAACCCTTCATCAATATAACAGCATAAGTAGAACTTGATACACTGATGCTAAAAATTCTTAGACCCTTTACAAACCGAATAGTTACTACATTTCTGTAGTACTTATTTATCCAGATAAATTGTAATCGTGATAAAAAACAATCTGAAAAATTAAAAATCCGGATAAACCAGAAACGATAGATCAATAAAAATAAAATATAACGGGGGAAAAATTATTGTTTATTTACACTTTTTTGGACAGAAACACAGTGAAATTTTAATATTCTTTGCTTTACTTTTGTAATGTTTAACAGCTTGACTCCCATGGACACTTATACATCTCTCACTAGATCCGTAAAATTTACTTTTGAGAGACTGATCTGTCTCTCACGTAATAGTGTTCTTAATAGAATCATGAGATGGATTGGATGCTTGTTTGCATTGAATACATACTGAGCTATTAGATATGAGTTCATAAAACATTTCCTCAGTCATGATTCGTGATTTACTTGATCCGATCGAGTCAAAAATAAGTCTGTGAAACTTGACAGATTATTATTAGTACTATTACATAATATTGACTATTATTACAGTTTATTATTGCATTATTAATCATGTTTTAACCCGACGAGAACTGCAATTTTAACGATTACGCGGACTGTCATTTTACACCTAATAATAACTCTTTTATTTCTTTCAGTTTCATTCCTAAAAATTGCAAAAAATTACCATTTATTTATAAAAAATTTGTTATTAGAACCAAATTTTTCTGTTTTCATTTACGACCAGAATAAAAAGTGATAATTTAAAAAAAAAATTCTTATAGAAATATCAATGTACGTACAAAAACGTGTTACTAAATCACTAAAAAATACAAAAAATATGTTTAGCTATTGCAAATTGATAAGACGCATTCAAAAGATATCACACTTTTTGTTCAACACAGTAACGTGCTGGATGAAAAAAAAATCCCCTCAAAATAATATGGTCTCTTTAATTTTTATTTACTCCTCTTCTATGAAAGTTTCTACCTCTTTTCCGCACGTTGTTTTGTGTATTATCCTTTTCTTAACATGATAGCATAAATCAAAATATGTTATCGTTTATTTTGACGCTAATTGTAAGGTTTAACAGAGGGATAGGTGAGACGAGTAGGGTTAACCTTCTTTGTTCGGTTTAGGATGGATCACTTTAGTCAAATTTAGAAAGCTTCTTTCTTTTCATATTCTTTAGCTTGATGTTCTGCCAGTATGCCTTCATTCGGGCTGATCTTACTTGCCGAACTTCCTCTGAAACGGCTGGTTTCTTCCTGCTTGGGTTTGTTCTCCCATCTGATTTAGTTTCAAATCTACTTTCCTTATTTCTTAAGATTTTTAATATTTCTGTTTTGTTTTTTAAATCATCGAAAGTTAATCTGAGTTCGATCATGTCTTCTTTGACATTTTGGATCCATGCTCCTGATGTTACCATTGGAAAGAGTTTTCTTATCATCTTGTTTAAAATTCTGCCTTTAGGTGTTCTGATAAGATGTCCAAGAAAAGATTTCCTTTTCTTCCTTATTGTATCTGTTATGGGTTCGTTTTCTTTATAGACTTGTTCGTTTGTTAGAATTCTCCATTGCCCATCTACTTTGTTATTCTTTCCTATGCAGGTTCTTAGGATTCGTCTTTCGAGTTTTAGAACATAGTCTATTGCTTTTGTCTTAGTCACTTTTGCTAATGTTTTGCTGCCATAAGTAACTTGTGGTTGTATGACTGCTTTGTAGTGTTTAATTTTTGTTTGTATAGATAAGCATTTTTTGTTGTATACGTTTTTGGTTATTTGTTGTGATTTAGATAATTTTTTTCAGTCTCTTCCTACGCTATGTTTTCTGTATTGTGGTGTGTAATTTGTTTCCGTTTATGTTGACTGAATTTATGCAGTGTCTCTTGAGCCATCATTTTAGATTTTTCATAAGAGATTTTTAATCCAACTTTTCCTGCTAATTGTTCTAGGGTTTCTATCTGGTGTCTAGCTTCCTTAACACTCTCTGCCAGTAAGGCCAGATCATCCGCGAATCTTAGACAGTTTAATCTGATGTTATCTTGTTCCCATCCTATTCTGATGTTCTTAGGATTCAGTTTGTACCACCCTCGCATGACAAATTCCAGTGTGCAGTTGAGGAGCAAAGGTGATAGTCTTATCGCCTTGTCGTAGTCCTTTTTTTATTTCTAAACTTTCTGATAATTCGCTTTTAAAGATGACTTTAGATTCTGTGTTTGTTAGTGTTAATTCGATCATTTTGACCAGTTTTGGGTGTAAGCCAAAATGTCCTACGATTTTAAGGATAGACAGTCTGTGGATACAATCGTAGGCTTTTTTAAAGTCAATAAAAGAGATTATTAGTTGCTTGGATTTTTCATTTATTTATTTACATATTTTGATGTAAATTGGTAAGTTAAATATTATGAATCCGACCAAGTTAATAACACGGTAGGTATTTGTTAAATTAATGCGCCGGATGTAAGAATATTTTTTTAGTCTAGTTATTACACGCCACCACTACAAATGCAGCAGTAGTGAAACACTCATTCATTCTACCACTACTAAAACAACGCACTGCATTCTTTCCAACTACACAGAACTGGGACTCAAGCAATATAATGAACTGCATCTACAGAGTGATTAATTTGTCCTGTTACCCAATTGTTAATGTCTGGTAATTTTTTTCTAAGATAGGAAAATTTTGTTTTGCGACACAAAGTTGGTAGCCCTACTTAACCAGTATAGATATGGAAGTGTGAGTTGATTCTCCTCAAGCTGTGTAAAATTATGTGTCATTTCCAGTAATGTTACGAACAGAATGTCTTTTAACCTCGAACAATCGCTTGTTTAAATCTGGAAGCTGAAGCTCTTGGATTAATTGTACACGATACGGATAATATTTCAATTTTTTAATAGCTTTCTGAACACTTGAATACCACAAACCAACTTGCAAGGAAAGTTTTCTTAAACTTTTCCAAGGAGGATTAAGCAATCTTGTTTTCACATTCTCTAAAACTCCTCTCCACTTCTCTCTATCACCGGATGATGGTCCAGTGACCTCATTCATTGATCTTTTGAGAAATATTAATAATGTGTCAACAGAACAAAGGTTGCAACATTACTGACTTTATAAAAATAAGATTATTTTGATAATTAATTACAATGACACAAGAAAGTTGTAAGAGTATTTCACATCAGTTTACTCACCGATCAATCTGTTAGGAATCGGTGGTCTGGAAGGTGGTCCTGGTTCTGGTATTTCTTCCCGTTCATTTTTATCTCTGCTCTGCTTTGTCTCTTTGCTTTCATTCTGCGTTAACGTCCTTCCCTCCTATAAAAACAATAAAAAAAGTTAACATTAACATTGTTTTTTTATTGGACAGTTTAATGTAGCCCGGTAAAAGCAAGGTCATTTGGCATGACAGAGCGTGACTTCAATGGTAAACTGGCTCAACGCCATGGTATTTGTACACAAATATTTTAATACATGTATTCTACACAAAACTGTACACAAATATTTAATTTATGAAAAGCCTGGACGGAGTGACGGACATTTAAAAACCACATTAACGAAAAACTGGCTAAAATCTGAGTACTCTTTATGCGTAAATTGCTGCATCTCCGACTAGTTTCAAAATAAAATAATTAAGTCAAACCAATCAACGCAGGAAAGAACAGGCTTTAATTTAGTGTAGTGTTCAAAAATATTTGATATGTTTTTTTAAGATAAAGCTCTTCAAACCAATGCAGAAAGGTGAAATGGCATGCCTCAAGCGCATGCGACATCGCACGAGTGTGGACATAGCTACTGGGTGGTAAATACTGAGCATACTGACACACCTTTGAGAAAAATGAAAAGGCCGGAATATGAAATGATCTGCGAGTGGATTAAAACTGCATGGGCATGGACTTCACCAGTTAGTTTCAAAAAGCTTCCTGAAATTTCTAATGCGCTTGATGGCTCAGAAGATGACACACTTTGGGACAAAAATCCTAACACAGGTTTTAACACCGATGGTAATGACAAAGATAGCGACACGAATACCGACATGAGAGTAACTTTTTATAGTTGAGCACTGTTTTAGTTTATTGTGATACGTAGAATGAAAATGTACCTATTCTCGCAAGAGAATTATTCAGTTATGAAGATTTTTCAACGTGTACAAATAAATTGGTAAGTTTCCATTTTCATTTTATTTTTGAGTTTTAATTTTTTCTGAAAGTACCTTCGAAAATTGGGTGCGCGGTACATTAACCCGGTTCAAACTGTTGATCTTATTTTAGGCCATGCACAAAATTGATGGTGGTGGAGACAACAAAACAGGCTACAGCTAGATCAATATAAGTCAGAAACCAGTAAATATTGTACTTTTCTAGTAGGGAATTCTTTAACGCATCTAATGATATGTAACGACGAGATGAACCCGGGACTCAGTGTGGGCAATGCGCTACTGCTACCGTACTACGTACATTTCTAAAAACATGCAACTGTGTAGTACATATAGTTTATTTTTTGCTTCTTCTTTACAACACTTCTTAACATTTAAAATAACATTCCATTCGTTTTACCCTGCTTTTAACTGGTCAACATGATAAACTTATAATACATGGATAGATAACTAATTTATAAACAACACTACTGAATAATGAATAAAATGTGAAGAATTAAAATGAAAAGAAACGGAATGAATTTTAACAAATTAAAATACTTTTATTTGTATAAATGTAGCCTAAAACGTAAAAACAGAATAGCCAAATCAAAACAATATTTCCTTTACCACTTGTCGCGTAATAAAACAAGGACTGTGTATTGAACTACGAGTGTCAGTATGTTTTTAGGATTGTAATAGAGAAACTGGGCATGCGCAGTAGATTGTTCCCCTCTTACACTTCGTCTCAAACAAAATTCACTTCGTGACTAACCATCAGCAATAGTGTTTACAGAAATAGAATATCATAAAAGGGAAAGTTTTCATTCCCTCTGTAGTGTGTATGTAGCATTGATTGTTTTGAATGGAAGTTCATCCAGCTCGTATGTAAGTCAACGTACATGCATGTTCTTTAGTTTGTGTTGAAGCTATCACGATTCTACAATAGAATTTGCCCTTGGTGATATTAGACAAGTTCATTTTACTGTTCAGGAGGGAGTTTACAATCACCCAATCAAAAGATTTAACACTTTGCAAGGTTACAAGGTAATTGTAACGGCTCCCCTCTTACCGTATGTAAAGAATTGTTCAAAAAACGTTGTTTTAAAGAAAAGAATGTCCTACATGGACTTGCTTACAGCTATAACCGAAATGTAATAATGGCTCTGTGATGTCACCGTAAAGAATGTAAAATACCATCCCTTCACCTTCCAAAATGGACTGATTTTGAACATTTTGTAACTTCGTCTTTGTAACTTCATGGAAATTTAAATGAAAATTAAACATTAATTCAGTAAACTCTTTTCTACAAAACATGTTTCATAATTTTTTTTCTAAACTGAAATTTAAGCCCGTTATAGTAAAAAATCTAAACACAAAAATTTTTGTGGATGAAAATTTTGCGCCCCTAATGCAAAGAATTATGACACAATTTTCATGTTATATTCAAAAGGGGCGAAGAATTATGACACAATTTTCATGTTATATTCAAAAGGGGCGTACGTATTATATGAATCAGCCGTATTTTTTTCAGAATTTTTCATTAGTAATGACATTGATAAAACAGTTATTTTGAGAGCACGTTTTGACTTTTGCAATCCTTTTGTTTTACGAGAAGCAGTCCATGCCGTAAGAGTTAAAGATAGTATAATATACTAGTTACCTATATAAAAACTTACTTGAATCTGTTGGAAATTTCTCCTGAGTGTGTTATCGCCAGGAGCTTGAACGATCGACGATGGTTCACCAGCGACCGGCTGTTCATCATCTTCATTCTCACTACCGCTATATCGATAATCTTCCCTTTCTGTACACAAAAAAAAATCTGGTGTGAAACACTCACACAACTTTCTCTTGCCAATGCAAATAATTAACAATATAACCTAACACTAGCAATAAAACATTAGAAATAACAAAACCTAACCTCAATAAACATAACCTAATTTTAATCATGAGTGAAAGACACAAAATGAAAATCAACCTCAGTTTGACTTAAAAATACAGAAAATCACTCTTTCACGCAAAACTAGGCTCTGTAGACAAAAATGCTATAAATAAAAGTTGTAGATCTTTTAATTTCCTATAAATTTGATTATATATACTTTTGTCGTAAAATGCATACCAAGGCTGAAATCTTTAAAAAAATCAATTTTATTACACGTTTTCATGAGAGAAAAAAACAGAAATTGCTAATTATTGCTAAACTAGGCGCTATAAATAAAAATGTTCGAAATATAAATTTTAGTATTTTAAATTCTCTACATACTTTTGTTTTGTGCTAAAATGCATATTAAAGCCACAATCTTAAAATACAATTTTTTTACGAGAAAACAGCCACCCCAAGAATTTCAGCTGACATGGCATCTATTTTATCTTGTAGAGCATAACATTTAGTAAATAAGGGGATTTTTAAAAAATCGTAGAAGCCGTTTTTAAGAAAATCGCAAAAATGTTCGTGTCGGGTCCTCCTAGTGGTATCTAACTTAAGTTTAAAGTTTCAACTTCGCACGATGTTCCGTTCTTGAGATATTCTGTTCAAACACACACAGACCAATCGCTAAAAACATGTTTTATAGGTTCAGGGGGTCTGAAAACGTGTAGATCCAGTGAAAACTCGATTTCGAAAAATCGACATGAAAACAATATATTTTTCTTCCTAATTTAAAATTTTATAACAAATTTATAACGTGCATTTACAGCAGTTCATGTAAGAAGTTTGATAACTTAATACAGCACAGTTCTATAATTTTATTGTCCTGATTACCCAAGTTAAGTTCATATATTTTTTGTGTTAACCCATCTCTCCCTTATTTGTATAAGCGTCTGTCATTTTTATATTTTTGGCAGTAAAGTGTACTTTTGTTAATTTGCATTGTAAATAAACATGGCATCAACGTGTAGACATTTTACAGTAATGGAAAAAGCCCACATTATTCGGCATTTGGAAAACGGTGAAACGAACTGGGATTTTGCATGTGATTCAACATTGGACACTCCACAATAGCTGCAATTGGGAAAAACAGGGGAAAAATTCGGAACAGTTTTGAAGGTAAAGAGTAATCAAAGAGACTTAGACTTTCTCAAAAAATAAAAAAAGACGAAAAAGCTCTTTTAAAGTGGTTTACTTTGCAACGGGCAAACATGACCGTACCTAGACCTTTGCTACAAGAAAAGACCATTGATTGCAGTGGTCGGAACCAGATATTGGAGGTCACAATGTCCGATACTGTAGCTTTTTATCATTATATTAAATTTACTGAAATTGACAAAAAACGCCATTAACAATCACCGAAACGCATAGTGTCTTCACAGAAGACACTTTTCAAGCAGAGAGCAGCATCGACCATACAAACATTTTCATTTGACAAGTATGCATAAAACAAAACACCAAGCGTTTGCGAGTATATCCCACCATTCCTCGTCGTGCAAGGTTTAAATTTTTTTATTCACAAACCAAAAACTAAGTGTTCTTATTTTCAACCACCATCCATTTACAGGATTTTAATGAAAATTAATGCACCCTTTCAAAGGTTAAGGCCAAACTGTAAACAAAGAACTTTATGATGAAACTCTTCAAAGCCAACAAGACATTAAGATGAAAACGTCCAAAACAATATGTTTGGCACAGCGCATGGAATGACCATACTTCAAAACGGTACTTCCTTGAAAAGCACACCTCATATAAATATTCAGAGATATTCTAGGTCAAATGAGTCCGCCATAAGGAACTTCTCTTCAAAGCTTTCACATCCCATACACAATTACAACAATAAAGTAATTAAATTATTGGAACAATGACAATACCCACCTTTTTCTTGTTTCCTCTTTTTACATCGATCAATGTGATCTTTCAGTTGAATCCTGACTTGCCGCTCCGTTGGCTGATCTCTGATGAAAGCGTGCTTCAGCAGCTGTTCCGTGTATGGTCGTTGATGGTAATCCTTCACTAATACTGTCTCTATGAAACCTGATCAACAAAAAACCAATACACAGGATAATGTTAAATAAAACTTTAGTTCTACTTTTGTTATCAAATGCATATTAAGGCCACAACGTTAAAGAAAACTACAATTTTTACAGATTTCAAAAAGAAAATCACTAATAATGATGCTAAACTAAAAAATGCGGACCTTTTCCATTATTTCACATCCCACCATCTATAGCCTTAAAGTCGCCTTGTGTAAACGCAGCTTTATTGTTATGACTGATGACTCCCACTCACTACAATTGATATTATAGATATTGTTTGCATGTTTATAAATACACATCAGTTAGTTGTTTGCTTTGCACGTGTTCTGTTCAATACATAATGAATCTTTTGGAATTGGCTCCTATTATTTCTACTAAGGAAAGAGCTATAAGTTTCCTTCAAGAGAAAGGAGTATTGCATAATCCGCGCATTTGTTTAAATGGACACGATATGATGAACACCACTGGCCAGGATCGTTGGGTGTGTAATAAAGCAATCTACAGAATAAGTAAACCTCTAAGAAGCGACACAATTAATTAATTAATTAATTTGTGAAACTTGTAAAAGAATGAAGGAAAAAACAACCAAAAATATAATGAAAATGAAAACAACTGAAAATAAAAGAATCAAGCGATTGCGAATCGAACAGTACAGAGCACGTGCAGGCCGTTGCTGGGTCAAACAGTAAAGGTGCATTCACACGACATTTTGATGATGTGAAATAACGGAAAAGGTCCAAAAATGCTTGAAATAAAGAATGTTAATTTAAAAAATTTTTTACAACTTTTGCTTGTATACACTTTCACTCCAAAATGTATATTAAGGACGCAGTCTTCCACCCATGAATGTCAGCAGACATGTTGCTTAATTTACCCACTATTGAGAAAATCGCTCAAATAAACTTCTACTTACAGTAAATCAATTTTGATAAAAATGCTTCTGTTGAGTCAGCTTGTGAAGCTTAAATTCCAAGTTTTAACCTTGTACAATTTTGATTTTGCAAAATTTTGTTCACAAACACATGGGAGAAAGCACAGGAGGGAGGGGAGACTAATTGGTAAAAAATGTTTTTGGTTTAAAGGGGACCTGAAAACCTGTATTTCTGGTTCTCAATTTCGAAAAATTGACATGAAAACAATACTTTCTTTCCCTATAGGTATTCATATAGGCCAAGAGAAAGTACTTAACAATAATTTATTTAGTAAAATACGAGGGCTATTCAGAAAGTAGGGAACGTTTTGTAAATAAACAAAAACTATGTAAAAGAAAAATTTTTTATTATATACATCTGAAAGAGTGACTAAAATACTACTTTTCTACATAGTCACCAAGCAAATTGAGGCACTTGTCATAGCGGTGGACAAGCTTCAAAATTCCTTTGTCATAGAAATCCGCCGCCTGCGACCGCAGCCACTCAGTGACGCGCGCCCGGAGATCCTCGTCGTCGTCGAAGCGCTGTTGCTAGCCAGATTTTCATTCTTGGAAACAAGTGAAAATCACTCGGTGCAAGATCAGGACTATAGGGTGGATGAGGGAAAACCTCCCATTTGAATGAATCAAGGAGTTCTTTTGTGCGGTTTGCCGTGCAAACCGCACGGCAAATCCGTGATTCGATTGTATACGCGTAGTGTTTTGACTTTGTGGTCGCTTTGTTTGTGCAGTTATTTGCCAGTGACATTTATAAGTTCTTTTTCGTTTTATATTTTCTGTGTTTTTGACAATTTAACGTACAAAATGAGTGATACTTATGACAGAAGGACAATAAACTTAGTGAATGAAGTACTTGCTGAACCTTACTCTGACACTTCAGATGTAGAAGATATTTTCTTTCCAGCCAATACCGATAATTCTGGGGTAACTATCCTGCATGAACGTCTGGTTGAACCTGTTTTTGATTCTGGTTCAGAGGGTGAACTGGATGATAGTGATGAGGATCCAGATTTTGATCCCTGTTATTGTACAGATAGTTCATCTGATAATGATGAGTTAGACATTAGGTTGCCTGTTATTGATATTGAAGATATAAATGACCCTAGTCCTTCAACTAGTGGAGTAACTAACATTACTAGGTTATCAGATAGTATAACAGATAAAACTGTTAGGCCTACTAAGAGAAAAAGGGTTATGAAACCATCTGACATGGATTTAGGCTGGTCTTTCACTGATGACCAACCACAAATTCTAGTATTCTCTAGTGAGCATAGTGGTATTGCAGCTGCTATAGATGCTACATCAACTCCAATGGATGTATTTACTTTGTTCTTCCCAGAGACAATAGTAAAATCACTGAAGTCAGAAACAAATAGACTCTAAATCTATTACTGACAAACTGAAGCGGTCTAATAAACTAGCAGCAAATAGTATGTGGAGCAAGTGGGTAATGCTAAAATTACATGAAGTATACATATTTTTTTCTGTTATACTTCACATGTGTGTTGTTCGTAAATCTAAAATCAGAGACTATTGGTGTACAGATAGTTTTATGAACACACCTTATCCTGCTTCTGTTATGTCCAGAGACCGCTTCCTAGCCATACTTTCTAATTTTCATGTAAATGACAATGCCAAGTACATTCCATATAACACAGATGGTCACGACCCGATGCACAAAGTAAAACCATTTCTAGATCATATGCTTTCAGTGTTTCCAGCTTCCTTTTCTCCATTTGAAAATCTGACGATTGATGAAGGCATTTGCGGTTTTCGGGGTCGAATAAGGTTTAGAATTTATAATAAAAATAAACCAGACAAGTATGGCATAAAGATGTACATTCTGTGTGATTCAGGAAATGGTTATGTTCTGAGACTTGAAGTTTATACTGGTAAAGGAACAAATAATTCAATAATAAGCCTCTTTCAAAGATTATTGTCTGGGTATCTTGGTAAGGGACATACGGTGTTTACAGACCGATTCTACACTTCACCTGCTTTATAAGATTTTTTGTGGCAGCATAAAACGAAAGCAGTTGGCACATGCATGCGTAATAGAAAAGAACTGCCAAAGCAAAATGTAGTTGATAAAACACTAAAAAAATCAGAGGTAGTGTGTATGAGAAGAAACCACTTGTTGTGTCTCAAGTGGAAAGATACTCGAGACGTATTGATGTTGTCCACCGTACACAAAAATACAACAACTGAAGTTCAAGTGCGCTCCAAAGGTGGCATGATCATGAAATCCAAACCAGATGCAGTATTAGATTACAACAAAAGTAAAACTGGTGTGGATAGAAATGATCAGATCATTGCATACTATCCTTTCAAGCGCAAACAGATGAAGTGGTGGAAGAAATTGTTTTTTCACTTTTTTATGATGTCCATAGGTAATGCCTTCATATTGTATCATGAATCACGGCCGCAAGACATGAAAAAAAAATGCCATTTACATGATTTCATTGTTGCAATTGAGAAGGGTTTGGGAGAGAAAGGTGGTGTTATTGCCCAAGAGAGAACACCAACTGCAGTTGCGTCAAATCGCCTTATGGGTCGACATTTCCCGGATAAAATTCCGCCAACTGAGAAGAAAGCACAGCCTACAAGAATTTGTAAAGTTTGCTCTGAGAAGAACAAAGCTGCAACTGGAAAGGCTGGAAGGAAAGAAACAACCTGGTACTGTCCAGACTGTAATGTAGCATTGTGCATACCAGTGTGTTTCCGAGTATTTCATACAAAGGCTAATTATGTGTTGTAAAATACTTTAATTTTTATCTTAGTACTCAAACATTTTTAGTGTGTAGTTTATTTCATTTCCTTTCTCTAAAATTTATATAAACTGTTTTTTAGTAGTGTTTAGTGTTGTAAAACTAAAAAACTAAATAGTGTGTAGCATGTAATGCTAGCAGTACACTATTGCCGAATGATTCGACGAATATTCGGGCCAAGTCGCGACAACGAATCTCAGCGAATGTTCTACACGAACTAACCCAGTACATACTCGTCTATATTCGTGAAACCTCAGTTCGATCGTGTCATCACATAATTCAACGTAGATCAGAAAATGGATTTTGATGTAGGGGTTGCAGCGGCTTTTTATATGTACAGTTATGCGTACTACAAATACGTACATTCATGCATACCACCAGAAAAAAATTCATCGGAAAAGGACAAGGTAAACCCAGCAATTATTATTTCGTCTAAACATTGTTATTAAATATTTTCTAAAATATGTGACTAAAAATAGTGACTAGCAAACGTTTTTTTATAAGATTTGGTAGCAATAAAAAATAAATATAAAATCGTATTGTAGGTCTACTCTATAGATAGATAGACTTACTATGTAGGTCTACTGTAGACTAAACCAAAATGAGTAATACTGTAGTAACAGTAAAAAGAACAAACTGTTGTTTTTTTTTTAGTTTCTTTTTACCAGTAGGCTTATATTTAAAAACTTCCGGTCTTTCGCCGGTTGTTTTGACTGAAGGCCCTGGTAATTTAAGAGTGAATCATGATTAGATTTGATTTTGTATAAGTAGGTAATGAATAAAAAGTAAATAAAAAGTATGGTGTAGAGGCACGGAATAATGTAGCCCGAATGAAGGCGAGTGTGTACTGCTAGCAGTTTGCCCCACTTCGCTCTCGTTATTCGTCTGTATTCGTCCCCTTTGATTCGTGCAAAGTACCGACTCCAGACCGAACTAAGGCCAATACGAACCATGACGAGGCGAAGTGGAACGAATAACCACAAATACACCGAGTACACTATCGTATTCGCCTGACTTCGCCTACATTCGGCGATAGTGTACTGCTAGCATAACAATTTTTTTTTTCATAAGTTTTTGGTGAATATTTGGATAACTCTCATAAATTTGGTAAGTACAATAACTTTAATGTAAATTAATGGTAATAAATTTTCATATTTTTTAATCAATTTGATGCCAAAATCATTAAGATATGTTAGAAATTAAATCTTTTAGAATTTTTTTAAGTTTACTCTAAAACCCCCAGGATACCGTGATATACCACGTTCTTGTAGCTCAGGCTTCAAAGTGTTAAAATTCAGGATTTTTTACAGCTGGTGTGTGTGTGTGTGTGTGTTTTTCATTGTTTAACGTCAGACTGTTCTGCAATAACTGCTAATGCAGATGGAGAAGGATGAAATGATTTTTTGTAACGTATGAAAATATCCCGTGCCTGAATGGGATTCGAACCCAAGACCGGGTGTGTGTGTGTGTGTGTGTGTGTGTGTGTGTGTGTGTGTGTGTGTGTCTGATTTTTTAGTATCTTGTAAATGAAGTTTTCTAAAAAATTTCAAAATAAAACCCTTATTTATTCAATAAATTTTATCTTAAAATATTTTTTTTCTCTTCCAATTTTTTGAATATTGAAAATCTACACACACACACACAAAAGATCTGATTGTGTTGAACAAGCTGTAGTAGTTTTTGAGAAAAATGTACACGAAGTTAAAAAATATAAACATCGAGAAAAACGCATTTGAAAACTGACACACAACAAAACTTGATGTCCATCAAAGTTGACAAAATGACAGGTTAGGTTATAATGAATGTATGAAAAATCAAGTGAGCCACTGCCACCTTGTTAGAGAAAAGAATGTTTTTAACTACAAAAATTAAAATGATAGAAAAGAACAGCTCTAGAATCACAAAAAAATCATGGTAATGATTTTACCATGAAATAGGCAAACTCCAGCCAGACATGAAGTTTTAAAAAAAATTAATAAAAATATCTCTAGTTGTCATAGAAGCATAATTCAGGTACCATTGGGAAAGAAAATTTTAAACTATAATTTTAGACAATAACCTGAAAATTGATTTAAAGATTTTTTTCGATTACTACTCCCCTTAAATGACTGAATCATTTAAGAACAGAAGAGGTAGAGGTGTAAAAGACAATAGTCAAGAGTGATCTCCTCTGAAAGAAATTAATTTCATTCATACATAGATGCTTTTCAAAAGGCCTGGCGTGGTGATAAGCATACTTTACAACTCAATGAGGAAGGCAATGGTAAACCACCTCACAACTCGTTTTACTTAGTAAAACCTCTAGAGGTTCACCCCTCTGTTGATAACCTAAACAACAACATACGTACAAGAAAAAAATAATTACCATGAAATTTTTTAGCCCATTTTTTTGATTTAAGCCTCGGAGGTTGATTGCGTGGTATCAAGAATAAAGCCCTCATTGGATGAAGATCACACAAGGGCGGCTGAGATTCGGCCATTTCCAAAGCGGTGATTCCTGCAATCAACAATAAAATGTGTAAATACTCACAAACTTTATCACTCTTATCACGAACTTTGAAATAATTTGCAGGTATGCTTATCTTTTCCAATAACTTTGTTACTTATGATCGGATTTTTGTTCACATTAAAAAGCTAAATATGTTTAATTGATGTAAAAAATTTGATAAATCCAATAATATTCAAGATATTCAAGAACAAAATAACTGAAATGGTCACAATTTTGACACTTTTTAATCTATTAAAAAAGTTAATTTACAAAACTTCTTCTACTCTTCAATGGTTAGGCATTTCTACCTGTTCCAACAGGAGAAAATTGCACAAATAAACTGCTACTTCCAGTTGACCAATTTTGATAAAATGTTTGTCAGGTCTTCACGAAGTACCTAACTTAAGTTCCCAATTTTTTGAACACAGAAGCCAGCCATTAACACACATATTTGCCATGCAATCTTGGAATACTACATATTTACTGGCATGTTTGCCAAATTTCCAATTTTCTTTTAACTTGTAGATTTTTGTTTTTGAGTTATTTCGGCTCAGGACACCTGAAAAATTGTATTTAAGGTGAAAACCTGATTTAGAAAAATTGGCATGAAAAGAAAACTTTTTTTAACGCACGTTTCATATAAGGCAAGAGGAAGCAAAACATGGCTAACCACCATATAAAAACATGTCTTCCACTTATTTAACCCTTTATAGGGCAGTACTTCGGGGAAAATATACATGTAAAATGTTAAATTTTGTTTTTTTAACCCACCGGGTTGGTCTAGAGGTAAAGTCGTCGCCAAAATCAGCTGTTTAACAGCTGATTTTCGGAGATGAAGGTTCCTGGTTCAAATCCTAGTAAAGGTAGTTACTTTTATATGGATTTGAATACTAGACAGTGGTAGCCGGTGTACTTTGATGGTTGGGGTTCAATTAACCATACTCTCTCAGGAGTGGTCGACCTGGGTCTGTACAAGACTACACCTCATTTAAACGTCATACACATCATCCTCATCTCATTGGGTCATGGGGTTGCTTACTGTTCTGAATTGAACAGATTGCAACGTACACGCATAAGAAATTAAAAAAAAAAAATGTTTTATAGGGATTTGACTAATGTATTCTAGTGCCAAAACAGTAACATATTTCTTTTTTTTATGTTAAGCCATGGTAAGTATACTTACCAAGGAACATTTTGTGAAATGGGAATCACATAAAGTTTAGAGATAAGAATGCTTATTAAAACAACTTGTAGTCCAATATAACAGAAAAATGTATAGAATAACTTATCTCAACTTTATAATATTAGCATGAATGTTCGCTTTCCCGTAAAAAAAATCAAATTTTCTAAGCACTGTACAAAAGTACCAACAAAACAACATGGTTGCGTACGCTGTTATGAATCTTCACCACATTCCTGTAACTCATGAAGCAAATGGTCGCTGCGCACTAACTTCAAAATGTGGATAGCCTACTTACCAGAAAACATCTATTAAACCATAAAATGCCAATAGGGTTCAACAGCATAGCTTATTCTTAAAAAAAATCAACCTTATTGCCAATTGTAAGTAACGGGTGATTCAAAAAGAGCACCGGTTTTTAAAAAGGCTGGTAAATTTTTGTTTATCGGTTGGCAACATTGTTAGACCTCATTTCTATTTCGGAGAACATTCCGATTGACGATTCAGTTGTAGTTTCTCTTGTTCGCAGTGTAGTACTCTCGCAGTCTGTGTCTAACCATGGAGAAGTTTACTATTGCACAACGAGTGTTAATCGTCAAAACATTTTACCAGAGTGGAGAGTCATGCGGCTACTGTCAGGCGACTTCGCGGTACTCTAGGACGTAATGAAGCACCGAATGAATCAACAGTTCGCAGGCTTATGAAAAAGTTTTTTGAGACGGATTTTCAACAGTCGACCTTAAAAGTTCTGAACGTCGTCGTTCTGGCCGAACTGAGCAGAACGTTGCGTTGGTTCGTGACGGTGTGGCTGTTAGCCCAGCAAAATCAATACGTCGCCGTTCTCAACAATTGGGTTTACGATGTTCTTTTGTACGGAGAATTCTTCGGTACGATCTCCAATATCACCCATATAAAATTCAGTTTCTGCACGAGAAACAATGTTGTTGCTCCGTGAACGGTTCCAGGATCGCATCATTTCTCGTAATTCCGACCATCAATGGCCACCAAGGTCGTGTGACTTGACGCCTTGTGACTTTCCTCTTTGGGGTCATCTGAAGTCATTGGTGTATGCCAATAAACCCCGAAACATCAATGACTTGAAGGAGGAAATTCGACGGGTTATCGGGCAAATGGAAGTCGAAACTTGTCGTGCAGTAATATCCAATTTCATGGACAGAGTTGATGCGTGCCAGCGCAGTAGAGGAGGACACATGCATGACATCATTTTTCATACATGAAATCGGAAGGTAAGATGAACTTTTTGATGTATTTATTTTCAGTTTTTCAATAAAATAAATCTCTTAATTTGATATATCAAAACCGGCGCTCTTTTTGAATCACCCTATATATTTACCAAAGACCTATAAAAGGTTAAGCAAATGGTAAAATCAACTAACCTAAACTCCATAAATCACTACGATTATCGTAGGTCGCATCCGGATTCTCATCGCAGGCAATCACCTCAGGTGCCATCCAATAGGGTGTTCCGATGAATGTATTCCTTCTCCCGATCGTGCGATCCAACTGGGCGCTCACACCAAAATCGACTGGAAAATATAACAAATAAAAATTATAGTCAATCATAAACGGTTTCAAACTTTTATTATAAATTTGTGTTAATTTTCAAAAATGGCTTTTATTACTCAATCCAGAGAACTGTTAAAAATGTGGAACGTATATGCAATCAAGGTACGATCAATACTTTTCGTCCAATTTCAATCCCACTCTACATTTTACAGGATCTGCGCATCGTAACATCATCCAAAAGTCTGGTGTGAAACACTCACACAACTTTCTCTTGGCAATGTAAATAATTTACAATACCAGCCTAACACTCATATTAAAAATATTAGAAATAAACACAAAATTAACCTCAAAAAACATAACCTTATTTTAATCATTGGAGTGAAAGACACAAAATAAAAATCAACCTCAGTTTGGCTTAAAAATAGGGAGAATTCATTTTTCATGCTAAACTAGGCTCTGTAGTGAAAAATGCTCTAAATAAAAGTTGTAGATCTTTTAATTTCCTATAAATTTGATTATAACACTTTTGTCGTAAAATGCATACCAAGGCTGAGATCTTAAAAAAAATCAATTTTTTACACGATTTCGTGAGAAAAACAAAAAAACATCGCTAATTACCGCTAAACTAAGCATTATTCAAAAAAAATTTTGAAATAAAAGTTGCAGGTTTATAAATTGCTACAACTTTTGTTACATACATTTTTGCGCTAAAATGCATATTAAAGTCGCAATCTCAAAAAAACAATTTTTTATGAGAAAACAACCTTCCCCCAAGAATTTCAGCAGAAATAGTGTCTACCCTATCTTGTAGAGCATAAAAAATTTAGTGTAATGAGAAAAGACAAAAAAGTATGACACGAATAAACTACTACTTCCGATTGACAGATTTTTACGAAAATGTTCGTATCAGGTGCTCTAGTGGTATGTAACATAAGTTTCAAGTTTGTACGATTTTCCATTCTTGAAATATTCTGTTCAAACACACATGCACGCACGCACACACACACATACCAATCGCTAAAAACATGTGTTTTGGGTTCAGGGGGTCTGAAAACAAGTAGATCCGGTGAAAACTCAATTTTGAAAAATCAACAGGAAAGCAATACTCTTCTTCCTATATATTCATATAGGCAAGAGAAAGTAAAAACTGGGCCTATAACTTTTATGCCTTCATTTACAAAAAATTTAGTTATAACACGTTGCTCGATGTAACCATTGACTATACAAAAGACACCATGTTCTTTACGACTCATATTGATGTGTAACATTGCTGCAAGTCAGCACACCACAAGGTAATAGCTGACACTTGTACACAAACAATACAATGCGTAAGAATCTCTGATTACATTCTAGCCAAAAAAAGTCCTGGATTGACATAAGCATCTCCCATGTAATTTTCGATCAGGTAACTAAACCTTGTGATTTTTGCAATTCGTTTGATGTTACTTATTGGTTTCACACACATAATGAATGAAAATTTTTAAATTACCTAATTTAACTTCCGCATTATCCGTCAGCAAAACGTTTTGTCCTTTGATATCACGATGTATAACTTTGTTCGAATGCAAATAGGCGAGCCCACGTAAGATCTCTCTGCAGATGTATGCGATCCATTCCTCCTTAAGACTTTGTCCTTTCGTCGACTTCACCAGATCCGTCACAGAACCAGCACCACAGTATTCCATAACCAACCATAACTGGTCGTCTTTGCCGGGCGGGCTTTTCTTGATGAATGCTCCATAATATGTTGCTATATTTCTATGGTTTGAGTACTAGAAAACAAAAAAAGTTAACAAAATGATACAGCTAATGAAACAATTGTTTGCTGTTAGATAATCTCAAAAGTGATTACACAATCCCAAAATTACGCTAACAAATTTATTTCAGATGAAGAAAAAAGAAATGATCAGTGAGAATGATGCCATGTAGGCATGTTAAAAAACACTGTGTGCGCTTATGACCACACAACATAAGTGAAAATTTATATGAATTAAAAGTTATTTATTTTTATTTCTACACTCATAAAGTAATATTAAATACAAAATATATAATTATATCTGTGAATGAATCATTTAGTGGAATTTTCCTCTGATTAAACTTCTTCATTGCTATTATACAAGGGAAAACCAAAAAGAAACCAGAATTATTTTTCAAAAGCTATTTATTTTCTATTTTTTTACAAAACAACCTTATCCCCTTCAAAATACTCTTCATTATAAATAATACATTTATCCCACTGGTGCTTCCACAGTTCAAAACATTTTTTGTAGTCAACTTTAGAAATGGCTAACAACTCCTCCCTAGTTTTTTTCTTGACCGCTTCAATGTTGTCAAATTGGTGTCCTTTAATGTCCTAAAAAAAGTCACACAGAGCCGGGTCAGGCAAGTAAGTTGCGTGAGGCAGCAGAACTATGCCATTTTTAGTCAAAAAATTTTTCACCGAGATGGCTGTGTGCAGGTGCATTGTCGTGGTGGAAGAACCAGTCTCCTGTCTGCCACAAATTGGATCTTTTTTGACAAACACTGTTGCGCAATCTTCTTAAAACTTCCAAATTGTCAGTCAATGGTCTGAGAGCACACGCTCTTGAATTTTTTAAATATTTTCGTCGATTCGGGCAGGTGATGGACGTCCAGAATGAGGTTTGTCATTAATCGACATGTCGCCATTTTTAAACCGAGAAAACCACTCATATACTTGAGATTTTCCCATAGCGTCATCTTTGTGAGGTTTTTTGAACATTAAAACAGTTTCAGCACCACTTTAACAGAGTAGAAAAAAAAATTTCACAGCTACTCGTTCACTTAAACTTGCCATCATAAAAAACGAAACAAGAACAAAACAGCACTAGCAAAAACAATCACTGCAGATGAATATTGAGCTCGCAATGAGTTGCAATTACTGCACTGAACTCGCAATGAGTTACATGTCTCTGCGGCAGAAATGCGTACTACACAAGCACCGCCCATGGCAACGCTATTTCGGTTACTTTTGGGTACCCCCTCATAAGTGTATTTTACATATTTTTACTCTCAGGAGTCACGCGAATATATATTAATTAGTATACTAGTTTTTCTCAGTTTTTTGCAACGCTTCACCTATTTTTGACAGCATGAGTTGCGCCACTGGTGTATTTTTTGTTTTACATTTGATCGATTTGAGATTGCTGCTAACGCAGACAGTGAAGAATGATGATATATGAAATGAGTGACAAAAAAAATGCCAGACCTGACCGGGAATCAAACCAGGACCCGAGTAGAAGCTACTGGTGTATGACAGGAACAAACCATCTAACCACATGTGGACCGTAACTTGAGGGGCTTCAATCGTTAACGATTCTTCTTTGAACATTTTTAAAATAATGATATATGCACACCAAAATATCTTTTCAAAGAATTTGATTTAAACATTTACAAAAATTTGCATTGTACAAAATGAAGAACTCAGAACAGATCGGTAAGACACACCTACCCTAAATGGCTGTACACAGAATTACTAATTACAGGGTTTAAACTTAACAAAAACAGAATAAAATACAAATACATACCTTTTTCAGTACATTTATTTCTAATTTAATTTCTTCCTCTTCATCCTGTAACAGATAAGCCAAAAAACAATTATATTATAGGGTGATTCAAAAAGAGCGCCGGTTTTGATATATCAAATTAAGAGATTTATTTTATTGAAAAACTGAAAATAAATACATCAACAAGTTCATCTTTCCTTCCGATTTTATGTATGAAAAATGATGTCATGCATGTGTCCTCCTCTACTGCGCTGGCACGCATCAACTCTGTCCATGAAATTGGATATTACTGCACGACAAGTTTCGACTTCCATTTGCCCGATAACCCGTCGAATTTCCTCCTTCAAGTCATTGATGTTTCGGGGTTTATTGGCATACACCAATGACTTCAGATGACCCCAAAGAGGAAAGTCACAAGGCGTCAAGTCACACGACCTTGGTAGCCATTGATGGTCGGAATTACGAGAAATGATGCGATCCTGGAACCGTTCACGGAGCAACAACATTGTTTCTCGTGCAGCGTGACAGGTGGCACCATCCTGCTGAAACCACAACTCGTCAATGTCCATTCCATCCAAATGACGCCACAAAAACTCCCTAATCATCGTACGGTATCGGTCTCCATTTACTGTCACGGCTTGTCCTTCTTGATTTTCAAAAAAGTAAGGGCCGATGACACCGCCCGACCAAAAGCCGAACCAAACTGTTACTCGCTGTGCATACATTTCCCTTTCATTAACCACGCGAGGGTTTTCTAAACCCTCGCGAAGTCTTACCGCGAAGTCGCCTGACAGTAGCCGCATAACTCTCTCCACTCTGGTAAAATGTTTTGACGATTAACACTCGTTGTGCAATAGTAAACTTCTCCATGGTTAGACACAGACTGCGAGAGTACTACACTGCGAACAAGAGAAACTACAACTGAATCGTCAATCGGAATGTTCTCCGAAATAGAAATGAGGTCTAACAATGTTGCCAACCGATAAACAAAAATTTACCAGCCGTTTAAAAACCGGCGCTCTTTTTGAATCACCCGTTATTTATCAATAAATCCATTGTATAGTTGTACCCTACATACATTTTATTAAAGGTAAAACCTTAAATTGCAACCCCAATTAGAAAGCAATAAGACTGTACATAGTGCAGGTGCTATTTCTAATACCATACTATACTCGAATTTTAAATAAGGTCTAAGAAAACGGATCTTTATTAACATGAAATTGATGTCGTTAATATTATTATACAACCACGACTAAAACTTATTGTAACAATCAAAAAAAAATTAACGAAAAATTTATTGAAAAGTATATTATATTGTTCATTTTTTTGGGAACAATTAAATACTGAAATATACATTTTGAAACCGCCAGAATACGATTACAGATAACACTTACCAATGTTTTTAATGCTTTTGTGTATCTTGTATACATCTTGCTTCTTATATAAATCTTATTACTTTTTAAATAATACGATTACGTATTATTTAAAAAGTAATAATACATAATATGTATTATTACATATTATTTAAAAAGTAATCTATTATATAAAAGGACAACCATATCCTGGGTGATTCATTTATAGATCAACGCACAGCCGAAACTACTGACGCTAGAGACTTGAAATTTGGAAGTCAGCTTTCTTATGTTGTGTAAGCGCACACTAAGAAAGGATTTTGCAAAATTTTGATTTTAAAGGGAAGAAATCGCAAAAATTCCCCCCACTGATGCGAGGATGCGGGTCAGCGCGAAGCGCTACGCTTATGTACTGGTTTTGCTCCGACACACATTTACCCCCTCCATAGGCATATTCTATAGCATCCAGTATCTCTAGGCTTGCGGCACGTCGTAGCCTCTTATTCTCTTTACAAATTACAAATTAAAATTTACATTTTATTGATTAATCATCAATTTCATTACGAATAGTAGGCCTAATCACCAAAACAAAAAATTACAAATTTACATATTCAGAATTACATGATTTGAACGGGCTATTTATAAAAATTTTCAATTATTTCCGTTTTATTGATTAAATAAATTTGATTGCAAATCTATTATGTAAAATCCTAATAAAGGATTTTGCAAAATTTAGATTTTAAAGTGTAGAAATCGCAAAAATTTCGTCCCGTAAGAAATACACATAGGTAGCCTATACTTATATATGATTCGTTTAAAACAGTAACAGTCGGCCTACACCGGATGTTAAAACTCGCATTTTATTCTTAATCGCATTCTTATCGTACGTAAATAGCAGATCAATAATTACAAAACTATAGCTATTTTCCCAGAAGTTGAATTGACGTTAACAACGATTTTAATCTATGTTTTACTTTTGTCACTCCGGATGTTGTACTGTACGTAGTGTTTAATTTTTTGACCTAAACTGGATTGATATTTTAATCAAAATTAATTCCAGAATTGTTGTAATTAGTATAATAAGTGATTTTTTTATGCTTTAAAGTAGTATTACTTATTTTGCGAGATACGAATCTCACTGCTTAGGTCACATAATGTATTTGACTGACATTGTAAAAATGATTTTTTGCAACCGAACAATTAAAATTTTATTAAAAAAAAATATGGCAATCAATTCAGTAAAATGCATACGATAAAGTTATTTTCTTAAATCTAACTTAAATTAAAATAAAACAACAGTTATTTATGTAAATTCGGGCAGTATGCTATTATAATCCTTCTCTTTTTCATTTTTTCACTATAAGGGTCGATTCACACACATCCGTCACTTCACGTCTTAGTTCCGTCATTCCGAGAAGTATCAGTCACAGAAAAATATTCTTTCTTGAAAAATTAATGACATTGTCTACACTGAGCATCGGCACCGTCCCGAATTCGGCGCGTCAGTCTTGTCGCCGTCACCGAACCGTCAAAACGATAATTTTTTCTCGACGATATTTTGTCTTTTACGGACGTGTTTGTCTCTATGTAAAATGACAATGGAGTTTGACGGAAGGAAAACTGACGTACGTGTGTGAATACTGTCATAATTTTTGACTTCGAGTGGCCGTGCCGGTTCCGTTTCGGAACGGTGACGTGACTGATGTGTGTGAATTGTTCTTTATACGTAATTCCAAAAAAAAATTATATTTGTGACTTAAGTTATTAGCAAATTAAAATACAGAATCATAGACTTAAAGTTGCATGGGCGAAGCCACGACGGGCGCTATCTATTATATAAAAAGAGATGTCCTGATTTATAAATCAAGTTTTCTAAGCTGTCGCTAAGAAAGGATTTTGCAAAATTTTTATTTTAAATGGCAGAATTGGCAAAAATACCTTCCCATATAAAATACAGAGAGTATACTTAAACAGCTGATTCTTTGTTTACGTTTGCGTGGGCGAAGCCACGCGGGACCCGCTAGTCAGATATATTATGGTGGATCCACCGAAACACGTGTAAGTAAAAATAAAAATTTGACGCAGTTTAAAAAGAAGGTTTTTAATTAATATTATTATTATTAATATTATTATATTATAATATTAAGTAATATAATATTAAATAATACTTTTTAAATTTTATATTATGAATTTATATAATAAATTTCACTAACCTTCTTTTTAAACTGCGTCAAATTTTTATTTTTACTTACACGTGTTTCGGTGGATCCACCATCATCAGAGTAAATAACATATAATTGAAACTAAAAACTTTATTTATTAAAAATCTATAGACGATGATACATCTTCAGTCATTTGTATAAAACTACTTTTTAAATAATACAATTTTAAATAATACGGCTGTTTATAATTCTGTATACGATATTTGATAAAAAAAATAACTTTATCGCTTAATGTATTTTAAAAATTCACACAATCAAAATTCAAAAGTTCCTACTCTTAACTACAAACTTTTTTTTAAATTATGATTGCGTGAATTTTTAAAATACATTACTGAAGATATGTACAAGATACATGAAAGCTACAAGATACATCTAATATACAATGATACATCATTTATGTACAAGATACATGAAAGCGCTTGAAACATATATTTCTTTTTAAATAATATGGCTGTTGATAATACCTGTACAGGATGTTCGATAAAATACATATTAATGGAAAAATCTGGCGTGAAACCCTCACACGTATTTCTCTTGCCAATGAAAATACTTAATAATATAACCTACGTCTAATCATTAGTAAATAATGTAAAATGAAAATCATAACCTAATTTTAATCATAAGTGAATGACGAAAAATGAAAATTTAGCTTTGTAAAATTTAAACATTCAGAATATCACTAATTGACGCAAAACTAGGCTCTGTAGAAAAAGACAGTGCTTGAAATAAAGTTGTGGATTTGATTTTTTTTCTTATAACTTTGATTGAATACACTTCTGTTGTAAATCGCATACTAAGGCCGTAATCTCAAAAAATTCAATTTTTTCACAGATTTTCATGAGAAAAATTCAGAAAATTACTACTGCTGAACTAAATGTTGTACAAAATAATGTTTGAAATAAAGGTTGTCGTTTTTGTAATTTTATACATATTTGCCATAAAAAGCATAAGGCTGCAATCTTTAAAATAAGATATTTTTTACGACAGATTCTTGGGCCTCCCAAGAATTTTAGCAGACCAGGTGCTTTTCCTATCTTGTAGAGCATGTACAGCATAAAACATAGAAAAAAAATCAGGCGATTTTTTTTAAAAAAATTGCAGAAGCCGTTTTTAAGAAAATCGCAAAAAAAGTAAAAGAGCACACCAATAAGACTACTACTTCTGAATGGATAACCAATTTTGGTGAAAATGTTTGTGTCCAGTCCCGTAGCAGTACCAAATGTAAATTCCAAGTTTCAACTTTGTACACTATTCCATTCTTGATATATTTTATTCATACACAGACAAACCAATCATAAAAAACATTTTTTTGGGGTACAAGGGGCCTGAAAATGTATATTTCCGGTATAAACTCAACATGAAAACAATACTTTTTTCCAATATATTAGTACAGGGCAAGAGAAAATAAAAAATCTGGTGTGAAACACTCACACAACTTTCTCTTGCAAATGCAAATAATTAACAATATTACCTAATGTAAGTAATAAAACATTAGAAATAAACAAAAAACTAACCTCAAAAACATAACCTTATTTTAATCATGAGTGAAAGACGCAAAATGAAAATCAACCTCAGTTCGGCTTAAAGATACAGAAAATCACTCTTTCACGCTAAACTAGGCTCTGTAGAGAAAAACGCTCTTTATAAAAATTGTAGATCTTTTAATTTCTTACAAATTTGATTATACTTTTTGCTGTAAAATGCATAATAAGACTGAAATCTTAAAAAAATCGTTTTTTCACATGTTTTCGTGAAAAAAAAAACAAAAAAATTCTAATTTCTGCTAAACTAAGCTTTATACAAAAAAAATTTGAAATAAAAGTTGTCGGATTTTAAATTCTCTACAACTTTTATTATATACTTTTTTGCGTTAAAATGCATATTTAAGTCGCAATCTTAAGAAAACAATTTTTTTACGAGAAAACAGCCTCACCAAGAATTTCCACAGACATGACACCTGCCCTATCTTATAAAGCATAAAAAATTTAGTAAATCAGGCGATTTTAAAAAAAATCGTAGGACCAGTTTTTGAGAAAATTGCAAAAAAGTGAAAAATTACACAAATAAACTACTACTTACGGTTGACAAATTTTGATGAAAATGTTCGTATTGGGTCCTTTAGTGGTATCTAACTTAAGTTTCAAGTTCGTACGATGTTCCGTTCTTGAGATATTGTGTTCACACACTCACACCAATCGCTAAAAACATGTTTTTTTGGGTTCAGGGGGTCTGAAAACGTGTAATCTGGTGAAAACTCAATTTCAAAAAATCGACATGAAAACAATACTTTCCTTCCTACATATTCACACAGGCAAGAGAAAGTAAAAATATTTCCTCAGTTTTCATTTCATCAACACAAATTATTAGCATTAAACTATGAAGTTGATTTTTCTAGTAGGTCTGTATTTTCTTTTTCAATTTGTTTTTTGAAGGGGAAGAAGTTCACGATTTATAAAGGTAGCATTCATCTGCATACAAAACTGTTTAAAAAACTAGCCAGACGATAAAGAACAGAGTTGTAGTAAATATAAACAACTTTTGTTTACAAGAAGAACATAAAGCTGTGTACAGGAGGGGTTGAAAACAGATGTAAACAATACATCCATATACAGTGCATGCCTTAACAATATTTAGATAAGATCATTTTAAAATTACAGAATAGCTTGGATAACATATGCTTTCAACATACAATACCAAGTTTAGGTTAATACTTTGAGATATACGCAAACATCCAGAATCCTGGGCGTTTTAAAAGACTTTTAAATGAAATTGTATTATGAACATCGAAAAGTCGAAGAAATGTATTATTCATTCGTGTAAAAATTATTTAATATCTCACTTCATAATAAATCTACATTTATTTATTTAACTATCTGGGCCGCCTCCGTGGCACAACGGTCACCGTAATACACTTAAAGCGAAGGTCCCAAATTTGATTCCTGGCCAAGAACTGGAAAATTATTACAATTTCAAATCTATTGTTCTTCAACCCAATGTAGCCACTTATAAATAACCAAGATGTTGATTTATTTACAATAAAAACTACAAAAAACCTATATTTAGGTTATAAACGCAAGTGCTTATGGTGGACAATATTTATAATTCTTTCAAGCAATCAAATTTAACAACTTACACATTGAATCTGTCATTTCAGAAAGCAAGTAAGTCAAAAAAAAAACTAACTTCTGGGGAACTTAGAAAACTGTTTATTTATTGCTAAAAACATATGAATTTGTATAGAGGGCTGTCCCCGTTCATAAAGGATGTATATTTACGTTTTACTTTCTCTTGCATTATATGAATATATATATATTATTTTATTATATTTATTTATTTATTTTATTATTAAATATTATGAATATATATACATAATCTTTCTTCAATCCCTAATGTGTGTATGTTGCAATCTGTTCAATTCAGAACAACACAACCCCGTGACCCAATGAGATGAGGATGATGTATGACGTGTTGTCTTGTACAGACCCAGGCCAACCATTCCTGAGAGAGTACGGTTAATTGAACCCAACCATCAAAGTACACCAGTAACCACTGCCTAGTATTTAAATCCGTAGAAAATTAACTATCTTTACTAGGATTTGAACCAGAAACCTTCATCGCCTAAAATCAGCTGATTTTATATTGGTTATTCAAAATCAAATTTTCACCGGATATACACATTTTCAGGCCCCTTGAACCAAAAAAAAAAATATGATTTTAGAAATTGGTCTGTGAGTGAGCGTGTGAACAAAATACCTCCAGGCGTACGAAGTTGAAACTTATATTAGGTACCACTACAGGACCCGACACAAACATTTTCATCAAAATCAGTCAAAACTGAACAAATTAATTAATAAATTAATTTGTTTTTCTTACCTCGGTGACATCCATAACTTTGATAGCAGCCAGCTGTCCGGTTTTCGTATGCCTCCCCTAAAACAAAAAAAAAAAACAATTATCAATAATGTTGCATTTTGAATCTCAAAATCAATTATAAGATATAGAACAACCTAAAAAGATTCAATAAAAATTTAAGGGACAAAATTGATGAGTTAACATTTGCATAACTTTCTCATCCACAAATGGAAATTATAACCGTAAAAATAAATGAAAACTTACAAAAGCTTATAAAAAAATAATTTTAGTGTCAACTGTAATTTTTTTTTGTCAACTTTTGAGACCTCATAGGATCACTCTAGTTCAAGTTTAAGTCTGTTCCAGTGTTGGGTTTCTTTGAAAAGTGCGCTCTCCTAAGCGTGGCTTCCTTTCGTTTGGCCCACATTTTCTTAAAATGTTCCGATCTTCATCGGTAAACACCCTGTTGTACACTCTTCTAGTTTTTGGTTTGAGTATTAGTTTTGACTAGTTGGGTTGTACTTAGCTGATTTTGTTAGCAGGTCTTGTTTAGGGATTCCAAGTTCCTCCACATCCCGCTGTACCTCCTTCAGCCACCTAGGTCTCAACACCTTATTTCAAAAATGGTTGATCAGCCGGTTCACAAGTCTGGACTTTTCGGCTCTGAGTATGTGTCCTAGGAATGATATTCTTTTCTTTCTAAAATTAATTGTTAGTAGCGGGATTAGTTTGTAGATTTCTTTGTTTGAAATTAACCGCCACTGTCCTTCCACCATGTGCCTTTTGTTCATGCACTTCCTAATTATTTTTCTTTCTAATTTCTCAATTCTATCGGTGTCACCTAAGCAATATGGTCCGAATAACGTTTCACTGGAATAGTGGATTCCTGGGAGAACCACTGTTTGGTAGTGTCTTAGTTTAGTTTTGGGTGACAGACATTTCTTGTTGTAGATGTTTTGAGTGATTATTATAATAAATTTCACTAACCTTTTTTAAGCTGCCTTTATTTTTTTATTATTAATCACTTACACGTGTTTCGGTGGATCCACCATCATCAGAGTATAGTATACTGTTTGAAACTAAAATTGTTTTAAATTTATAGATGTTGTATCTTCATTCATTTGTATAAAACTGATTTAAATTAAGTTCCTGTAATTTATCCCTTCTCATACTTACTACAGATAGCAGCAGCAGTCAATATAACTTCATCAATTTTAAATTTGATTTGTTCATTTAAAATGTCCTGCTTTTGCTCTTTTTAATGTTTATAAATATGGAACATCTCATATTTTTCAATCTTATTTTTTACTGTCTTTATTGGACTGCTATATTATATTGAAATGTTTGTCTATTTTACCAAATTTATGTTCCTCCTCCTTTATATTGTTACCGATCGGGGCCTACGGCACATGGCCAAGCCTCGCAGGATGGTTGGCCCTGAAAAAGGCAGTTTCTTCTTTAAACGGAGTTGCTATTGGTGGTGGTCGGACACGTTAAGCCGGCGTGTGCAGCGCAGTGTCCGAAGGGTGATGGCTCGGCTACCGGGTTCAGGCCTAGCCTTCCCTCAGCGGCAGTTGGGTCCCCACTGCAGCGTGGCAGTGGTGGGCCCCAGAGCCCTGCAGTGTCAGGTTTGCCGATACCGCGGCCGAGCCGGTTACCCAATGGGCCTGCGCCGGACTCACTCTTCACCGTGGTGCCTGCTGGCAAACGCGGGCTCTCTTCGGCTGACCGAGGCGTCCGCCACCGGTAGCATCGACCAGGGATGGCTGCGTCCAGTCTTGTCTCTGCTGGGCTAGGCTTCCTCTTCTTCTGGTGTTCCTTCCTGGTTGGGAGCTGGCGAAGTGAGCTGCTCTCGCGGTTCAAAACACCTGTTTATATACCCTGCCAGCGCAACCTCTTCAAGTCGGAGGAGGGGCACTGCTTGCTGTGCATTGGAAGCGCTCTCTGTGGCAGACTCCGGGACCATCTGTAGGCGACGATATTAGTGGGGCAGTTGATGACAATATGATTGGTATAGTTTGATATAAGGTAGTTACATTCCAGAGCTTTTTCATGTTCATTATACGTCACTTTTAAATACAAGAGTTTCA
Organism: Catonia carolina; assembly: GCA_035578175.1. Taxonomy (NCBI): domain Eukaryota; kingdom Metazoa; phylum Arthropoda; class Insecta; order Hemiptera; family Achilidae; genus Catonia; species Catonia carolina. Next base: position 6,542,232 of record JAQMRL010000014.1, on the reverse strand, counting down.
TGTATGGTTTTTTTAAAACATCTCTCAAAGTTTTCTTGAAGTCTCATCAAAATTTCAAATTTTTTGGATAAAAGATGGCTAAAAAAAGCCAAGTCTATTGGTGCGATCTTGGAATTAGAGTTCGAAGAGTAAATATTCTCAAACCTATCAGTAGCAAAAGGGTTAATAATACTCCACAGAGTAAAACGATACAGAGTTAAGTCTAGTAAATGGGGGGGGGGGGACAATTTACTGGGACGGCGATCAATGCATTCCTGAAACTTAAAAATTAAAAAATAACTTAAATTTTGAAGTGGACTGTGGTCCCATCTTGTTGCCAGTTATGAGCGATTGAAAATTATATCTAAATTTTTTTCAACTTCCAGCAACACTACTTCTTTCAGCCATTTTATCATGAAGGACAGGGGGCAAACCTTCAAATGAAAGCAATATACATTATATATTAATTCGGTACAATGTTTTTAACTTAATGTCCTTACTATACTTCTATGCAAAAACCCTTCTTCAAAAGACGTTACTACCATGCTTAGGAGTTTGTCACTAGATATGAACAATGATAAAAACTGTAATTGTATTGATCATGCTCACATCATTTTTATTACTACGATACTATTTTATTCTTAACACACAAACACACATACTAATTTTTAAATACTTTTAAACAAGACATTATTAGTTTAGTGGACAGTATGGTACATGGATAAAAAAATGACAAGGGTCACCGAACTACTCAATTAATTAACTATGAGACAAGATAACTACACACACACACACACTTCTATTTTACACCCATCCCTACATACATACATACAAACACAACCAGCCACTGACTCAATGACTCATCTCTGGAATCAAAATACCAAGAAATTTCACATTTATATGCAATTTTTTTAGGGTTATACGCGTTCTTTCTTTTACCGGGTGTCCCACGGAATTTGAACCGTAGGGAAATAGCATTGATTTTCATTAGTTTGTCAACCCTGTTGGGACTGATAGGTTTTAGAATAATAACTCTTCAAAAATTAATTCCAAGATCGCGGCGATAGACTTGGCTTTTTTTTATCCATCTTTTATCCAAAAAATTTGAAATTTTTATAAAACATTAAGAAAACTTTGAGATGTTTTCAAAAAACAAACATGAAACTCTCATTTTTTACGCCAGTTACAGCGAATTTACAGAAAATTTGTTGTAATTTATGCAAAGTCACACGTTTTTGTCAAAATTTGGCAATAAATATGTTTTATTTTTATATTTTTTTTTAGTCTGGTATTATAAAAAATGTCTAGCAAAAAATTAGATATATCAAACACCCTCACTTACCACACTATACGACTATTCAAGCGTATGTAAGAGTTAAGTGTATATGGATTCTGTGCTAATATGCAGGCCAAAACAATTTCTCTCTTTGAGCTGATAACACTGATCCATTCCTACTGTTAAGGCAATTTCACCTGGGATATTACGTTTTATTTACCACGCTATTTAATGTTTAAATTCTTCGCACTGCTGTGGCTTATTCCAGTGGCCAAGTATCTGACGTGGTACTTGGCAATTGCTAATGTTTTCCAATCAAGGCTTTAAATTTTAACTGTGCTTATGCATGCTAATGTATAATATTGTGTTTTGTGTATGCTTTTGTAACTGTGTAACTATCATTAAAGTGTTCTTCACCGGCCATCATGGACTTTCGACACGTGCTTATGATAAAGGACTTCACGCTATTTCGTTTTGTAACAAGTGGATGTTTATGTTTGTGACATTTAATTTAGTTGTTCAAGTGGTCGTTTCCCTATGTTATTTGTGTTCCTCTGTTTTTCCTTTCCTTGCATTCCTGTTATTGCTTTTACAAACCAACGAATGGTCTCGTATGCGGACCCCTGGAAATGCGTACTGGTCCTCCAACAAAGGTATTATTCAAGACAACTTATTATCCATTATACTACTTAGGCAAATCCAGGGTGAAAACCCTAACACCTACAGTTATTTATATGACATATATTATTATGTGAAAGGTTGAAATTTTGTGAATACGTCAATGTAGAAAAATATTATAAAAGATGATATTTAAACATTTTAATTCATTTTTCAAAAACTCACAAAAATTGGGATTCACAATCATCAGGGTACACAAAAATAACATAAGATTTTAAACTAATACATTAATATCGTCATAAAAAAATTTATCTTCTATCACTTGCGACTAAAGAACTTATTCCAACTGTGTGTGCAAATTCAAAAATAACAAAAACAAAGAATCTTACCTTATAAACTTGTCCATACGTGCCATTTCCGACCACTTCTATCAGTTCAAAAATACCAGCAGGATCCTGTTAACAAAAAAACGCAGAAAAATTATAACATTAATTAATTTGGTTTCAGTCAATTGACACTATCGATTTCATAATCATGAACACCCGAGTTTGAACCACTGCATCTCCAAAACTATAAGTCGGATTTCAACATATTTTACATCAAAATTTAGCTCATTTTATTCTGCGTTAACCTATAATAGGCCTAGTCCTATATTTTTAATGCTGTTTAAAATTGCCATATCGAGGTAGGAAGACAAAAATACCAGATTTTTTTTTTGCTACCACAACAATTTTATACGATTAGAGGCGTGTACCTCGATAACTATTAGACTGAAAAGTTTGAAATTTTAACACAACACAGAAAATTATATTCTTAGAGCGTGTACGAAATTTCAAATTCGTACATTACTGAAATTTTGATTTATTAACAATATTCTGAACCCTTGCTATCTCGGTAACCACTCGATCGTTCGGCATGGGGGAGCTATCGTTTTATTCAGCATAAAAATCGTAGTAAAAATATGTTAATAACATGAAAATTCATTGACCAGTGTTGTGATAGAATTTTTAAAATAGACAGGGTAATGCGGGGGTGGGCACTACTATCCATGTTGCCAGTTTGTGTACGTGACATCCTCTCGGACTGTCTACCTGAATTGACAATGCAGTCTGTCAATTCAGGTAGCCAGATTCAGGTAACAGGGATAGTAGCGCTCAACCCCCACATTACCCAGTCTATTTTTCAAAATTTTAAAAATTTTACCACAACATTGGTCTCAAATCACAACGGCTCCTACGATTTTTTAAAAAATCATCTCATTTACTACATTTTTATGCTCTACAAGATAGGATAAGCGCCATATCTGCTGAAATTCTTGGAAAGGCTGTTTCTCATAAAAAAATTGTTTTTTTAAGATTGCGGCTTTAATAGACATTTTAGCGCAAAAATGTATATAATAAAAGTAGACAATTTAAAATCCTATAACTTTAATTTCAAACATTTTTTTGTATAACGCTTAGTTTAGTGATAATTAGAAACTTTTTGTTTTTTCTCACGAAAACTAGTATAAAAATCGATTTTTTTCAAGATTTCAGCCTTAGTATGCATTTTTACAAAAGTGTATATAATCAAATTTATAAGAAATTAAAAGATCTAAAACTTTTATTCAGAGCATTTTTCTCTACAGAGCCTAGTTTAAAACGTGAAAGGGTGATTTTCCGTATTTTATGCCAAACTGATGTTAATTTTCATTTTGCGTCTTTCACTCATAATTAAAATCAGATTATGTTTTTTTAGGTTAGTTTCTTGTTTATTTTTAATGTTTTATTAGTAATGTTAGGTTATATTGTTCATTATTTGCATTGGCAAGAGAAAGTCATGCGAGTGTTTCACACCATTTTTTTCTCTCGAGTTAATATTCTCCTTTAAGCGTGAAAGGGTCCGATAGAGCTATCTAACTTAAGCTTCGTACGATATTCCGTTCTTGAGATATTTTTTTTCACACACAGATCAATCGCTAAAAACATATTCTTTTGGGTTCAGGGGGTCTGAAAATGTGTATATCCGGAGAAACTCGATTTCGAAAAATTGACATGAAAACTATACTTTCCTTCCTAAATATTCATATAGGCAAGATAAAGTAATAAATAAATAAACAGAATAATAAAATGAAATTTATAAAAAAAACCACACCAACATTGAAATGACATGTATTGAATGATAACTGGGGTGTGACATTTTCTGTAGTTCATACGAACGGTCCAACTGTCAAACTGAGCTGTTATCTTATCACAGTATTGTGCACTATACAAGCATCAACCATGAATGGAAGTGACTCCGCATTTCAAAATTAGGTTGAAAAGCCTATTCAATCTCTATCTTTATACAAAAAAAAATACATATAAACACAAAGAAAATCTTGTTTAAATAATATATAAAAATAATAAAATTCATTCATAACAAAGAAGGCGGACAGGATTCGGTCAAACAAAAACCACTATGTAGAATATTTTTAAGGAATTTGATATAGATATCTTTTCCTAAAAGAAGACGAGGAACAAAACACACAATAATTTATCCGAAAGAATTCATTAAAAAATTTAACGCAAAAAGACTAGAAAAACAAACTGATGCGAAACACTCGCATGACTTTCTCTTGTTAATGTAAATAAAACCCGCATAACCTATGTTGAATCATTAGTAAACAATGTAAAATAAAAAACATAAACAATTTTTAATTATGAGTGAATGATTATTACCATCATTATAAATACTAATTATAAATTAGTCTAATATATATTAATATATCTAATAAATCTAATAATATCTAATATATATTATACTAATTATATAAATCATTATAAATACTAATATTACCATCATTATTAGATAACATACCATCGGAATTATTATTACGATGTGGCAAAGTTGCTCAAAACAAATTATACAAACTTGTGCGCAGAATGTATGAGAGTGGAGAGGTACCATCGGACTTTAAAAAAAATATTATGATTCCAATACCAAAAAAGTCAGGAGCGGAGAAGTGTGAACATTACAGAACCATCAGCCTAACATGCCATGCATCTAAGATACTGACAAGAATTATATACAGGAGAATAGAACACCGAGTAGAAGAAGTATTGGACGATGACCAATTTGGATTTAGAAGGAGAATGGGAACTCGAGATGCAGTATTGGCTCTGAGACTGATTATTGAGAAAAGGATACAGAAAAATAAAACTACGTTTATGGCATTTGTAGATTTAGAGAAAGCATTTGACAATCTGGACTGGAATAAAATGTTTAAAACTTTGAAAAGGCTAGGAATTAAATACAAAGAAAGGAAAGTTATCTACAGTCTGTATAAGAATCAAACGGCTGTTTTGAGAATCGAGGGGTACGAAAAAGAGGCTGCTGTAAGAAAAGGTGTACGACAAGGTTGTTCTTTGTCACCACTAATTTTTAACTTGTATATAGAAGAGGCTATAAATGAAGTGAAGGAGAAATTTGACGTAGGAATAAAAATTCAAGGAGAAACAATAAAAATGTTGAGATTCGCCGATGATATAGTAGTATTAGCCGAGGCAAAGAATGAACTAGAGGATGCCTTAAATGGAATGGATGAGATCTTGAGGAAGGATTACTTCATGAAAATTAATAAGAACAAAACGAAAGTGTCGTGCAGCAGCAAGAGTGGTTTAGAAGAGATGGGAAATTTAAAAGTACGCAACGAAAACATACAGGAAGTTGGGGAATTCTGCTATCTAGGGAGTAAAATAACAAAGGATGGTAGAAGCACGAGTGATATCAAGAGTAGAATTGCTCAAGCTAGAAAAGCCTTTGAAATGAAAAACAGCTTACTGACTACAAACATTGATTTACAGATTAAGAAAAATTTCTTAAAACATTATGTTTGGAGTGTAGCATTATACGGAAGTGAAACGTGGGTGATAGGGGCTGTAGAACGGAAGAGGATAGAAGCTTTTGAAATGTGGTGTTATAGGAAAATGTTAAAGATTAGGTGGGTGGACAAAATAAGTAATTTAGAGGTTCTTAGGCGAGTGGATGAAAAAAGAAGTATATGGAAGCATCTTACCAAAAGAAGGGATAGGCTAGTGGGGCATATCCTAAGACATCCAGGTATTGGGCTATCAATAATGGAGGGTAACATTGAGGGAGTAAATTGTAGAGGGAGGCAAAGATTAGAATATATAAAGCAAATTACAAAAGATGTAGGGTGTTACAGGTATGTAGATATGAAACGACTTGCGCAAGATAGAACAGGTTGGAGAACTGCATCAAACCAGTCGAGAGACTGATGACAAAAAAAAAGAGTGAATGATGCAAAATGTAATCAACCTCTGTAGAACTTAAAAATACGGGAAATCATTAATTGATGCTACACTAAAAATTCTAGAAACCAAATAAAAGTTCTAGATTGCTCAATCTATATAAATAAAAATCGATGTATGTGTGTGTGTGTGTGTGTGTGTGTGTGTGCGTGTGTGTGAATGTTCCCCTTTATCTCCTAAATTACTGAACCAATTTTCATGCAGTTTTTTTTATGTTGTAACTATGATGCCGGTGCAGGTTTTAGGCAATTGAAACCCTTAAAAAGTTAACCGTTAAGGGTTGAAAATAATGTTTATGTCCTACATTAAGGCTTTTAAGAGGTTAGATAATCTGCTGCTTTTAAACCAGCTGATGTGATTCAAATAAAGATTTATCATAAATAAAGTCATATGATTTAGCAAATAGCAACGTGGTGCTAAGCATCAGCTGGTGACAACATAGCATGATAATTTTATTGTACTTTATTATGTAGATACGATTTTGTATTGTTAAGTATTTTATAAAAGTTAAGTTCCATGTTTCTTTAATTTGTTCAATTATAAAATCGTTGTGTGTGTGTACATTGGAGTATACAGTCGATCTAGCAGTTACAAAATTTTTGTTACATTTTTAAAAAAAAAGTGATTACATCATTTTTTGCATGCAAAGCTGCGACGGGGCATGCTAGTTTCATAAACTTTGATCGTATACGTGTCGTAAAATGCATACTTTTGTTTTTATTGCGGATATAAAAAAATACCAAACTTGCTACATATTTTACCCAGCTAAAAGATAGAGCCTGTAGGTCATCCTCCACAATGAACAATCTATCAAATATCAATTTAAATTAAAACTGGAATTAGGCAGGAAGATGGACTGTCACCAGTTCTCTTTAACTGCGTGCTAGAGAAGGATATAAAAAATTGGAAATTGACCTTAACAGGGAAATGATTTGTCACAGTCGCCTCTTGATTAGGTACTGTGCTCCCAGCTATCAATGCTTTTGACATATGCTGACAATAGTTCCGATAGGGGCAGTAGGCCTGTGTCGGCACTGCAGAGGGCTAAAAACCGTCCTTCCCGCAATGCTCTACTGATCCCGATCGCTATTCCATTTCACTCTACAGCTTCGACCAGTTATCCATCGTCTGCACATGACTACCAGACTCCGATGAAGACCATCAACGATCCCGCAAGAGAGAAGATGATGCTTCCGCTAGCTGATGCAACACTGTAACCGCCGTCGACCGAGCCTTGTGCCCACTGGATCCTGATGAAGCAGCCATCAACGTACTCTGTGAGGGAAAAAGATGATGCCTCATGACACAACGTGTCGCCCACCTCTTCGACCATCACAATAACTATGACTGACTCTTCCCACCTAGACATCCTGTTTCAGGGCCCCAAACATTTAACGTTTCCCTATGCCGTTTAATGTCACTATCCGAACATTGGGCAAGGGTGTGAAAAGAATTTTCATACCAGACTTAAGCCAACACCAGAGATAAGAGAACAGCTGCTGCCCAACACAACACAACTTCCAGCAGCTTGACGAGACTGGACTGCTTCGCTCTCACCTGCCAACAACATAATTCACTTGGCAGGTGTCTTAGTGGGTGGGGGAAATTTGTCACCGTCGCCCCCTTTGATCAGGTGCTCCCAGCTATCAAGGCTTCCGACGTGCGGATAATAATTCCAACAGGGGCAGTAGGCCTATGTCGGCATTGCAGAGTAACCGCCCTTACCGCAGGCACCCCACTGAGCCCGATCTTCCATAAATTACAAATAAAATATCACGCAATGACTACATAGGTGTTTTCCAGTCCACCAATCGGTATAGTGGTCAGTACCAACGAGCTTCTATATCAGATGTTCCGGGTTTTATTCTTGAATTCTTTCAGGTTTGAAGACATTTAAATAAATATATATTTAAAGAATTATGCTATTTTATTTTTGAGCCGCTGTGTAGATGGTGTAACTTGAATTTAAAAGGAAAATGAAGTGTTTTTTCTTTTTTGTGACTATGAATCATTGTCATTCATTTGTGATGTAATTGTTAGATACTATAATTATAAGAAATTGTTATCACATAATTTGCTGCCGTGTCACCGTTTAAATAACTGATTATTTTCTGTAATGTTTTCTGTCTAAATTTACATTTTTTAACCAATTGTTTTTTTAATCCCTAATGTATGTACGTCAGTGCTGACCTTAGCTGAAAGGGGCTCGGGAAAATATTTTTTTTGGCAGGGTCTTTCTGGTACACATGAAATACTCCTTCCTGTACCACCATTTTAGGTCAAGGGTGGGCCCTATGGAGACCGGTGCGATCATCCATCCCGAAGGCTGGAACTATCTAATTCATTTTTCGGTCACTCCATGTCAAGCAATCCAATTTTATAGAATTTTAGAACCTCACCCTCTCTGGGATTTTTTTTAAAAACTGTGCACATCTATTGTACCAATTTGGATTAAGAAAAATCTAAAATATTATATTGCTTGCAGTTTATGAGTTACGCCCCTTTGAAATTCCTGAAAATGGCTGATTTAAACCATGCCGGCAATTACATTTTCGCTTATAACTTTTTATAGAATTAAGATAAATGAATGAAACAAAAACCAATTTAAAGAGCTTCTTCAGGGCTTTGAAATGGTATACAACAATCAATATCTTATCATAAAAATTTGTAAATTTAAAAACTGTATATGTAAATAAATTGCATTTTAAAATAAATAAAACAAGTGATAAATTTAAATGTTAAATTTACTAATTTAATTGTAAGTTTGAATGTTTTAGTGGTGGGGAATCAAATGGTTTAATTGTGTAAATAAACAGTACATATATGGTTACAGAAATAGACCCGGCGGCTCTATTCTTGTGGACACATAACAGATAAGACCCGAAACCAGTAATGGGATAATGGTTTCAATGTTCCAAGTGTAACATTAGAATATATTAATTAATAAATCTCTTTCAAATATTGATAAGTCTTCAATTGTCAAGAAACGAGTACACAATGTAAGTTACTGCAACAGAAAATTGGAAAAAATACAGAAAAAGCTCACAAAAGAATTGGAAAAAGAAAACGGTTTTTTTATTTTTTCATTTATGTCTGACTGTTTTGCAATTTCTGCTAATGCAGATGGTAGAGAATGATGATACACGAAAATGAGCGATGAAATAGTACCAGACCTGACCGGGAATTGAACCCAGGACCCCGATATGCAGAAGCCAGTTGTACTAACCACTATGCCAACGGGCCGGCCTAGCAAGTTTTTTTTTGTTTAACATCCAACTGTTCTGCAATTACTGCTAATGCAGACGGTGAAGGATGAAATGATTTTTTGCAATGTATGAAAATATGTCGTGCCTGAATGAGATTTGAACCCAAGATCGTATTATGAGTGGCGAGCATGTTACCAACTACGCTAATGCGGCCAGCAATTGACAACTGAAAGAAAGTTTAAAACACTTCCAGAAGGATAGAGTATTTCCTTAATTTAATTACTCTATCCATGAGCTGATAATGTTAGAGAATTGAAAAAGAATTCAAGACCAGTAACAGGATGGCCTGAAGGGCAAAATTATTTAAGAAATAGGCATAATGTCTTCACTTGATCCAAAACCAGAGAAAACATCAATGATAGTGACTGAGGTTGACAATTTTAAAAACAGCAATGAAGTGAGTAGACATATAGAAAAGATTTGTTTTGTTTCGGTGAAAACAAAAACAAGTATAAAAAAGTTCACATTCAAAACACTTTAACCCTGTCCACACTGGTAATCTAATTTTAGATGATGCTGAATGGATTGTGGTTGGGGCGATAAAATGTGCTTCTGCAAGGTCAGTATAAGTTGGAAACCGGTAAATATTGTTCTTTTCTAGTAGGGAATTCTTTAACCCATCTAATAGTGTTTACAGAAATAGAATATCATAACAGGGAAAATTTTTATTCTCTCTATAGTGGTTTGGGAATTGTTTGTTTTGAATGGAAATCCGTGTAGCTTGTATGTAAGTCTAACGTACATGCATGTTCTTTAGTTTCTGTTGAAGCTATGACGATTCTATTACGTTTGCCCTGAAAAGGAAAGATGAGTCCATTTTACTGTTCAAGAGGGGGTTTACCATCACAGACAAAAAATTTGAACTTTTGCAGGGTTGCAAAGGACGTGTAACTGCTTCCTCCTAACAGCACCTCAGAATTTTTCAACACGTGGTTGTAGGGAAAAGAATATTCTACATTGCTTTGCTTACAGCTGTAACCTAAATATAATAGTGGCTCTGTGACATCACCGTAAAGAATGTAAAATACCATCCCTTCATGCTTCCCTGTGATGTGAAAATGGACTCATGTTGAACATTTTGTAACTTAAATCAAATATTTACGGAAATTTAAATAAAAAATAACATTTATTCCAGTAAACTCTTGTCCGCAAAACATGTTTTTTAAAATTTTTTTTGCTAAACTGAAATTTAAGTTCGTTATAGCAAAAAATATAAACACAAAAACTTTCACAGATGAAAATTTCGCTCGCCTAAACACACAGAATTATCAAGCGATTTTGCTGTAATTATATTCGAAAGGCGCGTACATATTATATGAATCAATTGTAATATTTTCAAAATTTTTCATCAGTAGTGACGTTAGATAAAACAGTTGGTTTGAGAGCACGTTATGAATTTTGCAATTTTTCTGTTTACCGAGTAACAGTCCGTTTCCTAAGGATTAATGTGAATACAGAATGGAATTTTTATACCACAGAGCACATGGAAAGGTGTGTGTGATGGTTTAAGAGGTAGTAAAACGCCTTGCAGCCAGAGCAACTCTTCAGAGGTCTTAAACTGGACAGATAATAAAAGCAACAAAGTTATTTCACTGGTGTCAGGAAAACATCCCGTAAATCCATTTTTTTTACTTTACTACTAGTGACAAATACAATGTGGAAAAGGCATTAATGAAAACTCATTTCCAGGAAACAGGACAATTGTAGGAACTTATCAGTTTCACTGACATTCCACCTTCAGAATCAAAAGTTGTAACAAAACTTAATCTTTCAGTAATAAGAGTGAAATCCATCAAGTATTTGAAGGAAGAATTTCAAGTTCTGCAATGAATTATATTAGATATTATGTAGCTTGTATTTATGATTGACACTGGTGACTTGCTACAGTTATTTTGAAAGATGGTAAAAAGATAAATTAAAAATTTCATTTCTTCATCCTTTTCAATTGGCTTTATCTTTTGTTTTTCCTTCACAACCTGACTTTTAACTGTTTGCACAAAATTATTAACTGTCTAATGCAGAACCAACAACTGTGACTGGTTGAACTTATAATTAACAGTAACAAGCTATGTTGACTATTTCAGAAATTATATAAAAATATTAAATCATGACAGTTGTAACTAAGAAAATGTAGTGTTTGGCGCGACAACAGCCTTTGGTAACCACATAATTTCACAGTTTGGTGACATTCATTAACCCGCAATATCACCAGATTTGTTCTAGTGAGACCACCTCAAAAGCAAAGTGTACACCACACGCCCAATGACAATCCTTGAGTTAAAAACAAAAGTTTGAGAAGAAAACGCTGCAAATCACACAGAAGTGTTTCAAAGAGCCATGAAAAACTTCAGTGTTCACTTCCAGGAATGCAAACATTTGAATAATCATATCTTCTGGACATTGATTTTAGAAATTTAATTATTTATTGTTAGAATACTTAATGGCATATAATTTATTTGTTGTTTCCAACTATAAAATTTTGATTATACTTTTCTTATATTTTCTTAGTTAATTCAAAATTTCCTGTTTCCTTATGCCATTTGTTATACCTATTAATAAATTATGTACGTTATTTTTGGTAAAAGAATACCAACTTAGTAATTGATATTTGTTTTCATTACATTTTAAGAATGAAATCTTAAATTAAGCACGGCAAATTTAACCGTAACAAGAGTGGAAACATTTTAATTTTTGGCAAAAAGAATTAGCATAAATACATTTGATTAGGGCCCAAACAAATAAAATTATAAATTGTGAGGAATTGCAAGTCTCATTTTATGTTGATAGAGTACACAAAAACATTATGGTTATAGAATTATTTTTATTATTTTTTGGTTTATATTTTTAATTTATTATTTTCAAGTACGCCTAAGCAATCACGAAATTAGTAGTAAATATGTGAAATAAATAAATAAATCGGAAATTAATTCCGAAATTCATTTACACATTAGCTGGACATAATTAATAATATAATTAATAAATATTATAAATAATCACAAATAACAAGATTTTTTAAAAATAATTGAGTATATTACAAAAAAAAAATTTGTATATAACTTCACAATGATAGAACAGACGCCTAATTAAAATAGTAAACAACTAGATTCATTTTATTGGTTGAGGAATCCACCCATATTTTTATACACGGAAGAATGAACGACATGTGTAAAATGTTCTGTCAAATACAACAAAAAAAATCATGATTTAGTTATAAATTGATTATCCAACTCACAGTTTTAATATAAATACAATAAATTTGTGAGTTAAATATTAAAATAAATAGATAAAACACTAAAATCTATGCAGGAGGTGTAGCAGAACACAATAATATTTCACGTACCGATAAAGTTTAGTTGTCACTTATTACTTTATCCGAACACATGTTACAACTCAACAAAACAACTTTTAAAAAATAAATATTTGAATATTAAAAATGAATTAACATAAAAAATTACATACCTTTAATGCATTCAAATCGATGTCATCCAATGAACAATTAACACTCGGAGCAAGTGCATTGTGCGCCATTTTGGAAAAACCAAGAACAAAACACACCGATTTAAACTAGTATTTAATATACTTATTTTAAATGGATAACTAAAAGAATCTAGGGATTCAAATAACCCTTAATCTTCCTGCTATCTACAAACAAAATACATTTTAAAATATGATTTAATTAACACATTTTTTTAAGTCAATTCAACACACAACACACCGTCTTCCTATACAAAACACGACTAACATCTATGACGTCATCAATATGCACAACTAATCTACAAGTATGAGATAATGATTTCATTTCAGTATCTCCTTGTTTGTACTAAGATTACAATAGAAAATTACATTACTAAATATTTATACTACATAATCAATAGTATTTAAGATAAATCCTTTTGAAATTCTATTGTTTAATTGTTTATATTTTAATTTAACTTATATCTATTGTACAACAAATTTTTCTTACTAAATCTTTAAATGTTGTGTGATTAAAACAATTCAATTGAATAAATTAATATTTGTCATTTGACAAATTCAAAATTACTCATCTAATTTTTATTTATATATTTTTTTTAATTAATTTTATAATTATATATTTTCCACTTAAAGTCATATACTTTTTTATTGATATGTTGGTATGATATATTTTCGCACGGTACTTTATTTTTGAAATGTAATAACAAATTTTGATTTTCTTGTCCAGTTGAAGCGCAATTTTTTATTTCTGGGCTTTTAATTGAAAACGAATTCCATGTGTGAAATTCCGGTTGTGTGTTGGTTGGAAAATTAAGTTCTGATCAAGAATTTCTTTATTGTGAACTAGTTTTTGTAAAGGGCCGATTTTAGACCATATTGTGATGGTCTTTTAGACATTTCTGGAAGCTCTTTATGCAGCTTACATTCTCAGCCAGTCATTCACTGTATGTATGTTTTTCTCCTTTCTTCTGTCAACCTGGTGTACTGCATTTGCTCTTCGTGGAAGCCCTTTAAGACAGTAATCAGTTGTCTGAATTAGGTTTGATCAAATTCTCTCAGTTTATTTTAATTTTCTCAGTATTCCTTCTGACTTCTTTGAACCACTTATCCAACACCTTAGGTCTATTGTTTATTGTGTTAGTCAACCGGTTGTTATCCATTTTATACAGGTATCTTTGGAATTAGTCTTTTTTTTCTAATTGTTTACATTCATTGTTGAATTTCCTTGTATAGTTCTTCTCGACCTGTAACCATATTGTCCATGTACTATGTTTGGAATCATTTTCCTTTCTCTCAAATTTTTTCCTTCTCTTAGATTAGTATCGCTGGTCATTCTAAGGCACTGACTTATGTACAGACACACGGTATTATGCTAATCTTGGCTTATCTTTATGGAATTCATACAATGTGTACTTCATTTCTGTTGTTAATTTGTTTAGTTGAATATATGTTCCTTAATTGGCTCTTTAATTTCATCAGCCTGCAAGTGTCTAATCACACTCATCAAGTACTTGACAATTTTTATTTTTATTTTATATATAGTTTTTATAAAGAAAATTGCTGTTCCCATGTTCCTAGAAATGTCTACTAGATCATCTGGAAAAGCAATACAGTTTACCTTTATGCCATTCTTTGATCGTGCAATGTGTATATTGTAAACTATTGTATTAATTATTACAAAACAAACTTTGGATCTAAAACTCATAACATTGGGCAACATTTTACTATTTGTTGAGAATAATCTGTATTCTTTTTTCCATGGAATTGGTAGTAAACACCAAAGCTTTTGGTTGTTTTAAACCATCCTAACTACATTTTCACTTTCTCTTGCCTTTATGAATAAATAAGAAGGAAAGTATTGTTTTCATGTCGATTTTTTTGAAATCGAGTTTTCACCAGATCTACACGTTTTCAGACCCCCCAAACCCAAAAAACATGTTTTTAGCGATTGGTCTTTGTCTGTGAACAGAATATCTCAAGAACGGAACATCGTACAAACTTGAATCCCACTCAGGCACGACATTTTCATACGTTACAAAAATCATTCATCCTTCAGAGTTACAACCCAATGTCGTCGCTAAAGACCGCAGTAGTTGATGCAACATTAAATAAAAAAAAACAAACTTGAAACTTAAGTTGATACCACTAAAGGACACGACACGAATATTTTCATCAAAATCGGTCAACCAGAAGTAGTAGTTTATTCATGTCATTTTTCAATTTTTTGTAATTTTCTCAAAAACGGCTACAATTTTTTAAAAAAATTGTCTCATTTACTAAATTGTTTATGCTTTAAGATAGGGTAGGTGCCACGTCTACTGAAATTCTTGGGAAGGCTGTTTTCTCATAAAAAAATTTTTTTTTCTTAAAAAAATATATATTTTTTTAAGATTGCGGTTTTAATATGCATTTTAGTGCAAAAATGTATTATAATATAAGTTGTAGAGAATTTAAAAACCTACAACTTTTATTTCAAAATTTTTTTTGTATAATGCTTAAGCGGTAATTAGCAATTATCTGTTTTTTTCTCTTAAAGGCATGTAAAAAATCGATTTTTTTTAAAGATATCAGCCTTAGTATGCATTTTACGACAAAAGTGTATATAATCAAATTTATAGAAAATTGAAAGATCTACAACTTTCATTTAAAGCATCTTTCTCTACAGAGCCTAATTTAGCATGAAACAGTGATTTTTCGTTTTTTTTTAGCTTAACCGTGGTTGATTTTTATTTTGCGTCTTTCACTCATGATTAAAATTAGGTTATATTGTTAATTATTTGCATTGGCAAGAAAAAGTGGTGTGAGTGCTTCACACCAGATTTTTCATTATACCAAGTTGAATTGACATTTTAGAGTGTTATCTAAATAGTAGATGTAGATTTAGTTTGTTTAGGTTGGAAGGTGATTTGATAGTGTTCGTAGCTGTTTCAATAAAAAAAGCGTAGGCCTCTAAAAACTAATAATATATAGTTTAAAAAACATGAAATAAAAATTTAAAAACTCCCGACAAATAAACCTTCAAAAAGTAAAAAAAAATTACTTTTACCACTAAGTAATACAGAGTGGCCCATACATCAGTTTCCCCAACATTTACGGAAATCGGAAGAAAGGTTAATGGAATGAGAAACCTATAGACAAAAAAAAAACATTTATTATATGAACTGTACATACATATTACCTTGAAAATTTTATAGCAGGTGTTCAAAATGTCCACCATGATTCTCTATAGTACACTTTATACAGCGACTTAAAACTGATTCACAAATTTTCAACAGTAACATTTTATCGTTATTTACATAGTCAAATGCAATTTCAATTAAACTCTTTAGTTGGTGCAGGTTTTGTGGCTTGGAAGAATACACTAGTTCCTTTACAATCCCCCACAGTAAAAAATTAAGCGTTAAGACTAGCAAGTGCACAGGCCATTCAATTGTACCACGACGACCAATCCATTCATCGACTTTTGAATTTAAAAACTCACAAACTTAGATATCAAAATGTGCTGGGGCGCCATCTTGTTGCCAGATGAGTGATTGGACATTGTAAACAGGATTGTTTTCACGTTCTGGAAATACTACTTCCTACAACATTTGTAAGTAATTTTCCAAGTTAACATTTCCCACACAAAAATAAGGACCTATCAGTGCAGAACTTGAAATACCTCCCCATACCATAACACCAGGCACATTAAGCTCTTTTTGAATTACAATATGAGGATTTGTATCCGAACAGTACACGCAGTTATACCGATTAACCTGTCCATTGAGTTTGAAACATGCCTCATCAGACCATAAAATTGATCGCAAAAAGTTTGGATAGGCTTCTGCATGGATAGCGACTGTCTCACAGAATTCCAATCGCCTGTTACTATCGTCCTCATGAAGCGCTAGGAGTAAAGATGGATGCATGTTTAAAAATTTCAAACAATATTCTTTAAAGAGTTTCAACCTAAAAAATTTAAACACGTGGGTCGACTGGAAAATTGTAAATAAACTACACAAGACATGTTTTCCTTAAATTTATTTAATGTATGAACATGTTTTATCACATATTTAATAATTCCTCATACATACAGACAAACATACACACAAAATAATAATAATAATAATAATAATAGTATAATATTTACAAAACACTGGTTGGAACCACCACAAAAAAACAGATCAAAAAATACAATCCATTAAAACTAAAAAAAAATAATATGTCATAACCACATTTTGTAACTGAAAGTTAAGGTACAGAATAAATCAACAATATTTCTTAATAAATTACCAAAAAATTAGCACTGCTGTATATAATGCATAAGCACTGATGGTAGACTGAAGACTGTGACAGAGCAGTCTACGAGAGGGTACACATTTTACTACTGTTATATTTTTATGAATGTGTGTGTTTTTAGTAAATTTGTGTGCAATGCACACAAGTCAATTGCTATTGGAAGGGATATATAGGCATTGTTACACTGCCCACGATTGCATTGCATGCTCTTCAAAATAATGCTGCACAATTTTCAAACTGCTGTAACTTGCCCAATCTTTACCCGATATTGAAATAAAACATATGGTTTTATTCACAAAAATGTTTTCTAGAATAAATGTAAACATTTTTGCTTAATTGAAATTTCAGCCCATTACAGTAAAAAATAAAAAATAATCACACAAATTTTCCATGCGCCAAGATTTCTCTTGCTCTAACGCCAAGCGATTTTCATATTTTTATATGTAAAAGAAGTTAATGAAAAGAACATCATGATACGATTACAAGCACGAGGTTAACTTGTATTTCATTGCATGTATCGTGAAAGTTATAATATAAAAACTAATTTTTAAGTTTTAGTTTGTATATATTTCCCGATTTTAATTTAAGTTTATAGATGAATTCTGAGGTGTCAAAGTATTTTTAATTTCTGGTGCTTAATTTAACTTTTTTTTTGTTTTAATTTTACAATAATTTCATTTTTGGAGAATTGAGAATCAATTTCTTGTTTCTTAGTATTGGAATGGGTATCGAAAAATATTGGTATCCACACATCACTACTTCCAATGTACTTTTTCATCCATATACTTACATGAAATGTCTGGAAAGAACACTTTATTTAACAAGATGCAGTTATGACAATTATCTAGTAACTACAAAACTAAAAATGATCACATCACAATGTATTTTCGTAGGTTTTTTGTACATCAGAAAATAAAAAATAAATTCAGTCAATTAAAAGAAAAAGGGTTGTTCTTTTAGGCTACAGCAAGACGAGCGTTATTTGATGCTACTTTTTTCAATAAATGACGCTGGATAAATGGACATTACAGTTTATAATAGGACTGGTTAGATGGTACTGAATTTATCGCAGCAAGAGTGAGTCCTCAAGGCGATAACGCAGATGCGGCCCATTCCTTCTTTCGATAAATGACGCGATGTATTGGCTGCAAGAGCATTAAATAACACTCAGTATACTTACACCTGTCAATTTATACTACGAGGCACTGAAGTAAACTCAGTTAAAAATCGGTCATGTTATGGGACATGCGATAAATAGTGCAAGAATCTTCACGTTATTAAACGCCCTGTGTAGCCATGGGTTTACTACAAAACCACAGAAGCCGCATCATTTATCGCCCGTCTAGCTGTAGCCTTAGAGTTGTATGTCACAATTCAATGAATTTAATAAATAAATATAACTTTTTGTAAGTTACACTTTTGTTAAACAGTATAAGACTTAAATACAGTTGAACTACTGTAATTTCAACATCCATTACTTAATTTTTTAAATTTATTTTGAATGAAATAGGTGTTGGAGGGTTATAATATAAAAACTATATAAAAAGAGTTACGAAGGGTGAAATGCCCCCACACCATGATTTTCATTTCTACCTAATACTATGGTGTCTCAGAGTGAAAAAATTTGAGTACAGTAAGCCCTCGACTTACGCGAATTCACGTTAGTGCGATTTTGTTTTAATATATAATAATACTGTATGTACTGTACAGTAGGGATAACATAAGAATGCCGATGGGATAGAAAGAGACAGTTAAGGGTGGGTACGCAAAGAAATATGCGTACATTATAGAAAATTTTTGACTCACTTCCTGTCATTTGTTGAAAAAGTTCCTTTTTTCTTGTTTTTATAATGTTATGTTAAATAAAATGACAGGAAGTGAGGAATATGTACTAACTTAACACTGTTACAAATTGATTCTAAGAATCATCGTTTTTATCGCTTATTATACTTGTATAGTCTGCACAAAACAAAAGCATACTACAACGTTCAGTTTTTATTTAGTTGGCGGATGTTTTAAGGTTAAACCGAACAACTCAAGTTTCACGTTACGCGATGATTTTGTGGAACGCACCCTCGCACAAGTCGAGGGCCTACTGTACAATGGTCAGTTGAGTGATAATCACCCCTGTACCTCCCCAGGACTAAAAAAATTCGTATTATAGTGGCCCTAAATGTACCTTAAAGTTCTAAAAATCGCATGAAAACTGAAAAAAATAAAAGAAATTCAATTTTTGAGCATGGTGTACCACTCCAAAATATTTTGTTGGAATTATAACGATAAAAATATAAAAATTCACCTTGCATTGGGTCTTAAGTGTGCTAGAGCAAATTTAAATGGTAAATTTAAAGGTCATAGTGATTTCAGGTGACCTTGAAAAATTCACCATATAGGTATTCAGGGCAATTAACAGTGTGTAAATTTTTTCAAGTTATTACATCAGCCACGTAGCTAGGAATTTTATTACTTAAGAAAAACTTTTTTTGTAAGCAAAACTTTTTTTTAAGCAAATATGAGAATTACCCAACTGGCTATAAGAAGCTAATTTTTTCACCACAATACAACGTACGAGCGGTGTCTCAAAAGTAAGTACATTATTTTTTTAAAAATCTGTGTCGATGGTGGGAAAAGTCTGGGGTCTCAGGGAATTTGGATCTGGTTTAGTGAGTACTGTAAAATTTCTAAGCACGTACATCGATTGATCCGCCAGTCAGATTCCAGCCACTATGGAGACTCCATTGGCCCCTACCACCGATCACGAAGTTCGCAAAAAATAAAAATGCTACTGAAATTCATAACGAGTTGTGTAGCGTTTATGGTGAAGATATTATGTCAAGGCCAATGATTTCTTGTTGGCACCAGTCATTCATTGAAGGGAGAAGATCACTTGATAAACAACAAAGTGAACAAAGTAAACCCTCCATTTCCCGCACCTTGACTGTTGTTGAAGATGTTCAAAGGGTCATTGACACCTATTGCCACCTGATGCTTGATGAAATCCTTTCTGAACTTGCACCAAGTGACTTCCATCTGTTTCCGCAGCTGAAGCAACATCTTGGGGGAACATGCTTAATAATTAAGGATAATATCAAACAAGAAGTTAAAAGATGGCTAACCAATATGCCAGCAGAATGGTATGTCACTGGATTGAAACAACTTTTACCACGGTACCAAAAATGTATCGAAAAACAAGGCGATTATGTAGAAAAAGAAGTTTAATATGTACTTTTTAAAAAAATGTTTACTTTTATTTATTTTAAAAAAAATATAGTGTAACTTACTTTTAAGATGTCACTTGTATTATCAGGTCAAAATGAAAATCCATGGGGGGGGGGGGTATTATACCATTCTTAAACAAAGGTATCATTTCCAATACATGTTTGAAAATATTTTTTTTTGCCTGGCAGCCATTTTGTGCTTTTAAATATAATTTAGTACATAATTATGTACTTAGCGTTTTTCGATTAAAAAAATTTCATGAAATTGAAATGTCAAAATGGCAGCCATTTAAACATTTTTACCTCTTACACAATAGGATTCAGAAGGCTAAAATCTACAAAAAAAACTTCAAATTTTTTGACTTGACTAGGTATGCATAGTCGACGAAGTTACCCTAACAAAATTTTATTTAAAAACAAATAAAAAATCATAAACCAGTCCCTATTTTAAAGAAATTTTTTAAATGAATAAATAATAATAATGACTTAAAAATAAAGATTGTATGCAAATTATGGATAATTCTAACAGAAAATGAAATCTATTGAGAGAGAAAAACTGATATGTGATGTAAAAAAAAATTACATAGTTTGTGTGTGTCTGATTTGAATTTAAGTCATTTAAAATCGCTTGATTATTTAATTTACATTAAATTAATTAATTGGTTTTTGAGCTTAAGTTGTAAAGAAATGGTGTCATAATTCGGTATGGGAATGATCCGGTAAATCTGCAAAAAAAAGAAAAAAATTAATTATAATAAATTTAATATATTCATTCAAAAATAAATCTTTATAATGCATCCTGCAGTTTGAAATTATTTCTATTTCATATAATGAATTTATATAATAATTTCACCAACCTTCTTTTTAAACTGCGTCACCTTTATTTTTATTCTTACTTACACGTGTTTCGGTGGATCCACCACCATCATCAGAGTAAATAAAAAAATTGAAACCAAAAATTTTTTTATCTCACTTATTTAAAATTTACAGATGATACATCTTCAGTCATTTGTATAAAATTTTTTTTATACAATGACTTTTTTTATACAATTTTTATACAAATGACTGAAGATGTATCATCTTCTGTAAATTTTAAATAAGTGAGATAAATTTTTTTTTGGTTTCAATTTTTTTATTTACTCTGATGATGGTGGATCCACCGAAGCATATGTAAGTAAGAATAAAAATAAAGGTGATGCAGTTTAAAAAGAAGGCTGGTGAAATTATTATATAAATTCATTATATGAAATAGAAATTTTAATATAATTTCTAAATAATTTGATTCAACATCATCAAATGGCGATAATATGGAGTTCTTCTTCTACCATTCAAGGACTCGTTCCAGTATCCAGCTAGCTACTGAACACCACGATCACGCCTTCCGATTGGTTTATAACTTTTGGTTAGTCTAGAAATTTGATGTGAAGTCATTCTTTGTAGATGATTGGTCCAATAACAGTGGTACTCCATAGTCTACTTAAAAGAACTGACTATCGGTTTTATAATTTTATACACCCGAGTTTGAACCCTTGCATTTCCAAAACGATTAGTCAGATTTCAACACACTTCAACATTTAGCTCATTTTAAACTGTGCTCACCTATAATAGTCTATATTTTTACTTTCTCTTGCCTATATGAATATAAAGGAAGGAAAGTATTGTTTTCATGTCGATTTTTCGAAATCAAGTTTTCACCGGATCTACACATTTTCAGACCCCCTGAACACAAAAAACATGTTTTTAGCGATTGGTCTGTGTGTGTGTGAACAGAATATTTCAAGAACTGAACATCGTATGAACTTGAAACTTAAGTTCGTACAATTTTCACACACACACACACGCGCGCGCGCACGCACACACACAAACAGACCAATCGCTAAAAACATATTTTTTGGGTTCAGGGGGTCTGAAAACAAGTAGATCCAGTGAAAACTTGATTTTGAAAAATTTACATGAAAACAATACTTTCTTTCCTATATATTCATGTAGGCAAGAGAAAGTAAAAATACAAAAATCATATGACTCTTGAGCATGGGTCTACAGCAGTTTGGAACTAATGTTAAATTTTATTGCTCAAACCTTTTCGAAATTAACAAATTAGGTATTAAGATTGAGCATGATTGGCAGATCTAAATTTTTAGTCGGCAAGGTAGGCCTAAGTAAAAATTTGGCCAGACCGTCGCAATCTTATCAAAATTTTAAATGGATCTTGATCAAATTTAGTTGATTATCACTGAACAAGTGCTAAAGATTAAGGATTATCACCAAAGTTGGAGACAGCACATGGCAAGGATGTCAGATCACAGGATACCTAAGCAGGCATACTGGTATGGTCCAGAAGGTAAAAAGGATGTTGGTAGACCTAGGAGAAGATGGAGATAGATGATATAGTTTATGAGTTCGGAACAGGGTACGGCCTAATCCTAGGTTGGAAGAAGAAGAAGACTGAGTGAAGTAGCAATATGAGACTTAAGTGGAAGGTGAAGAAGGTGTTACGTGACCAAACACCTTTGATTTGTATAGTGTTCGTTTGCTTTCTGTAGCAATATCAGACCAGTTTTTTCTAGCCACACCTCATATTATACAAAGAAAAGAAAATAAATAAGTAGATAATCTTACCTTGTTGTTTATTTGAATGTTCCTCTTCTTCGTGTTCATCAGTCGCACCTAACCTAAGTTGTAATGCTTTAATTTCTGCGTCATATTCTTTCCATTCTTCAACAATCCGCATAGCAGCTGTTAATTTTGCTTCTTTCGTCAACGGATTATTACACTACAAAGAATAAAACAAATAAACATGAGTGAGATGGAAACTATCTCTATAGCCAATTTATGAAACAGTAAAAACATTAGCTAATTAACCCTTTGCGATCTGAGATTATGGTATTCCACCTTCAGTCTAATGTCAGAGCTCAAAACAGTAGGTAAAAGAACTAACCTTCTAAAAAAAAGAAAAAAGACTTCATTTTTCTTTTGTAAGGCCCATTGGACCACTTTAGTCAAATAATATCAGTTCCTCAATTTCCTCCTAATCCTCTCCCAGTAATTCTTCATTCTCTGGGATCTAGCAGCCCGTTCAGCATCTGAAAAAACTCTGGTTCTGTATTTTTCTAACCATTTCTTTGAACCTGATATTTGTGTGTTTGATCGCTTTCAGGTTATCGGATTTTTTTTCAAGGTCCTCCAATGTTAGGTTCAGCTCCACTAAGTCCTTCTTCACTTCACAAATCCAAGCCGGTCCCGACTTAAGGTCTCACATATATTCTATTTGTTGTCTGAGGATTCTTGTTTGTGGAGTTCTTATGATGTGTCCAAGATGACTTCATTTTGCAATTACTTTTTTCCAAAATTTCAAAATAACATACTACAGTAGCCTATGTTACTCAGGGAGCTCTAAGCTTTCCAACAGTGATAAAATTTTTGAAATAGGTTAAGTATTTTCTGAGATTACCTTGTACAAACAAACAAACATTACTTCTTTATAATATTAGTATAGAAATAGAATGATGTAAGGATTATATAATAAATTCACATACATTTATAAATGTGATGATCAAAAATAACATACCAAATCAATAGTTTTTGCAGATTTCTTTGAATCATCATCACACCATGTTTCGCACCACAACCATTCTTGTGGTAATGATTTGATAGCAACTTGATGAATCATGTTGTTCGGAAGATCCTAAAAATTAAAAACCCCAAAAAATTTATTAATATATTTTTATAACTGTGGAGGATCACTTTTGTTATTCCAACATCCAAGTTGCTTCAAAGGGACTGTTTGTGTAACTTAAAAGTAGAAGAAATCAGCGGAAATTGGATTGGTGTTCACATAATGGAAAAGTACCAAAATTACTTATATTAAAAAAGTATGAACAATAATACTTCTGATAATCTCTTGAAATCCATATTCACAATACTGTTTCCTTCAGATCTGTTAACTGGAGACATCAGAAAACAGTTCTCATCATTTTTTCTTTGATTATCCATATTTTTTTTTGTTTGGGTCTGTATTTCATTCAGACTTTAATTTATTTAAAATTTTAATCCACAAAAAACTCACAAAGAATATAGGATAAGTCAGTATCAAAGATTTCATCTCTTAAAAAGCATTAAAAAGAAACATTACATTACATAAAACAAATACAATATCACTCAGATACAATACAGGGTGTTTCATAATGTTCTTCAGGGTTACGGAAATTCAGTACAAAAAACTATTTTACATACCTAAAAGAAAGTTGTACGGGCCGATGCAGGGACTTAAACAGTTATTTTTAAACATCTATAAATGTTCAGTGGGTGTACCTTTGTTAACACGGCACGCATCAACACGAAAGTCTAGCTCTTGCCAAACAGTCTAACATGTCCGTTTCGATAGAGTTGATTGTATTGATTATGCGATCCTTCAGCTCAGCAATATCATTCGGCATTGGTGGGATAAACACCTTGTCTTTCACATAACCCCAGAGAAAGAAGTCACATAGCGTGAGGTCTGGTGATCTTGGTGGCCACAGCATTATGTGTTGGTCTTCTTCAGATGCGCCGGCAATGTTGCGTTAAGGTACCGCCAAACCTCGCAATGAAAATGGGCAGGACAACTATCTTGCTAGAAAATGAAGTCGTTGATTAGCTGAGGCATAAGCCATAACTGTAACATATCCAGGTAAATCATACCGGTTACTGTCGTTTCCGTAAAAAAGAACGACCCATACACTGCCTCACGAGAGATCGCACAAAAAACGTTTACTTTTGGAGAATCCCGAACGTTCTGCTTTCACAAGCAACCAGTTTTAATGAATTGTCACTTGGTGGATCCTTATTTAATTTCAACCAAAACGCACATTGTACAGTAATTACTGGCTTTAACACGTAAAATTCTAACACACAAAACGACTGCTCGCTTCCCATGGCAGCCATTTTCTCTCCTGTCTATGCCTAGCGGGCAAACCGTTAACTAACTGCCCAGAATATGTGGAAAAACTATTTGAAGTGCTCTTTCGTACAATACTTGTTTCATTCTTATAAGTGAAATACTTTTTTTGTACTGAATTTCGTAACCCTGAAGAACATTATGAAACGCCCTGTATAAAACAAAAATTTAAATTCCATCGTTTATAAATTCCTGGATTATATAATATGAACTTTCAAACAGGTAAGACTTTAACTTTCTCATAAGTCTTTTCTCACATTCAACAACCTATGTGGAAGATAGGACATCAGTTTTGATCCAATAAATGATGTTTTTTTTCATATAAAGACAACCTATGAAACTTGGCAAAATCAGAACGGTGCCTTCTTGTGAGATAGTCATGAGGCTTTACCATCAAACCAACATGTTTTACTGACTTTGTCCACAATACAGAGTTCATAATAAATAAGCACGGTTGAGTAAGAATTTTATGTTGCTTAAAGTAGTCTAAAAGATTTCTCCGACCTATCCCACATAAAGTATCTTACTACTCGTTTCTGCATCAGAAAGATCTCCTTAAGCTTATGAGTATTTGACCTCCAAAATATTATGGAACATTCAATGTGTGTATAAAACAAACCATAATATGGATAAGGATTAACTTAACAAGCTTCGGAAATACAAAAACATAATGTAATAATAAAAATAATTTAAATTATACCTGATCTAGATTTGAAAGACTGTTAGGATCTTGACTGAGAGCCTGGTATTGCCCTCTCAATCTATCGCCAGCTGCGATACGTCGGAACCTTCTTAAATCAACGACGTACAAAGCACTAATATGATAACGTCTACCCTGTAAATGATTTCTCCAGTACCCTTGTTTCCAAAATCTGAAAACACATAATATGAGTGGTTTATTAAAACAAATTTTTGGAAAATGAACTTCAAGAGACCTGCAAATGAACACCTAAATGCATGTTATTCTTTTCCCATTCTTAATGCATGTGGCTGGACGGACCATATTACCATCCCCCGGTCATAGCGCACAAAGTCGCACTTCATATTTAACTGTACGAGGTGTAGCTACTAAATAACGAGACTGATGTAAAAAATTTAATTTTAATTTTATACATAATCACTTATTGTCACCTTCAATATACACTCCTTCTCTATCCCTACAACGCTCCATGCGAATTTTCCATTGTTGGAAACAGTGCTGGAAGTTATCTTCTGTCAGCTCCTTCAGGACACGTGCCGCTTTCTCTTTTACAGCTTTCACAGACTCAAATCTTGTCCCTTTTAATGCAGATTTCACCTTAGGGAACAGGTAGAAGTCATATGGTGCAAGATCTGGTGAATAAGGTGGATGTTCTAACACTGAGATGCTGTACTTGGCTAGGAACCTCTTGACAGATATCGCGGAATGAGCCAGTGCATTGTCTTGGTGGAGAACCCATGATTTGTCCTTCCACATTTTGAGGCGTTATTTCCTTACTCTTTGAAGTAGTTTAGAAAGTGCCTCAAGGTAGTAATATTGATTAATTGTTTGGCCTTCAGGAACCCAGTGAAGGTACACAATCCCATGGATATAAAAAAAGCATCATTGCTTTAAATTTTGACTCGCTCATTCGAGCTTTTTTGGCTCTCGGTGAAGTTCGGCTCTTCCAGTGCATGGATTGGCGCTTTGTTTCCAGATCATAAGTAAAAAACCACGTTTCATCACATGTTATTGTCTTCTACCTGTTCCCTTAGGTAATTTTTGCATTAAAAGGGACAAGATTTGAGTCTGTAGAAGAAAGTCATATCTCAATAGTTTCATCTACTGGTTATACGATAAAACTTAAAAATGGTGGCCCAAATATTAAATTAAAGATAATCTTACCTGAAACCATCCATTTCGGTTCTACTTTCACAGAATGGAGTATAACCATATGGGGCTCCTCCTAAGTCTAAATCCACTAATTCTTTCATGTCAGCTCTTACCACCTGAATTTAAACAAAAACCAAAAATAAATTCTACAAACCACACTCTATTTCTAGCAAATAAATTCTCTACAGAGCCTAGTTTAGAGGCAATTACTGATTTTCTATAATTTTAAGTCCCACAGAGGTAGATTTTCATTTTGTGTCATTCACACATGATGAAAATCAGGTTGATTTTCATTTTACATTGTTTACTCTTTGCCCAAAACTGTCACGTGGAGCGTTAAATTATTTCCACTCTATCTGCTAGTTCCAGATAGCTACAAAAATAGTTCTGTTTCCCATCACATGGTAAGCCAATTATATGACTGAATCATTTAAGAACAGAAGAGATAGATATGTAAAAGACACTAGTCAAGAGTT
Organism: Catonia carolina; assembly: GCA_035578175.1. NCBI lineage: Eukaryota > Metazoa > Arthropoda > Insecta > Hemiptera > Achilidae > Catonia > Catonia carolina. The sequence continues at coordinate 6,514,567 of JAQMRL010000014.1, read as the reverse complement.
ATCTTCTCTGCGACAAATGAATTTCATTATACAGCCAGACCCTGCAGCAAATGAAGTGAAGGTGACATTTGCAGGGTGTAAAGTAGATACTTTTCAGAGGACCTGGCATGCTGATAAGCATAATTTTCCACTTAATAAGGAAGGCCTTCCGGCAGATGACCTCAACAACAATATTGTTTACAATGATTAAACATATTCAAAAATAAATCCATATAATGCATTCTGAACCATTGAAATTAATTCTATTATATATATTAAATTTCACTAACCTTATTTTAAACTGCCTATATTTTTTTTATTTATCACTTACACGTGTTTTGGTGGATCCACCATCATCAGAGTATATTAAATTGTTTGAAACTAAAAAATTTTAAAATCTATAGAAGATAACATCTTCTACATAGATTTAACAGAACAATGCAATAAAGAAAATAAAAGTAAAATTGAAAATATGAGATTATCCATATTTATAAATATTTAAAGGAGCAAAAACAGGACATTTCAAATGAATAAATCAAATTGAAGAATGATGAAGTGAATTGACTGCTCTTGCTACCTGTAGTAAATATGAGATGGGATAGATTAGAGGAACTCAATTTTAAATCAGTTTTATAGACACAACTAAAGATGTAACATCTTCTACAGATTTAAGATTTTTAGTTTCAAACAATACCATATGAGGTGTGGGTATTAAATAACGAGACTGACGTAAAAAAAAAAATTTTTTTTTTATACATAATCACTTATTGTCACCTTCAATATACACTCCTTCTCTATCCCTACAACACTCCATGTGAATTTTCCATTGTTGGAAACAGTGCTGGAAGTCATCTTCTGTCAGCTCCTTCAGGACATGTGCTGCTTTCTCTTTTACAGCTTCCACAGACTCAAGTCTTGTCCCTTTTAATGCAGATTTCACCTTAGAGAACAGGTAGAAATCACATGGTGCAAGATCTGGTGAATAAGGTGGATGTTCTAACACTGAGATGCTGTACTTGGCTAGGAACCTTTTGACAGATAACGTGGAATGAGCTGGCGCATTATCTTGGTGGAGAACCCATGATTTGTCCTTCCACATTTCGGGGCGTTTTTTCCTTACTCTTTGACATAGTCTAGTACCTCAAGGTAGTAATATTGATTAATTGTTTGACCTTCAGGAACCCAGTAAAGGTACACAATCCCATGGATATAAAAAAAAAAACAATAATCATTGCTTTAAATTTACACTTGCTCATTCGAGCTTTTTTGGCTCTCGGTGAAGTTCGGCTCTTCCAGTGCATGGATTGGCTCTTTGTTTCTAGATCGTAAATAAAAAACCACGTTTCATCACATGTTACTATCTTTTACCTGTTCCCTAAGGTGAAATCTGCATTAAAAAGGACAAGATTTGAGTCTGTGAAAGCTGTAAAAGAGAAAGTGGCACGTGTCTTGAAGGAGCTGACAGAAGACGACTTTCAGCACTGTTTCCAACAATGGAAAATTCACATGGAGCATTGTAGGGATAGAGAAGGAGTGTATATTGAAGGTGACAATAAGTGATTATGTATAAAAAAAATTTTTTTTTACCTCAGTCTTGTTATTTAATACCCACACCTCATATGGTATTGTTTGAAACTAAAATCTTTTAAATCTATAGAAGATGTTACATCTTCTAAATAGATTTAACAGAACAATGCAATAAAGAAAATAAAAGTAAGATTGAAACAAATGAGATTTTCCATATTTATAAATATTTTAAGGAGCAAAAGCAGGACATTTTAAATGAACAAATCATATATAAGAATGATGAAGTGAGTTGATTGCGGTGGCTATCTGTAGTAAATATAAGAAGACACCCCGTGAGACCTGGGTGTGGAAGAAGATACGAGGGCTGTTCAAAAAGTATTGGACCTTCTGTCCTCCCGTTGAAACGAATGAAGCGCTGGCGACCAAGCTTAGTGGGGATGTGGAGGGGACTGTTATGCGCGCGCATGCACTGTTTCGTGTCATGACAAAGCTTCCGTCGCCGGCAGTCAGCCTAGTAGTGTAGACCTCTCTGTTGTGCTTGGCGATTTTTATCAAGTTACAAAATGGGACAAAAAAATTGAGCAGCTTACTGCATTAAATTTTGCCAAAAGCTTGGTAAAAAATGGTCATCAGAGGAACTCAATTTTTTAAAATCAGTTTTATAGTCACAACTAAAGATGTAACATCTTCTATAGATTTCAAAAAATTTTAGTTTCAAACGGTATAATAAACTCTGATGATGGTGGATCCACCAAAACACGAGTAAGTGATGAATAAAAAATAAAGGCAGCTTAAAAAAAGGTTAGTGAAATTTATTATATAAAATAGGATTAAACATATGTTATAAGGTTCATTATCTACATTAGCAAAAGAAATTTACGAAAGTGTTCCACACCAGATTTTTATAAAGGTAAATACAATACCTGATCAGCATCAACAAAAATAATTTTTTTCACATCCAGTGGGAATAATACATCGAGGAATAATATCTTATAACCCCAAATGATTCTTTGTTTTTCAGTCTGTTGATGCAACCATCTAGGCCATTTGTACTGTACTAATTCATACTGGAACTTGTATTCTTTGGCCATTCGTGGCAAGAAATCCTGCAATCAAAAACACAAACACACATTACATATTATTTACACAACTTATCTTTTTCTTAATACATCAAAATTAATTAATGAAATTAATAAGAAAAAAATTTGAAGTTAATGAAGTTTTATAAGACAGTGACTATCCCAACACTGACATATGGCAGTGAGACCTGGGTGTGGAAGAAGATATATGAAAATTCCATTCAATTGGCATAAATGCACTTCTTGAGATCCATTACAGCCTGTAGTAGATTGGATCGGTTCAGAAAGAGGATATACAGCGAGAGTTAGATGAGAGTACTCTTAAGGAGACAATCATAGCATACTGCCAGAAATGGATCGATCATCTTAACCCGACGAGAACGGAGATTTTTAACGATCACGCGGACTGTCATTTTACGCCCAATAAAAACTCTTTTATTTCATTTAGTTTCATTTCTAAAAATTTCAAAAAATTACCATTTATTTATAAAGAATTTGTTATTAGAACAACGTATAAAACAAATTTTTCTGTTTTTAATAACGACCAGAATAAAAATTGAAATTTAAGAAAAAATATTTTCTTTTAGTATATCACTTTACGTATGAAAAAATGTCACAAAATCAGTAAAAAATACAAAAACATATGTTTAGCTATACCGGGTGTCCATTAAGCCTGGAAATGGCTGAATTACAGAAAAGTGAGCGTGACTAGGTGACCAGAATGACTTTCATTGCTTGTTGCACCAAAAAAACTATTCTGGATATTTGAAATTTTTGTCCGCCATCTTGGATTTAACTTTCTTAATTTAAATAGGATGATGGTCATATGATACATGATTTCGATCTAAAATTTCAAAATAAATTCAATGGCGAAAACCGGAAATCGATATCTTTTTTCGTTTTTGAGATATTACCATTCAACTATCCAGATCGGGGCAGAACGGCCATTCCTCCCTCCTCCGTCTTTGAGCCCACATAGACAATTTAGGTAGCAATTGAACGACTACACATAAGATTATTGAAAATAATAAGTTTTTCAATATCTCCACTCGTTAATAAATAGGAAATTATAGTCATTAGGAAATACGGAAAACAATTTAACGGCTGATTTATTACATTATTAAACTACAGTATTTAATTTGTTACCAGTTAATATTTATTGTTTGTTATTTTTGTAAATGTTAAGGGTTTATAAGGAACTAATTGTGTAAATGAGTTACATAATTGAAAATAAAATTACCAAATGTTTCTTGACTCAAGAGTAGTTGTTCAAAGTGGCCACCTACTTATTGACAATATGATGTACGTGCGTAAAAACTAGTTACAGCATTACGAATGAACTCCCTTGGGATTCCAGCAGATTCATTTAGAATTCTTTGTTTGAGTTCATGCAGACTGTTACGTTCGTTCTGTAAACTTTGTTTTTTAAGTACACCCAAAAGAAGTAGTCTAATGGACTCAAATCAGGTGATCTCGGAGGCCATTCAATTGCTCCTTTCCTAAGTATTAACTGGTAACAAATTAAATACTGTAGTTTCATAATGCAATAAATCAGCCGTTAAATTGTTTTTCCGTATTTCTTAATGACAATAATTTCCTATTTATTAACGAGTGGAGATATTAAAAAACTTATTATTTTCAATAATCTTATGTGTAGTCGTTCAATTGCTACCTAAATTGTCTATGTAGGCTCAAAGACAGAGGAGGGAGGAATGGCCGTTCTGCCCCGATCTGGCTAGTTGAATGGTAATATCTCAAAAACGGAAAAAGATCGATTTCCGGTTTTCGCTATTGAATTTATTTTGAAATTTTAGATCGAAATCAAGTATCATATGACCATCATCCTATTTAAATTAAGAAAGTTAAATCCAATATGGCGGATCCAAGATGGCGGGCAAAAATTTCAAATATCACCCAGAATAGTTTTTTTTGTGCAACAAGCAATGAAAGTCATTCTGGTCACCTAGTCACGCTCACTTTTCTGTAATACAGCCATTTCCAGACTTAATGGACACCCGGTATATACATAAATAAAGCAATTCATTGCAAAAAAACAATGTTTATATATTGCAAATTGATAGACGCATTCAAAAGATATCACACTTTTTGTTCAACAAAGTAACGTGCTGGATGAAAAAAATGGCGAAAAAAATCGCCTCAAAATAATGTGGTGTCTTTTTAATTTTTATTTACTCTTCTTTTATACAAGTTCTATCTCTTTTACGCATGTTGCTTTGTGTATTATCCTTTTCTAAACAGGATAGCATAAATCAAAATATGTTACAGTTTATTTTGACACTAATTGTAAGGTTTAATTGAGGAATAGACGAGACAGGTAGTATTAACCTAATTTGTTCGATTTTAGGGTCATAAAATTTGTCGTCAGCACTTTTAATTTATTGATTTCGATTGTTACATTTCCAGCTAACTGATGAAGTCATTCCCAAACAAATACGTTTTTTGTTGAAAAGTTATGGATAAAAACGTTCAAATTTTAGTATTGGCTGTTCAAAAAAAATATATTTTTTTCGCGTAACACCATGTCAATTTTCACCGTACAAATATGCAAGACACATCAAATGAAAGAAAAAAAGAAGTCTCTATCTAATAAAACTAAACTCATTAGAAAATAATGAATAGTTGTGGAGATAATTGAGTTTAAAGAAAGATGATGACGAATGAGTGATATTGGGCATTTCGATGCGTAAGGGTTAAAAGAATCTCTACACAGAATTCCTAGACTGGTCAGAAGTTACAGGCTGATTGGATGGTGCGATCCGGGGCGACCGGTGGGTAGGTGGATGCCAGAACAGATCTTGAGACCTGATCCTAGATTGGAAGAAAAAGAAGATCTTTTTCTTAGCATGCCTATCCATATTGGATATTAGACTTTGGTGGTTGCAATACAGAACAACTCTGTAGAGCTCTTACCAAACCAGGCTTTCAATTAGGAAATTCTTCTTTGGAGAGTTCTTTTTCCTTCTACCCTTCCTTGCAGGATGTGTAGTAACTTAAACATATTATTTAATTAAAACTTTTTATCATATTTTTACTTTCACTTGCTCTATACGAAATACAAGTACAGGAAGTTCTGTTTTCATGTTGATTTTTCATCAGAAATAAAAATTTACGGTTTCCTGAAAATATTTTCACTGATTGGTCTCTGGGTGTGAACAAAATAACTTGTGGCCAACTACCCTACCAATATTAGCGCCTGCAGAGCCAGCAGTGCCTCCCCTCCACTATGAAGTGGACTCGCCGGAGGGGTATTTAAACAGCTGCACTGAACCGCGAGGGAGATCCTCCAATGAGCTATCAACCGGAGAAGAACAAGGAAGAAGAGCTCCTGACCGAAGAAGAAGAGCCCAGCTGAGAGACCGGACGCTCCATCCCTGGTCTACCTACTGGTGGCGGACATTCCTGCACCGATCAGCTTTCGCCGACCCGGAGAGAACAGCCTCGGCCGTGCTAACGGCAGATGGCCTACGCCGACCCGACACTGCAGGGCTCTGGGGACCACCACTGTCTTGCTGCAGTGGGTCCCCAACTGCCGTTGAGGAAAGGCTAGGCCTTAAACTGGTAGATGAGCCGTCACTCTTCGGGTTCCGTTTCCACCATGCCAGCACGCCGCTTCTGACCACCAACAATAGCCCTTTTCAGGACCACCCACAAAATACACCCAGCCCTTTTCAGGGCCACCAACTTTACGAGATAAGATTTCACCACGTGTCTTTGGCCCCGGATGGCAACAAACTCGAAAACAGAAATTCATACAAAGTTGAAACTTGAACTTAAGTTAGGTTCCACGAGACAATCCTAAATGAACATTTTCATAAAATCTGTCAACCAGAAATAGTAGTTTATTAATGTGATTTTTAACTTTTATGAAATTTTCTCAAAAATGTCTACGATTTTGTTTAAAATTGCTTCATTTACTACATTTTTTGTGCCATACAAGATGGGGTAAGCGGCTTGTCTGGAAAAAATTCATGGAGGAGGGGTGGTGTGCTATCATAGTGAAAAAAGGTTTTTTAAAGATTGCAGCTATAATGAGCAATTTAGGGTAAAAGTACATAGAATATAACCATCATAGTATATAACCTAAAGTGTTACAGAAAATTAAAAACGTACTTAAAATGACAAAATGCAACTGAAATCTGGACTATATGTTCAACCAGACTGAAAGGTTGCTCTAGATTACCGACTTCAGAATGAAAATACTCAAGCCGAGCTGACAGTCCAAGTCGAGAACACTAATAAAATCTGGAGATGGATATAGAGGGATCACTTACAACGGATGCTTACAGGAAGAATGACCCTCAAGACACAGAGCTAAAAGAAATTCATGTGTGGGTAGGCATCGGAGGAGATAATCAGAGTCGATATTCTGATCAGTGTAAATCAGAACAGGTATATTTGGTAATCCAAGGTGGAAAAACAAAAAATACCAAAGATTTTCAGTGAAAATATGAAAATGACATACCTTAAATGTAGGCGAAAGATAATTTTTCAAGAACCAAAATTTGACAGGTGATTTTGTATTTTTGATAACACTTAACATCATGATCCGTAAGAAACGTTCGTATAGATGTCCAGAAGCGACTGAAAAAATGTTTATAGTTTCCATTTCATCTGCTTCTTCTTTGGTTCCACTACTGAATGTACTGAAAATAAAAATGACAGTAAAAAAATTAACAAATGTTGCGACAACAAATAGCAATAACTTTCGGGGCAATCTTTCATTTCTACATTTTACTTATAATAATGTACTATTGTTGATTGTTTGTCCATAAAGGTCATTACTATAGTTATTAGATTAGAATGCAGATGGAGGCCAGATCTACCTTCGTAAACGATACCAGCTGTTTAATAGACGTTCTTCAGTATTGTCAGTGTTCTAAATCAAGGGGATATAGTTACTTGAGTCATGAGTTTGCCCTTATTTGCAAAGAGGAGTAAAGGGGGAAAAGCATCAGTGCGCATGCGTGACTGCTTTAATTTCAGTACAACAAACATAACTTATACTATACCCAGAGCATATAAAGTATATCGCGGAACCTTTTGTATGTTAATTGTTCCATTATAACTGTTTATTACCACAAACAGGAATGTAAGTTTCTTGAAAATGTGGACAGACTATTCACACTGCTGAACAAAATCTAATATGCAGAGTAATAAAATGCTGTGAAGTTAAAGCCAAACAAAAATACCTTTCCCCTGCCTCTTAACACAAGCCATAAGTGAGTGAATAACAACTGTGATGTTTCTCTTTCCACAATTTGAAAAATAAAAAAGGAAATTCAAGATGTGAAGAAGCAATTCTTCGACAATTTTTGTGCCACCTGGTAAAAAAAGAAAATGGTTAGGTGATACTAGAGAAACTGATGGTGAAGAAGGCGATTCATTCGTAGAAAGTTTTGTTCCAATAGAATAAGGTAGTTGGTAATTACAGAAAATCAAAAATTTCTAGTCATGTAATTAAGCTATAGGCTTTTTGTTACAGGTTACATTTATGTCTTATAAGGTTTATGAAGAAAACATTTTCTCGGAATAAACTACAGCTTACAAAATGTATGTAGAAACTGCACGCTAATGAAATGTACGAGTAGTGTCTGACTGTTGAGGTTGGCAGAACTGTCATATTTTCACTCTTCTTCCTCACAGCCCATCCATATGCAAAAGGCAATCTCATGACTTCAGTATCTATACCTCTTGTTACAAAAATCTCTATTCCATTTATTTAAGATGACTGACTCATTTGATACTTATCCATCACTACCGTAAACAATGGATACAGAACAATGATTGTTATAGATTTAAACCACATTTTTAAAAAACTCCTTTGACGAGAGTTACTAGATTACAATAAAATATTATTTTAAGAACACGTATGATTCAACGGACACCATAAACAACCGATGACATAAATTATGACTTCATTATATTACACTCCTCTTACACAAATTCACGTAATAGTTTTGGGGGGAGAAATATTTCATAGTACTAGGGAAAAAACTGTGATAGTTGGGAATCACAGAAATCATGATAACACAAAATTATGATGACAAAATTACAGGATTAAGATATTAACATAGAGGAAATTTTTTTTCTTAGAAGGGATTTTTTCTTTTGTTTTTTTACTGGTCACTCTAAATATAAAGCCTTGAAATTAAAAAAAAAAAAACACTAAATTACTAATTTGACCCATCAGATTTTTCTTAAAATCACCTCATTTACTACATTTTTTATGCTCTACAAACTAGGGTAATATCTGACATGTCTGCTGAAATTCTTTGGAAGGGGGTCTATGCTCTCGTAAAGTCTGTCTATGGTAAGAGTACTCCGGCTGTAGGCAACCAGCAATACAAGTGAGCATGCGTATTAATTAAAAATACGCACAGTATGATCAAAAACAAAATTCCATACAGCATGCCTAATTCGTTCGTTGTAAGCTTAATGTAATAAACACGTTATTCTTCTTTTTCTATTGTTACTCTTACATCGTTATTGTTCGTGACATTATTTACAATTATTACATTATTATTTACGAGTATGTGCTACATTTTTATTATAGACGCAGTTTTATTCTTGGTCACAAGTAATATAACAGATTAATGCGCTTGAATTATAACAGGACATGATTCCAGTGATTCATTGTCTATCATTTCAGATTGTTTATTTCATATCATTAAAATTAATGTCTGTGACTAGTTTAATACAACTGTTTGCACTTGACCGTGTTTAACTCATTTTTAGTTTTGTCAGTTAGCTTTTGGTATTGTATCAGTTCGTTTAAATTTTTTTGTACACTGAAGTTGATAAGCTGTGTTTTGTTAACATATATGATAGTGAATGTGTTAAGTTTTTGAAACAAAAGCGGTAAACCGTAAAAAATTAGAAAAAAATTGTTCTAAATGTCGTTAATTCGCTTAGAAAGAAAAAATTGCTTTGTTAAATGTAAAGGTTAAAAAAATTAATCACGGAGTTGCTTTATGAAACTGCAATAATTACAAGTACTTAATTTGAGCGATATAATTGAAAACGTTTAAAAGATAATGTTTATTTCAGCTGGATGTAGATATTTTTATGATGGAACGACGTGTAAGATAATTTTGTCAGGCGGAGAGGTAGATATGCGCCAACTAGTGTAAAACTTTCGTTTACAACCTATAGGCGCTTGCCTCGCGTGGAGTACTTTTACAGTAGATCAACTACAGAAAAAAATGGTTTTTTAAGATTGCAGCCTTGATGTGCATTCTAGGGCAAAAGTGTATGTAATAAAAGTTGTAGACCTTTTAAAAACGTACAATGTTTATTTTAAACATTATTTGTGCAACATTTAGTTTAGTGTCAATTAGTGATTTTCAGAATAATTTTCATCAAAATCAATATAAATGGGATTTTTTAATATTGTATCCATGGTATGCATTGTAGGATAAGGTGTATCAGTAAAAGTTATTGAAAATTTAAAAATTTACGCTATAATTTTAGCATTTTCTTCCACAGAGCCTATCAATTAGTGTTTTTCCGTATTTTTAAGTTCTACAGAGATTTATTTTATATTGTTTACTATTGCCCCTAACAGACAGGTTGGGTATCAAATTATTTACACTCAATCTGTTCGTTGCAGGGCTAAAATAAATAGTCCTGTTTCTTATCACATGGTCAGCGCCAATTAAATGACTGAATCATTTAAGAACAGAAGAGGTAGAGGTGTAAAAGACACTAATCAGAGTTATCTCCTCTGAAAGTAATGAATTTCATTATACAGCCAGACCCTGTGGTGAATGAAGTGAAGGTGTTATTTGCAGAGTGGAAAATATGTGCTTTTCAGAGGGCCCGGCATGCTGATAAGCGTACTTTTCAACTCAGTGAGGAAGGCAATGGTAAACCACCTCACTCCACGTTTTACTTAGTAAAACCTCTAGAGGTTCAAACTAGCCTTTCGGCTGATGATCTAAACAACAACATTGTTAACTAATGATTCAACAGAGGTTATGTTTTTTTTATTTATATTGGCAAGAAAAAGTTGTGTGTTTCAAACCAGATTTATTATTATTATTGTTAAAATTATAATTTTAACTGTCCAATTAACAACTGTTATAATTTTATTTTGGTTTCAAAAGATTACTATTTTGAGATTAAAGAAAAAAATCGTAGAGTAATGATGTAAATTTTTGAACAAGTAATGTTTAGACGATTCAATTAAGAAAGAAGCATTACTGCAAGATATATCAACTGTGAATTTTCTCCCTATTGGCTAAATCCATAATATTATTACAGCTGGATTGAAATATGGGGAGAAGTGTAGGTAACACTTTATTGCACATTAAAATCAGTACCAAAAAAATTTCTCTACATGTTAAATTCTACCATAAATTTTTATTATTTATATACAAAAGTTTATCTACCAAATCAACTTCACAAAAAGAATGATACGAAATATCGCATAAACTATTAAACAGATATTCTGTACATACGAGACTGATGTAAAAAAATTTATTTTAATTTTATACATAATCACTTATTTTCACCTTCAATATACACTCCTTCTCTATCCCTACAACACTCCATGCGAATTTTCCATTGTTGGAAACAGTGCTGGAAGTCATCTTCTGTCAGCTCGTTCAGGACACAGGCCGCTTTCTCTTTTACAGCTTCCACAGACTCAAATCTTGTCCCTTTCAATGCAAATTTCACCTTAGGGAACAGGTAGAAGATAATAACATGTGATGAAACGTGGTTTTTTACTTATGATCCGGAAACAAAGAGCCAATCCATGCACTGGAAGAGGCGAACTTCACCGAGAGCCAAAAAAGCTCTAATGAGCAAGTCAAAATTTAAAGCAATGATGACTGTTTTTTTTTTGATATCCACGGGATTGTGTACCTTCACTGGGTTCCTGAAGGTCAACCTATTAATCAATGTTACTACCTTGAGGTACTTTCTAAACTACATCAAAGAGTAAGGGAAAAACGCCCCGAAATGTGAAAGGACAAATCATGGGTACTCCACCAAGAAAATGTGCCAGCTCATTCCACGTTATCTGCCAAGAGGTTCCTAGCCAAGTACAGCATCTCAGTGTTAGAACATTCACCTTATTCACCAGATCTTGCACCATGTGACTTCTACCTGTTTTCTAAGGTGAAATCTGCACTAAAAGGGACCAGATTTGAGTCTGTGGAAGCTGTAAAAGAGAAAGCGGCACATGTACTGGAGGGGCTGGCAGAAGATGACTTTCAGGACTGTTCCCAACAATGGAAAATTCGCATGGCATGTTGTAGGGATAGAGAAGAAGTGTATATTGAAGGTGACAATAACTGGTTATGTATAAATAAAAGTAAAATTTTTTTACGTCAGTCTCGTTATTTAATAGCCACACCTCGAACACTAAGTAGCAATATTTCTTCGGAAATATAAAAAGTGATCATCTATCGTTGCCAACAATATCTCACTACATGCTACTCAATCAAATCCACAAAAAAAATTACTGTAGATTTCAAACTACTTAAGGAAAGTCACTCGGTGTAGACAGATGAGCAAGAACATTTTTGTAGTGGGAGTATGCAACCACTGATACAATTATAATACATTATATCTCTCTCTCAACAAACAATTCTCTGTCATAGTAGAGATGTCATGATCGCTTTCCAGTCCAGGGTTCAATATTTAACTGACTGTGTATGTATCATATTTCTTTACAAATTGTTTATAATGTGACAATTTACAAACCATTTTTTTTTTAATTAACACTATAAGAAAATAATTTAAAACATCCTCCAACAGAAAATGAGACCTGTGATAAGATGAAACTGTAAGGGCAAGTGACGTCCAAAAGAGAGTCAAAAGGTGTGATGCTCTTGCATGACACACACTCCCTCACAATGTTCAGAGAAAAAGAAAAATTTGATAAGTTTGGTTGGGATGTGGTGCACATTCATTTTACAGCCTAGACCTCATCTTACCCATTTTTAATTTGAATCGTCATATAAAAGACTTTTTATGTGGCAAGAAGTTTGATGACAACGAAGCGGTACATGATTGGTTCAAAAACAGGTAAGACTCTACCCTTTGGGAATCAGAAAGCTCATAGAATATTGGGAAAACCACTTAAATATTGCTGGAGACTAAGTTGAAAAAATTCATTATCATTAAATAAATATTTCTTTCAAAATCAATTCATCTTTTTAATCATTGAATGTATTTTTACTTAAACTACATTGTCGGACAAAGATTTTTGAAAATCTTTGTTCAAAAAAGTAAAAAAACTACATAATATAATAAATTAAAAAATCAACTTACAACACTATAAAATAATTAATAATACAACTTCTAAATGTACTAATACTTGACCAAAAAACCTAAATTTTTTAGAACCAAAAAAATTTCTTTGTTTATAAACTTACTTTTTAAGAAATTTCAAATAAATCTTCAAATTTCTGCACAAAAATAACAACAAAAAAATATTAAAAAAAAGTGAAATCAAGACGAAGTAGTTTTTTTTACGAAAGACATTAGTGATAACACAACTGCCACACACGGTGACATTGTGCATCCACGCTTCTAATCCATTCAAGAGAATCGTGAAGACATAGCATCTTACAAGTCTAGTTCGTTATCAACCAGATTCTTCATATTTATAAAAGCAGTCCTTTACTATGTCTGAACTTATTTTTTGTGTTCGTTGTTATTCTCTTTTTGTTATTCTTTTGGCTGGCCAGTTGGTGTAGTGGTTAGCACAACTGGTTTCTATGCCACGGTCCCAAGTTCCATTCCTGGTCACGCCAGGCATTTTTTCATCGCTTATCTTTATTTATCATCCTTCTCATCATCTGCATTAGCAGTAATTGCAAAACAGTCGAACGTAAAACAAAATAAAGTTATTCCTTTTCCTTTCTCTTGCCTAAATGAATATATAAGAAGTAAAGTATTGTTTTCATGTCGATTTTTCAAAATTGAATTTTCACCGGATCTACACGCGCGCGCGCGCGTGTGTGTGTGTGTGAGTGAACAGAAAATCTCAAAAACGGATCATCGTGCAAACTTGAAACTTCAGTTACGTACTACTAGAGAACCCGACACGAACATTTTGATCAAAATCGGTTAACCGGAAGTAGTCGTTTATTTGTGTCATTTTCACTTTTTTGCGATTTTCTCAAAAACAGCTCCTCCAAATTTTTTAAAAATCGCTTTATTTATTAAATTTTTTATGCTCAACAAGATAAGGTAGGTGCCATGTCTGCTGAAATTCTTAAGGAGGCTGTTTTCTCGTAAAAAATTGTTTATTTAAGATTATGGCTTTAATATGTATTTTAGTGCAAAAATGTATATAATAAAAGTTGTAGTGAATTTAAAAACCTACTACTTTTATTTCAAACATTTTTTTTGTATAACGCTCATTTTAGAGAGATAGCAATTTTCTGATTTTGTTTCACGAAAATGTGTAAAAAAATCAATTTTTAAGATTTCAGCCTTAGTATGCATTTTATGACAAAAGTGTATATAATTAAATTTATAGGAAATAAAATACCTAGAACTTTTATTTACAGCATTTTTCTCTACAGAGCCTAGTTTAGTGTGAAAGAGTGATTTTTGTATTATTAAGCCAAACTGAAGCTGATTTTCATTTTGTATCATTCACTCATGATTAAAATAACGTTACGTTTTTTGTTTATTTCTGTTTTATTATTAATATTAGGTTATATCGTTCATTATTTGCATTGGCAAGATAAAGTCGTGTGAGTGTTTCACACCAGATTTTTTTATTATGGTCCCCTAGTACTTACTTTCAATTTGGACGTTATTTATTGTTAAATGTGCTGGAATCAGCTCTACACAAATTATCGTGATTAAATTTTCTTAGTGCTCGCCTCTCATCATGCGGTCTTGGGTTTGAATCCCATTTAGGCACGGCATATTTTCATATGTTCCAAAAAATCATTTCATTCTTCACCGTCTGCATTAGCAGTAATTGCAAGAACAGTCGGACGTTAAACAAAAAAAAAAAACTTTTTTTAGTGCTCATTTTCAGGCTCTACTCTGAACTAAATGTATTTGTATGTTTCATCATTCACTGCAAATCTGAAATATCTTCAATATATTTCATTTTGCGAAAGCGTTTCGCATTAATTGTTTCCTTTCACTGCTGGGTCCAAACACCCTTCGGAGTCGGGTGTGTTTTCTCTGTGCCGGCTCCGTATATGCTTTGGGTCTGCCTAGTGCACTCTCGTATCCGTTTTTAAAAGCCGGCAGTGAACCTATCATTACTATTTTGACCTCAGCACTCAGTAAACATTCTATTTTTCTTGTTTTAGTAAATCACTGTTTTTCGAAAAAATCTTGCACTTTGTACGTATATTTAGAGTAAATATAATAAAAAGTGGTAAAACATAAATCAGCACATGAAGACATGTAACGAAAATAACAGTGGCAGCGAAAGGGTTAAGCCCATGGTTTCACTATCTAATATTTCTTTGAATATGGCTTCACAGTATAGGTTAAAAAGCAAAGGTACACAACCTTGCCTTACTTCTTTCAGTACTTTAATGTTGTCAGTAATATCTTTATCGGTCCTAATCGTGGCGATCAAATAGCGGCTATTTGATCGCAATATAGATTCTAAATAATCCAAATATCAATTAACTTATAAAGAATTTAAATAAAATACGAAAGTAAAATCAAACAAATACTTACCTAGTGATTGAATTCCATAGGCCAGCTTGCGAGTCATCATCATCTCCTAATAAATCAACACCGATCTTCTCCGGTTTCTTAGTGACGCGTAATTTTAATACATTTGATCTAAATGAGCTGATCAGTACTTTGATGTCTGTTGAATTGGCTGGAGTGTCTGAACCTTCGTGACTGTAAAAATTGATACATTCATAGATAAACAAAGTGAAATAGCAGACTGAAGTTCTAAATTTAACCCGCTTGCACTTCTCTGCATTTCGCGCTAATGATAAACTTTAAATGTCAAAACACGCTCCCAAATAAATCCATTTAGCTAAGTTCTTTACTGATCAAAAATTATGAAAAAATTACAGCTACTTCTTACAATACGTATGGTTGTAATGAATATAAAAACATGAAAATCGGTTATGCTTTACAGTCGCTATGAAATATTTCAAAATTACATTATCTGAAAAATTGGTAAAGGCTCTTGAAGGAATCAGTTAGGTTGGCTAACTGTAATTATTACAGTTTCCTTCATTCAACTTTTCAAAAACACAAAATATACTAATAATAACATGAAATTAGTTTGCAAAACACTAGAAAACTTTGTCTAAATGAGGTTATGGTAAACATAAAGCAACAACAATCCACCAAACTCGATAGTTGAAACATGTTCTCACTATTCGATAATATATTGATCTACTATATAATCATTTTAAAGCTAAAAGAATGAGGAATCCAGCTATGTTAACAAAAACACCATCTGTTAGAATTTGTAGGAACTATAAGCAGAAAACTTTTAGTGGCCGATCCGATTGGCCATGGCACTTCTCATATATGCAACCGTGGCCGATTCGATCGACCCCCGGCATTAAAAGGGTTAAGTACTGAACAATATATTTATAAAAACGGTGTAATTTATTTCCATTCTTTTACATAAATATGCATGGTTACAAGTTATATGTATTGATGTCTGTTGAATTGGCTGGAATGTCTGAACCTTCGTGACTGTAAAAATTGATACATTCATAGATAAACAGAGTGAAAAAGCAGACTGAAGTTCTAAATTTAACCCGCTTGCACTTCTCCGCATTTTGCGCTAATGATAAACTGTAAATGTCAAAACACGCTCCCAAATAAATCCATTTAGCTAAGTTCTTTACTGATCAAAAATTATGATTATACCTCTGATCTGTATGACGAAACAAGAGAACTTGAAAATAAACATTTTAATTTTAATTATCTGTTATCTAGTATTAGTATAGTCACTAGTTATTTCACAATTGAATTTGATGACTAATCCAAACCCATAAATCTCTCTCCACATTTTTGACAAAAGACAAGTCATCGTTTTAATATGCTACCAGTTTGTTTATGATATTGTTTCGCATCGTTCTTACGTGCATTGTAATTTATTTCCAATTATGAATTTAGTGTTACAGTATTTAATTCTTCATTTCGATTTATAGTTTTCTATTTGTGCAAGTTACTAATTGTATAAATCATGTAAAAAAAAGAAGAACAAAGTTAAAGTCGTGGACCCTGTAGTGGCTGGCTTTGGTTTGTTGACAGTACGAGCAAACTAAGAACGACAGAACTACAGAATTGTGACATTTCATAGTCAACGATATCCTTTCTCATAAGAACCTAAATACAGTGGAGCATCAGTAATTCAAACTAATGGGGCCAGAGCGGCTCTGATAATCAAATACGCTAAATACAGTAATTTGATACACTGTACTGTAACAATGCATTAAATGTTTAACAGGTTAATAAAGGCTAATATAAACTTTGATTTAAAAAAAAACACTCTTATTTATTGTAGTAAATACAATAAATAAGATCATAAAAATAAAGGGAAAATACACAATTTCAAAACTGAATATATTAACGACGTAAACTACGGTAAAATCCAACAGGAAATATTTTTCAACACACTTGTACGAGTATTCCTGCCAGTGTTGGTTTGGTCAATAAGGAATACTTCTTGGGAGTTATGCGTGGTTTGCGTGAAGCAATCCGCTGAAATATTCAGAATTGTGACAAAACGTGAAAATTGCATCATGATAATGCTCACGTTCACACTTCATAGCTTGGGCGTAACTTTTTGGCAAACAACAACAACAACATTATGTTACCTCAGCCACCATATTCACCGGACACGGCCCCCAGCGACTTTTTTCTATTCCTGAAACTGAAGAGACCCATGAAAGGACGACGTTTTGCTACCATTGATGACATAAAACCAGAATCACTGAAGGAACTGAAAGCTATACCAAAAAGTGAGTTCCAGAAATGCTTCCAAGATTGGAAAAAGCTCTAGCACAAGTGTATTATATCTGAGGGGGATTACTTTGAAGGGGACAAAAAATTGATATAGATGAATAAATAAAGATTTTTTTAAGAAAAACTAAAATTCTCGTCATTTTTCAATCAAACCTCATTCATACTATACAGTAATTATTAAAAAAATTTTAAATTTTCGTTTGAACTAAGACTGAACTTATATTTGTGGCAGCAATATCTCTCATTCCTTTTTAGTATAGATACTGAAGTCATGAGATTGCCTTTTGCATATGTGTGGGCTGTGAGGAAGGGAAGTGGAATATTTGAAGTGCTGCCAACCCCAACAGTGAGACACTACTTGTACATTTCACTACTTTCCAGTTTCTAGATACATTTTGTAAGCTGTGGTTTAGTCCGAGAAAATATTTTCTTCATAAACCTTATAAGAAATAAATATGATCTGTAATATTGCCTATAGCTTAATTACATGACTGGAAATGTTTGATTTACTCTAATTACGAATGAATCGCCTTCTTTACTATTGCTGTCATCGGCGTTTTCATTATCAGTCTCTCTAGTATCTACCTAACCGTTTTCTTTTTTTAACTGTTAAAGAATAGCTTCTTCATGTTCTTAATTTCCATCTTTATTTTTCGAATTGTGGAAAGTGAAACATCACAGTAGTTAGCCACTCGCTCACGGCTTTTGTTAAGAGGCACGGATAGGCATGTTTGTTTAGCTTCAACTTCACAACATTTTATTACATTGTGTTCAGCAATGTGATTAGTTCGACCACGTTTTTCGAGAAACTGACGTTTGTATTTACTGTATGTACTGTATATATTTGTACGCGATATACTGTATATGCTCTGGGTTTAGTAAAAGTTGTTATGTTTGTTGTACTGAAATTAAAGCAATCGTGCATGCGCACTGATGCTTTTCCCCCCTTTACCCCTCGTTGCAAACAAGGGCAAACTCGTGACTCAAGTGACTATAACAATACTTCAGCAGCACTGAATTCATGCTATTTTTTGCACCATACCATTGCAGTTTTTAGGGCAGTAAAGGTCTATGCGTGAGTAAATATGTATTTTTTCCATCGATGGTGGTTCGGATAATTGATGGTTCAGATGACTGACGTTTGGATAATCGACGCTCCTGTGTACTTTTACCAAGACAGAGTATAAAGTAAGTTTATATTAATCAAGTCATATTGCAATGAATCTGGTTATTAAATAGATTTCCACAGTAATGATGAAAAAAATACGCACCTTGTGATATCGAAAATATCAGCGGATCGCCCTTGACGTAACCTTAAAATCCAAGCACCTGGATTTGCTTTCAATTGAAAGTATCCAAGATTAGCCATAACTATTGTATCAACAACTACTGGTTGCAATTCAGTACCCAAAGTTATTTGTAAACCACGTGGCGGGTTACCCATCGTTGCTTCGAAACAATGTCCTTCCAACAGAAGATATTCCAATTCAAACTGACTGAAAACAGAAAAAAACTGGTGTGAAACACTTACATGACTTTCTCTTACAAATGTAAATAATGAACAATATAACCTGATATTAATAATAAAACATTAGAAATAAACAAAAAAACTAACCTCAAAAAACATAACCTCATTTTAATTATGAGTGAATGATGCAAAATGAAAATCAACCTCAGTTTGGCTTAAAAATACAGAAAATCACTCTTTCACGCTAAACTAGGCTCTGTAGAAAAAAATGTTCTAAACAAAAGTTGTAGATCTTTTAATTTCCTATAAATTTGATTATATACACTTTTGCCGTAAAATGCATACGGTTGAAATCATAAGGTTGAAATCTTTAAAAAATCAATTTTTTTTACACTTTCTCGTCAAAAAAAAACAAACAGAAAAATCACTTATTACCGCTAAATTAAGCATTATCCAAAAAAATGTTTGAAATAAAAGTTGTAGGTTTTTAAATTCTCTACAACTTTTATTATATACATTTTTGCACTAAAATGCATATTAGAGCAGCAATCTTAAAAATATTATTTTTTTCTTCAAGAGCACAGCCTCCTCAAGAATTTCAGCAAGACATGGCGCCTACCCTATCTTGTAGAACATAAAAAAATGTAGTAAATGAGGTGATTTACAAAAACACGTAAGAGCTGTTTTTGAGAAAATCGCAAAAAAGTGATAAATGACACGAATAAACTACTACTTCCGGTTGACCGATTTTGATGAAAATGTTTGTGTTGGGTTCGGCAGTAGTATCTAACTTAAGTTTCAAGTTTGTACGATGTTCCGTTCTTGAAATATTCTGTTCAAACACACACACAGACCAATCGCTAAAAACATGTTTGTTGGGTACAGGGGTCTGAAAACGTGTAGATCCGGTGAAAACTTGATTTCGAAAAATCGACATGAAAACAATACTTTCCTTCTTATATATTCATATAGGCAAGAGAAAGTAAAGTACATATTTATAAATGAATCAACAAAAGATAGATTTGATAATACCTGTGAACAGCACTTTCGACTTCCTCCAAGCGTATGTTGTCCAAATCGTAAGGCGTGGCAACACTCTCGACCAACCAATTTTCAGGAACATGCATATTTTGTGTCAATAAAGGAGCTGCTGGCATATTGGAGAATTTAGCAACAGGCCCAGGCGTTGCATGGCCGTCTGCCGTAAACTGTAATTCAGGTTCCACTACATACCTGTAGAAGCTATAGAAAAAAGTAAATTAATTCTTCATAATTTGTGATCTAATAAGTGTGGGAACGCCATGTATTCCAATCATATAGGGTGATTCAAAACTATACGGCAATCTCTTGGGATTCTATAGCTAAAAATAAGAAAATAAGTTCATATAAATATATGCCTGAAAACGCTTAGTTAGCGAGTTATGGCTAGCGAAAAATTTCACCTAGAACTCTGTACCCTCGGTGAAGTAAGGCCGTATAAAAATGTTAAAGATAGTTACAAAGATACAAAATATGATTGTTTTTTATGTTTATTAATCAGAAAAATTGAATAATATTGGTTCCAGAGCAGTAAATGCCATACTTTCAGAGATATCTTACATAAAACACAAGAATTGGTGCAAAGAAATAACACATTTTTGTGTTTAACGGAAGATTACTTCCATAAATGATAAATAAAGGTGTATTTTTTCTTAAATAAATTTGCAGAAAATTTCATTCTGAAAAGATTCATGTGAATTACTCAGGAAAAAAATGAATAATAGATATTGAAATTTTGCTTTATTTAAAATCAAAACAGACGCACATATGGGAGTAACAGCTGATGATCAGCTGTTACTCCCAACCTAAATATTAGTTAATATTTTATGCAGTTAAGAATGTGCTGCATTCTTAACAACGCCTACAAAGCCTATTTTTTTACCACTACTATATAATTTTGTATGCGTATTTGTCACTGTATATGTGTTCAATGTCAATACTATTTACATATGTATTGTGAAAAAGAGGGTGGGAAATGGGAGGAATTTGACAATGCAGCACTGTTAGAATATCATAGATTCTGTTGCCACTTTGCGTGTTGCAAATTTCAAACTGCAATTCTTAGGGCTAATGTTACTCTAAATTATATTGTAAAACATGGTTTTATTCATGGAAATGTGTTCCACAAATTATGTTCTGTACAATTTTATGATAAACTTAAATTTTAGCACATTACAGCCAAAAATATAAAGCAACCTACAAATTTTTACGCGTGAAGTGTTTTGCCCGCTGTAGCTAGCGAAAAATGCAACCAATTTGAATGTTCAGAATGTTCAAATCTGAGGTTTGAACATTCACTATACGACGAAAAATACGCCATAGCAGAAGGGTTAATAGGCCAACTGTACGTTTTGCGGTAAATAGTGAAAAAAGTGGAGAATATATGAGTATTATGTCTGAAGAGGGAAAAACGGGATCTAAAACAGAACCTTGTGGAACACCAGTTTTGATTTCACTAGACACACACATACACACATCTAGCTGTACTACTATAAAACACATATGGTAATTTGACTTACCTCTTTAACGGCATATCACTGTTCTTTTCGACACAATTCAAAAATATACGTATATCACAATTAATCACTTGTCGAAGGACGTTTAAAATTGGTCCGACCTTTTGAGCGCCTCTTGAAACTGGATCGACAATTACTGTTATATCAAATGCTGGTTCTGTTTGAGATTTAGCCGGTAATTTAATTACACTAGAAAAAAAATTATCATTTATTATTTTTAGTACAGTTCAAAAATATCCATTCTAATATTACAAAAAAGTAACGTACGTGTACAAAGTACTCTCAGAACTATTCGATTAATTCGAAAAATTCTTCCACTGTTAGAAAGTTACCCCTTCTTCAGTAACAGGCTGTGCTGCACTACATTAAGTTTTTAATTTTGAAAAATAATTGGTGATTGGTAAAATTAAATCGTCTTTTATTACTTTTTTTGAAGTTGTAACAATGCAATTTATTTACTTTTCTTTGTAGGTCAGTAAATGTAATTTTATGAATTTCCACAATAGAGAATAAAAAGTATTAAAATGCAGTTATTAAACTATTTTCTATACATAAAAATAGTTCTTTTCTTATCACATTGTCAGCCTGTAGTGACTGAACTATTTAAAAACAGAAGAGGTAGAGGTGTAAAATACACTAGTCAAGAGTTATCTCCTCTGAGAATAATGAATTTCACTATACAGCCAGGACTGTGGTGAATGAAGTGAAGATGTCATTCGGAGGGCCTGGCATGCTGATAAGCATACTCTTTTCAACTAAGGTGAGGAAGGCAACAGTAAACCACCTCAATCCTAGTTTTTACTTAGTAAAACCTTTCGGCTGATAACCTAAAGAACATTTTAAAATTATAAAAATTTTCATATAAATCACATAAATTGTCTTGGTGGAGAACCCATGATTTGTCCTTCCACATTTCGGGGCATTTTTTCCTTACTCTTTGACATAGTTTAGAAAGTACCTCAAGGTAGTAATATTGATTAATTATTTGACCTTCAGGAACCCAGTGAATATACACAATCCCATGGATACCAAAAAAAAAAACAATCATCATTGCTTTAAATTTTGACTTGCTCATTCGAGCTTTTTTGGCTCTCGGTAAAGTTCGGCTCTTCCAGTACATGGATTGGCGCTTCGTTTCCGGATCATAAATAAAAAACCATGTTTCATCACATGTTATTATCTTCTACCTGATTCCTAAGGTGAAATCTGCATAAAAAGGGACAAGATTTGAGTCTGTGGAAGCTGTCAAAGAGAAAGCAGCATGTGTCCTGAAGGAGCTGACAGAAGATGACTTCCAGCACTGTTTCCAACAATCGAAAATTTGCATAGAGCGTTGTAGGGACAGAGAAGGAGTGTATGTTGAAGGTGGCAATAAGTGATTATGTATAAAATAAAAATAAAATTTTTTTATCAGTCTTGTTATTTAATAGCCACACCTCGTAAAGTTATGTAAACCTTCCAAAATCCAGAGAGATGGTACAATTTTTTAAATCATGATTTCACTTATTTTTTCTTATAACACATATTCAATTATTACTCCCCTTCCACTAGTAATTCATACTGTCCAAAATTCCTTGTTTCCAGTACTTACTGGTTTTACTAATAGTCATGATATGGCTTTCAACATGTAAGATTGTGTGAGAAATTAAACAATTTACGCTTATCGTTTTTTATGAAGCACCAGGAGTAGGGGGTTTCAAAATATTCCAACTTTGTACTTTGATCTAACCATAGGTAACTAAATAAGAGTGAAGCCAGAGTAATACAGCTACTAATATTTTAGAGAATGATGGTTTACCTGTGCTCTTCACTATAACTGGGTATCTCGAATCTACTTTTGGTTTGTGGTCGCGCCACTAATAACGAAACTGCTTTCATCAGCATATTACTGTGTAACGTATCCTCTTCTAAAACAACATAGACAAAACAAAACAACAAAATTAAACGATTGACTGATTATGATTATTATAAAAATTACTTTCAGTTTTTAAGAAACCTAAATGAAAACATTAAAAAGTAAGGTTAGAACTTTTTTAAGTTTAGCGTAAAAAAACTTTAATTACACTTTTTTTAAGTTTAATATTACAACATTGTAAGAATTAATTTACAACATTAATTTTACAACATTGTTGTATAATTCTATTTAAAACATTTTTTTTAGAATAAAATTCTGTAAATTTTTATTAAAACGTTTTGTGTGTTTATTCTCAATACAACCAAGTTATTTTCCGCTAAACTTAACAAAGTGATTTTTCAATGTAGTTTTCTTAAAAACTAAAAGCGGTACAGTTCTTGGACTCATTTTTTTTTAAGCTCCCAGGTTAAAAACCATAACAAAAAACTGAAATTTCCCCTTAATTTACTTTCTCAAAATTTCAGTATGGCTTAATTTCACTTTTTGCTCAGGAATCATGGCGAAATCTTTTGCCATTATTTTATAACTCCCTAACGAAGAATTTCCAGACTTATTTTTATAAGAACTTTTTTCTTATTTTTAACAACACAATCATCTCCCTAGAGATAGCCATGCAATTCAGAATCACCCGATATATCGTTAACTATTGTGTGGTTCCAAGCTTCATGTAGTTGTGGGGTAAAGGGTACAGGTGAGGTACATTGAATGAGTGACACATGCTGGGAGAACGGTTGCTGTATTCGATACAATACATTCAGCAACAACTGGTGACACATTGCATTCCACAGTGTTACCAAAAAAAGGTACGGTGGCTTTTTTAAAACGCAAGGGTGTCAATTTTAATGGTAAGGTAAAAAAACAAGAACTTGATACTGTACTATTTTTACGCTGGTCTGTCGTTCGTGTTTTGCCCGCTGTGACATAGTTGCTGCTGCCGGTATAATAGTGTAGTGAGCAAATCTCTCACAGCAGCTACTACAATGGCGGGTACCTAACACCGACTTCATGGACTCAGTCTAACGGAGAAGTCGAGAAGGTGAACAGTCAGTATCGATCTGCTCATTCGAGAATATGAAGAAAGATTTAGCACTCAACATTGAGTATTTCTTGCTCCGCACGATCACTTCTCTTCCCTTCCTTACCCTTCGCTTCACCAGCGACTGCTCCTCTTGCAGGCAGCGGTAAACGGTACTCGCTGCGTCGGCGACTGCTCCTATTTGTTTAGGCAGCGGTACAGATGACCCTCTTTTCGCTTGCCAGCGGCTGCTCCTCTTAAGGCAGCAGCAAAGGCTTCCCCAACCATTTTTTCCCTTTTGAACTACACCGCCGGATGCCCTGCCACTCTGGCCAGTCCTATGATAACGTTACCGATTAGACTACAACAGCCAGTAGCGACAAACTAATTCCTTCGGTTGGACACAACAAACCAAAAGAAAAGGTTTTTAAAGTTGACCAGTACATATTGAGTTTTGGTCACACAAAGGTACGGCTTCCACCATACATATTTGATCTGAACGCAATTGAATACTTGGGCGCAGGTAAAATATTATGTGAGGGAAAGATACTGTGACGGCAATCTGTCACTTGAGAGACTAAGAACGTTAACTGAGGAAGCAGTAAAATCAGTGACACTACGCAATTGGACTGAATATTTTTGTAAAGTTAAAGAAACAAAAAGAAATACTGGGAAAACGATGGTATTGTATCAGACGTAATATATAATATTATCATATTTACTGGAGAGGACAGTGAAAATGATAGTGACAGTAGTGAGAAAACAATAATGAACTACAGCTCAGATGCGGACAGTGACGATCTAGCTCAGCCGTTGGAATTTAATTAAACTATAAGTAACTTTTCCGTATTTAACATATTTGTTTGTAACAGGTGATTCAAAAAGAGCGCCGGTTTTTAAACGGCTGGTAAATTTTTGTTTATCGGTTGGCAACATTGTTAGACCTCATTTCTATTTCGGAGAACATTCCCATTGACGATTCAGTTGTAGTTTCTCTTGTTCGCAGTGTAGTACTCTCGCAGTCTGTGTCTAACCATGGAGAAGTTTACTATTGCACAACGAGTGTTAATCGTCAAAACATTTTACCAGAGTGGAGAGAGTTATGCGGCTACTGTCAGGCGACTTCGTGGTACTCTAGGACGTAATGAAGCACCGAATGAATCAACAGTTCGCAGGCTCATGAAAAAGTTTTTTGAGACGGGTTCAACAGTCGACCTTAAAAGTTCTGGACGTCGTCGTTCTGGCCGAACTGAGCAGAACGTTGCGTTGGTTCGTGACAGTGTGGCTGTTAGCCCAGCAAAATCAATACGTCGCCGTTCTCAACAATTGGGTTTACGATGTTCTTCTGTACGGAGAATTCTTCGGTACGATCTCCAATATCACCCGTATAAAATTCAGTTTCTGCACGAGAAACAATGTTGTTGCTCCGTGAACGGTTCCAGGATCGCATCATTTCTCGTAATTCCGACCATCAATGGCCACCCAGGTCGTGTGACTTGACGCCTTGTGACTTTCATCTTTGGGGTCATCTGAAGTCATTGGTGTATGCCAATAAACCCCGAAACATCAATGACTTGAAGGAGGAAATTCGACGGGTTATCGGGCAAATGGAAGTCGAACCTTGTCGTGCAGTAACATCCAATTTCATAGACAGAGTTGATGCGTGCCAGAACAGTAGAGGAGGACACATGCATGACATCATTTTTCATACATGAAATCGGAAGGTAAGATGAACTTGTTGATGTATTTATTTTCAGTTTTTCAATAAAATAAATCTCTTAATTTGATATATCAAAACCGGCGCTCTTTTTGAATCACCCTATATTTAAAACATTTATTTACATACAGTAAGACCTCGATAATCCAGCTTAAATGGGCGGCCGGTAGGCCGGATTTACGAAAAGCCAGACTATCGAGAGACCGTTTAAAATGTAATGAATTTGAGACCCCTTATAGCTCCTCTAAGAAGTTAACAGCAAGCACTGCTGTTCTATGTACTGGGTTTGTAGCCACTTCTCAAAACTGGCTCCTTCAATTACTAAAACCTAAATACAGTAATTTCACGTGAAGAGTAAAAAGGTCACTGTACATTCATTTACAATAAAATCTTAGAGTTGGAGGTTTTTAATAATTACACATTTTGTTTAATACAGTAACTCTTTATTTGAAAAGTAAATTAAATCCAACAAAACAAAATACAAATCGCTACTGAAATTTTAAATCTTTGCGTGATTAATTAATTAATCTTTGCGTTTCGCGTGATTAATTACTGTACAATACAATTCTATTTTGCAATGTACTAATTGACTATTAATATAGGATGTAAACGTGTGTAAAATTGTATCTACTATTTATTATCAGTTTTTCTCTTAAAACTACAACTTTTAGAATTGGGCAGGGGCCGGCCGCATTGGTGCAGTTGGTAACGTGCTTGCCTCTCATCATGCGGTTTTGGGTTCGAATCCTATTCAGGCACGGCATATTTTCATACGTTTCAAAAAATCATTTCATCCTTCACAGTCTGTATTAGCAGTAATTGCAGAACAGTCAGTCGGACGTTAAACCAAAAAAAAAATTTAGAATCGGGCCGGATTACTGGAGGGTCCGGATTTTCGAGGGCCGAATTGTCGAGGTACTACTGTATTTTGATATAAATTGGTAAGTTAAAAATTATGAATCTGACCAAATTAATAGGTAGGTATGTGTTAAATTAATGCACCGGATGATAAGAATATTTTTAGTCTAGTTAGTACAGTACACGCTAACACAACAAATACAGCAGCAGTGAAACACTAACACACATTTATTCTCCCACTACTAAAATAACGCACTGCATTCCTTCCAACTACATGGAGCTGGGACTCAAGCAATATGTTATACTGAGGTAAAAAATCCAAACACCTTAACTATTGCATGTTCAAAAAAATAATTTTTCAGGCTAAAATTCTTTGAACTTCCCTTACTTTTGTGATCTTGAGAATGCCTTGTTTCCATGGATTGTTGCAACCCATGTTCTGTCATTGACATAAATTTTTAGTTACTATGAAAAACAATACGTTGTAATTTGTTGTACAAACCTGATTTCTCGATTAGAGTGTTATAAATTTTATCGACATGCGACGACAGACTGAAACGTTCCAACAAACCAAAATCATCGATCGTGAATTGTTCATCATCATGGAACGGTCCCAGTAAACGACCATTGCTGATTATTCCATATTGACCTTCACTAAACCCAATCACTTTATTCAGAAACACTTTATGATTCTTCAGCGTATTGTCAACAGCATCCCAATCGGCATTCTGCCAACACAAAAACAATTACAAAATTAATAAATCATACTGAAAAAATTAACTACTCATGATGAAGTAATTAATAAATTGTTAGTAACTCAAAAAAACTTCATTAAAATATTATTCGTCATCATCTCCAGCTTCATCAGCTTTGTGATTAGGGGCGTTGATTCACAGTTCATCAAGTTTAGATTTTGTAGATATATATATATATTTTTTTCTTCACGTTTAGTCTTGTTGAAACACACTACTGAGTGTGGTTTTTATTTTAATTCAAGGACATTACTCAGATTTTATTGTCTTTGCTTAAAGTTTTTTTGTATTTATAAACTGATTGTAAAAGAAATACACTGTTACAAAAAAAAAATATATATATTATTATTTAAACCTCACAGAGACAGTACTGTTAATGATTTTAAAAATTTATGAATTTTGTCCAATAAAAACTTATTTATTTTTTAAGTTTTAAAATCGTTTCATAAAAAATCTGGTGTGAAACACTCACGATTTTCTCTTGCTAATGCAAATAATTACCAATATAACCTAAAATTAGTAATAAAACATTATAAATACACATAAAGCTAACCTCAAAAAACATAATCTTATTTTAATCATGAGTGAAAGACGTAAAATGAAAATCAACCTCGGTTTGGCTTATAAATACGGAAAATCACTTTTACACGCTAAACTAGGCTCTGTAGAGAAAAATGCTCTAAATAAAAGTTGTACATATTTTAATTTCCTATAAATTTCATTAATACACTTTTGTTGTAAAATGCATACTAAGGCTGAAATCTTAAAAAAATCTATTTTTTACAAGTTTTCGTGAGAAAAAACAGAAAATCGCTAATTACTGCTAAACTAAGCGTTATACAAAAAAAATGTTTGAAATAAAAGTTGCGGATTTTAAATTCTCTACAACTTTAATTACATACATTTTGCGCTAAAATGCATATTTAAGCCGCAATCTTTAAAAAAAAACAGCCTCCTCAAGAATTTCAGCAAACATTGCGCCTTCCCTATCTTGTAGAGCATAAAAAATGGAGTAAATAAGGTGATTTCTAAAAAAAATCTTAGGAGCTGTTTTTGAGAAAATCGCAAAAGTGAAAAATGACACGAATAACCTATTACTTTCGGTTGACCGATTTTGATGAAAATGTTTGTCAGGTCCGGTAGTAGTATCTAACTTAAGTTTCAAGTTCGTATGTTCCGTTCTTGAGATATTCTGTTCACACACACACAGACCAATCGCTGAAAACTTTTTTTTGGTTTCAGGGAGTCTGAAATTGTGTAGATCTGGTGAAAACTCGATTTTGAAAAATCGACATGAAAACAATACTTTCCTTCCAATATATTCATATAGGCAAGAGAAAGTAAAAACGTGGCAACAGAAGTACTGAAAACTTACTCACACAACTAGAGGTTCAAGCCAACAACTTTTTGTACCAAAAGTAAATAAATCCCTTTTGTTTATTTAGGTTCGAAGTGCTTTAACCTGTTGCTTATTGAAATTAAAAATAGCTTGAACATGTTAACATTTTCAAGAAAGGTTAAACATTGGCTCAATAACATATCTGATTTTGATCACTTATAAGAATTGTGGGTTAGTGTTTGTATTTTACCAATGCTGGCTATCCAGCACTTATAGGAACTTATTAATCTTGGTATATAATATAATAAAATTATACCTAATTTTAGTGTTAATATAATGGGTGTTTTATTAAGGACGCAACCCTGATTATAAAAAGATAGAAGTAATACATCGGTAAATTTTCTGTTCCCCAATCGGTATGTTGATAACAGTGTACTCAAGGCCAACTACCTAAGACAGTTAAAATGTTCCAGTCAAACATTAGTGTGGTGACAACAGTAGTTTCATTATATTGTGTCAGCAATGGTTTTTTCCAAGGAAGAACGCGTGTTTATTGTAGAGAATTACATAGCGAGCAAATCTTACAAATGTGGGCAAGATAAGTTTCAGTTGAAATTTCCCCGTTCTGCCGTTCCAAATACATCGTCAATATTGCATTTGATAAATAAATTCCGTAGAACTGGGAGTGTACTCGATGAGAAACCACCTCGCCAGCCAACAAAGTTAACCGCGGAAGTTCTCGAAGATTTGAAAAATATTGCGATCGTTTCTGATGGTCTGTAGCTTTCAGTTCATGAGGTACGCCAACGCGATAAGCATGCAAATGTAACTTTTTTGTAGCTCTGAAAACAGTAGTTAATGTTAGCCCAGCTTGCGATGATAATCTTCTAAGCGATTTATTCGGAATGTCAGAACGGGGAAATTTCAACTGAAACCTATCTTGCACACATTTGTAAGATTTACTCGCTATGTAAGTCTCTACAATAGACACGTGTTCTTCCTTGGAAAAAACCATTGCTGACACAATATAATGAAACAACTGTTGTCACCACACTAATGTTTGACTGGAACATTTTAACTGTCTTAGGTAGTTGGCCTTGAGTACACTGTTGCCAACATACCGATTGGGGGACAGAAAATTTACCGATGTATTACTTGTATCTTCTTATAATCAGGGTTGCGTCCTTAATAAAACACCCGTTAGTTAACATGCGCTATAGCTTCCACTATAATTTGGATTGTAATTTTTATTGGATGACTTCATTAATTTGTAATTCATTTGTAAAGTTGTTTTTATGTATTTTTTTTATATAAACAACCACTGTTTACTTGATTTGGTGGTTATCTATTCCTAGAAGATAAGATTATAATTTTGTATTATATTATGACGTTAATAAAATCTATTTTTTGCAATTTATTTTTGTTTTACAGTCCATTTTATTAAATAGCTACAGATGTTTTAAAATAGGATGAGAGTAAACTTACACAATTATTTAGCACAGGGAAATTTTTAATGCAATATTTCCCTGCAGTGTTTCACCAGCAGGGAAATTTTTTCTTATAATAAAACAGCTGATTTAATTTAAACATTTACTTTTATTGTTAAACAGTAAGTGATATGAATGGATAACCTAATTAAAATTTTTTTAACATTTTATTTTCTTCAAAAAATACAATATTCATACTCCAACCAAGTAAAATCTATTATTTAAACAAAATTATTTCTTCTTTTTAAAGTCAACAAATTATAATGGAAAACAAAACACAGAAATTAAAAATACCTAACTTATACTTTCATCACTATCAAAAGAATCTGAACCACTATCATTAAAGTTAATGATACAGTTTTCTACTAAGTCAAATAAACATTCTCTGTTGTACAAATCGTCTTCTATGAGTATTACATGGTTACAATATTTTTCCCAATGCGATGAATCCATGTTAGTAAATTTTGTAACTAAACAAGATTCAATGGATTCCCGGGTATTTCTTATGTTATTATTTCCAACATATCGTTTAACCTCAGACCTTTGACCCACCAAGTTTACTTTGTTCTGTAAGAGGCATTGTAACATACAACCAATATTCCACTGCAGGATATAACACAACTGTTTGAATTATGATTACTTTACAAAATGTAGAAAAGGTATTTTTTTTTTAACAAAAAGGGAAATTTTAAAATTCCAACAGAAAAAATTTCCCTCATGAATTGTTTTTGCACTCTCATCCTATTTTAATCTTACTGTACCTATGTGTTATTAAATATCAACTGACCAAAATATCAAAATGTTTGTGATCTTTATTTCCAGAGAGGATATCTTCGTATTCTGTGATAATTTGTTTGACTCGGCTCACAGCTTGATCAGCAGGTAATGTATTCAATGCAGCGACTACAAGACGTTGTAATTTAAGATCGTTATTGTTCGACGAATTAGAATTGATAATAACACTGATTCTGATTCTACCACTGCTTTTCTGAAATAAAAACAATACAATTAAAATTTTTTTCCAAATGTAAAAATCTTGTGTGAACATTCACATGACTTTTTCTTGTTAACACTTTGCCTGCGAGTGGCGTCATGCGATGACGGCCATTATTACGAGGGTAGGCTGATAACTAATGCACATGATAATTAATGCTTGTAGAACACGAACAAAATGAACTTCAGAAGCGCGCCTGGCAGCATTTGGAAGTAATATTTCTCCTCTATATGCTTGCGCAGTTAGAAAATGTTGCGTTCATCTGGTTTGTTTTGAGTAGTGGAAGAATGGTGTCGAGTTCTGGTGCTATGTCAACGCGAGTTAAACAACGTACTGCAATAAAATTTACTGCGACGAAGGAGACAACTTTCTTTTGAATACTGTGACAAGGAAGAGTCATGGGCCAATGTAAAAAAGTTCAGCACACAACCATCCGCAAAAAACTTATTTTGACTGTAGTTTTGGGATGCTTGCCAAGTTTATATGACTGATTACCTAAAATGAGGGGCAACAGTAAATTCCACTCAGTACATAAAGACTCTAAAACACCTCCGAACTCAAGTTTGTCGTGTTAGAGGCAGCCTGGCGCCAATAATCTTGCAAAATGACCATGCTCATCCACATACTTCGCATGCAACTGAAGAGGCTCTGAGAAACCTGAAGTTTGAACCAATTCCAAACCCTCCTTATTCCTATGATCTCGTACCTTGCAATTTTTTATTTTTTCCTCTATTCAAGAGAGACCTTAAGGGTAATCATTACAGCTCGGACACTGAGGCGAAGGCATCTATTGGGTCTTGGATTAGAGAAAAGTTGGAAGATTTTTCAGTAACTGAATGAAAAAACTTGTTTTACATTAGGAGAAATGTGTAATGCTTAAAGGTGACTATGTTCAAAAATAAATATATGATTTTTAAGGTTAGGAATTTTACTTTAATTTGTTTTTTACCTGATCTAGCTAATTGTTTTTGTTCGTGTTCTAAAAGCATGTATGCATTAGTTATCAGCCTACCCTCATAGTTGTTTATAAATGGACTACATCGCAAGTGATGATACATCGTTCAGAACGAATAGTTTAGATATTTTAGTGCATATTTCTACAGTTAGATGTCTCTGTGTAACTTTGAGTTTCTTGGTATTTGTGTACAATGTGGTTCAGTTTAACATTTACCATTAATGTACAGCATTTAGGTTATGTCAATGTTTGTTTACGTTTACATCATAGCGTGTTTGCCTTGTACAGCTTGCGTTGTCATGATCTAATTGTGATTTCATAATTTAATTTTGAATTTTTTTTTTTTAATAGAGTTTCTTTTTGACATGGTTATTATTTTATTTGATTAATAAGTGATGTGTAACAAGAATTAATGTGAGGTGAAAATGTCAAAAACCAATAAATTGTGTTTGACTACTGCGTTCTAACAACTTAACATAGCGTTTACTGCACAACAGCACTATAAAGAAGAAATTTCATAAAACAAAACAATATAAGTACAAAATTTATACCTATAACACAATATTTACTGCATGATTTTAAAAATTTGACATTTTACAGAATTAGGGTACGACGGAGTGAATAGAATAGTACATGATTCAGCAGGTTAAGTGTTAATTAAAAAAATTAACACAAAACCATAACTTTGCCTAAATATTTTTCTTGTAGGGTAAGAGAAAGTAATAATGTAGTTATTAATTTAATTATTATTAATTTTAATTAATTTACTTAATTTTAATAAAAATCTTGAGTAGATGATCTAAAAAAAAAACAACAACCTTGAAATGATTTAGATGAGAAAAATATGAAAAATCGCTAATTTATGCTAAACTTAAACTCTGTAGAAGAAAATAATGCGTGAAATAAAGTCCAGTAACAGGCAGGTGGAGTGTCACATTATCTGTACTCGATCTGCAAGTTGCAAGGCTACCAAAAAATAGTTCTGTTTCTCATCACATTGTCAGCCAATCATATAACCGAAGCATTTAAGAACAGAAGAGGTAGAGGTGTAAAGACACTAGTCAAGAGTTATCTCATCCGAGAGTCATGGATTTCATTATACAGTCAGATCCTGTGGAATATGAAGTGAAGGTGTCATTTGCAAGTTGAAAAGTAGATGCTTCAGTTGGCCTGACATGCTGGTAAGCATATTTTGGTTCTTAACAATTATCCTAAATGATAAACATTAATTCTAAATACGCCATAATACTAGGCCTAAGCTATATTTAGTATCCTTTTTGGTCATCAGCAGTAAACTGAATTACTGCACTCTGACATTTGTAGTGATAGATTAGTTAGTCCGCGATTCACTTATTAGTTAGTTCGTTTTCTTCTACAGAGATGGTAAACCATCTCACTCCTCGTTTTACTTACTGAACCCTCAAGAGGTTTAAACCAGCCAATCAGCTGATGACCTAAACAACAACTTTGATTTCATATGCTTCTGCCCTAAATTACAAATTAAGGCTGCAATTTAAAAAAAAAACGGTTTTTACCATGAGAGCAATATATATAAATAAACCAGAACCCACATGTAAATAAAAAGAAAAATTCTCAATGATAGGTTAGATCAGCACGAACAACAGGATATCTGACAACTTGGGTGCTTTCACAATGTACTGGTAACGCAATATAAGTTGACGATCGTCAGCGAGAGTAAGACTGGACTATGTGGGGGGGTGGAAGTGCTACTATATGTGCTTTTCTAAATACATTATAGCGACAGCTCTAGCCATGACATCATATTGTATTATATTTTGGTTCTTAACAATTATCCTAAATGATAAACATTAATTCTAAATACACCATAATACTAGGCCTAAGCTATATTTAGTATCCTTTTTGGTCATCAGCAGTAAACTGAATTACTGCACTCTGACACTTGTAGTGATAGATTAGTTAGTCCGTGAGTTCCGTCGATACGAGCTTATTATCGTCAGTAATACTAGTTTTACGGTAATTTCAAAATGTTATTGTATTTTTAGGGTTTTCATATTTCATTATTTTCAGTAAAGTTATGTTAAATGGCAATTGTATTTTAAACAATTCACTTTCTTTAAATAATTACATTACTCCTTACTTATTTAGTGTGACGGGTCAAGAACTGAATTTTATTATTTATGAGTTTGTGGTGGTTACATTTTGAGTACATGCTTGATACATGTCTTATGCTTTTGGAATGGTGGATGTAAGTAGGATAGATAGTATACTGTCCTCCGCATGATAGGCGCAATCGTCAACTTATAGCGTGTTACCAGTAAGGCAACACATTTTGATACAAAAACGAAAGAAAAACATTAAATACACAGTCGTTATCTTTCCAAACCCACTATAACAGGTTTATATTTCATCCTTTAATGAGGAACAAGTACAGAAGTTCAAAAAGTAGCAGCAAATACAGTGTCACATATCTCGACAGAAATAACAGACTGAAAATCATGTATAGTACGACAGATAAGTGGAACAATACAACACAAACGTCATGGTAGACAACACATGAGCAAAATTCGTTACAAGAAAATTAAAAAATATGCAGCAAAAAGAGCTTCAAGAAATGTCAAAAATTACTCATGTCGACTAAAATCGCACTAAACTAAGAAAAAAACTGTAAAAATTACCATACCATTTGATCAAGAGCATTACTCAATAAATCGCGTCCTTTTTGAGACATCAAATCTGTGATGACCCAATGTGTTAAGAGATGAACTTCATCCTCTGCACTAGAACTGAGATCACGTTTCTTACTGTCGGCAGCCACATAACGTACATCATTCAGCAATGAATCTGTTATAGGACATGGATTAGCAGAACCAACTAGATCAATGAATCTGCTTTTTTCTATATTCAATATCCTTTCATTTAATCTGCAACAGAAGTTTATGAATAAAACAAAAAAGAAATTATCAAAACAAATCTCTTACATGAGACGTTTCACGGCTTGTGGCAATTTATAAAATCTGGTGTGAACACTCCACAACTTCTCTTGCCAATAGAAATAATAAACAATATAACCTAATATTAGTAATAAAACATTAGAACTAAACAAAAAACTAACCTCAAAAAACATAAAATTATTTTAATTATGAGTGAAAGACTCAAATGAAAATAAACTTTAGTTTGGCTTAAAAATACTGAAAATCACTTTTTCATGCTAAATTTGGCTTTGTAGAGAAAAATAATATAAATAAAAATTGTAGATCTTTTAATTTCCAATAAATTTAAGCAGAGGTATTTAAGCAGCCGCACTGAACCGCAAGTAAGACTCTCCAATCAACTCTCAACCAGAGAAGAACAAGGAAGAAGAGCTACCGACCAAAGAAGAAGAGCCCAGTTGAGACCAGACACACCATCCCTGGTGTAGGCTACCGGTGGTGGATGCACATTCCCGCACCGGACCACCAACAGTCCTTTTCAGGACCAACCACAAAACACACCTGGCCCTTTTCAGAGCAACCAACATATAAGCAAGGTTTCGCCAAGTGTCGTCGACCCTGATCGGCAACAATATGCATGCACACGTAACGTTTGTCACGCTGAAACATTTGTAAAATCTGAAAACACTGGCAAACATTATGATTGATCTAAACGCGTGGAACAGCAGAGCTCATCAACTGTGAAAAGCATTAAATACGAGGTGTGGCTATTAAATAACAAGACTGAAGTAAAAAATTTTATTTTAATTTTATACATAATCACTTATTGTTACCTTCAATATACACTCCTTCTCTATCCCTACAACGCTCCATGTGAATTTTCCATTGTTTGAAACAGTGCTGGAAGTCATCTTTTGTCAGCTCCTTCAGGACACGGCCGCTTTCTCTTTTACAGCTTCCACAGACGGAAATCTTGTCCCTTTTAATGCAG
The DNA here is from genome assembly GCA_035578175.1 of Catonia carolina. Lineage (NCBI taxonomy): Eukaryota > Metazoa > Arthropoda > Insecta > Hemiptera > Achilidae > Catonia > Catonia carolina. Next base: position 6,478,063 of record JAQMRL010000014.1, on the reverse strand, counting down.
ATTTCACTTCAGGAAACAGGTAGAAGTCACATGGTGCAAGATCTGGTGAATAAGGTGGATGTTCTAACACTGAGATGCTATACTTGGCTAGGAACCTCTTGACAGATAATGCGGAATGAGCTGGCGCATTGTCTTGGTGGAGAACCCATGATTTGCCTTCCACATTTTGGGCCATTTTTTCCTTACTCTTTGACGTAATTTAGAAAGTACCTCAAGGTAGTAATATTGATTTATTGTTTGACCTTCAGGAACCTAGTGAGTGGTACACAATACCATGGATATAAAAAAAAATCATCATTGCTTTAAATTTTGACTTGCTCGTTCGAGCTTTTTTGGCTCCCAGTGAAGTTCGGCTCTTCTAGTGCATGGATTGGCGCTTTGTTTCCGGATCATAAATAAAAAACCACAATTCATCACATGTTATTATCTTCTACCTGATCCCTAAGGTGAAATCTGCATTAAAAGGGACAAGATTTGAGTCTGTGGAAGCTGTAAAAGAGAAAGCGGCAGATGTCCTGAAGGAGCTGACAGAAGATGACTTCCAGCAGTGTTTCCAACACTTGAAAATTCGCATGGAGCGTTGTAGGGATAGAGAAGGAATGTATATTGAAGGTGACAATAAGTGATTATGTATCAAATTAAAATAAACTTTTTTAAAATGTCAGTCTCGTTATTTAATAGCCACACCACATATAGCTCAAGTATAAATAGTAAATGTGCAAAAATGTTGAAGCAGTCCTTGTTTTAAGAATGTGTTAAATGATTCATGAGTGAAGTAGTTGTGAGAGGAAAGTAGCAGGACAAGTGTGCTTATGTGTTCTTTCCACCGTAAAGTACAGTAAAAATAATCTACCTTCTTTTATATTGGTACTAGAAAAAGTAAAATTGTGTTCCGACCCAAGAAAAATTTCATCCACTTTGTGACTTTCCCACCATGATTAATAGAAAGTCTATAATATAATATAAATATATATACCTAGGCATGACATTTGGCTGATCCATCAAATAGTCCACAACATTCATGCTGTCAGTTAGATCTCCTTTATAGACCGCTTTTTGAAGTGTTGGTGTTTGACTCATCACTTCTGAGAAGACAGCATCCTCAAAGTCATCTGCATTTATAGTACTGTCAGGCAATGGAATTCCATTAAGTAATACCTGAAAAACATCATAAAACATTACAAATACCAACAGGGGCTTATACAAATCAGTTTATTAAAAATCTGGTGTAAAACCCTCACACAACTTTCTCTTGACAATGCAAATAATTAACAATATAACCTAACATTAGAAATAAACAAAAAAAAAACTAACCTCAATTAACATAATCTAATTTTAATCATAAGTGAAAGATGAAAAATACATTAATAAGCTACATTTAAGTTCTACATGCTTTTAATTACAGCCACGATTCATTCTACGAATGAGGTAAGTTTCTACTTAAAATATAATGTACAGTAATCCCTCGTTACCCGCAGGGGTTACGTTCCGGAGGGTTACCACGGTTCGTAAAACCGCGGATAATGATACCTTATATGTACGAAAAGATGGGGGTTAGGTTCTGAAGGAAAAGTCCTGTAGTCGTTTTAAGTGTTTAATAGTTTTAGGAACATTTTACCATTATTATAATCCATGAATATTTAACAAATACAGTATTGTAAGCATAGAAAATTTAAGTTGCTTTAAAATAGTTACTTATGGCTATTTGCTTCTTCTTCTTTTCAAAATCCTTGTGGAGATTACTTCTTCGTACGTGGACTTCTTCGTATGGTATCATCAGCTCCTGGAGTCCTCTTTTGAATTGAAGGGCCCTTTCCATGATGGGATCCGTCTCCAACACGTGGTCAGCCAATGCATTGCCATGCTGAGGATCTCGTTGATGGTTTGTGAAGAAATGCTTGGCTTCGTTTCAGGATCGTCAAACAAACAAAGAACTGCACGTATGTACGAAGAAGTTAGACTGACACACGGAGGAAAACCTACGGAGAAATTACAGTATCGCGTCTGGGCGTATGTATGGTGGTTGGGGGTGGGGGTTGTACTGGCGGGGCCCAGTACCCGGTGACGCGCTCACTACGTACAGTACATGGAATCTATCTTGGCTCATGGTGGCCGTCACCATACTAGTGTGTCACTCAACATGGTACAAACCCCAAAACATTTATTCAAACATGTAGGGTGACACATGTTTTCCATTTTATGACTTCCCCACCTCCCACAAAGTACGGTGTGCACAAGGTGAGATTACGTAAGTATTTCAAGGTTTTAGGCCTACGGACAAAGTCCGCGGATAACCGAAACCCGCGGATTCTAAAACGGCGGATACCAAGGGATTACTGTATATTATTTTACAAAACAAAAAAATTTATTTATTTATTAAAAAAACAAAATTTTTAGTTTAAACATATTATCATAAAATTATTTGGTAAATACCTGAGGCAGACTACGGAAACCAGAACGCTGAACAAAATCTGAGGCAAGTCGTCTTCCTGTATCATAATCAGTGTCGGCCCCAAATATTTCATCTGGTTCCGAATTCTGATATCTGACACGCAGTAATTTATAAACGTCACCAGGAAGAACATCTCTGTCATCTGATTTTATTGATGCATACACCTGTTAAAAAAAAAAATTTCCAAAAAAAAGTTTTTTACATAATTTTTAAAATATTCAATTCTCTGCTGACATAATATTTAGTATAATTTTGTTGAACATTTTTCTGTGCACCGTTTATAAATATATAGATATAGAAAAAACCCTCCAAATACACGATAGATTACTCTCGCCTGATAAAAAAACTCAAGATGTCCTTTCGGACATCACATATCTGTTATCAGTTACAATGTAAATACATCAATGCATTCACACTTTCGTCAGTTTGTCTTGACAATACTAAAAATTATGTCGAACAGAAATAGAAAACTATGTGATCAGATTAACCAACTTATATAAATCATTATTTTAAAATTTTATCTAGTGATTTATTAATTTATACTGTTGTTGACTGCCCTACCAATATAAGCGCTTGCAGACGTTCCATTATCTGCCTGCCAAGCGGAGCGCTATAGACGCGCAGAGCCCCTCCACTATTTTTATTTTTTTTTGGTTTAACATCAGACTGTTCTGCAATTACTGCTAATACAGCCGGTGAAGGATGAAATGATTTTTTGTAATGTATGAAAATATGCCATGCCAGAATGGGATTCGAACCCAAGACCGCATGGTGAGAGGTGAGCACATTACCAACTATGCCAATGCAGCCGGCCCCCTCCACTATGACCCAGCTGTGACTGGACGCACCATCCCTAGTCTACGCTACCGGTGGTGGGCGCACATTCCCGCACCAGTCAGCCTTCGCCGACCCAACACTGCGGGGCTCTGGGGGCCACCACTGTTATGCTGCAGTGGGGACCCAACTGCCGGTGAGGGAAGGATAAGCCTGAACCCAGGAGCCGAACCGTCACTCTTCAGGCTCCACATCAAACACGCCGGCTCGCAGCTTCCGACCACCAACAACGGCCCTTTTCAAGGCCAACCACAAAACACACCTGGGGCCCTTTTCAGGGATACTAACTTTACGAGCAAGGTTTCAACACATGTCATCAACGACAATAAAGTTGTACCTCAATTATTCAGGGGCGGATTAATTGAGGTGGTAAAAAAAATTCAAAAAGATTTACCGGACAAAACCGATAAAAATGACTACGTTTACGGAATTTTATTCTATTTCTAATTTGTATTTAAAAATAACGGGCAACGCATCATCTTCTTGGATCTAATCGATAAATATTTTGCCAAACAAAAATTTTAAAAAATTTGAAGAGTGTGCATCAGATAAGCAAAGCTCGTGAGCGAAGGTGAGAAAATAGAGGGTTAGCTAGAAATGGCAATTCGGCTCACGATTGTAGGCCATAGTACAAAGTCATCAACCCCATCTCATAACATTCACATTCTTTTCTAAAATTATGTGTGATGTTACTATATCGCAACTTGTCTAGTTTAGTAGTACAGTGCTGACATCACTTCTTGTGCTGAGGGTGTATTTTTGGAACATATCAACAGCCTGTTGTGTGGCAAATGAGTTCTACCCAAATTCCGATCTTCAATTAAGAAGAAAGAAGGAGAAGCAAAGAAGCAGAAAAGAATGACCGACTATTTCAGTCATCTATAAAATATTTCATTTTTTTTACTTTATTTAAAGTCGTATTTCAGAAGGGAAGAAAATCTAAATACGGAAACATCCAAAGAGCTGACAAATTCAAGTACCTGGGAGAATGGATACAACCGAATGGACTGGATAAAGTTGCCAACAAGGAAAGAGTTAAGAAACTAGAGAGAGCTTATGGGATCACACAGAACATCTATAATAAACGTAACATTTCCCACAGAGCGAAAATACAGCATTACAACGTGGTAATCAAACCTGAAGGGCTCTATACCTTTGAATGTCTAACTCTCAGTACAGGAGGAGGAATGCTGGAGATAGTAAAGAGGGATAGAATTTCAGCAAACATGGCGCCTACCCTATCTTGAAGAGCATAAAAATGCACTACATGAGGTGGTTTTAAAAAAGTCGTACGAGCTGTTTTTGATGAAATTGCAAAAAAGTGATAAAATGACACGAATAAACTACTACTTTTGGTTGACCGATTTTGATGAAATGTGTCGGGTCCAGTAGTAGTATCTAACGTAAGTTTCAAGTTTTAACTACATACTATGTCCCAGTCTTGAGATATTTTGTTCACAGACACACACACACACACACACACATACACAGACCAATCGCTAAAAACATGTTTTTTGGGTTCAGGGGGTCTGAAAACAGGTAAATCCGGTGAAAACTCAATATTGAAAAATTGACATGAAAACAAAACTTTCCTTCATATATATTCATATAGACAAGAGAAAGTAAAAAGTCACATCAACAGCTTGGTTATTACCTAAACAACAAAACAACTCTAAATTGGTTGGGTCATTCATTTCGCCTTTTTTTTTACAGAGTTGTACATATGCTTCACGTTATCCAACTGGAACACACGATTGAACTCCAAGAAGTATCTAAAAAAATCCAGAAAGTGACTTAAAATCTATTAGAAGCATAATTATCTATTTCAATTCCTCGTGCTATAAAAATAATTAGAAGTCATATGATGAGACGTGATCAAAGCCCGTAAAAACACCTGAAGATTGTGGATCAGATGAGATATTTTTTATTTTACACAATATTATGAACATAATATATTATAGGTACTCACATCAGTAATGAAACTCAGGGCAGATATTGAATCTTTAGTCTCTGTAATGTAGTTAAATGCATTCAACAATGCAACGCCTCCGTCATTCAAGCCAGTGCCTGTAGAATTCACAGCAAACACAATTCCAATCCGAAGTGGTGCTGAATGTACATGGAATGATTCAGCTAACTTAATTAGAGGCCAAACCGTTCTCAATGAAGGATCACCAATTATCACCTGAAATAACACAATAACAATAACAATAAGAATAATAAAAATAAGAATAATAATAATAATAATAAACAATTCTGAAGGAATACAAAATCTCAGCTATTAATAAATATTGAATATTTAATGTAATACAATAAATATTATTATCTATACTAATACAGAGTGATATTTTAGTCCTGTTACCCAATTGTTAATGTCTGGTAATATTTTTCTAAAAAAAATAAATTTTGTTTTGTGACACTAAGTTGGTAGCCCTACTCAACCAGTATGGATATGGCAGTGTGAGTTGATTCTCCTTGAGCTGTGTAAAATTTTGTGCCATTCGTGTTACGAACAGAATGTCTTTTATCCTAAAACAATCTCTTGTTTAAATCTGGAGGCTGAAGCTCTAGAACTAATCGTATGTGATACGGATACAATTTCAATTTTTTAGCAGCTTTCTGAGCACTCGAACATGACAAATCAACATGGGAGGAAAGTTTTTGTAAACTTTTCCATGGAGAATTGAGCAATCTTGTTTTCACATTCTCTTAACGTCATCTGTCAAGAGAGTTGGTCGACCACTACGTTTTCAGCTGCAAACAATACCTGCCTCTAAAAATCAGTTAGTTAGCCTAGAAATTGATTAGAATAGAGTGGAGGAACACCAAAAAATTTAATTTGAAATGATTCTTTTACACTCGCATACGATTTTGTAGCAAAATACTGTTCAAGAATGAAAACCCGTTGTTCTAGGGTAAAAGACATTCTGTTCGTAACACAACTGGAAACAGCACAAAATTTTACGCAACTCAAAGAGAATCAATTCAAACTGTCGTATCTATACCGGTTGAGTAGGGCTACCAACTTTGTGTCACAAAACAAAATATCCCTTTCTTAGAAAAAAATTACCAGACATTAACAATTGGGTAACAGGACTAAAAAATCACCCTTTATAATAAAGAAGAAATGTCTGTTTGTTTGTTTGTTTTTATGAGGTAATCTTACAAACTACTGAAATGATTTTAAAAAATCTTTCATTGTTGCATAGCTTAGAGCTTCCAGATCAATTTAGGTTATTTGGCAACTCTAAGTAACTTATAATTAAGTGAGTTAAGCAACTTAAACTGTGACGATGTCGCATGTTTTAAGTTTATCGGGTGCATAGCACTTTTATTTTTTCTAAGTCCTCTGGATGGTGTATTTTTTGGGCTAGAAGCACAATTCAACTTTTATATTGCATAGAAAAACGTTAAGTATAACATTCAATTCCAAAAACATTAACAATTCGGAAATATTCAAAATTTTTATTTTTGTACTGTATGTTTCATTTATATTTATTTTCATTCGCAGGTAGTGAATGAGTCATATATTTCCAATTACTCTGCATATCGCACCCACATATTACTGTCTCTTATCTCAGCCATATATCAACTGTCTCTTTCTTTTCCATCGGTATTCTTCTATGCATTCTATTCAATTCTGTTAAATTGCAGGGACAAACATTTAAAACGGTGGGCATCGATTTGAGACAAAAGTGCTTCCTTCACTCGTGGACAACTTTATATCAGACTTTCTAGAGCTGGAAGTGCAGAAAAACAATTTATTTTGCTGCCACAGGGCAACGAAACCACAAATATTGTATATAGAGAGGTTTTAAAATAATTTAATGAGGCCTACATTAGCTGCTGTGAAGCGAAGCGAGCGGGGTTAGCTAGTATTTTTAAATTATTAAAATTTTTTTTACTTTCTCTTGTCTAATTATTTTGTATTTATGTACATTTTTGTTGTAAAATGCATACTAAGGCCACCATCTTAAAAAACCCTGTTTTTTACCGATTTCGATGAGAAATATACAGAAAATCACTAATTGATGCTAAACTGAACATGTACAAAGAAACGCTTAAAATAAAAGTTAAGGAAGAGAATTGGTTATTTTTTTTAATGAAATTGGTGCCAAATAAAACCTGATTTTTAACAATGAAGAATGTCATGGTGGCAAAAAAGATAATACACAATGTGTCATTATTAAACTACGTAATTTAAAAAACATTTTTGTCTACTTTACCAACATAAATTTTTTTTTTTTTTTGTTTAACGTCCGACTGTTCTGCAATTACTGCTAATGCAGACAGTGAATGATGAAATGATTTTTTGTAACGTATGAAAAAATGCCGCACCTGAATGGGATTCGAACCCAAGACCGCATGGTCTTGGGTTCGAATAGAGATGTCCATAAAAATAGTAATATGTGGATTTTACTGTACAATTGTACCTACCATATTGTACAAGTTGCGACGAATACTTCTTAACATTCCCGGAAAAGTCGGTCTAAGGAGATCCAACAAAGATGTTGACCATCGTCTAAATTGTTTGTCGGTTTCAATATCATTGACCCACTGAATGGCAGAATCTCTAATATCGATAGCATAATCATGTCCTGCCGAAGTTGATAGGTCTAACGCCAACAATTTACTTAACGTTTTCTTTTCCGTCACACCTGTAAATTAACAAAAGATAATTAATACCACCATCTCTGTCAAGGATTAGGCTCAATGGCGTGTTTTCGGATCTATCTCTTTTTACTTTCTCTTGCCAATCTATACTTATAAAAGAAGAAGTCCTGACTGACTGACTGATTCATAATCAACGCACAGCAGAAACTATAATAGTTACAGACTTGAAATTTGGAAGTTAGCTTTCTTATGTTGTGTAAGCGCGCACTAAGAAAGGATTTTGCAAAATTTTAGCAAAAATTCCCTCCCACTGATGCGAGGATAATGAATCAACGCGAAGCGCTACGCTTACGGCTGGTTCTCCAACACACATTTACCTCTTCCATAGGCATATTCCATAGCTCACCAGTACTTGCGTTGCACACTTTCAGACGGTAGGCCTATTTGACAGTCACTGTGATAGCGTCAAAAAACAGTTTTATTTAAAACCGTTCTTCTCAGAACAAACTATCGTACTACTGTGCTTTAGTCGTTACTCACCGTTCTTCTACGAACAAATTTTGTTAACTTAAATCAATTATTTAATGATAGTGATTTGAAATCCAAGAACACATTTTCAGTACCTAAATATTACTGTTATTATATTGAATGTGGATCTAGGGCGCAGGCCCGAAAAAAAGCAGACGGTATTTGACAGCCACCAAAACAATAAATTACAAATTTAGGCTACATATTCAGAATTAAATGATTTGAACGGTCTATTTATAAAAAATTTCAATTATTTCAGTTTTATTGATTAAATAAATTTGATTGCAAATCTATTATGTAAAATCCTAATAAAGGATTTTGCAAAATTTTGATTTTAAAGTGTAGAAATCGCAAAAATTTCATCCCATAAGAAATACACATAGGTAGCCTATACTTATATATATGATTCGTTTAAAACAGTAACAGTCGGCCTACAGCGGATGTTAAAACTCGCATTTTATTCTTAATCGCATTTATAATCTATAGCTATTTTCCCAGAAGTTGAATTGACGTTAACAACGATTTTAATCTATGTTTTACTATTGTCACTCCGGATGTTGTACTGTACGTAGTGTTTAATTTTTTGACCTAAACTGGATTAATATTTTAATCAGAAATAATTCCAGAATTGTTGTAATTAGCATAATACTTATAAAAGAAGAAGTCCTGACTGACTGACTGATTCATAATCAACGCACAGCCGAAACTATAATAGGTACAGACTTGAAATTTGCAGGGAACCTTTGTTACGTTATGTAGGGGAGCACTAAGAAAGGGTTTCCCAAAATTTTGATTTTCACGGGAGAAATCGCAAAAAAACGACGTCTCCCATAAGAAATACACAGAGATTATATCGGATCTATAGATAAGTTGAATATAATAGAAAAAAATCCAGAAAATAAACACAGATGTTTGACAGGTATTCAACAGGTTTGAACATGTTTGACAGGTTTTGTTCAACGCACTGCGGAAGGTTGGACTGTCTAATTCGTGCATGCTATTGATGAAGATATGGGATTATAATATTTTTTCTATTGTATATAAGTCATGAGATAAAAGACAATAACTCGAGGAGTTTTATACTATTGTTAAACATGAAATTTTTCTTGAAATGTGAACAGTCAAAATTGAAAACCTAAATTAAAAGCCTCTTATACTATTTTTAACATAAGATATTTTGTAACCAATAACCTTTGCGCGGGCGAAGCCGCGACGGGGGACGCTAGTATGAATATATAGGAATGAAAGTAATGTTTTCATGTCGATATTTTGAAATCGAGTTTTCATCGGATCTACACGTTTTCAAAGCCCTAAACCCTAAAAACATGTTTTTAGCGATTGGTCTGTGTGTGTGTGAACACAATATCTCAAGAATGGAACATTGTACGAAACTGAAACTTAAGTTAGATACTACTACCGGACCAGACACAAACATTTTTATCAAAATAGATCAACCGGAAGTAGTAGTTTATTTACATCATTTTTAAATTTTTTGTGATTTTCTCAAAAATGCCTCTTATGATTTTTTAAAAATTACCTCATTTACAACAATTTTTATTATCTACAAGATAGAGTAGGCGCCATGTCTACTGAAATTCTTGGGGAGGTTGCTCTCTCGTAAAATTTTTTTTAAAAATATTGCAGCCTTCGTACACATTTTAGGGCAAAAGTATATACACTAAAAGTTGTAGGCAATTTAAAAAATCTACAACTTTTATTTTGAACATTTCTTTGCATAATGCTTAGTTTAGCGGTAATTAGTGATTTTCTGTATTTTTTATGAAAATCTGTAAAAAAATCGATTTTTTAAGATTTCGGCTGTAGTTCCATTTTATGACAAAAATGCACATAATCAAATTTATAGAAAATTAAAAGTTCTAAAACTTTTATTTTAAGCATTTTTCTCTACAGATCCTAGTTTAGCATCAAAAAGTGATTTTCCGTACTAAGCTAAACTAAAGTTGATTTTTTTTGCGTCTTTCACTCATGATTAAAATATGATTTTTAATTTTTTTTGAGGTTGTGATTTTTGAAGTTACTTTTTTTGTTTATTTCTTATGTTTTATTACTAAGGTTATATTGTTCATTATTTGCATTGGCAAGAGAAAGTCATGTATGTAATTCAAACCAGATTTTTAGGTCTTCCCAAGACTCGCTTCCCTCTAGGTTTATATTTCCATGCTCGCAGAAGAAGCCTGTGTGCTGGCATGCGAAGCATATAAAAAGCTAAACCAGTCATAAAAAGGAGGAGGAACATAAATTTGGTAAAATAGATAAACATTTCAGTATAATAGAGCAATGTTTGCAATAAAAAAAGTAAAAATAAGGTTGAAAAATCTGGTGTGAAACACTCACACAACTTTCTCTTGCCAATGCAAATAATTAATAATAAACCTAACATTATTAATAAAATATTAGAAATAAACAAAAACTAACCTCAAAAACATAACCTTATTTTAATCATGAGTGAATGACGCAAAATGACAATCGAACTCAGTTTGGCTTAAAAATACGGAAAATCACGCTTTTACGCTAAACTAGGCTCTGTAGAGAAAAATGCTCTAAACAAAAGTTGTAGATCTTTTAATTTTCTATAACTTTTATTATATACACTTTTGTCGTAAAATGCATACTAAGACCGAAATGTTAAAAAAATCGATTTTTCTCACGTTTTCGTGAGAAAAAAAACAGAAAATCGCAAATTACCGCTAAACTAAGCGTTATACAAAAAAATGTTTGAAACAGAAGTTGTAGGTTTTTAAATTCTCTACAACTTTTATTATATAAGTTTTTGCGCTAAAATTTATATTAAAGCCGTAATTTTAAAAAAACAACGTTTTTACGTGAAAACAGCCTCACCGAGAATTTCAGCAAACATGGCGCCTACCCTATCTTGTAGAGAATAAAAAATTGAGTAAAATAGGCGATTTTAAAAAAAATCGTAGGACCAGTTTTTGAGAAAATCGCAAAAAACTGAAAAATTATACGAATAAACTACTACTTCCGGTTGACCGATTTTGATGAAAATGTTCGTGTCGCGTCCGGTAGTGGTATGTAACTTAAGTTTCAAGTTTCAAGTTCGTACGATGTTCCGTTCTTGAGATATTCTGTTCACACACACACACACAGACCAATCGCTAAAAACATGTTTTTTGGGTTCAGGGGGTCTGAAAACGTATAGATCCGGTGAAAACTCGATTTCGAAAAATCGACATGAAAACAATACTTTCCTTCCTATATATCCATATAGGCAAGAGAAAGTAAAAATATGAGATGTTCTATATTTATAAACATTTAAAACAGCAAAAGCAGGACATTTTTAATGAACAGATCAAATTTAAGAATGATGAAGTGATATTGACTGCTGCTGCTATTTGTAGTAAATATGAGAAGGGATAAATTATAGGAACTTAATTTAAATCAGTTTTATACAAATGACCACAAGTAACATATATAAATTAAAAAAAAAAAAAAATAGTTTCAAACAGTATTATATACTCTTATTATGGTGGATCCACCAAAACATGTGTAAGTGATAAATAAAATATAAAGGGAGCTTAAAAAAGGTTAGTGAAATTTATTATATAAAATATTTATAATTTATTCTACAAATTTCTCCGTTCCTAGTGACTTCTTTTAACCAAGTAAAGGTAAAAATAATACATTTTTACATAAAATAATTTAATTATTACGATAAAGGCACTCCAGGACAGGTTCAAACATTTGTACCGACTTCTTTCAAGCAAATCCAAGTTACCAACTACATCCAAATTAACCATTTAAAACTCCTACCTTCGACCAATATGGAGCTATGCCAGTCAGCTTTACTGCTGTGCAAAACCATCGGTATTAGCAAAAATTCAGCGTTTCCAATCAAAACTTTTTACGGAGGATAGTTAACGCCCCCTATTATGTTACCAATAAAACGCTACACTCAGACCAAAACGTACCCTACATAAATGATGTTTTCTTAAAACTCTATACAAAATTTAGGAAGAAACTCATGAACCACCATAACCCATTGATCTTAAATCTGGCTACGCAGACTCCCCCAAACAATCCAATAAGACGTCTAAACTGTCGATGGAGCCATCATCAATTAACGTAGTACTGTAATTGACTATCCATTACAGTGTTCTAAATACTGCACTAAATGCTACACTGATCTATTCACGTCGGAGTTCTGTCACTGGACTGTGTCTCCACTCACGTTTATTTACCATGTTAATTTTTCCACATTTTGTGTTATCACATTCACTGATTGTTTCCAACAGATTGTGAATTTCCTAAATATAGAGAAAAAAAAATTACTCAAAAGTAATTTCTGTTACTTTTAGAACTCACAATTTTTTCTGTACTTTATGTTATATAATACAATAATAAATGTACTGTTACAACCACGTTCACGAAATACTTTTGCGTTTTTATGAAAAAGTACTTTTATTTGATTTGGAAGGGTGATAAAGAGGATGATGATGAATCCCTATCATGATCAATTTTATAAAACTCCAGAAAATAATCTTACCGATTTTAAATAGGCCTTCCAAGATTCGTAATTCTTGTCGAATGATATCCAAAACGGTCATCATGTCGATATTATCTACTTCGAAAAACATTCCATTAATGAAGAGTGCTGAATCCGCCGGTTGTATGTTTAATGTATTCGCAAACCGTTCTTGGTTTTGCTTCATCTCATTTTTAAGATCACTACTCACAACTGTTTGTACCAGTGACCTTGCCTGAAAAAAAATATAAAACAAATTTTATAATAAGTACAGTACCCACGAGGAAACCAACATACTTTACAGGGGTGTTGCTCTTTAAAAAAAAAAAAAAAAAAAAATTGGTGTGAAACATTCACATGACTTTCTATTGCCAATGCAAATAATTATCAATATAACCTAACATTAGTAATAAAACATTAGAAATAAACAAAAAACTAACCTTATTTTAACCATGAGTGAAAGACGCCAAATGAAAATCAATCTCGGATTGGCTTACAAATATGGAAAATCACTCTTTCATGCTAAACTAGGCTCTGTAGAGAAAAATGCTTGAAATAAAAGTTGTAGATCTTTTAATTTCCTATAAATTTGATTACTACACTTTTGTCTTAAAATGCATACTAAGGCTGAAATCGTAAAAAAATTGACTTCTTTACATGTTTTCATGAGAAAAACAGAAAATCGCTTATTACCGCTAAACTACGCGTTATACAAAAAAAATGTTTGTAATAAGAGTTGTACGATTTTAAATTGTCTACAACTTTTAATATATACATTTTTGCACTAAAATGCATATCAAAGCAGCAATCTTAAAAAAACAATTTTTGTACATGAAAACAGCCTCTCCAAGAATTTCAGCAGACATGACGCCTATTGTAAAGCATAAAAAAATTAGTAAATGTGGCAATTTTTAAAAAAATCGTAGGACCAGTTTTTGAGAAAATTGCAAAAACGTGAAAAATTACACGAACAACTATACTTCCGGTAGTCCGATTTTAATGAAAATGTTCACGTTGGGTCCTCTAGTGGTATCTAACTTAAGTTTAAGTTTCAGGTTCGTACGAGGTTCCGTTCTTGAGATATTCTGTTCACACAGACACACAAACAGACCAATCGCTAAAAACATGTTTTTTGGGTTCAGGGGGTCTGGAAACGTGTAGATCTGGTGAAAACTCGATTTTGAAAAATTGATATGAAACCAAACTTTCCTTCCTATATATTCATACAGGCAAGAGAAAGTAAAAAAGAAAAACTTTTGATAAGCAGCAAAAATAGACAACTGAAATGCAGAACAACTTTGAAACAATGGGCATTACAGAATACAGTTAATTACAGGTTAAGGTGCGAGCTTGTGAACTGAGGAGAAGAGAGCTTTGCAGTCAAAGATAATGGAGCTCTATTGAAAAAATAAGAATGGTTCCCCAACAAAAATCTGTATTTCATAGTCCAAGTTGACCATTGAGCAAAAAAAAAAAAAAAAATTGAACACACACCTGCATTGGGAAGTTCTGAGCAGTATGTGTTAATACACTGATCACCTCTTCTACTGGAGCTGAAATAATCCTCTGTGCAGCTTGTAGACTTAGTTCTTGAAACTGCCACACTTTTAATGGAGCCATTTCATTACTGGTTTCTAATAATTCTTGACGTAACTTTTCAAGATTTTCAATTTTATCAGGATACAGCTGCCTAGTAAGCAAAACACATCAGTAAATATTTTCTAAAAAGAAAAAATTTCTTAGAAAACTGGCAAAATAAATTGAACGTTGACAGTGGGGATACAAGTGCAGATACAGGAAATATTGTGCTGCTTGTCTTAATTTTGTGTCCACAAGAGATTCAGTGAGATATGCCACCCTTATGTTTGTATTAATATCGGTATAATAACGTAGTTAAAGAGCTACAAGTAACTACAACCCAAGTTAAAAATCCTATGCTGAAAAATTTAGCTAGGAAAATAGGGGTAAATTAGTTGCCTTGCTCTGTGTCCATGAAAGATGCAGAGCGATTAGCTGCTTCTAAATTGTGTATGAGAAAAATTGCGTTTGTTTTTCATGATCATATTTGAAGGGCTTAAGGGAAGAACAGGTTTAGTCACAATTTTTTTTAAATCGGGGTTTGCTGCCATCAGTTAGATAATTCTATGTACTATTTTATTATCTAGTCATTTTTTGTAAATAAAGGTTATGTCCAATGTAACAACAATTTTAACAAATAGACTGCAGGAGAGTAACAGGCTTAGACCATCTGTGTTACGGATAAACAGGCTGTCACAGCTAAAACATTTTATTTTAAGATTAAACACGACTTAAAAACGAAAAACCAACCAGTAAACAAAACTCCAAACACTTCAGTAGATCTAGAAAAAAATTCTAAAGAGGCCAAAAAAAACACTTTTTTATTCGTATTGAGCATTTCAATTATTTTCCATTCAATTTTTAATATCTAAATGTTATCTTAAGAAGAATTTTTAATATTAAAATTAACAAAGTTGTATTGTATAAAAATAACGGATGGACTGTGCACTTGATTTTTTGATATTTTATCACAAGGATGGCAAGAAATTTTTATCTTAGATAGTCACGGGGGATGA
This sequence comes from Catonia carolina, assembly GCA_035578175.1. Taxonomy (NCBI): domain Eukaryota; kingdom Metazoa; phylum Arthropoda; class Insecta; order Hemiptera; family Achilidae; genus Catonia; species Catonia carolina. Next base: position 6,462,537 of record JAQMRL010000014.1, on the reverse strand, counting down.
AACTTGGGTCGCTTATGAGACCCCTAAAAGTAAATGGAAGCACACTTTGTCTCCAGCGAAGGTTAAACCCAAGCAAATCTTGATATGTCAAACGTCATGGCCACAGTGTTTTGGGAGAGACAAAGCATTTTACTGATTGATTTTTTGCAGCGAAATGAAACAATGAATAAAGATGTTTATTGTGAGATGCTTATGAAACTGCACCATGCAATACAGAACTAGCACCGAGGAATGCTCTCAAAAGGTGTGGTTTTCATTCACGATAACGCCCAACCACACACTGCAAATTTGACAAAAAAACTCCTACAGGGCTTTGGCTGGAACCTTTTGGCCATCCTCCGATAGCCCCAACCTCGTTCCTAGTGACTCATTTCCTGCATCTGAAATCTTGCCTTGGTGGTCAACGCTTCAACAACAATGAAGAGCTGAAAGCACATGTTACCACATGGTTGACAACACAGGCGGCAACATTCTACAAAGAAGGCATACAAACCTTTGACAATTGCCTCCAAATTACGGGAGCTATATCGAAAAATAGTGTAAGGTTCGTAGATTTTTTTGTAATAAATTGCTTTGCTATATTGTACTTGTTTTTTTTTTTATTATTAGCAAACAGAACTTACTTTCCGAATATACCTCATATTACAGCTTTTTAAACGGATATACATGGTTTCATATTGTAAAACTACAGAGATATATAAAGTAATTTGTTATTATAATACTTACTTAAGTTTATTAAAATTGAAACCACCAACTTCTTCATCATCATCTTCGCCTGGGTCAGAACCTTCTTTGTTTTTGTCGGATACTTTTGTGTCGTCTTGTACTTTATATTCGGTTGACTTCATTTGCAATTCGACACCATAACCAGAGAGTCTCACTCTTCTGCTTGGTCTCTCCTGTCAAATATTCAGAAAAAGTACATTAATAATCTACAATATAAAATGTAAAAATCTGGTGTGAAACACTCTCACAACTTTCTCTTGCTTATGAAAATAATTAACAATATAACCTAACATTAGTAATAAAACATTGGAAATAAACAAAAAACTAATCTCAATAAATATAACCTAATTTTAATCATAGTGAAAGACGCGAAATGAAAATCAACCTCAGTTTGGCTTAAAAATACGTAACATCACTCTTTCACGCTAACTAGGCTTTGTAGAGAAAAATACTTTAAATGAAAAATGTAGATCTTTTAATTTCCTACAAATTTAATTTTACACTTTTGTTGTTTTTAAACTCGCGACACCACTTGTACACACTCGTATGATTCATAGCTTTATTACCATCTGCAGCTTTTACCTCATTAGAAACCTCAACCAGATGTGTTCCCTTCCAAACGAGATAACGGATGATGCCGCATATTTCGCACTAGGCAGGAGATCGAATTGACATTTTTCATGAAACGTGTTGTCGCGTCAACAGTTCTCAACGTACTGACCTCGAACTGGTCTCATTGCGAAGGAGAGAAGTTAGGCTACATGGAAGTGTAGCTAACATGTTGAAAATAAAATTCCTCCGGCTGTGAGAGCCTCAGTACACTTACTTTCTGGATATGCCTCGTATTTTTACTTTTTTTAGTACAAAATTATTTACTGAAATGTGCTGTTAAATAATACAGAGTGGTCCAAAAAAATGTATCCACTGTTTAAAAGTCCATAACTTGCAAACTAATTGACGGAGTTGTCTCATCTTTGGTGAAAGTGTAGCTTAAAGTCCAACTTAAAGATATCACTGTAGATGTTCGAAATTGCCACCATTCACATCCACACACAAACGATGCCGCCGAACTGCAGCACGAACTATTGTCTGCAACGTGTTCAGTTGGATATTTGCACATGAATGTACGATGGATTCTCGAAGTTCATCCAATATGCGTGGCTTTCGTCGATAAACGACGTCCTTCAGTGTTCCCCACAGGTAAAAGTCCAGAGGAGTTAAGTCTGGGGAACGTGGTGGATACTCCGCAGCACCTCTATGGCCTATCCATCTTCCTGGTAGATGATGGATAGGTCAGACTGTCATCTGACAACGCAAAACAACGCTTGTGTGGCGACTGTCGGAACTACAAACTAGTACACTACCAAAGATGAGACAACTCCCCCAATTAGTTTGCAAGTTATGGACTTTTAAACAGTGGATACATTTTTTGGACCACTCTGTATATAAGCACATTGCCATTAAAAATTATAAATAAGTCGGTAAAATCGCGTTATCCTACAAGTGTTCCAAATTTTCGAACATCTAATTTTGAATCACTATAACTAAAGTAAAAATAAAGCAATTTATGCAATTTTTTTGTAACAAAATGGCTGAGGGATGAAAGTAGGAGTGAAGAGAGTTTTGCAGCCGGCACCCGGCCGCTGCTTACCGTGTTAAGTAGTATTACTGAAATACAAAGAAACTAAAATTGAAATACATACCTTTACATAATATCTAATGACGTAATCAATTTCACCATTTTTCGCTCTTGTTTTTAAAATATTATGAAATTCTGAAAATTCAGGAGTGCCTAATTCACCGTACAATATTGCCACAACACTTCTGTTGTCAGCTCCTGGGTAATGATGGTCGAGACGAAATGTTTCCAATCTTACTACATCTTTTTTTGTCTTTAAGCAGAAACATAAGAGAAAACAATCAACACACAAAACACCATAAAAAAATTGTTAATTGCAATTATTTCTAGAATACAAATTACATGAAGAACATAAGTAGAAAAGTATTTTTTTATTACCCCTATATAATCGATGTATTTAATACAATAATGAAATTTCAAATTATCATAACACACTCGAATAAATTTCTTTACCTAATTTCATTACAGATGAAAAATTATGAAAAAATGTGCTTTATACAAAGTGTATAAAGTTCAGAAGTCACAACTTTTGGTGAAGCTCTAATGTGTGGCAGGTGCGGTTGTCTTTTGACAATCAATCAAACATATTGGTAGATTGCGTCAGCAATGAAGCTCTACATCGGTGATTCAAGATGATCTTCAAACTTTGGGATATATCAGCAATGAAAGCCATATTTTGGACGTGGCCTTAAGATTCTTTCGATCCATTAGTGTATATAAGTGTGTGACAGTCTTGAGTGGAATGGAATGTTTAATTTTCTAGCTGTGATACTAGCTAAAATAAGTTTATATTTTTAGGTTTGTATGGTTTTTCTTATGTTTGGGCCTCTTACAGCCTTTTCTAATTCTGAGTGCCTGCGATATTAGTTTGTACAATTTTAGTGTTATAAGAAAACTGTGCTCCAGACTTGGGCCCTCTACACCGTTGTGTGGATTAACGCATTAGGTGATGATAATCATCTTGGTTTTTCACCTTCAACCATCTCTTGTCCAAAGTCTTGTGTTTCACAACATAGTAATCAATTCAGTTTCTTGTGTTGTCATTGTGAACCATTCTATAAAAAGGTGTTTTCCTTTAATAACTTTGAAAAGTTACCTTAACTTATGCATGATGGTAATTAACAAATTTTTTTCTTAAAGAACAAAATGTGATACACAAAAAATAATGTGTTTCAGATTATGTTTATCAAAATTTTTTATAATATTTTTATGTAAGAAACCAAGATTTAAAATTAATTCCATGCATTTCAGCAATAGTATATGAACTATAAAATAGATTAATCGGCATAAAATAAAAATTTTATAAAGATGTTGACTTACCAAAGCATTATTAATCTCAGATTCCAACTGTTGTGATAAACAGACTAATTTACCAGCGATATCGACTGCGTTTGGACAAGAGATGCCACGTTGTACGGCCATCTGATTGTACATCTCTACTCTGGGAGAATAAACATGCAGCGATAATGCAAATTTAAGTACTGAAATTTGAGCCGGCGTTAATAATTTACTCGCTTCTTCTATTGCTTTATCATACATCGCCTTTTCAGTTCCTAAAAACAAATTAAAAAAATTTAGTGTGAAACACTCACACAACTTTCTCTTGCCAATGTAAATAATGAACCAAAAAGAAATTCCTTTTTTTACAGATTTTTATGGAAAAAAAACATGAAATCACTAAAAATTTCTATTGTTATTAAAATTAAAATATAATATTGATAACTGGTATTTTATGTAAAATGTAATTGAATTTATCTATTTCATGTATTTTTTAAAATTCTGTTTAACGCAATCTTTGTAACCTGTTTAACTGTAGTAATTTAACTTAGTAATTTTATAGTAGTTATAAGGATTTAAGTGAATTAATGTTTTTGTTCTGTATACTCCTACGCGCGGACAGAACTCTTTGTGAAGAAGAGTTTTTGCGTATAAGTATTGTAACATAATCGACTAGACGGATCACGAATGTTCCAGAATTCCATTCATGGAGATAATTAGGGAATAATAAAAATATCAATTGTGAATGACAGTTTTACAATGATGACCATAAAGGTGTGTCTATTCATAAAAGTTGTAAAAACTCGTGTAGTACGCCTATTATAAAAGTTTAGGTATTGTGTACAGCTATTATGAGGGAGGCAGGTTGTTTACGTTTTCTATTTACAAAAGACTTTTTGTTGACCTATTAACAAGATTTTTCTAGCATTCATAAATAAAGAGTTATTTTTGTACTTGAGTAGATTTCACTACTTTATTCTGGAACAATCTTTATGAATGAGTAGGTATAAAAAGAGACCCCCGAGTGCGGTCAGTCAGTAATCGTTTGATCTTTGACGAATGTCCATTGGACGTAGGTAGGCGCGTACCGAACATTGTGTCAGTCGACGATTGTAACACTGTCTGTGAGTCTATTGTGTAAAGCCTTTTTGTGAGTGTGTTAATATTAGTTAATATTATAATATTAGTTAATGTGTAAAGTTAATGTGAATTCAATTTCTATGTTTTGTATGTCTGTGTAAGCTATAAAAGTGATTGTAATTTATTTATTGTTTATTATCTAGTTTAAGTGAATTATTAAATCATTTATTGTGTTATTTAATTATAATTAGTTTAATCATTTATTTTGTAGTCTTTTATTATTATTATTTCTTGTTAGATCCTACTAGGGATGCATTTCTCTTAGTTCCAGCCAGTTTCCGGATGACCCATGCTGCCTTCATTTTTTCTGCATGTGATCTTTTTCGCTCCTTCGTCCAGGCCGTTCCCGTTCTCCTCGGCCCTCCCAAGCACTTTAGATTCTCAATTTTCTGCTTCATTTCTGTTCTATTGAGAAGTGTTTCGCCCGTAATGTCATTCACCAGCATCGTCTCGTGGATCTCCTTGTGCCATAGTAGTCTATGCCTTGTAGTCTTGTTTGTGCCTTGTAGTCTTTTAGTCTAATAAATATTTGTAATTTGTAAACTTTAGCGTATTAATTATTTAATAACCTAGATCCCGAAACGGACCTTAGCAATAAGTGTCACAGTATATTTAGTTTAAAATACTGTACATAGCTTAGTATAGTCATGAATTGTAATCTTAATGTAGCTATATTTTACTAAATAAAATAAATAAATAAATAAAATAAAAATTGCCGCTAAAGTACGCACTGTACAAAGAAATGTTTGAAATAAAAGATGTAGCTTTTTAAATATCTACCACTTTCAATACGTACACTTTTGTTCTAAAACCCATGATAAGGCCACAATATAAAAAAAAACCGTTTTTTTCAACGAGAACACAGGCTCCCCAAGAATTTAAGCAGACATGGCACTTACTCTATCTTGTAGAGCATAAAAAATGTAGTAAATCAGACGATTTTTAAAAACACCGTAGGAGCCGTTTAAAAAAAATCTGGTGTGAAACGCACACCACTTTCTCTTGGCAATGCAAATAATTAACAATACAACCTAACATTAGTAATAAAACACTTGAAATAAACAAAAAAACTAACTTTAATAAACATAGCCTAATTTTAATCCTGAGTAAAAGATGCAAAACGAAAATCAACCTCAGTTTGGCTTAATAATACAGAAAATTACTCTTTCATGCTAAACTAGGCTCTGTAGAGAAAATGCTCTAAATAAAAGTTGTAGATCTTATAATTTCCTATAAATTTGATTAGACTTTTTTGTCGTAAAATGCATAAAGCTGAAATTTAAAAAAATTGATTTTTTACAAGTTTTCATGAGAAAAAAAAGGAAAATTGCTAAATACTGCTAAACTAAGCAATATACAAAAAATGTTACAAATAAAAGTTGTAGGATTTTAAATTCTCTACAACTTTTATTATATACATTTTTGCGCTAAAATGCATATTAAAGCAGCAATATTAAAAAAGCACTTTTTTACGAGAAAACAGGCTCACCAAGAATTTCAGCAGACATGGCGGCTACCCTATCTTGAAGAGCATAAAAATGTAGTTTTTGAGGCGATTTAAAAAAAATTGTACATACAGACTCGCTAAAAACATGTTTTTTGCGTTCAGGGGGTCTGAAAACGTGCAGATCCAGTGAAAACTTGATTTAGAAAAATCAACATAAAACAATACTTTCCTTACTATATATTCGTATGGGCAAGAGAGAGTAAAAATTAATGGCCCACACTTTACAATAGTGAAACCTTTTATCATAAATATGAATGATTAATTTATAACTTACCTAGATTAATTAAAGGTGGTTGTAACGCAGAAACAGAATCAATAAATTGCCAATATAAAGTCGCATCTTCTTCAGCTAAGTATTCAGCCACATCTAAAACAGCTGGCGTAGCTTCCCATTTCGTATCAATGACAGTGGTTACTGATTTACTTTTTTTCTTCGCATTTACCACATTGTTATCATTCCAATTAAAACATATTATCACAAATATAAACTTCCACCACATTTTCTATAACAAAAATATAAAGGATTATTTTACAGTAAAACAGCATTAGGCTACTTTACGATAGTTTTTTGCATATTAAAAACTGTAGGCTAATAAAATTTGATACGCAAAAATATTCTTATTTCTTTTTCTTTAATTCTTTATTTACAGCTGTAAAATTTTACAAGCAAATGTGATGATTAAGAATAATGTAAATGACATGAAAGGCATGAGAGGGATAGGGCCCCCATTGATGCCTCCCCAAGAATGAAATTTGTGTATCAAATTAGCAGGTCTCTACTCCAGCGTCTTTTAAGGCATCTAGGGGGATTATCAGGTAAATGGAAGGTGGAAAGTAAACGCACCAGTGGGTTCTCGTGTTCGTGTGACTTGTCATGAAAGCGTTTGTATAGGTATTCAATGTAATTTTTTACAAGTGGTGTTTTCAAATCTGTATGTAAGGTTTTGTTGCTAACGTAAAGAGGTGCTTTTGCTATAAGGCGTAGTATTTTTGACTGGAATGCTTGAATTTGTTGCAAGTTAGAGGGTTTGGTTGAACCCTCTTATTCTTATTTCCACACAAAATTCCTTGCCATTAGAGGTTACTTTTTCCAATTTTTATAAAACTAAACAATGTGAACTACGCCTACACCATTGTTTTCCCTGTTTTTATTAGGCTAAATTAACAAATTTAATAACTTTATGTAAATACCATGGGTGCGGGACACTACGAAGTCTGTTAGAAAAGTATCCGACATTATTTTTTTGTGAAAATCTAAATTTTGCGAAAATCAAGCGTGCTTTCATGAGTCAAACTTGTACCTTTGTATGCGTGAATTTTTTCTCACCTGTCGATAGCGTCAGTCGCAGACAAGCTTTGATTGAGGAAGGTAGTGTGTAGTGCTCTTATCAATTTTTTTTTTTTCACGGAAAATGATGGAACAACTGGAGCAGCGATACTGCATCCACAAACAGTGACCCCGACTTCATGAACATCATAATCACAGGTGACTAGTCTTGGGTGTACAGGTACGACCCGGAAACCAAATCCCATTTGTCACAGTGGAGGTATTCCACGTCAGCAAGACTAAAGAAGGCCCATCAAGTGCGCAGCAATGTCAAAGTGATGCTCTTATGGTACACCACGAGTACACACCAGAGGGTCAAACAATCATCAAAGAGTACTACAGGGATGTCCTTTATTGCTTACATGATGCTGTGCAGCACAAGAGACTGAAGTTGTGGACAGGAAATTGGCGCCTCCTTCACAACAATGTTCCAGCACATTCCTCGCACTTGATTCAGACTTTTTTTTGGCGAAACCAGACTCCTGTGGTTCAACAGGCTACTTACTCATATGGTCTCTTTTGACTTCTGGTTGTACCCCAAACTCAGGAGGCCATTGAAAGGAACATGATTTTAGACAAGAGAGGATATTATGGGAGCAATGACAGCCGAGCTAAACTCCATTCCAAAAGAGGTCTTCTCGGAATGCTTTCAACAATGGCGGCACTGCTGGGAGAAGTGTCTGGAGTCCCAAGGAGATTACTTTGAGGGTGATTAGGTTTCCAACGCTCCAGGCACGCCAGTTTATTTCCCCCGGCTGAAGGTCGGATACTTTTCTAACAGATCTTGTATTTATGAAACATAATCGAAATTAGCTCAAAAATGTAAAAGATGACTTATGATCACATTCCTGCACGATTGCAGTTAGATGTTTCCACATCAAGGTCACTGGCAAATCTCAATACAACCCTGTAAAATCTGCTAGTTTGTTGTCTTTACAAATTGTATGAAGAAGTATAGGCGATTGTATTAAGGATTGTGAAACTGGATAGTTCAGTATTTTTTTAAACATCATGTTGTTTCTTCAACAATGGATTTAATTAAAAGCAATTTGTTTTCTTGTTTTAAGTTATGTTAATTAATTTCAATTTAAGTCATCTCTACTTTTTTTAAGACACAAAATGTCAAGATATGTAGGCCTAATGAAAATTGACAAGGCTAAAACAAATAATACAGCCTTTAAATATAAAATGTTATTTTTTTTGAACAGTTTAAAGGTGGTGAACGTGTAACCTCATCGGCAAGATTTTATTTAAAGTAAACAAGTCATGTCATGATTATAACATGGAGGTTTTGAATTCAGTAGGTCCTCGTTATAACGACTGAACGGAGGAAGCCACAGACCGATGTTGTGAAAGTCCATTATATCGAAATACAGCCAGGCAAAGTAGCAATTTTTGTTGTAGTTGTTAATTTTTATTATAGTCAAAATCGTAGCTGGTTTAAATGTTTTGTAACAAATGTAAAGTTATCATTAAAGAAAATACATTTAAATCATTTTTATTTACCACATTTATATTCAGTGGCAGTAACGGAAAAACCTTGTCTTAACATTGGTATATTTACAAAACGGGCAAAATTATCAAAGGGTAAGCGCACAGTGAACGCTGGTCACTTTACAAACAGGAGCCTGCAAGTAGGAATGTGTCATTATATTTTAATCGGATGTCTCACAGTAAACGCTGGTGGCGAAACCTGCGCACTGGTCATTTGCGCATATCAGCTTACAGGTTTGTTTTGTATAAACCTGCCTGCTGCTTGCTGGCAGGTTGATAAATGTACTTGGCGTCGTATAAAACACATTCATAAATAATAACAACTTATTAATTAATTATAATATAGGTTCATAAAAATAAATGTAAAAGATTACTACTGGCTAAACAATACTTTATAATATTGAATACCGGTAGTCAAAATGTTCCAAGTATTTCAAAGTAATCACAAATCTTCCAGTAATATTGGTTGCTTTTGCAAGTTGCACCATTGCTTTTGTAAACAAAGTTCTACTTTTGACAACATAAAATTAAACGTTTCCAGAGTCATTCTCATGTATTTAAAAAACCTGTCTATCTTTTTTCATTCGTTTCATCCTTCACCGTCTGCATTAGCAGTAATTGCAGAACAGTCAAACGTTAAACAAAAACAAAAATCTTTTTTTAATTGCGGAAAAAAATATTACAATGTGCAATTTTTGTTCTTATTAATGTCACCAATTTTATTGTCTTTAAATGATAACAATTTTGTGTAAACTTTTTCCATTAGAAATAATTCATCATCACTGCTGCTACTAGACTCATCATGTTGAATACCGACAACTGAATTAAGGTTAAGCGCGTAATTAAATGTTTCCAATATACGCACTTGCCAGTGTGAATCAAAACCTGCGACCAGAGTTCACTGTGCACTTACCCAAATGCGTGTTGACTAAGAAAAGGTAATACAGTTTACTATAATCTTATTTTTTAGACTAATAATGGAGTTCTTTACACTTTTCACTCTACACATTAAGGTACATTTACATTTTTACGCAATTGATGTTATTCTTTCATTAGAGTTGTTTTTACAGTTGAAATTAAAACAAAAAATACAGTGGCAAAAAGTATAATAGTAAGTATAAAAGGAAAATATTGTGACAATATTGAAGAAGAGTATGGTTCGAGAAATTTCTAGTAATTAATTCATAAAATTAAAATAAATTAATCATTCATAATTATTCATAAATAAATAAATTAATCTAGTAATTAATTCATGTGTTCCCGGCATTGTGTTGGTCAACTCTTATTATTCGGTTTTATTATACGAGGGCTATTCAGAAAGTAGGGAACGTTTTGTAAATAAACAAAAACTATGTAAAAGAAAAATTTTTTATTATATACATCTGAAAGAGTGACTAAAATACTACTTTTCTACATAGTCACCAAGCAAATTGAGGCACTTGTCATAGCGGTGGACAAGCTTCAAAATTCCTTCGTCATAGAAATCCGCCGCCTGCGACCGCAGCCACTCAGTGACGCGCGCCCGGAGTTCCTCGTCGTCGTCGAAGCGCTGTGTTGCTAGCCAGTTCTTCATTCTTGGAAACAAGTGAAAATCACTCGGTGCAAGAACAGGACTATAGGGTGGATGAGGGAAAACCTCCCATTTGAATGAATCAAGGAGTTCTTTTGTGCGGTTTGCCGTGTGAGGTCGGGCATTGTCATGAAGAAACAAAATTTTTGATGACAACTTTCCTCGGCGCTTGTTTTGAACTGCTCTCCTAAGGTTGCGCAATGTTTGGCAGTACCGACCAGAGTTTATTGTTGCACCACGCTCGAGAAAGTCAATGAGCAGCACACCTTGCCTGTCCCAACACTCCGGGCGTGCGTCACTGAGTGGCTGCGGTCGCAGGCGGCGGATTTCTATGACGAAGGAATTTTGAAGCTTGTCCACCGCTATGATAAGTGCCTCAATTTGCTTGGTGACTATGTAGAAAAGTAGTATTTTAGTCACTCTATCAGATGTATATAATAAAAAATGTTTCTTTTACATAGTTTTTGTTTATTTACAAAACGTTCCCTACTTTCTGAATAGCCCTCGTATGTGCATTGTGTATTCAGTTTCATTGTGTTTGTGCATTCTATTTAATTGTTGTAAGTAGTATTAAGTAAATTATTAAGTTATTTTTTGTATTACTTCATTATAATTAGTTTGTTATTTATTTTGTAAATCTTTTAGTTGTAATGTGACAAAGTAACAATAGGGTTAGTTATAAAAGGTTATTTAAAAAGGACTGCGCTATTGTGTATGATAAGGTAGGGTCTTTTGTTGTACAACTATTTGTGAAAGAGTCAGTTGGTTACCTGTAACACCCTTTTATTCAATTATAACCTATTTACATTAGTTAAGATTTCTCCAGAAAGGACTTTAGTATCGAATCTCAGTGTCTTTCGAGAAAACTCTTTGATCTACCTATATAAATAGAGCCCCAAGTGCGGTCAGGGAGTCAGTGTTCGTTTGATCTTTGACAAGTGTTTATGGCGAGTGCTATTGGATGTTAGAGAAGGTCAACGTTCCCGGCATTGTGTTGGTCAACTATTATTATTCAGTTTATTTATTATATGTGAATTGTGTATTCAGTTTCATTGTGTATGTGCATTCTATAAAATTGCTGTAAGTAGTATTATTAAGTTATTTATTGTATTACTTCATTATAATTAGTTTATTATTTATTTTGTAAATCTTTTAGTTCTAATAAATACTTGTAATTGTAAACTTTAGTGTATTAATTATTTAATTACCTAGATCCCGAAACGGACCTTAGCGATACGTGTCACAATATTGTTTATTTTTAACTATTTGCTGAACTGATGTTGCTTCCTAATAATACGCCTAAGTTCTTTAAATTGCCTAAAATGTACATAAAAGTGTTGAATGGGTTCTTCCGATAAATCTACCTACAAAATCATTGTATAAATGGCGTCATGTACGCTAGAAAGTTTAGGTTTCCATTCACAATTATTGTTTTATTATTTAATACGTTTTATATTGTGGGTTTTTCCTTATTAGAAGACGTTACAGTGAAAGTCTGTAACAGCAAGGACCTACTGTATTTGAATTAAGATACAATTACAAAAGGAAGCCTCTCAGTTAGTTTTAAATTTTTTAACAATCACAACTTTCCTATTGCCATATAGGATTGGTTTTATAATTCCCAATAAGTTCATGGAACATAACCCACGTGAAAAGCATGGGATTACTGAATTAAAATTGTGAGGATTCTGTGTGAGATCTTAACTGCAGGCAAAAAATATAGCGGAAGTGACATGAATGAGGATCACATTTATCTTTTATCAGGTAAATTAAAGCGTAATGGAAGCTTTAAAAACTTTTTAGAAAGACTAGTTGTAACTTGAGTATTAAATATAAATGATAGGACATAAAATTTGCCACAAAGGATCTAATTACAAAAAAGCTTGTATGAGATATCTGATGTTACATATTGAAGAGAATAACACATGTTGCTAACAAATTTTTCTTTTTTTTAAATATTACCAACAAATATTGACAACGTGTGTTGCTAACACTATATAAACGTAGCTAACGTTTGTGATAAATTTATAGGCCTTTTAACTAAAGTATAAGTTACAAAACAATAGATAATGGAATATTTAAGGTCTTATTTATTTATACGATACCATTTGTATTTTTAATAAAACAACATGAATTTAATCACATAAAAAAACAATAAATATCTTTTTCATTAAATTTATACTATAAAATGAATAAATAAATTCATTCCAATCAGAACGTTGATTATATAAACTTAGCAAATATATGAACAGTTAGTAAGAAATTATAAGATCACGGGATGCTAATTAAATTTACGAAAAGTAATTTACTTTTTTAATGTTATATAACAAAGATTTCGTTCTTAAGTATAAGAAATACAATACAGGAAAATCCTACAATATCTTGTAAATCTTAACTTAACAGATATAAATAACTAAATATTATTTAACAAAAACATACAATATTGGAAACAATCAATGTAATAAATAAATAAATATTTTACGTGCATATATATTTTTCTTGTTATCTTTCTTTTGCACTTTATTAACACTTATTAACTACATTACAATCGGCATAACCTCACACATATATTTCCAAACAGATATCACAAGCGGCCATACAAGTGCAATCTTCTGATTGGTCAAAATATTTAATGGTTTTACGTGTCTACCAAAAGAAAGATTCTAAATTATTTTAAATTTATTTTTACAATTAATTATACTTTATATTAATATTGAAAATTAAAAAGTAATTTATGTACGTTAAAATTATGCAGTAAATAATTAAATTTAAATAATGTTTGTTGCTTATCAATATTGATACATATCAAAGAATGGCATTACAATGTCGAAATATCGCAAAAACATATGTTTATATCGAAATACTAGTATAATTTGTATCGAAGAAAAATCTATCGATTTAATCTCCCATCAATAATATGGATGTATCAAATCCATTGTAAATGCGCATAGTTTGCTGAAATCTATAAATTATTGGAAGTAGTTAATTAATACCCGCCCTGTTTAAAACCGATATTATTACCAGATAATTTTTTTCAACTTTGATTCTTTATTTAAAAACTATACAATACAGTACAACCATCCCAAAAGCTTAACAAAATTTTGAATAAACAAATGACGTGAAAATAAAAGAATTTTTTTAAAGAATACATCCCAGTGGTTAATTCAAAAGTTGAACAGTAAAAATAAATATTAAGAAAAATAGAAAACAAACACAGGAAATCAAATAATTACACATATCAAGACAAAAATAGAATACAAAGTACTTAGAATAAGAAGTAGTGAAGAAGAGAACAACAATAACAAATAATTTAAGTATTGTATGATAAAATGAAAAATATTTAGGGTACATGAGTAATAAAGATCTGAACAACTCATAGATAATAAATTATAATTACAAAAGTAAAATGTTAAAGAATTATGAAATCTGTAAAATAATATGGGTATCTTTTAAGCATTATATTTATATATTTTGTTATAAATAATGATAAGACCAGTAAAACAGGAAGTTGGTTTACTTTAAACTAAGTGATTACATTTTATAATTGCTAAAATGAAATATACTTGAATGTACAAGTTGACCGAAGTGTTTTATAAAGGCATTAGTTTTTAAAATTTTAACCTCATCTCATTTCTGGCCTTCCCTTTTAGATTATGGTTTATATTTCCACATAACGCTTCAAATCTGCTTATCTTGCTACCAGTATTGGTATATCTATTTATGTCTTTAACCCAAATAACTGAAAGCAGATACTTTCTCCAGTATTAAATCCCTGACCTATACCTTATTCCATTTAACTTTAATTCTAAAAAAATCATAAGAGCGTATGGTTGGAAGAATGAGACTGTACGAGGTGTGGATATTAAATAACGAGACTGACATCGTAAAAAAATTTATTTTTATTTTATACATAATCACTTATTGTCACCTTCAATATACACTACTTCTCTATCCCTACAACGCTCCAAGTGAATTTTTCATTGTTGGAAACAGTGCTGGAAGTCATCTTCTGTCAGCTCCTTCAGGACACGGCCGCTTTCTCTTTTACAGCTTCCACAGACTCAAATCTTGTCCCTTTTAATGCAGATTTCACCTTAGGGAACAGGTAGACGTCACATGGTGCAAGATCTGGTGAATAAGGTGGATGTTCTAACACTGAGATACTGTACTTGGCTAGGAACCTCTTGACAGATAACATGGAATGAGCTGGCGCATTGTCTTGGTGGAGAACCCATGATTAGTCCTTCCACATTTCAAGGCGTTTTTTCCTTACTCTTTGACGTAGTTTAAAAAGTAACTCAAGGTAGTAATATTGACTAATTGTTTGACCTTCAGGGACCCAGTGAAAGTACACAATCCCATGGATATCAAAAAAATCAATCATCATTGCTTTAAATTTTGACTTGCTCATTCGAACTTTTTTGACTCTCCGTGAAGTTTGGCTCTTCCAGTACATGGATTGGCGCTTCGTTTCTGGATCATAAGTAAAAAAACCACGTTTCATCACATGTTATTATCTTCTACCTGTTCCCTAAGGTGAAATCTACATTAAAAAGGACAAGATTTAAGTCTGTGGAAGCTGTAAAAGAGAAAGCAGCACGTGTTCTGAAGGAGCTGACAGAAGATGACTTCCAGCACTGTTTTCAACAATGGAAAATTCGCATGGAGCGTTGTAGGGATAGAGAAGGAGTGTATATTGAAGGTGACAATAAGTAATTTTATGTATAAAATTAAAATAAAATTTTTTACGTCAGTCTCGTTATTTAATAGCCTTTTTTTTTTGTCATCAGTCTCTCGACTGGTTTGATGCAGTTCTCCAACCTGTTCTATCTTGCGCAAGTCGTTTCATATCTACATACCTGTAACACCCTACATCTTTTGTAATTTGCTTTATATATTCTAATCTTTGCCTCCCTCTACAATTTACTCCCTCAATGTTACCCTCCATTATTGATAGCCCAATACCTGGATGTCTTAGGATATGCCCCACTAGCCTATCCCTTCTTTTGGTAAGATGCTTCCATATACTTCTTTTTTCATCCACTCGCCTAAGAACCTCTAAATTACTTATTTTGTCCACCCACCTAATCTTTAACATTTTCCTATAACACCACATTTCAAAAGCTTCTATCCTCTTCCGTTCTACAGCCCCTATCACCCACGTTTCACTTCCGTATAATGCTACACTCCAAACATAATGTTTTAAGAAATTTTTCCTAATCTGTAAATCAATGTTTGTAGTCAGTAAGCTGTTTTTCATTTCAAAGGCTTTTCTAGCTTGAGCAATTCTACTCTTGATATCACTCGTGCTTCTACCATCCTTTGTTATTTTACTCCCTAGATAGCAGAATTCCCCAACTTCCTGTATGTTTTCGTTGCCTACTTTTAAATTTCCCATCTCTTCTAAACCACTCTTGCTGCTGCACAACACTTTCGTTTTGTTCTTATTAATTTTCATGAAGTAATCCTTCCTCAAGATCTCATCCATTCCATTTAAGGCATCCTCTAGTTCATTCTTTGCCTCGGCTAATACTACTATATCATCGGCGAATCTCAACATTTTTATTGTTTCTCCTTGAATTTTTATTCCTACGTCAAATTTCTCCTTCACTTCATTTATAGCCTCTTCTATATACAAGTTAAAAAGTAGTGGTGACAAAGAACAACCTTGTCGTACACCTTTTCTTACAGCAGCCTCTTTTTCGTACCCCTCGATTCTCAAAACAGCCGTTTGATTCTTATACAGACTGTAGATAACTTTCCTTTCTTTGTATTTAATTCCTAGCCTTTTCAAAGTTTTAAACATTTTACTCCAGTCCAGATTGTCAAATGCTTTCTCTAAATCTACAAATGCCATGAAAGTAGTTTTATTTTTCTGTATCCTTTTCTCAATAATCAGTCTCAGAGCCAATATTGCATCTCGAGTTCCCATTCTCCTTGTAAATCCAAATTGGTCATCGTCCAATACTTCTTCTACTCGGTGTTCTATTCTCCTGTATATAATTCTTGTCAGTATCTTAGATGCATGGCATGTTAGGCTGATGGTTCTGTAATGTTCACACTTCTCCGCTCCTGACTTTTTTGGTATTGGAATCATAATAATAATAGCCTAATTATATCATAATTTAATAGCCACACCTTGTATAATGTCGGGTTCTCTTGTAGTACCTAACTTAAGTTCCAAGTTTCAACTTCGCACGATGTTCTGTTCTTGAGATATTTTGGTCACATGTACACGTGCACACGCATGCACTCGGACCAATCGCTAAAAACATGTTTTTTTGGGTTCAGGGGCCTGAACCCATTTTCTGTCAGCTCCTTCAGACTCCCATTTCTTAAATCCATGTTTGAAATCGACATGCTAACAATAGTTCCTTCCTATTGTGTGGGTAAAGGGCTATCCTTTAAATAACTTTACATTTGTTTTTGATGTAGTTATCAGAAAACTAATTTTATTACATTATTTTATTCAGCTGAAAGATAGAATACTATATATTCGTCCTTGGTAGTGCAAAATTATCTTATGGGCATCTGTGAATAAAGTGTATTTGTTATTCTATTCCCCACATCTACTTTCTCCATCCAGCAATAAATTATATGAGCAAGGTGGTGACAATACAACTTATTAATTAACATTAAAAGGATTGTAGTTCAATAAAATTACTCAGTAGGTACATCAGAACAGAAATAATATTTTTATTTCTTGTTATATAATTTCTTTTTCACTCAAGATTCCTTTGTGCGGATTAATACATTATAATACGTGTAAACAGCTTTCATCATCTGCAAAAAAAATTAACGTCTTTACTATTTTTAGTCAGTATTATGCATAAATGTTCTGGCGGTCAACAGGGAAATTGGAACACAATTTGAAAACAAAAACAACTGTTGTAAAACACTCACACAGCTTCCCCTTGCTAATATAAATTAAAAAAAAAATAACCTATGTTTCATCATTAGTAAACAATGGAAAACGAAAAATATAACCTAATTTTAATCATAAGTGACTTACACAAAGTGAAAATCAATCTCTCTTCGATTTAAAAATATGGAAAATTACTAATTGACATTACATTAGGCTCTGTAGAAGAAAATGCTTGACATAAAAGTTGCAGATTTTTTATTTTCTATAACTTTAATTAAGTTATACATAATTTTGTTGTAAAATGCATACTAAGGCTGCAATCTAAAAAAAGTCTTTTGTTTACCAAATTTGATGAAAATATCAGAAAATCACCAATTGATGCTAAACTAAGCGTTGTGCAAAACTATGTTTGAAATAAAAGTAGTAGATTTTGAAATGATCTGCAACTTTAATTTATATTAAACACTTTTGCTCTAGAATGCATATTAAGGTTGCAATCTTTTAAAACCATTTTTTCCTACGAGAGAACAGGCCCTCCCTGAAAATTGCAGCAAACATGGTGCTTATCCTATCATGTAGAGCATAAAAAACTATAGAAATTGAGGTGATTTAAAACATTTTTTTAAAAAAAATTCTAGTTAAAATATGTTTTTTTTACCATATTTAACAGCACATTCTAAATTACAATCCTGAGAAAACACAAGAAAATGTTGAATTTGTGCAATCTTTAACCTCTAGTTTTACCTTTAAGTAGGAAAAAGGGAACATATCAGTGAAAACAAATAGTATTACAGCCATTGCAGTTTATTTACAGATTAAGGTTTAACCAAACAAACTGCAATTGGTAATCAAATTTAAAATTAATAAATTAACCTTAAAATCTTTTTGCATACTAACAGAAATATAACTGCTCATAGCAGACAGGTGGAGTGTTAAATTATTTGCACTCAATCTGTTAGTTCCAGGGCTACAAGAAATAGTTCCGTTTCTCATCATATGGTCAGTCAATTATATTACTGAAGCATTAAGAACAGAAGAGGTAAAGGTGTAAAAGACACTAGTTAAAAGTTAACTCTTCTGAAAGTAATGAATTTCATTATACACCCAGACCCTGTGGTGAATGAAGTGAAGGTGTCATTTACAGGGTGGAAAATATACTGTATGGTTTTCAGAGGATCTAGCATGCTGATAAGCATACTTTTCAACTCAGTGAGGAAGGCAAGGTAAACCACTGGAGGTTCAAGTTAGCCTTTTGGCTGATGACCTAAACAACAACAAAAGTTATATAAGAGTAGTAAAATTTACTTACAGCTGAGAAGTATTCCAAATTAATGACAAATAAACCAAATGGTTTAACTTCCATCTGTTTTCTGGTTCTTATCATCATCATCAGCAATGTCTTCTTCAACCATTCTGGTTTATCAATCCATGGACTTTCATACAATGAATCCCATAAACCTTTATCCTGAAATTAATAAATATTATACAAGATGTGCCTATTAAATAATGAGACTGATTTTGTATAAATTTAATTTTAATTTTATACTTAATCACTTATTGTCACCTTCAATATACTTTCCTTCTCTATCCTTACAACGCTCCATGCGAATTTTCCATTGTTTGAAACAGTGCTGGAAGTCATCTTCTGTCAGCTTCTTCAGGACACGGGCCGCTTTCTCTTTTACAGCTTCCACAGATTCAAATCTTGCCCTTTTAATGCAGATTTCACCTTAGGAACAGGTAGAAGTCACATGGTGCAGATCTGGTGAATAAGGTGGATGTTCTAACACTGAGATGCTGTACTTTGCTAGGAACCTCTTGAAAGATGACGTGGAATGAGCTGGTGCATTGTCTTGGTGGAGAACCCATGATTTATACTTCTATATTTCGGGGCGTTTTTTCCTTACTCTTTACTAGCACTAGTAACAGAGAAAAGGTCATGTGATTGACTAGCGCTAGTAAACTAACTCGGTGTGAACGTTTGGAAATATTGCTAGTTGCTAGTAAGCTGTACTTTGTTCAGCAATACATGACACAACTCACATACGTTTTCAGAGCACTGGCAATAATTAACTAGCTCTGTTGGAACCGTCACCTGCAAGGTAGTAGGTCCTGCTAGTAGACTATCATTGTGGGAATGAACAATTAGCAGCTGGTTTATTTAAAGCGCGCTAGTATTTACTAGCATGCTAGTGACATTAAACATGTTTGGTTTTACTAGCACTAGTAAGAGAGAAAAGGGAATGTGATTGACTAGCGCTAGTAAACTAACTTGGTGTGAACGTTTGGAAATGTTGCTAGTTGCTAGTAAGCTGTACTTTGTTCAGCAATACAGAACACAACTCACATATATTTTCAGAGCACCGGCAATAATTAACTAGCTCTGTCGGAACTGGCACCTAAGCGCTAGTTGGTCCTGCTAGTACTAGCTACTAGTAGAGTAACATCGTGGAAATGAATAACTAGCAGCTAGTTTAGTTAAAGCGCGCTAATATTCACTAGGTGCTAGTGACTTGTTTGATTTTACTAGCGCTAGTAGGGGAGGAAAGGTCACTTGATTTATGCTAGTAAACTACCTCAGTGTGAATGTTTGGAAACATTGCTAGTTGCTAGTAAGCTGTACTTTGTACAGAAATACAGAAGACAACTCTCATATATGTTTTCAGAGCACTAGCAATAATTAACTAGCTCTGTCGTAACCGTCACCTAAGCGCTAGTAGGTCCTGCTAGTACTAGCAGCTAGTAAACTAGAGTCGTTGGAATAAGCCTTATATATCTGAAATTCTATATTCCTGAAGTATCCTATGTAACTGAAGCCTCTTGATGCTATCAAGAGCCGATTTAAAGTCAACAGTTAAATCTAAAGTAAGAAATTCAAACATCATTGAGGCTTAAAAACTTACAGCATTTAATATCAATTGTCCATTGGCTCCAAAATAGTAGACAAGATATGAGGCCGCTAGGAATACAGGAAATTCCATAAGAATCACTGTTGTATTCCCTTGAGTCTGTTGAAAGAGAATAACAATCAAAATAATATAATATAACACATCGATTGAACAGGACAAAGGATTTTATATAATTATGTTTTGACAACAGTGACAATTGATGAAGTTAAAATATTTATGTAATTTGTTACCTGCTGGAAAACAATTGTATTGTTTCTTATCTTAATTAAAATTAGGAAGCTGTCTCTTCTGTAAAATTTTTCAGAGGATTTGTTTGTTTACTCTACTTGTCTGATAGAATCTTCTTCTTCTTTCAAACAAGGATTAGGCCACAGACTGTTCCGAACTCACACACTATATCATCTATCTCCATCTTTTCCTAGGTCTATCGACATCCCTTTTACCTTCTGAAGTATAACAGTGCGCTTGCTAAGGTATCCTGTGATCTAACATCCTTTCCATGTGCTGTCTTCAACTTTAGTGATAATCCTTTATATTTTCGTTCAAATTGTAAATACCTAATTCTGACCTCATTTCTTCATTCCTTATTCTGTCCAAACATGTACACCTTTTAGTCCTTCGCAGAAATCTTATCTCTGCCATCTGAATTCTCCGCTCTTGGGTTCTTGGGTCTGATATAGAGTGAACAGACAAATCCTTTGGAAGTTAACAGAGAAGAGAGTGTATTCGGATTAAAATTAACATTTTAGAGTATTTTTATGCCTAAGGAACAATATTACTGAAAAAATTCTTGTAGTATATCTTACAGAACCATGCACGAGATATAAACAGACTTTGGGTTGAAAGTCAGTAAAGAGGATGCTTAATCATGTTTCACTCTACCAGTGCCTTCAGTCAAAACAATCAGCAACAGACTGGAAGTTTTATAATAGGCCTACGGTATGAGTTCTTTCTACTGGTACTGTCGT
The DNA here is from genome assembly GCA_035578175.1 of Catonia carolina. Classification (NCBI taxonomy): domain Eukaryota; kingdom Metazoa; phylum Arthropoda; class Insecta; order Hemiptera; family Achilidae; genus Catonia; species Catonia carolina. The sequence continues at coordinate 6,441,114 of JAQMRL010000014.1, read as the reverse complement.
ATTTTAGCATATGTTTCAATAAGTAGACAGCAAGTTTCATCTGACGAGCAAGGAACATTTTTTTGGACTCGAATGGATCGCGTTAAGTTCAATCACAATTTAAATACATTTATGTTTAGACGTGCTGCACGGTTACATGGGATAGAGTATGGCAGCAAATTAAGAGAGGGCAGTCATTATGATGAACTGTCTTTTGGATTGAATGAACCTACTGAGGACTATGATAGCTCTTTCGATTCCGAAAACAGAGTTTTCTTGGATACTTTGATGGATAAAACTAAAACAGTTCTAGTTGTGGCAGACAAGAGAGGGACGTTACTTTCTTAACAACTGATAAGCAACCTAAGAGTTGTTGCATATTTTTTTTTTACTTTCTCTTGCCTATATGAATATATAGGAAGGAAAGTAGGTATTGTTTTCATATCAATTTTTTGAAATCGAGTTTTCACCGGATCTACACTTTTTCAGACCCCCTGAACCCAAAAAACATGTTTTTAGCGATTGGTGTGTGTTTGTGTATGAACAGAATATCTCAAGAACGGAACATCGTACGAACTTGAAACTTGAAACTTAACTTAGATACCACAAGAGGGCTCGACACGAACATTTTCATCAAAATCGGTCAACTGGAAGAAGTAGTTTATTCGTGTCATTTTTCACTTTTTTGCGATTTTCTCAAAAACGGCTCCTACGATTTTTTAAAAATCGCTTCATTTATTACATTTTTATGCTCTACATGATAAGGTAGGCGCCATGTCTGCTGAAATTCTTCGGAAGGTATTTTGCTCGTTAAAAAATTGTTTTTTTTAAGATTGCGGCTTTAATATTCATTTTAGCGCAAAAATGTAGCAAATAAAAGCTGTAGAAAATTTAAAGTCCTACAACTTTTATTTCTAACATTTCTTTGTGTAACGCTTAGTTTAGCGGTAATTAGAGATTTTCTGATTTTTTTTCTCACGAAAACGTTTAAAAATCGATTTTTTAAAGATTTCAGCCTTAGTATTTATGACAAAAGTGTGTAATCAAATTCATAGGAAATTAAAACATCTACAACTTTTATTTAGAGCATTTTTTCTCTACAGAGCCTAGTTTAGCGTAAAAGAGTGTTTTCCCGTATTTTTAAGCCAAACTAAGGTTGATTTTCATTTTGCGTCTTTCACTCATGGTTAAAATAAGGTTATGTTTATTGAGGTAAGTTTTTTTTATTTTTAATGTTTTATTACTAATTCTAGATTATATTGTTCATTATTTGCATTGGCAAGAGAAAGTTGTGTGAGTGTTTCACACCAGATTTTTTATAACTGCATCTAGGGAACTCCCAAAATAGAGTAGGTAATTATAAATAAATAGAGAGAATAAAAAGAGAGAATAAATAAACAAATATGAGGTAAAATTAAACCATGGTAAGCTGTGTTTACCATTTAAGAACAGAAGAGGTAGAGGTGTAAAAGACACTAGTCAGAGTTATCTCCTCTGAGAGTAATGAATTTCGCTATACAGCCAGACCCTGTGGTGAATGACGTGAAGGTGTCATTTGGAGGGTGGAATATCGGTGCTTTTCGGACAACCTGGCATGCTGATAAACATACTCTTTCAATTTAGAGAGGAAGGCATGAGAAAAAAATTTCACTCCTCTTTTTTACTTAGTAAAATCTCTAGAGGTTCAAACCAGCTTTTCGGCTGTTGACCTGAACAACAAAAAGCTGTAGTTAAAAAAATGTTAATCATAGAGGAGTCATGTCGGGAAGTAAATGTAATGCCTTACCTGTACCATGTAATACACTTCTAAACAGATTAATGAGGAAAATGCATAAGTGTGAGTTAATGCAATGCCTTGAATTCCTTTCGTTATTTTGTTGATTTTCCTGAGAAAAAAGACCAAAGAATTATAAATAAAATAATTTTACCAAAAATCGACGTATCTAACGATAAAAGAACACATCAGTAAATTACCAGAAACTTTAAAAATTAAACATTTAAAAATCTCCCGACAAAAAGAACCTTTCAAAAAAAATATGTATTGGACCTTTAGTTTTGACGTCGTCGCATCTGGGTAGCCTACCGCTAAGTAATACAACTAAGCCTCAAAAACGGCGTTAGCGAAGAAGGCGATTCAATCTAGAAGATTTTTGATGTTTTTCAGTAGAATAAAGCAATTACAGTAAATTAAACAGTCTAGTCATGTTATTAAACTGTAGGAAATTTTACAGGTCAGATTTTTTTCTTATAAGGTTTATGAAGGAAAAATGTTCTCAGCAAAAAACCACAGCAAAGAAATGTATATAGTTATAATATTAATTTCACAGTATGTAGTGAAATGTAGTATCTTACTGTTGAGTTTGGCAGCCTATTAACTTTTCACTTCCCTTCCCCACAGCCAATCCATACGCAAAAGGGATACTCGTGACTCAATTATACACAGAGCGTTTCATAATGTATTTCGGGGTTACGAAAATTCATTACAATAAAATATTTCACTTATAAGAATGAAACAAGTACTGTACGAAAGAGCACTTCAAATAAAATTTTCCACATATTCTGGGCAATTAGTTAACCGTTTGCCCGCTAGGCGTAGACAGTAGAGAAAATGGCTGCCACGGGAAGCGAGAAATCGTTTTGTGTGTTAGAATTTGTGCGTCTGATGTAGACCAACACATTATGCTGTGGCCACCAAGATCACCAGACCTCACGCCATGTGACTTCTTTCTCTGGGTTTGTGTGAAAGACTAGGTGTTTATCCCACCAATGCTGAACGATATCGCTCAGCTGAAGGATCGCATTAACAATGAAATCAACTCTATCGAAAGGGACATGTTAGAACGTGTTTGGCAAGAGCTAGACTTTCGTGTTAAGGTGTGCTGTGTCACCAAAGGGAGCGCACATTGAACATTTATAGATGTTTTAAAATAACTTTTTGAAACCCTGAATCGGCCCATACAACTTTCATTTAGGTAAGTGAAATAGTTTATTTGTACTGAATTTTCGTAACCGCGAAGAACATTATGAAACGCCCTGTATATGGGTAGTTTTAATCATTTTTGCTTTATACAACTATTGAAAAAAATCATTACCTGTATATTGCTTGATGATGACACACAATAGATCTAACATAATTCTTCATTAATTTTACATCATAATCATTTCGGTTAGAATCACAACAATCGATATTCCACCTAATATGATCATTCATTTCGATTAACGATAAACTTAACAATTTAATATCGAATGCAATGAATCTCATAAAATTAAAAGAACCAGCGTAAGAAACATATAAATACCCATGACAAAATAACCGAAATAATGCTTGTAATACAAAAGCAAAGAAGTACGAAATGAATGAGTTATAAAATACTGGAATATACGATGGTATAGGTAATGGTAAATTACCGTAGTATATTATATTATTAGTATTATAATAAATTATTTTTAAACCTAATATAAACGGTAATATAGTAACAGTTGAATAAAATATTTTGAACCCATAATTGACAACATGATTTTCGACTGTAATACTTTGTACGGTTAGTTCATTTAATTTTTTACTTTTTTCTGATTGTATTAATACATTCTCTTTGTTTATTTCATTTTTATTGCATTCTTCTTTGGATTCTTGTTTATCATTAAATAATTGGATTATTGATCGTATATCATTCCATTGATACATGTAGAAAAATGGAAATAGTAAATGAGTTGTGTATAGAACAATTCCTTTGAATGATTTAATCCGTAATTTTTTAACATGCCAAAGATTGATCATGTATAGGATCTCATCTAGTAATAATGTTATTAATATTAATACATAGCATTTTTGTTTGTATGTTATTTTAAGTTTTTCATTTGTCAGTGAATATCCCATAAATGTTAAATATTTTTTAAAACGATCGTATATTTTATCCATTTTTGAATTTTTTCTTAGTTTTTTGTCATTTTATCTGAAACATTTATATTTATTTAAAATTAAGAATTTACTCCTTGAGGATTATATCCTACTAGGACACCATGGTGGCGACACCAATCAGAATACATGTACGCATACGGCTCTGCTAAGAAAAAAGGTAGCAACTGCAAATTTCTCGATTTTCAGATTTATATATATTCTTATGTTTTGGACCACGAGGAATCTATTGAACTAACTAAACATCCCTATTTACAACGTTTACTTAGATATCGAGGTATACAGAGGCAGTATCTACATGTTTTTGCCAGGCTTACTAAGGAAAAGAGCGGTATATACTGATATTAAGGGAAAAGGCAGTATATGCTCTGTAGTTACTGCCTTCTTTCTTAGTATGCTACCAATCCTGCTTTTTTACTTAGTAGAATTTGGTACTGGATTCATTTACTGCTTTATACATAATTGTCGATTAATCATAAAAGTTTATCGGTTTTAAAAGTTTAAGTTTGCACCACCTTAAATATTGACCTGTGGAGAAATTCTTGAATACGGATTTAAAAAAAAAAAATATAAAAAAATGTTGGGCGCCAGTTCTAGCAGTAGAGCATGAGATAATTAAATAAATAAAACTATGTTTCTTTGCATTCAACTAAATGCTTTAATTACTTGCAAACTTATCGTTAAATTACCCTAACCCATTTTAAATATAGCCAACCTTTTTCTGCCGCGACTTTATTAAAACAAAAAACTTAAAAAACCCTAAATATATACGAAATGAATTTACCTGAAACTAAATATCTCTCCTCCTTCTTCTTCTCCTCGTTCTCCTGGTCACATCATCAAATAATGTCTCCTTCTAAACCAACTGTTCCAAGCTGAATTCCCAATGGAACTGATTTCGGTCTCCGATATCCGAAATCAGGATACCTCTAGTCGACCTTCCTCTCCTACCAACCCCTTCCAACCAAACAGGTATGCTTACTAAGCAAAAAAGCAGTATCTGCTTTTTCCCTTAGTATTTATATAATACTACTGCTAGCACTAAAGCAGTATCTGCTTTTTTAATTGTTGTACCTACATTTTTTTAAATTTTTAACTTAAAGTTTAAAAACTTCCTTTTTTACCATATATTACAAAATCATGATGTTACATTAATAATCGTGTTACGGCAGTCAAAAATACTTTAAAGCCTTTTTCTCACACTTCAGCTTTATGAACTTACTGCCTTCTTTCTTAGTAGGACAGCATAGTGGAGCAAATCTCACCTGGTGTTGGCTTGCTTGCTCCACCAGTTTGCACTACCAGCCTGGCAGCGTTCGTACATTCTAGGGTAAGCGCACAGTGAACGCTGGTCGCAGGTTGGTGGTGAAAGGTCGCTTACAAACGGGAACCTGCTAGCAGAAATATGCCATTATATTTTAATCAGACGTCTCACAGTAAACTCTGGTGGTGCAACCTGCGAGCTGGTCACCTGCGCATACCAGCTCACGAGTTTGTGTTGTATAAACCTGCGTGCTGCTTTGCTGGTACGTTGCAGTGTACTCGGCGTCGTAGAATACGTATTCATAAATGAACAACTTTTTTATCAAAATGGCAACTTACGATGTTGTGGATAGAGAATTAATAATTTCTAAGGCCGGGCGCACACACAACCACTTGTGGTCGCCTGTCGCCACAAGACGTCACCACTGGTGGCCGACAGCCTGACACTTTCCTTGCTAGAAATTAGCATTATCTTCTACTGTTAATACGAAGACATCACCGCTGAAAGAGAAAACAGCGATGATACTGGGTACATCCCATGTTATTATCACGTCCAAGTCACTGGAAATTTTATTTACTTTTCCAAGAACTCAAAACGATGAACAGAAATTTTTTAGATAATTTAGAATGAGTATTTCATCGTTTGAGACTACTGAATTTGGTAAAAGATCAATTGAGACACAAAGATAACAGAATGAGGATAGCTAACACTCATAGCTAGTACTCAGCGGCCCTGCCTGTGTTTGGAACCGCTTATCTCACCAAATAAAAAACATAAAAATTTTCCGGACGACTCGTTTTAAAGCGTGGTTATTTGTTATTTTATTCGTATAAATTACTAAACGCGGAAGTGTATTAGATATTTTCTAGTGACTTCAAAAAAAAATATGTGCCCGTTTTTAGCGCATTTTCCACATAGTCCATGTTTAGAACGTGCAGCACGATCAATTATTTGAAGAGAAAAATATGGCGTTTTAGAGCAGTGTTCCTTCATGTTTTCGTATTAATTTCACCTAAAATTTAGCCTTTTATTACAAAGGATAAAGGAATTAAAACGTTTAAAAAATATTTTCGTATTCAATGGACTAAAAAAATGGCTAAAAAACGGGTGAGTACATATTTTGTTTATAAATTGTTAGAAAATGGCTAATACACCCCCGTGTTTCGTAATTATTTCAAATAAAATATCAAGAAATCAAGTTTTAAAACGAGCCAAACCTGACATTTTTATATTTTTTATTAGTTGAAATATGCAATTCCAAAAACAGGCTCTTTTATCTTTCATTTTATGTACTATAATAGTAATTACTTGTACAGTATTTCCATTATTTTACAGTCCCAAATTGCTGGGCGGGCTTCTATTTCCGAGATAAACAAACCAACATCGAACGAGTGAGTCCAACTGGTTATGGCGTAGTGGCGTGGCTTTGTGTGCGCTGGAACCCGACCACCAGTGTATTTCACCGGTGTACGAGGTGTGGCTATTAAATAACGAGACTGACGTTATAAAAAATTTTATTTTTTATTTTATACATAATCACTTATTGTCACCTTCAATGTACACTCCTTCTCTATCCATACAACGCTCCATGCGAATTTTCCATTGTTGGAAACAGTGCTGGAAGTCATCTTCTGTCAGCTCCTTCCGAACACGTGCCGCTTTCTCTTTTACAGCTTCCACAGACTCAAATCTTGTCCCTTTTAATGCAGACTCCACCTTAGGGAACAGGTAGAAGTCACATGGTGCAAGATCTGGTGAATAAGGTGGATGTTCTCACACTGAGATGCTGTACTTGGCTAGGAACTTCTTGACAGGTAACGCGGAATGAGCTGGTGCATTGTCTTGGTGGAGAGCCCATGATTTGTCCTTCCACATTTCAAGGCGTTTTTTCCTTACTCTTTGACGTAGTTTAGAAAGTACCTCAAGGTAGTAATATTGATTAATTGTTTGACCTTCAGGAACCCAGTGAAAGTACACAATCCCATGGATATAAAAAAAACAATCATCATTGCTTTAAATTTTGACTTGCTCATTCGAGCGTTTTTGGCTCTCGGTGAAGTTCGGCTCTTCCAGTGCATGAATTGGCGCTTCGTTTCCAAATCATAAATAAAAAAACCACGTTTCATCACATGTTATTATCTTCTACCTGTTTCCTAAGGTGAAATCTGCATTAAAAGGGACAAGGTTTGAGGCTGTAGAAGCTGTAAAAGAGAAAGCGGAACGTGTCCTGAAGGAGCTGACAAAAGATGACTTCCAGCACTGTTCCCGACAATGGAAAATTCGCATGGAGCGTTGTAGGGATAGAGAAGGAGTGTATATTGAAGGCGACAATAAGTGATTATGTATAAAATTAAAATAAAATTTTTCACGACGTCGGTCTCGTTATTTAATAGCCACATCTCGATTTCTCTTAAATATATATAAAAAAATTAAGCACTTGCCTACCTGATATAATTTATCCTATCAAAAAATATTACGTAACATAAAATCAAGTACACTTAAAATGTTTCTTTAGATATTTACTGAAAACAATATGATTAGTTGTTACTTAATTCAAAGCAACAAGCACAGTAAAAAATATAAAAAAATTTTACAAAAAAAGAGGAATGTTACATTTAGTTTATGTTAAAAATAAAAAATAAAAAAATAGAATAAGAAAGGAAAAAAGAAAAATGAACAAAAGTAATTCGAGATATGTGGGGATATAATAAGTAACTAAATGCTTGTGTGTGTGCGTGTATAGACAGAATTGTAACGCTAAAATACTAAAAAGGGACTAACACATAAGTTTCTTTGTTAGAAAGACTATCGCATGATGAGATAAAATAAAATTTATTTTAGTAATAATTTTGTTACCGAATTTTATCTCACGCGATTTGAATATTGTATTAAAAATTAAGTAGAAGACTTATTTTAAGTATATTTCTTGTAAGTTATACGTAAATGTACAAAATATAACATCATTTCATTGTTTCGAGTTTTACCTTGTTTGATTGTGTCTTATCTTGTCTGTATCATAACATTCTACGTTTAGAATTGAACTACCACAGATAAATTGTTGTACTTTTTGTCACTTCGTTACTTTTTCTTGCCCTATATGACTATATAACGAAAGGAGAGTTATGAATTTCATTATACAGCCAGACCCTGTAGGAAATGTAGTGAAGGTGTCATTTACAAGGGGAAATTAGGCGCTTTTCTGAGGGCCTGGAATACTGAAAAGTATATACTTTCAACTCAGTGAGGAAGGCATAGTTAACCACCTTACTCCTCATTTTTACTTTCTCTTGCCTATATGAAGAAATAGGAAGGAAAGTACTGTTGTCATGTCGATTTTTCAAAATCGAGTTTTCATCGGATCTACACGTTTTCAGACCCCCTGAACCAAAAAAAAACATGTTTTTAGCGATTAGTCTGTGTGTGTGTGTGTGTGTGCGTGTGCGCGCGCGTGCGCGCGTGTGTAAACAGAATATCTCAAGAATGGAACATCGTACAAAGTTGAAACGTGAAACTTTAAGTTAGCTATTACTGGAGGACTCGACGGGAATATTTAATCAAAATTAGTCTACCAGAAGTAGTAGTTTATTCGTATTATTTTTCAATTTTTGCGGTTTTCTCTAAAACAGCTCCTATGATTTTTTTTAAAAATCGCCTCATTTACTATGTTTTTTTATACTTTACAAAAAAGGGTAGGCGCCATGTCTACTGAAATTCTTGGGGAGGCTGTCCTCTCGTAGAAAAAAATGGGGTTTTTATGATTGCGGGTTTAATATGCATTTTAGCACAATATTGTAGTATATAATAAAATTGTAGAAAATGTATAGACCTAAAACTTTTATTTCAAACATTTTTTGTGTAACGCTTAAATTAGCGGTAATTAGAAATTTTCTGTTTTCATAAATAAAATGTGTAAAAAAATGTATTTTTAAGATTTCGGCCTTTGTTATTTATGTTTTTATGTTTTTTGAGGTTAGTTTTTTGTTCGTTTCTAATGTTTTACTAATGTTAGGTTATAGTGTTCATTATTTGCATTGGCAAGAGAAAGTCGCGTGTTTTTTACACCAGATTGTTTTACTTTTTCTTGCCCTAAACGAATATATAAGGAAGGCGAGTAATGAATTTCATTATACAGCCAGACCCTGTGGTGAATGAAGTGAAGATGTCCTTTAGAGGGAGGAAAGTATGTGCTTTTCGGAGGGCCTGGCATGCTGATAGGTGCATTCTTTCAACTCAGTGAGGAAGGCAATAGTACACCACATCACTTTTCGGTTTTTACTTATTAAAACCTCTAGAGGTTTAAACCAGACTTTCGGCTGTTGAACTAAACAACAAGGAAGGAAAAATTGTTTTGATGTCGATTTTTCGAAATCGAGTTTTCACCAAAAATATATTTTTTCAGGCCCTCTGAACCCACAAAACATATTTTAACGTTTGTTCTTTGTGGGTGTGTGAACAAAATAACTCAAGAAAGGAATATTGTACGAAGTTGCAATTTGGACCTTAAGTTACTACACTAGAGGACCCAAAACAAACATGTTCATAAAAATCACTACACTGGAAGTAGTATATTCATGTAATTTTTCACTTTTTTGCGTTTTTCTCAAAAACGGCTGACACAATTATTTTTAAAATTGCCTCATTTACTAAACGTTTTATGCACTACAAGATAGAGTAAGTGCAATGTCTGGAAAATTCTTAAGGAGGCTTTGCTGTCGTGGTAAAAATTGTTTTATTTTTAAAGATTACGTATTTTTTACAATGTATTTTAGGGGAAAATGTATGTAATTAAAGTTATAGAAAATTAACAAACCTAGAACTTTAATTCAAAGCGGTTTTTTTTCAACAGCGCTTAGGTTAGCATCAATTAATGGTTTTGTGTATTTTGCTCCATCTAAATCGGTAAAAATGGGATTTTTTTACGATTGCGGCCTTAGTATGCATTTAACAACAAAAGTGAACTTAATCAATGTTATAGGAAATTAAAAAACCTATAACTTTTATCGCAAACATTTTTCTACATGGCCTAGTTTAGTGTCAATTAGTGATTTTCAGTATCTTTAAGTTCTACAGAGGTTGATTTTCATTTGCGTCATTCACTCATGATTAAAATTGGTATATATTTTTCATTTTATATTGTTTAATCATGATTAAACATAGGTTATATTGTTCATTATTTACATTGGTAAGAGAAAGTCGTGTGTTCATGGGAGAAAAATGACACACAAACACAGAATTATTAAGTTAAGAAAAACTTTTTAATACATCCTAAATATCTAAATAAAAAATGAAATTATAATTAATATTACTACATGTTACTGAAAACAGATTAAAGATAAAACCTTGTATACATTATAAAATATATTACAGCAGTAATGCCTATTAATAAATTAATAAATGATATTATAATAAATTTAACAAAATTATTATTATTATTATTATAAATGTAACAATTATTAGCATAATAAAAATAATAAATAAATAAATATAAAATGCAATGCTTTTTAATTATATAAAAACGACCGTGTTAATCAAATTATGTATAAAAAAATGATATTAATTACACTAATTAATATTAAGGAACAATGCCAGTCAAAATGACCGTGTTTTGACTAATTTTTGAAGGAATAATGCGTAGATTTTGAAAATTATTATACAATTTTGATAAAGATAATTATAACCAAAATGGTAGTATTGCACTCTTATGCCTACTGTCGGTTTCATAATCATAGACACCCGAATTTGAACCCTTGAATTTTCAAACCTATGCGACGGATTTCAACATATTTTACATAAAAATTTAGCTCATTTTATTCTGAATTGACCCACAATAAACCTATATTTTTAATGTTGTTTAAAAATAGCCATATCGAGTGTGCGATGCGGTAATCAAATTTTTGTATGATTCCTACATTCTGCTTAATTTCGTTAAGGCGGTTGGATCTAATACAACCAGGAAACAAAAGACGCGATGTGGCTTCGACGCGCACATTAGGCGTAATGCTTGGCTCGTTAGTGAATAGGTAATTTTGGATATTGGATAGGAACATACACAAGGGATAAAACTGCAATTAGTGATAATTTTAGCAGTACTTACTCGATTTTGAGTGCGTAGGTGTCCCAGGATGCTTCGGCTCGGTAACGACGTTGTACGAAGACACTAAAACGTTTGATAAGATCTGTACAGATTTCACACAATAAACAAGTCACAAAAGGCACGTTAACAATAGAAATAAAGCACTGCTAACACTTGAGTAATTGCAGTTAGGATAACGGTTTACAGGTTCACAACACGGAGTAACACAAATTTCACAAGGTCCGGTAATCAGTTGAATGAAATTCAACATGAATAGTTCGTTGATTAATTGCACGCGCGTTTTACACTGCATAGCTCGTTATTTGGGGCCGTAATTAAAGTATTAACGGCAACATGGTATTGGAATGTCCAATGCGTTACATGAAAATGACGCCAGCACAAGCGGGCTGATAGCGTCCGTTGAGACCGTGGTGCGCTACACGACCGACCCGTTCGGAAGGTTGACTTTCAGTGAGAGAATCAGGAAGGAAGGAACAATGGCGAAGTGAGAGCCAGAAATTAGTTGAATTTTGCTATTGGCGGAGAGCGAGCCACGTGAGCGAGGATCACACATGCGTAGAACTAATTAGTGAGGTAATCAATGGAGAGTCAATATTAGGAATTTAAACGAGCGGGAAGATCCTATTCTCGAATGATCGACGGCGCGGGGTATTTGAACTTATTGTAATACTGAACATCGAGGTTGGAACACAAAAATCCCGGTGTTTTTGCTACCGCAACAAATTTTATGCGTTTAGAGGCGAGTAACTCGATATTATTTGACCGAAAAGTTTGAAATTTAAACTCAAAATAGACAAAATTATATTTTTACAGCGTGTAAGAAATTTCAAATCCGTACGTTATTTAAATTTTGATTTATTAACAATATTCTGAACCCTTGCTATTTCGGTAACCACTCGATCGTTCGGCACGGGCAAACTATCGTTTTATTCAGAGTAAAAGACTTAGTACAAACATGTTAATAACATGAAATATTGATTGGCCAATGTTGTGGTAGAATTTTTTAAATTTTGAAAAATAGACTTGGTAATGCGGGGGTGGGCGCTATTACCCATGTTGCAGGTTGTGTACGTGACATCCTGTCGGACTGTCTACCTGAATTGACAGACTGCGTTGTGAATTCAGGTAGACAGTCAGATTAAAGCAACATGAATAGTAGTACCCACCCCCGCATTACCAAGTCTATTTTTCAAAATTTTCAAAATTTTACTACAACATTGGCCGATCAATATTTCATTTTATTCACATATCTGTACTAAGTCGTTTATGCTGAATAAAACGATAGTTTGCCGTGCCGAACGATCGAGTGGTTACAGAAAAAGCAAGGGTTCAGAATTTTGTTTATAATTAAAAATTTAAATAACGTACGAATTTGAAATTTCGTACACGCTGTAAGAATATAATTTACTATTTTGCGTTAAAATTTCAATTTTTTCCGTTAAATAATTATCGATTTACACGCCTCTAAACGCATGAAATTTGTTGCGGTAGCAGAAAAACCGGATCTTTTTGTCTTCCAACCTCAATATGGCAATTTTTAAACAACATTAAAAATATAGGTTTATTATAGTTAGAGCAGAATAAAATGAGCTAAATTTTGATGTAAAGTAATTATGTTGAAATCCTACTCAAAGTTTTGGAGATGCAAGGTTCAAACTCTGGTGTCTATGATTATGAAACCGATAGTAGTAGGTGACACTATTTATTTATTTATTTACAACAATAAAGTCTATCAGAACTTATCCATATAAGCTTTATTGAATAAGCCTTATTCTCAAGTCCTGCCGTCTTACCGATCTGTAATTTCTGGCATGAGCTCCAATTGACGGTGAAACACATTTTATGTGATTGTCGTTTCACAGAAGTTCAGAGAAGAAAATATCAGCTTCAAGATGTGTCTCTGAGTAATCTTTTCTGCCATGAAGACAAGATTGAAAGTGTGTTGCAAGTGATGAAAGGCCTAGATTTGTATAACTGTACATAACTTTTATGATGTCTTTAAGTAAAACTATGTAAATAGTTCTTTGTAGGCCTATATGTAAATAGGAATGTCCGCACTCTTGCGCTTTCTTATTCGACTTTCGATTCGACGTGCGACATCGCATGCGCTTAGAGGCAAGCCACCTTGCCGCACTCGTTTGAAGAAATTTATCTCAAAAAAAATATATAACAAATATTTTTGAACAATGCACTAAATTAAAGCTGTTCTTTCCTGCATTGAATGGTTTGATTTAGATTGTTTTATTTAGAAATTAATCGGAGATAACTCCAGCAATTTACGCAAAAAAAGTATTCAGTTTTTAGCCGGTTTTCCTTTAATGTGGTTTTTAAACGTCCTTTACTCCGTTCAGGCTTTTCATAAAAATCGGCGTTTAAGTACGTTGAAGATGAGAGTTTTTTTCTATAATATGAATATTTTGAAAATTAAATCTCATGTTCCGTTTTAATATGCAGGCCATTTTTTAAAAAAGTGATTTTTTGGATCCACGTAAAAAGGTAGGGAAATGATTTTTGGACTGAACCATGCATTTTCACAACGGTATTATATCAAGCAAAGCGTTTATTTTTTTAAATAAAAACATCGTTAAATTATTCACAATGAGCTACAGAATGAGTTGCAGCATGAAAAACACAGAAGTTTGTTTTTCTAAACGACTATACTCGGAGCGAATACCGCTATAGAGCTCAGTTTCCTCTCAAGAAGTTTAGAGACTAATAGAATTTTCTTTTAACACCACATAATTATCTATTTCTAATTACAAATGCAAAATACGATACATGGCACAATACTGCTGTAGAAATGCATGGTTCAGTCCAAAAATTATTTCCCTCTCTTTACGTGAAGCCAAAATATTTACACTTTAAAAAAAATGGCCGGCATTTCAAAATGGAACATCAGACTTCTATTTTAAAATGTTCATATAGAGAAAACTCTGATCTTCAACGTACTTAAACGCCGTTATTTTATGAAAAACCTGGACGGAGTAACGGACGTTTAAAAACCACAGTAACGGAAAACCGGCTAAAATCTGAGTACTCTTTATGCGTAAATTGCTGCATCTCCAACTAGTTTCAAGTTAAAATAATCTAAGTCAAACCAATCAGCAGGAAAGTACAGGCTTTAATTTAGTGTAGTGTTCAAAAATATTCGTTCTGTTTTTTTGGGATAAAGCCCTTCAAACGAGTACGGACAGGTGAAATGGCATGCCTCTAAGCGCATGCGACGTCGCACGTCGAATTGAAAGTCGAATAAGAAAGCGCACGAGAGTGGACATACCTAATGAGTGGTATTTGTGTATGTGTGTGGGTGTGTGTGTGTGTGTGTGTGTGTGTATGTAACAGTAATTATCTCTCACCGATTGATTTTTTCCGATCAGTCATTGTTATTATTTAATGTTTTTAATTTTTGTTAGTAATAAATTCATTGTTGTTATTTTTTGGATTGGTTTTGGTAATTATGTATCAGCTGTGTATTGGATACTGTTATAATTTTGATGTAATAACTGGTCGCTAATGACTGCATTATTGATGCGACCTTAAATAAATAACTTAAAAAAGCCTTACTGACATAACAAATTTATATTTTTACAAAACAATAATTGCTTACATATATTTTATTTACATAATATACAAACATGCTAATACAGTTTTCGTCACTTTTTGCTCATAAAAATAAAATGTTTCAATAAAAATTTGCTTACTACAATAACAATAACAATAATAAATAAAAATAAAACAATAAAAATTCCCACGAAAATGAGCAAAACTTGATCAAAAATAATATTATTTATTATTAGTCTAAATTAAGTAATAGGAACAGAAAAAGAAACAGTGGAAGAAAAGAAAGAAAAAAAGATGTAGATTCTATTTTAACGGTGCTGCGCGCACGCGCGCGCGCGTTTGTGTAAAGGTCGGGCTATGATGTAGGTGTAGCATATTTAAATTTTGAGTTATTAGTAAAATTCTGAACTCCTGTTAACTCCATAACAGCTCATTAATTCGGCAATTCCATAAAATCATTGTATTCAGTATAAACAAATTAATACAAATTCATTAATATTATGGAACAGCGATTGACCAGTTATTCGGTAGAATTTTGAAAATATTTAAATAATGGAAATAATGGCTGCGGGGGATGGAAGAAGCTTAATAATGTTGCCACGTTTTTTAATCGGTTGTGTTCTTTTCTCTTCCTGCTAAAGTCGCCTTCCGACTTAACATGCAACTAGTAATTTAATTGACTATTGTAAGAAGATGATGAATGGCTATTACCATTGCATTGTCATGTTTGTTATGAGTATGCTGGAAGGACAGGTATGCTAATCAAAATTGGTCGTAGGCCTACCGAGTTACAACGCGGCAACATGGCTAGCGTCTTCTACTCCGCAGCATCTACCATTATTTAAATATTTTATAAATTCTGTAGAATGACTGGTCAATCGCTGTTCCATAATATTAATGAATTTGTATTGTTTTATACTGAATGCAATTATTTTTTCAAATTGCCGAATTAATGAGCGGTTACGGAGTTAACAGGGGTTCAGAATTTTACTAATAACTCAAAATTTAAATACGATACAAATCTGAAATTTCTTACATACAATACCAACATACAGGTTTATATTCCGGCGAAATCTCAAATAAATCGGTCGAGCGGTGTTTGAGTTATAAGCCTCTTAATGCATCCAATGTGTTGCAGAAAAAAACCGGCTCTTTTTTCTTCTCATCCTGATATTGGAATATTGATAAACGCTAAAATATATGAAACTGACATGTAACAACGCAGATTGAAATTAGCTAAATTTTGGTGTATAGTACGTTAAAATTGAACAAGCGATTTTCAAGAAGTAAGGCTCCAAACTCGGGTATCTATAATTAATTAAGAAATCGACATTAGAGTGCAGCGCGCGCGTGCGTGTGTGCAAAAGGCGATTTATGATCTAGAGTCTGTCTACGCACGAGTACTCCGACGTAGGCACCAGCAATACAAGTGAGCATGCGTATTAATTGAAAATACGCACAGCATGATCAAAAACAAAATACCATACAACACTGATTCGCACTAAGCTTAATATAATAAAAACACGTTCAATTCATTTGTTAAAAAATGTTTTGTAAATCGAACATTAGTTTACCATTAATAACTGAAATTTTACTATTGTTACTTTTACACTGTTATTTTTCGTTACATTATTTACTATTATTACATTATTATTTATGATTAGTAGGTTTTTATTATAGACTCAGTTTTATTTTATTTTTGGTCACAAGTAATATAAGACTAATGCGCTTGAATTATAACAGGAGAGTTAAAATTCCAGTGATTTGTTGTTTATCATTTCAGATTGTTTATTTCATATCATTAAAATAATTAATGTATTAATGTCTGTGGCTAGTTTAATACAAAACTGTTTGCACTTGCCCGTGTTTAACTTTTTTTTAGTTTCATCAGTTATCCTTTGGAATTGTATCGGTTCGTTTCGATTTTCTTTGTAGTCTGAAGTTGAAAAGTTTTGTAAGCTGTGTTTTGTTAACATGCGTGATTAGTAAATGTGTTGAGTTTTGAAACATAAAAGCGGTAAACATTAAAAAGTAGACAAAAATTGTTTTGTTAAATGTAATGGTTAAAATAATTAATTAAGGAGTCTTTATTAAAGTACAATAATTACAAGTAATCAGAACGGTATGATTGAAAACGCTTGAAGGATAATGTTTATTTTAGTTTGATGTAGATATTTTTATGATGGAATGTAATGCAAGATAATTGTCCGACGGAGAGGTAGTTAAGCGCCAACTAGTGCAACACATTTGTTTACAGCCTATAGGCGCTTGCCTCGCGCGACTATAGGTTCTACGGAGCTGTGGACGCATTATAAATTAAGAAATATTCGGATCCGAAAAATTATGAATTTATTTCGTAGAACCTTTAATTTATTTGAATTGTTTCAAAATTTCGACTTTTATTTCTTTATTAGGAATAGTTAATTTATAATGTACCTGGAAATCTCTGTGGTGCACTTCTACAATAGTAAAGTAACCTAAGTCTAGAAAAAGTTCTAGATATACATCTGCCTCATCAGATTCCATTTCTATGTAATTTGAATCAGCTATTTGTTTTAATTCAATAATATGTTCCAAGGTTAATTCAGTGACGGCAGTAATTTCAGTGTAATTACGGAAAAGAACTGCCATAATTTTCTCGTTTATTTTGTTGGAGTAACATAAAGTTTTTAAATGTATATTACTATCTAATCGAGCCCAATAATCATCGAATATTTTGTTTTCTAAACATTTTACAATAGAATTTGTGTTATAAATAAATTTGTTTGTACCCAACACTTTGTAACCCTTATACCATTTATTTACGCCAATCATGTCGTTTTCTGATGCAAGTTTTTTCGTCAAATTATATACCTCATCTTCCGTGAACCCATAATAACGCCTAAAAGAATGATTATCCGTAAAACCGAAATGTAGAATATTATTTAAACTTCCGGAAAGAATTCCGGCAATTTTTATACAGGCGTTCATCAGTGTTCGTTCAATATAATCATTTGATCTTAACAAAACTGTAAAGAATCCTTCAGTAAATTCTATAATTTCTTTAACATCCGTACTGGAATGAAAAATAATATCCTTTACATGTTTATCACAATCATCTACTAGAACAATTATCCGTTTTTTAAAATGAGAGTACAAAAGTTTGGTTAAAATGTATCCACTCTTCTGTAATTCCTCCGGTTTGATATTGTCAATATTATCGACATCATAAAACTTTTTAAACTTATTTTTATTGTGTTTGTCAAGAATAAAACTGTTCAATAAATATTGATGATATTGAAACACAGAAATAATCATTTTCCTAAATGATAATAAAAATACATCCAAATTTTTCCCGTTTAGTTGTTTCAAATCGAAAAACAAAACCGGGTATTCACCAAATGTTTTATTAAAAAATTTCGAATCATTCACACTTTTATATATGTCCAAATATTCATTATATTTACCTTTTTTATATTTAGTGGAAAATATTTTATAATTGTCAGTGTTTTGTTTTTCCAATCTGGTTCCGTTTGTATCAACAGTCACTTCACAAAACCGACGTATAGTATCCATGTTGGTACTTTTACCAAAGCCGCTAGGCGCTGTTATTAAAACATTCCATCCTTTTGTTTCAAAGAAAACTTTTATTATATTTGTCTTGTCGACAAAACACGGTGACTTTAAAATTCCTTTAAAATCATTGGTCTGTGCACCTTTCCAAGTTTTGTTACCCTAAAACATAAACCAACGGATAAGTTGGTTTTGTATGAATAAATATTTAAAAAATTCGAATTAAAATATACAGGTTCATATTTAAGTATGGAATTGACTTTGTAGTGCATGTCTCCAGTTTGTATTCCGATATTTCCTATCCTGATTCCGAGGCTATAGTGGATACTGGAAGGGCAAAGAACCTTTCGCACAACTCCCACCCAGGAGGACTAGTCAGTCGGCAGAAATGCGTTTCTTGAAATGCATGAAGGGCTGTAGTCAACTGGATCGGTTCAGAAATGAGGATATACAGCAAGAGTTAGAAGTGTGTCCTCTTAAGGAGACAATAATTGTCTCCTTGCACGCCACAATTATTGTGGCGTGCAGCCGGAAGTGGATCGATCATCTTAAAAGAATATCTCCACACAGGATTCCTAAACTGGTCAGAAGTTGCAGGCCGATAGGACGGGGTGATCCAGGGTGATCGGTGGCTAGGTGGAAGCAGGTCTTGAACCTAATCCTTGATTGGAAGAATAAAAAGAAGAAGAAGAAGAAAAAGGAGGAGGAGGAGGAGGAGGAGAAGAAGAAGACGAAAAAGAAGAAGAAGAAGAGGAAGAAATTTTTTTTTTCAGTTTAACGTCCGACTGTTCTGCAAATACTGCTAATGCAGACGGTGAAGGATGAAATGATTTTTTGTAACGTTTGAAAATATGCCGAGCCTGAATGGGATTCGAACCCAAGACCGCATGATGAGAGGCGAGCACATAAGAGGAAGAAAAGAAAAAGAAAAAGAAGAAGAAGAAGGAAAAGGAGAAGGAGAAGAAGAAGAAGAAGAATGAGAAGGCGAAGGAGAAGAGAAGGAGAAGGAGACGAAGAATACATCATATTATCTGAGATAGAAAGAAATGTGGTTTTATTTTATTTAGAAATGTAGAGAAGGAGAAGTAGAAGAAGAAGATGAAGAAGAAGAAGAAGGAGAAGGAGAAGGAGAAGAAGAAGGAGAAGAAGAAGACGAAGGAGAAGAAGAAGAAGGAGAAGAAGAAGGAGACGAAGAACAAGAAGAAGAAGAGGAAGAAGATAAGAAGAAAAAGGAGAAGGAGAAGAAGACGAAGAATACATCATATCTGAGAGTTATTTTGAGGTAGAAAGAAATGTGGTTTTTTATAGTTTTAACAAATCTGCATTATGGTATGATTTAACTTTTTCTCCATCATCTTGGATCCGGCATATTAACTTCCGAATCAAAATTCATTTCTTTTAATAGGAAATAGGAAGGTAGACGACATGACAATGATTTCAATGTAAAAGTTTATAAGAAAAAGAATGGTGAGACCCGTTTTTCCGTTTATGTCTTCGTTATTAACTACGCTAACGGTGTGTTTTTAATACCGCTGGTTGCAAGCCTGGGGCCTCATCTAGCAAGTGTTTAAGAAGGAGGAGACGGAGGCTCCGGATGGTAGCACCTTGTCAGGGTCCATACCTAATGATACTAGGCAAAAATGGTCGACGGCCTTGAAGGCGGAAGAGAAAGAACTTCCCATCAGGAGGAAGGGCGGAAGAACCTAGAGAGATATCTTGAATAACACATCCTGCTGGCTTGAAGGCAGCAAAGCAACGATCCTACTATCAAACTCAACCTGCGCAGCATTCGTAACGTGACCAGGAGATTTATTAACTTTCTGACAAACTCACGAACAGCCTCGGATTCAAGATGGGCAACAAGGGAAATAAAAAATCTGGTGTGAAACACTCACACAACTTTCTCTTGCCAATGCAAAAAATTAACAATATAACCTAACATTAGTATTAAAACATTAAAAATAAACAAAGAAACTAACCTCAATAAACATAACCTAATTTTAATCATGAGTGAAAGACACAAAATTAAAATCAACTTCAGTTTAGCTTAAAAATACGGCAAATCACTAACCTAATTTTAATCATGAGTGAAAAACGCAAAATGTAAATCAACTTCAGTTTAGCTTAAAAATACGAAAACTCACTCTTCCACGCTAAACTAGGCTCTGTAAACAAAAATTCTCTAAATAAAAGTTGTAGATATTTAATTTCCTATAAATTTAGTTATATACTACACTTTTGTCGTAAAATCTATGCTAAGACTGAAATCTTAAAAAAATCAAGTTTTTTACACGTTTTCGTGATAAAAAAAACAGAAAATCGCTAATTACCGCTGAACTAAGCGTTAGCCTATAAAAATGTTTGAATTAAAAAGTTGTGCTATCACACTGGACGATGTCCAGTGGTGAAGTTCATAAATGATATTTATAAACAAATAAATAAGTTTAACAACTTTCTTTCATTTTAAAATATATGTATATTTTAAAATTTCAATTAAAACCTTTTAAAAACAATTAAAACTTTTAAAATCTTAACTTGAAAACTTCCTTATTAAAATAATTGTATATTAATTATTTAGTCTTTTTTTTTATAAAAAACTGTAAATGCTTCTCTCCTTTTCAAAGATTTAAAATAGACTCAACTTTCAACAATCCTTTTTTAAAATTTTGGAATTTTAAATTTTCTTTTTTCTTTTTTTTTTTTTGTTTTATTTATCTTACTTACATCTGGAAGCTGGAAATCATCTGTATTTATGTTGAGATGTAAATGTAACAAATGTAAATGTTGACATGTCTTGGTTATATCAGTTGTGTCAATTGTGTAGAGGGTATGTGTTTACGTGTGTGTTTATTGTAATTGTGTGTAAGGAATGATGTTTATATACTTGTCTCATAATCTATTACAATCTTCCCCCCCCCTGGGAAACATACACAAGCAAGAGGAATAAGGGGTGGGTGCTTAAATGTCGAAAACAAAAAAAAGATGAGTACGGAGCAGTTGTCGGCCTGAGACGGTAAGTTACGATCATTCGGGGCCCCTTTCATAACACATTCACACATCAAGTAACATCGGATACACCTTTAATACCAACATCACAAGCTCGAGAGTCGCGACGTACCTCACTTAATAATATTACTAACCTTGGTAATTTATGATACCTTTTTAAGATTAGAGATATGTTCTTTGGATATTTCTCCCCCGACAGTCTTACGGAGTAAGGCTGTAACAGGTGTAGAGAATCCAATTATATAAAATGGTTCCGACCACCGGTATGCCATTTTTGCACAAATATTTTTCTTTTTTGAACTTACGGGATGAGTTTTAAGTAAAACTTTGTCTCCCACCGAAAATGGATTTGGATGGCGTGTAGCATTGTATCTACGTGCCATATCATGATGAGACTTAATTAGTTGCCGTCTAATTGTACTCATCATGTTGCTCGATCGTACGGGATTCCGATGAAGGATATCCTGAATATTCCACGCTCTATCCAAGGGCGTTTGGGCTTGAAAATTATGTAATATGTCAAAAGGACATGCACCGTGGGCGGTATGTTGTGCCATATTAAAGGCTAATTGAAACCAAAAGAGGGATTTATCCCATGTCGTTTGGGCAGTTGCGTGGTACGCGATAAGAATAGACCTAAGATTTCTATTCAATCTTTCAGCATGAGATGGGCGTGGGTGGTAAGGAGATAGAGTGGTTCTTTTAATTCCTAAGGTAAAACAAAAGTTTTTAAACATTGTGGAGGTAAATGTTTTGGCATTATCCGTGACAATTAACCTCGGAATGGAGTAGTTCTGAAAGATACGTTTTAATTCATCTATAATAGAGGATGTATTAGTATTTTTTAATGGAGCTAACCAAGTAAATTTTGAAAAACTATCCACCACCACCAGAATATATTTATAACCTTGGTTAGTTTTTGGGAGACTACCAACGGTGTCAATAAATAACGTATCAAATGGTATTGTTGGAACTCTTGAACTAAGATTCCCCCATTTATAATTCATGCCAGGTTTGCTGCGTTGACAGATCATGCAAGCATTCACCTTTAAAGGAATTTCCTTATATATGTCAGGCCAATAAAAATGCTTTGTTATTTTATGTATAGTTTTGTCAATACCTAAATGTCCTCCTATTTCCGAATGATGAAAATATTTAAAGACTAAATCTTTTAAAGAATTGGGGAGAACAATTTTGGTCGGATTATGATTTTTGTCTTGTAGACAGAGGATCCCTTTTGATAAACAAAATTTATTGTTCATTTGTTGTTTTTGTTTAAGGATAAAGGTATCCTGTTTTTGATGTTGTTTTATATCTGTAAAGGAAAGGGGAAACTGTGATAATAAAGCATTGATATACGATATCTCTTTTGCTGTATCTTCATTATTTAATTCATACATTCTCGATAATGCATCAGCCACATTATTATTTGAACCACGAATGTGATTAATTTTAAATTTAAAGACGGATAAGCGTAATAACCATCTAGCCAACCGACCTAATTGTTTTGGTCGTGAAAGAAGCCAGGCTAAAGCTTGGTTATCCGTTTCTAAAAGAAATTCACGGTGCGTTAGATAAGTTCTAAAGTGATCTGTCGCGAAAACAACTGCCAGACATTCACGTTCATATGCAGAAAATTTTCTTTCTGCTTCTGTCAATGTTTTAGAGGCGTATGCTATAGCTCTTCTGGACCCTTCATGTTCTTGGAGTAACACCGCCCCTATACCTGTATCTGACGCATCTGTTTGTAAAATGAATTCTTTAGAAAAGTCTGGTATGGAGAGAACTGGAGGATTAGCAATTGCTTGTTTAAGATCTTCGAACGCTTTTCTTTGTGAGTCTCCCCAAACAAACTGAGTATTTTTACGTCTTAATCTATTCAGGGGTTCGATCCTGTCAGCATAATTTTTAATAAATTTGGAAAAATAATTAATCATACCACAATACCGATGTACTTGTTTTACTGATGTAGGTTCCGGATATTCTAAAATTTTTTGAGTCCTTGTTGAATCTATAGAGACACCCTTGTATGACAACGTGTGTCCAAGAAATGGTATTTCATTTACAGCAAATGTCACCTTATCAGGATTAATGGTGATACCAGCTTTTCTCAAGATCGACAACACTATTTTGATATGTTTTAAGTGTTCTGTAAAACTTTTGGAATATATTAAAATATCATCCATATAATTAAACACAAATTTATATTTAATATTTTTAAATATTTTATTCATAAGGCGAGTTAGAACTTGTGCGCCGGTCGACAAACCAAAAGGTAATCTTTCATATTCATACAATCCATCTGTAGTACAGAATGCAGTAATTTGACGAGATCTCTCTGTCAATGGGATTTGATGATACGCTTGTGCCAAATCTAATGTACTGAACCATCGTGCTTTGGAAAACCATTGGAAAGCGTGATTTATATTTGGTAAGGGTTGTGCTTCCGAGTCAATTATTAAGTTGACCGAACGATAATCTACAACCAAACGACTTGAACCATTTGGTTTCGGGATCAAAAAGGCCGGAGATGAATAAGGAGAAACACTCTCTCTAATTACCTTATCCTTTAATAGTTTATCGATTTGTTTTTTCATTTGGAATGTTTTTATTGGATTTAAAGGATAGGGCCTAGATTTTATAATTTCATTATTTTTAAGTTTGATATCATAGGTTAATTCATGAGTACAACCTAATTTAGCCGTAAGTACATCCGGAAATTCTTTACACAAATTATTTATTTTATTTTTAATGTATTCAGATTGCTCTATATTATTAATTTGATCTGGAAATATATTTATTAAATAAAATTTTTGATTCTTTAACCATTCAAAGGTTATTTCTGATTTTATAGCATTAAAAATAGCACGTGTTTTATGTAAAAAGTGCATACCAAGTATTATTTCATGGTGTATCTTTTTTAACACTTTGAAATTTATTTTCCATGATAGATTGTGTAGGTTAATTCGAACCCACACTTGTTTAGTAATTTCCAAAGGGAATTTGTCAGCTGTGAGGCAGATTGCGTTAAGTTTTTCCTCTTTTATGATTGCATTGCTATTTTTCAAAAGTACATACATTTTTTGGTTAATAATATTATGTGTAGAACCTGTATCAATAAGCGCGTTAAATATATTATTTTTAATTTTTATTTTTAAACCTTTCAATGTATTTTTATAAGTCAACCTTTGTTTTCCTATCTTTAAAGATTTACCCATCTCATGTTTACAAACACGAACCATATGAGTATGCTGCGCGTGTTTGTATCCGTTTAGTTTTTTGACATGTTTTTATTGTTTTTCTGTTGCCAAAGTCTACAATTTCGTTTAATGTGACCTGGTTTATTACAATAAAAACATTTTAATATTGTTTTTGATATTTGTGACCCAATGTTATCGGATGTCGTATTTTGTGATATGATTTGTTTACCTTGAAGAGGCATTGTGTTATTTATAGAGTTTAATGCGCTTGTATCGTTCATTTTTGATGAACCTATCTCATGAAGAGTTCTAGCATAAACCCTCTCATATACATAAGCATCCAATTTATTAAAATCATGTAAGTTATTGGGTCTACCAATTATGCCTAAATGTGTAGCATATATTTCATTTAAACCAGTTAATATTATATTAATCAACTCACCTTCGGTGAGGTTAAGTCTTAATACATCATGATTTTCTAAGATTTCTCTTATGTATTCTGTCAAGGTTTCCATTTGTGACTGATTTCTGTATAATAATTTTAATTTTAATATCTCTTTCATTTTTGGTGTGATCAGTTTATTCACCAAATCTCGATGAAACTGATCAAAATTGTGGTTATTTCTAATGGAATTTTCAAAAATTTGTTCCGTAAAACCGGTCATAAATGGAGTTAATAACACCAAGGGTAGATCTACTGCATAACGTTTCTGGATTTGTTTAATAATTTTGATATTTCTAACCAACGTATCAATATCACGTCCATCTGTGATAGTTAATTGTTTTAACTCGTTTTCAATTGGGTTTGCGATTTTTGTCCAATTAAAATTTAATTCACGTTGGACACACACAGGGTTATTGTGACCTATCGCATTTGGTATTAATATATCATGAACATCATTCCTAAAAACGGGACTTTGTATTACTCGATGATGTATCAAGCTAATTTGATCATCATTAACAATTTCTTGCCTTTGGTTAGGTACTGGGTTGTTATTTAAACATACCTCTTCGAAATTTAAATTTTGGTCAAGATTAGGTCTAATTTCGATATTGTGTAACTCATTAGCCTTCCAATTATCAAATTCCTGTTTTAAATTTTGAAAATCTACAACCTTATCTGGTTTATTCGCTAATATAAACAGTAAGAGTTTATTAAGACGGTCGTCAAAAACTTCAGCATTATATTTCTCTAGATCGTTTAAATTTTCTGTGTTTTGTAACCGCACAAAATAATTTTGACACTCAGTTAATTGTTTATTGAGGTCAAATCTACGTATTGCATTAATGTCAGTTTGTCGTCCGTTATCTATCAATTTTTGTAATCGTTGTTTTCTCTGTCCTATATGTCCGGTTGTTACGCTTTTTCGTAGTCTCAGTTGAAAGTTAAGGTTGTTGTCATCCAGTCTATTAGGGTCAATAAGTGGTGTTACTTGTTGTTCCATAATTTATATTCTGTAATTGTGTGTTTGACGAATGTGTGTAAGACGACTTACCAGATAACTGATGTATACCTTTTTCCAGATGTAAGGACGTTGTCTTTTTGGCCGAAATTGGAGTTGATTTGAAGTTGGAGGATTGTTGAAAGATTAGTGAAAGATAGGCGTTTACGATGATAATATTGCGTTCGGAAGTTTTATGTTGAAGTCTGTTTCTGCTGACGTTCTATGATGTCTTTGATTTCTGTTGTTGATTTCCTTTTAAATTTCTGATTATTTTTGTTAGATTTCTCCTTTCAGTTTTCCGTTTTTCCTGTCTCCTGTTGAAATTTCCCTTATATTTTTAGCTTTCCCGGTCGATGCACCATTTGCTATCGATGTCCAGTGGTGAAGTTCATAAATGATATTTATAAACAAATAAATAAGTTTAACAACTTTCTTTCATTTTAAAATATATGTATATTTTAAAATTTCAATTAAAACCTTTTAAAAACAATTAAAACTTTTAAAATCTTAACTTGAAAACTTCCTTATTAAAATAATTGTATATTAATTATTTAGTCTTTTTTTTTATAAAAAACTGTAAATGCTTCTCTCCTTTTCAAAGATTTAAAATAGACTCAACTTTCAACAATCCTTTTTTAAAATTTTGGAATTTTAAATTTTCTTTTTTCTTTTTTTTTTTGTTTTATTTATCTTACTTACATCTGGAAGCTGGAAATCATCTGTATTTATGTTGAGATGTAAATGTAACAAATGTAAATGTTGACATGTCTTGGTTATATCAGTTGTGTCAATTGTGTAGAGGGTATGTGTTTACGTGTGTGTTTATTGTAATTGTGTGTAAGGAATGATGTTTATATACTTGTCTCATAATCTATTACAGTTGTAGGTCTTTAAATTCTCCACAACTTTTATTATACTTGTTTGCGCTAAAATGCATACTAAAGCCGCAATCTTAAAAAATATTTTTTTTTACGTGAAAACAGCCTCTCCAAGAATTTCAACAGACATGGCGCCTACCCTATCTTGTAGAGCATAAAAAACGTAGTACCTACATGAGGCGATTTTTAAAAAAAATCGTAGAAGCCGTTTTTGAGAAAATTGCAAGAAAGTGAAAAATGACACGAATAAACTACTACTTCCGGTTGACTGATTTTGATGAAAATGTTTGTGTCGGGTTCGACACAAGTTAACTTAAGTTTCAAGTTTCAAGTTTGTACGATGTTCCGTTCTTGAGATATTCGGTTCACACACAAATGAACACACAGACCAATCGCTAAAAACATGTTTTTTTTTGGGTTCAGGAGGTATGAAAACGTGTAGATCCGGTGAAAACTCGATTTCGAAAAATCGACATGAAAACAATACTTTCCTTCCTATATATTCACATAGGCAAGACAATGTAAAAAAACAGAAAAATGTCAAAAAGAAAATCTATTTGGAATTGGGGATACACAAAATATTGAAATCGATGGAGGAAAGGATCCCCGTCAATGTTTTGAAATATAGACCGGGGGGTTGGGGGAGGAGAAATGTTGGGAGAACATGCAAGAGATGGCAATAATACAATTGAGTTTTGTCGCTGTAGTGTGTCAGAACAAGCTGAAGACTAATCCTTGATTGTTAGATGAAGAAGAAATCTTCGTTATTGAGTTATAAGCATTCAAAGTTGAAATAACGGACTTATTAAAGTTGAAATATGTTAATATTAAAAAGAGAGAAAAAGTGCTTAGGAAATGCACTAAAAATTTTCAAGAACAACTTGTTAACCAATAAATTATACCAAATATCCGGGAAAATTGTAGACAAGAATTAAATAATAACGTATCCTTTCAGAAAATGGTAAACCTTCTTATTTTCTAAAGGCATGACGAATTTTAATTCAACAGTTTCCAAATTGCTGAATAAGTCTTAAAGGAGCCGTAGAATGATCTGCCAGGTTCCCAGACCTGTCTCCACTGGATTAGTTGTTCTGGAGTACCTGAAACATAATGCTTACAAAACAAAATCTGTAGATATTAACTAATTATAAAGAGGCGTAATTGACAAAGCTGCTCGTGTATCACCAGACATGATACAAGAAATTGTGAACGAATATTAGTTGAGGTTAGCACATCGCCAAGTTGTAGAACGGAATCATTTTAAACGTTTATTGTAGAATGGTAAAGGCCAAGCCAATTGCTGTGAGCGCTGGGCTACGCATGCGCATACTTGACTTCGACCCTGCATACCCTCCGACTTACATACGTATTTGCCTATCCGTTTCCGGACACCCCTCGGCCAGCTACGCCCATTCTGAAGGAATTTAAGCAGCCTAGTGGCTCGGAAGCGCTACCTAGGAACCCACAACCCCTGAGAGGCCAACCCAAATGAGTGGGTGCGGTCACGTCCGCAGGGCGCCCCACTCCTCTCATTACTCGTGTAAACGTTGGACGAGTCACCGTCGAGCTAGTTACGCAGCTAATGCTTTGCACGTGGCTCTACCACACATGGATGTTCTGCGCACTACCGTGTACTACGAATAGCACAGACAGCGACCTACAGCTAGATGCTACCCTCCGGCCTACAGTTAGATGTACAGTCAGAGTGTTGTTGAAAATTGACAACACCCATTGTATTTTGTAGGCATGCTATTCCATTGTAACATACATACGCTGCACTGTTGCAGTACATAAAAGACTATACTAATGCAGACGTACGTTTTGCCCAGCGCTCTCCGTATGAAATGTTATACTTATATTATGTTATTATATATGTTATACGACTATACGTATGCTTATGTGTTCGTATAGTATAAGTCAAGTAACGTTTGGGCACATAAAATTTATTTAAGGGAATTGAGATATTTAAAATGTCAGTGATTTTATTCGTGTGTTGGTATTTATTATATTATACTAAAAACATAAGCTATATACATATTTTTACTATTTTCGAAATCGAGTTTCACCGGATCTACAAGTTTTCAGACCCCCTGAACCCAAAAATAATGTTTTTAGCGATTGGTCTATGTGTGTGTTAACAAAATGTCTCAAAAGATCTACACGTTTTCAGACCCACTGAACCCAAAAAACATGTTTTTAACGATTGGTTGTGTGTGTGTGTGTGTGTGTGTGTGTGAACCAAATATCTCAAGAACGGAACATCGTACGAACTTGAAACTTAAAAGTTAAGTTAGATACCACTAGCGGACCCGACAAGAACATTTTCATCAAAATCGGACAATTGGAGGTAGTAGTTTATTTGTGTAATTTTTCACTTTTTTGCGATTTTCTCAAAAACGGCTCCTACGAATTTTTTAAAAAATCGCCTCATTTACTAAATTATTTATGTTCTACAAGATAGGGTAGGCGCCATGTCTGCTGGAATTCTTGGCGAGTGTGTCTTCTCGTAGAAAATAATGATTTTTAAGATTGCGGCTTTAATATGCATTTTACCACAAAATTGTATATAATAAAAGTGTTGAGAATTTAAAATCCTACAACTTTTATTTAAACATTTTTTGTATAGTAATACTTAGTGATACTTAGTGATACTTAGCGGTAATTAGTGATTTTCTGTTTTTTTCCATAAAAATCTGTGAAAAAATTGATTTTTAAGATTTCAGCCTTAGTAAGCATTTTACGACAAAAGTGTATTATAATCAAATTTAAAGGAAATTTAAATATTTACAACTTTTATTTAAGCATTTTTCTCTACAGAGCCTAGTTTAGCGAGAAAGAGTGATTTTCCGTATTTTTAAGCCAAACTGAGGTGGGTTTTCATTTTTTATAAAATAAGGTTATGTTTTTTGAGTTTAGTTTTTGTTTATTTCTAATGTTTTATTACTAATGTTCGATTAGGTATATTGTTCATTATTTGTATTGACAAGAAAACGCTGTGTGAGTGTTTCGCACTAGATTTTTAAAATTCTGTAACTTTTTTATAAAAAATAATGATAAAAAACATAATTGTTTTCAGCATTAAATTCTCTGTAAGAAACGCTCATAACCTCACCTTTGGCTTGGATGAAAATAACGTCAGTTTTTCTATAGACAGTCACAGTACTTACAAATTTATTTTTTAAAAATAATTTTTTTTCTCAAGTGTTTCGAAATTACGTTTTTTATTTCTTTATTAGGAATACTCAAATTGTATGATATTTGGCCGTTCTGGTTTTGTTCTTCTACAACAGTAAAGTAACCCAAATCTAGTAACAATTCTAAATATAAATCTGCCATTTCAGTAGCCAGATCTTGAAAGTTTAGGTCATTAATTAATTGTTTCAACAGAATAACATGATCAACGTTAAATTCAGTGACAGCAGTAATTTCAATACAATTATCTGAAAGAGCTGATGTAATTTTATCATAGATTTCGTTAGTTGAACTTAACTTTTCTAATTTTATATCATTACATTCTGATCGAACCCAAAAATTGTCGAATATGCCTTCCTGTAAATAGTTTATAATAGAAAAAGTGTTAAAAATAGTTCTGTTTCTACCCAATACTTTATATCCCTTGTACCAGTTGTTTATGCCTTTTATGACGTCATCTTTCGATCCAAGTTTTTTGGTCAAATTATACACTTCAACTTCCGTGAATCCATAATAACGCCTGAAAGGATGATTATCCTTAAAAGGATAATGTCGAATATCATTTATTCCAACATAAAACATTCCAGCTATTTTTATACAGGCGTTCATAAATGTTCTGTCAACGTAATCATTCGTTTTCAATAAAACCGTAAAGAATCGCTCAGTAAATGATATAATATCATGTTCATGCACACCGGAATGAAAAATGGCATCTAGCACTGGTTTGTCGAATTCATCCACTAGGACGATCACCTTTTTTTTGAAATGAGTGTACAAATATTCTAATAAAAAACATCCACTTTCTTCCAACTCTGATTCTCCAATGTTATTAACTTTATTGATATCGTAGTACATTTCAAAATTTTTCTTGTCATATATATCGAGAATGTTACTATTTAATAAATACTCATGATCTCGAAATACAGACGCAATCATTTTCCTAAATGACGATAAAAATACACTCCAATTTTGTCCGTTTAATTGTTTGAAATCAAAAAATACAATTGGATATTCACCGAATGTTTTGTTAAAAAAATTTGAATTATTAACACTTTTATAAACGTCCAAATATTCTCTCTTACTATTAACTTTGTAGTACTTAGCAGAAAAAAGTTTATAATTTTCTGTTTTTTCTTTTTCTAATTTGGTTCCATTAATATCAACTACCATTTGAGCAAACCGACGTACCATATCCAAGTTGGTACTTTTCCCAAAGCCATTAGGAGCTGTTATAATAATAGCATAGTGAATTGATGCAAAAAATGTTTTTATCAACATGGATTTGTCGACAAAGAAAGGTGATGTTGTAACTGATTTGAAATTTCCACTACTTGTTTTTGTGTCGTTCCAGTATTCTTTACCCTGAAATAAACGACAAGGAATAATATTTTATAATACCGGTCATCGAAAAAGGTTACATTTATTTAAAAAAAAAATACCAGTTAAAAAACTATTGGAGATAAAGTCACTTTTTTTGTTTTAAACAGAAAATATTTAAGTTTTTTGTTGGTACGACTCTAACGCAAGTTGAAAAATTTTTTTATCTCTGATTTGTGTACGTTGAAATCTGTTGCCAAACACGTTCTAACATGTCCCTTTCGATAGAGTTGATTGCATTGATTATGCAACCTTCAGCTCAGGGATATCGTTTTGTAATGGTGGGATAAACACCTTGTCTTTCGTATAACCCCAGAGAAAGAAGTCACATGCGTGAGGTTTGGTGATCTTGGTGGCTACAGCATAATGTGTTGGTCTTCTTCAGACGCGCGTCCTAACCAGCACCGAGGCAATGTTGTATTAAGGTACCGTCGAAACTCGTTATGAAAATGAGCAGGAGAACCATTTTGCTGGAAAATGAAGTCTTTGAGTAGCTGAGGCATAAGCCATAATTGTAACATATCCAGGTAAATCATGCCGGTTACTGTCGTTTCCTGTCGTTGCGCAGACGTTCGACATTGGTATCTGAGGTTGATGGACGACCAGTGGATTTCCGCTTGCACAAGCAACCAGTTTCACTGAATTCTCACTTGGTGGAGCCTTATTAAATTTCAACCGAAACGCACGTTGCACAGTAATTACTGAATTTGACACTTGAAATTCTAACACAAAAAACGACTTCTCACATTCCGTGGCAGCCATTTTCTCTACTGTCTACGCCTAGCGGGCAAACGGTTAACTAACTGCTCAGAATATGTGGAAAAACTATTTGAAGTGCTCTTACATACAGTACTTGTTTCATTCTTAAAAGTGAAATACTTTTTTTGTACTGAATTTTCATAACCCCGAAGTACATTATGAAACGTCCTGTACTGATGACAAAAAAAGTTCAATACGTATTTTCCTAAATATGAAGCACTCAGGAAACTTCCTTAATTGCTAATTTCCTTTAAGACTGCGGCCTTAATACGAGGTGCGGTTAAAAAAAAAGCCAAACTCACGGTTACTGTACTAGACGGTAGGGATCATCAACAATATGCGCAGTGACAAGCCCCGTCCTCTGACGTCACTGGTCACCAGCGACAGCCGATGAACGATACGCACCATGTCGGTCTGTGATGTTTACTAGTCTTAATACTGTCTGTAATTCTTACTAGTCTTTAATAATGGTATATTGTTCGATTGCCGGGTGTTCTAATCACGAAAGACACCAAAAGGAGTTGGGCATTATAAGTTTCACCGTTTTCCAAAGGCCATTGAAACTAGATTGAAATGGAAAATGCTTGCAAGCGGGCTGATTCATTTTCTGCTGATAGTGGTTGCGTGTGTTTAGTACATTTCGACGAATTTGATTATGTACGCGATTTAAAGTCCGAGTTGCTACAACTTCCATTAAAACGTTTCTTAAAGCCGAATTCAGTCCCACATTTAAATTTGCCGATTTGTTTTGCCATTCTACGTACAGTAAACCCCATTTCAAGTGAACGTAAAAATCGAGCAGAGAAACGATACGATTGTAAGGAAATTGTGATTTTTTAAACTCATACTTCAGTTACAACACAGGCAGTTCACAAAATGAAGGGATAGCCGTAGAGAAAGGTAGACCTTGTTGTAATAAAGAACCGCCAAATTGAATGTTTCACAGTCAGAGGAAACTGATGTCTTAAAACGTGAAAACGCCCAATTAAAAAGAAAAAAACAAGATAGGCCTACTTAGAGAAAAAACTTCAGGCCGCAAACGAAGAATTATTAAAATTAAAATCGATTTTCCGTGTAAACGTACCTAAACCGCTATGTTTGTAAAGACAACGCAAAAATCCTACAGTCACTACACACCGGCCGAATTGTTGGGGACCAGACTACGTCATCTTATATCTCACAGACGCTGCGCGTGACCGCTACCATCTAGTATAGTAATCGTGACCAAACTGAATGTATAACAGACAATCGTGCACACCAAACGCCACATTGCTGAATCACGTGACATACCTCCATCCATTCCAACTGCGTAATCGTCTGCCGGTCATTCAGTTGAGCGTTGGCCGCCACGCTTTTCTGATTGTTTATTTACCGTCCGTCGGAAAAATGCTGAGTGTTGAAAGAACATCGTAATAATATCTTTTCTTACTTCTATCTTTCTTTTCTTCGATCTTCTATCTTTTCATCGGAAAATCACTTTTTGACGCTAAACCTAGTTTAGCGTCAAAAAGTAATTTTCCGTACTAAGCCAAACTACGGTCGATTATCATTTTGTGTCTTTCACTCATAATTAAAATTAGATTATGTTTGTTGAAGTTAGCGTTTTTGTTTATTTCTAATAATTTATTAATAAGGTTATATTGGTCGTTTTTGCATTGGCAAGATAAATTCGTGTGAGTGTTTCACACCAAATTTTTTTTATCAATTGTTACAATTAGAGATCGTAGAGTAACTTGTATTTTATGTTGTTAAGGTCATCAGCCGAAGGCTGGTTTGATACTCTAGAGGTTTTACTAAGTATAAAAGGAGTGAGGAGGTTTACAATT
This sequence comes from Catonia carolina, assembly GCA_035578175.1. Lineage (NCBI taxonomy): Eukaryota > Metazoa > Arthropoda > Insecta > Hemiptera > Achilidae > Catonia > Catonia carolina. The sequence goes on along the minus strand of JAQMRL010000014.1, from coordinate 6,407,065 downwards.
GCCTTTCTCACTGAAAAGAAAAGTATGCTTATTATCATACCAGGCCGTCTGAAAAGCATCTTTTTTCCACCCTGGAAATGACACCTTCACTTCATTCATCACAGGGTCTGGCTGTATAATGAAATCCATTACTTTCAGAGCATATAACTTTAAGTAGTGTCTTTACACCTCTACCTCTTCTGTTCTTAAATGCTTCTTTCATATAAATTGGCAGACCATGTGATAAGAAACATAACTGGTTTTTGTAGCCCTGGAATTAGCAGATCGAGTGCAAATAATTTAACACTGCACCTGCTTGTTATAGGTATTCTCTATTATAGTACAGCTTAAATTACATCTTGTAAACAAATTTAAATTCGCTTAACATGTTTCAAAAAAATATGTTTTCATAACAAATTAAAAAATATGTGTACATATATATAGGTAACTTACTGTATTTTTAAATTTTATAAAAAAATGGAAAAAATTATGCAAAGACATAATTCAACTTGGGTTATATCCGAAAGCGCGGTATAACCGACGGCGTATACAACCGTGGAACACTATTGACTATAACAATATAAATATGATAATATGATCCATACATAACAAATATTACTTTCTCTTGCCTATATGAGTATATAGGAAGGAAATTATTGTTTTCATGTCGATATTTTGAAATCGAGTTTTCTCCGGATTTACACGTTTCAGGCCCCCTGAACCCATAAAACATGTTTTTAGCGATTGGTCTGTGTGTGTGTGTGTGTGTGTGTGTGTGTGTGTGTGTGTGTGTGTGTGTGTGTGTGTGTGTGTGTGTAAACAGAATATCTCAAGGATAGAACATTATACGAACTTGAAACTTAAGTTAGATACCACTAGAGGACCCGACACAAACATTTTCATCAAATCGGTCAACCAGAAGTAGTAGATCATTCGTGTCATTTTTCACTTTTTTGCGATTTTCTCAAAAACTGCAAAATAATTCAAATAGCCTTTGACAATTTTGAAAGTCGCTTCATTTACAGATTTTTTTATGCTCTACAAGATAAGGTAGGCGCCATGTCTGCTGAAATTCTTGGGAAGGTATTTTGCTCGTTAAAAGATTGTTTTTTTAAATTACGACTTCAATACCTATGCATTTTAGCGCAAAAATGTTTATAATAAAAAAATGTAAAGAATTTAAAATCCTACAACTTTTATTTCAAAGATTTTTTGTATAACTCTTAGTTTAGTAGTGGTCAGCGCAACTGGCTGCTATGCCGGGGTCCCGGGTTCGATTCCCGGTCAGGTCTGGCTTTTTTTTCATCTGTAAATCACCACATATCATTGCCTACGCACAAGTCCAAGGCTTATGTAGGCATCATCACTCAATAATAAAAAATAATAATTATTGATTTTCTTTTTTTTTACGAAAATGTGTAAAAAAAATTCATTTTTTAAAAGATTTTAGCTTAAGTATGCATTTTACGGCAAAAGTGTGTATAATCAAATTTGTAGGAAATTAAAAGATCTACAACTTTTAATTAAATAATTTTTCTCTATACTGCCTAGTTTAGCGTGGAAAGAGTGATTTTCCGTATTTTCAAGCTAGACAGGTTGTTTTTCATTTTGCTTCATTCACTCATGATTAAAATTAGGTTATGTTTATTGAGATTAGTTTTTTGTTTATTTCTAATGTTTATTACTTATGTTAGGTTATATTATTAATTATTTGCATTGGCAAGAGAAAGTTGTGAGGGTGTTTCACACCAGATTTTTTTATCTATTGCTACCATTACAGATTGTACAGTAACTTATATTTATATCACTCAAAATTTAAAAAAATTTGTACAGAAGTTAAAAAGTGATTGAAATGATTATTAAATACTTACAATTGAATCGCCAGTTAAACAGATTAAAATAAACATTATTATCAGATACATTATTTGGATTAAGTAGGCTTTATTGTACTAAAGTAACCAAAATTGTGTGCTGTACGTATAAACATCAGTGCAAAGAAAACAAGTTGAAAAAATAACATAATACAAATTACTGGTGTTATCTCACCTGAAACAATTACACGTTATTCTATTTATGATAAAATACCTCTTACTTAAAATAACTAATCCATTTCAAAACGCTTTAATCTAAACATTTTCTAATCTATCTGATAAGCAATTATCAGATAGGATGTATTGAAAAGGTAACGCCAAATTTTAGGAGTGTTGTATAGTTAAAAACAAAATTGGTGTAAAACACTCATACGACTTTCTCCTGCCAATGCAAAAAATGAACAATATAATCAGCAAGAATGAGCAAGTTTGTGTACCTTCATTGGGTTCCTGAAGGTCAAATAATTAATCAATATTACTACCATAAGGTACTTTCTAAACTACGTCAAAGAGTATAAAATAAACGCCCCGAAATGTGGAAGGACAAATCATGGGTTCTCCACCAAGACAATGCGCCAGCTCATTCCGCGTTGTCTGTCAAGAGGTTCCTAGCCAAGTACAGCATCTCAGTGTTAGAACACCCACCTTATTCACCAGATCTTGCACCATGTGATTTCTACCTGTTCCCTAAGGTGAAATCTGCATTAAAAGGGACAAGATTGGAGTCTGTCGAAGCTGTAAAAGAGAAAGCGGCATGTGTCCTGAAGGAGCTGACAGAAGATGACTTCCAGCACTGTTTCCAACAATGGAAAATTCGCATGGAGCGTTGTAGGGATAGAGAAGGAGTGTATATTGAAGGTGACAATAAGTGATAACGTATAAAATAAAAATAATTTTTTTTTACGATGTCAGTCACGTTATTTAATATCCACACCTCGTATATGTACAGTTCATTTAATAAATTTGTTTTTTTTTGTCTATAGGTTTCTTATTCCATTTAACCTTTCTTCCGATTTCCGTAAATTTTGGGGAACCGATAAACAGACCACCCTGTAGTTGCATTGGAATACCATAAAGTAATTTTAAAAAGTACTATATTCACTAATAGTCTACTGTAGAGCGTCAAAAATCCGAACTAACTCGGTTCATTCAACAGTTCGGATTATTTATTAGTTTGGATTTTATATAAAAGCAAAAATAATTCTTCCTAGACGGACAAAGAAGATAAAGAGTATTCCAGATAAATAAATAAACAATAGAATTCTACCTAATCTACTTTTTTCTAGAAAAACAACAATTATCTGCCAGTTGGCGCCCTTACTGCAAAAAGTTTCACCTCTCACAACTCATGTAAGAGCTGCTTCTATTATCTCACCTATTATCATATTTTTACAATAAATTTCACTACGAAAATTTGTAAAAAATTACTTGTGAATCGCAGGAGAAAACAAAAAACGCACATAGCTTAAGAGATGTTGTTAACCCTTCTGCTAAGGGAGGCAATCTCAGTTGCCCTGGTAGTTACCAGCTTTAAAATCCAACTTATTTATGAAGCGATTTGTTCAGTTCAATATCAAATTACTCGCTTTGAATGGCTCTATGATTTCATATAAAATACAATGCAAATGTATTGATATCAAGGTTGAAAACGATGGTTGTAAGTTGCCAAGTTACTTTTGAAGTCGTCCTATCTTCAAAACATTGTAACTTATGGAATATTTCATCTAGAAGGTTCGCAGAACTACCTACTAAATCAGAACAATGCGTAGATGCTATAAAATTAAACCTTTTCGTCCTATGTGCAACTGTCGGCGTGGTATGCAGAAATTCTGAGTAAACATTGTCTTTCTTCGTCAAAGCTCCCTCGACCTGTTTCATGGCCTGTTACAAATCCTATCCTTTTACCACTACTACATAATTTTGTATGTGTATTTGTAACTGTATATGTGTTCAATGTCAATACTATTCACATACATATAGCGAACAAGAGGGTGGGGAAATACAGGAATTTGACAATGCAACACTGTTCGAATATTACAGATTCTGTTTCACTTTGCGCGTTGCAAATTTCAAACTGCAATTATTAGGGCTAATGTTACTCCAATTTATATTGTAAAACATGGTTTTATTCACGAAAATGTCTTCCACAAATTATGTTCTGTACAATTTCACGATAAACTTAAATTTTAGCACGTTACAGCCAAAAATATAAAGTAACCTACAAAGTTTTACGCGCGAAAGTGTTTCGCCCGCTGTAGCTAGCGAAAAACGCAACCGACTTTATGTTTTAAATTAAAAATAACCATATGTGTTGTATAAAATGCCTGTAATTTTTTCACAATTTTCTATCGTTAATGACCTTAGGAGAAATGAATTTATTTGGCAGCGTGTTTTGGCATTTGAACATACACTACACGACAAAAAACACGCCGTAGCAGAAGGGTTAAAATCGTTTCCTACACACGAGGGACATAAAAAAGAATCGATTTTTCTTGCAGACAGAATATAACAGCCGATGGAATGAAAAATATGGACACAGTATATAATGTGATCCGCACTGAATATATCAGAAAATTGTAACTTTTGAATTGATTCAATAAATTTATTTAAAATTTGAATTGTCTTTGTATAGTTTTTTCTACCTTTTTACTCAATCTGTTAACGTTAGGTTACTGAACAGAAAAAAATGCGCATATTATCTGTATGCCAGTTGAAGATTGGAGGAAAATTCACCCTCTGTCTTTCAGTATCTGTATTAAGTAAGCAAAGTACATGCCATAAGTTCTAATTACTCAGCCGTCCTATCAACTGGCAATTTCTGGGAGCCGGAGAAAAAGAGAGCAATGGGTGTCCCAAAAGTCCAAGACGGTAAAAAATTTCGGAAACAAGTCCAAGACAGCCCATTTTCACTGTGTTTCCGCGTTTGACGAGCTGTAACTTCAAAATGGAAAGAAATATTTAAAAACGGTTTTCACCAGTGGCTTTTTCGCAAAATTCTATATGCAAATGATGTGTCACATGACCACCCTTCGTTATAAAATAATTGTATTCAAGATGGCGGAAAAAATTAACAAACATCAATTTCAGTAGATTTGGTTTGCATTCATAAAATTGCAGTCAATTCCGGATAATTGGGGCACATCGGGACCGGAGCATTTTGGCCCAATCAACGGCTGGCCCAAATAAACGAATTCCTAAAATGTGGCGTATACAATACTGTATTTTATTAACATTATTACCACATACATACATTTTTTCATGCAAGTTCTATCTATATACACAAGAAAAAATAAAAGGGTATCAGAACAACTTCTTTCACGTTTTCTTTTTTGGGATGTTCCATGAATTAGTAATGATCACTAATGGCGTATTTTTTTTGGAGCACGATACAAGATATCGTAATTTTCGTTACACCGGTTAGTTTCGATAGTTTACGTTGGCTTAAGTTAGGCGGATATGTTTTTATTTTGTCGAGAAGCTTTGTTCGTTCACACAGTCATATCGTTACGCGGCATTTAACTCACAAAGACGTTGATAGTAGGTACTGTACTGTAAGCCAACGCATAAAAATATCAACAAAACTAGTGGATACGACTCACTGAAATTTCTGCAATGATGATTATGTAGCCTACACATTGTACTGTACAACATCTCTGTTATGACTGATGAGTGATTACTGTTGTTTATCTGTCGAAATATTTACTTTACTATCTCTATCATTCCGATTACCTTATCTTGCCGCTTAGAACCACGTATTGTTCATTGCTGGCCTGTAATGGTTTTAATAAAACATATATTGTACATACCCCAATAAGCGGCATTATGGACCGAATAAACGGAGTATTCAATGAAAAATCCCGTTCTGTTTTTGTTCATTACAGAACTGTCCCAAAAAACCGGGTGCCCCAATTAACCAGTGGACCAATTATCCGGAATCGACTTTATATTGTGTTTTGAAGAATAACATCACTTGTTTGCGAAATATTTTGCCGTACTCGGACTTTTGGAATATCCAGTATGTAATAAAATGGTAATAAGATAAGATAATTCAGTATTCTGAAAGTACAATTTTTTTCTCGTAAGTATTATATAAAATTGGGGCTCTTTCTCCTCCATCGAAAATAGTTTGAAGTTACAGTACATTTGGCGAAACGGTAGCTATGGCTGTGCGCGCTGCGCGCACAACCTGGAAACTAATGGGTGACTAAGAAAGTGTTACTGTACTTACATTTGACAATACAGTACTACCTACAATACATCTACATTTATTATTCCCCGTATCATATTATTATACTAAATGCATATAAATTGCCTTACTTATGATTAATATTTTTATCATGCAAATCTAATATAGTTATATACAATTAATTTTAAATTTCAAAATCAATGTCTTTTTTTTAATATTGCTTTAATTGTAGCCAAAGTAAGCAACATTTTTTCACTTTGGTAAAATTTATGTACTACCCGCCTAACAAAGCACTTATCAAAGTCGTCTATCTCAGTCACTGGGCGTTTCCTCTTTTTCTTAACTGGAGTTCAAAATGCCGCCTCTCCTTTACCAGAAATATATTTTTTGATTTCTTTGCGGATGTCTTTAACAGTAGCCCCAGAAACTTCACAAGCTGCACCTGTTTTGCTATCACACTGATGAACAGATATAACAATTTCACTCGATTGTTTGCAGTGGCGGATCCAAAGAGGGGCTAGGGGGGCTATAGCCCCCCCCTTGGGTATCCAATTTACACTAGATAAAATGGGTAATTTGTTTTGTTCGGTTGCCGAACATGAGAGGAATCCGCACGCCCGACCAAGGTCATTCTAATGGCTTCAAAATCCTTTTATTTTTAGTCAATATTCTTGAGTCAAACCATAGTTTTTTGCCTCTAAACTCTGGTCAATAAAGAGTTAAAAACGGCCTAAAAATGTGTCATTTTACACTTAAATTTTGACAATTCCCCGGACCCCCCGCCTTGCTGGGGGGTGTTCCATACCCACCAGACCCCCCGGTGCTTTCACCCACCCAAACGCCTAGCCCCCCCTTTGGCCTATCCTGGATCCGCCACTGATTGTTTGTAATATTCCGATTCTTTTTTCATAAAGTCATTTACATTTGAAATAATTTCTAGCGCCTGACTATGTACTTTTTTTACCAAGTTTGGACCTAACAGCTTGCGTTTCCATATTTTTTTTATAACTACGGTGCTCACTTTTACAACCAAAAAACTGTAAAACAGAAAACAAAATAAAACGCGTCAACTCAAAACGTTTAGTATAAATGCAAAAAAGAAAGTGAAATAATGATTTGCATGCTTCCTTTACCAAATTCAAACACAGACTAATTATTTTTATCAGAAACAAGTTCATTGCACGCATTAAGAAGTTACACGACAGGACGTGTGTCACAGTAAACAAGAGATTAACCGGTGACTAATTGTTTTGACTACAGCTGGTGGACAATATTTTCCCCCGCGAGCGTCCTCACTGTCGAAGGTCATAGCTATCATTCCAAAAAAGAACTTTATCAGAAATGGCGAAGTCGGAGATGATTGGTAAGTTCCAGATATTAAGGTGAGTTTTCCCCGTGGTGGTCTTAGGTAGGTGGATCTTTTATGCTCTATTGAAAATAAAAAGAGAGTTCTATGGCTCAAACCATAGTTCCAAAATCGGTTGGAGTATTTTCCAGCATAGTTACTTTGAAGTAAATTTACCATGAATAATGGACTGTCTCATAACACTTTCAGCCTCTTGTGTATCAATTTAACGCACACTGCATTTTAACCCAACCCATGTATCAAATTCTCCTACAGAAGTTTCACCACGAAATCCATACTGCATCTGATGATCTTTTCATAGATGGAAATTTAAATTCGGATAATTATTTTTTTGTCATCAGTCTCTCGACTGGTTTCATGCAGTTCTCCAAGCAGTTCTATCTTGCGCAAGTCGTTGCATATCTACCAACCTACATCTTTTGTAATTTGTTTTATACGTATATTCTAATATTTGCCTCCCCCTACAATTTACTCCCTCAATATTACCCTCCATTATTGATAGCCCAATGCCTGGATGTCTTGGGGTATATCTTAGATATACCCCACTAGCCTATCCCTTCTTCTGGTAAGATGCTTCCATATACTTCTTTTTTCATTCGCTCGTCTAAGAACCTCTAAATTACTTATTTTGTCCACCCACCTAATCTTTAACATTTTTGTATAACACCAAATTTCAAAAGCTTCTATCCTCTTCTTTTCTACAGCCCCTATCACTCACGTTTCACTCCCGTAATTATACGGGAGTGAAGCATTAGCTTCACTCCAAACATAATGTTTTAATAAATTTTTCCTTATCTGTAAATCAGTGTTTTTAGTCAGTAAGCTGTTTTTCATTTCAAAGGCTTTGCTAGCTTGAGCAATTCTACTTTTGATATCACTTGTGCTTCTACCATCCTTTGTTATTTTACTCCCTAGATAGCAGAATTCCCCAACTTCCTGTATGTTTTCGTTGCCTACTTTTACATTTTCCATTTCTTCTAAACCACTCTTGCTGCTGCACAACACTATAATTCAAGAAAAAATTATTCCGGAAATTCAACTGATATTTTGCCACAACTTTTGGAATGGTTTCAGCAAGATGATGCTCCAGCGCATTTTGGTCTTGAAGTAAGCAATATATTAAATGCAATTTTTCCAAGACGATGGGTTGGTCGAGGGGTTGAAGTAGAATGGCCCGCAAGATCGACGGACTTGTCTCTTTTAGACTATATCTTATGGGGCTACTTGAAAAATATTGTCTACCAAATGAAACCTCCGAATGTGGATTACAGTATTCAGATGAACTAATGTCCCCTAGCCGTGGGAGTGAGAGGATGCATAACGCTCTTACTCGCACAAGCCATACGCGCCGTTCCAATAACATTGTCTTTAATTATACTCATTGTTGCGAGCAAGCATTTATGCATGCTGTAAACTAACAAGCAAGATAGCGACTGTAGTATGTTTTCAGATTTAGATTATTACGGACCTTTGAGCGCATGCGTAGTTATGCCACATATCTTTCTCTCACTCGCTCGGCTATGAGACATTAGTTCGTCTGATACCTATACCTGAAAAATAAAATACAAGAAGCTGTCCGAAATGTTTCCATAAAATCATTGAACAATGCAATTTCTTCATTTTATAATCGGCTAGGATACTGACAAAAATTTGAACATCTGTTGTATTGAAATCTGGTAAAGTGCTTTAATATCTCTTACGTAGTAATTTAAAAAAAACTACAGTCTAAAAAGTAATCTTAATATTATATAATCTTCTTCTTCTTCTTCTTTCAAACAGGGATTAGGCCATGGCCTGTTCCGACTCACATTCAGCTTATATTAATAATTTTAGAAAACATCTATATTAAATATGTAATTCATATTTTATCAATGATAAATTTAAGTCTATCTTATAACATTTGTTTTTTTTTCCTTATGGTACAATCATTGCCACCTTTTCCGTGGCCTGCCTATACCTCTTTTGCCTACCGGTTGATACTTGTAAATTTTTAGTGGAAGCCTATCGGCTGACATTCGTTCAACATGTTCTTTCCACTGTTGGCGATACGATGCAACTCTCTCATTCAGGCAGAAGATGTTCAGCTCCCTCCTTATTTCCTCATTCCTGATGTGATCTCTCCTGTCACAGCCCTTAGTTCTGCGAAGAAATTTCATCTCCGCTGCCTGCACTTTACTCTCAAGTGTTTTTGATGTGACCCAAGATTCACTACCATAGAGGAGTATTGGAGCTGCCATTGTTTTATAGAATTTCATTATTGTGTTTGTGGTAGCTTTTTTCGCCAATGTCCTACTGATACTTCCACAAATCATTTGGAACTTTCCTATTTTCTTCTCCACATCCATTTCATCTCTGTAACTTATGTCACAGCCCAGATATGTGAATTGAGACACTTGCTCCAATACTTTGTTGTCTATCACAATTTTAGATCGTATTGGGTACTTTCCTTTAAAAGCCATGATTTTTGTTTTCTCCTTTGATATTTTGAGATTATATTCTTTACAAATTTCGTGGAGGATATGCACAGATTTTTGGAGGTCATCTTCGTTTTCCTGTATCACACACAAATCATCAGCAAACAACAGTGCATTTAGGTAAACGTCTTTACCAAGATTGATTCCTAAATCTACTCTACATTTCCATTTTCGGAAAATGTGGTCCACATATATATTAAATAAGGTGGGCGATAAACTACACCCTTGTCTAACACCTTGGTTGATCGTGATTTCATCTAGTCGTTTATCACCTGTATTGACTATTATTTGAGTATTGTGATAAAGAGATCGTATTGCGTTTACAAGATGCAAAGGATATCCTCTTTCCATCAGAATTCTCCACATAAGACTTCTATTCACTCTATCAAAAGCTTTTTCAAAATCAATAAAAGCCATATGCGTTTCGAGGTTGAACTCTCTTCTTTTCTCTATCAGTCTTTTAACTGAGAAAATGTTATCTGTGCATGAACGACCTTTTCTGAACCCACACTGCTCCTCATTTAAAACTGCTTCAGCGCATATATAATCTTATATAATCTTATATAATAATTAATCTTGTATTCTATTTATCTTAAAATAATTTTAATTTTAATAATATTACGATGTTTTATTTCTTTTCTAAAATTAAAACTAGATTTGAAAAAAATTGTTATTCATAGAGTTTAGATTTAGTAAACTAAAAAACAGTTTCAAATTATTTACCATTTAGATTTATTAACTCGAAATTCAAAAATCGCATCATTTACTAAATTTTTTATGCTCTACAAGATAGGGTAGGCGCCATATCTGCAGAAATTCTTGGGAAGGTATTTTGCTCGCTATAAAATTGTTTTTTTTTAAGATTGCGGCTTTAATATTCATTTCAGCGCAAAAATATATAAATAAAAGTTGTAGAAAATTTAAAATCCTACAACTTTTATTTCAAACATTTCTTTGTATAACGCTTACTTTAGCGGTAATTAGTGATTTTCTAATTTCTTTTTCATGAAAATCTGTAAAAAATAGATTTTTTTACGAATTCAGCCATAGTATGGATTTATGTATGGATCAAATTTATAGGAAATTAAAAGATCGACAACTTTGATTCAGATAGTTTTTCTCTGCAGAGCCTAGTGCTAAACTAGGCTAACACACGAGTGATTTTCCGTATTTTTAAGCCAAACTGAGGTTGACTTTCATTTTGCGTCTTTCACTCATGATTTAATTTAAGTTATGTTTATTGAGGTTAGGTTTTTGTTTATTTCTATAGTCCAATTCACGAAAGAAAATACCTGTCTTTAAAGAGCAATATTTTTTGAACCGTGTATGTAAAAACAATTACGATACATCAAATTGAAGCTTGTTTTATTGTTAGGTACAGGATTACATTAACATGTAATACTTTGTAGCCCTATACACTTTAAAGTATGCCTGCACAAAATAATAGTAAGTACCTTGAAGTTGGGTTTACTGGAAAAGTGGTTAAAAACAGGGTACTTTTTATGCGTAATTCGTGATATTTAATACACTATTAATTTCCGTAAATATTACTGCATATCATGTAACCAACAATAAAACAAGCTTTAATTTGATGTATTGTTATTGTTTTTACATACAACGGTTCAAAAGATATAGCTGTTTAAAGACAGGTGTTTTCTTTCGTGAATCTGACTATAATTATTTTAGGTTACATTGTTAATTATTTGCATTGGAAAGAGAACGTTGAGTCAGGTTTTTCTCTTTCATTGACAGAGCTTTTTTTACATATTTCCCATCCAATAGGTGAAATGCTGTACATTAAGAATTTTATTTACTGACCTATAGCAATTTCTTGAAATAACTTGAGTAGAGCAGGAATTCCTTTGTGGAGGTACGGATTGACAGTAAGGAGACATGAGAAATACATAAAAAAATTATTTTACAAAATCTATAACTTTGGTTTATCTGCATGGACTTCTTAAGCATATGATCCATGTTTTATGTCATGTATTTTTATTTATCATGATATTTAGTGGTTATGCTTTATACTAAAATTCCAAATTAAGAAACAAATTAAAAAATCTGGTGTAAACACTCCCTCGACTTTCTCTTGCCAATGCAAATAATGAACAATATAACCTAACATTAGTAATAAAACATTAGAAATAAACAAAAACTAACTTAAAAAAATATAACTGTATTTTAATCATGAGTAAATGATGCAAAATGAGAATCAACCTCAGTATGGCTAAAAAATACGGAAAATCACTCTTTCACGCTAAATGAGGATCTGCAGAAAAAATGCTTTACATAACAGTTGTAGATCTTTTAATTTCCTATAAATTGATTAAACACTTTTGTCATAAAATGAATAACGCTGAAATCTTGAAACATCGATGTTTTTACAGATTTTCATGAAAAAAAAAACAGAAATTACCGCTAAAATAAATGTTATACAAAGAAGTGTTGAAATAAAAGCTGTACGATTTTAAATTTTCTACAACTTTTATTGTAACATTTTTGCGCTAAAATGAATATTAAAGCCGTAATCTTAAAAAAAAAACAATTTTTTTACGAGAAAGCAACCTTTCCAAGAATTTCAGCAGACATATCGCCTACCCTTACTTGTAATGCTTAAAAAATTTAGTAAATTAGACGATTTTATAAAAAATCGTAGGAGCCGTTTTTGAAAAAATTGCAAAAAAGTAAAAAATTACACGAATAAACTACTACTTCTGGTGGACCGATTTTGATGAAAAGTTCATGTCAGGTCCTCTGGTAATACCTAAGTTAAGTTTCAAGTTCGAACGATGTTCCGTTTTTGAGATATTCTGTTCTGTAACATCTGTTTTCAGATTGTTACGTTTTTTTTATGGTTTTGTTGGCGTAGTTTGTTGTTTTGGTATCCGTTAACTCGAATCTACGGGCGACGTTTATTAACTCCCCGTCCGGTGGCGCGCTCTACCTTTTTTTCTACGAACTGCGTTCGGCCCTCGCGTCGAGCTGCCTCCATAAGCATGACTAGACTCTTAGTCGAATTTTCACTGAGTACAGTACAGTGAATATGTAGTAATTTTTATTACGTGTATTTTATTTTTTTCATACTTTTGGAAAAGTATTTCTTCTGCCCATTTAAAAATGGTAAGTTAATTATCTTTATTTTTAGTATTCCGAGAGCTGGAAATTTATCACGAGTTGCTTAAAATTAAGTTTTTGTAAAAAGAAAGCTACGTTGTGTTTGTGCTTGCTTTTCTTGATTACTGGATACGATTTAGTTCTATGTAAAACTAATTTTGATTTATGATTAATTTATTGTAAACGATGTAATGTTTTCTAATTGGAAAATTTGTTTTTTGCAATAGTAATTGCTTATTTAAATTGTCTAGTTCTTTTAAAGCTTTATAATTGTATATTGCAACTCGTGTTAAGTCTCTATTCTTTAAATTCATAACTTTGTTATATTTCATTCTTTTACTTTGTATTATTTATGCGTTTGCGCTGTTGCTTAAGATCGATGCTTATTTTGCTAATTATTAACACTCACTCGATCTTTTTCTTCAGGGTTCGAGTCCGGGAACGGAATCATCCGTTCGATAATCATATCACTATCCATAATCAGCTTAGTACACGGAGTTCGACTCCTGACCATGACCAAATTTTCACCTCGTCAGTATCCTGTAATTTGATGTCCGGTGTTTCCTGGTTATTTGTTGCCCGGAGTGATTCAAAATCCAATTTGGATGAGGGTTTTCATCAATGATCTTCCTAGATCGGTACATGCGTTTGTAGTACTGCAAAAATGTGTTAACAACTAAGGGTATGTTTCAACATTTTATTTATTATGTGAGGATTTCGTCCGTCTACCTAAAGTGTTTTTGTGGCAACCGATGCATTTTCTTTTTGGAAAAAAGATCACATCCGATTTTGGATCCATTTCAGTAACTACATGTTTTGTACAGGAAAATTTATGATTTACAAATAACCTGTTTTAAGTGTATTTCATGTGAATTCATTGGCTGAAATAAGCAACCAGGAACATTTTTACAATTAAATTTAAATTCTTTTATTGCACAACATGATAATAATAATTTCTTGATTTACTCTCATTTAAGAATCCAATTTGAATCTGTGTACTTATTTTTTTTACTTAAAAATTCTCAAGATAAATTTAAAGTTTCATTTAAATCTTTCACTATTACTTCTGTTTTACACCTTACTGAAAAGGTTAATTTTTTTTATTTTATTTTTTTGGGTAATTCTAAGAATTATAATGATGAAATATGTTTATAAAAGGCTGCTAGCATGCTAAACAAAGATTAATTAAAATAAAAATATTTAGCCATTAATTTTCTATGTTCAGTTGTTCTATGTTCAGTATATATATATATATATATATATATATATATATATATATATATATATACAGGGGGTCCTCAACTTACGAACATAATGCGTACCGGCCGAGTGTTCGCAAGTCGAATTGTTCGTAAGTCGGAATACACGTCAGTAGATTTCGTAGTGGACACTAGAGACCTGATTGCTTTTCATAACGTACAAAAACTAGCATACTTAGTGAAATAGTAATCAGCAACTAAATAAAGATAAAATCTGTTAAACCTTTATATTCGTTTTTAATATGTACTTATAGTAATTTAATACATACTGTATATACTTTTAGCAACTGAATACAGTTAACACATAAATACATTCAATACTTTATACAGAAAGAAAAGACCATTAAAAATAAAAAATAGCAAAAATATAAAATAAAAAGTAAACATTTCATAAAAATTTAAAACATATTGAAGATGGTTTTACAATATTTACAGCTTTGGCTTTGTTTGAAAAAAGTTTTGAATGGATGTTTGAACTGTACAAGTTTCTTTTCTTCCAAAATAATTTTGTAACACATTACAGCTCAAAACTCATTGACCGCTCTAAACATTGTTTGGAAACTTTGTTGTAATTACATTCCAAATAATATCAAGTGATAAAAAAAAAATAGTTTCTGGCGTTCGTATCTCCGGATGTTCGTAAGTTGAATGTTCGTAAGTCGAGGATCCACTGTATATATATTGTATTTAATATTTATTGTTTGCTAAATATCTATAAAATTTACCACAGAAAATATCTAGTCTGGACCTAATTTTGTATTTAAACTTTCAGTCATTTAAGGTTGAATCACATTGTACCATTTTGCTGTTTAATTCTATATTTATTTCTTGTTATAAATTTAATTAATTTTTTACTACTTACTATACCAGATTTATTTCATTTATGCAACGATTTCCCGTGTGTTTGTTTTTTTGAGCTTCCTAAAATTTTTTTGTCAACACCCTACCCGACCTATCGTTTTCTTTTGCCGTATGTGTTACCGGCAGCGATAGGGGTGTTACAGTTCACACACACACACACGCACACAGACCAATCGCTATAAACATGTTTTTTGGGTTCAGGAGGTCTGAAAAAGTGTAGATTTTTGGTGAAAACTCGATTTCGAAAAATAGACATGAAAATAATACTTTTCTTTCCTATATATTCATATAGGCGAGAGAAAGTAAAAAAAACAAAACAACAATTGGAAATGAACATACATAATAATTTTATTATAGAATTTTTTATTTCATACCTGAAATAAAAAATCTTATAAAAAGTTATTTTTTCTGTTTACATAAAGACGATCAGGAAATTGTAAAGACGTCTATCTTAAAATAGAAGAATAGATGAAAATAATTTTTTATATATTTTATTCATTCGTGTCGGATCAAAAAAACCGTTGCGTGTTAGTCAAGGTAATAAAAAATTCATTTTCAAAACAAAAAAATATTGATTTTTAAAATATAAATGGGGTTTCCATATTAGTAAATATAACATATATTAGTTTGCATATATGAAGGTAGTGCTTACAAAGATTCTATACAATACAGTTTGACGGTGTAAGATTTTTAGAGTTTTAATTGATATATAATACAATTTCACTTAAAGTTTATCGGTGTTTATGATACGTATATTTAAAGAACTGATTTCATTTATCATCCGAAGTATTTTTAAAACTATAAAATAACTTTTGTTCTTCTCAATTTTGGAATATTAAATTCAATTATTGAATACAATTTTATAAAAAAAATATTGTGTGATAAGATGATCAATGTTTTTTTGTAATATTGTATGATTTTTTTTAACTTCTGTATAATGGAATACAAAAAGAAATGTGATGGAGAATGATGTTTAACAAATAACAAGATGACTTGAAAATGTACGAGGTCATCTTTTAGTCTTTATCCGATAATGAAATTATAACAACAAAATATTAGATTTCTTTAGTCTATCAGGTAATATTTTGTCATAGTAATTAATTAAATTAATAATTTGGTTATTAATTAATAAAAAGACTTCCTTAAACTTACAAAAGTATTATTTATTGGCACGATAATTACAAATAATTTTTGAATTTACATTACTAACAAATTACAATCAAGTTACTTTTTTTGACTATGAGGAAAATTCACAACTGTAGATAAAAAAACGAGTGAATGAGATAACTACGAAATGAGATACTATGCTTTAACCCTTTATTAAGCGGATAGCAAATATATTTTTGTTAGATGACGCGTGTGTAAATACTCAATAGTTTGTGTAAATTATGTAGGTCAATGTAAGCACACACCGGTAAATATTATAGTTAAATTATAGCTGAAAGTATGCTGAAGAACGTAAGCTATTTAGAAACACAATTAGCTTGGTGGAAAATTTTCTATTGATTTAGAAAGTTGGGGTATCACTAAATTCCGGTACTTTTTTTTATGAAAACCGTGTAAAGGTCGTATCTCATTTAAAAATAGAGTTGTAACCGCGTTTGAAAGCTTGAATGGTAAAGGTAGGTGTATTGTTCAATTTTGCTTTTATAGCAAAACCGATTGAATTGAATATGACCTGTAAAAGGGATTTAACCCTCCGAAATTTGTAGAATAGCCTATTTCCAGACATTTTTCACAATGAAACTAAAGTGTTCTAATATTTAATATTAATTAATATCTAATATTTATTATTTGTAATTTTTTCTACATGCACGTGTTCACAAAATTCCGTGCTTTCATATAATAACAAATGGCATATAAAAAAATTGTAGAAATGGTTCAATGACATCAGCTCAAAGAGAGAAGTTTTTCCGCCTTTATTTTACCACAGAATCCATACTCACTTGACTCTTACTACGCTTGAATAGCTGTAAAGTGTGGTAAGCGAGGGCGTTTGATATACCAAATTTTTCGCTAGACTTTTTCTATAATACCAGACTAAAAAAGTAAAAATAAAACATATTTATTGCCAAATTTTGACAAAAACGCGGGACTTTGCATAAATTACGACACATTTTTCGTAAATTCACTGTAACTGGCGTAAAAAACTGAGTTTCATGTTTTTTTTTCACAACATCTCTCTAAGTTTTCTCAACGTCTCATAAAAGTTATAAAATAACATGTTAGAATTTCAAAGACGGCAGAGAAAGGACCAAATAAATAAACAAACAATAAGCGGTAGACTTTTCCCAAATAGAAGAAAAAAATAAAAAATAACATTCCGGTTGTACCTTCTTCTGCATAACCATTAATTGAATGGAAAAGAATAAATTATTATTAAAGTAATGAATGATACCTTCAAAACCATTACAAAAACTATTGTTGAAAAATAATAATCGTTCCATAAACATTTTACATTATCACCTGAAAAATACGAGTATAAAGTGACAAAGTTGTAAGCAATTTAAGGTGTTTGAATAATAAACTGCATGAGTTTATGTGGTTAGATTCCACCGTACACGAAAAAACAAAAATATGGATCATAGGTTTTTATCCCTATCCATGTTTGCATTACGCATAGCTGTATAAGAATCAAACGGCTGTTTTGAGATATGAAGGGTACGAAAAAGAGGCTGCTGTAAGAACAGGTGTACGACAAGGATGTTCAATGTCACCACTACTTTTTAACTTGTATATAGAAGAGGCTATAAATAACGTGAAGGAAAAATTTGACGCAGGAATAGAAATTCAAGGAGAAACAATAAAAATGCTGAAATTCGCCGATGATATAGCAGTATTAGCCGAGACAAGGAAAGAACTAGAGGATATCTTAAATGGAATGGATGAAATCGTGAGAAAGGTTTACTTCATGAAAATTAATAAGAACAAAACGAAAGTGTTGTGCAGCAGCAGAAGTGGTTTAGAAGAAATTTGGAAAGAAAGATGGGATTATTAAAAAAAAGGCAACAAAAACACACAGGAAGTTGGGGAATTCTGCTATCTAGGGAGTAAAATAACTAAGAATGATAGAAGCACACGTGATATCAAAAGTAGAATTGCTCAAGCTAAAAAAGCCTTTGAAATGAAAAACAGCTTACCGACTACAAACATTGACTTACAGATTAGGAAAAATTTCTTAAAACACTATGTGGCATTACACGGGAGTGAAACGTGGGTGATAGGGTCTGCAGAAAAGAAGAAAATAGAAGCTTCTGAAATGTGGTGTTATAGGAAAATGTTAAAGATTAGGTGGGTGGACAAAATAAGTAATTTAGAGGTTCTTGGTGAATGGATGATAAAAGAAGTATATGGAAGCATCTTACCAGAAGAAGGGATAGACTAGTGGGGCATATCTTAAGACATCCAGGTATTGGGCTATCAATAATGGAGGGTAATATTGAGGGAGTAAATATTAGGGGGAAGCAAAGCTTAAAATACAGGGTGATTCACGAAGATATGCAGAAACTTTGGGAGCCCATTATACATGTAAAAATAATGAAAAACGTTTATATAAACATGAGTCCGGAAATGCTTCGTTACCGAGTTACGGCTAGCGAAAGATTTCGCCCGGATTTCAGCTCACCAGGTGAAATGAGTTCTTCCTGAAATTCTGGTAAGGTAGATTAAGGGGCGAATTCAATCGTTTGTTATGGCTTTTGACCTGATAAATTGAATAAAACAGGTCCCAGAACTGTAAGTTAAATAGTTTTTGAGAAAACCAGTGTCAAATGCAAAAAATGGAGTGAAAAAAACACGTTTTTTCATCTTAGGTTTTCCGGTTAATTTTACTTTGTACTCTTATGAATAAAAATTCATTTAATTAAACATCTATTCGCTTTCTGTGTTCTTAATTTACACCGGTTTGTTCAGAATAAAATTTTCTACATGTTTTATTCAAAAATTTTAACTGTTTATTGGTGAAATAACAAAGTTATTCTTGCCCAAAGATGAAAAAATGTGTTTTTCACTCCATTTTTTGCATTTGACACTGGTTTTCTTAAAAACTATTTAACTTACAGTTCTGGGACCTGTTTTATTCAATTTATCAGATCAAAAACCATAAACACTTGGTAAAAGGTTGAAGAGAAGGAATAATAGACGTCTTAGAATTTGGAACCCACAAATAGAAACTGCCATAAAGGAAAAGCAAAAGGCCTATCTTGTATTTTTGCAGAAGAAAACGCAAGCAGCTCGAGAATACTATATGCAAAAAAGGAATATTGCGAAGCAAGTTGTGAGAAAGGCTCAACAGGAGTCCTGGGAAAAGTTTATTAATGTTATAGAGAGAGATATTCATGGGCGACAGCAATGCGCGTATAAAATAATGAGGTCTTTGAATAGGAGTGATAAAGACAATGCTGCATTGAGTATGATTTCGGATGATGACTGGATACGGCATTACAAAGACCTCTGGTATTCTGATAATGAAAATGTAAATGTGCCTCAAAATCAAATCCGGAATAATTCAGTGGATTTAATAACAATGGCTGAATTACAACAAGCACTAAAGAGCATTAAAAACAGAAAAGCTGCAGGTTTGGATGGAATTACTGGTGAGCTTTTCAAGTACGGTGGTTTGTTACTAGAATTAAGGGTCTTACACCTGATAAATGAATGCTGGATGAAATGTCAAATTCCGAAAGAGTGGAGTAAAGCAGAAGTAATCTCTCTCTTCAAAAAAGGCAAACGAAATGACTGCAAAAATTATAGAGGTATCAGTCTTTTGAATGCAGGATATAAAATATACTCAAAAATAATCAATTCTAGAGTGAAAAGTATCGCTGAAGCAGTTTTAAATGAGGAGCAGTGTGGGTTCAGAAAAGGTCGTTCATGCACAGACAACATTTTCTCAGTTAAAAGACTGATAGAGAAAAGAAGAGAGTTCAACCTCGAAACGCATATGGCTTTTATTGATTTTGAAAAAGCTTTTGATAGAGTGAATAGAAGTCTTATGTGGAGAATTCTGATGGAAAGAGGATATCCTTTGCATCTTGTAAACGCAATACGATCTCTTTATCACAATACTCAAATAATAGTCAATACAGGTGATAAACGACTAGATGAAATCACGATCAACCAAGGTGTTAGACAAGGGTGTAGTTTATCGCCCACCTTATTTAATATATATGTGGACCACATTTTCCGAAAATGGAAATGTAGAGTAGATTTAGGAATCAATCTTGGTAAAGACGTTTACCTAAATGCACTGTTGTTTGCTGATGATTTGTGTGTGATACAGGAAAACGAAGATAACCTCCAAAAATCTGTGCATATCCTCCACGAAATTTGTAAAGAATATAATCTCAAAATATCAAAGGAGAAAACAAAAATCATGGCTTTTAAAGGAAAGTACCCAATACGATCTAAAATTGTGATAGACAACAAAGTATTGGAGCAAGTGTCTCAATTCACATATCTGGGCTGTGACATAAGTTACAAAGATGAAATGGATGTGGAAAAGAAAATAGGAAAGTTCCAAATGATTTGTGGAAGTATCAGTAGGACATTGACGAAAAAAGCTACCACAAACACAATAATGAAATTCTATAAAACAATGGCAGCTCCAATACTCCTCTATGGTAGTGAATCTTGGGTCACATCAAAAACACTTGAGAGTAAAGTGCAGGCAGCGGAGATGAAATTTCTTCGCAGAACTAAGGGCTGTGACAGGAGAGATCACATCAGGAATGAGGAAATAAGGAGGGAGCTGAACATCTTCTGCCTGAATGAGAGAGTTGCATCGTATCGCCAACAGTGGAAAGAACATGTTGAACGAATGTCAGCCGATAGGCTTCCACTAAAAATTTACAAGTATCAACCGGTAGGCAAAAGAGGTATAGGCAGGCCACGGAAAAGGTGGCAATGATTGTACCATAAAGAAAAAAAAAACAAATGTTATAAGATAGACTTAAATTTATCATTGATAAAATATGAATTACATATTTAATATAGATGTTTTCTAAAATTATTAATATAAGCTGCATGTGAGTCGGAACAGGCCATGGCCTAATCCCTGTTTGAAAGAAGAAGAAGAAGAAAACCATAAGAAATGATTGAATTTGCCCCTTAATCTACCTTACCAGAATTCCAGGAAGACCTCATTTCACCTGGTGAGCTGAAATCCGGGCGAAACTTTCGCTTGCCGTAACTCGGAAACGAATCATTTCCGGACCCATGTTTATACAAAATTGTTTCATTATTTTTACATGTAAAATGAGTTCCTAAAGTTTCTGCATATCTTCGTGAATCACCCTGTATATAAAGCAAATTACAAAAGATGTAGGGTGTTAAATGTAGGCCTATGTAGATGTGAAACGACTTGAGCAAGATAGAGCAGCTTGGAGAACTGCATCAAACCAGTCGAGAAACTACAGACAAAAAAATTACGCATTCTACAATTACCCCACACAGTAAAATACCATAACTGCATCCTGTTTTTTCTCAACTCCATTACATTGATTTGGTAACATAAATTCATAATTGTTTCAGGTTTAAACAAATACAACTATGTTAGCGAACGAAAAAATCAGAAAAGTATTAAAATTGTTAGGATATAACGCGGATAAAAGTTTACCAATACGACCGATTTTTATGATAATATTATCAGTATTAATGTCAATAAACATAATTATATACGTAACAGTACATTGGTATAACGATTCACTCAGAACATTTCGTTTAGTAGGATTGAAAGAGATGAACGTACTTTTATCAATCTCAACATTTTCATTGGAATATGTATTGATGCGAGAAAAAATTGAATCATTGTTAGAAATAATGGACAAAAGTTTTGAAAATTTCCATTTAAATTTAACTAAAAATGAAGAACGTGAAAAAATAATATATAAAAATAAATGGGACCAGAACAGTTCCTTGGATTACACTGGACGTTTATTAATTATAATTGTATTCATTTTAGTATGTTTACCTTTATTAGTTACAATTTATATTGTATACTTTCAACACGTAAATTTAAAAATACAAAATTATTTATTACCAAGTGTCTTTTGGTATCCCAAGAATTATGATATTTTGGGAATGTATATTGTAGCATACATATTACAATCATTGTGTTTGTTGAATGAATTGGGTCATGTATATTGTGCTCTTGGTTCGATTGTTACATCTTTGCAATCTGTCTATATCGATATGCAATTGTTTTGTTTCGATGTAAGACAGATTCATGAGATGAGTTTTCCGAATGATTTTATTTTGCGAGATTATTTGGTGTACCTTATCAAATGCCATCAAAAAATTGTCAGGTGAGATGAATTTCATTTTTTTCATTAGCATTTAAGAACAGAAGAGGTAGAGGTGTAAAAGACATTCCTATCGGTTTCATAATTTTATACACTCGAGTTTGAACCCTTGCATCTCCGAAACGATGAGACGGATTTCAACATACTTTACATCAAAATTTAGCTCATTATATTTTGCGTTGATCTATAATAGTCCTTTGTTTTAATATTGTTTGAAAATTGCCATGTTGGAAGACAAAAAGACTCGGTTGTTTTGCTATAGCAAAGAATTTTATGCGTTTATAGCCGTTGTTGTTGTTTAGGTCAACAGCCGAACGGTTGGTTTGAACCTCTAAAGGTTTTATCAAGTAAAAACAAGGGGTGAGGTGGTTTATTATCACCTTCCTCACTGAGTTGAAAAGTATGCTTATCAGCATGCTAGGCCCTCTGAAAACCACATATTTTCCCCCCTGCAAATGACACTTTCACTTCATTTACCACAGGGTCTGGTTGTATAATGAAATTCTTTACTCTCAGAGGAGACTACTCTCACTAGTGTCTTTTACACCTCTACTTCTTCTCTTTTTAAATAGTTCAGTCATATAATTGGCTGACTATGTGATAAGAAAGAGAACTATTTTTTGTAGCCCTGGAACTAACAAATCCAGTGTAATTAATTTAACACTCCACCTCCCTGTTATGGGCATGTTATAGCCATATAAATTAAGAATTATTTGTCCCACAAGTTTATAAATTTTAACACGAATTTTAGCGAATTTATTTAATTTTAATTTTTATTTATTTAATTTATTTATTATTATCATTTATTTATTATTTTATTTATTTAATTTTAATTTTTAGCGAATTATATTGTTACAGCATGTACGAAATTTCTAATTTGTAAGTTACTTAAACTTTTATTTGTATTAACAATATTCTAAACCTTTGCTATATCGGTAACTGCTAAACCGTTTGGCACGAGCAAATTATCATTCTATTCAACGTAACAAAATTTGTTCAGATGTATTAAAAACATGAAATATTGATTGGCCAATGTTGTGGTAGAATTTTTTATATTTTGAAAAATAGACTGGGCCATGCGTGGGTGGGCGCTACTATTCATGATGTCAGGTTGTGTACGTAACATCCAGTCGAATGTCTACCTGATAATTTGTTATTAAGATTTTTTTGGCATAATTAGTATAAAATATTGTACCATAGTTACTTAAGTCACTAGTTTGCCCTTGTTTGCAACGAGGGGTAAAGGGGGGAAAAGCAACAGTGCGCATGCGCGACTGCTTTAATTTCAGTTCGACAAACATAACAACTTATACTATACCCAGAGCATATGCAATATATCGCGGAACTTTTTGTAGGTTAACTCTACGAATATAACTGTTTGTTACCGTAAACAGAAATGTCGGTTTCTCGAAAACGTGGTCGAACTATTCACAGTGCTGAACGAAATCTATTTTTCAGTGTAATGAGATGCTGTGAAGTTCAAGCTAAATAAAAATTATTTTCCCTGCATCTTAACAAAAGCCATGAGCTAGAGGCTAACTGTGTTGTTTCTCTTTCCACAACTCGAAAAATAAAGGAAAAAATTAAGGACGTGAAGAAGCTATTCTTTAACACTTTTGTTGACACCTGGTGAAAAAAAGAAAACGGTTAGTTAGATACTAGAGAGACTGATAAAGAAAACGCCGGTAAAAGCAATAGCAAAGAAGGCGAATCATATGTAATTACAGTAAATCAAACGTTTCTAGTCATGTAATTAAGCTATAGGCATTATTACAGGTCACATTTATTTCTTATATGGATTATGAAGAAAACATTTTCTCGGAATAAATTACAGCTTACAAAATGTAGTAGAAACTGCACGATAGTGAAATGTACGAGTAGTGTCTCACTGTTGAAGTTTGCAGCACTGTCAAATTGTTACTTCCTTCCTCACAGCCCATCCATACGCAAAACGCAATCTCGTGACTTCAGTATCTATAATCGTCTAACCAACCGGAAACTTATTGTAACCCTTGTGAGACTAAAACACATGCAATTGCATGAAAATTGAAACTAGAAAAATAAAGGTGTTACTCATTACCTACAAAGTAGTTTAAAATAGCCCCAATTTTTGTTCAATTCATAATTTTGCTTGACGAATCTATTCTTTGTCGTGCGAATCATAACTTTAAGACTATTCTTGACAGTTTCTGCAGCTTCTATTTCTTATACAATTCTTAAGATCGTTGTTTGCCCATAACGGGCAGGTGGAGTGTTAAATTAATTGCACTCGATCTGTTGGTTCCAGGGCTACAAAAATTAGTTCTGTTTCTTATCACATAGTCAGCCAATCGTAACTGAACTATTTACAAACAGAAGTGTAAAAGATACTATGTAAAAGACACTAGTCAGAGTTATGTCCTCTAAGACTAATGAATTTCACTATACAGCCAGACCTTGTGGTGAATGAAGTGAAGGTGTCATTTGCAGGGTGGAAAGTACGTGCTTTTTGGAGGGCCTGACATGCTGATAAGGATACTCTTTCAACTCGGTGAGGAAGGCATTGGTAACCCATTTCACTCCTAGTTTTTACTTAGTAAAACTTCTAGAGGTTTAAGCCAGCCTTTCGGCTGTTGACGTAAACAACAAAATATCGTTTTGTAAGTTAATACGTTTTCCCTTCTTATAGAGAAATATTTTGCTTTTTTGAGGAATTTGTAAAAATCAATTTTAGCTTAATGTCGGTTTTAATTAAATTTTTTCTTACAGGAACGTGAAACTGTTAAATGATGGCGTAAATATTGCAGTTACCGTTGGCAACCAATGCATATGTTTCCAATGCTGCATATTTCTCATGTGTGTAGTTGAGGTTGGTATTCCAATGCATTATTTCGAACTCATAAAAGTCTGGTGTGAAATACTCATACAACTTTCTCTTGCCAATGTAAATAATGAAAAACTTAACGTACGAATAAGCTTGATTAAACAAATACACTGGAGCGTCAATTATCCGAAAGTCAGTCATCCGAACCGTCAATTATCCGAACCACCATCGATAGAAAAAAATACATACGAGGTGTGGCTATTAAATAAAGAGACTGACGTTGTAAAAAATTTTATTTTAATTTTATACATAATCACTTATTGTCACCTTCAATATACACTCCTTCTCTATCCCTACAACGCTCCATGCGAATTTTACATTGTTGGAAACAGTGCTGGAATTCATCTTCTGTCAGCTCCTTCAGAACACGTGCCGCTTTCTCTTTTACAGCTTCCACAGACTCAAACCCAGTTGTTCCTTTTAATGCAGATTTCACCTTAGAGAACAGGTAGAAGATAATAACATTTGATGAAAAGTGGTTTTTTACTTAAGATCCGGAAATGAAGCGCCAATCCATGCACTGGAAGAGCCGAACTTCACCGAGAGCCAAAAAAGCTCGAATGAGCAAGTCAAAAATGTAAACCAATGATGATTGTTTTTTTGATATCCA
Source organism: Catonia carolina (assembly GCA_035578175.1). Lineage (NCBI taxonomy): Eukaryota > Metazoa > Arthropoda > Insecta > Hemiptera > Achilidae > Catonia > Catonia carolina. The sequence continues at coordinate 6,381,181 of JAQMRL010000014.1, read as the reverse complement.
TGGGATTGTGTACCTTCATTGGGTTCCTGAAGGTCAAACAATTAATCAGTATTACTACCTTGAGGTACTTTCTAAACTACGTCAAAGAGTAAGGAAAAACGTTCCGAAATTTGGAAGGACAAATCATGGGTTCTCCACCAAGACAATGCGCCAGCTCATTCCGCGTTAACTGTCAAGAGGTTCCTAGCCATCTACAGCATCTCAGTGTTAGAACATCCACCTTATTCACCAGATCTTGCAACATGTGACTTATACCTGTTCGCTAAGGCGAAATCTCCATTAAAAAAGATAAGATTTGAGTCTATGGAAGTTGTAAAAGAGAAAGCAGCACGTGTCCTAACGGAGCTGACAGAAGATGACTTCCAGCACTGTTTCCAACTATGGAAAATTTGCATGGAGCATTGTAGAGATAGAAAAGGAGTGTATATTAAAGGTGACAATAGGTGATTACGAAAAAATATAAATAAAAGTTTTTACAATGTCAGTCTCGTTATTTAATAGCCACACCTCGTTTTTACTATTAAAATACAGACATTACGGATTCCGGGTTCGATTCCCGATCAGGTCTGGCATATTTTCATCACTCATCTTCATGTATCATTCTTCTCACCGTCTGCATTAGCAGCAATTTGCAAAACAGTCAGACGTAAAAAAATTAATAATCTATCAAACATGTAGGTTATATATACAGGTATTAATATTACATTGTTACGGTACAGTGTATAAAATTACAATATTTAGCGTGTTTGATTATCCGAAGTATGTGATTATCAGACCGCTCTGGTCCCAATTAGTTCGGGTAACTGACGCTCCACTGTAGCTTATTTGAAATAAAAAAATCCCTTTCATAAGACGAAGCGTCTTATGCTTGGTGGTAATTTTTAAAAAGGCTTACCTGTGACTTATGGCAAAAACCATAAGTGATTTCTGTATTCGATAACTCTTCAATAGTTATCGAATGACAGTATTTTTGTTTCCAAATTCTGACTTTGATTTCTAGACTTCCGGTTTTGGGCCACTTTTAGTTGAAACCAGAACTTCAAACACTCCTTTTTTGTATCAACTCTTTAAGAAGAATCAAATGACAGTATTTTTGTTTCCAAATTCCGATTTAAATTTCTTGTATGTAGTTAAGGTTAGTATTCCAATACATTTTATTTCGAACGCATAAAAGTCTGGTGTGAAATACTCATACAACTTTCTCTTGCCAAAGTAAATAATAAAAAACGTACGTTTAAGCCTGAGTAAACAATTATTTGAGATAAAAAAATCCCTTTCATGAGTCGACGCGTCTTGGTGGCAATTTTTAAAAAGGCTAACCTTTGACTTATGGCAAAAACTAGGCAAGAACTTAGACTTTGATTTCTAGACTTCCGGTTTTGGGCCACTTTCGGTTAAAACCAGAACTTTAAACACCATTTTTCCTGTATCTACTCTTTAAGAAGAATCGAATGACAGTATTTTTGTTTCCAAATTCCGATTTTAATTTCTTGACTTCTTGTTTCGGACCACTTCCGGTCAAAACCGAAACTTCAACTCAAATAAAGGCCCAATATTTTTTTTTACAGTTTACGAATCCGAAATGTCTTTGTTGTTATCTTTTTTAGTTTCTGATTTTGATTGTTTTACTTCCGGTTTTGGGTAACTTCTAGTTGAAACCGGAACTTTAAACCCAATATAGACCCACTAACTTTTGTGTAGATTATAAATCCGGAAACCGTTTGTTGTTATCTTTTGTAGTTTCTGACATCTGGTTGTGACGGACGTACGGACAAAACAAAATAATAGATGACAATTCAAAAATTTTCCAACAGGAAACATAACCGATTTTTAATCATGATTGGATGACGCTGAATAAAAATCAACTTCTGTTGGGCTTTGATTTTGATGAGCAAAATATGAAAAATCACTAATTGACGCTACACTAAGAGCTTTGCAATTTTTATAATTTTGATTTTATACAATTTTTCTATAAAATGATTATTAATGCCTCTATTTAAAAAAAAACCGTTCATGATGGTTCCCACCTCCCAACCGAATTGCTCTTTACCCCCATTTTTTTACAGTAGAAAAAAATGTAGTATACGAGGCAATTTTAATCAAAATCGTAGAATTAAGAAAAGTGATACATTGCAAGTAAAACTGGTACTTCCGTTCAGGCCTCTTTGTATTACTAACTGATGTTCCAAGTTTTAATTTCGTACGATTTTATTCAATTTTGAGTTTTTTGTTCACATCATATATATACACGCACATACACATACACCAATCGATAAAAACATGTTTTCTTTAGGCTCAGGGAACATGAAAACGTGTATTCATGGCGAAAAATCGATTGCGCACAGAAGTTAATTTACCTAAGTTATTTAAAAGCTTTTATCAGAGTATTCAATTCATCGAGGTAGGAAATCTAGAAACTAAGCATCTATACGTATTTCTTTACCTAAAGAGATTTCTGAAACAGATTTTTAGGAAGTTCAATAGAGTCGATGAAATTTGTTTCATCTAAGTTCAAAATTACCTTTTACCAAAAAACATTTATGTAAATTTTTTATCATTCTTAATTGACAAATTATTAATTTTCTTGTTACAGATTGATAATCAGTTTGCAAAATTTGCATACGCTGCTGTGATTTTGTCGGAATGCTCCATTATTTTCATCTACTGTCATTACGGCCAGAAGATCATGAATGGGGTAATACTTATGTTTAATATTCAGGGTGAAATTAATTCATTTATTGCTTTTCTTATATTTCATTCCAGATTATTTTAGTTTTTCTAAGCGTCAGTTTATGAATACAGTAATGCTTATTTACAAAATTACAGTCCATTGGGGAGTTAAGGTTGGTGGAGAAGAAGAGAAGAAACTGAAGTAGAGCAGGAAGAAAGTGAGAAGAAGAAGAAAAAGAAGAAAAAGAAGGAGGAGGAGGAGGAGGAGGAGAGAGAAGAAAAAGATAACAACAGAAAACGCCAGACTGCATCATTGTCCCGTGCGTCTGCATACGAGTACCCTTTTTGACCTTACTATACATAAATTGAACCTGTGTGAGTAACCCAATCATTTGTTTGTTTTCCTGTTGTGTTAGGATGCAGAGATAAGAAAGTGTTTGGCGCATTCTGATTGGGTGGACAAACCAGAATGGTTTAAAAAGATGTTGTTGACCATGATGTCAAAAGCTAACAAGCCTTTACAAATTAAACCATTTGGACTTTACGTCTTAAATCTCAACAACTTTACCAATGTAAGTACAATTTTACATACCTAACTTTCAAAACATACACTTAATTATGTATTTTCGCCGACCGGGACCGATGACAGGTGGTAAAACCTCGCCTTGCAAAATGGGTGGCCCTAAAAAGGGCCGTTGATTCGGTTGAGGGTCCTGAAGAGGACTATTGTTATTAGCGGTTTGCGTAGTGTTGGTGGTGGCCCTAAAAAGGGCCGTTGTAGGTGGTCGGACGCGTCGAGCCGGTGTGTGCCGCGCGGTGTCCGAAGGGTGACGGCTCGGCTACCGGGTTTAGGCCTAGTTTTACCTCAGCGGCAGTTGGGTTCTCACTGCAGCGTGACTGCGGTGGCCCCCAGAGCCTCGTAATGTTGGGTCGGTGTAGGCCGTCGGCCGATAGCGCAGCCGAGGCGGTTCCCTCCGGGCCTGCGCTGGACACACTTTTCACCGTGGTGCCAGCGGGCACGCATGGGCTTCCTTCGGCTGACCGGTGCGGGAATGTGACGTCCGCCACCGTTAGCGTCGACCAGGGATGGGTGTGTTCGGTCTCGGCTGGGCTATTCTTCTTCCTTGCTTGGTGTTCTTTCCTGGTCGGGGGCTGGATGGTGAATGCCTGTCACGGTTGAGGGCAGCTGTTTAAATAACCTTCCGATGAATCCACTTCATGTTGGAGGGGAGGCACTGCTTGCTGCACGTCGGAAAAGCTCCCCGCGGCTGGCTCCGGGACCGGCTATAGGCGCCGGTATTTGTGTAGCAGTCGGCGACAGTATATAAGTAAAATTCATACATCACAAAATTTCCAATCGTTATATGGAAAAATTAAAAATCACGAGGTACCTAATTTAACATTTTTGTACACTATGATTAATTTACCTGATAATAAGTTGATTTTTTCGGATGATATGGTGAATTCGGGAGAGAAAGTAGGATGTGCCAATTCAGCTGGATGCTTTGAATGAAATTATGAAGAGTTTTGGACTTCAAATAAGTAAAGAGAAGAGTGAAGTAAAGGTTTTTGGAAGGGACGTGGTATCGAGTGGACAATTAGACTAGAAGGAGAGGCATTAAGTTGGTTGACAAATTTTAAATATCTAAGGAGTGAGATTTCAGAAGACGGAAAGATAGATGGTGAGATAACAAAGAATTTGCAAAAAGGAGGAAATATACGCCAAGCGGTAAAACACTTGGTATGGGAGAAAAAGATACTAGTGAAGGGAAAATTAATGATGTATACATTGTATTATGCACCAGTAGTGCTATAAGAAGCGGAAACGTGAAAATGAATGAGAGGAATTGAAAAAGGTTGCAGGCAGGGGAGAAGAAGTTCTTAAAAGCAATAAAGGGTAGGACAAGGAGAGATAGAATAAAGAATACCGAGATTAGAGTGGAGCTGAATGTAAAATGTATGAAGGAGAGGGTGGAGAAAATGAGGATAAGATGGTGTGGCAATGGGAAGAAATTGGGGGAGGAAAGATTACCTAGAAAGAAGGTTGGAAGGAATTAGATCAAGAGGGCGACCAAGAAAGAGATGGAATGACGAAGTTAAGAGGATTGTGGAGTGACGGGGATACAATTGGGAAAGAGTAGTGGAGGAGAAATGGTGGAAAGACAGAAGAAGACGGAGTGACGAGATGGACACCCAGACCCGGCGGTAGCTGGAATGGGCACTGGATATGTATAATTACGTACTTTACAGAAGAGCTCGGTTAGTCTTTTGTTGGCAGTTCAACACAAGTGTAACAGTGTCGTTCCTTTTTCCATTCCGCTGAACCAAATTATTGTACAAATGCCGTGTTTTCTAGCGAACATAAACAAAACTGAGGAGGAATCGAATGACACTATTTTTATAAATTATTCCGACTTTGATTTCTTGTTTTCAGTTTCAGTTTTGAGCCACTTCTTGTCGAAACCGGAGTTCAAACCCAATGATTTCTGTATCTACTCTTTAAGATGAATCAAATGACACTATTTTTACTTTCTCTTGCCTATATGAATGGGAGGAAAGTATTGTTTTCATGTCGATTTTTAGAAATCAAGTTTTCACCGGATCTACACGTTTTCATACCCCCTGAACCCAAAAAAATGTTTTTAGCGATTGGTCTGGGTGTATGTGTGTGTGAACAAAATATCTCAAGAACGGAACATCGTACGAACTTGAAACTTGAAACTTACGTTAGAACTTACTTACTACCGGACCCGACACGAACATTTTCATCAAAATCGGTTAACCGGAAGTAGTAGTTATTCGTGTAACTTTTCAATTTTTGCGATTTTCCCAAAAACGGCTTCTACGATATTTTTTAAAATCAACTGATTTACTATATATTTTTTACGCTCTACAAGATAGGGTAGCCGCCATGTCTGCCGAAATTCTTGGGGAAGCTGTTTTCTCGTAAAAAACTTTTTTTTGAGTTTGCGGCTTCAACGTGCATTTCAGCGCAAAAATATACATAATAAAAGTTGTAGATAATTTAATATCCTACAACTTTTATTTCAAACATTTTTTTGTGTAACGCTTAGTTTAGCGGTTTATTAATTAGCGATTTTCTGTTTTTTTTTTCACGAAAGTGTAAAAAAAATAGTTTTTTAAGACTTCAGCCTTAGTATGCATTTTACGACAAAAGTGTATTATAATGAAATTTATAGAAAATTAAAATATCTACAACTTTTATTTCGAGCATTTTTCTCTAAAAAGCCTAGTTTAGCGTGAAAGAGTGATTTTCCGTATTTTAAACCAAACTAAGGTTGATTTTCATTTTGCGTCTTTCACTCATGATTAAAATTAGGTTATGTTTATTGAGGTTAGTTTTTTGTTTATTTCTAATGTTTTATTACTAATATTAGGTTATATTGTTCATTATTTGCATTGGCAATAGAAAGTTATGTGAATATTTCACAGCAGATATTTGTTTCGAAATTCCGACTTTGTTTTCTTCAGATCCGGTTTTGGACCACTTCCGGTGAAAACCGAAACTTGAAACTCTATCCAGGCCCACTAACGTTTTGTGTATGTGTAGATTATAAATCCGTAAACTGTTTGTTGCTATCTCTTATAGTTTCTGACATCTGGGTATGACGGACGGACGGACAAAACAAACTGATATGACAATTTTTTAAAATCTGGTGTGAAACGCACAATTTTGTCTTACCAATGCAAATAATTAACAATGTAGCATTAGTGAGAAAACATTAGAAATAAACAAAAAACTAATCGCAATAAACATAACCTAATTTTAATCATGAGTGAAAGACCCAAACTGAATATCAACCTCAGTTTGGCTTAAAAAAAGGAAAATCACTCTTTCACGCTAAACTAGGCTCTGTAGAGAAAAATTCTATAATTAAAAGTTGTAGATCTTGTAATTTCCTATAAATTTGACTATATACACTTTTGTCGTAAAATGCATATTAAAGCTGAAATCTTAAAAAAATGGTTTTTTACGTTTACGTGAAAAAACAGAAAATAGCTAGTTACCGCTAAACTAAGCGTTATACATAAAACTGTTTGAAATAAAAATTGTAGAATTTTAAATTCTCTACAATTTCTATTATGTACATTTCTGCGCTAAAATGCATATTGAAGCCGCAATTTTGAAAAAACATGTTTTTTTACGAGAAAACAGCTTTCCCAAGAATTTTAGCAGACATGGCACCTACTCTATCTTGTAGAGCATAAAAAATTTAGTAAATGAGGAACCGTTTTTGAGAAATTTTAGGAACCGTTGTTCCTAAAATTGTAGGAACCGTTTTTGAGAAAATCGCAAAAAAGTGAAAAATGACACGATTAAACCACTAATTCCGGTTGACCGATTTTGATGAAAATGTTCGTGTCTGGTCCGCTAGTAGTATCTAACTTAAAATGCAAGTTTTAACTTCGTGCAATGTTCCGTTCTTGAGATATTTTGTTCAGAAACACACAGACCAATCACTAAAACATGTTTTTTTGGGTTCAGGGGGTCGGAAAACATGTAGATCCGGTAAAAACTTGATTTCGAAAAATTGACATGAAAACAATACTATAGAGCCACGTGCAAAGCATTAGTTTTTTAAACTTTGTGTTTGTTTATTAATGGCCTATTTTACATCATTCTCTTCAGAATTGAAATCTCTACACGTTTTACTAAATAAATTTACACATTCATTAGCCATTTAACACAGTTATTCTTCTTCAAACCTAAAAAACGTATTTTTATGCACAGATTTGTCCGTTTTTCATTGGATAATTACAAAAACTACTGGAGATATGGTTCTGAAACTTATTTTATTCAATTTTTCGGGTCGATATACATAAGAAACCATCAAATCTACTCATAAAATTGGGTTCCTAGACCTCTAGGATGACTTTATTAAGGCGTATGTTCTGAACCCAGGGCGAAATATTTCGCTAGCCGTAACTTGCTAACGAAGCGTTTCCGGACCCATGATTATATGTAAACTTTTTTCATTATTTTGATGAGAGGAAACCACCTTAGAAGTTAGTCGGGTTACTTGTGAGACACCCTGTATACCTACATAATTATAGGCAAGTGAAAGTAAAAATTTTCACCAAAAAGGTAAAGGTACTGCTAGTTACTCTATGATATTGATTGCCATTTAATAAATTTTATTTATTTTTTTTGTCTATTTTGGATTGTTGACAGGTGATGAATGCAGCTTATTCATATTTCAACATGTTGAGGACGTTTCAATAAAATTTTGTAAATAATTAATAATAATAAATGTAATAAATAATAATAAAGTTTTCTAAATGTTTCAATAATATTTCAGTAATGTTTTTTAATGTCCTTTATATATTATTTTTTCTTTCTTTGTCTATACGAATGTGTTTAGGTCATCAGCCGAAAAGCTGGTTTGAACCTCTAGAGGTTTTACTAAGTAAAACGAGGAGTGAGGTGGTTTACCATTGCCTTCCTCACTGATTGGAAAAGTACACTTATCAGCATGCCAGGCCCTCTGAAAAGCACATATTTTCCACTCTGCAAATGACACATTCACTTCATTCACCACAGGGTCTGGCTGTATAATGAAATTCATTACTTTCAGAGGAGATAACTTTGATTAGTGTCTTTTACACCTCTACCTCTTCTGTTCTTAAATGATTCAGTCATTTAATTAGCTGATCATGTGATAAGAAACAGAACTATTTATTTTAGCCCTGCAACTAACAGATGGGGTGTAAATAATTTGACACTCCACCTGTCTGTTATGGGCAGTACGAATATACTACACCTATATATATATACGAATATACCTATACGAATATACTACCAAATGAATATGTACGAATATACCTATACGAATATACTACCTAAAATACCCGTTCTTCGAACGGTTTTTTTAGTGCTGTGTTTCTCTGTGCTGTTGGTGTGCAGAGTTCGATTCCTATCAGGTCTGATATTCTTTAATCATTAATTTTGTTATCTACCTCCATTCAACGTCAGAATAATTATAATTAATTTTTCATATTACAATTTATAGATGTTCGTACTAAGGGGAGCGTGGAATGAAAAAATAAAAAATAATCGTTTTTTGTTTTTCCGTTGAAAATATCGTTTAAAATGTGCGCTTTAAAACGGCGTTAGAATCATGTTGCTATGCCAACTAGAACATATTTTTTTAATTTTTGTGATTTTTATGTTTAAGCTGATTTTTGCCATCTGTCACGAAATTTTACAAAATAATTTTCCCTTTCGATTAATATTTTACTGTGATTTATTATACTATTTTTTCACACTGCCGTCTCTCATTTATTTATTCATAGGTTAGCAGTATAACCTAATAGTTTATAACCTGCACTATTTTTGTTATGGTCTGTCTTTGTTTACACTCGTGTTTTTGGTACTCAAACTTTAAACGCGAATAACTCAAAACGTCATTTTTAGAACTTAGTGTACCTTTTTCTCAGCTTCCACAGAAAGTACAAGGCTGAAATTTTTATGAAGTATGTAAATCGACCAGTTCTATTGATTGAATGTGTCTTTTTTAAAATATTGAAAATTGTTGGAAAAAAAAGCTTTTTCGGTGATTTTTCGATGAAAAAGGTCTCTTTTTAAAAAAAATTGTGAAAATCAAAATTCTTATAGATACTGAAGTCACGAGAATGCCTTTTGAGTATGTTTTGGCTGTGAGAAAGTGAACAATTTACAGTGCCGCCAACTTCAACAGTGAGACACTACTCGTACATTTCACTACCGTGCAGTTTCTACTACATTTTGTAAGCTGTAATTTATTCCGAGAAAATGTTTTCTTCATAAACCTTATAAGAAATAAATGTGACCTGTAATATTGCCTATAGCTTAATTACATGACTAGAAATGTTTGATTTACCCTAATTACGAATGAATCACCTTCATTACTATTGCTTTCACCGGCGTTTTCATTATCAGTCTATCTAGTATCTACCTAACCGTTTTCTTTTTTTTACCAGGTGTCAACAAAAGTGTTAAAGAATAGCTTCTTCACGTCCTTAATTTTTTTCCTTTATTTTTCGAATTGTGGAAAGAGAAACAACACAGTTAGCCGCTCGCTTACGGCTTTTGTTAAGAGGCACGGAAAGGCATTCTTGTTTACCTTCAACTTCATAACATTTTATTACATTGCATATTAGATTTCGTTTAGCACTGTGAATAGTTCGACCACGTTTTCGAGAAACCGACATTTCTGTTTACGGTAACAAACAGTCAGGGCTATATTCGTAGAGTTAACCTACAAAAGGTTCCGCGATATATTGCATATGCTCTGGCTATAGCATAAGTTGTTATGTTTGTCGTACTGAAATTAAAGCAGTCGCGCATGCACTCTGTTGCTTTTCCCCCTTTACCCCTCGTTGCAAACAAGGGCTAACTCGTGACTCAAGTGACTATATCAGAATTAAATGCTAAACACTATAATTATTTTCCAAAGAGTGGCCTTTCATATAAAAAAAATTGTAGCTCTAGCTGTAGTGGTTGTTTAGAAAAAGGTACAGACATTAACATCGCTTAGGATTGTGTGACCTTCTCGGCCCATAAAACCCAGCCGCAAGAAATCGGTAGGTAAGAAAGCCACACAAAACAAATTAAAAGAAAATAAAATATTCAAGTATATTTAAAAAAAAATTTCAGGTATAAGATTTCAGGTATAAGACAATTTAGGCCAAAGGTAGTAAATATAAAATTAACCAAAATGAATTACATAAGATCACCCAAAAAAAACCTATTAGGTATGTACATTAAATAAATACATTAGTGTGCAACTACAAATCAAATTTACAACCTTTTGTTTTTCCCAAAAAAATATAATAAAATATAACAATTAATGTGCAAAATACATTATGGTTGGAGCTACAAATATCAAATTTACAACCTTTTGTTTTTCAAAAAAAGTAATAAAATATAACAATTAATGCGCAAAATACATTATGGTTGGCCAACCGAAAACAGTTTTATTTTAAGTAAGTTTTTTATATATAAATATATATATCAAAATACGTACAATGTAATTTTCATTAAAAAAATTTACCAAAAGAGTTGCTCAAAAAAAAACAAAATTTACATCAAAACAACCTTTAAAACGGAATGCATAGTTATGAATAATAAAAAAAATTTACAGTAACCGTAATGTACATAATCACATCTTTTAATAGATCATTGAAAGGTGAATACAGATAAATGTTCAATATAAATAAAAAAAAGGTGATTAGATCTGAATTGACTGTAGAAAAAAAAATAAAAAAAACTTCAAGTAGGTGAGACTTCTTTAAGCTTGACGAGACAAAATTCCTCCAAAAGATTAATAATAGGAACAAGTACTTACAGTTGAAATCCACTTAAGCAAAAATTCTTGGATACGTACAAAAATCCAGTGGTATCCCCACAATCCCACAGTCGGTCACCTAACTTCATGATACTTGACTATTATTTAATCAGGCTTGGAAACGCAAGTAGTAATTTAAGAAAAGGTATTCAGCAAACATCGATTTTGGAAATTTCATCCACAGATATCTCGAGACTCGAAAATATGTAATAAAAGTTCAATCCGATAAGGGTAAACGAAGACCGATGTAACACAAAGGCATTACTTTTATTAAAAAGCAATAAAAATATAAAATTTCACCACATAAAAACTTGAAGAAAAAATTAACGCACAGTTCACGACCGATCACGTTAACCAACAGACTAGTTCAGACCATCCTATAAGGAAAAACGACATTAATTCAATTACAGAAAAGGTACAATGATAAAACCGCCAGATCGCATCAGCTTACGGTAATTAAAATAAAAGTGAATCGAAGTGAATAGATAGAATAACCGAGATAAAAATAGGCCTGCGACCGTAACGTAGTTACAGGATAGGGATCCACACTCCCTTTACCTCAGTCACCTGTCGAGACGCTAACCGTAGCTTACGTTCATCAATAGACTCGGGCTTGCGAAATTGCGGGTGTATTCCCCTGTCAGCTTCAAAATTCTGACAGTAAAAGAACTAACCGCGTCCTTCTGTAGTTAATTTCACCAAAGACTAGATGACCATTCAAACCGGGGGCACGTCCCAGACCACACAGAGCGTGCCCATAGAACTGCAGTTTAGCTACCCTATCCTTGCCTGCTTTCGAGGTAACGGGCGCTGGCTGTAGCACCTCCGTGTGCTATTCGTAGTACACGGTTGTGCGCAGAACATCCATGTGTGGTAGAGCCACGTGCAAAGCATTAGCTGCGTAACGAGCTCGACGGTGATTCGTCCAACGTTTACACGAGTACTGAGGGGAGTGGGGCGCCTTGCGGACGTGACCGCACCCACTCATTTGGGTTGGCCTCTCAGGGGTTGTGGGTTCCTAGGTAGCGCTTCGGAGCCACTAGGCTGCTTAAATTCCTCCGGAATGGGCGTAGCTGGCCGAGAGGTGTACAGATAAATACGCGTGACCATCCAAACCAATTAGCCCGTGATCTAGCTACAAGGAACTTCTTAACTCTGCGACGCGACGTCTAAAGCGCAATGGAGTAGAGACCTCTTGGTCTGAATAACGGACAACATCCGTGTTGTAATCGGAGACTGTACCATTGGGTACCTGTTGTCCTTATAAAATTTCCCACCGCCATTTAAATATCATTACTCGTATACGAAAATTGCGCAGCTCAATGTACAGTACCGTAATCAAAATTAAAGACACAAAAATTTAAAGAAGGATAATGTCTATTTTATATTGTAAAACTTTTTTTAAAATACAACACATTCAGAGAAATCTATACATTTATTTATTGTATACCTCATTATCTTAAAAGAAAGTGGCGTATCTTAGCTAAAAAATTAACATATTTTTACAAAATTAGTCTTCAACTCATACAAATTAACACTACTTTGGTTAATATTAAGCGTAATTTTTAATGCATTGAATTTGGCTGTAGTAATGATGTGGTAAAATTTTCGTGAATATTTTTATTAAAAGTATTCGTCAGACTGAGGTCGTAATAACTACACGCCGTACAATTTACAAATCGTTTGCGTGTAATCTCAAATAGGAAAAACTAAAAAAAAAAGATTTCAATATTAAAAAATGTTACACAAATTTTAATTTTAAAATAGTATTCGTATATGTTATTAGTATTAACTGAAGTAAATGAATATGACTATTGTTGGAATTTATTAAAGTAATCTATAAAGTGCACATTGAATTTTTGTGCTATGTTGTACTGAAGAGTTCCTAAATATTTTAATTTATGAGTAGTCTATTTATCAGGTTCAGGTCATAACAGTTGTAAATATCGGAAATACACAAATTAATTTTAACAATTTTTTAATATTCTAATTTTTTTATTAACACTTATGTGTTTAAGTTGTATTAGTGTTGTTGTATTATTAATGTGATGTTTACATTGGAATTTTATCCTTTTGTGTTCTCAAATTTTCCTGATTATTTTAATTAAAAGTATTCACGAGTGTCAGGTCGTGACAGTGGTCAACATTGGAAAAACTTAAAATTTCAATTTAAAAAATTGACATAATTTTGTTATTAGTAGCTTTATTCTACTACGTCAAAACTTTAGTTTAATTAAAACGTTAGAAAAATGAAAATAAAATGTTTAATTCATGAATTTTTAAATAATATATGTAATATTTATATTACATTATTATATTACTACTTTATATTATACATCGGTGAAATAACATTCAATTATATTAATATCTTGTATTGATATGCAGAATGTATTTTATAAGTTACAACATTTGGCGGGTTTTTTTTACCGCTGCTTCATAAGACATTGACAACATTTTTGAACCAACAGTTTAAACTGTATGTTTCTAACTTTATTCGTCAAAAATAGGGTTTAAAACCTAATACCAAGCAAAAAATGTCGTAAAAGTAAGTGATATTAACAAAAGCTAAATACCACTCGCGCGCATTGATCACGATTTCTTCAAACTACAAGACCACTAATACAAAATTTGGTACAAAGAGACTTCTCACCCCAGAAAGGGGCACAAAGAAACCTTGTGCAAAAATTTTAACTTAAGGGGGTTTCGTAGAGTGATAAACTTTATGTGTGACAATATTTTTCCACCGATTTACATTAAACTGTACTTACCTTTTAATTTCCTATAAATTTGATTATATACAAAATGCTTTTGTCGCAAAATGCATATTAAGGCTGAAATCGTAAAACAATCTATTTTTTATACGTTTTCGTGAGAAAAAAAACAGAAAATCGCTAATTACCGCTAAACTAAGCGTTACACAAAGAAATGTTTGAAATAAAAGTTTAAGGATTTTAAATTTTCTACAGCTTTTTCTCCATTTGTGCACTAAAATGAATATTAAAGCCGCAATCTTAAAAAACAATTTTTTAACGAGCAAAATACCTTCCGAAGAATTTCAGCAGACATGGCGTCTACGCTAACTTGTAGAACATAAAAAATGTAGTAAATTTGACGATTTTTAAAATAAATCGTAGGAGCCGTTTTTGAGAAAATAGTAAAAGAGGTCAAAAAATGATGCGAATAAACTACTACTTCCGTTTGACCGATTTTGATGAAAAATTCGTGTTGGGTCCTCTAGTAGTACCTAAGTTAAGTTTTAGGTTCGTGCGATGTTCCGTTATTGAGATATTCTGCCCACACGCACGCACAGACCCATGCACACGCGCTCGCGCGCGCGAAAACACACACACACACACACACACACACACACACACAGGTCAATCGCTATAAACATGTTTTTGGGTTCAGGGGGTCTGAAAACGTGTAGATACGGTGAAAACTCGATTTCGAAAAATAGACATGAAAACAATACTTTCCTTCCTATACGTATATTTATATAGGCAAGAGAAAGTAAAAAAAAACAATTGGAAATGAACATAAAAATTTTATTATAGAATTTTTATTTTCTACCTGAAATAAAAAATCCTATAAAAAATTCTTTTTTCTGTTTACATTAAGACTATCAGGAAATAAAAGGCGTCTATCTTAAAATAGAAGAATAGATGAAAATAATTTTTTATATATTATATTCATTCGTATCGGATCAAAAAAACCGTTGCGTGTTAGTCAAGGTATTAAAAAATTCATTTTCAAAATATAAAAAATTATTGATTTTGAAAATATAAAATGGGTTTTCCATAATTATTAGTTAATATATCATATAGTAGTTTTCATATGAAGGTAGTGGTTAAAAAGATTCTATACAATACAGTTGAACGGTGTAAGATTTTTTGAGTTTTTACTGATATATACTATACAATTGATATACATTTCTCGTAAAGTTTATCGATGTTTATGATACATAATATTAAAAGAACTGATTTCATCCGAAGCATTATTAAAAGTATAAAAAAACTTTTGTTCTCCCAATTTAGGAATATTAAAATTATTTTTAAATTAATTTATTGAATACAATTTTGTACAGAAATATTTTGTGATAAGATGTTCAATAGTTTTTTGTAATATTGTATGATTTTTTTTGACTTCTGTTTAATTGAATACAAAAAGAATTGTGATGGAGATGGATGTTTAACAAATAACCAAGATGACTTGAAAATGTACGAGATCATCTATTAGTCTTTCTCCGATAATGAATTTATAACAACAAATATTAGATTTCTTTATTCTATCAGATAATATTTGTTATATTAATTAATTAAATTAAATTAATAATTTGGTTTTATTAATTAATAAAAAGACTTCCTTAACTTATAACAATATTATTTATTGAAAAAATTAATAATTACAATTAATTATTAAACTCATAACAAATTACAATCAAGTTACTTTTCTTTGACTATTGCTTTTTTACTAAAGAAAACTATTTTTCTAATAAGATTTTTTTGCATATGTCATCCTTTTTCTCAAAAACTGCTGACACTTTAGATTCCAAACTTTTATTCAATTTTTTAAGTGATTTTTCATATAAATCCACCATATTTATCGTAAAACGTAGCCCCCCCCCCAAAATTTAGAATCACTGTATTTCACCAGGGGAACTGAAATCGGGGCGAAATTTTTCGTTAGATTTAGTTTTATTTGAACTTTTTACTTTCTCTTGCCTATATGAATACATAGGAAGAAAAGTATTGTTTCATGTCAATTTTTCACCGGATCTACACGTTTTCAGACTCCCTAAACCCAAAAAACATTATTTAGCGATTTGTCTGTGTGTGTGCGCGCGCGCACACACGCTCACGCGCGCGTGTCTGAACAAAATATCTTGAGAATGGAACATTGCACGAAGTTGAAACTTGAAACTTTTAAGTTAGACACTACTAGAGGACCCGACACGAACATTTTCATCAAAATCGGTTAACCGTAAGTAGGTTATTCGTGTAATTTTTCAACTTTTTGCGATTTTCTCAAAAACGGCTCCTAATTTTTTTTTAAATTGCCTCATTTACTACATTTTTTATGCTCTACAAGATAGGGTAGGCGCCATGTCTGCTGAAATTCTTGGAGAGGCTGTTCTCTCGTAAAAACAAGGTTTATGTAAGGTTGCAGCCTTAATATGCATTTTTGCGCAAAAGTGTATACAATACAAGTTATAGATAATATTTACAAATCTACAACTTTTATTTCAAACAGGTTTTTGTATAACGCTTACTTACTTTAGCGGTAATTAGTGATTTTCTGTTTTTTTTTCATGAAAATCTGTAAAAAAC
This sequence comes from Catonia carolina, assembly GCA_035578175.1. Lineage (NCBI taxonomy): Eukaryota > Metazoa > Arthropoda > Insecta > Hemiptera > Achilidae > Catonia > Catonia carolina. The sequence continues at coordinate 6,364,836 of JAQMRL010000014.1, read as the reverse complement.
AGATTTTTTAAGATTTCGGCCGTAGTATCTATTTTACGACAAAAATGCATTTCATAAAATTTATAGAAAATTGAACGATCTACAACTTTTATTTCAAGCATTTTTCTGTAAAGAGCCTATTTTAGCGTCAAAAAGTGATTTTCCGTATTATTAAGCCAAACAAAGGTTGGTTTTCAATTTGTGTCATTCACTCAAGATTAAAATTAGGTTAATATTTTGCTGTTTATTTCTAATGTTAGGTTATATTGTTTATTATTCGCATTGGCAAGAAAAAGTCGTGTAAGTGTTTCACACCAGAATTTTTTCTTATATTTAATTCTATAATCATGTATAATACGTTGGATAAATTCGAATTGGCACAAGCAGCTTCGGTGTTGCACTCTTTGCCCCTCGCTATGCAACGACGGTATAGTCACAAAAGTACACAATCACTACTGTAGTGTGAGACTCACGCTCGGTCACTACGCTTTGTTTTCACTTTTGTTATTAATAATCTGTCAGATATAATAATGTAACTAATTTGTTTTCATTTAGGATTTTCTGTTCATTATTATATTCAGACCAATTTGTTTAGTTAGTTGCGTGCTTCTGTAAAGTATAGTTTAGTGAGTTTTTGCAGTTTAGTTCTTGTAATTTATAATTTACATTTTTACTGGGACTAATTAAATACATATTTTAAAATGAAATAATTATTTGTACGTTTGTAAATTGAAATAACGTTGTAGGCATTTGTTTACATTAAAATTTGTAGACCTTGTTGAAAGAATAGGTTATGGATATACTTTATGCGGAACTGTGTGTACACGTAGAGCAAGAGTTGTGCCAGTTCGAATTGTCCACAGTATACAAAATTATTTTACTGTAATTTAGAATCACCTGTGTAACATCTTAGAATTTCAAAGACGACAGAGAAAGGACCAAATAAATAAACAAACAATAAACGGTAGACTTTTCTTAAATAGATAAAAAAATTAATAAATAACATTCCGGTTGTACCTTTTTCTGGATAACCATTATTTAAACGGAAGAGGACCAATTATCACGAATAATACCTTCAAAACCATTTATTTTTGTAAGAGTCTCTCGACTGGTTTGATGCAGTTCTCCAAGCTATTCTGTCTTGCGCAAGTCGTTTCATATCTACATACCTGTAACACCCTACATCTTTTGTAATTTGCTTTATATATTGTAACCTTTGTATCCCCTACAATTCACTCCCTCAATATTACCCTCCATTATTGATAGACCAATGCCTGGATATCTTAAGATATGCCCCACTAGCCTATCCCTTCTTCTGGTAAGATGCTTCCATATACTTGTTTTTTCATCCACTCTTCTAAGAACCTCTAAATTACTTATTTTGTCCACCTACCTAATCTTTAACATTTTCTTATAACACCACATTTCAAAAGCTTCTATCCTTTTCTTTTATACAGCCCCTATCACCCACGTTTCACTCCCGTATAATGTTTAAAAAATTGTTCACTCCTAACATAGTGTTTTAAAAAACTTTCTGTAATATGTAAATCAATGTTTGTTGTCAGTAAGCTGTTTTTCATTTCAAAGTCTTTTTTAGCTTGAGCAATTCTACTTTTGATATCACTTGTGCTTCTACCGTTCTTTAAAATTTTACTCCCTAGATAGCAGAATTCCCCTACTTCCTGCATGTTTTCGTTGCCTACTTTTAAATTTCCCATCCCTTCTAAACCACTCTTGCTGCCGGACAACACTTTCTTTTCATTCTTATTAATTTTCATGAAAAACCATTACAAAAACTATTGTAGAAAATTAATCGTTCCATAAACATTTTACATTATCACCTGAAAAATGCGAGTGTAAAGGAAGGGAGTTGTAAGCAATTAAAGCTGGTTAAATAATAATCTGCTTGCGTTTAAGTGGTTAGCTTCCACCATAATACCAAAAAACAAAAATATGGATAATATGTTTTTTTATTCTTATTCAGGTTTATATTTAGGATACTATATATATCATCTACATATTTAGAATTAACCCACTCAGTAACATAGCATAACTGTATCCTGTTTTTTCTCAACTGAATTACATTGATTTGGTAAAATGAATTCATAATTGTTTCAGGTTTAAACAAACACAACAATGTTAGCGAACGAAAAAATCAGAAAAGTATTAAAATTGTTAGGATATAACACGGACAAAACTTTACCAATACGACCGATTTTTATGATAATATTATCAGCATTAATGTCAATAAACATAATTATATACGTAACAGTACATTGGTATAACGATTCACTCAGAACATTTCGTTTACTAGGACTGAAAGAGGTAAATGTACTTTTATCAATGTCAACATTCTCATTGGAATATGTATTGATGCGAGAAAAAATTGAATCATTGTTAGAAATAATGGACAAAAGGTTTGAAAATTTCCATTTAAATTTAACTAAAAATGAAGAACGTGAAAAAATAATATATAAAAATAAATGGGACCAGAACAGTTCCTTGGATTACACTGGACGTTTATTAATTATAATTGTATTCATTTTAGTATGTTTACCTTTATTAGTTACAATTTATATTGTATACTTTCAACACGTAAATTTAAAAATACAAAATTATTTATTACCAAGTGTCTTTTGGTATCCCAAGAATTATGATATTTTGGGAATGTATATTGTAGCATACATATTACAATCATTGTGTTTGTTGAACGAATTGGGTCATGTATATTGTGCTCTTGGTTCGATTGTTACATCTTTGCAATCCGTCTATATCGATATGCAACTGTTTTGTTTCGATATAAGAGAGATACACGAGATGAGTTTTCCGAATGATTTGATTTTGCGTGATTATTTGGTGTACCTTATCAAATGCCATCAAAAAATTGTCAGGTGAGATGATTTTTTTTTTAATTAGCATTTAAAAATAGAAGAGGTAGAGGTGTAAAAGACATTCCTATTGGTTTCATAATTTTATACACCCGAGTTTGAACCCTTGCATCTCCGAAACGATGAGTCGGATTTCAACATACTTTACATCAAAATTTAGCTCATTATATTCTGTGTTGATCTATAATAGTCCTGTGTTTTAATATTGTTTGAAATTTGCTATATCAAGGTTGGAAGACAAAAAGACTCGGTATTTTTTTGCTATCGCAAAGAATTTTATGCGTTTATGGCCGTCATTTTTTTTAGGTCAACAGCCGAAAGGCTGGTTTAAACCTCTAGAGGTTTTACGAAGAAAAAACAAGGAGAGAGGTGGTTTATAAGTGCCTTTCTCACTGAGTTGAAAAGTATGCTTATCAGCATGCTAGGCTCTCTGAAAACCACATATTTCCCCCCCTGTAAATGACACCCTCACTTCATTTACCACAGGGTCTGGCTGTATAATGAAATTCATTACTCTCAGAGGAGACTACTCTCACTAGTGCCTTTTACACCTCTACTTTTTCTCTTTTTAAATAGTTCAGTCATATAATTGGCTGACTATGTGATAAGAAAGAGAACTATTTTTGTAGCCCTGGAACCAACAGATCCAGTGAAATTAATTTAACACTCCACCTGCCTGTTATGGGCATGTTATAGCCATATAAATTAAGAATTATTTGTCCGACAAGTTTGAAATTTTAACACAGCATAGCGAATTATATTGTTACAGCGTGTACGAAATTTCTAATTTGTAAGTTACTTAAACTTTTATTTATTAACAATATTCTGAACCTTTGCTATTCTTTATTCTATATTCTAATCTTTGCCTCCCCCTACAATTTACTCCCTCAATATTACCCTCCATTATTGATAGCCCAATACCTGGATGTCTTAAGATATGCCCCACTAGCTTATCCCTTCTTCTGGTAAAATACTTCCATATACTTCTTTTTTTCATTCGCTCGCCTAAAACCCTCAAAATTAATTATTTTGTCCACCCAACTAATCGTTAACATTTTTCTCTAACATCACATTTCAAAATCGTCTATCCTCTTCTTTTCTACAGCCCCTATCACCCACCGTTCACTCCCGTATAATGCTACACTCCAAACATAATGTTTTAAAAAATTTTTCCTAATCTGTAAATCAATGTTTTCAGTCAATAAGTCAATAAGCTGTTTTTTATTTCAAAGGCTAGCTTGAGCAATTCTACTTTTGATATCACTTGTGCTTCTATCATCCTTTGTTATTTTACTCCCTAGATAGCAGAATTCTCCAACTTCCTATATGTTTTCGTTGTTTTACATTTACATCTACTTTTACATTTTTCATCTCTTCTAGACCACTCTTGCTGCTGCACAACACTTTCGTTTTGTTCTTATTAATTTTCATGAAGTAATACTTTCTCATGATCTCATCCTCTCATCATTTAACATATCCTCTAGTTCAATCTTTGTCTCAGCTAATACTACTATATCATTGGCAAATCTCAGCATTTTTATTGTTTCTTCTTGAATTTTTATTCTTGCGTCGAATTTCTCCTTCACTTCATTTATAGCCTCTTCTATATACAAGTTAAAAATTAGTGATGACAATGAACAACCTTGTCGTACACCTTTTCTAATAGCAACCTTTTTTTCGTACCCCTTAATTCTCAAAACAGCCGTTTAATTCTTATACAGACCGTAGATAACTTTCCTTGCTTTGTATTTAATGCCTAGCCTTTTCAAAGTTTTAAACATTTTACTCCAGTCCAGATTGTCAAATGCTTTCTCTAAATCTACATTAAGTAGTTTTATTTTTCTTTATCCTTTTCTCAATAATCAATCTCAGAGCCAATATTGCATCTCGAGTTTCCATTCTCCTTCTAAATCCAAATTGGTCATCGTCCAACACTTCTTCTACTCGGTGTTCTATATTCCTGTATATAATTCGTGTCTGTATTTTGGATGCATGGCATGTTAGGGTGATGGTTCTGTAATGATAGTTCACACTTCTCCGCTCCTGACATTTTTGGTATAGGAATATAATTTTTTTTTTAAAGTCCGATGGTACTTCTCCACTCTCATACATTCTGCACACAAGTTTGTACAATTTGTTTTGAGCAACTTCTCCACAAAGTAATAATTATTTTGATGGTATGTTATATAGGGGCCTACTCCTACCGTCTTATTCATATATTCATATCCTTTAGTGCGCGATCGAATTCTTCTCGTAGGATAAGGTCCCCTCTTTGATCTTCTTCAACATCAGAATCAAATACTACGCTAAATTCCTAATTGTAAATAAAATGATAATGCACGTAGAAAGATGCGAGACAATACGATATCATAAGCGAACTGGTAGCATATTAAAACGATGACATGTTCTTTGTCAAAAATGTGGAGAGAGATTTATGGGTTTGAATTTGTCACCATCAAACTCAATTGTAAAATAACGAGTGACTATACTAATACAGTAGACTCTCAAAAATCTGGATCGCGCTAGTCCGGACTCCGGATAGTCCGGACGATGATTTTTTTTTACTTTATTTGCTGAAAATTTACAACTTTTAAATTAACAACCAGTAAAATGTTTTCATGGGATTGGCCCGATGAAATCAGTGGGAAGGCTTTATCGGCGAACAAAGACGCTGTTCCTATATTTAAGACCGTACTTTTTAAAATCCTTGACGAAGAAGGAATTTCCGGTGACCAGCTGTATAATTGCAACGAGACTGGTCTGAACTATAAAATGTTGCCCACGAAAACTCTCGCATCCAAAAAAGATGCTTCAGCCTCGGGCTATAAAAAAAAGCAAGGAACGGGTTACGGTGTTGGCTTGTAGCAATGTGACCGGCAGTCATAAACTTAGGTTAAAATTAATAGGAAAATCAAGAAAATCCAGAGCTTTTAAAAATTTAAAGAAAGACGATGTGTTGCTACTTTGGTATACAAACCAACAAAAAGCATGGATGAATTCTACAATTTTTAAGACTTGGTTTATTAATGAATTTGTACCTACTATAATTACTCTATAATTGAGACATATATGAGACATTTTGTTACATGTTTGAAATCTGTAACTTGCAAATCTTACAAAGAGTGCAATCGAATCTCATTACGGTACAGTAGCGTTAAGTTTAGTCAATGTTTGTGCTTCGTATATTGAATAATTACAGTACCAGTAGCCTACTGTAATTTATTAGGCCTACAGTGTTTTAAAGTTTTTTCAGAAGCTCACTCTTATATTAGCAGATAAACGTTAATGCTTATTGTCATAATTATTCGCCATAAAGACGAAATTGCCAACCTCCGGGAAATCCGGATTTTTCGAAATCCGGACCAGCCGTCCGCCACATTAGTCCGGATTTCTAAGTGTCTACTAAACTAAACAAGTCATTATAATTAAAAGTTTTTTTTAAAGTTCTCTTGTTTCGTCATACAGATCAGAGCAGAGGTAATAAGTACGTATAACTTGTAACCACGTATATTTAAGAAAAAATCTGGTGTGAAACACTCACACAACTTTCTCTTGCCAATGCAAATAATTAATAATAAACCTAACATTATTAATAAAATATTAGAAATAAACAAAACACTAACCTCAAAAACATAACCTTATTTTAATCATGAGTGAATGATGCAAAATGAAAATCAACCTCAGTTTGGCTTAGAAATACGGAAAATCACTCTTTCTCTCTAAACTAGGCTCTGTAGAGAAAAATGCTCTAAACAAAAGTTGTAGATCTTTTAATTTTCTATAAATTTTATTATATACACTTTTGTCGTAAAATGCATACTAAGACCGAAATGTTAAAAAAAAATCGATTTTTCTCACGTTTTCGTGAGAAAAAAACAGAAAATCGCAAATTACCGCTAAACTAAGCGTTATACAAAAAAATGTTTGAAATAAAAGTTGTAGAATTTTACATTTTCTACAACTTTTATTATATAACGTTTTGCGCTAAAATGCATATTAAAGCCGCAATCTTAAAAAGAAAATGTTTTTACGTAAAAACAGCCTCAAGCAGAATTTCAGCAAACATGGCGCCTACCCTATATTGTAGAGCATAAAAAATGTAGTAAACCAGTTGATTTTAAAAAAAATCGTAGGACTAGTTTTTGAGAAAATCGCAAAAAAGTGAAAAATTATACGAATAAACTACTACTTCCGGTTGACCGATTTTGATGAAAATGTTCGTGTCGGGTCCGGTAGTGATATGTAACTTAAGTTTCAAGTTTCAAGATCGTACGATGTTCCGTTCTTAAGATATTCTGTTCACATACACACACACACACACACACACACACACACACACACACACACACACACACACACACACACACACACACACACTCACACACACACACACACACACACACACACACACACACACACAGACCCACACACAGACACACACAAAGACCAATCGCTAAAAACAAGTTTTTTGGGTTCAGGGGGTCTGAAAACGTATAGATCCGGTGAAAACTCGATTTCGAAAAATCGACATGAAAACAATACTTTCCTTCCTATATATTCATATAGGCAAGAGAAAGTAAAAATGGAAATAGAGTACACCGGTTTTATAAATTTATTGTTCAGTACTTAAAATATCAGTCATGATATGATTAACAGTTCATTTGATTGAACAGTTTTATTTATAAAAATACTAAAATACTTTTTAATCAGCGTGTACCCATTTTTAAGTAATGCGCATGCTTAGTGACGTCATTATTTGTTAACAGTAGGAGCAAATGAAAGGTTGGGATTTTAGACGAATTGTTGTCAACTGTCCCCTCTACTGACAGGCCGTGCGAGAGAGAAAGAACGTGATGTATCCATAATTTTTGCTCTCTGAGCTGTAGAGTTCATTTTAAGGAAGTTCTTTTGTTTGTACACGCACTATAGTCTATAATTTTTTAAATAATCATCTTTTTAATAAATCGTCTAATCAACCCCAAATCTATTATAACCCCTCTGAGACTAAAACACATACAATTGCAAGTGAAAATTGAAACATAAAAAATAAAGATGTTTCTTATTACCTCCAAAGTAGTTTAAAATAGCCCCAATTTTTGTACAATTCATAATTGTTCTTGACAAATCCATTCTTTGTCGTGCGAGTCAAAACTGTAGGAATATTCTTAACAGTTTCTGCAGCTTCTATTTCTTATACAATTCTTAAGATCGTTTTTTGCCCATAACGGGTAGGTGGAGTGTTAAATGATTTGCACTCGATCTGTTGGTTCCAGGGTTACAAAAAATAGTTCTGTTTCTTATCATATAGTCAGCCAATCATGACTGAACTATTTAAGAACAAAAGAGATAGAGGTGTAAAGGCATTAGTCAGAGTTCTCTCCTATGAGAGTAATGAATTTCACTATACAGCCAAACTTTGTGGTGAATGAAGTGAAGGTGTCATTTGCAGGGTGGAAAGTAGGTGCTTTTCGGAAGGCCTGACATGATGATAAGCATACTCTTTCAACTCGGTGAGGAAGGCAATAGTAACCCACCTCACTCCTAGTTTTTACTTAGTAAAACTTCTAGAGGTTTAAGCCAGCCTTTCGGCTGTTGACTTAAAACAACAAAATATCGTTTTGTAAGTTAATACGTTTTCCCTTCTTATATAGAAATATTTTGCTTTCATTGAGGAATTTGTAAAAATCAATTTATGTTTAATGTAGGTACTAATTAAATTTTTTCTTACAGGAATGTGAAACTGTTAAACGATGGCGTAAATATTGCAGTGACAGTAGTCAACCAATGCATATGTTTTCAATGCTGTATATTTCTCATGAGTGTAGTTGAGGTTAGTATAACAATGCATTTTACTTCGAATACATTAAAGTCTGGTGTCACTCATACAACTCTCTTGCCATTGTAAATAATAAAAAACGAACGTTTAAGCCTGAGTAAACAATTATTTGAGATAAAAAAATACCTTTCATGAGTCGACGCGTCTCATGCTTGGTGACAATTTTTTAAAAACGCTTACCTTTAACTTATGGCAAAAGCTAGGCAAGAACTTAGACTTTGATTTTTAGACTTCCGGTTTTTGGCCACTTTCGGTTGAAACCAGAACTTCAAGCACCATTTTTTATGTATCTACTCTTTAAGAAGAATCAAATGACAGTATTTTTGTTTCCAAATTCCGATTTTAATTTCTTGGCTTCTTGTTCGGACCACTTCCGGTCAAAACCGAAACTTCAACCCCAATACAAGCCCACTAATTTTTTGTACAGTTTACGAATCCGATATCTCTTTGTTGCTATCCTTTGTAGTTTCTGATTTTTATTGTTTTACTTCCGGTTTTGGGTAACTTCTAGTTGAAACTGGAACTTTAAGGGGAGACTGTACTTTGTATCCCGCCAATGTTAAATTTGCTATTTTTAGGTACATTTTTCATAGGATTGGTAAAAGATAGGGAAATTAAACTTTACACACCATAGGTGTCGGGTTTCTGCTCGAGCTACTGACATTTTTTAATTTAATTTTCAGACCAAACCATTTTTAAAAAATATTACGAATAACAACATTTTTACAAATTGTTTTCTACGTTTTTTGCGTATTACTAATGTTTGGAGCACCTGTGGAAGTCATAAAAATGTCGGTATATGTGGATATACAATATAATTATTTGGTAAAAATTTCAGCCTGGTAGGTTTATTGGTTTCTGAGAAAAATTAACCTAGTGTTAAAAATCTAAATTTACGGGAAAACGCGAGAAACAAGAAGGCACAAATCAAAAACATAATGTACAAAAACAAGTATATTTCCCATCAACAGTTGTTTAGAAAGCTGAACCAACAGCTGAGAATACAAAAAACAGTGATGCAGATATTTTAAAAACTAAAATTCTCTTTGCACTAAAACGAGCAGTATAAAATTGTGAAAAATATTCGTTCTTGGGAACATGATATTTTTCTGTGTAAACTTGATAAAAACTTAATTTTTTCATGAATTTTTAATTTTTTGATGTAATTTAATGTTTTTTCTGGTAGATCTAGGCCTAAACTATTGAGAAACATAAAAAACCAAAAACGAAATTTTGAGTTAAAACCATCGTGCCATCTCCCCTTAAACCCAGTTTAAACCCACTAACTTTTGTGTAGATTATAAATTAGGAAACCGTTTGTTGCTATCTTTTGTAGTTTCTGACATCTGGGTGTGACGGACGTACGGACAAAACAAAATGATAGATGACAATTTTAAAATTTTCCAACAGGAAACATAACCAATTTTTAATCATGATTGGATGACGCTGAATAAAAATAAACTTCTGTTAGCTTTGATTTTGATAAGCAAAATATGAAAAAACTCACTAATTGACGCTACGTTAACACATTCAGTGCCAGAGACTCGCCTAGCAATTCATGGGTAGGTGTTATCGCCAGACTGCCGTCTTAACTAGCGGGCTCTGTTTTGTTATCAATTTAAGTAATTTCGGAGGGACACCGCCTGTCGGATATCGGTTTGTTCTTGTTATATAGCCCTCAGAAAAGGTTTTTCTTTGTAACCGTGTAGTTCGTTTTTTAATTTTCGTCATACAATCTGCTAACCTCGTTTAGTATACTCGTTCAGTATTTTAACGGGTTTTCAGGGTAGAGTTGAAGCCTTGAATTTAGTATCTTTGCAGGTATCGATTCAAAATAGCTTCCACTTTAAGATTTACTTTAAAAGTTTAATTTGCAGTTTAAAATTATATAAGAAATTACGCGTGAATCGTAAAGGTAAATGGAAAAATTCAAACAATACATTTCTTATAACAGGCGAAAATAAACCTTAAGAGTCATTGAATTGCTTATTTTTATGTTATTAGCAAACATAAATCCATGTATAGGTCGCAAATAAACTAAATCTATAAAAACGTAAGTAACATAAGTTGTAGGCCCTACATAAAGCCAGCGGAGAACACGCTGCACGAGTAATCAGCCCAAAGGAAGAGATACCTCATTTGCTCAGCATTGAATGTGTTAAGCACTTTGCAAATTTTATAATTTTGATTTTTTACAATTTCTCCGTAACACGGTTATTAACGCCACTTTCTTATAAAAAAAACAATACTTTCCTTCCTATATATTCATATAGGCAAGAGAAAGTAAAAATCTGGTGTGAAACACTCACACGACTTCTCTAGCCAATGTAAATAATGAATAATATAAAATCCTAACATAAGTAATAATAATAATTATTATTTATTTATTCCCATAATATTACACATTACATAAAAAATAAATTACGATAGTACCAATTTTTTACAGTAAACTATTATACTATTACGCTAGAGGTGGTGCAAATTATCCCATCCAACTATAGACAAAACTATGTACTAAAATGGGTTGAAAACTTTTAAATAAATATCAGAAAACTATAGTAATAGCAATTAAAACAATTAAAAAAATTATTAGCAATAGCATTCAAAATCTTTTATACTTACTACACTAACTTAACTAACTAACTAACTTAACCCATTAACTTTTATCATATCAAGTATTCATCGAGTTAGAAATTCTAGAAACTAAGCATCTATACGTATTTCCTTACCTAAAGAGATTTCTGAAACAGATTTTTAGGAAGTTCAATAGAGTCGATGAAATTTGTTTCATCTAAGTTCAAAATTACCTTTTACCAAAAACCATTCATGTATTTTTTTTTATCATTCTTAATTGACAAATCATTAATTTTCTTGTTACAGATTGATAATCAGTTTGCAAAATGTGCATACGCTGCTGTGATTTTGTCGGAATGCTCCATTATTTTCATCTACTGTCATTACGGCCAGAAGATCATGAATGGGGTAATACTTATGTTTAATATTCAGGGTGAAATTAATTCATTTATTGCTTTTCTTATATTTCATTCCAGATTATTTTAGTTTTTCTAAGCGTCAGTTTATGAATACAGTAATGCTTATTTGCAAAATTACAGTCCATTAGGGAGTTGAAGTTGGTGGAGAAGAAAAGAAGAAACCGAAGTAGAGCAGGAAGAAGGTGAGAAGAAGAAGCAAAAGAAGAAGAAGAAGAAGAAGAAGAAGAAGAAGAAGAAGAAGAAGAAGAAGAAGAAGGAATAGGAGGAGAAGGAGGAGTAGGAGGAGCAGGAGGAGGAGCAGCAGGAGGAGGAGGAGGAGAGGGAAGAAAAAGATAACAACAGAAAACGCCAGATTGCATCTTTGTCCCGTGCGTCTGTATAAATATGTGTACCCTATTTGACCTTACTATACATAAATTGAATCTGTGTAAGTAACCCAATCATTGTTCATTTGTTTGTTTTCTTGTTGTGTTTAGGATGAAGAGATAAGAAAGTGTTTGGCGCATTCTGATTGGGTGGACAAACCAGAGTGGTTTAAAAAGATGTTGTTGACCATAATGTCTAAAGCTAATAAGCCTTTACTAATTAAACCATTTGGACTTTATGTCTTAAATCTCAACAACTTTACCAATGTAAGTACAATTTTACATACCTAACTTTCAAATCATACACTTAATTATGTATTTTCGCCGACCGGATCCGACGACACGTGGCAAAACCTCGCCTTGGAAAATGGCTGGCTCTGAAAAGGGCCGTTGATTCGGTTGAGGGTCCTGAAGAGGACCGTTGTTCTTAGCGGTTTACGTAATGTTGGTGTTGGCCCTAAAAAGGGCCGTTGTAGGGGGTCAGACGCGTCGAGCCGGCGTGTGCCACGCGGTGTCCGAAGGGTGACGGCTCGGCTACCGGGTTTAGGCCTAGCCTTCCCTCAGCGGCAGTTGGGTCCTCACTGTAGCGTGACTGCGGTGGCCCGCAGAGACTCGTAATGTCGGGTCAGCGTAGGTCGTCGGCCGATAGGACGGCCGAGGCGGTTCCCTCCGGGCCTGCGCTGGAATCACTCTTCACCGTGGTGCCAGCGGGCACGCATGGGCTTCCTTCGGCTGACCGGTGCGGGAATGTGACGTCCGCCACCGTTAGCGTCAACCAGGGATGGCTGCGTCCTGTCTCGGCTGGGTTATTCTTCTTCATTGCTTGGTTCTTTTCTGGTCGGGGGCTGGATGGTGAATGCCTCTCGCGGTTCAGTGCAGCTGTTTAAATAACCTTCCGATGAGTCCACTTCATGTTTGAGGGGAGGCACTGCTTGCTGGACGTCGGAAGGGCTCCCCGCGGCAGGCTCCGGGACCGGTGTAGCGATACGAAATTGATTTTACATCTGGTTCTGTTTATATTTTGGTTTATTGAAGTAAATGTAAATAAACCCAGCTGGTTGAAATAAAATATTAAAAAATAATTTAACATTAAGAAATTGTATAAACAAAATCTGGTTGCTAGACAACTAAAGGAAGGGGAAGAAATTATAAAAATGATTCAGTGGGGCCTGGAGATCTAAAGGAAGGAGGAGGTCATCACGTTCATGCTTAATTGTTAAAATTATATATTTATATATTAGAACTACATAAATGAAACAATATTAGATAAAGATTTATGAGTTATTATATTCATTATTTACAAAAAAGAAATGTTGTATGGATAATTTGCAAGATACTTAAAAAAATTGTAGAACCATATTGTTAAACTGATTGAATGTACATTTAATATAAAAGATTTATATGACGATAATATAGATTATGAAACAAGAATACCGTTGAAAATAAAGTAATTATTTTATTGATTTGTATTAGTTTATCTTACAAAATTGTGTGGAAATTATAATTATATTGATACCACACCGGCTATAGGTGCCGATATTTGTGTGGCAGTCGGCGACAGTGTACATAAGTAAAATTCATACTTTATAAAATTTCCAATCGTTATACGGAAAAATTAAAAATCACGAGTATTTTAACATTTTTGTACACTGTGATTAATTTACCAGATAATAAGATGATTTTTTCGAATGAATGGTGATTTCGGGAGAGAAAATAGAGGATGTACAAATTCAGCTGGATGCTTTGAATGAAATGATGAAGAGTTTTGGACTTCAAATAAGAAGAGAGAAGAGTGAATTAATGGTTTTTGGAAGAGACAGGATACGAAGGGGACCATAACACTGGAAGAAGATGCAGTAAAGCCGTTGAAAAATTTTTATTATCTAGGAAGTGAGATTCCAGAAGAAGGTAAGATAGATGGGGAGAAAACAACGCGGTTGCAAAAAGGAGAAAATGTATAGGCCTACCAACACTAGTTTTGGGAAAAAAATATACCAGAGAAGGCCAAATTAATGATGTTTACATTGAATTATGCACCAACAGTGCTATATGGAGCGGTAACGGGGGAATGAATGAGAATTGGAGAAGGTTACAGGCAGGGCAGATGAAGGTCTTAAGAGCAATAAAGGGTAGGACAAGGAGAGATAGAATAACGAATACCGAGATTAGAGTGGAGTTAAATGAGGAATGTAAGAGGGAGAGGGTGGATAAATGACGATAAGTTGGTATGACCATGTGAAGAGAATGGGGGAGGAAAGGTTACCTAGAAAGGTAGAAGGAACGAGATCAAGAGGACGACCAAGAAAGAGATGGAAGGGTGAAGTTAAGAGGAGTGTGGAGGGACGGGGATACAACTGGGAACGAGTAGAGGAGTTGAAATTGTGGACGGACAGAAGAAGTTATTGTATAAATGCCGTACTTTTTAGCAAATATAAACAAAACTGAAGAAGAATCGAATGGCACTACGAGGAGTGGCTATTAAATAACGAGACTGACGTTGTAAAAAATTTTATTTTTATTTTATACATAATCACTTATTGTCACCTTCATTATACACTCCTTCTCTATCCCTACAACGCTCCATGCGAATTTTCCATTGTTGAAACAGTGCTGGAAGTCATCTTCTATCAGCTCCTTCAGGACATGTGCCGCTTTCTCTTTTACAGCTTCCACAGGTTCAAATCTTGTCCCTTTTAATGCAGATTTCACCTTAGGGAACAGGTAGAATAAAATAACATGTGATGAAACGTGGTTTTTTACTTATGATCCGGAAATGAAGTGCCAATCCATGCACTGGAAGAGCCGAACTTCACCGAGAGCCAAAAAAGCTCGAATGAGCAAGTCAAAATTTAAAGCAATGATGATACTTTTTTATATCCATGGGATTGTGTACCTTCACTGGGTTCTTGAAGGTCAAACAATTAATTAATAATTAGTTAATTAGGATAATAATTAATTAGGAAACCTTGAGGTACTTTCTAAACTACGTCAAAGAGTAAGGAAAAACACCCCGAAATGTGGAAGTACAAATCATGGGTACTCCACCAAGACAATGCGCCAGCTCATTCCGCGTTATCTGTCAAGAGATTCCTAGCCACGTACAGCATATCAGTGTTAGAACATCTGCTTTATTCACCAGATCTTGCACCATGTGACTTCTGCCTGTTCCTTAAAGTGAAATCTGCATTAAAAGGGACAAGATTTGAGTTTGGAAGCTGTAAAAGAGAAAGCGGCACGTGTCCTGAAGGAGCTGACAGAAGGTGACTTCCAGCACTGTTTCAACAATGGAAAATTCCCATGGAGCGTTGTAGTGATAGAGAAGGAGTGTATATTGACGGTGACAATAAGTGATTATGTATGAAATAAAAATAAAATTTTTGCAACGTCAGTCTCGTTGTTTAATTGCCACACCTCGTATGTCTGTTTACAAATTCCGACTTTGATTTCTTGACTTTCAGTTTTGGGCCACTTCTTGAAGAAAACGGGACTTCAAACTCAATGATTTCTGTATCTACTCTTTAAGAAGAATCAAATGACACGATTTTTGTTTCCAAATTCTGACTTTGTTTTCTTGAGATCCGGTTTTGAACCACTTCCGGTCAACTCTGAAATTTCAAATTCATTCCAGGGCCACTAACTTTTTGTATAGATAACGAATCCGAAAAGCGTTTATTGCTATCTCTTGTAGTTTCTGACATTTGGGTGTGAAGGACAAACAAACGAAACAAAGTGATAAATAACAATTTTCAAATTTGCCACCAATGAGGTGAAGGTACTGCTATTTATTCTTTGATATTGAGAGCCATTAAGAAAGGTTATTTATTTTGTTTCTCTGTTTTGGGTTGTTAATAGGTGATGAATGCAGCTTATTCCTATTTCAACATGTTGAGAACGTTTCACTAAAAATTTGTAAATAATAAATAATAATAATAATAATAATAATAATAATAATAATAATAATAAATAATAATAAAGTTTTGTAAATGTTTCAATTATATTCAGTAATGTTTTTTAGTATCCTTTGTGTATTCCTTTTATTTGATTTCATTTATTTTATCCACTCACTAGAGCAATGGCTGTACCACTCATAACATATGGGTGTTATTACAGAGGAATGAATCTCGTTTCCAGGCGGCTGAAATGAGATTTTTGCCGGGAGTCAAAGGTTGTACTGGGTTAGATAGAGTACATAACGAAGCTATCCGCGCCGAGTTAAATTTTCAGTCACTTTTGGAAATGTTAAGAATATATAAGAGAAACTGGTCCAACCATTTACTTCGCTTGCCAGCTCACAGACTTCCTCTACAAGCATGAAAATATAAACCTAGAGAGAAGCGAGGCTTGAAAAGACCTAGAAAGAGATGGATGCCGGAACGGGCCATTGAGCGAAATCCTTGACAGATGATGTTGATGAAAAAACTGAAAATGTCATTTTTTGGAAAATTTTGCTTAGTGAAGAAAAAAAAGAAAAAGGGAAAAGGGGTTAGTCCCTTTTCTAATTTTTTTTTCTTTGGTTTAACGTCCGACTGTTTTGCAATTACAGCTAATGCAGACGGTGAAGGATAAAATGATTTTTTTTGTGTAACGTATGAAAATATGGCATGCCTGAATGGGATTCGCACCCCTCTTTTCTAATGAAAGGTCACCACATATTATGGAAATAAAGTATATTATTATAATTATGTGGAGGGTCAAATTATTTATACTCAATCTGTTCGTTGCAGGGCTAAAATAAATAGTTCTGTTCCTTATCACATGGTCAGCCAATTAAATGACTGAATCATTTAAGAATAGAAGAGGTAGAGTTGTAAAAAAACACTAATCAGAGTTATCTCTGGTAAAGTTAATGAATTTCATTATACAGCCAGACCACGTGGTGAATAAAGTGAAGGTGTTATTTGCAGAGTCGAAAATATGAGCTTTTCAGAGAGCAAAGGTACAAAACTATTAAAAAACATTATGCCAGAGAAGTCCAGAGAGCTAAATGTAAAAAAACTGCTGAAGTTCTTCATAATTCACCAAATCTAAACTCAGCAATATGGGAAATAATTAATAAGAATCGAGGTGTAGTTAGCAACAAAAGTTTTACTGACATACCTAATATTGTTAACAAAAACAATGAACTTATAGAGAATGGTATAGAAATTTGTAATTATTTTAACAAATATTACCAGGAAGTAGCTTTAAAACTTAAACAACAGATTAGGGAAACAGTGGGATGTTATGATCCACAAGGTAACAAGGTAGTTAATCAATTCTTATTTAGCCTAGTTTCAAGGGAGGAATTAGAATCAGTTATTGATAGTTTGAAAAGTAAGAAAACATGTGGGTTAGATGGGATTTCTAGTATAATTGTTAAAGAATGTAAACATCTTTTAATTACTCCTCTCCTTCATTTGATTAACTTCTCACTTGAAGCAGGTGTATGTCCAAACAAACTGAAGGAGGCTAAAATATTGCCTATATTTAAGAATGGAGATAGCCAGTTAGTTGAAAATTATAGACCCATAAGTATTTTAAACACAATCAGTAAAATTTTTGAAAAGGTAGTATTTATTAGGTTAATCAGTTTCTTGACTGAAAACCTAATCATCTCAGAGGATCAGCATGGTTTCCAAAAAGGTAGATCAACTAAAACTGCAATTGTTTCACTTGTGGAGCAAGTAGTTGATATATTGGACGCCGGGGAGAAAGCATTGGCAGTGTTTCTGGATCTGAGTAAAGCTTTCGATTGTGTTGATCATGAAATTTTATTGAAAACACTAGAGTCATTAGGCGTTAGGGATGTAGAGTTGAAATGGTTTCAATCTTACCTTATTAATAGATTACAGTGTGTGGAGTTAACTAGGGTTGTTAGAGGGAAACTTACAAAAGTTGTATCTGGAAAGCTTGAAGTCAAAGCAGGCGTTCCACAGGGGTCAGTTTTAGGTCCAATTCTGTTTCTATTGTACATTAATAGGTTACCAGAAGTCATACCTAATGGCAGAGCTTTGTTGTTTGCTGATGATACTTCAGTAATCAGTAACAGTTCACTGGTAGATGCTCTTGAAGTAAATACACATGTTAACATAGAGTCCGTAGTGCAGTTCTTGAATCAAATGTTATTAACAGTTAATGGGAAAAAGTGTCAGTACTTGCAGTTCAAAAATAAACATAACGTTAAAGAAAGTAGAGAAGTGGATGTATTTATTCATAATAATAGTTTAGAGCATGTAGAAACAGTGAAGTTCCTGGGCGTATCTCTAGATAGATCTTTGTCTTGGGACTTCTATACCAATCAAGTTTGTAGTAAAATATCATCTGGGGTATTTGCACTAAAACAAGTTGCCAGATTAAATGATAAAAAATTACTAATGGCAGCTTATCATGGCCTCATTCTGTCTCATATCCGTTATGGTATTTTAGTATGGGGTAATTCTAGCATGGGTAATATGAATAGGGTTTTTAAAATTCAAAAGAAAGCTATTAGGTGTATGGTGGGAGCTAACCAGCTAACCTCATGCAGGCCACTATTTAAGGAGCTTAAATTGCTTACAGTTCCCTGTCTCTACATTTTTGAGGTGATTATGTATGTTAGGCAAAATAATTTTATGCAGAATTTCAATGTTCACAATCATAACACGAGAAACAGGAATGATTATTATGTGGCTAATCACTCCACAAAATTGTTTGAACAAAAACCTACTTATGCAGGGAGAAAATTCATAAATAAATTACCCCAATCTTTAAAGTGTTGTGAGGATTTGAATTCCTTTAAAAAAAATTTAAAAAATTACTTGGTCGGTGAAACTTTTTATAGCGTACAAGAATTTCTTTCTTGATAGTAGTGATACTATTTCTTGATAGTAGTGATTTCTTATATGTATTTCAGGTGTTACATGTCCTATACTCCTCCTGGAGTCTCCAGGGCGTAAAAAAAAAAAAGCCCGGCATGCTGATAAGCGTTTTTCCACTCAGTGAGGAAGGCAGTAGTAAACCACCTCACTCCTCGTTTGACTTAGTAAAACCTCTACAGGTTCAAACCAGCCTTTCGGCTGATGACCGAAACAACATTATTATTATATTATTACGTGCCACAACCCAACGTTACAGTTCCTTAACTGTAGTCGCAAATAACCAAGCTTTTGATGCGACTTAAAATAAAAAAATACCAAAAAAATACCTAGGCTACTTCAAAACGAAGAAAATTTTATTGTAAAGATATACGAAAATAGTAGATAGTGTCGTGTTAAAATGCATCGCGTGCCATTATAAATTAATAACCAAAACAAGACAAATTTCTTCTTCAAAAAAAATATTGTCTTCCAAATATATCAATGATTTTTTTCAAAAAAATAATAAATAATAAATTTATAAGGTTATTTTTTCTCAGTTCAGTCCTTTGTTTAGTTTTTCCCCAGATTGTATTACTTTTATATTAGTTTTATTATGGTCGTATCAACATTTTTACTTTTAGCGACCGCATTACAAAATAAAAACAAGTAACATAAAAAAGAAGGATTACAAAAATGTACAATAGATTTACAATAAATTACCGGTTACATTTGGCTTTTATTTTATTTCACATTGATTATATATTTCTATTAAAACTGAATTTGAATATTTATTAATTTATAGACTTAAGTGTATTTGTATATTGTGTATCAAAAACGCAGGTTTTGTAAGTGTCTGGTAAGTAAAATTGTCTTCAAATGGTGTTCAGAGTAGAATACTCGATAAGGATGTGTTGTTCAGTTAATTTTGTATTGAAATAGTTTTGTATTACAATTTATTAGGTTCTTGAGGTGATTGTGCGTTAGTTTAGTATGACCATTAACAATCATGTGAGTGTTACTTGGTTTTACTTGTTGTCAAAAATGTTTGGTTGTAAATCATGAGTGTCGGTTCTTATTATGTGTTAACTTACACGTTCAAGTTTTCCACTGCCCATTCCAAATTAATTTTGACTTGTTTGTGAACATCTTCTGTACGCTCAGTTGGAAGATTAATTACATTTAATCTGTTGGAGTATAGTTGCACAGTTAACTGTTTATTTTATCCGAGGCGGCTAGAAAAACTCGTGTTCACTCCCACACGGTGGGGGAAGTAGTGTTGCACTTAATTGAGGCGTCCTCGTCGAGTCCTAAGGAGACCGCAACTGCCTACCAACCAAAAACCCGCTGCCTGGTCACTTGATCCGACATCAGAGAAAAACCCTCCTACCCCCTCGGAACTGTTTGTACAATACTACAAGAAAATATCGGGATAAAAAATTTACATACTGTCAGCGGGGCGTGGAAGGGAACCGTAGCCTAATTTTCCTCTCGCTGTCACTGACCAACACTAACTCTCTCACTTTCATTCATCTCTTTCATCACCAGCTCGGGAAATTAGTGTGCCTACTTTCTGAGATCGAGACAGGATTGATTTACTGTGAGAGAGGGCTATGCCGCTGATCTCCAGATGTGTCCTCCCTCTGCAGTCTCCTGATCACCCTCTCCGGCAGCTTCCAGCTCTCCTCATCCCACAGCACCGCTGCCCCTACTCTCTCTGGGATCCACTGTGCAGCGCCTATCTTCTCAGAATCCAGAATCCAAGTTGAGAGGGCTAAGAAGCCCTATGATGGCGACATCGTGTTAAGGAACACCTGGTCGCTTGGTCGCTCGGGGAACAATTTCACAGAGTAATTGCAACCTCGGGGAATTCAGGGGGAATTTTATAAGATTTAATTAGAAAATTGGATTCTGTTTCTCGGGGGATTGGAAGTGGAACTTTAGTGGGAGTAATTTAAGAAATTAAGGTCTGGCAGTTAAGTGAAATTTATTACTCTCACAGGAGATAACTCCTCTGACTACTCTCGGTTTCATAATCATAGATACCCGAGTTTGAACCCTTGCATCTCCAAAACTATGAGTCGGATTGTAACATACTTTGCATCAAAATTTGGCCAAAATTTAACGATCGAGCGGTTACCGAGATAGCAAGGGTTCAGAATATTGTTAATAAATCAAAATTTAAAAATCGTACGAATTTGAAATTTAGTACACGCTGTGAGAATACAATAAATTGTCTATGTTGTGCTAAAATTTTAAACTCTTCGGTCAAATAATCAACGAATTACACGCCTCTAAACGCATGAAATTCGTTGCGGTAGCAAAAACCGGGTCTTTTTGTCTTCCAACCTTAATATAGCAATTTTTAAACAACATTAAAAATATACGATTAATATAGGTCAACGCAGAATAAAATGAGTTAAATTTTTATGTAACGTACGTTGAAATCCGACTCATAGTTTTGGAGATGCAAGGGTTTAAACTCGGATGTCTATAATCATGAAACTGATAGTAGTGTCTTTTACACCTCTACCTTATCTGTCCTTAAATTATATTAGTGATATAATTGGATGACCATGTGATAAGAAACAAAAAAATTCTTGTAGTCCTGGAACTAGCGGATCGAGTGCAAATAATTTAACACTCCGCTTGCCTGATATATGCAAAATATTTTAATAAACAACCTATTACGTTAACAACTTCTAGAATAATATCGAACTATGTTACAATATTATGTAATTAATATATAAAATTGTTGCAGATAAAAATAACAAGGGAAATGTTGGTGAATGAGAAAATTCGAAAAGTTTTAAAATGGTTAGGATATCGAGATGATAAAAAATTACCAAAACGAACAATATTAATGATTCTATTATCGTTCACAGTTGATCTTAACATCGTTATGTATGTGGTAACGAATTGGAATGTAGAATCATTGGAGACTTTCAGGCTTATGGGGTTGAAGGATTTAAATGTTTCTTTATCTTACATTGTTTTATCATTCGAATATATATTTGCAAGAGAGAAAATAGAATCATTATTAAAAATAATGGATAAGACATTTGAAAAATTCCATTCGAATCTAAAAATCAATGAAGACCGAAATAAAATAATATATAAAAATAAGTGGGAACAGAATAAAGCCTTGAATAACACCGGTTTTCTATTTACATTTGTTGTATCCAGTTTGATATTCTTACCAATATTTGTGTCAATTTATATTGTTACTTTTGATCAGAATTTTAAAATTGAAAATTTATTATCACCAACTGTAGTTTGGTATCCAAAAAATTATAATATTCTGGAAGTTTATATATTGGCATATATTTCTCAAGCGTTATGTTTTTTGCATGGTTTAGGAATTTGTTTTTGTGCTCTTGGTTCTGTTGTTGCATCCTTGCAATCGATATATATCGATATTCAGTTATTTTGTTTCGATGTAAAACAAATACGTGCGATAAAGTTTTCAAGTGAGTTCATGTTGAGGGAATATTTGGTATATCTAATAAAATGTCATCAGAAAACTGTGAGGTGAGTGAATTTCTTTATTCATTAATACTTTCTTTTCCCCTAATATAAAAATCTTAAAAAATCGATTTTTTTACACATTTATGAAAAAGAAACAACAGAAAATTGCTAATTAGACCTACCGCTAAACTACGCGTTATAGAAAAAAATGTTTGAAATAAAAGTAGTAGATTTTAAAATTTTCTACAACTTTGATTATATATTTTTGCGCTAAAATGCGTATTAAAGCCACAATCCTAAAAAAATTATTTTACGAAAAACCAGCCTTTTCAAGAATTTTAGCAGACATGGCGCCTACCCTATTTTGTAGAGCATAACAAATGTGAATGAGGCGATGTTTACAAAAAATCGTGGAAGCCGTTTTTGAGAAAATCGCAAAAAAGTGAAAAATGACACGAATAAACTACTACTTCCGGTTGACCGATTTTGATTAAAATCAAATAATTAATGGTGTGTTGTGTGATTGCCGGGAGTTCTAATCAGGAGAAACACCAAAAGGTGTCTACCCACCTGAGAATTGCTGGGCATTAAGTTTCACCGTTTTCCGAAGGTCAGTGAAAATAGTAGATAAATGCTTGCAAGTGGGCCGATTCATTTTCTGCTGATATTTGTCGCGTGTACCAGTACATTTCGACGAATCGGATTATGTACGCGATTTAAAGTCCGAGTTGCTACATCTTCCAAGTTGCTACATAAACGTGTCCTTAAAACGAATTCAGTCCCACATTTAAATTTGCCGTTCTACGTCCGGTAAACCCGATTGTAGTGAACGTAAAAACTTTGAGCTGAGAAACGATACGGTCGTAAGGAAGTTTATAATATTTAAACTCATCATCCAATCACAACACAGGCAGTTCACAAATGAAGGGAGGTAGATAGGATTCGTTTTAATGAAGAACCGCCAAATTAGAATGTTACGCAATCGGAGGATACAGATCTTCTAAAACATGAAAACGCCGAATTAAAAGACGGAAACAAGTTACTTAAAGAAAAACTTCAGGCCACAAACGAAGAATTATTCAAATTAAAATCGATTTCCCGCGTAAACATACCTGAATAGCTATGTTTGTAAAAACCAATGCAATAATCCTACCGTTATTACGCACCGGCCGAGTTGTTGAGGACTAGACTGCGTTATCAATCATGTTGTATCTCACAGCAGCTGCGCGTGATCGATACCGTCTCGTATAGTAACCATGGTATAAGTTGAACAAACCCCAATCTAAATTAGTTTGGATTACCGAGATTTTTGGTACATTAGTAAATATTTATTAAAAATTATTTCATCTAAACTGCGTGGATTTTGTCATCTGCTCGATTTGACTTGTCCATATTTTATGAGAGTACAGGAAAAGATGGATGGCTATGAAGTTTAAGAATTTCAAACCTGTATTTTCCCTCCTTTTAAGTTTAGAGTCAGATGTATTGTCCGCAGTATACTATAGTCACTTGAGTCACGAGTTTGCCCTTGTTAGGAAGAAGGGGTAAAGGGAGAACAGCATCAGTGTGCATGCGCGACTGCTTTAATTTCAGTACGACAAACATAACAACTTATACTATAACCAGAGCATATTCAATGTATAGCGGAAACTTTTGTAGGTTAACTGTACGAATATAACTGTTTGTTACCGTAAACACAAATGTCGGTTTCTCGAAAACTTGGTCGAACTATTCACAGTGCTGAACGCAATGTAATAAAATGTTGTGAAGTTGAAGCCAAACAAAAATGCCTATCCGTGGCTCTTAACAAAAGCCGTGAGCGAGCGGATAACTACTGTGAAGTTTCTCTTTCCACAATTCGAAAAATAAAGAAGGAAATTAAGGACGTGAAGAAGCTATTCTTTAACAGTTTTTTTGACACCTGGTAAAAAAATAAAACGGTAAGATAGATACTAGAGAGACTGATAATAAAAACGCCGATGACAGCAATAATGAAGAAGGCGATTCATTCGTAATTACAGTAAATTAAACATTTTGTAGTCATGTAATTAAGCTATAGGCAATATTACAGGTCACATTTATTTCTTATAAGGTTTATGAAAAATCATTTTCTCGGAATAAACGCCAGTTTACAATTTGCATCAATAAACGGCACGGTAGTGAAATGTACGAGTAGTGTCTCACTGTTGAATTTGGCAGCACTGCAAATATTCCACTTCTCTTCCTCACAGCCCATTCATACGCAAAAGGCAATCTCGTGACTTCACTATCTATAATACCTGGCGAGTTTCTTTTAACGTCCATATCATATTTACAACTTAGATATTTATAATGATTCTTATTTATACTAAGGTTATTGAAATATTTGTTTTTTTTTTCATTTATTTATTAAAATTAAGCATTCTGTGTTTTAGGAATGTGAGATTGCTAAACGAAGGCGTAAATCTTGTAGTAACCGTAGGCAATCAATGTATTTGTTTCCAAAGCTGTGTGTTTCTCATCTGTATAGTTGAGGTGGGTATCATTCATTCAATAAATAATCATTCATTTTTTAACTTCCCTATCACCTACAAAGCTGAAACCTACCATGTTTCTTTCGTGGTAGTTAAAGAGCACGACTGAAACATTTGTGAATTGATAAAAATCTGGTGTGAAACACTCTCACGACTTTCTCTTGCTAATGCAAATAATGAACAATATAACCTAAGTAATAAAACATTGGAAATAAACAAAAAAAATCTCAAATAAACCTAACCTTATTTTAATCATGAGTGAAAGACTCAAAATGAAAATCAACCTCATTTTGGCTTAATAATACGGAAAATCACTCTTTCACGCTAAACTAGGCTCTGTAAAGAAAAATTCTCGAAACAAAAGTTGTACCTAATAATTTCCTATAAATTTTATTACAGACACTTTTGTCGTAAAATGCATACTAAGGCTGAAATCTTCAAAAGTTCGATTTTTTACAGGTTTTCGTGAGAATAAAACAGCAAATCGCTAATTACCGCTAAACTAAAAAAATGTTGTAGGTTTTGTAGTTGTAGGATTTTAAACTTTCTACAACTTTTATTTTGTACACTTGTGCGCTAAAATGTATATTAAAGTTTCAATCTTAAAAGAACAATTTTTTTACGTAAAAACAGTCTTCCCAAGAATTTCAGCAGACTTGACGCATACCCTATATTGTAGAGCATAAAAAATTTAGTAAATGTGGTTTTTTAAAAAAATCGTAGAAGCCGTTTTTGAGAAAATTGCAAAAACGTGAAAAATAACACTAATACACTACTACTTCCGGTTGACCGATTTTGATGAAAATGTCCGTGTTGGGTCGTTTAGTGGTATCTAACTTAAGTTTCAAGTTTCAAGATCTTACAATGTTCCGTTCTTGAGAAATATTGTTCACACACACGCGCACACACGCGCCCGCGCGCGCGCACACACACACACACACACACACAGATACACATACGTATCTGTTTACGGATGTTCAAATACGTAGCTGAAAACATGTTTTTTGGGTTCAGGGGGTCTGAAAACGTGTAGATCCGGTGAAAACTCGATTTTGAAAAATCGACATGAAAACAATACTTTCCTTCCTATATATTAATTTAGGGAAGAGAAAAAAATAAGTGCGTTAAGGACAAAAATGTGGTGTGAAACAATAACACGACTCTCTCTTGTAATGTAAATAATGAAACGTATAACCTAAGTTTAATCATGATTGAATAACTTTAAATTTTTCAAATCTTCAGTTATTGAGTGATTTACGACGAAACAGTATTACAGAATCTACATCTGAAAATAAGTAAACATTTCTTATAAAATAGATCTCTATTCAAATTAAACCAATAAAAACAGAATAGATAAAATCCAAAAACTTTGAAGGACAAACCAAATAGTCAGAAAACTACGAGAAAAAGACAGAAGTAATGTGGTTAAGAGAAATCAAGAAAGATATGGAAGAATTAGAAAATAAAACTGAACAGCTGAAACTATTAAAAGATAAAAATATTAGATTCCAAGGAAAAGTAGATAAAAGAGGAAGCAAGAAAGTGATCTTTTTGGAAACAGAAAGGCAAAGAAGATATGCCAGAATGAAAAAATACTTGAGGAAAATCAAAGAAAAGAACCAGAAGATAATGCCCAGAAATTGACTCAAGTGATCCACTGCGGTCTCAAAAGGAAAAAATGGTCCGGAAGTGCTTCTTTAGCGTGTTACGGCTAGAGAAAAATTTTCCTCGGATTTCAGCTTATCCCATGAAATAAGTTCATAATGAAATTATTAGAGCGTAAATTAAGAGTCAAAAATTGTGGTTCCTTATGGTTTTCGATCAGAAAAAGCAAATTAATCTGGTTCCAGAACCATGATTGAAACCCAATCATTCGATCGGAGTTCTACTTCACTGCTAGAGAATTTACAAAATATGTGATGTTATTTGCCAATATTTTGCAATTTCATTAATCAACAATGTTGTATTTTGTTTTTTGCAGATCGATAATAAATTTGTAAAATCTGCATACGTGGCTGTAATTTTATCAGAAATTTTTATTATTTTTATCTATTGTTACTATGGGCAGAAAATAATCAATGGGGTAAGATTTTTATATAATAACTTTAAGGAATAATTTTTAAATACAGCCCCAACCATTTCTCAGTAATGTTTATGAATCGAACGTAATACATTGGTGACAATCGAAAATACAATCAGTTTAAAAATTAGTAGATAATTAAAGATAGCCATACACGTTGCGGCAAGCCTGTCAGTTATACCTGAACAGTCCGCCGGAGACTGGCCGGTATGAAACCCCCATACACTATCAGTTGAGTACAGACCGGCAAGCATTCCAGTCCCATTTTAATTAGGTTTGTTATTTAATAATGTGCCCCTCTGACGAAGTTGCGCGTGCGATTCTCGCTTTATCAGTAGTTTTATTTATTTATTATTTCAATTATTATTATTTTAATTATTTTTTATTAATATTAATAATAATTAATTATTTTTATTATTATAATTATTATTTTATTTATTTATTATTTCAACTATCATATTACCATCAATCATCATATTACTATCATATCATAGTTTTGGTACATAGATGTCATATGGAGATGTGTTGGTTTTTGTGGAATCTGTAACTTTTTCATTTCTTTTCTATAGCTGTTCCTCAAGTTTTAAATTTTTTCAAAACAGTAGTTTTGTTACAATTCAAATCTACCTCTTTTCATACTTGTGCCAATCGGTCTTACGCAGCTTCTTTCTTCATCCTATCGTGGACACCTCACTTTCCACAAGCACTTTTCACTTCGATCAACGTTAATAAAATCCTCTAATACTGATTTTCTTTCTCCCTTGACATTTTTGCGGACAGAAAGAGCTCAATTCTGAACGATACAAATATGTAGTGATACGATAAATACTGCTCACCATGCGGACGGACTGTCACCTTTCCTTACACATGTACCGGCTTGTCTAAACTTTCTTTAGGCCTGCCGGTTGGACGAATGTGATTTCGTTCGATCACCGACTGCCTGTTCAGTCGGATCTGACACGCCAGCCGGACCCCAGACACGTTGTGGCCGTCGGTCTCCGGCGAACTGTTCAGGCATAACTGACCGGCTTGTCGGAACGTGTATGGATAACTTTAGTTACAAGTTGGAACAGGCAAGACGGCCATTGTTTACGATAATGATATTGAGGACAGAAAATAACAAGAGCCACCGTCCCACTTCTAACTAGACACTGTATAATTAGGCACTCTCCGTACCATTACGCCGGATGATGAAGAAGGGATCCACGGCGATAAAAGTGGACAATATTATTAGGTATGTCCACACTCGTGCGCTTTCTTATCGACTTTCGATTCGACCTGCGACGTCGCATGCGCTTAGAGGCATGCCATTTCACCTGTCCGTACTCGTTTGAAGGGCTTTATCTAAAAAAAAAACAACGAATATTTTTGAACACTACACTAAATTAAAGCCTGTTCTTTCCTGCGTTGATTGGTTTGACTTAAGATTATTTTAACTTGAAACTAGTCGGAGATGCAGCAATTTACGCATAAAGAGTACTCAGATTTTAGCCGGTTTTCTGTTAATGTGGGTTTTAAACGTCCGTTACTCCGTCCAGGCTTTTCATAAAAGAATGGCGTTTAAGTACGTTAAAGATCAGAGTTTTCTCTATACGAACATTTTAAAATAGAAGTCTGATGTTCCATTTTAAAATGCCGGCCATTTTTTTAAAAAGTTTATTTTTGCTTCACGAAATGAGAGGGAAATGATTTTTGGAGTGAACCATGTATTTTTACAGCAGTATTGTGCCATGTATCATATTTTGCATTTGTAATTAGAAATAAATATGTGGTGTTAATAGAAAATTCTATTAGACTCTAAACTTCTTGAGAGGAAACTGAGCTCTGTAGCGGTATCCGCTTCGAGTACAGTCGCTTAGAAAAACAAACTTCTGTGTTTCTCCTGCTGCAACTCATTCCATAGATAATTTTTAATAATACCGTTGAGAATATGCATTGTTCAGTCCAAAAATCATTTCCCTACCTTTACGTGGAGCCAAAAACTCACTTTTTAAAAAAATGGCCGGTATATTAAAACGGAACATGATATATAACTTTTAAAATATTTTTATTATAGAAAAAACTCTGATCTTCAACGCGCTTAAACGCCAATTTTTATGAAAAGCCTGGACAGAGTAACGGACGTTTTAAAACCACATTAACGAAAAACCGGCTAAAAGCTGAGTACTTTTTTGCGTAAATTGCTGGAGTTATCTCCGATTAATTTCTACATAAAACAATCTAAATCAAACCATTCAATGCAGGAAAGAACAGCTTTAATTAATGCATTGTTCAAAAATATTTGTTGTATATATTTTTTTTTTTGAGGTAAATTCCTTCAAACGAGTGCGGGAAGGTGGGATGTCTCTTAGCGCATGCGATGTCGCACGTCGAATCGAAAGTCGAATAAAAAACGCACTAGTGTGGACATACCTATTGTATTAATTACTTAATGAGATAATGGGTCTCAAATTTTGTTAATTAAAATTACAGGATAGGAAATAATATGATCTTAATTTGCGTTTCATTTCGGACTCCCCTCAGCACGAATTAAACGCTCAAAGTAATTAATTAACAATGAAATGACGAAGAACATCAATAGTGATAGTAAAATACTCGTTATTTACTAGATTTAATAATATGGTGTGAAACACTCATATAAATTTCTCTTGCCTATGCAAATAATTACCAATATAACCTATCATTAGTAATAAAAAATAAACATTAGAAATAAACAAAAAACTAACCTCAATAAACATAACCTCATTTAAATCATGAGTGAATGATGCAAAATGAAAATCAACTTCAGTTGGGCTTAATAATACGGAAAATCACTCTTTCACGCTAAACTAGGCTCTGCAGAGAAAAATTGCTCCCCATAAAAGTTGTAGATCTTTTAATTACCTTTAAATTTGATTATATACACTTTTGTCGTAAAATGCATACTAAGCTGAAACTAAAAACATCGATTTTTTACACATTTTCGTGATAACAGAAAATCGATAATTACCGCTAAACTAAACGTTTTATAAAAATATGTTTGCAATACCAGTTGTAGGATTTTAATTCTCTACAACTTTTATTTACAAATTTTTGCGATAAAATGCATATTAAACTTACAATGTTAAAAATACAATTTTTTTTACGTACAAACAGCCTTTCCAAGAAATTCAGCAGACATAGCGCCCACCTTATCTTGTATAGCATAAAAAATGTAGTAAATGAGGTGATTTTAAAAAAAATCGTAGGAGCCGTTTTTGAGAAAGTCGCAAAAAAGTGAAAAATGATACTAAACTACCACTTCCGGCTGACCGATTTTGATGAAAACGTTCGTGTCGGGTCCCCTAGTGGTACCTGACTTAAGTTCAAGTTCAACTTTGTACGATGTTCTGTTCTTGAGATATTATGTTCATACACGCATGCGCGCAAACGCGCACACACACACACACACACAGTCCAGCAAATGGTGCATTAAGAAATCCACCGTGCCATACCTACAAAGAGAGATCCCCCATACGGAAGCATTATTTTGAAAACCTTTACCACCTAGTTTGTAAAAAAGAAGATAAATATTGCAAAAATTCAAATTTTGTAATGATTTGCAAAAGTTTTTTGAAATGTGTTTTCCTATCTCTACGAGGTCCGGAAGTGTGTTATTAATGTATGGATTTCAAAAGCCCTAAGAGATCCTCATTCATTCCATTCAGTATGTGAGCAGTTCTCAACACAGTGGACGGCCATCTGGGCACAATGTTCAGCTGAACTGGCACTGTAATCCACTCAACCTATAGGTCAAACACTCAGGAAAAATTCGAAATCTTGGGTGACGTTTTTCAGGGGTGTGTGGCGGGGGAGTAGAAATTTTAAATTTTTTAACCGTGCGAACATTTTTCGTCCGTCTCCCAGAGACGTTTCAGAATATGTTACTAAAATTGCCCTTCATGCACCCGTTCGCTAAGAAAACTCAAAAAACGAAATTTAGGTTTTTTGGCCCTATCCGATATCATGTTTTTCTTTATTTTACGCCTGGAGAACACTTCCCTTGCACTTTTCAATTTGCAGCCCCTTACCCTACCAGGCGGAATTAGGGAACATTTTTTAAATCTTACGTCCCGTACCCGTGGGGGCTGGTACCCCCTCCAAAAATTTAAAAATTTTCAAAATACGTAAAGTTGTTTAACAGCATCTCGTTTGGCATTAAATGTACACAATCATTTGTTTTATAAAAAATTTTCAAAAACCTTCTCCCCTTCTTTGGTGGGGGAGGGGTGTTTTTATCTCCTTAAAGGTGGGTCGGACCTAAAAAGTGTATAGAACCTTTTTTGTTTCTCTGCCAAAGTACTTTAAGAATATGTAACCAAAAGTGTCCTATCTTTACCCATTGTTGCGAAAATAAAAAAATAAAAATTTTGACTTTTCTGTGCTTCTGGGTTTAATTTTTTTTCTTATGCCTGAAAAAATAATTTTTACTTACTTTCCTGTGCTTACTTTTCTGTGTTTCTGGGTTTAATTTTTTTTCTTATGCTATGAGTCAAAATTTTTGCTATGAAACGTGTTCGGCTTAATACCGAAAAACGAGACATTTTTTAAAATCTCTCGTCCGGGCCCCGTAAGGGGTTGCTACGCCCCTCCAAATTATTGGAAATTTTCAAAAAACGAAAAATATTTCAACATCATGTCGTTTGGCGTTAAAAACACATAGAGACGGCATCTTTAAAATTTTTGAAATTTCCCCCTCTTCATAGGAAGGGGCCGAAATTTTCATCTTCTAAACGGTGGCTCGTAGCTAAAAAGTGTATAGGACCTTTTTTGTTTTACTGCCGGAGTACTTCAAGGATATGTAAACAAAGGTCTCGAAAGCCCACCCGTTCACGGAGAAAACTCAAAAAACCAAATTTTGACTTTTGTGCATTTTGGTTTCAAGTTACTAATATTTCACGCCACAAGCATTGATTTCACTCCAAGGTTTTGCCTTGCATCGTGGTTGCCTTAGTATTGGCATTATTTGCTTGAATCTTGGGGTGCACCCCTCCCCAAAATTGGGTAAAAAGATTTTTTTTCACGTTTAGTTCGGAAAAACAAATGTTTTTGGTATACATTCTAAATAGAACTACGTTGGAG
Organism: Catonia carolina; assembly: GCA_035578175.1. Lineage (NCBI taxonomy): Eukaryota > Metazoa > Arthropoda > Insecta > Hemiptera > Achilidae > Catonia > Catonia carolina. Next base: position 6,332,802 of record JAQMRL010000014.1, on the reverse strand, counting down.
TGACATCTGTCGTCCGGGCTCCGTAGGGGGTGCTACGCCTCTCCAAAATTTTGGAAATTTTTAAATTTTCAAAAAACGAAAAATCTTTCAACAGCATGTCGTTTAGTGTTAAAAACACACAGGGACGGCATGCTTCAAAATTTTTAAAACCTCCCCCTTTTCATTGGTGGGGGGCCGTAATTTTCATCTTTAAACGGTGTCTCGTAGCTAAAAAGTGTATAGGACATTTATTGTTCCACTGCCGGAGTACTTCAAGAATATGTAAACAAAGGTCCCGTCAGCCCACCCGCTTACGGAAAAATCTTAAAAAATCAAATTTTTTGAATTTTGTACATTTGGGTTTTAAGTTACAAATATCTCAAACCACAAGCATTGATGTCACTCCCAAGTTTTTGTCTTGCATCGTGTTTGCCTTAATATCGGCATTATTTGCTTGAATCTTAAGGTGCACCCCCTCCCCAAAATTGGGTAAACAATTTTTTTTCACGTTTAGTTCGGAAAAACAAATGTTTTTGACATACGTTCTATATAGAACTACGTCGGTGTGACACAACATCCTTCACTGTCCATCCGGTCCATTTGTGGTGGAGGGGCGTAAATTTTTACTTCTAAACGGAGCACAGTAGCTTTTAATATATAGGAACTGTTTTGAGTCCCTTCTGGAGTAATGAAGAATATGTAGAATATGTTCACCATATGGCAAAGTGCGGGCGCTGCGCGCCCGCACTTTTATGGCTCTGATCCGCTTATGGATTCTGATCCACCTACCCCTCTGATGCGAGGCACGGAAGCGGCACGAAGCACCGCTGGAGTGGCGAGTTTATAATTAAAACCCTTTGCGCCAAATCGGACTGTGTAGTTAATGTTATGTAGGTCAAACCAAACACAATGCAAAAAAAATTATGCACAACCGACCATTCTAAAAATATTTAGATGTTTTTCACATTCTCGACTGGACTACAAAGGATTCATAGAAAAATATTACACACAATTCAGGAATTAACAATATTTTGTTATTCAAAACTATTACAGCCTGTATTTTAAAATATAAAAAAGATTGTGAACGTTAAAACGCATGAGGTACAGATTGTATTTATGGAATTTAAAATGTTATTATACGAGGTGTGTTCAAAAAGTAACGGGAATTTTTAAATTTCGCGGGTTTGGATAGTCCGATTGTAAAAAATTTTTTTATTATGTTGGTACACATACCCCTGACGTACGATAAAATTTTCAACAATATTCATTGCTTAGTTCTTAAGTGGAAGCCGCTAAGGTTAGACGTGTTTTTCGAGCACGGCTATTTTTGTTTGTTAAAAAAATGGATCAAAGAATTTGTATTAAATTTTGCGTGAAAAATGAAATAAAGTGTGTGAAATGTTAACGAAGGCATATGGTGAGTCTGCTATGAGTAAAACAAAGATTTACGAGTGGTATAAGCGTTTCCAAGATGGCCGCGAAAACGTTGAAGATGACGAACGACCCGGACGTCCAAGCACATCAACAACCGATGAAAACGAGAAAAAAGTGAAAGAAATGGTTATGAACGATCGCCGAATCACAATCAGAGAAGTCATTGATGATGTTGGCATATCGATTGACTCATGCCATGAAATTTTTTCGGATGTTTTGGGTATGAAACGTGTGGCAGAAAAATTTGTTCCAAAATTGTTGAATTTCGAACAAAAACAGCGGTGAATGGAAGTTGCTCAGGAGTCACTAAATGAAGTCGACAACGATGCGGATCTACTCAAACGTGTTATAACAGGTGACGAAACTTGGGTTTACGGATACGATGTCGAAACTAAGGCTCAATCGTCCCAGTGGAGGCATTCTGGATCGCCAAGACCGAAAAAGTTTCGACAAGTGCGGTCGAATGTGAAGGTTATGCTCACTGTGTTCTTCGATTTTAATGGCATAGTGAATCATGAATTCTTGCCACAAGGTCAAACAATCAATAAGGAGTACTACCTACAAGTTCAACGCCGTTTGCGTGAAGCAATCCGAAAAAAACGCCCGGATTTGTGGCAAAACAATTCATGGCTTTTGCACCACGATAATGTACCTGCTCACACTTCATTGCTTGTTCGTGAATTTTTGGCCAAAAACAAAACTGTAACTATGCCCCAGCCTCCATATTTGCCAGACATGGCTCCATGTGACTTTTTTCTATTTCCAAAAATAAAGAGAACATTAAAAGGCCGTCGTTTTACAAGCATAGATGACATTAAAAGCGAATCGGTGGAAGAGCTAAAAGCTATCACAAAGATCGAGTTTTAGAAGTGTTTCGAGGATTGGAAAAAGCGTTGGCACAAGTGTATTGCATGCGAAGGGGACTACTTTGAAGGCGACAATATTAATGTAGATGAATAAATAAATGTTTTTTTCAAAAAACGAAAATTCCCGTTATTTTTTGAACAAACCTTGTATACTCTACTTTTCCGTGTGCAGTTAAAGTTTTCCTCACTTCACCATCACAACCAGGCGTCTTATGCAGTCAGTACTTATCATGCGCTGTTTTAAGTAAACAAACGTACATTATATTTTTATAACGTGTATAAAATTTATCCATGACGTCATTTTTAATTAAATTACACAGAACTATATATAAAATTATTGTATTTATTAATATTTATTAGATGTATTTTAGACCTTATAATTTTTCGTGAAATTACTATTTCCCTCGGTTCAGTTTACGGTTTACTGGACATTATTAGTACGAGCTATGGTTTAACTGGCCTTTCCGCGAGTACGTTATATTGTTTAAGTATGGTTTTCATGTCAATTTTCCGAAATCGAGTTTTCACCGATTTTTTTTATTATTTTTTTCATTTGTTTTGTAAGTTTAATTTTTTATGAATTAAAATGGCTGCAAATAGTCCTGCGCTTCGGAAACACGTAAGTTATAGGGTGTAAATTTTTTTAAAGAACATGTACATGGCAATCCTAATGCTACTATTATGATGTTTTTAGTACAATTCATGAAATAACCGAAACCATGTGTCCTGTGTTGGTGTGTACCGTACAAAATGTTAGTCGTGATGCTGAAAAAATTAATCAGTTCAAGTCAGTTCCTGCAAAACTGCGAAACTTTATGGATCGCCTTAGAAATAACCCCGCTTACAAAGTGGGTAACTGATCTAGACGATTTTAATAAAGACACAGTACTTCATTCCGTGCGAGAGTTTTACGATAGAGGAGAGTATTCAACTTGCAGCCTAGAATACCAACTTGAACTAGAATAATTTTAGGAAAGATAAAGATCTGGCAGGATTCAACAAGCAATGATGGCTTTAAGATCCCGGTTGGGAGAGGTCTTGATTTATTGTTTGTCAGGCCGGTTGCTACGAACTTGGGTAAATGAAAGACCGTGCTCTCGTTTTTCAGTCAGAGCTTACAGAGGTCTTCCAGTTTATTCAGTTATTCAGGTCTTCAGTTTATTTATTTATGTTTATCGTATGCGGCAAATAAAGTATAATCTTCCGATAACTCTGTATTTATATAAATATTTTAATTTTCATCAATTTCAAATAATAATTTTTTTGCATAAAATATAGAAAGAACTAAAATAAGTAATACGGTAAAAATTTCGAATACCTAAGTAAGTAGTGTAACAAGAATCGTACTTGTGAATGCTGCGTAGCGGCCGCGACTTGCCCTTCGCCATCCTTTCACGGTGGCCAACGCTAAAACGCATCTCTGGCATTAGTACGAGATAAGTAAGGAATATTATATTTCATTGTGAAGCTAATAAAATGAGCTAACAGTTTTATTAAAAATATCTTTTTTAGTAATGAGTACAAAAAATTATTTAATCTTAAAAAGGTAAAGTTATCAAAAACTCCACTTTTCCATCAACATTTCTGTAAATATTAAAAAATCTTGTAGATGCTACTTTACTGAGTAATATTTAAGTAAACTAAAACAACTGTTTGTGTAGATAGGTGGATTAGTTTAAGAGATAAAGCCTTATAAGCAAAACCCAACAATTCAAGGTTTGGGGGGCACAGAGGGAAGCAAGCGGGTCGAGTGGGGAATGCAGTACTTTTGATGTGTACTTTATCCCTGCAAAGATTAGCCTAAGCTTTCCCCTAATTACTTCCAGCTTTGGCCAATTTTATGTCTTCATTGACCGGACTACATGTATAACGTGTAGTTTTTTGTTTTTTGTCTTGTACAGACTCAGAGAGTATGGTTTATTGAACCATCAAAATACACCGGTAAACAATGTCTAGTAATTGAAATCCGTATAAAGTTGACTACCTATACTAGCAGTGAACCATGGAACCTTCGTCTCCGAAAATCAGCTGATTAACAGCGACGACTCTACCGCGAGTGGTGGGTTAATTTACGTTAATGTAATTTGTAATGTTTATCATTCAATTTTGAGCAATTAATAAAAAAAACTAAGGTATCAATCGGAACAGCTTTTTTAAGAATTCAGCGTACTTGATATCAGCCAAATATTTGCAAGAGAACCTTTTATATACGATTATAAAAACATGAACTATTTTACTATAAGAGCCCACCATTATAATACAAGAAACAAGGATCTCTTACTCTTACATGAGGCCTCAAAAACTTTATACCAAAGGTATTTCCGCTACTTAGCACCCAAGCAGCTCAATCTGCTACCCTCACAATTTTAAAATAGACCGGACATCATGTAAATAGTATAAAAAAAACAGTAACCATATGGCTATTGGAAGTAGGAAGAGAAGCTGTACAAACAATTACACCAGGAATCCAATAATTTGAGAGCTCGTCTACCGGTCCGATAATTATTTTCTGTATTTGTAAATTAATTCTTTGTTTTGCACAGTTCATATTTTATTGTTTTTATGTTTTTTTTCATGTGTACTATAGCACACTATTTTAATAAAATATCTTGGTAGTTTAATTAGTATTTAAGAAACTAACATGTGGTTTATAATACTAACGCACTAATAGATAACCATATTAGTTGCAGTAGTAGAAATAAACAAAAGAAGCACTAAATTGATCTATCCTTGAACATGGGAAACCATAGTTGGGTAGATTAATTTTCCCACCACGAGTAAATTTAAAAAGTTTTAGATTCTTCAGTTATAAATAAGGAAATTAATTTGTATTGTAATGATTTTTGTAAAGTAATGGGAAAATAGATAAATTAGTTAAATAAATTGGAAATTTTTAAGGCTGTTGTGTGTACCTATAGTTTTTAAGCTCGTTACTATTGTTTGACAGACGTAGAAGCAATTGACTATAATGTAATTAGCTAACAGCGAATAACACCGATTACCGGATGCTTTTACTCGGTGTTACAGTAGGCCTACTATTATGTCTACAGCAAGGGTAAAGGCGCGCACATAGCAATCGTCGGCGCCTTCACTGCTCCCCAAACCAAACAAACATCAGTTTTAATTGATTATGAAAAATAAAGCGTAATGTCTATCTGCCTGAAGGATCTCATAGAATCGAAGATACCCGCGTTGGTCTACGCATCTTGCGTGATAAGCTATCTCAGCGCTCCCAGTGGTCACACACTTTATACACTCTGCCGGTTACAAAACGCCAAGACGAGATCCACTTCCAAATTCATTTCCGACCATCACATGACCTCATAGATGACCAATAACAAGCCAGAACACTGTGAGATCTGAGGGTTGGATCTCACAGCGTTTACGGATCTCTCTAAGTTGGTGTGTAACCACATGCCGGATTTCACAATACATGGTTCCCAAATGCACACACACACACACACACACACACACACACACACACACACACACACACACACACACACACACACGCGCGCGCGCACACACACACACGCACACACACACACACACGCGCGCGCGCACACACACACACACACACACACACACATACACACACACACACACACACACACACACACACACACACACACACACACACACACACACACACACACACACACAGACCAATCGCTAAATATACATGTTTTTGGGTTCAGAGGGTCTGAAAACGTGTATATCCGGTGAAAAGTCGATTTCGAAAAATCGACATGGAAACAGTACCTACTTTCTCTTATACATTCATAATAGGCCAGAGAAAGTAACTATTTCGTTTATTTTTACAGAGCGCATTTGTAACTTTGTCCACTCTATCTATACTATCTATACAAATAAAATACAGAAGAAACGTCTGTTTGTTTGTTTGTATGGGGTAATCTCAGAAACTACTAAACTGATTTTAAAAAATCTTTCATTGTTGCATAGCTTAGAGCTTCCTGTTCAATATAGGCTATTTTGAAACTTTAAGTAACTTTAATTAAGTGAGTTTAGCAACTTAACCTGTGACGATGTCGCATGTTTTATTTTATCGGGTGCATAGCACTTTTATTTTTTCTAAGTCCTCTGGATGGTGTGTTTTTTGAGCTAGAAGCATGATTCAACTTTTATATTTCATAGAAAAACGTGAAGAATAACATTCGATTCCAAAAACATTAAAAATTCGGAAATATTTAAAAATTTTAGTTATGTACTGTATTTCATATATTTGTTTTCATTCGACAGGTAGTGATTGAGTCATATATTTCCAATTACTAGGCGTACCGCACCCACGTATTGCTGTCTCTTATCTCAGCCGTATATCAACTGTCTCTTTCTATTCCAATCGGTATCTTCTATGCATTCTATTCAATTCTGTTAAATCGCAGGGACAAACATTTACAACAGTGGAAATAGATTTGAGACAAGAGTGCTTCCTTCACTCATGGACAACTTTATGTCGGACTTTCTAGAGCTGGAAGTGCAGAAAAACATTTACAGTATTTTGTTGCAACAGGGCAACAAAACCACAAATATTGTATATAGAGAGGTTTTAAAATAATTTAATGAGGCCTACATTATCTGCTGTGAAGCGAAGCTAACTAGTTAAAGATAAAATGATTTCGAATAAGTGTTCAACTAATTTTTTTCATTTGTGTGTATTAGAATGAAGAGATCAGAAGGTGTTTGGCGCATTCTGATTGGGTAGATAAACCACAATGGTTCAAGAAAATGTTGTTGATAGTGATGACAAAAGCTGATACAACTTTACACATCAAACCATACGGACTTTACGTCTTAAATCTCAGCAACTTCACTAATGTAAGTATACATTTACTTAACCCTATAGCCGGCAATAACAAGATTCTTGACCGGCAGATAATGTCTAGCATATGGGTCATCGAACTATAAAGAAATCATTAAAATTTTTCGCTGAATCGCAAACCTTATCACGTGACGTATCAAAATAACAAGAAAAGTTAGGAAAATAGAATTAATGCATTATTAAAATTTTAATCTGACAGTTAGAGATACTGAAGCTATTTGAAAACAATTTTTTGGCAAATAATTTTCTAAAATTTCAGATGATACTACTGTTCAAAACTTTCTTATGTTTTACTTTCAAAATTCATTTCATAACAATCGTTACTTATAATGTTTATTTAAAATAAAACCAAAAAAAAAACGATTCTATGTTCAAAAATAAAGAAAATATGTACAAAAACACATCAAGTAAACCAAGAAAAAACCAAATTCAGCCCTAGGATAGCGTGGTTTCAACAGAGAAACACAGGCAAAATATCCAACTAAAACTATTGTATTATTCGTAAAAATTTACTTTATACATTACTAAACTATTGTACAAAACAGCAACGCTGCCTGTAGATGAATTTTTAAAGCTTTAACGACAACATTGGAATGCTATGAAGCAAATCCGATTTTGTCGGTTCAAGAAGCGGTAACATCGTCTCAAAATCGAAGATTGCCGCAGGACCATTAAATAAGAGAAGGGCTATCTCATTACTATTATGTTTACACTGCTGTTTTGGTACTCGCTGGTAAAGGGGGGAGCCAACGCCATGACGTCATCACTCTGACAACTCAATTGTTACTATCGGTTTCATTTATTATAAACACCCGAGTTTGAAGGCTTGCATCTTCAAAACGATGAATCGGATTTCAACATAGTTTACACCAATATTTAGCTCATTTTATTCTTCGTTGACCTATAATAGTCCTATATTTTTAATATTGTTTGAAAATTGCCATATCGGGATTGGAAGACAAAAACACTCCGTTTTTTTTGCGACCGCAAAGACTTTCATGCGTTTAGAGGCGTATAACTCAAGAAGTATGTGACCGACAAGTTTGAAATTTTAACACAACATAGCGAATTATAATTTAACCACGAATACGAAATTTTAAATATGTAGGTTACTTAAGTTTTGATTTATTGACAATATTCTGAATCCTTGCTATCTCGGTACCGCTCAATCGTTCGGTACGAGCAAACTATCGTTCTCTTCAGCGTGAAAAATGTATTAACAAATATTATCTATTAACAAATGTATTAATAACATGAACTTATGTTGTAGAATTTTTGAAATTTTGAAAAATGAACATGGCCATGGGGTGGGAGCTACTATACGGTTTCTAGGTTATGTAAGTGATATCCTGTCGGACATCCTACCTGATAGCCCTCTCTTACGTTGTAGGGTGCATAGTGTACAAAGTACGTAAAAAGGATCCAACACTAAGCGCCTACTCGAAAAATGTCCCTTTCAGTAACAGTGACAAATGAATTAAATCTCTTTTCCACGGAGGTTTGACTGCGCCAAGTAAATCTTGGAAAAGAATCAGTGGACGAGTTTGAAATTGTTTTTGCATCACTCCATGGCGAAAATGATATGTAGTGTTCGAAGAGGAGTCATTGAAAAATTCCGAACAAGACTTACGGAAAATTTCCAAATCTGTGCCCGCAAGCTATTAACGCCGATGCTAGATCAAGGACATTTATTAGGATCAGGCGATTTAATGAGAACAAATCAAACGATAGAAACTGCATGAACAAAGCTAAGAAATTGATACGTTCCAAAAAATAATAATGTTGTTAGCGTTAATTCGCATTTCTTATGTAAGATTTTATTTTAGTTCTATTTATTTATTTTGTTTGCAATTTCTGCGTAGATCATATTCATCTTTAGAATAAGACTAAGTATTTTACGCAACCGAAAATGTTTTTGTCACATATTGTTTTTTGATTGTCGTATTATTTATGCATTACTGCTATCTATTGTTTTATAAATAATATTACGGACATTGCTAATAATAACAAAGTATAGACATTTATTCTTAATCATTAGGCATATTTTAAGATGAGTACCCGAGAAAGTATGTGTGTGTAACCTCAGTGTAGACAGCGCAGTGTCAGAGCAGTGACGTCACAACCGAACAGCTGTTGGTACAACTTTTTCGAGCGCCAGGAGACAGCCCTTTTCTATTCACTGGCCCTGCGATTGCCGGCTCTATCGTTAAGTTTTAAGCTATTAATTTATCTTCATATAACCCTATGTTACGTCCAACCGTAATTTCAATGATTATAGTTTTATAAATATTTTCGTAACAGCTGATTTAAATATTTACGTTCCAGCTGATTAAAAATTTCAAATTTTAATAACTTTTAACAAGCCAAAATTAAGAAGAAATTCTAACAATCACCATTCAAATATCAGCATTCAAGGGATCAACGTCTTAATTTATTTTATCAACTATATTATTTTGTATTTGCATTTCTACGTTTACAATAATTATTATTCAACTACTGTTCAAAGAATGATTTATAACTCATTAATTCAAGGAATCACTGATCATTATTAATAAAGAGAATCATCACACAATTTGGATTTTATTTATTATTAAATGGATTGCCACACCCTATATTGTTGTTTAGGTCAACAGCCGGAAGGCTGGATGGGACCTCTAAAGGTTTTAGTAAAAACCAGGTGTGACATGATTTATTATTGCCTTCCTCACTAAGTTGAAAAAGTATGCTTATCAGCATGTTAGGTACTCTAAATAGCACCTAATTTCCACCCTGCAAATGACACCTTCATTTCATTCACCACAGGGTCTAACTGTATATTGAAATTCATTACTCTCAGAAATGATAACTCTGACTAATGTCTTTTACACCTCTACCTCTTCTGTTCTTAAATAGTTTCTGTTGTTTCTGTAGTTACTTATTAGGAGGAATCGAATGATAATATTTCTGTTTCCAAATTCCGACTTTGATTTTTTGACTTCCGGTTTTGGGTCACTTCCAATCAAAACCGGAAATTCAAACCGACCAACTTTTTGTGTAGATTACGAATCTGAAAACCGTTTGCAGCTATCTCTTGTAGTTTCTGACTTTGATTTTTGACTTCTGGTCTTGAACTACTTTCGGCCTAAACCGGAACTTGAAACCCAATTAAATCCCACTAACGTTTTGTGTAGATTACGAATCTGAAAACCGTTTGCAGCTATTTCCTGTAGTTTCTGACTTTGATTTTTGACTTCCGGTTTTGGACTACTTTCGGCTTAAATCAGAACTTGAAACCAATTAAACCCCACTAACTTTTTGTGTCGATTACAAATACGAAAACCGTTTGCAGCTATCTCTTGTAGTTTCTGACATCTAGGTGTGACGGTCGGACAAAACAAAATGATAATTTACAATTTTAAAAATTGCCACCAAAAAAATGTGCAATATTCTGAAATGGAATTTCAAATTAAGGAAAAGTTAAAAGTTAGAACGATGTTCAAGACTTGTAACTAAATTGTAATTATTTTTTTTTCTTGTAATCTTTATTGTGTGTACGTTGCAATCTGTTCAATTCAGAACAATAAGCAACCCCATGACCCAATGAGATGAGGGTGATGTGTACGACGTGTAAATGAGGTGAAGTCTTGTACAGACTCAGGTCGACCATTCCTGAGAGAGTATGGTTAATTGAACCCCAACCATCAAAGTACACCGGTAACCACTGTCTACCATTCAAATCCGTATAAAAGTAACTACCTTGACTAGGATTTGAACCACGAACCTTCGTCTCCGAAAATCAACTGTTAAACAGCTGATTTTGGCGACGACTTTACCTCTAGACCAACCCGGTGGGTTATTGTAATTATTGTGTTTGTTTTTATTGTTGACAGGTTATGAATGCAGCTTACTCTTACTTCAACATGCTCAGGACATTCCATTGATTTATTCTAAATAAAATTTCATTTTAAGGACAAACGTTAACGTGTCACAATTGTTTTGGTGTATTCCGTTCATTTATCCCACCTTTTGCGTTCAGTCTGTCACCACCGTACCGGCGACCCTTGCACGGGTACAAAAACAAGCAAAAAAAAAAAATAATAATCTGGTGTTAAACACTCACACGACTTTCTCTTGTCAATGCAAATAATTAACCATATAACCTCAGTAATAAAACATTAAAAATAAACAAAAAACTAACCTCAATAAACTGTAACCACTTTGCTCAGTGTCACTCCAAGACACCCAAAATATTAGCAAATCTGGCGATGTGATTACAAAAAAATAAAAAAAAATAAAAGAAAATTTGTTGTTGTGATACATAAATAAGATACATAGATTAAACAGTAACAAAACATTTAATTATATATAAAAAAACATCAGATAAACTTGGTGAAAATATCCAATAATAATTAATAAATAAATAATTTAAACAATCACCTAAGTGATAACAGATCAACCGTATGTATATATATATATAAAAACCTTTGTAATAGTATTAAAGTTCTAAAAGTGTAACGTTTATGATTTTAACAATTTAACACAAAATTCATCACCATTATTAACAATAATTAGGTATACCTAAAATAATATTCGGTGAAATTAGTAAATACATTAGAATAATAGATTACAGTTAAGGTTACCGTTTAACAATTATTTGTTACTAAAATATTGGTGATTAGGTCTTTAAACAAATTATTTTAAAAAAGGTAAGTTCAAAAAATATAAGGTTTTGCATAATTTAAAAAAATTTAAATTTGGAAAAGAAATTACAAATTTACTGATTTGCAGCCAGCAATAGCCTTTTTAAGTTAATAAAAATTGATTAATAAAGTTTTTAAGGTTTAATAATAGATTTTCCTTATAATTTCAAATTCATATAGCTGCTGCATAAAATAAAGTTCATGTAATTAGCATGTTAAGTTAGGTTAAGCAAAATTTAACAGTTTCGAACGGAAAAATTCATGTTTGTAGAGTTCGAGAAGATTCTGTTCGATGAAAATTGATGACAATAGAAATTCTATATCCCAGTAAATAATAATGAAATTTAAACTCATACCGTGATATTTCTGGATACTTCCTTAATAATTTGACGAGAATCGACCTCAGGCATTCGGTAATCGAGCTACGGTTTTGGTGTAGTTTGGATCAGATCCACATTCTTAATCGGAAAATGCCAGTCATCTCACGTTTAGTAGGTATCACTTTCGGAACTCAGGCTTCCAGACTTAACTCCAGCGCATCATTAATCTTAAGAATATCAACATCTCGAACTACGGACCTCGAACTTGGATCTCGAACTTCAACCCTATGTTAACATAATTCGGAAGGAATTAAAATCTAACAAAATTTGAAATATCAACGAAACTGATGGTTTCGTTAACTTCCGAAATAACTCAGTTCACATTAGAAAATAAAACATTACGTATAAAATTCATTTCAAGTAAAACATGAACATATGAATATAAAATATTCTACTGGCAACTTTCAATTGAAATAGATTCATTTAAAGTATTACGAACTAATTAATTTGTTACATAAATATTTAGCAAAATACAACATCGTTTTTTGAAATTTTTATAATTCACGGTCTATAACAGACCTGAGCAGTTTTACAATAAATATTAAAAATAAAAATATAATTACAAAAGCTAGCTACAATAGCCACGCCCTAGGTTTAATACAAGTTAAAAAAAATATTACAGCCGTGTTAGATTTTCCAAAATTCTATTGCCAGTAAAACATAAAAAAACAGGAGGAACACTTACCGAAAAAATCGGGTAAAACGCAGCGAACAAAATAGAATCATAATAAAATTAATTTATGAACGAAATTTCATACTAATAGATTTATACGACTTTCACCAATCAATCATGGCTGCAAACAGAACGAACCGACTACATACGTCATCCACTTACCAAGTCACCTAGTACAACAAAAATCCAAAAGAGTGCAGGAGCCTACAGTGAATATTGAATGAAGCGGTAAAGAAAGATAAGTATGAAAATACAGATTGTAACCTGTAGAATTATAGACGTTACAAAACATAACCTCATTTTAATCATGAGTGAATGATGCAAAATGAAATCAACCTCATTTGGGCTCAATAATACTGAAAAATCACTCTTTCACGCTAAACTAGGCTCTGTAGAGAAAAATGTTTTAAATAAAAGTTGTAGATCTTTTAATTTCCTATATATTTGATTATACACTTTTGTCGTAAAATGCACACTAAGGCTGAAATCTTAAAAACAATCGATTTTTACACGTTTTCATGAGAAAAAAAACAGAAAATTACTAATAACCGCTAAACTAAGCGTTATACTAAAAAGTGGTTCAATTAAAAGTTGTAGGATTTAAAATTCTGTACAGCTTTTATTATATTATACATTTATGCGCTAAAATTTTTATTAAAGTCGCAATGTTAAAAAACAATTTTTTTACGAGAAAACAGCCTCTCCAAGAATTTCAGCAGGCATGCCGCCTACCCTATCTTGTAGAGCCATTTTTGAGAAAATTGTAAAAAAGTGAAAAATGACACGAATAAACTATTTCTTCCGGTTCACTGATTTTGATGAAAATGTTCGTGTTGGGTCCGGTAGTAGTATCTAACTTAAGTTTTAAGTTTCAAGTTAGTACAATGTTCCATTCTTGAGATATCTGTTCACACACACACACACACACACACGCGCGTGCGCGCACACACACACATACACGCACACACACACACACACACGCACACACACGCGCACACGCACACACACACACACACGCACACGCGCGCGCGCGCGCGCACGCAGACCGATCGCTAAAAATATTTTTTTGGGTTCAGGGGGTCTGAAAACGTGTAGATCTAGTGGAAAGTCGATTTCGAAAAATCGACATAAAACAATACTTTCCTTCCTATATATTCGTATAGGCAAAATAATAATAACAGGACAAAAGAATGTTGTTGCGCATAAAAATAGAAAAACACAATTAAGTTACACGGTATAAAACAAACCGCAAGTCAACCCTTATCAGTTTAATTTCCGAAAATATTACGTTTTATGTTTACCGTGCTTCCTATCAAAATCTGACTTATAGTTAAGTATATTTCGAAAAGGTATAAACCTGTTTTAGAAAAATCTACTTGATAACGTAACTTTTTCTACCAATAGTTCATATAAGACAAGATAATAACGGAAATGAAAGGTAAAAAATTTTAAATAATAAATAATAAAAAATCAATAAAAAATGTTTATTTTGTTTACAAACTATATGAGGAAATTCCGAAGTGATATTTCAAAATAATAAAAGAGAAAAATTCAATTTTTCATTTAATAATAGCTCTTGTTTAAATTATAAATCGTGTGTCAAAATTATTAAACATTTATAGTCAAAAAAAGGAAATAAAATCCATCTTGTACAAAAAAAATATTTTCAATAATAAAATAATAAATAAAATAACAATAATAAAAACACACGTAGGCTAAAGTTATTTACGTCAATCGGTTCTATTAAAGTTTCATTCAGGCAGTATATTTTCTTACAAGTGACTGGTAATGCTTTGAAACACTTTAAGAGAAAGTAATACGGTAAAACATTTCAGTTTAAAAAAATCAGTAAAATTTCTGATAACATTCCCTCTGTTTGCAGCCATTATTTTGTATTTATTTTATTTATGTTCGATTTAATTTTTACTTTCTCTTGCCTTATATGAATATATAGGCAGAAAAATATTGTTTTTAGTCGATTTTTCGAAAACGAGTTTTCACCGGTTCTACACGTTTTCAGACCCTCTGAACCCCAAAAACACGTTATCAGCGATTGTTCTATGTGTGTGTGTGTGTGTGAACAGAATATCTCAAGTACAATACATTGCATGAACTTGAAACCACTAGAGGATCCAACACGAACATTTTCATCAAAATCGGTCAACCGGAAGTAGTAGTTTATTCGTGTCATTTTTCACTTTTTTGCGATTTTTTCAAAAACGGCTCCTACGATTTTTTTTAAAAATCGGCTCATTTACTAATTTTTGTTTGCTCTACAAGATAGGGTAGGAGGCACCATGTCTCCTGAAATTCGTGGAGAGGGTGTTTTCACTCACGGGTAAAATAATGGTAAACGGTTTTCGAGGTTAATTTTTTGTTTCTTTCTAACGTTTTATTACTTACGTTATATTGGTCAGTTTTTGCATTGGCAAGAGAAAGTCGTGTGAGTGTTTCACACCAGAGTTTTTACTTTCGCTTGCCTATATGAATATATAGGAAGGAAAGTATTGTTTTCGTGTCGATTTTATTGTTTTAGAAATCAAGTTTTTACGTAATATACACGTTTTCAGATCCCTGAACCCAAAAACCATTTTTTAGCGATTATTGTGTGCGTGCGCGCACGTGTGTGAACAAGATATCTCAAGTACGGATTATTGTAAGTAGTTGAAATGTGGAACTTAAGTTAGGTACTACTAGAGGACCCGAAACCAACATTTTCATCAAAATAAGTCAACCGGAAGTATTAGTTTATTCATGTGATTGTTCACTTTTTGCCAAACTTTTTGTCAAAAACAGCTCCTACGAATTTTTAAAAATCACCTCATTTACTATATTTTTTATGCTCTACAAGATAGGGTAAGCGCCATTTCTGCTGAAATTCTTGGGGAGGCTGTGCTCTAGTAGCATTTGTTTTTAAGATAGCTTCTTAGTATGCATTTTAAGTCAAAAATGTGTATAATTTAAGTTGTAGAACATTTAAAAATCTACAATAATTTTCATATGACATATTGTTTTGTGCAACAACACTTAGTTTAGCAACAAATACTGATTTCTTTTTTTTCATGAAAATTGGTAAAAAGTGGGATTTTTTAAAATTGCAGCCTTTGTATGCATTTTACAACAAAAGTGTAGCCTATATAACTAAAGTGATAGAAAATTGAAATACCTGCAACATTTATTTTAAACATTTACTTCATTTTCTTCTAAAGAACCTAGTTTAGCTTGAATCTGAGATATTTTCCCGTATTTTTAAGTCGGACATAGGTTGATTTTCATTTTGCGTCATTCACTCATGATTAAAATTAGATTATATTGTTTATTGTCTACATTGGCAAGAGAAAGTTGTGTGTTTCACACCAGATTTTTTACTTTTGCTTGCCTATATGAATATATTAAAGGAAGGAAAATGTTGTTTTCATGTCAATCTTTCGAAATTGAGTTTTCATCTGGTATACACATTTTCAGACCCTTGAACCCAAAAACATGGTTTTAGCGATTGGTGTGTGTGTGTGTGTGTGTGTGCGCGCGCGCGCGTGTGTATGTATATGTGTGTGTGTGTGTGTGTGTTTGTGTGTGTGTGTGGAAAGTTATCTGAAGAATGGAACATCGTACGAAGTTGAAACTTGGAACTTAAATTAGGTACCACTAGAGGACCCGACACAAACATTTTTATCAAAATCGGTCAACCGGAAGAAGTAGTTTAATCTTGTCATTTTTAACTTTTTGCGATTTTCTAAAAATCGGCTCCTACAATTTTTTTTAATCGTCTCATTTACTACATTTTTATGCTCTACAAGGTAGAGTAGGCGCTATGTCTGCTGAAATTCATATTTTTTTAAGTTTTATTTTAGTTCACATAACTTTATTCATTTTTACAACAGAAAAATATATTTTACTTTTAAAACAAAACTATAAGAAAAACAGCTAATGATATAGGCTACTGTTAATATTACAGTCAACACTCCGTATTCGCGGTTCCAGTTTTTGTTACCGTTTTCAGTGTTCGCGGTAAGCTAAATTTAATATTTGCGGTATGTTCCGAATAAAAAAGAATTTGAAAAACGATGATGAAATGTATGATAAAGATGATTATGTATGTGATAAAGCAAAAAACAACTGAACCGGACACTGCTGGCCATGTACGAGGTTTGATCGAAAAATAACGGAAATTTTAATTAAAAAAAAAAAATGTGTTTATTCATCAATATCAATTTTACCTCCTTCAAAGTAGTCCCCCTCAGATATAATACACTTGTACCAGCGCTTTTTACAATCTTTGAAGCACTTCTGGAACTCAATTTTCGGTATAGCTTTCAGTTCCTTTAGTGATTCTGTTTTAATGCCATCAATGGTGGCAAAACATCGTCATTTCGTGGTTCTCTAAAAATATCGAAACTAAATATCCATATATCCATGTTTTGTCACCAGTTATGACCGTTTGAAGAAATTCTGGATTATTGTTGACTTCATTCACCAATTCTTGGGCGAAATCCACTCGACGTTCTTTTTGTTCGAAATTCAGTAATTTCGGAACGAACTTTGCTGCCACGTGTTTCATGCCCAAAACATTCGAAAAAATTGCTTGATATGATCCAAATGATATGCCAACCTCATCAGCAATCTCTCTAACAGTGATTCTACGATCTTTCAGAATCATTTTATTTACTTCTACGACGCTATCAAACCTCGTATATGATAATAGAGTTAGGAAATTCTTCCAACATAGGCCATACTTCCTCTAAAATTTTATCAAAATTTGCTTATACTGACATCTGTTGATAACTTACAGAACTAAAACTGTTGTAAATTTGAGTACATTACATAGGCCATAAATCCGTCGAAAACCGCGTTTTCAAATTTTTCTAACATAGGCTCTTCATCCGGACACCTTCTCATTTATTACTTTCTCTTGCCTATATGTATATATAGAAGGAAAGTATTGTTTTCATGTCGATTTTTCGAAATCGAGTTTTCACCGGATCTACACGTTTTCAGACCCCCTGAACCCAAAAAATATGTTTTTAGCTATGGTGTGTGTGTGTGTGTGTGTGTGTGTGCGCGCGCGCGCGCGCGAGTCTGTCTGTGTGTGTGAACAGAATATCTCAAGAACGGAACATTGTATGAACTTGAAACTTGAAACTTAAGTTACATACTACTACCGGACCCGACACGAACATTTTCATCAAAATCGGTCAACCGGAAGTAGTAGTTTCCTTATGTCATTTTTTACTCTTTGTGATTTTCTCAAAAACGGGTCCTACGATTTTTTTAAAAATCGCCTAGTTTACTAAATTTTTTATGCTCTACAAGACAGTTTAGGCACCATGTCTGCTGAAATTCTTGGAGAGGCTGTTTTCACGTAACAATATTGTCGTTTTAAGATTACGGCTACAATATGCACTTTAGCGCAAAAATTTATATACTAAAAGTTGTAGACAATTTAAAATCCTACAACTTTAAATTCACACATTTTTTGTATAACGCTTAGTTTAGCGGTAATTAGCGATTTTCGGTGTTTTCCTCACGAAAACGTGCAAAAAATCGATTTTTTAAAGATTTCGGCCTTAGTATGCATTTTACGACAAAAAAGTATATAATTAAATTTATAGGAAATTAAAAGATCTACAACTTTGGTTTAGAGAATTTTTCTTTACAGAGCCTAGTTTAGCGTGAAAGAATGATTTTCCTTATTTATAAGCCAAACTGAGGTTAATTTTCATTTTGCGTCTTTCACTCATGATTAATATTAGGTATATTTTTTGAGGTTAATTATTTGTTTTTCTAATGTTTTATTACTAATATTAAGGTTCTATTGTTCATTATTTGCATTGGCAAGAGAAAATCGTGTGAGTGTTTCACACCAGTTTTTTATTTACGTTAACATTTTTAAACTCTTAGTCTTTCTCTAAAATTCTCGAATACTCTTTCCTTTTCGATATTGTCACAATGTAATATATGTTAAATAATCTGGTATAATACAAATAAAATTTGTTTGCAGGTTTTATAAAACCAATAAGATGTTGGAGAATGAAAAAATCAGAAAAGTACTAAAATGGTTAGGTTACAGAAATGATAATAATTTACCAAACCGACCAATATTAATGATTATTTTATCAATAATAGTAAATACAAATATAACTATATATTTGGTAACAAATTGGAAGGTGGAATCTTTAAGAACTTTCAGGTTAATGGGGATGAAAGATATGAACGTATCCATATCTTACATAATTTACTCATTGGAATACATTTTCATGCGAAATAAAATTGAATCATTACTACAAATAATAGATAAAACCTTTGAAAAATTCTATTTGAATCGTGAAAACAGTGAAAACCGAGAAAAAATAATATATGAAAATAAACGGGATCAGAACAGAGCCTTGAATAACACTGGAATATTACTAACAATAGTTGTATCCATTTTAATGTTCCTTCCTTTAGTTGTCACAATTTATATTGTAACACCCGATCAGAATTTTAAAATTGAAAATTTATTATTACCACATGTAGTATGGTATCCAAAAAATTATGATATTTTAAATGTTTATATTTTGGTATATTTTTTACAAGCTTTATGTTTGTTATATGAATTAGGGCATTGTTATTGTGCTCTTGGTTCCGTGGTTGCATCTTTGCAATCTGTTTATATCGATATAAAATTATTTTGTTTTGATCTAAGACAGATTCGTGAAATGGATTTTTCAAATGAGTTTATGTTGAGGGAATATTTGGTGTATTTGTTAAGATGTCATCAGAAAATTATCAGGTGAGAGAATTTCATTAATTACTCGTATTTTGTTTATCGCCTGTGTGATAATTTTTCATGAACGTTTACCGTTTACCGAAAAATTTTCAGGGCCACCTATTTTGCAGGCTAGGTTTGGCAACGTGTCGTTGGCCCCGGTCGGCGACAAAGTAAACACATTGAATAAAGGGTTACGACACCACTATAAAAAGAGCTAATTATAAGTCATTTGTTCTAGCTAGAAGCTTTCCCTCCAACGCTCTGTGCCACTGAGCTGTTCTGTTTAGTGGTGGGGGAAGCACGTCCTAGTTGTAACAGTAGTATACAGTTAAAAAGAGAGGGAATGATCATTAAGTGAGAAGGATACAACACTTGCCCCTTGAAACTATCCCTACTCTACCTACTCGCCCTCTCCTTACAAGCTTCTTCCTAAAACAAATGTATTATATCTTAATAGTTATACCGACCCTCTCAGGTAACCGTCACAACAATAGGCCTATACTATTCCTAACTACCATTTACACACTATATGTATCTGTACCTTAGAACAAGAACAACCAATGTCAAAAAAACAGTTTTGAGAAAAGAGCAAAGAAAGATATGAGTAAAATTTTAAACAACACCAATAATTACACCCAATTCAGCTACAATGGCAGCAAAAATTAAGAAAAATCACTGCAAAAACAACCAATGTCAACATTGGTTCTTATTGCTATCGAATTTCATTTAGAAAATTTTAATTGCAATAATAACCAATTATGACTTTTGTTGTTTTTGTATGAAGAAATTATAGTATCTGAGAACCAATGTTGTGTTTGGTTGTCTTTGCAATAATATTTTTCACGCAGCTGACAGACATTGGTAATGAATGTATGCAATATCTCATGAACTATATATAATGGGCATTGGTTGTTCTTGCATTATAAAGTAGACAAAAAATTACGTTTATAACGTGTTTAACTCATTTTTATAAAAGAATGACATTGGTTTTTCTTGTTCTAAGATACAGATATATATATATATGTATATATAGTGTATTTGTACACTATATTTTTTAACCATTTCTTGGAACTAACCCAATTTATCAACTATTAATCTCAGTCCTACTAGAGAATTCTGGAACAACACTTAACCTTTATACTATTTTTTTTGATGAGGTCTGAACGTAAGCAGTGCTCCCTACCAACTTCATAACTAACCAATGACTAGTCAGCAACGTTGCCATTACTTGCCCTCGTAGCTCTGTTATATATTTCGTCAGCCATTTTTACTTTCTCTTACCTATATGAATATATAGGAAGGAAAGTATTGTTTTCATGTCGATTTTTCGAAATCCAGTTTTCACCGGATCTACAAGTTTTCAGACCCCCTGAACCCAAAAAAACATGTTTTTAGCGATTGGTGCGTGCGTACGTGCGTGCGCGCGCGTTTGTGTGTGTGTGCAAACAGAATATCTCAAGAACGGAACGTCGTACAAACTTGAAACTTGAAATTTAAGTAAAGTACTACTACCGGACTCTACAAGAACATTTTCATCAAAATCGGTCAACCAGAAGTAGTAGTTTATTCGTGTCATTTTTCACTTTTTTGCAATTTCCTCAAAAACGGCTCATATGATTTTTTTAAAAATTGCCTCGTGTACTACATTTTTGTAGGCTCTACAAGATAGGGTAGGCGCCATGTTTGCTAAAATTCTTGGGAAGGCTGTTTCCTCGTTATAAAATTTTTCTAAGAATGTGGCTTTAATTTTAAATTTTAGCACAAAAATGTATATAATAAAAGTTGTAGAAAATTTAAAATTCTACATCCATTATTACAAACATTTTTTTGTATAACGCTTAGTTCAGTGGTTATTCAATATTTTCCGTGTTTTTCTCACGAAAACGTGTAAAAAATCGATTTTTTTAACGATTTCAGCCTTAGTATGCATTTTACGACAAAAGTTTAATATCAAATTTATATAGGAAATTAAAAGATTTACAATTTCTATTAAGAGCAATTTTCTCTACAGAGCCTAGTTTAGCGTGAAAGAGTGATTTTCCGTATTTTTAAGCCAAACTCAGGTTGATTTTCATTTTGCGTTCACTCATGATTACAATAAGGTTAGATTTATTTGAGGTTAGTTTTTTGTTTATTTCTAATGTTTTATTAATAATAACGGGTGTTTCAAAAAGGACGCACTTCGAAGTTTAAGGGTTAATATTTTCTGCATAGGGAATATTTTTTCCCCCCAAATAACAGTTGGCACTACCGTACTCATTGTTGACCCATTGTGTATTACTGACATGTACTAGTGCTATCCCAGTATTCATTTGTGTCTGTAGTGTCTGTATAAGTTCAAACATGGTTTTTTCAAAGGATGAACGTGTTTTTATTATTGAATGTTATTGCGCATATAATTCTTACGAACGAGTGAAAGACGAGTTCCAGTTAAAATTTCCTAATTCTGAAGTACCTAATAACACCACAATATCGCGTCTGATTAATAAATTTTGTGAGACTGGCAGTGTACAGGATCGGAAAAGCACAGGTTGACCATCAGTGTTAACAGAACAAGTTTTGGACGATGTGAAACAACATTTGACTACCTCACCCGCCAAATCACTTAGAAAGTTATCTTCACAAGCTGGATTATCACTATCTTCCGCTTTAAGGGCTACAAAAAAATTTAATTTGCATCCTTACCGCATCGGTGTCGTTCATGAACTGAAAGAAGTTGACCATGGGATACGATACAGTATTGTCGTTGGATACGTTCTATTGTTAATGACAACGGTGTTGAAATATTGGATCGTGTTTATTTCAGTGACGAAGCATGGTTCCACTTGGATGGTTACATCAACAGCCAAAACTGCCGAATATGGAGCGCTTATAATCCTCACACATTTCATGAACGTCCACTACACGCACGTAAAATTGGTGTTTGGTGTGCGATCTCCCGGCGTCGTATTGTTGGGCCTTTATTTTTTGACACATCTGTAGATGGTGTGGTGTACCGCAACTTAATTGAACAGTTTATAGCGTTGTTAGAATTACACGATCGAGATTGTTGGTTTCAGCAGGATAACGCAACGTGCCACACTTCTACTGAAACGCTGAATATGTTACGAGAATTTTTTGGCCATCGTGTGATATCAAAAGGATTGTGGCCACCAAGATCCCCAGATCTTACTCCTGCGGATTTTTTTCTTTGGGGGAATTTAAAGAGTAAGGTTTTTAAAAACAATCCTCATACAATTATTGAAGAATTGACCAATATAAAGGCTAATATTGAAAGTGAGGTTACAAACATTAATGAGCAAACACTACGAAAAGTGGCTGCAAATGTTATGAAACGTGTCCGAACTTGCATTACAAGCGGAGGAAGTCATTTTGAACATTTATTGTGAAGTTTTAAAGGTAATCTGAATGTTATAAAGGTAATAATAATTTCATACCGTATAATTTGTATAATTTGTAATTACTTAATGTAATAAATTAGCGTTCTCAAACTTCGAAGTGCGTCCTTTTTGAAACACCCGTTATTAGGTTATATTGTTCATTATTTGCATTGGCAAGAGAAAGTCTGGTGAGTGTTTCACACCAGATTTTTTATTGACCAGCCTCTCTTAGTTTGCTCCTAATGTAAACAAATATTGACGTCACTGAGCATGCGCATCATATAAAAATAAGTACACGCTGATTAAAAAGTAGCAACAAAATATTTTCAAAAGTATATTTAAATACAAAGTACTTTTAAAAGTATTTTTATAAATGAAATTTTTAGGCCTACATCTTATCATAACTGATGTCTTAAGTACTTATAATTTAAAACGTAGTTAACTTAATAGGAATACGGCATCCATAAAGTCGTGGACCCTAGCGTGCACCCTGTAGTAGCTGGCTTTGGTTTGTTGACAGTAGGAGCAAACTAAGAACGGCTCAACTGTACTACATAGTGGGACTGGGAAGGACGTATGTACGCGTGCGTGTGTCTGTCTCAGTTGAGTATTCAGTAAGGCAATGAGTGGGAGAAATGAACACTTTTGTAACCCTTCAGGGAATTCGGATTCGACAGTGGCATACACAAAACGGCAAAGACCCGTGTTGCATGTCAACTCGCTCTATAATCGATGTGTTCAGTACGAGTTGCAAGACACAAGGCGAACTACTGTGGCTCTTATACGCATGCGCAGTTAATGCTTATCAGGTACAATCTGACAACTTTGGCAAACGTTCTGATTGGTCTAAACGCGTGAAACAGCAGAGCTCATCAACCGTGAAAAGCATTATACATATTGTCACAATATAGTTATTAATTCATTTTTTCCAGGAATGTGAGATTGTTAAATAAAGGCGTCGATCTTGTAGTGACCATAGGGAACCAATGTATCTGTTTCCAAAGCTGTGTATTTCTAATGTGCGTTATCGAGGTTAGTATTGTTATACGAGGTGTGGCTATTAAATAACGAGACTGACGTTGTAAAAAATTTTATTTTAATTTTATACTGTAATCACTTATTGTCACCTTCAATATACACTCCTTCTCTATCCCTACAACGCTCCAAGCGAATTTTCTATTGTTGGAAACAGTGCTGGAAGTCATCTTCTGTCAGCTCCTTCAGGACACGTGCCGCTTTCTCTTTGACAGCTTCCACAGACTCAAATCTTGTCCCTTTTAATGCACATGTCACCTTAGGGAACAGGTCAAATGGTGAAAGATCTAGTGAACAAGGTGGATGTTCTAACACTGAGATGCTGTACTTGGCTAGGAACCTCTTGACAGATAACGCGGAATGAGCTGGCGCATTGTCTTGGTGAAGAACCCATGATTTGTCCTTCCACATTTCGGGGCGTTTTTTCCTTACTCTTTGACGTAGTTTAGAGAATACCTCAAGGTAGTAATATTGATTAATTGTTTGACCTTCAGGAACCCAGTGAAAGTACACAATCCCATGGATATAAAAAAAACAGTCATCATTGCTTTAAATTTTGAGTTGCTCATTCGAGCTTTTTTGACTTTCGGTAAAGTTCGGCTCTTTTAGTGCATGGATTGGCGCTTCGTTTCCGGATCATAAGTAAAAAACCACGTTTCATCTCACGTTATTATCGTTTCCAAAAATTTGGGTCATTTTCAATCGCGTACAACGTGTCAGTACAAACATTTTTGCGAGCTTAATTTCAAACATTTTTGAGAGCTTAATTTCAAACATTTTTGAGTGGCACGTGTCCTGAAGGAGCTGACAGAAGATGACTTCAAGCACTGTTTACAACAATGGAAAATTCGCATGGAGCGTTGTTGGGATAGAGAAAGAGTGTATATTGAAGGTGATAATAAGTGTTATGTATTAAAAAAAAATACAACGTCAGTCTCGTTGTTTAATAGACACACCTCGTACATTATATTACCACTATATTATTTAATTATGTACTAACTATATAAATTAAATAGAATATAAAATTTACTTCATCGAAACCCACAGGACGAAGTTTGCCTGACTGAATCTCAAATGTTAAAAGGTCCTATCCCAAGTGTGATGGTCATTGTCTAATACGATTTTTGAATGCTAAACGAGTGCGAACTATCAAAATTTACAAACGAATAACAGGAATTTATTATAATGTGATGAACGAAGTTTCAGTCCGAAAATGGTGTATTAAAATAATTCATGGCGGATGTTCACGATGAAGAGCGGTCGGGCCGACCTTCAGCTGTAATCACGGTTACTATACTAGACGGTAGCGGTCACGCGCAGCCACTGTGAGATTGTTGATGACGTAGCTGATCCCCAAAAACTCGGCCGGTGCATAGTGACGGTAGGATTTTTGCATTGTTTTTTCAAACATGGAAGTTTAGGTATGTTAACACGGGAAATCGATATTAATTTTACTAATTCTTCGTTTGCGGCCTGAAGTTTTTCATTCAGTAACTTTTTTTTCTTTTAATTCGGCGTTTTTACGTTTTAAGAGATCAGTTTCCTCTAACTGCGCAACATTAAAATTTAGCGGTTCTTTATTAAAACGAGGCCTACCTTTCTCTACGGCTATATTTTTTTCATTTTGTGAACTGCCTGTGTTGTAATTGAATGATGAGTTTAAGATATCATAAACTTTCTTACGAGCGTATCGTTTCTCTGCTCGATTTTTACGTTCACTACAAGTCGGGTTTACCGAACGTAGAACGGCAACATAAATCGGCAAATTTAAATGTAGACTGCATACGTCTTAAAGGAAGATGTAGCAACTCGGACTTTAAAATCGCGTCCATAATCCGATTCGTCGAAATGTACTAAACACACGCGAATACTATCAGCAGAAAATAAATCGGCCTGCTTGCAAGCATTTATCAACTTCAATCTAGTTTCACTGGCCTTTGGAAAACGGTAAAACTTATAATCCTGTAACGTCTGTAGTTTTCAGTACGTTACATGTTGGTTGTTGTGTTTTGAAATACGGGCGCCCTTTCTTGGTTTGACGTAGCGGTCGTAGATTGGCGAAGGCGCATTCTGGTGTTTTTTTCTTGAACCGCCTCTCGTACATCTGATTTTTCCTTCACTACGTGTCGTGCTATTGAAATGTAAAGGCCTATCGCAAGTTAACTGCATTTTGTTTTTTTTTAATACTTAAGCGAAAGTATTCTTTTCTTAATGTGGTGTATTTAAAATTTTGGTTCCTGTTTTCTTTTTAGGCCTACCCGTTAAAGGGTTCAAGATTGAGCTATTTGCGTTTCTGATGTCCCATTTAGATATCCAGTATTACAAATTAATGATTTATGCAGAATGCAATTATCCACTGTACCTGAGGTCGTCCACTAAACTAAATGTTTACCGCCGCTGCCAACTGGTTTTGGATGAAATTCCTGATCCAGACCATGGTGGATAATTGATTTCCTGATCATCCGAAAAATTATTAAATTATTAGGCCTGTCATGAGGTATTTGTACCATTTTAACTGGTGAGTGTTGCCTTCATATTTTACTTAATTTCAACAGTGCTCAACATGTTTAACCACGAATAATCACCCAGTGCTTTGAAGAGGCTCATTCAGAAACTGCGTGTTAATTTTCGATGGCTGAAAAATTCTAGAAAGTGGCAGCTTGTACATCTATTAACATTCAATTTAAAAAAAATTCTAAAATCCAAAAGGCGCGTTTTGCAATTCAAAATTTTGTCGTAATTATTTATAATGTATTTTTGATTTCACTGTGCAAAATGGTACTAGATAATTTTACCTTTTATTAAATTTTTTTTTAATATACATACTATCATACTATTTTGTTATTTGCTATTTTCCGCTGGCAAGCAACTAAATTTGATGTATAATAGTCTGTCATAAATTTACCTTTTATGTATTTTGTAATTGATATTATTTGGGTAACCGTACTAATATTTAAAAGTTTTATTTTTCAAAATTTAAAATTTAAATTTTTATAAAATTTTTTGAGCTCTCTATGTCATACTTTTCTTAACTTTTTGCAATCTTTATTAAATTTTATTTTGGCAGAAAAATTGTGTTTTCTTTCTTTTGGTGACCGTTAATGGTAGCAATCTCCCATTCACGATTGTTTATTTTTTAATCTTGTGGCTCTCCGTTTCGCCACGGAACAGTTACAATGCCCAACTCCTTTTGTTGTCTATCGTGATTAAAACACACGGAAATCGCACAACACACTATTATTAAAGACTAGTAAAGTATTACAGACCGTATTAACCCTTTCAATCCCAATTTTTTTAACTATGCACAAACAAATATGTGTACATTGTTTCATACACTTTACTGACATTTAAGTGAAATAAAATCACTTTTTTACCTTCAGCCTTTTTGATGGCGTGACAAAAAAGTGTGACATATACGTCACATTGGGCTTGATGGTATCAAAGTTCCCAAAAATATAAATAAGTAAAATCATATGCAGGCTCCTAAACAATATTCTCATGCTTAGATTTGTAGCAAAAAAACTAAATATGATTTTAATATCAAAGCATTATTTAAGACTTAAAAAATGTTACAATTCAAAAATATTGGTAAAAAGGACAAAGTCACTATTTATAGCCTAAAAAATATACTTGTATGTACATTCAACATACTCAAAAAAATGCTACTTTATTTTAGTAAATGAACACGAATATTTAAAACTAAAATTAACTTTAAAAAGTAACTAATGGTCGCGTCCGTGGCGTAGTGGTCAGCATCTTACACTGCAAAGCGGAGGTCTCAGGTTCGATTCCTGGCTTTGGTACAGAAAATTATTACACTTCACATCCAGCGCTCTTTAATCAAAAGTAGTCGCTAACAATTAAAGTTTTTATGTCTGTTATTTCACTCCAATATGACTTCTATGCCTCACTGGATAAGAAAGGGTTAAGACTAGTAAACATCACAGACCGACACGGTACGCATAGTGCGTCGGCTGTCGCTGGTGACCAGTGACGTCAGAGGGCGGGGCTTGTCACTGCGCATATTGTATATGATACCTACCGTCTAGTAAAGTAACCATGGCTGTGACTGACGAACTCAAATCAAGTATGAGCATAACATTCAACAGCGCAGACGTTTCACGATTATATGGACTACTACTGGGAAGTTCATCGTTTCCTGAAATTTCCACCAATTTCTAGAGCTCCGGATAAACTTATGTACTACTGCTTGAGGATTTTATAAAATGAAATGCATTTGGCTATTATTTTAACTAATTTTATTAGTTGACAATGTTTTTTTTCAGATTGATAATAAGTTCGCAAAATCTGCATATGTGACTTTGATTTTATCAGAGAGTTTCATCATTTTCATCTATTGTCATTACGGTCAGAAAATCATTGACGGGGTAAGAACTCTTATGAAATATTATAAATATAAGACACATTTCAAGATAAATATTAAAAGCTTAAAAATATTAACGTTAATTTCATAACTTACCAATTTTTACTTTCTATTGCCTATATGAATGTATAGGAAGAAAAGTATTGTTTTCATGTAGATTTTTCAAAATCGAGTTTTCACTGGATGTACACGTTTTCAGACCACCTGAATCCAAAAAAAACATGTTTTTTATCGATTGGTGTGTGTGTGTGTGTGTGTGTGTGTGTGTGTGTGTGTGTGTGTGTGTGTATGAACAGAATATCTCAAGAACGGAACATCTTACCAACTTGAAACTTGAAACTTAAGTTAGATACCACTACCGGACCCGACACTAAAATTTTCTTCAAAATCGGTCAACCAGAAGTAGCCTAGTAGATTATTCATGACATTTTTCACTTTTTTGCGATTTTCTCAAAAACGGCTCCTACGATTTTTTAAAAATTGCCTCATTTACTAAATTTTTTATGCTGTACAAGATAGGGTAGGCGCCAGTCTGCTGAAATTATTTAAAAGGCTGTTTTCTCAAAAAAATTGTTTTTAAGATTGCGGCTTTAATATGCATTTTAGCGCAAAAATGTATAGACTAATAAAAGTTGTCGAGAATTTAAAATCCTACAACTTTTCTTTCAAACATTTTTTTGTATAGGTAACGCTTAGTTTAGCAGTAATTAGTGATTTTCTGTTTTTTTTTTCATGAAAACGTGTTAAAAATCGATTTTTGTAAGATTTCAGCCTTGGTATGCATTGTACGACAAAAGTGTGTAATGAAATGTATAGGAAATTAAAAGATTTACAACTTTTATGGAGAGCATTTTCCTCTACAGAGTCTAGTTTAGGGTGAAAGAGTGATTTTCCGTATTTTTAAGCCAAACTGAGGTTGATATTCATTTTGCATCATTCACTCATGATTAAAGTAAAGTTATGTTTTTTTGTTTATTTCTAATGTTTTATTACTAATGTTAGGTTATATTGTTAATTATTTGGATTGGCGACAGAAAGTCGTGTGAGCGTATCACACCAGATTTAAAAAAAATTAATTTGTGTATTTCTAGAATGAAGAGATCAGACGGTGTTTGGCGCAATGTGATTGGGTGGACAAACCACAGTGGTTTAAAAAAATGCTTTTAATCATGATGACAAAAGCTGATACGTCTTTACACATTAAACCATTTGGACTGTATGTGTTGAATCTCAGCAACTTTACTAATGTAAGTTACATAAATACAGGTAGTTTAGAGCTGATTCTATAATATAATAAAGGGTGATTCAAAAAGAGCGCCGGTTTTGATATATCAAATTAAGAGATTTATTTTATTGAAAAACTGAAAATAAATACATCAAAAAGTTCATCTTACCTTCCGAATTTATGTATGAAAAATGATGTCATGCATGTGTGTTCCTCTACTGCGCTGGCACGCACAACTCTGTCCATGAAATTGGATATTACTGCACGACAAGTTTCGACTTCCATTTGCCCGATAACCCGTCGAATTTCCTCCTTTAAGTCATTGATGTTTAGGGGTTTATTGGCATACACCAATGAATTCAGATGACCCCAAAGATGAAAGTCACAAGGCGTCAAGTCACACGACCTTGGTGGCCATTGATGGTCGGAATTACGAGAAATGATGCGATCCTGGAACCGTTCACGGAGCAACAACATTG
The DNA here is from genome assembly GCA_035578175.1 of Catonia carolina. Lineage (NCBI taxonomy): Eukaryota > Metazoa > Arthropoda > Insecta > Hemiptera > Achilidae > Catonia > Catonia carolina. Next base: position 6,302,700 of record JAQMRL010000014.1, on the reverse strand, counting down.
TTTCTCGTGCAGCGTGACAGGTGGCACCATCCTGCTGAAACCACAACTCGTCAATGTCCATTCCATCCAAATGACGCCACAAAAACTCCCTAATCATCGTACGGTATCGGTCTCCATTTACTGTCACGGCTTGTCCTTCTTGATTTTCAAAAAAGTACGGGCCGATGACACCGCCCGACCAAAAGCCGCACCAAACTGTCACTCGCTGTGCATACATTTCCCTTTCATTAACCACGCGAGGGTTTGTTAAACCCCACATACGGCAGTTCTGTTTATTAACAAAACCGTTTAAGTGGAAGTGCGCCTCATCACTTAAAATGAGTTTGTTTGCGAAGGTATCATCAGCCTGCCGTTTTCTCAATACCCAGTCAACAAACTGTCGTCTCTTCTGGTGGTCTGCCACTTTCAAATGTTGCGTCAACTGAATTTTATACGGGTGATATTGGAGATCGTACCGAAGAATTCTCCGTACAGAAGAACATGTTAAACCCAATTGTTGAGAACGGCGACTTATTGATTTTGCTGGGCTAACAGCCACACTGTCACGAACCAACGCAACGTTCTGCTCAGTTCGGCCAGAACGACGACGTCCAGAACTTTTAAGGTCGACTGTTGATTCATTCGGTGCTTCATTACGTCCTAGAGTACCGCGAAGTCGCCTGATAGTAGCCGCATAACTCTCTCCACTCTGGTAAAATGTTTTGACGATTAACACTCGTTGCGCAATAGTAAACTTCTCCATGGTTAGACACAGACTGCGAAAGTACTATACTGCGAACAAGAGAAACTACAACTGAATCGTCAATTGGAATGATCTCCGAAATAGAAATGAGGTCAAACAATGTTGCCAACCGATAAACAAAAATTTACCAGCCGTTTAAAAACCGGCACTCTTTTTGAATCACCCTTTACAAATAAGAAAATACATGTTTATAGAAACAAAGGACTGAAAACGTTCGTTAGCAAGTTCCGGCTGGCAAAATAATGCTCCTAAAATTCAGTTGCCCCAGTGAAATAAGTTAAGAACAATAACTGAAGTTAACAAAACGGATGATTTTTTTTTGTTAATTGCGTCCAGAAGACTTCCGAGGAAGTATAAAAAATGTCAAGAACTTATAAGTTGAAACATAATATTATTGAATACACTGGGTGCCTTACGGAATTTGAACCATAGGGAAATAATATTGATTTTCATTAGTTTGTTAATATTTTCTTTCCACGAATAAATGAATACTTGTTGTAGTCAGGAATCATTAGAAAATGTTTAGACCTTTTAAAAATATCAATTTTGATACATTTTAAGCTGTATTTTAGCTTAAATACAAAAATACATAAATTTGTAACCGTTTTCCATTTAAGTATTGTAAATTTTATCAACTTTTCGCAATTTTACGTTTGGAGTAATGGTAACGTTCTGGTCCGGAGATGTAAAGATAGGTGGGTCGAATCCATCAGCGGTAAAGTTTTTTATTGTTCAAAAAATATTGAAAATACTATTTAAAAAAATTATTTATATTTAATTTTGACAATTAGTTTTTTTTGGAAATAAACATTCAGTATTATTTTAAATACCTACAGTTCAGCCGTTCTTAGTTTGCTCCTACTGTCAACAAACCAAAGCCAGCTACTACAGGGTGCACGCTAGAGTCCACCACTTTATGGATGTCGTATTCCTATTCAGTTAACTATGTTTTAAATTATAAGTACTTAAAACATCAGTCATGACATGATGTAGGCCTAACAATTTCATTTATAAAAATAATTTAAAAGTATTTTGCATTTAAATACTTTTGAAAGTATTTTGTTGTTACATTTTAATCAACGTGTACTCATTTTTATATAATGCGCATGCTCAGTGACCTCATTATTTGTTTACTTTAGGAGCAAACTAAGAAAGGCTGGACTGTAAATATTTCCTTCAGCTACATTTAATTTTCAGAGACAGCTGATTGTTGTAATAATTTTACATTATTGCAACGATGTAGATTGTTGATGATAAAACAAATTGTCAAAATTAAAAAATAAATATTTTTTAAAATATTTCCAATATGTTTTTAACAAAAAATTTGTTAACCGCCAATGGATTCGACCCATATATATTTTTACATCTTCGGACTAAAACTTTACCATTAGTCCAAATATAACAATGTGAAAAGTTGTTAAAATTTATAGACTAATACTTAAATGAATAACTGTTACAAATTTATGTATTTCTATATTTAAGTTAAAATACAGCTTAAAATGTATCAAAATTGATATTTTTTTAAAGGTCTAAACATTTTCTAATGATTCTTGACTATAACAAGTGTTTATTTGTTCGTGGGAAGAAAATATTGACAAACTAGCGGGTCCCGCGTGGCTTCGCCCACGCAAACGTAAACGAAGAATCAGCTGTTTAAGTATACTCTCTATATTTCTTATGAGAGGGTATTTTTGTAAATTCTACCATTTAAAATAAAAATTTTGCGAAATCCTTCCTTAGCGACAGCTTAGAAAACTTAAGTTGATCTAGAAATCAGGACAACTCTTTTATATAATAGATAGCTTCCCGTCGTGGCTTCGCCCATGCAATTTTAAGGCTATGATTCTGTATTTTAATTTGCTAATAACTTAAGTCACAAATATAATTTTTTTTGAATTACGTATAAAGAACGATTCACACGTCACCGTCACCGTTCCGAAACGGAACCGGTACGGCCACTCGAAGTCAAAAATGATGACAGTATTCACACATGTACGTCAGTTTTCCTTTCGTGAAACTCCATTCAGTCATTTTACATAGAGACAAATACGTCCGTAAAAAACAAAATATCGTCGAGAAAAAATATCGTTTTGACGGTTCGGGGACGGCGACAATACTGACGCGCCGGTTTTGGGACGGTGCTGGTGCTCAGTGTAGACAATGTCATTAATTTTTCAAGAAAGAATAATTTTTCTGTGACTGATACTTGTCTTCTCGGAATTACGGAACTGAGACGTGACGTGGACGGATGTGTGTAAATCGACCCTTATGGTAAAAAAATAAAAAGAGAAGGATTATAATAGCATAATGCCTGAATTTACATAAATAACTGTTGTTTTATTTTAATTTAAGTTAGATTTAAGAAAATAACTTTACCGTATGCATTTTAGTGAATTGGTTGAGACACATTTTTTTTTAAATTAAATTTTAGTTGTTCGGTTGCAAAAATCATTTTTACAATCTCATTCAAATACCTTATGTGACCTAAGCAATGAAATCCGTATCTTGAATAATAAGTAATAATACTATAAATAATTAAAAACATATCCTTATTATACTAATTACAACAATTCTGGAATTAATTCTGGTTAAAATATAAATTTAGTGTTAGGTTAAACACTACGTACAGTACTACATCCGGAGTGACAAAAGTAAACCATAGATTAAAATCGTTGTTAAAGTCAATTTAACTTCTGGGAAAATGGCTATAGTTTTGTAGTTGATCTGCTATTTACGTAAGATAAGAATGTATATACTGGATGCAACGGAATATGCCTATGGAGGGGGTAAATGTGTGTCGGAGAAAAACCAGTACATAAGCGTAGCGCTTCGCGCTGACCCGCATCCTCGCATCAGTGGGGGAGAATTTTTGCGATTTCTTCCCTTTAAAATTAAAATTTTGCAAAATCCTTTCTTAGTGCGCGCTTACACAACATAACAAAGCTAACTTCCAAATTTCAAGTCTCTAGCGTCAGTAGTTTCGGCTGTGCGTTGATCTATAAATGAATCACCCAGGATATGGTTGTCCTTTTATATAATAGATTAATTATAATCAATGCTATTTCCCTATGGTTCAAATTCCGTGGGACGTTCGGTAAATACTCGTGTAGTCATTATTTTAATATACATCACCTATTACTGGAAGTTGTTTACTTACTACAAAATATATGTGTCATCTTCTAATATTTTCACAATAGTGCACAGTTTTCCTAGCATTCGCTTTGATATTTTTTGAGTTTATTGACGACAATTTTTTAAATTGTCATTTATCATTTTGTTTTACCCGTCCGTCCGTCACCCCCATACGTCAGAAACTACAAGAGATAGTAACAAATGCTTTTCGGAATGGTATTCTAAACAAAATGTTACTGGCCCGAAATTGGGTTTGAAGTTACGGTTTTGACTAGAAATGGCACAAAACCGGAAGTTAACAAATGGTTTCCGGATTCGTAATCTACATAAAAAGTTTGATGGCCTGGATTTGGTTTGAAGTTCCAGTTTTGAACGAGTGGCCCAAAAAATGACTCAAGAAATCAGAGTCAGAAACTACAAGATATAGCAACAAACGGTTTACGGACTCATAATTTACACAAAATATTAGTCAGCCTGGATTGAATTTGAAGTCCGTTTTCGATCGGAAGTCAAGAAACCGAAGTCGAATCTGGAAAAAATAGTGTCATTCGATTCCTCTAAGAGTAGATACTGAAATCAGTGGATTTGATGTTCAGGTTTTGTCCAGAAGTGGCCCAAAACCGGAAGTCAAGAAATCAAATTTGGAATTTGGAAACAAAAATAGGGTTACTCGATCCCTCTATGAGTAGTGTCACCGTCATCCCCTTTGATTAGGTACTGTGCTGGCGGCTATCAAAGCTTCTGACGTAGCGACAGAGGGAGCCGCCAATAGTTCGGAGATGGGGTAGGCTTGTGGCGGCGTACCGACAGAGGCCTTTGTCATCAAGGCCATACCAATAACCGCCCTCTACCACAGTGCTCTCGGCAACTATATAAAGAGAGCTACACTGAGCCGAGGGATTCAATTCCGACCCAGACAGCAGACAAGACATCCACCATCGGCACACGGCTACCGAAAACTCCAACGAAGACTAATCGACGACCCCGCAAGAGAAAATATGATGCTTCCGCCCGCCGATCCGTCACCGTAAGCCGTTGACCGGACCGTCATCGTCCGCTGACGCGAGCGATGCCCACAGTGGTCCCTCGACCGAGTCTTACGCCTACCGAACCCAAAAGCAGCTATCGCACTACTATAGACGAAGCAGCTATCGTGACGCACTACTGCGAGGGAAGAAGATAATGTCTCCGCTGGACGACGACACGCCGTGTCGCCCAGGCCCTCGAACGCCACGACTACGACCGACGCTTAAACGGCCATAATCAGGGCCACCAAAATGCAACTCGCCACTAAATGTCGCCATACGGTGACAGTAGATACTGAAATCACTGGATCTGATGTTCGGGTTTTGACCGGAAGTGGCCCAAAACCAGAAGTCAAGTAATCAAAGTCGGAATTTGCAAATAAAAATAGTGTCATTCGATTCGTCTAAGAAAGTAGATACAGAAATGGGTTCAAAGTTCTAATTTTGGCCGTAAGTAGCCTAAAACAGGAAGTCAAGTAATCGAAGTCGGAATTTGGAAACAAAACTAGTTTCATTCGATTCCTGTAAGAGTAGATACTGAAATCGCTAGATTTTATGTTCAGGTTTTGACCAGAAGTGGCCCAAAACTGGAAGTCTAGAAATCAAAGTCGGAATTTGGAAAAAAATAGTGTCATTCGATTCCTCTTAAGAGTAGATAATGAAATGGGTTTAAAGTTCCGATTTTGGCCGTACGTAAAACCGAAAATCAAGAAATCAATGACGGAATTTAGAAACAAAAATAATGTCATTCGATTCCTCTCAAGGAGTAGATACAGAAATCACTAATGTTTTTTGCCATAAGTCAGAGGTAAACCTTTTTAAACATTGCCACCAGCCATGAGACATCGTCTTATGAAAGGGATTTTTTTTTTTACTTTTAGATCCATATAATTTTTCTATATATAGGCTAATTATTGAGAGCCATTAAAAAAATGTTAATAAATTTGTTTTATGTTTGTTTGTTTTGTTGACAGGTAATGCATGCAGCTTACTCATATTTCAACATGCTCAGGACGCTTCATTGATTTGTGTTCTTAACAAATTTTGATTTTAGAGAAAAATTTAACGTCATAATTTATTACAATCCAATAGTTTACCGTTAATTCCCGTTCTTGTTCCAAGACTTCCTCCGTTTCTTCCAGTACTCAATTTAAAAAAATCTGGTGTAAAACACTCCAGATTTACAACATTTATACTGTCGCCGATCAAGGCCGACGGCACGTGGCGAAACCTTGATTGTGTGTCTGGTGGCCCTGAAAAGGGCCGTTTAATTGTGTTGGTAGCTCTGAAAAAAGCCGGGTGTGTTTTGTGGTTGGCCCTGAAAAGGGCCGTTGTTGGTGGTCGGAAGCGGTGAGCCGTCGTGTTGAAAGCGGAGCCCGAAGAGTAAGAGCTCGGCTACCGGGTTGAGGCCTAGCCTTCTCTCAGCGGCAGTTGGGTCCCCACTGCAGCGTGACTGTGGTGGTCCCCAAAGCCCCGCAGGGTTGGCGTAGGCCGTCTGCCGATAGCGCGGCCAAGGCGGTTCTCTCCGGGTCGGCGAAGGCTGACCGGTGCGGGAATGTGCGTCCGCCACCGTTAGCATAGACCAGAGATAGTGCGTCCGGTCTTGGCTGGGCTCTTCGTTTTGCTTGCTCTTCTTTATTCTTCTCCATTTGCGAGTTGGAAGGCGAATGCGCCTCGCGGTTCAGTGCGGCTGCCTAAATACCCCTTCGGCGAGTCCACTTCATAGTGGAGGGGAGGCACTGCTGGCAGCATTTCCCGTGGCAGGCAGGTTCTGGGGCCGTCTACAGGGGCTGATAATGTTGAGGGGCGTCGGCGACAATACCAACAATTTTCTTCTTCAGAGCTTAATTTAGGGTTAATTAGTGATAATTTCATATTTTTAAATCGAACAAAGGTTGGTTTTTTATTATGTGTTGTTGTTAAGGTCAACAGCCGAAAGACTGGTTTGAACCTGCAGAGGCTTTACCCCAGGAAAAAACGAGTGAGGCGGTTTACTATTGCCTTCCTCACTAAGTTGAAAGAGTATACTTATCAGCATGCCTGTCCCTCCGAAAAGCACCCACTTTCCACCCTGCATATGACACCTTCACTTGATTCACCACAGGGTCTGGCTGTATAGTGATATTCATTACTCTCAGAGGAGATAACTCTGACTAGTGTCTTTTACAACTCTACCTCTTCTGTTCTTTAATAGTTCAGTCATATAATTGGCTGACTATGTGATAAGAAACAGAACTATTTTTTGTAGCCCTGGAACCAACAGATCAAGTGCAATTAATTTAACACTCCTCCTGCCCTGCTATAGGCAATTTATTATGTATCGTTCACTAATGATAAAAATTGGTTATATTTTCATTGTTTACTCATGATTAAACATAAAATGTTATATTGTTCATTATCTACACTGACAAGAGGAAGTCGTGTGAGTGTTTCACGCCAGATTTTTTTAACTTGAAATCATAAATATGTCATGGAAATAAAATATAATTGCATGAAATTATAAAATGACGCAGAAAGAAGTTGTAGCTACTACATTTAGATGACCGACATCAAAAAGAATTGTTTAACAATAAAATTGATAGAAAATAATAATGTATTATTATATTAAAAATACCTAGGACTTTCTTTGAACTACGAATTGAGGTGCTTTTATACTTCGTCAATGTAACAGAATAATAATTATATTATTCAAATATCCCTTTTTATTTAATAACAGTTTATTATTTTATTTTTAACTACAACTTAGAGTATTAAAGAAAGTAAAAAATTGCCATAATTCTTGAGTTCATAGAACACTAACAAGTTGGAAAACTTGTTACACTTGTTAACCATAAAAACTATACAAAAATATTTATTGGCAGTTATTATTTTATTATTTAAGGTAGGTTAAAATGTTTTTAATGTCAAAAAATGTGCACATCAATCAATTACATTCTTTAATATCCCACTACATCCCTAATATTCCTAAAAATATAATATACATTCCTAATATTCCTTAGTTGGGGATAAAAAATACTGTTTTCCAGGGAAAAGTGATATCTCAAAAATTATTTATCCAGGAAATTCTTGTGCCATATAAACAAGAAAAGGTTGACCTGTGTTCTCTAAAGAGCATTTTTTATTATTTGTTTTGACACTATACCAGAAAAAAATATTGTAAAAATTTACTAAAACAATGTTTTATTTTTTTTAAATTTTATTTTATGTGAAGTAATTTGAAAAAACCCCTCTACAAAACGAAGATAAAGTAATTATTCACATTTAAAAAAAATCATGAAGATGTCTTTTGTGATACTCAAGTATGGCGTTTTCAATATTTTAGTAACCATGAAAAGTGTTTTTTTTTTCGGAAAAAGGTAACCAAGACTACATCATAATCTGCCTGACAACTGCTTGATAGAGAGATGCATCATCCATATTAACCCTTTATAGGGCAGTAGGCTACTACGGGGAAAATTTATATGTTGTAAAATGTTAAATTTTGTTTTATAGGGACTTGAATAATGTATTTCTAGTGCCAGAACAGTAAGATATTTCTTTTTTTATGTCAAGCCCTGGTAAGTATAGGCTACTTACCAAGGAATGTTTATCACATAATATTAAGTGGTAAGAATGCTTATTAAAACAAATTGTAGCCCCATATAACGAAAAAATGTGGTGAATAACTTATCTTAACTTTATATTAGCATGAATGCTTGCTTTCCGGTAAGAAACTGGAATTTTCCAAGCACTGTACAAAGGTAACAACAAAACAACATGGTAGCGTACGCTGGTATGATACCTTTCCACATTCGTGTAACTCACAAAGCAAATGGTCGCTGCGCGCTAACTTCGATATGTGGATAGTCTACTTACCAGAGTACATCTATAAAACCATAAAATGGCAATAAGGTTCAACTGCATAGCTTATTCTTAAAAAATTCGACCTTATTACCAGTGGTAAGTATAGGCCTACCTACCACAGACCTATAAAGGATTAATGTAGTTCTATTGAAAAATAGCTCAAAGTAAATTATTTATAAAATACATATATAATATGTTACAGAAATACAAGTAAAATTTCATGAGACACATATCAGTTTTTCACAGTAAATTTGATATTTTACTCCTAAGTATCTGATCAGATTCATCTCACCTAAAAAACAGTGCCAAAAAAATGTAAGCCTTACAATATTCCAGACTTGATAGGAAATTAATTAAGAAAAGCAAAGGAAATTAATTTTCTTGAATTAGTTTTATAACTATTAATGACAGTGTAAAATATACTAATTACGTTAATTCTAATTAACACTTGTAATTCTAATTACGTTAATGACTTACTGGTATAAAATATTGCAATATATATTGATCTGAAAATATTTGAATTAATAATGCTTAATGAGCTGAATTATAAATTAAGATTTTATATTTATGATCTTATTTTTGAATTCTTGCAGTCTTCTTGCCCATCCATCGATTGGGAATCAAATGGGGCATCAATGCATTGTTGCAATCGTTTTTATAGTATTAACAAATTCCTTTATATTTTTATCTGCTTACTTTAAAAAACATCAAATTGTTGCAGTTGGTTCCATAATTAAAATAAATCTTGTTGTTCTTCTATTTTCTTTTAATTATTTGTTAATTGGTTTAAATTACTTTTTTTAAATTATACTTTCTTTTGTTTTTTGCTTCATCTTTAATAAAATTTGGATCTTTGGCTACTGGAATATTTATTTATAATTTTATATTTTCTTCTTAAAATTTATCTTGATATATTTAATTTTGACTAAGAATATTTTTAATTTAATTAGAAATTATTTATTTCTGATGATTAATTATGATTATTTAAAAATAATTTCTTTGAATTCTTTGATAATTGACTTATTAAGCTTGACCTTAGATCTATGGTATTCTGGATCATAGACTACTATTCTACTACTGACATGTTGTTGCAATTACTGACACACTAATAAATTACAAATAGTGAGTCACGAGAATACCTTTTAATATGGTTGGGCTGTGAGGAAGGGAAGAGAAATCTGAAAGTGCTGCCAACCTCAACAGTGAGACACTATATTTTACTACCGTGCAATTACACCATTAGTTAACCACATAATTGCCTTTCAATAAATATACTTCGTAGTGACAAACAATTTTTCCATTTAAACCCAATTGCCTTTCAAATTGTTCTTAACGTACAAAGTTTCCAACTAAAATTTAGCCTTTTTTCAAAACCGGTAATAACTTTTCACATGTCAATATCACTTTCTATTAGATTTCGTTCAGCACTATGAACAGTTCGACAGTGTTTTCGAGAAACCAACATTTCCGTTTATGGTAACAAACAGTTATATTCAGACAGTTAACCTACAAAAGGTTCCTTGATATACTGTTTATTCTCTAAGTATAGATTACGTTGTTGTGGTGGCAAACTGATACCAAAGCAGTCATGCATGCGCACTGATGCTTTCTCCCTTTACCCTTCGTTAAAACCAAAGGAAAACTCTTGACTTGAGTAACTATACCGTAGTATAATGAACAACGAGGCACTGAGTTGATCTTCTATAGAACATGGGAAACCATAGTTGGGTGGATTAATTTTCCCACCCCAAATTAATATGAATAGTTGAAGATTTTCAAATTAAAATTAAGGAAATTAACATATTATATTGTAATGTAATTTTTATAAAGTAATGGGAAAATAAATAAACTGATTTCTTCCAGATAAAAATGAGTTCTGAGAATCCACCAAATGTACATTTACATACTATAAGATTAATTTTAAATTTATTAAAAAGTAAATTTAAATATCTTTCAACGGTACTGTTAACACTTTGTGTATATTTTTTAATAAATTCTATTACATCAATGATTATACATTGGAAAGATATAATAATAAGATTTGTAGCTATGGAAGATGTAAACACATTACTATTTATGACAGATCAATTTATGGAAATAAAATTTTATCCGAATAACTTTTACGAATTAATAAAAATTTGTGAACAAGATTTTTATTTATATCCATACAACGAAATTAAAAATTCAGAAACGAGAAAAAATTTAACGATAAGTTACGCAAGAAATAAAAATATAATTATGAAAAGAGTTGAATATTTAATGAAAATGTTATTTTGTAATTTAATAATTCCTCCGTTTTTATATTCAGTTTATTTATGTTTTTTCAAAAAATTTACAAGTGCAAAAGAATTGATATTACCAATGGAATTCTATTACATAAACCATGAACCAAGTATGATAGAATACACCATAATATTTGCCATGCAAACTGCAACATTATTTGCGTCAGTTGCGAGTTCATTTTGTTTATACTCATTGACTTTGATAAGCATGCAAAAAGTTGTATCAGAAATTAAATTGTTATGTTTTGCCATTGATAAAATTGAGGATTGTTTGATTTCTAATTCTATTGAAGATTTATTTATTATTAAGAAATTTAGTGAAAAATATGAAGAAGGATATAATTTAAAAGATCATAAACTATTGTCAGAATACACAAGTCATCTTGTTAAACATCATCAAGATATATGCAGGTATTGTACACTAATACGAGGTGTAGCCATTAAATAATGAGACTGACGTTGTAAAAAAATTTATTTTTATTTTATACATATTCACTGATTGTCACCTTCAATATACACTCCTTCTCTATCCCTACAACGCTCCATGCGAATTTTCCATTGTTGGAAACAGTGCTGGAAGTCATCTTCTCTCAGCTCCTTCAGGAAACGTGCTGCTTTCTCTTTTACAGCTTCCACAGACTCAAATCTTGTCCGATTTAATGCAGATTTCACCTTAGGGAACAGGTAGAAGATAAATAACATGTGTTGAAACATGGTTTTTTACTTATGATTCGGAAGCAAAGCACCAATCCATGCACTGGAAGAGCCGAACTTCAACGAGAGCCAAAAAAGCTTGAATGAGCATGTCAAAATTTAAAACAATGATGATTGTGTTTTTTATATCCATAGGATTGTGTACCTTCACTGGGTTCTGAAGGTCAAACAATTAATCAATATTACTACCTTGAGGTACTTTCTAATCTATGTCAAAAAGTAAGGAAAAAACGCCCCGAAATGTGGAAGGACAAATCATGGGTTCTCCACAAAGACAATGCGCCAGCTCATTCCGCGTTATCTGTCAAGAGGTTCCTAGCCAAGTACAGCATCTCAGTGTTAGAACATCCATCTTATTCACCAGATCTTGCAACATATGACTACTACCTGTTCCCTAAGGTGAAATGTGCATTAAAAGGGACAAGATTTGAGTCTGTGGAAGCTGAAAAAGAGAAAGCGGCACATGTCCTGAAGGAGCTGACAGAAGATGACTTCCAGCACTGTTTCCAACAATGGAAAATTCGCATGGAGCGTTGTAGGGATAGAGAAGGAATGTATGTTGAAGGTGACAATAAGTGTTATGTATAAAATTAAAATTAAATTTTTTACCATGTCAGTCTCATTGTTTAGTCCCACCTCGTATATTGGGTATCCCAAAAGTCTGATGACAAAATATTTGAGGCAAACAAGTAATGTTATTCTTCAAAACACAATATAATCTTATGCATCCCAAATATAATCTACTGAAATTCATGTTTGTTCATGTTTCTGTTATCTTGAATACAAAGTATTTTGTTAAAATAGGAAGGTGGTCATGTGACATATCATTTACATGTAGAATTTTGCAAAAAATTCACTGGTGAAAACCGTTTTAAAAAAATATCTCTTTTCGTCTTGATGTTACAGCCCGACAAACTTGAAACAACTTGAAACAGTGAAAATGGTCTGTCTTGGATGTTAGTACCTTAACCGTCTCTAACATTTTGTTTTCTCTAAATTTTGTGTTTGATTAATTTGATTTAGGTTGAGTTTAATTTGAACTAATCAGTGAAAAAATTTATTAGTCCTTGTTTTTTAACGCTTGTACAAAGCTAAATTTAAATAAGGTTCAACACTCAACAAGGCATTTCCTATTGTTTATACTATGTTACGACTGACTAAAAAATTTTGTTTTGTTTTTAATCTCTAATGTGAGTACGTTGCAATCGGTTCAAATCAGAACAATAAGCAACCCCATGACCCAATGAGATGGGGATGATGTGTATGATGTGTCAATAAGGTGAAGTCTTGTACAGATCCAGGCCGACCATTCCTGAGAGAGTATGGTTAATTGAACCCCAACCATTAAGGTACATCGGTGACCACTCTCTAGTATTCAAATCCGGATTAAAGTAACTACCTTTACTAGGATTTGAACCAGGAACCTTCGTCTCTGAAAATCAGCTATTAAACAGCTTACTTGCAGCGACTACTTCACCTCTAGACCAACCCAGTGGGTCTGACTCAAAAATAGGTGGAGTTGTTAAAATATATACACACGCATACAAAACAACTGTGTGACACCGCAAATACAAGAAAAAATAATAAAGTACACGTTTATAGAACATGCGGTTGCAGTGGGCTGGTTGACCACTACAATCTCTCCACTATTCAGGAACAGGTGGGGAGAGCTAAGCGTGCATATTTTCCGCTGACGTTCCGTTGTCATGGTAACCTACTAAGAGCTGGAAGAGAAGGGGTAACCACTCGACTAACTCTTTACTTGGACATTCATTACGTATAGTACCATCGGTTTACACGATTACACGATCGATTTCCGAAAAGTACCGCTCAATATTCTAATAGAAATGAGCTAGCAAAGTAGAATGTTTAATTGTTCAAATGCATAATTAAAAAATTGAAGTGGAAACTAACTTTTAAATCTCACTAAGTATCAAAATTATTGAGTTGTGTAAACTCGCAATAATTAGTTTGAATTAATGAAATTATTACTAATTTTATTCACTATTTCCACGATCGATCACTTTTATTAAACTTTAAGCCAAGTTGTCGTTTAATAGTATAGGATGAACGTGTAGTGGTCATTCTGTCGCTTACATTATGATCAGCTGATTCAGATAGTCCCAAAACTGACGGCTGAATCGTTAGGCCGTGTTAGAACCCAGTATCCAGTCTATTCTGATTATTTTTTCTTAATTTAGCGAGTTAACGATTTTTTGCAAATATGAGATCTATCAATCGATTTATAGACCCTGTAAACCCCTATACACGAATTTTCAGGAAAATTGAGACGTTTTCGAGGAAAGTTAGACATACGTACATCAAGTTGTGTAAATTGTAGAATTAATGCCTTTACAACGGTTATTTAAAAGGTTAGTAAGCGCTCGAAGCTGATACAATAATAATTTTATGTTCTTTTGTACACGACGCTACTTCATTTATTGTAAACAACAAATACTTAGGTAAGTAACAGAAATTATACATATTTTGTGAGAGAAATAAATCTGGATACTACCCAGAAAATAATAGGTGAAGAGGCTCTTCACCTATTTTCATTAAGAAACAAAAATTGTTTTTATAACTGTAAAATAACTGAAGAATTGTAACCGATTAATAAAGAATCTACCTTACGATTAATATTTGTACAATAATTTTAGGTACTTCAAAGATGTTCATTCCAGCATTCAACTTAATGCAGCATTTGTTAACCAGTGTATTGGTGTGCAACTGTGCATGGGTTTGTACTGTTTTATTGAGGTACGATATTAATATTTGTTTACCTGTATCTCGTATAAAAAAATTAATTTTTATAATAATAGAATAGTTGCCCATAACAGGCAGGTGGAGTGTTAAATTATTTTCACTCGATCTGCTACTTTCAGAGCTACAAAAAATAGTTCTTTATATATATCTTATATGGTCAAGCAATTATGACTGAAACATTTAAGAACAGAATTGATAGAGGTATAAAAGACACTAGTCAGAGTTATCTCTGAGAGTAAGAAATTTCATCATTATACAGTCAGACCCTTTGGTGAACGAAGTGAAAGTGTCATTTGCAGGGTGGAAAGTAGGTGGTTTTCAGACGGCCTGGGATGCTGATAAGTGTATTTTTCCATTCAGTGAGGAAGACACTTGTAAACCACATCATTCTTCGTTTTACTTAGGAAAACCTCTACCGGTTCAAACCAGAATATACGGGGCCAACTCTGAGTAGATCAATGTGGCACATAAAAGGTATATTGGAACCAAAGTGACTTTTTTTTTCTTTTTTGGTTTAACGCCCAACTGTTCTGCAATTACTGCTAATGCAGATGGTGAAGGATGAAATGATTTTTTTTGTAACATATGAAAATATGCTGTGTGTGCGTGGGATTCGAACCCAAGACATGATGAACCAAAGTGATGAACTGAGGCACAGTAACAAAAATTATGGATATCATATCCCAGTCGGTAAATATTTGGTCTGGGCAGGAAGCAGATAAGGGTTGCTTAACTGTTAAAAGTCAAAAATTAACTGTTAAAAAGTTAAAACAGATCAGTGAAATGGCTACAATGATCTGACGTAGTGCATGCTATTGAACTTTTTCGTGTGGGTTTGGATGTAGTGAATTGTTTTTTCTAAACCAGGCATGTATCCAGGAGGAGCAAAGGGGGTATTGGCCCCTTAAAAATATAGATATTCTGAAAAATATTGATAGGTGTGAGGAAAATGAACGAATAATGGAAAAAAAATCAGAAAAAGAAGACTAAAAATGTACGAATACCTGTACCACAGAATGGATGACAACCGGTTAACAAAATAAATTTTTAAGACACTAAACAATATCACTAAGGTGTTGGAGAAATGGTTTAAAGAAATCAAACGGGGGTGTACTCAAAGGGTATGGTTAATTGAACCCCAATCATCAAAGTACATCGATAACCACACCGTCTAGTATTCAAATCCATATAAAAGTAACTAATTTTACTAGGATTTGAAACACAGAACCTTTATCTCTGAAAATCAGCTGTTAAATAGCTGACTCATTTTGATAAATTTTTTACTACAAGACTAACCCGCTGGGTTAAAATGTACAATAAAATAAAATTTTTATTTTTACACTGTTGTGTAGGTTCTTTTCTATGTATTTCAGATGGAAGAATTATTGCTGAAAGTTAAATATATATCTCTGATATTATCAGTTGCATTTTTACTTTTTGTGTACTGCTCAAGTGCACAGTTTCTTATAAATGAGGTAAATAATAATTAGGTTATTATTATTTAATCAATAATTTCTTTTTACCTATAATGTTTGTATGTTGGAATCTGTTCAATTCAGATAAACTATAAAAATTGTTATCAAAACATTTTGTGTGTACTTCTGAATCTGATGAGAAAAGAAAATAGCTTAATAAAATACAAAACTTTATTTGTTTAAGGGTGAAAATTTACAAAGGGCTCTAATTGAATGTTCATGGGTTGGGAAACCAAAATGGTTTACATCAACATTGCTCATAATGATTCTACGTTCTCAAAAATTAATGGAGATTAAAGCATTTGGAATTTATGTACTGAATCTTAACAACTTTTCAAAGGTATGTAAAGTTACAAACTAATCTATTATGTTAGTTATTAGATAATTTTTCAAGTTTTTAAAAAATATTTAAAAAAATTTTGATGAACCTTAAATCATTCTCAATAGATGACAAAAGGTTTAATATCTTCTACAAATTTGAAATAAAATGTTTAGTTTCTAATGATATTGTGATGATGGTGGATTCACCAAAACAAGTGTAAGTAACAATTAGTAGAAATCAAGCCAGTTTAAAAAAAAGGTTAGTGAAATTTATTGTGTAAATTTATTACTATATGAAATAGAAATAATTACTGTATATCCTTGATTCTAAGATGCCCTCAAATCTAAGACACAGCTTATTTTGATAGCACAAATTTTGGAAAAAATGAAATCTAGAAAAAACATCAAAATCTTATTTCTGATAAAAAGTGAAATTTTGTTACCTGAAATGGACGATGAAACAGAATTAAAAATATAACATGATATTGATAGAAATAATAACTTTCTTGAATTCTCTTTTTACTTTCTCTTGCCTATGAATGTATAGGAAGGAAAGTATTGTTTTCATGTCAATTTTTCGAAATCAAGTTTTCATCGGATCTACACGTTTTCAGACCCCCGAATCCAAAAAACATGTTTTTAGCGTTTGGTCTGTGTGTGTGTGAACAGAATATCTCAAGAACAGAACATTGTACAAACTTGAAACTTAAGTTAGACACTACGACCGGACCTGATACGAACATTTTCATTAAAATCGGTCAACCAGAAGTAGTAGTTTATTTGTGTAATTTTTCACTTTTTTGCGTTTTTCTCAAAAACGGGTCCTACAATTTTTTTAAAAATCGCCTGGTTTACTAAATTTTTTATGCTCTACAAGATAGGGTAGGCGCCATGTTTGCTGAAATTCTTGGTGAGGCTGTTTTCATGAAAAAAAATTGTTTTTTTAAGATTGCAGCTTTAATATGCATTTTAGCGCAAAAATGTATATAATAAAAGTTGTAGAGAATTTAAAATCCTACAACTTTTATTTCAAAATTTTTTTTTATAACGCTTAGTTTAGCGGTAATTAGCAATTTTCTGTTTTTTTCTCATGGAACAAGTGAAAAATCGATTTTTTTTTAAAGATTTCGGCCTTAGTATGCATTTTACGACAAAAATGTATACAATCAAATTTATAGGAAATTAAAAGATCTACAACTTGTATTTAAAGCATTTTTCTCTACAGAGCCTAGTGTAGCATGAAAGAGTGATTTTCCGTATTTTTAAACCAAACTGAAGTTGATTTTCATTTTGCGTCTTTCACTCATGATTAAAATTAGGTTATTTTTATTGAGGTTAGTTTTTTAGCACTCTAAACTTTTTTGGTTGCGTATAAAACAAGGAAGAAATTTGCTTCCATCGGCTGTTATGCATAACATAACTGTTATTCCCAGTTTCTGGTACCCAGTAGTTTTCGATTGTGTTTCTTTGGCACCTTTCTCATCGACCATGTAGTTTCTAATCATATCAAAATAGACTGAAATTTTATCTGTATTTCCTATCTGATCAAGAGTGTAGATATTTTCAGTTCGGTAGTTAATAACATGGCGCTGGAAATTCACAAGCTGTGTCTCAAAATCAAAGATTGCGTTTATGTGCATGTCGCTTCTACGAATTCCGATAATTATTTATAAAGTTATATTTTATTTTTATTTTAAAAGATAATTTATTTCATCTTATCGTACATACATAGTTTAGAGTGCTAATATACCGGTACAAAGATATTAAGGGGAAACTTATGATGGTTTTGACTGAAAATTTTGATTTTTTTATGTTTTTCAATAGTTAGTTTTTCAATAAGACCTAGACCTATCACAAAACCATTAAATTACAACAAAAAATTATTTTAATGAAAAAAATTTAAGTTTTTATCAGGTTTATCCTATAAAATTAACATGTCGCCAAGAACAAATATTTTTCATATTTTTATTATATTGCTCGTTTTAGTGCAAAAAGAATTTTAGTTTTTTTTAAATATCTGCTTCACTATTTTTAATATTCTGTACTGTTGGCGCAGCTTTCTAAACTTGTTGTTATTAAACTTGTTTTTGTACATTTTGTTTCTCATTTGTGCCTTTTCTTGTAAATTTAGATTTTTAACACTTAGGTACGTTTTTCTCAAAAACCATTTAATGTACCAGGCTGAAATTTTTACCAGTTAATTATCATGTATATGTACATTCACCGACATTGTTTTTACTTCCTCAGGTGCTCAAAAAATTAGTAATATGCAAAAACCTTAGAAAAAAATTGTAAAAATTTTATGTTTTTTGTTATTCTTTTAAAAACTTTATGGTCTAACAGATTAAATTGGAAAAAATATCAGTAGCAAAACCACCTTACAACTATAAGTGTGTAAAGTTTAATTTTTGTAACTTTCACCAATCCTATGTAAAATGTACCTAAAAATAGCAAATTTAACAGTGGCGGGATATAAAGTACAGTCTCTCCTTAAGTGAATGTGACTGCAAGACACCCTCGAATGTAAGACGCACCTTACTTTTCAAAGTATCAAATAAAATTGTGAAAAAAGGTGTGTCTTAAAATCGAGGAAATACAGTATGTCTTTTTTTCTATTGATGGTAGTTTAGAATGATGACTGACGTTTTTTTTTTGTAGATTGCAATGTCAAAAGAAAATCAGAGTTCAGAACTTAATACTCATAAAAGTTCCTATTACCTTTATAATAAAAATCCTCAAATGAAAAATTAATCATTTTATCAAACAGCAATTAAAGGGAGATTGCACAATGGTTTTACTGAAAATTTTTGTTTTTTGTTTATATTTTTCAACAGTTTAGCCCTAGATCTACCAGGAAAGAAATTAAATTCCGTCAAAAGAATAGTTTTTTATCAGGTTTACCCAGAAAAATTATCATGTTATAAAGAACGAATATTTTTCCTAATTTTATTCTGTTCGTTTTAGTGCCAAGGAAATTTTAATTTTTTTAAAATATCTGTATCACTGTTTTTAATATTCTCAGCTGTTGGATCAGCTTTCTAACCAACTGTTGATGGGAAATTTACTTGTTTGTGTATATATTGTTTTTGATTTTTGTGTCATTTTGCTTTTTGCCTTTTCCTGTAAATTTAGATTTTTAACACTTAGGTACATTTTTCTCAGAAACCAAAAAAAAAACCAGGCTGAAATTTTTACCAGTTAAATATCTTTTATATCCACATATACCGACATTTTAATGACTTCCTTAGGTGGTCCAAAAATTAATAATACTCAAAAAATGTACAAAAAGATCTGTAATAAAAATTTTATGTTATTTGTTACTTTTTTAAAAATGTTATGGTTCAAAAGATTAAATTGAAAACATGTCAGTACTTAGAGACGCACAACAACTATAAGTGTGTAAAGTTTTATTTTCCTATCTTTTACAAATTCTATGAACAATGTACCTAAAAAGAGAAAATTTATCATTGGTGGGATACAAAGTACAGTCTCCCCTTAAGCCCTGCTGCACCACTTCGAACACTGAAAACATTTCTGAAATAGTAGTACTTACTGATCTCTTCTGTGAGAAACAAATTAAAAAAAACCAGTTACTGCTTTTTTCTCTATTATACTCTAGCTACAGGACACATATATTGCAAATCTGATGATATGCTCAATGTTAAATTCATTAGTACCATCTTCAATATTGCCCATAACAGGCAGGTGGAGTGTTAAATTATTTGCACTTGTAAAGTAAGAAAATAATTGATTAATAAATTGCGCCAATATTACTCTCTTTTGTGTCCCTTGTTGGGCGCCAATAAATGTAAAGTAAAAAAAAATAAAGAACTTAATTAATTGAAATTGTAAATGAAAATTGAAATTTAATGAATGTTAAGAAATTTGAATTGAATTTATTGATGACACTGTTATAATATTCTAAATTAATTAATGACATGTAGTTGTTTGTTGTAATATTGAATTATTATTCTAAGTCTACCTATGGGCTCAATCATGGCGTTCTCTAGTCACAGGCAGGATAGGAGTGGTGGGGAGAAGTCTGACTGGTGACGTCAGAGGTCCAGTTTCTAATTCATTACATTACATTGTAATAGGCTATACGTACATAATATATTATTATGAATCCCTCACTTACTATCTGTTTTTGTGTGTGTGTGTGTTTGTTTTGAATACAGATTAAAAATAAGATTACTATAAATTTGTTTATTTAGATCTAAATACGTAATTACAGTTTATAGAATAAAATGTTTCTTTTCTTACCTTACCTATTTTAAATTTGTTAATTTTCTTGCACATGATTTATTAAATAAATCATGTGTAAAGTTCATGTGTAAATCATGGCGGCTTAAAGAAATTTTCTTTAAGCCGCCATCTTTCCAGGATGGCGGCATAACCCCGTCTTAGGGTGGCGTCATTACCCCGACTTGACAACATGGCAAACATAGGTAACCCACACGGAATAGGAAACAGAACAAACAGATCTAATGACGTTAACATGTGGCTAAATAAATACACTACATATATATATATATATATATATATATAATGCTCTTACAAGTCTATTATCAACACAATTTTTACATACCTCAATAGTTTGAAAGCAAAAAATTAGATGAAATTTTCAATAAAAACTAAAATTGTTCTACACACTAACTTAGTTCTCACTCAACTGTGAACGCAAAAGATAGTGCTTATGGCGTTGTCTGCTAAGTTCCAGCACCTATCCTGGGAATATCCGACTCAAGGCTTGAGTTATACATGGGGTGGCATAATAACCCAGGATGGCACGATTCCCCCGGTCTCCCCTACTAAAATATGTGAATAAGACAGTGTGTAGACAGCGCCACGTCAGTAATTAAGACTGCTGACATCATTACCCCCACTCCAGTACTCCCGCCTGTAACTAGAGAACGCCATGGCTCAATTATTAAATAGTTGCGATTTTATAAATTCCTTGGAGTCTTATCTGCTGCATGTGTCCTTCCATTGACTGGGATCGATTGGGGGGCTTGGCCATTGTTGCAATTGGTTTTATAGATGTTCATAATCTTATTCAAATCTTTTCTTCATACTTTTTAAAATATCAAAGTCATTTTATTTAGTTCCACAATTATTTGGAATTTTGTTGTTTTATTAATCTTCTTTACTTATTTTTAAAATTTATTTAATTAAGTTATACTTTCTTTTGTTTTCCTTGATTCAATTTTAAACTATTTGGCTTCTGAAATTAATTTCTTTTAATATTTAATTTTCTTCTCATAAATCTTCTTAATATGTATTTTATTACTGTTCATTCTTTTTACTTTTGAAATTGAAATTATTTAATTTTCATTATTTTGAAAATTATTTCTTGAATTAACAATAATTGGTTACTTAAATTGAATCATCCTCAACGATGTAATAGAATATAGACTGCTATTCTACACACTCAACTATTAGTTCTAGGGCTACAAAAAATAGTTCTGCTTTTTATTTCATGGGCAGCTAATTATATGACTGAAGCATTTAAGATTAGCAGAGGTAGAGGTAGAGGTGTAAAATACTCTAGTCAGAGTGATCTCTGAGAGTAATGAATTTCATTATACAGCTAGACCTTGTGGTGAATGAAGTGAAGGTGTCGTTTGTAGGGTGGAAAAGTAGATGCTTTTAGAAGGGCTTGGCTCGCTGATAAGCATACTTTTCAACTCAGTAAAAGTACTGTTTCGTTTGTGCGATCGTTGCATGCGATTACTGCATGCAGCTGCTGCCATTACTCATCAAATGGATTTCTTAAGAAGTGGTTCCGTTTATGCGTCTGACGCAAGAGATGGCATGCGTCAGGTGCATCGACTGCTTTGGGAACCAATCACCTCCAGTAGTCGCATGCGTCTGGAAGTTGAAAATGAGTTTTTCCAAAGACGATGACACAAAACTCATTGAGTTAGCTGTAGAAAAACTACAATTATTTGATCCTTCAAACTTGCTTTCATCGTCTAATAGATACACTAAACTCCCGCTAATTTGAAATAATTGGGGTGAGCCGAATTTGGATAAGCCGGGTTTTTTAAATAACAAGAAAATGGTGTTTTATTGTAAAAAAAAAAATTACTGCGTCCTAAAACATTTATTCGTACGATTTAATTGTCAGATATTTTCTGTACATTTTAATTCTTTTTTTCAAAAGTCAGAAATATTTTTTTTGTTTTTATTTTCCATTCGTTTTCTTACCGAAAAATCCCACCAACGTTTAACTAAAAGTACATCAGTGAGCATCATTTCGATGGTTTTGACCGCGCGTTTACGTTTTCAGGACATTGTTTAATATCATTTCACTTCCACTGCCAGTACGTAACTCTAATTAGCCACAAAACGAAATGAAAACTACATTAACACGTTCAGCACGGTGGCTGGAATCACGGATGCTTCGCTGTGCCGACCCGCCATTGCAGTGAAAAAATACCATGCTGCCTTAAGGCGTCATTCGTCCCCGGAACGATCTTACTTATTTGCTCATCTACTCACCGGCTAAATATAGTACGGTATTATACACATTTGTTGTTTCTACGAAATTTATATTTGAAATTCATTTTTTAGTCATTAGAAAAATTAATACGTATAAATTATTAAATAAATGAAAATTATTGTCGTGTGTAAAATAGAAAAATACAATTATGTTTGATAATGAATAATATCTAATTCAAAAAATTTAAATAAATAAAATACATTAAATAATTAAGTAATACAGTAGTAATAAAGCTTATTACTTTATAAAAACACAAAAACCTGCAAAAGAAACACAGTGAATAGAAATCGCGAGTTCAGAAAGTAACAGAAATTTTTCTTTTGAGTAATAATTAAACTATTTTTACGTAAAAATGTATTATTTTTACCTTTTATTTGTAAAAAGAAGTCACTGGAAATGAAGAAATTCGTAGAATAGTTGATATAATTAAATAAAACAATAAAATTACACGGCACTAGGACGTTCGAATAGACTACAATTTAAAAAATTCCCGGCAGTTGGTAACGAAAGACGATCTTCACAGTGGCGCTCGTAGAATAGATCTGAACCCCTGAACAACCTTTACTAACACTGCCAGTACACTGGCGATTTATAAAAAGCTATAGAAATGTGGTATTGTATATGACGCCTTAAGGCGTCATTCGTCTCTGGAATGAACCTCGATTTGACGCCTTAAGGCGGCATCCGTGCTGAACGTGTTAAGACCAAGACAAGTTTGCAGCCAAGATGATGTAGCCAAAATAAACTAGTAGTAGGCTACCGCTCCAAGGAAAATACTCATGTTATTGGTAAAAATCCTGTCAGCAGTGCTGAATCTCATGTAGGCATACTTTACTAGCTAAATTTACAGTTCAGTTTGCTTAAACAGTATTTTGGTACAGAAATACAATTTACAGTATTTATTATTTATGGTTTTTATTACAGTTATTTGTAGAAAAATTACATTTAAAATACTGAGTTTTTTTTGACGTTTCGGTTACCCGGACGTGCAGTTGGATCGCACGTTCCACTCCACAAACGAAACTACCCAACCTATGCGTCAGTCACATGCAACAAAACCGCACCTTTAAGAAGTCAATGGTAAACCACCTCACTCCTCATTTTTTTTGTGAAGCATCTATACTATTTTTCAAAATTGATGAGCTCTGAACATTCACATAGCCTCCTACCCACTTTATAGCTGACCAATGACTTGCCAGCAATGTTGCCAATACTTGCTTGTGTATTTCTGTTATATTTATTTTGTCAGCCATTTTTTGGTCTTTCAATTAAAATTATAACCTATAAACTTACAACCAGCTGATTATATTATAAACTATTGCATGTTAACGCGCTCTATAATCGATGTGTTCAGTACGAGATGTAAGACATGAGTGAACTACTGCGGATGATATATGTGTGTAATGTTTGTCAAGCTGATACATTCATACAATCTGACAATGCTGTTAAACATTCTGATTGGTCTAAACGCAGGGAACAGCCGAGCTCATCAACTGTGAAAACATAGAGATTCAAACCTACTTTTCGGCTGATGACCTGAACAATAATCTTGAATGATTTTTGATTAGAAAAAACCATTTATTGCCCTTTTAAAATTTTGGGCATTACAAAGTCTTAACATATAAGTGGGCTATTTATTTTTTTTTTTTTTAGGTTTTAAATGCTGCTTATTCATACTTCAATCTTTTACGAACTTTCAAAGACAAATGAAAGCTTTATTTGCAACACTTAAGGAATAACTCTGCACAAAGAATAACCTACAGTTTGGAAGCTGAAGCATTAGAGGAAGCAAAAACATAGCACTTTTATCACCCATGAAGTACAGGGTGTTTCAGCAAGGACGCCACTCATTCTTAGATGACACGAATATAGTACGAAAAATTAAATTATGTAAAATCGATATGCAACAATATTAAAATTACAATGAAACATATCATTAATACCTTTGTAATAAATGTTGATAAAGATTCCCTGTGACCCGAATGCAGTTCGTATTTTTTTCGTAACAATTGTAGACACTTTTCGTAATTACTATTATGTAAGTTACTAGTTAGTATCATAACAGCAGAATTCTCATTGTCAACCAAATGAGGTGATGACTCCAGAAATGGTGAAGAAAATCCACAAAGCGGTACTGCATGATCGTCGACTGAATGTGCGCAAGCTAGCAGACATAGTTGGGATTTCAAAAAGTGCGATATATCACATATTATCTGAAAATTTGGACATGAGAAACTATCAACGGCGAGTATTATGCAAAATTATTGCAACGTTTAAGCGAAGAAATCAAGCAAAAATGGTTGCATTTGGGTAAGAAGAAAGTGTTAATTCATCAAGACAATGCACCAGCTCACAAATCTGTTATTGCAATGGCCACAATTAATGCACCCTATTCGCCAGATTTAGTTCTCTCGGATTATTTTCTATTTCCAAACTTGAAATAATGTGTGGTCAAAAAGTTTCGAACGATGAAGAAGTAATGTCGGCGGTTGATGGCTATTTTGAGGTTCTTATTACAAAAAGGGTATTGAACTTATTGAACATTGCTGGGAAAAGTGTATAGAGCTGAAAGGAGAGTATGATGAAAAATAAATGTATTCTTTTCCAAAATTTTTGTTTTCTTTGTTGGGACGGGTACTTTTGGGACCACCCTCGTTACTCAAAATAATTGCTATGCTGTGTTCGTCAAATAATAGCGAATGAAAGAAACGTATAAGCCTCTAAATTAAACATTTTTAAGAAAGACCATTTTGATTCTAATGAATCATTTTATATTCAAAGCAAACTATGTGAAAATAAACCCAATAACAAAATTATAGTTGAATAAATAAAAAAAACTTGTGTATCGCTTACAATATTCTACATAAATTAATTTATTAAATAACTACTCTAAATATAAAAAATACATTTATAAAATATATCGTGATAAATACAATTCATTTATTTTTTTGTGATTTATACTTAACAAATACCATATAATAATATCACTGGAATTATTACGAAATTAATTTTATAAAATGTTTATCTCTGAACTGGTAATTTATAATTCATCCTTCACTTTGAAAGCTCGTAAAATATTAATTTTTTGTTCTAATTCCTGTTTTTTATTTTTCCCAATTTTACCTTTGACGATATTTTTAATTCTGTTTGTTTCATTATTGACAAATTCATCTCCGACTTCTAATAATTTTCTCATGTATTTAACGTAAACTTCTGCAGATTTCTGTTGTTCATTTCCTTTTGTATTATCCCAAATAGTTTCAGCTTCTTTTAACAATTTCTTTTTCGAATCAGTACTTTTTTCATTGACAAATTTTTCAACGATTTTATCGAATTTTTCTAAACAACCTTGCAGACCGATATAAATATTTGATTTTTTACGGACGAATTCTTTTAAATTTTCTTCAGTGAAATCTTCTTCTGTATCAGCTATAAACGTAAAGGGTTCACTTTTACCCTCAATAAGCAATTTAACTACAGGGAAGTTATCTTTTTCTATACCAAATTTTTCGCCTAAATCTGCATTATCTTTTTCGCCATAATCTTTTATCGCAATTTCAGCAACAAGAAGATTATCTATATTACGAGTCGCTGCACAAACTTTTTCATATTCGTCCTGTTTTTTACCATAAGGATAAGCAGTGTCAAATTTTATGAGTGTTGCTTTGAATTTTGAGACAAGCTGAAACAAAAGACAAAAATATTAACTACCAATTAATAACTTGAAAAAAGATGTTTAGTACATAAAGTGTGTATTGCGTCAGTAATCACAGTAAGTGTTTTTTCTTCCTCTTGCCCAACAAAGTAAAAGTCTGAGGAAAGTTATGTTTCATGTCGATTTTCCCCAATAAAGTTTTCATCGGAAATACATATTTCCAAGTCTCCTGAACTCAAAAACATATTTTTACTGATTTTATTTACTGTGGTATGTGTGTTTGTGTAAACAAAATAACTCAAAAAATTGCAACCTTAATAAGCATTTTAGGGGTAAAATTTGTATATAATTAAAAAGTTATAAAAAATTAAAAACCTATAAACTATAGTCCAGTTCATGAAAGAAAATACCTCTCCTTAAACAGCAATATAAGCACGTGAAGTTTTTTGGAGACAAATGTTATTGTAATTGATTTTTTGATAAATGGGGTCTTAATATATTGCTTGAGGATTTTCAAAAATGCAATCTAATTGGCCATTATTTTGCTATTTTATTAATTGACAACCTGCATTGTCCGCCTACTATCTTCAGACTCATTATCTTGCGGAGGATCTTTCTCTCAAATATCTCTACTTCTCTTAGACCATGTCAGTAATTCTAAGGTACTGACTTGCACACAGATGTACAGGTTTTATCACAGTATTTATAATATCTAATCTTGAGAGTGCTTTCTTCTTATACAAGACAGTGGTGAGTTCCTCAGAGTGCACTGGGTATCTTTCCTCATCTGCTATTATTCGCTTCCTTTTTGCTGATCTTCGGTTGTATTATCTCCCCAAGGTTCTTGAAGCTAGAAGTGACGTATAGCTGTTTTAATTTTCGTTATGTATTTAGTTTCCTCGAAGGAAATCTGTAGTCCTGCTTTTACTGCTGGTTCTTTCGACATATTTATTTGTTTCATTCTTTTTTTTCATGTTCCTAGAAACGATTGCTAGGTCATCGGCATAAGTAAGACAGTTTATTTTTATACAATCTTTGATCCTCTTCCAAACATTATAGACAAAACAAATAAAATAACTGACTTTATTTTACAAATCCCAAATTTTTTTTTTTAAATTTAAAAATTACATAATGTCATATATGAGGTGTGTAAATTAAGTAATGAGACTGGCAACCTAACGTTCGATCTGGCAACACTGGAGGTGC
This sequence comes from Catonia carolina, assembly GCA_035578175.1. NCBI lineage: Eukaryota > Metazoa > Arthropoda > Insecta > Hemiptera > Achilidae > Catonia > Catonia carolina. The sequence goes on along the minus strand of JAQMRL010000014.1, from coordinate 6,275,037 downwards.
CGAGCTTGGAGGGGAGACAGGGGAACATGTGATCCGCCTTCAGTACAAGTTTGAACTCGCTTGAGTCGAGTTTGGTTGTCCGTGCGATTTTTTTGTGAAACAGTTTTTTCTATTACGTTCTAAAAATTAGACATCAATTTCAAGCAACGGTGTGCTATCAGGTTTTGCTTAAGACTTGGGCACAGTGCAATGGAAACTCTTGCTAAACTTCAGCATGCCTTTGGAGATAGTGTTTTAAGGCATTTTCAGAAGGGAGAGAGTCGATTGAAGATGAACCATGAAGCGGAAGGCCTTTATCTTCAAGAACCGATGAAAATGTCGACAGAATCCTGGATCTTGTGTGTTCAGATCGTCGGTTGACATTCAGAACGATCAGGGAAGAGTTAAATTTGACTTACACCATCGTCCATCAGATTTTGACCAGTGAATTGGGTATGAGAAAAATCTGCGCAAAAATGGTACCAAAAAAACTTTTCACAAGACCAAAAGGACATCAGGAAGGAAAGTGACTTGACTTTTTATGGTTCCTCAGCCTCCTTATTCGTCTGACTTAAGTCCTTGTGACGTTCTTCTCTTCCCAAAGTTGAAAAATCACTTCAAGGGAACTCATTTTTGGACAGTCAAAAACATTCAAATGGCTGTAACTAACCAGCTGAAGGCTATTTGAGTATCGGAGTTCCAGCACTGCTATGAGGAGTGGAAGAACAATCTCCAGCGCTGTGTGGCTTTAGAAGGTAGTTATTTTGGGAGTGACAATATAAAATTGTAATTATACAGGGTGGGGCAGCATAACTACCTTTTTTTAAATGCGCGCCATTCAATAAGTTGATGTCATAGCGGTCTCGTTCGAGAGGCGGGGCCATACAGTTTTGTTCTGACACAGTTCAGTCGCCATCATGCGTTGGAACAGTGAGGAGCGTGCGTTTGCCGTTGAGGCCTACTTTTTGAGTGGATGTTCAGTGATCGCTACCCAGCGCACCTTTCAGAATCACTTTAATTTAGCCCCGTTGGCCCCTGTTCCGGACCGGAAATCAATTGTTATGTGGTTCACTATGTTTAAACAAACTGTAAGTGCGACAAAACGAAGAACTGGAGTCCGATGGCCCATTAGATCACCTGAGAACATTGAGGCAGTGAGAGCTTGTGTTGCAATCACCACGGTGTCCAGCACGCAAACATGCGTCTGCCCTTGGACTTTCCAATCGTTTTGTTAGGAAAATTCTCCATGAAGACCTACATTACCATTTACACAAGATGGTGATTGTGCAGGAGTTGTCAGAACGTGACAACAATAATCAGAGGAACGCATGTGAGGTGCTTCTGGATGTCGTTCCTAAGGACGCTATTGTGTTTTTTAGTGATGAAGCTCATTTTCATTTGTGTGGGTTCGTGAATAAACAAAATATGCGCTACTGGGCTGACACCAATCCTCGAGAATTGCATGAAAGGCCTTTGCATTCACCTAAAGTGACAGTGTGGTGTGCAATTTCCTCATCTGCAATTATTGGTCCCTGGTCCTTTGAGGAAAATGAAGTAGCTGTGACAGTGAATTCGGGCCGGTATGTAAACATGTTACAGGAATTTTTTTCCCACGGCTAGATGAGTTGGATTTGGGGGACATTTGTTCCAGCAAGATGGTGCAACGGCACACACCGCAAGAGCATCGATGGCTGTTTTGAGGGAACACTTCCCAGGATGCCTTATCTCAATCAGGGGCGATTTGCAATGGCTGGCTCGATCTCCCGATTTGTCCCCTTGTGATTTTTTCTATGGGGTTTTTTGAAATCCTGTGTTTATTTGAACCGTCCAAGGACCATTCAAGATTTAAAATACAACATCCAGGAAGAAATTGCCAATTATAACGCCTGCTATGCTTGAAAGGGTAATGACAAACACCAGAAATCGGTATACTCAATGTATCAGGAATGGGGGACGTCACCTACATGATTTACTCTTCAAAACTACATAAAACAAAACTTTATGTATGTAACTACATAGTAAAAACCAAATAAAATCTTTTTGACTCACAATGTGTTTTATTAAGTTTTGAAAAAAGGTAGTTATGCTGCCCCAATGTGTATTTGAAAATTTTTTTTTTAAATCAGTCCCATTACTTAATTTACAGACCTGTAGTCAGAAAGTTGTAAAATTTTATTGAAAAAATATTTAAAATCAGTCAGGTAGTTTCTGAGATTATGTCATAAAGATAAAAAAATGTTATTTATGACATTAGTATAGATTTTGTGTCAAATAAATTGCTTAATTTAACAAAATCAATATTCTAAATATACTTCATTGTGGAAAAGGCTGATTGACTGGTAAAGGGACTTGTCAAAACACAATAGAAGACTAGTTTAACCCGTTCAGTCATGGTGGTCATTACAATGACCATCACTTTTTTATTGCCGTATTAATTTAACTATGCTATTTTTATGACTTTGAGTATTTTTGTTCGTCAGAATGAACATATTTACAATCTTTATCCAGCAAGTGCTGCTATCTTTTGACCACGAAAAATAATAGTTTTAGATTATTGTGCAACGAGACATAGAGGTTTCAGAAACTAAGTGAAGACCGTTTTTCACAGTATTTTATTTTATAAATTCTTTTGAAAAAACGACTAAGAAAAATTTCATCTGGTAAAAAAAAATTACAATTTTTGACGTGTATAAAGCTGAAATTGTAATTTACATTACTTTTATTATAAAAGCTGTTCATTTTCATGTTCGTTAAAATGACCATTATTTCTCGGTGGGTAACAGCTGTTCATTTGGCGTGTGAGTTTTTGTGAGGTTATGTACCACGTTGTAGTTCGTTTTGTATGTGCGTACTGTGTACACAAGTGTTTTGGTGTATAGCAGTTTTGTTTATACTAATTAGTTTTTTAATTTATGGTATATATATATATATATTATTTAGTTTATATTACTTTGAAGATGATCTAAGTGTATATGTGTTTATATTTATTTTCAATTCGGCGTACCGGTTTTTTCTATTCAATACGTAAAGCATAGTGTCAGTGCATTTTAATTTGTTTTTATTGTTATTTTACGTTTGATAAAATGGAACATCAGATTATAATTGATGACGATATTCCTGATTTATTGTTTGACGGGAATGTTTCCGAATTTGGTGATCTTGAAGAAGAAGATGATGATAACATAGAAGATGTATGTTTCAGTGAAGGTAAGTGGTTTTCACTATGTTGCTTGAATTACTGTCATAAATTTGCACATATGCAGGTCAAACATAATCTAACAAGGCTTTTAGTATTTTCATTCCCTTTCAGTCACTCATTTTTCATATTTTTTTTACAAGCAAGGGTAAGCCTGATATTGATTGGTTTCTTTACAGATTTTCATGAACTTGTTGAGCAACAAGATGTAGAGCTACCCATTTTGAATGCTGCAGAACTTCCAGAGTCTTTGCAGATACAGATACTAGCAGATGAACCCCCAATTCCTTGTAACATAAACAATCCAAAGTTTCCTGAAGTAGTTCATACTTGTCAGACAGCTCGGGAAGCAAAGCAACAATTTATGAATGACAACAATCTAATAGATAAAAAAGACATTCAGTGGAATCGAGATGTTCCAATAACACCAGTTATAGACTGGTATGAACCTGATAAGGGAAATACAATAAATTTACCAACACCCTTAGAATACTTTTCAAAGTATTTCACAGAAGAATTATTTAATATTATGGCTACGAAGACAAATATTTATGGTATGAAACAAAATATCAACTTTCAGACAACTAATGTCGGAGAAATTAAACAACTAATAGGTATACTAATAATAATGGGAAACTTGAGTTTACCCAGGGTAAGACTGTATTGGGACAGAATGTTTGTAGTACATCTTGTTGCTGACAATATGAATATCAATAGATTTTTTAAATTACGTAATCATTTGCATATTACAGATGAAGATTCTGAAGATAAATTGGATCATGATAAAATGTGGAAGGTGAGGCCTCTTTACAATTTCATAAGGTCACGTTGTTTACAACTTGAAATAGAAGCAGATTTCTGTGTAGATGAACAGATGGTGCCTTTCAAAGGTAAACTTGTTGTAAAACAGTTTGTGAAAAATAAACCGTATCGATGGGGGGTGAAAATTTTTATGCTATGTGGCAAGAGTGGATTAGTATATGATTTTATAATTTATCAGGGTGCCAGTACAGAAATAAATTATTTTTATGAACAGCTAGGAATAAGTACTGGTGTAGTAATGCAACTAAGTGAACGCATCACAAAACCCAATTGCAGACTGTACTTCGACAATTATTTCACGTCTTATAATTTGTTGAAATGGCTTCACTCAAAAAATATTTTTGCTGTAGGTACAGCTCGTATAGACAGGTTTAATCACCCTCCATTGATATCGGATAAAGAAATGAAGAAAGGATCACGTGGAAGTGTTGACCAAGTGATTAGTACAGATGGTCCTGTTATATTAACCAAGTGGTACGACAATAAATCGGTCATTTGTGCATCTAATTTTGTAGGTGAAGGAAGCCCAGATAATTGCACAAGATGGGATAAGAATAGAAAACAGTTTATAGACGTTCCTCGTCCTGAAGCTATCAGGCTGTACAATGCAGGAATGGGAGGGGTCGATAAACTTGATTTTCTGATCAGCATATACAGGATTTACATACGAACAAAGAAATGGCCAGTTCGTATGATTGAACATGGAGTTGACTTGGCTATAACGAACAGTTGGCTGGAGTATCGGCGAGATGCTGTTGACCTTGGGATACCAACTAAAAAAATTATGGACTTAATTCACTTTCGGCAACATATAGGGGAATCCCTAATTATTTCAAATTGCAACCTAAGTAAGAAACGAGGACGCCCTAGTTCTAGTCCGATCACTCCTTCAAGGATTTCCAAGCCGCGACTAAATCAAGAAGTAAGACCTAACATCGATATCAGACGAGATGGAATAAACCATTTACCAGAATTTGATGACAACAAAGATGGAAAACGGTGTAAGGTTTGCCAAAAGAAAACACATTTCTTATGTGAGAAATGTAAAGTTCACCTTTGTATCACAAAAAACAGGAACTGTTTTAAGTCATTTCACTTATAAATATTAAAAATATAAACTGTATTAATTTTGTCTAAAGTCATTATTTGTATTTAGTTTAGTTAATATTAAAATAATTACGTAAAATAAAATTAATTTAACAGTATTCATTTTTCATTTTTTTCTACCCACCTAGTAATTTTGGTCATTTTAATGACCATGATTTTTTGGGTTATGGGGGTTCCCGACACAATTTTTTTTTTGACCAAAAATTTTAAAAAAATTATGTTTATGTGCAGTACAAATTTAAAATTTTTAGTTTTAAGAATGAAAAAGTGTGACTGAAAGGGTTAAATAATAAAACAGTTGTACTTTACATAATACACCATTAAGTTACACAGTGACTACAAGAGAAAATCAATAACCTAAAAAACTGACTGATAAGCTAATATTACTTTTTTAAAGAAATAATAACATAGATAAATACTTTTATAGCTTCTTTAATTGCACTATCTAAAATATTTATGCACCGTAAATTTCCTCATAGCACATTTATCTCATAAAAATTGAATTAAGGGAAGGTGTAATCAAGTTTCACTACAAAAAATAATTTATATTTCATAAACTCCCTAACTTTCAGATCATTTAGAAAATTAAAATTTTTCTTTGTGAGGTATTGAACTGAAATATTTGAATATCAACTATTTGTAACTAAGGGATAAAACAGGGTTGACAACCCTAAAGCCGTACATATTATTTCTTACCTTTCTGAAGAGCTACAATTCTAGAAATCAGACTTTGAAAAGAGGTAATTGTCTGGCATTTTTTCAGTAATCATCCTTCATTGTCTGGATTAGCAGTAATATGCAAAACAGTTGGAGATATAACAAAGCAAAATATCAAGCACTCACACAATTTGACCTTGCCAATGTAAATAATAAAAAACATATCCTAATTTTTAAAATCCCTTTCATGAAATGATGCGTCTCATGGCTGGTGCCATTTTTCAAAAAGGCTTACCTTTCATTTGTGGCAAAAACCATTAATGATTTCTGAATCCACTATTTAACAGAAATCTTTCTGTATATTATATCATATAGGGCGAGAAAAGTAAAAAAATCTGGTGTGAACACTCACACGACTTTCTTTTAACAATGCAAATAATGAACAATAATTAAAACCTAACATTAGAAATAAACAAAAACCTAACCTCAAAACACATAACCTTATTTTAATCATGAGTGAATGATGCAAAATAAAAATCAACATTTGTCTCAATAATACAAAAAATTACTCTTTTATGCTAAACTAGTTTCTGTAGAGAAAAATGCTTAAGACAAAGTTGTAGATCTTTTAATTTTCTTATATACACTTTTGTCATAAAATGCTTACTAAGGCTGAATCTTAAAAGATCCATTTTTTTTATAGATTTTCACATAAAAAAAACTAATTACTGCTAATCTAAGCATTACACAAAAAAATGTTTCAATTAAAAAGTTGTAGATTTTTAAATTTTCTACAACTTTTATTATAAACACTTTTGCGCTAAAATGTATATTAAGGCTGAAATCTTAAAAACACTGTTTTTTTTCTATGAGAGAACAGGCTCCCCTAGAATTTCAGCAGACATGGCACCTACCCTATCTTGTAGAGCATAAAAAATTTAGTAAATAAAGAAATTTTTAATAAAATCGTAGAAGTTGTTTTTGAGAAAATCGCAAAAAAGTGAAAAATTACTATTTCCAGTTGACCGATTTTGATGAAAATGGTCATGTCGGGTCCTGTAGTGGTACCTAATTTAAATTTTAAGTTTCAACTTTGTACAATGTTCCGTTCTTGAGGTATTTTGTTCACACGCACACACACACACACACAAATTGCTAAAAACATGTTTTTTGGGTTCAGGGGTCTGAAAATGTGTAGATCCGGTGAAAACTCGATTTTGAAAAATCGACATGAAAACAATAAGCCTACTTTCCTTCTTATATATTCATATAGGCAAGAGAAAGTAAAAAAAAATCTGGTGTGAAACACTCACACAACTTTCTCTTGCCAATGCAAATAATTAACAATAAACCTAACATTAGTATTAAAACATTAGAAATGAACAAAAATTAACCTCAAAAACATAACCTTATTTTAATCATGAGTGGATGACGCAAAATGACAATCGAACTCATTGGCTTAAAAATACGGAAAATCACGCTTTCACACTAAACTAGGCTCTGTAGAGAAAAATGCTCTAAACAAAAGTTGTAGATCTTTTAATTGTCTATAAATTTAATTATATACACTTTTGTCGTAAAATGCATACTAAGACCGAAATGTTAAAAAAATCGATTTTTCTCACGTTTTCGTGAGAAAAAAAACAGAAAATCGCAAATTACCGCTAAACTAAGCGTTATACAAAAAAATGTTTGAAACAGAAGTTGTAGGTTTTTAAATTCTCTACAACTTTTATTATATAAGTTTTTGCGCTAAAATTTATATTAAAGCCGTAATATTAAAAAAACAACGTTTTTACGTGAAAACAGCCTCACCGAGAATTTCAGCAAACATGGCGCCTACCCTATCTTGTAGAGAATAAAAAATTGAGTAAAATAGGCGATTTTAAAAAAAATCGTAGGACCAGTTTTTGAGAAAATCGCAAAAAACTGAAAAATTATACGAATAAACTACTACTTCCGGTTGACCGATTTTGATGAAAATGTTCGTGTCGCGTCCGGTAGTGGTATGTAACTTAAGTTTCAAGTTTCAAGTTCGTACGATGTTCCGTTCTTGAGATATTCTGTTCACACACACACACACACACACAGACCAATCGCTAAAAACATGTTTTTTGGATTCAGGGGGTCTGAAAACGTATAGATCCGGTGAAAACTCGATTTCGAAAAATCGACATGAAAACAATACTTTCCTTCCTATATATTCATATAGGCAAGAGAAAGTAATAAGCGTGAAGTAAAAAAGTGCATTTGCTAGCAGGGAGAATAATGTGCGAACTCTTGCCTACTATATAAGTTAATATCTTCATCAATACACTTACATCAGTTTTGTAACTATTAATGAGTACAACCGAAATAACATAATATAGGCTTATCTATCTAAAAACAACTTTATACTACTCCGACAATCTTATCATCACTATGGTAGATAAATTTTTTACGAGATGTTATTTTAGATAAAAATTTAATTAGTCGCACTCTAGCGACTGATTTTATTGTAAATAAAACTTGGCAAATTTGGTGTTACATGTTTGACTTTGGTGTTTGGCCAATTTTATCAGAATTTTGATACGCACTTAGTAGTGTGTTTAAAAAAAAAAGACTAAACTCTGATCCAAAAATAAAACTAAACTTGACTCTGAAACATGAAGTAATTGAAGTTTGAGATGACAATAACCTTTATGATATCCATATTTTTTTATTAAAAAAAAATCGTTTCTTCCCAATTAAATACTGCCCATTCCTAAGCTTTGTGTAGCTGAGAGGAATGCATACGTCACTACTGCGCGAGATTGCATTAGTAGTAGTACCGTTTTACTAGTACTATGTTTGTAGTAGTCATGGGTACTATCCGAACTACATATATTTGGTGTAGCCATCTATAGCAAATAGTGAAAACAACATCCACATATGTCACCACACTAGGCAGCCTACTGCCTAGCGAATAGCAATGAGATGATTAGTACAGTGTTGACGTAGCAGCAGTCTGGTACTTTGTCTGTCTCCTTCAACCCGCAGTGGTACAAAGCTCAGATTCATACAGTATATCTTTTCCAATTTCTACATAATGAATTCCGGTGTTCCTCGTGGCAGCATTTTGAGTCCATTCTTATATACGCTTTACACAGCCAATCTTCCAAGATAATGTATCTGTAATGTTGGCAACATTCACAGATGTCACAGCGATTTTAATGGCAGATACTATAGCGCAAGAAATGGAGAGTGAAGGTTATTGACGATAAATCATTTAGGCAGTAAATCTCAACCGCCTCTTGAAAATACAGTTCTCTTAAAATAATATTTTAAGCTAGTGGCGTAGATTAAAATTTTGTTCAGGGGTGTCGGTTTTGATGTAATGTAATTAGTAATATCTCTATTTCCTCAAAGTGCCTAAATAATAAAACCCTTCATTTTTTCAAGGCAAATCAACATATAATTTTCACCCAGTATTTTCCCCTCATACAGGGCCAATTTTAGACCACTTGAGGTGACTTAAGATGTTTCTGGAAGCTCTTTTTGTAGCTTAAATTCTCAGCATTCACTCACAACAGGATTTTCTCCTTTCTTCTGTCCACCTATTGTTCCATTTTTACTCTTCATGGAAGCCGTTAGAAGTCCGTAATTAGTTGTTTGAATTTGGTAGATTTTCTGTCTTTTCGATATCCTTTCTGATTTCTTTAAACAATTTAACCGACCTTAGGTCTACTATTTAGTGTCTTAAAATTGTTTTTTTTGAACCGGTTGTCATCCTTTCCCTTTTGGACCATGCTGAGAGAAGCATTTGCCAGTTTTGATCGCTAGAAACTTTTCAGTGCAGGAGAATAAGCCCCTTTTCCCCCAATTACATACAGCGGTGAGTGTTTTTATACATGACCTAAAAAGCCGATCACAGCCGAACCCAAACAACCTTAAAACAAGAGGTGATTTTACAATGATCTGAATAAAGAAGTTCGTTAAGCGGCGCTAGTGTAAATTATTTTAGTTAAGTTATTTAATTTAACTCGGTAGATTTCCTTTATTGCGAAAAACCACTACATTAGTTCACTTTACTTATCTTCAGAACTGATACAGAAAATGCTTTACCATGAACCATCTCAACTGCAAGAACCGATTCGCAATTAATTGAAATCTCATTAAACCAAAAGACAGAAAATTGTCCAAGAAAGAATAATATATTGCTAGAGTCCCAGCTCCGTGTAGTTGGAAGGAATGCATTGCGTTGATATAGTAGTGGGAGAATGAATGAGTTAGTTGTGTTTCGCAGCAGATGCATTTGTAGAGGTAGCGTGAACTAACTAGACTAAAAAAAATATTCTTATCATCTGGCGCATTAATTTAACAATGTTATTACAATGTAATATTATTAAAATATTGTCAACATTATCAGCAATGTACAGTACATTGGCGTTATATAAATATTTAAAGTTGTAAACATTCAATCTCAATATCAAACTTTGGACTTAAAAAAATATCACTCGTTCTAAAATCATTGTTATTAGTGACTGTATAACTAACTACAAGATGGATTTACTATTTTCGTTTAAAAATAAGGTAATTTAATTCCTAATGACATTTTTAATAGAAACTCTATGATTTAAATAATAAAACAATTACGATAAACAATACACAATAACAGAAACTAACCTTATCAAATGAATAACTGTCTATAGGCACACAACCATTACTACAACTTACAAACCTAAATGTTACTGTAGCAAATAAAAATAAAATACAACACTCCGATTTCATTGCACAATAGTAATATAAATAATTATCTAGAATTACACGTCTGAAACTAATGTTCAAGTAGAAAGTAAAGCCGGCAAGTTGAATTGGTTTGATGTGAGTGCACAACAAAACGTGTTAACAGCTGATTTGTTGTCAGAATGCACTGCTGTCAGTATAGCGTCGTTTACAAATTACTTAATAAAATATTTGAACCAATATTGTTTATTAGAAACGAAAACTCAGAATGGTAATGTAAAAGAGGTTGCCTGAGTCAATTTGAAACGTTTATTCACTTATGCCTTTTTTTTAAGTGGTTCTGTGTGTTTGTTTAATAGAACTTATTATGTAGATAATTTTACAGTTCAATATTCTATCGATAAGATCGAAGATGTAGAGAAACCCTTCCTGAGAATTTTTCTTTCAATTTTTTTCTCAGTATATAAATACAACCTGCATTGGATTTTTTAAATACTGTAATTTTTGTTAATATCAATTATATAGTATTGTATGCCATAAAATGGTTGCGTTGTGTTGGTACAACTCATTTACAGCTGGTATGTATTTACATTTTGTGGAATGAAAGGGTACTTTAATGTAGACTGATAAGTGTGTGGTTGAATTTCAAAATTTAGTTACAGATTTATTTTATAGTTTAATGTAGAATAAGTTACATTTAATGAATCGTCACGGTTTAAAACGTGAAACTGTAGAATTGGATAAAACGGTATGGGAGTGGAGTCTTAGTGTTCCTAATGTTACGAAAACTATGGTTCAACATTTTGCGAAGCAGTTGTTTACGCAAGCCGGATTAGTTACTTTTAAGGTAAACGTACATTCTTTATGATAGAAAATATTTGTAATAATTAATTGAAAAGCGGAATGGTTGGGAGGTGCTATGTAACAAAAACCAAATGTAGTGTTACGTGAAAAATACTTCCATCGTTTTGTGGGTAATTACGGAGTTGTATTCCTAACCGATATCGTCATCTGCATCACGAAGTGACGTATCTCAAAAAAATCGAAATTTGAGTTAGGTCGCCTATGAATGTGTCTGGGTGTACTCTACAATATCACGAACTGACTTATCAATATCTTCATTATTAACAAAGATACGAGCAATAATGTTTCTGCGTAACTCACAAAAAGTGATGAATTGCACATCACGTACTGTCGTATCTTGAGATACGTCACTTTGTGAAACTTGTATTGTGTCCTCACTCTGTCGTATCTGTAGATTCGTCAGTTTGTGATGCGGTCGCTTACCTAATGAAACCGAAACTGTATGTGACGTATTCGAATAAGTACATTATAATATAAAACTAAATAATAAAATTGGCTTTTATATAAGTATCTCCTTGACTGGGTTAGGCAGCAATCGTCAGGATATATTATGATATCCATATTCCACGTAGAAGTACAATTCCAATTTACTTTTAACTGAATACGCACTTAGTTTACATTTTTATGAAGGGAGCACTGATAAATTATCTTAATCGAGTTATATCATTGTACCGGGTCCCATGTTCGATTCTCGCTCAGGTCTGGAATTTTTTTCATCACTCATTTTTGTACATCATCATTCTTGACCGTCTGCATTAGCAGAAATTCCAAAATAGTCAGACGTAAAAATATGTAGGCTACCCATGATTACTTTCTCTTTATCAGTATGTTAGTAGACGTTTGCGGGTGTGTTTGTCGTTTGATAAATCTTAGTTTACTGTCGTAAGGTTATACTGTAACAAAAGAAGAGTCGTGGGAAGCGATTTGTTTCGATCTGCTTAAACCAATTGAATTGAAAAAGAGGTAAAAAATGTGTTTCTCTTTTTGGACGGATGCAGTGACCAAAGTAAAAACTTAATAATAGCCATCTTGCTGTTGTATGTTGTCCCTATTTCGACTAATATTGAAAGTATTTCCCTGAGATTTTGTGAGCCTTTCCACGGACAAAATGAGGGTGATTCATGACATAGTAGGTCTACTATAAAGTCTGCTATTGAACGTTCAGGCGATTTATTTGTACCATCTCAACTTATTCCTATTTTTAAATTAGCTTGTGAAAACCAACCTTTATTATCAATCCACTTCAGTATGAAGATTTTATCGATTTTAAAGAAATTTCTAAGGAATTGAGAGTAGGCCTATTGTAAAACAGAAAAGATTCAACAGGCGAGAAAATAAACTGGTTGTGTGTGATGAAAATTCATGTTCCCAAAACCTCGCCAGATACAATTTATTTTAAGAACAGCCACCTTGTGATGAATATTGGCATTTTAATATTGGAAAGCTGAAGTCAATAAAGAATATTGAACCCAAAAAATTAAATTTAGTGCCTGCATAAATTACAAACGGTAAGTACAAAGATTTGTTATCTTTATGTAATGCAGTGCCACCCGTCGCCAAGTTGGAAGAACACAAGAACTTTTAAAGAAATTTACCTCATTCAAATTAGAACAAAGAATTTAATGCCTTTTATAAATCTTTAAAACTAATATCATTCAGCTTATAACTATTAAGTTTATACCAACGTACTTGCTTTCTGTTTCCAGGCATTGCCAACCAAACATTTTGTTATCGTTTGTAATGGAGTAGGCCTACTAAATAAAATTTTAGTTTTTGATTACTAATAATAATGTAATGTATCATTATTTTAGGTTTCTGTGTTTTTTATACGTACATATTTTGTATATTTTGCTATGTAGTTACTAAACAGCTTTCAGGTAACCCTATAGTGTTACTGTAAGTGTCATTGTCCAGTAATAAACAATTTTTTTTAAGTTTTTGCATCAGTTTATGATGTCATTATTTTTCTAAAAAGTAACATTCATCAATGAAATTAGTTAACGCTTAGTAGTTTTGTAGTATTATTTTCAAGTTATTGGTATGTTTTTTTAGAAAATAGGAACTACAAAAAAAAATTTTTTTGTACTTATGCATTGTATTAACAAATTTTATTAAATTTTATTTTTTTTGTAATAAATTAGCTAGTTGTCTGTATTAATGTAGAATTTATACTAAAAAGAGTAATCATGTGTTTGTTAGTATTAATTTTCTATCAGGATACTTTTATCTATAGAGATACGTCATTTGTTTATATTACATAATACGTTGCCGTGAATCACGTACTGTCGTAACTCAACAAATTTATACATTATTGATAAAAATCAATAACTTACATTAATATCATATAAATAATTTAAAAATACAGTCTTTTGTTGATTAATTAAAGCAATAATTACGGTTTTATTGTAAATAGTTGCTGAGATGTAGAGTGGAGAACTAAACACAAAACTTTAAACGGCTCTCCTAGAAAAACATAATTTTTGAGATACGACGGTTTGTGATGCAGCCGACGATATGTTCCTAAGTGAAAAGGCAAGTTATCTGAATGTAGTAAGGATTTAAGAATAGGATTTCTTAATAACATATGGAATTATATAATTGAAGAGTCAAACATTTATGCTTTACAAAAAGAAAAAGCCAATTAGGCATTAAATTTGGATAAAAATACTTTTGAACCACTTATAGGAATATCTTTTTATTTCCCATTGTATGTATTATTGATTCTGTTGGTACCGGCTAAAGAAATGGCAACAAAAAACTGTAATAGTTAAGGTATTAATGTAATGTCACATAATAATTTTGAAACAATAAAAAGTAATAGCCCTATTTATTTTAAAACAGTTAACAAATGATAAAGTAGTTTTTATTTTATAGTAGTTAGGCCTAAGTATTTTATAGTTCCTATTGTACTTTTCCAAATGAAAAAAACATATTATAAATAAATTGTAGCATGGTTTTATTTCGAAATTAACAAAACAAAGACATGCTCTATTTATACTCATTAAATTATTAACCTGCTGTATCAAAAGGTTTTTTTGAAAAAACAATATTTGAAAAGTTTTTAGTTATAAATAATAATACAGGAAATATCAATATTAATATGATTATGTATGTATTTATATACATAATCTTATTAAAAAAAAATCTCTTTCTTATCATATTAGAAAAAAATTTGAGCAGTAAAGGGTTAAGTTTTTACTTCATTTTTATTTTTGTTTTTTGTTCAATTTTGGAAACACATTAATGTACATAAAAGAATTGGACAAGATAACTGTATTTTTAATGGAAAAATCTAGTATGAAACACTCACACAACTTTCTCTTACCAATGCAAATAATTAGTAATAAAACATTAGAAATAAACAAATAAACTAACCTCAAAAAACGTAATATTTTAATCATGCGTGAAAGACGTAAAATGAAAATTAACCTCAGTATAGCTTAAACATACGAAAAATCACTCTCATGCTAAACTAGCCTCTGTAGAGAAAAATGCTCTAAATAAAAGTTGTTGATCTTTAAATTTCCTTTTAATTTGATTATACTTTTTTGTCGTAAAATCCATAATAAGGCTGAAATCTTTAAAAAATAGATTTTGGTACCTAGATTTTTTTACATGATTTTGTGAGAAAAAACGGAAAATCGCTAAAGTAAGCGTTATACAAAAAAGTTTGAAATAAAAATTGTAGGAGTTTAAATTCTCTACAATTTTTCCTAGATACATTTTTGCGCTAAAATGCATATTAAAATCGTATTCTTAAAAAAACAATTTTTTTTACGAGAAAACAGCCTCACCAAGAATTTCAGCAGACATGGCACCTACCCTACCTTGTAAAGCATAAAACATGTAGTAAATGAGGCGATTTAAAGAAAATGGTAGGAGCTGTTTTTGAGGAACTTGCAAAAAGTGAAAAATGACACGAATAAAATACTACTTCCGGTTGACTGATTTTGATGAAAATGTTTGTGTCGGGTCCTCTAGTGGTATCTAACTTAAGTTTCAAGTTCGTACAATGTTCTGTTCTTGAGATATTCTGTTCACACACACAGACCAATTGCTAAAAACATGTTTTTTGGGTTCAGGGGGTTTGAAAACATGTATATCTGGTGAAAACTCTATTTCGAAAAATCGACATGAAAATAATACTTTCCTTCCTATGTATTCATATAGGCAAGAAAAAGTAAAAATTTGTGGGAATACTCAAACGAATTTCTCTTGCCAATGGAAATAATGACCAATATAACGTAATATTATGATACTTTTCACAGTTGATGAGCTCTGCTGTTCCATGCGTTAAGACCAATCAGAACTTTTGCCAGCATTGTCAGATTGTACGAATGTTTCAGCCTGACAAATATTACGCGCGCATGCATATAAAAGCTGCAGTATTTCACTCGTGTCTTGCATCTCGTACTAAACACATCAATTATAGAGGGCGTTAACATGCAGTACTTTATAATATAATCAGCTGATTGTATGTTCATAGGTTATAATTGTTATTGAAAGACCAACAAAATGGCTGATGAAATTTATAACACAGCTTTCAGAGCAAGTATTGGCAACATTGCTGGCAAATCATTGGCTAGCTATGAAATGGGTAGGGGCAATGCCCTGAAAAAAGTATAGTAATAATACATTAGAAATAAACAAAAAAACTAATCTCAAAAAACATAGTTGTATTTTAATCATGAGTGAATGATGCAAAATGAAAACCAACCTTAGTTTGGCTTAATAATAATTACGGAAAATCCCTCCTTCATGCTAAATTAAGCTCTGTAGAGAAAATTGCTTGAAATAAAAGTTGCAGATATTTTAATTTCCTATAAATTTTATTATACACACTTTTGTCGTTAAATGCATCTGCCTATTATGGCTGAAATCTTAAAAAAATCCATTTCTTTACAGATTTTCATGAAAAGATAAACAGAAAATCACTAATTACCACTAAACTAAGTGTTATACTAAGGAATGTTTGGAATAAAGGTGTAGATTTTTAAACTGTCTACAACTTTTATCATAAAAATATACTTTTGCCCTAAATTGCATATTAAGGCAGAAATCTAAAAAAAAACTATTTTTTTTTACAAGAGAACAGCCTCCCCAAGAATTTTAGCAGACATGGCATCTACCTTATCTTGTAGAGTGTATTAAATGTAGTAAATAGGGGAATTTTTAAAAAATTTGTGAGAGCCGTTATGAGAAAATCGCAAAAAAGTGAAAAATGTCATGAATAAACTATTACTTCTGGTTGACCGATTTTCATGAAAATGTTCTGTTTGGTCTTCTATTGGTACCTCACTTAAGTTTCAAGTTTTAACTTCGTGCGATGTCCCGTTCTTGAGATATTTGGTTCACACACACACACAAACCAATAGCAAAAAACATGTTTTTTGGGTTCAGTGGGGCTAAAAATGTGTATATTCGGTGAAAACTCAATTTCAAAAAATCAACATAAAAACAATACTTTCCTTCCTATGTATTCATATCTAGGCAAGAGAAAGTAAAAATTGCACCATTAAGAGGTTAATTTACCCTTCTAAAGTTTCATTTTACATTCTGCAGTGTAATTGTCTGTAAATAATTTGTTTTTAACTCCTTTACTAAGTTATCAGTGCTTGAATATTTTATTTTCTGTTCTCAATATATTTTTTCAGGCGAGTGATGGCTGGTACAGAAGATGGCGCAAGCGATGGAAGCATAATCCGTTCCTCTCAGTAAGTAAAAATAAATATGCACAATACTTTCAGTAAAAATATAATAAAAATTTTAAAATGGCTTCTATGACAGGTAATTGACAATGTAAAATCTGTTGCAGTTTAGGTCAACAGCTGAAAGGCTGGTTTGAACCACCTGTAGAGGTTTTATTAAGTAAAAACAAGTAGTGGGGCAGTTTACTATTGCCTTCTTCACAGAGTTGAAAGAGTATGCTTATCTGCATGCCAGGCCCTCCAAAAAGCACCCACTTTCCACCCTGAAAATGACACCTTCACTTCATTCGCCACAGGGTCTGGCTGTATTGTGAAAATCATTACTCTCAGAGGAGATAACTCTGACTAGTGTCTTTTACACCTTTACCTCTGTTCTTAAATAGTCCAGTCATATAATTGGCTGACTATGTGATAAGAAACAGAACTCTTTTTGTAGCCACTGTCAACATTTCGAATGTGGTACTACACTATATCATTTTTCACATAAAATTTAATGCAAACTCTTATCCATTTTTTCGATAGTAACAAATCGCAGAGCGATTGCAAACAAGTGTACTCCTTTCAACTACTAACAATAAACTGTTCATTCAAAATGCCTACATATATGAACCGTATATTAGTAACAGTTGTACCAATAAGGTGAAAAACATTTTGGAAATTGGATTTTAATAACCTGCAGAATTAAGAAATTCCTATTATTTTTTGATCAGACCTCGTATTCTGTTTTAATTGTTACAGAAAACTGCTACAAAGACATTGCAAACTGAGAAAAATCCAGTAGGCACAAATGATAACAAAATATCAACAAACAATAAGACTGATGATTCTGCCTGTAATATTACTACTACTAATATGGATGGAATTATACATAATGATAATGAATCGCTTGTGAGCAATCAAAATGACGATAATCAAAACCAAAACATAAGTTACAATAACTCTAATACAAGCACAATCGATACATTTTTAAATAACGATATTATTGATAATATATTAAATATGAAAGAAAAAAATAATAATGATAATAATTATGTTGATGATATCACAAGCGATTGTATAGATGTTTGTTTAACATCGCAAAATATAAATAATGAACAATTAATATCGAACGAAAATAGTGGTATTTCCAATTGTTTAGATGATGAAAATATGGTTATATCGCCAAATGATTGCAATTTAACATCGTCAATAAATGAACAACAAATTATATCACGTAATAATACAAATTTTCATATACCAAGGTTTAGTTTATCAAGCGATATCTTTAGTAATTGTAATCTATTAGAAAGTGGCGATGAAATGTTTTGTAAAATTTGTGGCGATTTTCATGTCGATGATTATCGGTGTAATAAAATATTGTCGGATAATATTATTCAAATAAATAATGACAACAGTTTGTTACAGTTGAATTCAATTATCGCTCCTGTAGACAATTTAAATAATGACAATAATACATGTAATGCTTTATCAACCAGTGATAATACAAATACAAAAATATCTAATCGTGATTTAAGTTCAAATAATGATACATTGTTGCGTACCAGACGGAAAGGTGAACGATATCTACCGCAATTTAAATCTAAAGTTGTTGCCTACACAAAAACACATTCTATCAAATCAACTGCTGTCAAATTTAATGTTTGTGAAGGTACTGTGTCTGAATGGGTGAAAGCTAAAGTTAAAGTTCATGATGATCTCCAAATACTTCAGAACAAGGTAATTTAAATTTTTTATTTATTTTTACTTTCTCTTGCCTATATGAATATATAGGAAGGAAAGTATTGTTTTCATGTCGATTTTTCGAAATTGAGTTTTCACCGGATCTGACACGTTTTCAGACCCCCTGAACCCAAAAAACATATTTTTAGCAATTGGTCTGTGTGTGTGTATGAACAGAATATCTCAAGAACGGAACATCGTACGAACTTGAAACTTAAAACTTAAGTTACATACCATTACCGGACCCGACATCAACATTTTCATTAAAATTGGTCAACCGGAAGTAGTAGTTTATTCGTGTAATTTTTCAATTTTTTGCGGTTTTTTCAAAAACTGGTCCTACGATTTTTTTAAAAATCGCCTGGTTTACTAAATTTCTTATGCTCTACTAGATAGGGTAGGCGCCATGTTTGCTGAAATTCTTGGTGAGCCTGTTTTCATGTAAAAAAATTGTTTTTTTAAGATTGCGGCTTTAATATGCATTTTAGCGCAAAACTTTATATAGTAAAAAATGTAGAGAGTTTAAAATCTCATAACTTTTATTTCAAACATTTTTTTGTGTAACGTTTAGTTAGTGGTAATTAGTGATTTTCTATTTTTTTTTCTTACGAAAACGTGTGAAAAATCAATTTTTTTAAGATTTCGGCCTTAGTATGCATTTTACGACAAAAGTGTTTGTAATCAAATTCATAGTAAATCAAAAGATCTACAACTTTTATTTAAAGCGTTTTTCTTTAAAAAGCCTAGTTGAGCGTGAAAGAGTGATTTTCGGTATTTTAAGGCAAACTGAGGTCAATTTTAATTTCGCGTCTTTCACTCATGATTAAAATAAGGCTATGTTTTTTGATGTTAATTTTTGTGTTTATTTCTAATTTTTTCTAATTTTCTAATTTTTTATTACTAATGTTAAGTTATATTGGTCATTATTTGCATTGGCAAGAGAAAGTTGTGTGAATGTTTCACACCAGATTTTTTTTGCTTGTTTGGTCTCAATGGACCACTTTAATCAGTTTAGAAGCCTTTAGCTTGCGAAGGTACTCCTTTAAGCATTCAGAACGCTTTTGGCAAACTTCCTCTGAATAAACTCGTACTAGGTAGACCAGTTGGCCAGGCTTGCCTTAAATTAAGACATGGTCAGCCAAGCTCAAAAGGTATAACTACTCCAAGACACCCCATATCACCCTAATGATTAAATATAGGTTATATACATAGCATTAGTTACATTGGCAAGAGAAAGTCGTGTGAGTGTTTCACACCAGATTTTTTTAATATCTATTGTTTAAGTCAATTTTGTGCTCCTTGATATTAAAAATAATTTACATTTTATAATCTCTTTCATTTACTTGTTTTTATTTTACAGAAACGATTAAAAGAAAGCAAAGCAGAAATTGGATTTATAAAATGGCTCTGTGAAATACGAAATGAGCGTCGTCTTTTAAGTCAACAAATCATAAAGGACAAATTAGATGAATTTATTAATAAATACAAAAATGATCAATCAGATAAAAAATTTTCTAAAAAACCTTGTTGGCTGAATCATTATTATGAACGGTTGGTTTAAAATATGTGTCTTCTTTTTTAAAATAGTACCTTGTATTGTTAAAATTTGTCAAGTTTTGTCTCTTGTTGCACTGATGACTTTCCATCATATAGGTAGGTAGGGTCAAAAGTTTGTGAAATCAGTCTTATGAAATTTCATTTAAAAAAAATACATCTTTTTTTATCTGTTTTCTACAAATTACTCTCTATTTGCATTTACGCACATATTCCAATATTCGTATGACTGTCCAAAACATTCTTGGAGGCATGGACAACTAAAACCAAAGAGTGGCGAATCCAGATGGCAGAGATGAGATTTCTGTGAAGGACTAAGGGGTGTACACGCTTGGACAATATAAGGAATGAGGAAATAAGGTCAGAATTTGGTATTTACAACTTGAACGAAAAGGTAAAGGATTATTACCAAAGTTGGAGACAGCACATAAAAAGGATCTCCGATCACAGGGTACCTAAGCAGGTGCACTGGTATGCTCCAGCAGGTAAAAGAAATGTCAGTAGATGTAGGAAAAGATGTAGATTGATGATATAGTGTGTGAGTTCAGAACAGGCTGTGGCCTAATCCTTGTTTGGAAGAAGAAAATATTGTGTGAACCATCAAAATATCCTTTCAATTTCATTTTAGGCCTTGGAACAAGTAAAAATCTCCTGGCGCAAAGTCAGACAAGTATGGGATGTGTTTTAGAGTTGTGACGTTGTTCTTAGCAAGGTTATATTTAATCGTCAAGACTAATGCGCTGGGGTGTTATCATGCAGCAAAATCCCAAATCGCCCATTTTTCAGGTTGTTTTTATCTGATCATGTCAAAGAATCTTTAAAGAAAGTTGTTCCTTGTTTACAGTTTGTTTGTCAAGGGATGAGAGCAAAATTTTTCTTTTCGTAAATAAGTGACGTTAAATCTAAGCCATGGTAAATTGAGTATATCGTTGGTATACGAGGTGTGGCTAAAAATTAACCGGACTGAATGTGTAACAGATATTCAACACATGTGCACACACCAAGCCATATTGCCGAGTCACGTAACATCTCCCTCTCTTTTTCACCTGTGTATTCGTTCGCTGATTACTTAGTTGGCCATTGGCTGCCGTGTGTATCTGATTGTGTTTTGCCGTCTGTTGGAAAAATGCTAGAGTGTTTTGAAAGAACAATCTGTCAATTTAAAATTCTTGGTGAAATTTGGGAAGCCCGTTTCTAGTTTTTGAGTGGTTTAAACAGTTTAAGAAGGGGTGAGAAGGGATTCCAGATCACTCATGTCCAGGACAACAGATGAAAACATTGAAAAAATCGGCACTTTGATTAGAATAGACCATCGATTAAACTTAATTTCCTGAGCTGGTGATAAAAGAGATGAATGAAAATGAGTGAGTGAGTGTTGGTCGGTGACATTGGTGGGGGGGGGATTAGGCTATGGTTCCCTTTCATGCCCTTCTGATAGTATGTAAATTTTTTAACCTGATATTTCCCTTGTAGTATTATATAAATAGTTCTGAGGGACGTGGAGGGTCGTTTGCTGATGTTGGATCAAGTGGCCAGGCGGCGGGTTTTTGGTTGGTAGGTGGTTGTGGCCTCCTTGGGGCTGGACGAGGACACCTAAATTGAGAATTGAGTCCAACACTACTTCTTCCATCGTGAGAGAGTGAACATGAGTTTTTCGCCGCTTCGGATAAAACAAAAACCATCGATTATGTATTTGCACAGTTGCAAAGATTCTAGGAATCAATAAAGAATTGGTTTGGCAGATTTTGCACGAGCATTTAAAGAACAAGCGAAAAGTTTGATCAGAAGTGGTCCCGCAAATTGTCATGACAATGCCTCATCCCACAGTGCACTGGATATCACAATGTACCTGGCCAAGCATGGGGTCCCTCTGTTGGAGCATCCACCCTTCTCAGCAGACCTTGCTCCGTGTGACTTTTTTCTTCCCTAAGGTGAAAGCTGTGCTTAAAGGATCCAGTTTTGAATCGGTTGATGCAGTGAAACAGAAAGCAACAGAGACAATGAACATGCTTACAGAAAATGTCTTTCGACACTGCTTCGATCAGTGGAAAATATCATTCATATGGAATGATGTAGGGATAGGGGGGGAGTATATTGAAGGTGATAATGTCAAAGTTGTGAACGAATAAAATAAAATAATTTTATAACATTAATCCAGTTATTTTTTTAGCCGAACATTGTATGAAGATAGTAAATTGCTGATGAAACTTAAAACTACCAGGCAGCTTACGACTTTTGTTATTATTTTTGTGTACTAATTAATCTTGCATACTGATTTTGTATTTTTAGATCTGTTATTTTTTTTTCTAAGACTTAAATCTACTATTAATGAAGAAATTTCGAAGAATATTTCCATAGAAAAGAAACATATCGTATATCCAGCTGCTTTCAAAATGGAAGTGGCAATGTATGCTGAGAAATCTAGTCAACAAGCAGCAGCTCGTGTCTTTTGTGTTGCACGTAAACGTGTTTATGAATGGCTTGAAATTATGAAGACCAAAGGTAACTTGATAAAGTTCTATTGTTATTAAGTTGATAAATTTTTGAATCTATTTTCATTTTTATTTAATTTTAATTTTGTGAACATGTTTCTGGGTCTGTTATCTTAGCTAATTCCTTATTTATTGATATTTGAAGTGCCTTTTTACTTTCTCTTGCCCTATATGGATATGTAAAAAAAGAAAGTACTGTTTTCTTGTCAATTTTCACCGGAAGTACATGTTTTCAGGCCCCGTGAACTTGAAAATATGTTTTTAGTGTTTGGTCGGTTTTTGTGTGTTTGAACAAAATATCTCAAGAACGGAAAATTGTATAAAGTTTAAACTTAAAATTTAAGTTAAAACCCATACGGGGACACACAACACAAGCATTTTCATCAGAATCAGTCAACACGAGGTAGTCATTCATCTGATTTTTCACTTTTTCCAATTTTCTCAGTAATAGCTCCTGCGATTTTTTAAAAATCTCATTTGCTGAATTTTTTATGTTCTACGTAAAAAGTAGAACATAACTACTTGTTAGTAGTAGTACTTGTTAGTAGTTAGTAGTTTGTAGTAGTAACTACTTGTTAGTAGTAGCTTTTCTTATTAGTAGTTATGTTTTAACTACTAACAGTTAGTAGTTAGAACTACTTTCAAACTTTTAGAACTACTACTCATTTTTTCTAGAAAAAAGTGCTAACTTTTTTTGTAGAAAAAATGCTAAACTAAGCATTACAATGCTTAGTTCAATAATGATTTTCTGTAATTTGCTCAGCAAAATAGGTGAAAATATGGAATTTTTTAATGTTGTGAGTATTCATTTTACGACAAAAACGTATACAATCAAAGAAAGTTATAAGAAATAAACAAGTCTCGAACTTTTATTTCAAGCATTTTCTTCTACAGAGCCTACTTTAGTGTCAATTAGTGATTTCCTTTGTTTTTAAGTTGAACAGACATTGATTTCCATTTTTCATCATTCACTCATGATTAAAATTAAGTTATATTTTTCAATTTATATCGTTTACTCATGAATTCATTTAGGTTATACTTTTCATTATTTACCTTTGCAAGAAATAAGTCATGTGAGTGTTTCATACCAAATTTTTTTTTTTTGGAAGTGTTTGTATATAAATCTGTCTCATTGATACAGTTCGCGATACTAAATTTATCTTTTATTTTTATTAATATGGGGTTAAAAATTCATGATTAAGTTCTTATTGTAAAGAAGAAAGGAAGATATTCCTTTGTCTGTTGTCTTATTTTGATAGAACTAATATTTTTGGTATTGTTTTACAGGTTCAATAAAAAATGTGAAGGTTAATGGAACTTCATACGTTACGGATTCTGAAGTTGATAATAAAATATGGCTTTGGTACAGTTCACAAGAAGTTACACCAACTAGTTTTGAGGTACTGTAATCTTTTTTATGCCGTCATTTACTACTATTTTAGGTTATTGTCAGGACCATTTAAAATTTTATTGTTAGAATTAAATCGATAACAATTTGTTGTGCTTCAGTTTTTTAATATTTTTTAAGTGTTAATTATTCATAAAATATCATATAAAATTTACCCCAATCCCTAAAAATAAGAGTTGAAAGAAAAATTTTAATAAATAAATAAAATAAAGAAATACAATAAAAGCTTGCTTATCCGAACTAGCCAAAAAACGATTGTTTTTATGTAGCGATGATGATTTCCTATGGTATGATTATTTTTTGAATGTCCTTGATACAGTAATCAAACACCGAAATCGTGAACATGACTGTAGAATGATGATAATGACGATGACTAAAAGGTTTTGGAAAATAAAATAAACCATTAGCGGCAATTGCAAGTTTTAATAAGTGTATAGAGTTGGCTGAGAAAAACTATCGGTTATTTCATTAAATATTATTGTCTATGCAGCTTTAAGATGAAGCATTTGAACAAAGTTTGGCTTCCAAGGAACAGAATAAGTGACTTTTTTTGAAAAAAAAATGGTTAGTAAAGGTACGCAATTAAATTAATTTATTCTGATGTAAACAATTTGTACTTTACTCATTTTAAACATCAGTATTACCTTTTAGACAAAAATTTGCGAATTCAAATTTTTGGGAATCTTAACCGTCATTTTTTTTTAGTTTGGATTAGCAAGCTTATACTATATATGTCAGTAATGAGGATTGGAAAAAACACATTTTGACAATGAAGGCAATTGGACTTAAAATTGAGAAATATGTTGGGGTTAACTGGGAGACGCTTACAACTGTGAACTGAATCAAAACTGGTGTTATACAAGACAATTTTCAAGCCAGTGTGAACGTATGGGAAACAACTTTGGGGGACAACAAAAAATACCAATATTGACAATTTAGAACGTTTTCAAACAAAATTTTTACAAACAGTTCTTAGGATACTGTGGTATATACGAGGTGTGGCTATTAAATAACGAGACTGACATTGTAAAAAATTTAATTTTAATTTTATACATAATCACTTATTGTCACCTTTAACATACACTCCTTCTCTATCCCTACAATGCTCCATGCGAATTTTCCATTGTTGGAAACAGTGCTGGAAGTCATCTTCTGTCAGCTCATTCAGAACATGTGCGGCTCAAAAATGTTTGAAATGAAGCTCGCAAAAATATTTGTTCTGACACTTTGTACGCGATTGAAAATGACCCAAATTTTTTGGAAACGATAATAACATGTGATGAAACGTGGTTTTTTACTTATAATCCGGAAACGAAGCGCCAATCCATGCACTGGAAGAGCCGAACTTCATCGAGAGCCAAAAAAGCTTGAATGAGCAAGTCAAAATTTAAAGCAATGATGATTGTTTTTTTTTTATATCCATGGGATTGTGTACCTTCACTGGGTTCCTGAAGGTCAAACAATCAATACGCGCTACAGTACTACCTTGAGGTACTGTCTGAACTACGTCAAAGAGTAAGGAAAATATGCCCCGAAGTGTGGAAGGACAAATCATGGGTTCTCCACCAAGACAATGCGCCAGGTCATTCTGCGTTATCTGTCAAGAGGTTCCTAGCCAAGTACAGCATCTTAGTGTTAGAACATCCACCTTATTCACCAGATCTTGGACCATGTGACTTCTACCTGTTCCCTAAGGTGAAATACTGCATTAAAAGGGACAAGATTTGAGTCTGTGGAAGCTGTAAAAGAGAAAGCGGCACGTGTCCTGAAGGAGCTGACAGAAGATGACTTCCAGCACTGTTTCCAACAATGGAAAATTCGCATGGAGAGTTTTAGGGATAGAGAAGGAGTGTATATTGAAGGTGACAATAAGTGATTATGTATAAAATTAAAATAAAATGTTTTACGTCAGTCTCGTTATTTAATAGCCACACCTCGTTTATGTCTATTACTGTTCAATGAAAAACGAGTTTCAGTGCTAATTAATTTTAGGCTATTTATTACGGTATGTACTGTATGTATGATTATAGAAAAAAGTTCAGTATGAAAAGTGAAAATCTATTGTTCAAATTTTGTGACACAACATCTGATACAACCAGCTGTTTGTATTCAAATTTCTTGTTGACTTAATAACCTATATTTTAAGTAAGTAATTTAAATATCTCGCTGTATTGAAGTAACCTACTGTATTAAACATTCGTCTTAAAGTAATCTATTCAGTAGTTTTTAAAGTAAACTTACTGCATGCACCATTCACATATGTATATGAGTTTTTAGTATAGCAAAATTAGTACTCCAATTTCCCTCCCACCATTAATTACTCGCTCTCTCTATAACAGAACTCTCTTTATAGCAGCGGAACCTCATGGTCCCTTCACTTCTGTTATAGAGAGATTTTATTGTATTTACAAAAATAAATTCAGACATCCAAAAAATTGGTCAATTTCAAACAAGCCCAAGATTTACATTAATTGAATTGGAAAAAATTGTAAAAGTTATGTACAATTTTTGTCTTTTTACTTTCTCTTGCGTATACGAATATATAGGAAGGAAAGTATTGTTTTCATGTCGATTATTCTAGTCGGATCTACTCGTTTTCAGACCCCCTGAACCCAAAAAACATGTTCTTAGCGATTGGTCTGTGTGCGTGTGTGTGTGTGTGAGAGAACAGAATATCTCAAGAATGGAATATTTTACGAACTTGAAACTTAAAACTTAAGTTAGAACCACTACCGGACCCGACACGAACATTCTCTTAAAAATCGGTCAACCGGAAGTAGTTTATTCGTGTAATTTTTCACTTTTTTGCGATTTTCTCATAAATGGGTCCTGCAATTTTTTAAAAAATCGTCTGATTTACTAAATGTTTTTTGCTCTACAAGATAGGGTAGGCGCCATGTGTGCTGATATTTTTGGAGAGGCTGTTTTCACGTAAACAATTTTTTTTTTCAAGATTGCGGCTTTAATATATATTTTAGCGCAAAAATGTATATAATACAAGTTGTAGTGAATTTAAAATCCTACAACTTTTATTTCCAACATTTTTTGTATAATGCTTAGTTTAGTGGTAATTAGTGATTTTCTGTTTTCTTCTCACAAAAACATGTAAAAAATTAATTTTTTACGATTTCAGCCTTTGTATGTGTTTTACGACAAAACCGTATAATCAAATTTATAGGAAATGAAAAGATCTACAACTTTTATTGAGAGCATTTTTTTCTACAGAGCCTAGTTTAGCGTGAAAGAGTGATTTTCCGTATTTTTAAGCCAATCAGAATGATTTTCATTTTTTTTTCATTCATGATAAAAATAAGGTTAGGTTTATTTGAGGTTAGTTTTTTGTTTATTTCTAATGTTTTATTACGTAGGTTATATTGATCATTATTTACATTGGCAAGAGAATGTCGTGCGAGTGTTTCACACCAGATTTAAAACAAAAAGATAATTACATAAACTATAACCGTGTTAATTATTTTCCCTCATAATTGGCAACCCCGCAGACACTTCCTGGGACCCCGCAGGGAGTCGCAACCCTGTGGTTGAAAAACACTAATTTAAATTGTCACTGTTACTGTTAATGCTTAACTAAATTATTAAATGATTTTCCGTTTGTTAATAATAAGTTCATTGTTTGTAGGTTAGAGAAATGGGACGCAAGTTGTACAAGGAGAAAGGTCATGTAATAAATTGTTCATCTGGTTGGTTTTACCGCTGGCGTGAACGATTTAATTTATCTCCATCAAAATCCTTGGACTACCTTTTACTTGAATGGATTCTTAGTGAACTAGATAAAAATAAATCTGTTAGTCATTTAGATTTATTGGATCATGCTGTATCATTGCCACACAGGACATCATTTAAGGTATTCATATTTTTTTGTTGACATTTAATTTATTAAATTCACAACTGTACAAAGCTCAGAAAAACAACGAAAATGATAAAAAGTATTACAAAAAGAATGGCTTCAAAAACGTTGAGGAGTTCACTGTCCAGTACAGTGTTCCAGCATGGATATTGTTTAATACTGATATCACTTTTTCAATTTGAATTCCCTCTGTTACATCTGCTGCTGATTGTGTGTGAGCCAATCACAGCTTTCATCCGGTTTGGCGCTCTATTCATCCAATCAAAACCTGTTCCTACTTCATCCAACCTGTTTCTGTCTTGTTTATTTACCATTCCTTGTTTTCACTATATGAGGTGTGGCTATTAAATAACGAGACTGACATTTTAAACAATTTAATTTTAATTTTATACATAATCACTTATTGTCACCTTCAATATACACTCCTCTATCCCTACAATGCTCCATACGAATTTTCCATTGTAGTAAATAGTGCTGGAAGTCATCATCTGTCAGCTCCTTCAGGACACGTGCCGCTTTCTCTTTTACAGCTACCACAGACTCAAATCTAGTCCCTTTTTAATGCAGATTTCACCTTAGGGAACAGGTAGAAGATAATAACATGTGATGAAACGGGGTTATTTTACTTACGATCCGGAAGTGGAGTGCCAATGCATGCACTGGAAGAGCCGAACTTCACCGAGAGCCAAAAAAGCTCGAATGGGCAAGTCAAAATTTAAAGCAATGATGATTGTTTTGTTTGATATCCATGAAATTGTGTACCTTCACTGGGTTCTGAAGGTCAAACAATTAATCAATATTACTACCTTGAGGTACTTTCTAATCTACGTCAAAGAGTAAGGAAAAAATGCCCCGAAATATAGAAGGACAAATCATGGGTTCTCCACAAAGACAATGCGCCAGCTCATTCCAGGTTATTTGTTAAGAGTTTTCTAGCCAAGTACAGCATCTCAGTGTTAGAACATCCACCTTATTCACCAGATCTTGGACCATGTGACTTCTACCTGTTCCCTAAGGTGAAATACTGCATTAAAAGGGACAAGATTTGAGTCTGTGGAAGCTGTAAAAGAGAAAGCGGCACATGTCCTGAAGGAGCTGACAGAAGATGACTTCCAGCACTGTTTCCAACAATGGAAAATTCGCATGGAGCGTTGTAGGGATAGAGGAGTGTATATTGAAGGTAACAATAAGTGATTATGTATAAAATTAAAATTAAATTTTTTATGTCAGTCTCGCTATTTAATAGCCACACCTCGTATATGCTGCTCTGTTTTTCCAATCTGCAATCATCCAAGCTGTTTTCTGCTATATGTCATGTGAAACTACTAGTTTAAGTAAATTGTGCTGCAAAAGTGTGTACTCTATGCTACTGACCTTTTATCTCATGTATTTACAATATTATTAGTCGTTTATTGTGTTCAATGTGTTAGCACGCCTTGTTCAATTGAAGCCACATTGCTAGGTATTTATGTTGTGATGTACTCAAGCTGATGCAATCAATGTAAGTGCAGTTTTACTGACCGGATATGTTTGACATGATTATTTTATGTCCTGTTATTCCATGAGCTACCTCTGTGAAACATTTGTTCCTATCCTGCTGTTTTGTTTGGGCTGTTACATCGGGCTTCGAGTTAGAATACTCATCTAGTACTAAACCGAGAGAACTACCTTGTTTTAATACAATTCGATCTTTACTTAACAGATATCCTCATTTCTAAACTTGGTCTTTCAATTTAGTACTCAGTCTTTCCATGTATCTTTGTGTCTTGGTCAGGTTCTTCATTAAGCCTTTTGTAAGGGGCCATGTTTGTACAGAGTATGAAAGGACGAAAAGTATGCATTGATTAACAGGTTGTCTGCGAAATGTGCATGTGATCCTCGGTGTTCTTTAATACAGGCCATGAGGATCGTTTGTAGCAATGATTCACTGCGTGATTGATTGATCATCATAACACAGGTATGATAGTATGTTGTTACATTTCAGTGAGATTGTTGTGTGGCTATATAACGCATCCTCGTTTGTTTTATTAAAATCCCATATTCGCTACTACAAAGAGTTGCTTTAATTGAGGGTTACATGCGTACAGAGTCGCTTAAACAAAGACGTGGCATATTTTTCTGAAAGGTTTCTTAATGTTATAGTACCAGCATAAAGTTGTATTCAAAAACTTGTATCAAAATGGCGAAAAACTGGATCTGTGGCCAATTCTAAGCAAAAATGTATACCAACAATAGGATGCCAGAGGCAATCACAAACATTCAACAAAGAACTACTGTATGCCCGAATGAGTCAATATGAAAGTTATCTCAACAAAGCGGTATAAAATATTCTTTGTGCTTGCGTGTACTTTAAAATTGAAACCGTATCATGTAACATGTGTACAAGAAATCAGGGAGGCAAAGAAAAGCACGTACTATTGGTGT
Organism: Catonia carolina; assembly: GCA_035578175.1. Lineage (NCBI taxonomy): Eukaryota > Metazoa > Arthropoda > Insecta > Hemiptera > Achilidae > Catonia > Catonia carolina. The sequence continues at coordinate 6,244,538 of JAQMRL010000014.1, read as the reverse complement.
TTTTAAACAAAATTACAGATGGTAATAGATCCTACTTGATATTTCATGATCGATGAAGCTTGGTTTCATTTGTCTGTCCATGTAAACTAACAGAACACTAGATCAGTTGAAAATCCTTATGTCACACGAATCTCGACTATATGATGAAAAAATTGGTGTATGGTGTGCGATTTCTGGACATTGTATTGTCGGCTTCATATTTTTTGATGAAATGGTGAATAGTGATGTGTACATTAGCATTTTTAATGAATTTTACGAACAGTTAACCAATGATAAACGCGAGTATTGTTGGTTCCAGCAAGATAGTGTGATATGTCACACGTCTCTTTAGTATCTCTCTCATATCAATCAGGTTTTTATCGTAAAAAGAGTTGTTAGTAAAGATTTGTAGATTCCTCGTTCACCTGATTTGAGTATGTGTAATTTATATCTCTGGGGTTATTTAAAAGGGACTGTTTACCGAAAAACCCCTGCTGTATAGAAGAACTAAAAAATAATCTAATGGCAGCTATTCAAGCCATAGATGTTTCCATATTGCGTCGTGTGTGCATTAATAACATTAACTGAGTGCAAAAATGTATAAATGCTCATAAATGCAACTTTCAGAATTTACCTTAAAGGTAAAGTTGAAATTTGTAATCTTAAATAAATTTTAAATATATATGTAAGATTAAATAATTTATATTTATTTTGTTTCCGACTGCCCCACTAATATCGCCTACAGATGGTCCTGGAGCCTGCCACAGGAAGCGCTTCCAATGCGCAGCAAGCAGTGCCCCCTCCAACATAAATTGGACTCATCGGAGAGGTATGAAAACACCTGCATTGAACCGCGAGAGCCACTCACTATCCAGCCCCGACCAGGAAAGAACAACAGAAGAAGAAGCAGAAGAACAGTCCAGCCGAGACCGGACACAGCCATCCCTGGTCGACACCACCGGTGGCAGAGGTCACATTCTCGCACCGGTCAGCCGAAGGAAGCTTGTGCGTGCTCGCTGGCACCACGGTGAAGAGTGAGTCCAGCGCAGGCCAGGAGGGAACCGCCTTGGCCGACCTGACACCGCGGGGCTCTGAAGGCCACCACTGCCATGCTGCAGTGGAGACCCAACTGTTGATGAGGGAAGGCTAGCTGAGCCGTCACCCTTCGGACACCGCGCTGCACATGCTGGCTCAACATGTCCAGCCAACTACTATGGCCCTTTTCAGGGCCACCCATCCTGCAAGGCGAGGTTTACCCACAAACCTGACAAGGCGGGGTGTCATCGGCCCCGGTCGGTGACAATTTATTGTACACTTTTATCTTTCCAAATCCAATTAAGTGCAGTTAGCCGCTTTTAAATGAGTCACCTGGTAGTAACTGGAACTCTTCATAGATGTTTCCTATTAGGATCACATCATCATTTATTTTAAGCGTAAATGTATTTTAAAAATTTTAATTGTATGCTCAACTAGGCTTCAAGAGGTTGGGCTTTACGATTTTGTAAACGATATCCATCATTACTTCAAAGAGTACCAACTGTGAATACATCATTACCTCCAAGTATGGAATTAAAAGTATCTGAATTCAGATCTCATATACAAGAAATTATAATTAATTTAGGACTGTCATCTGACAATATTGGCACAATCGATGAGGTTCCTATACATTTCGTACATAACAGTGAGTATTTTTAGTTATTTATGTAAAAATAATCTAAAATACGAGCGTAAGTCAATTATTATTCGCAATGTAGTTATTAAATTTTATTGTAATCAAATAGGAAACTTACAAGTACATCATTTTTCGACATAGTCCCCTTGCTTTTCAACGCACTTGGTCATCGTTGTTCAAGTTTCTTGATACCCTCATATAAGAAGGTTTTTGGTTGAGATGCGAGCCAGGAATGCACCGTTTCTTTCAATGCTTCGTCCGAGGTAAATCGACGGCCCCTTAATGCCTCTTTGAGTGGACCAAACAATTGATAATCAGAAGGAGCAAGATCGCGACTATATGGAGGATGAGCCAGTACTTCAAAATTGAGTTTCTGGAGCATTTCAGCAGTGTGGACAGCAGTATGTGGACGGGCGTTGTCGTGCAACAATCTAACACCTTTTGACAGCAGTCCTTGGCGTTTGCTTCGAATTGCAGGCTTTAGCTTGGCAGTAAGCTTCTCACTGTAACATACACTGTTTATTGTTGTGTCCCTTTCCTGATAATGTTCCAGTACTGGACCTTGTGAGTCCCAAAAAACTGTAAGCATCAGTTTTCCTGCGGTTGGTTGAGTCTTGAAGTTTTTCTTGCACGGTGTATTTGGATGTTTCCATTCCATACTCTGCCGTTTACTCTCCGGCTCGTAATGATGGATCCATGTTTTGTCACCAGTAATGATCCTGTCTAAGAAGTTGTCCCGTTCGTTACCATAGCGATCCAAATGTTTTTTGCAGATGTCCAAGCGCGTTAGTTTATGCAACAGTGTCAGTTGTTTTGGGACCCATCTTGCACAAACTTTATGAAACCCAAGTGTGTTGTGAATGATTTTGTAGGCAGAACCGTGGCTAATTTGCAGATGATGTGCCACTTCGTCAATTGTTACTCGTCTGTCTAAGAGAATCATTTCACGTGAACGCTCAATGTTTTCTTCATTTACGGTGGTAAACGGTCGTCCGGCTCCTTCATCGTGCGTAACACTTGTGCAACCATTTTTGAATTTTTCAATCCACTCCGTTGTGGCAAAACACTGTTCCTGTACTGTACCGAAAGTCTTCTATGAATTTCGGCCCCTGATAAACCTTCCGACCACAAAAAACGGATTACTGAACCGTTGCTCTTCTTTGGTGCAAATAGAAAGTGAAGCAGCCTTAATTAACAGCACAACAGCGATAACGAAACTAATCTAGCAGCTTGAAACTTGCATACACACAACCTCAAATAAACAAAGCATACGTCATCAACGCAAAACGACAGTACTGCCAACATAAACAAAAATATAACTAAATTGCGGATAATAATTAACTTACCCTCGTATTTATACATTTAAATTTCATAAGAGTCAGCTCAGACGTTGTAGTGTTATTATAATTATGTTCTAACACAACAGTTCCATTCTTACAGTTCATTCTTAATGACTTTGAAAACAGTACACTAAAAGCACCATTTTTTAACAAACTTTCATCATGTGAAAATGTTCAAAATTTGTCAAACTGTTTCTTTATTGATTCTTACAATCGCAGTAATCGGACGAATACTCAACCAGCAGTCTTTTCAGATTAAATTTCCAATATTTTTATCCATTGTTGATGTTAAGGGTTGCTCTGGATGTCGGTCATCTTTATGGTCTCTTCTTGCCCAGCTTTGAACTGCTTAACCCATTCAAAAACTTGACTACATGACGGATATTCATCACTGTACACTTGTTTCAACGAATTTCTCTGTGGAGAACTTTACAAGTTTAACTAAAAAGTTTCACATTAATCTGTTGCTCTTTAAAAATAGTAAGCATTTTTTCAACGGACGGTGGATATATGATTGATATAAACAAAAGCCACGGCCCAACTGAGGAGTTGGCAAGTGATTGGGTGGTAGAGAGAGGGGATGTCACATTATTCAACAGTGTAGCATTTGAACTTCAGGCCCGCACTGTTTGTTAAAAAGTCTGGTTGGTTTTTAGCCAAACCTTGTATTTCTTTTCGTCTATTAATGTTCTTTTATTTTTTACTGTTTAGGTGATAAAAAGAAAGTTTTATTAATACGTAGACCAGGTTTTGATAATTGTCAAGCATCTTTAATTGTTTCGTCACTTGTCAGTGGTAAATTATTGCCATCAGTTCTTGTTTTAAAGGTACATTGGATTTAATTTTTTATCACATTTATTATTACTTTCTCTTGCTCTATATGAATATAAATGGAAGGAAAGTATTGTTTTCATATTAATCCTTGCTGGGCTACAAAAAAACCATCCTGATATCACCTAAGGTTTATAACTTTTTTTTTAAAATAATTTCAAAAATTTTTTTGAACTTAATTTTAATGGAAATTGATCAAATAAGTAGTAATTGTAAAAAAATAAAATCAGCTTGATTTTTATCACAATGAGTTGGAAGGTGTCTGTAAGCGAGTCATGTTTTATAATAATCCATACTCTGATCCTAATTTATACGAAACATAATTTTCTCTCTTAGTTTTGCTATAAATTAAAAAACCGCTATTCCTAATCATTTATATAATTATACATGATTAGCGATATTGACATCAGGTCAGAAAAAACTATGGATAACAATGATAATTTATATGATAATAATCATCACTGTTCACGCTTTCCAAATCACTAAAATCGTCATTGTCTAAGCACTCCCAAATTTAATTTTCATTTAAATTGCTAGTTAAAGCCATAATTCAAAACAAATAAATGATAGCACTGGTATTTACACCACGATAAATTCGCACGAGTAATGTTAGGTTAAATCACATGTTTACAATGGCATTCAATGTCCCGATCAAACTGCAAGTCGATTTTACATGTTTTACAATCGATATATGTTCCAAAGAGGTTAAAACAAAACTTTCCTGTACTTGAACAATACCTATTGGCCATTATAAGAACTAATATTTATTATAAGAGTTTAAATACAGTTTTGCGGGTATATCTGTTAACCGTTTGCTGGCGAAGTACTGCCTTGTGGATATATCTGTAAACCTCCCAGGAAGGGTTAAGTTTCACTGGAAATACACGTTTTCAGGCCTTCTGAACCTGAAAAACCATGTTTTTAGCGATTGGTTTGTGTGTGAACAAAATATCTCAAGAACGGAATAGTGTACGAAGTTGAAACTTGGAACTTGTGTTAGGTACTACTGTGGGTGGAACACACTATAATGTGAGTTCATAGTGTAATACATTTCTTTAATGCTAAAGGAGTGTGATCTATTTAAATTTGCAGACAAATATTGGAGGTTTAAGGAAATGTGATGAACAAAGCTTCAGTTCGAACATGGTGCATTAAGTTTGCACGTATTGTTATCTAGCGGAATTATGTGTCTGTAAGATAATGCACAACCTCATTCTGGTGCATTGACGAAGAACTTACTGCAACAGTTTTCATGGGAGCTTTTTGATCATCCACTCTATAGCCCGTACTTGGCCCTGAATGATTTCCATCAGTTTTGTTAACTGAAGGATTATTGGGACGGGAACTGCTTTGGAAGTGTCGATGAACTGAAAAAGGATGTTAGTGAATGGTTAAACAACTTAGTCGCAACTGAGTACATAGAAGGCATAGCAAAATTGGTGAAATGGTACGATAAGTATTTAAATTTGTATGGTGATTACGTAGAAAAATAGTTTTTTTTTGCATCCAGGAGACTCCAAAAGGGAGTACAGGACAGGTCAAGATAAAACTGATAAAAAGTTAATCACAATGGTAAATTCATCACTTACCACCAAAAATTTGTTTCTGCTACTGCTTACTGCATGCTGATCATGAAACCCTTTGTATCAAATAGCATACAAAATTAAAAAGTTAAAACACAATAATAAATTCATCACTTACCAATAATTTGTTTCCGTTACTGCTTAACTCAGTAGGCTTGTCATGAACCCCTTTGTATCAAATAGTACACAATATTTGTTTAATCAGAAGTTAAATACTTTTCAACCAAAAACTATTTAGAAAGGAATTCGTGCGCACTGTAAAATGTTTCTCTCATCAAGTATTATTTTAACTTTTTTTAAAATGACTTAAATTGTCACAAATTTTTAAACCTTGTGGCAATTTATTGATGTATTTTCTACCTGCATGTGTTGGTTTTTTGTTCAAACAATTTAGTCTTGTGATTATCAACATAATAATCAATTCTGTTTCTTGTGTAGTGGTTGTAAACATTTAAATTCTGTAAAAAGGTATTTTGCTTTACGTACATTATTACTTCAAAAATGTACAAAGAAGGAACTGTGAACAATTGCAGCTCTTTAAATAGTGATCTGCATGAGATAAGGTGGTTGACTCCCATCATACACCTATCAGGTATGTTGTAAAAAATGTTCTTTACTTTCTGAATAACCCCTGTAATACACATTGTAATATTTTTCTAGGGTACTTCAGATAGTACAACTCTGTCTTCTACAAAAAATGTATCAGTCTTTAGTCGTAAAGATGGGTGTGTTGATGAAGAAATTATGCTGTACTGGCTTGAAAATGTCTGGTTTAGGTAAGTTGTCAGTTTTATTTTTTGTTATTTGATCATTAACTTTTTAACGTTCCAGTAGTCATGATGAACCTCATGGTTGCTGAACACAGATCATGCTATTAATTTGGCGAGACCAATATTTTTCAATTCTTGATACCGATTCCAATATCAAGAAACAAGAAATTCAATCTTGATTCCGATATAAAAAATCTGGTGTGAAACACTCACACAACTTTTTTTTGCCAATACAAATAATGAACAATATAACCTAATATTCAAACATTAGAAATAAACCAAGAAACTAACCTCAATAAACATAACCTAATTTTCATCATGAGTGAAAGACGGAAAATTAAAATCAACCTCATTTTGGTTTAAAAATACGAAAAATCACTTTCACACTAAACTAGGCTCTGTAGAGAAAAATGCTTGTAATGACAAAGATCTTTAAATTTCCTATAAATTTGATTATATACATTTTTGTTGTAAAATGTATACTATGGCTGAAATCTTAAAAAAATTGAATATTTTTACATAATTTTGTGAAAAAATAATAGAAAATTGCTAATTACCACTAAACTAAGCGTTATACAAAAAAATGTTCAAAATAAAGTTTTAGATTTTTAAATTGTTTACAAGTTTTATTATATACATTTTTGTGCTTAAATACATATTAAAGTTGCAAACTTAAAAAAACAATTTTTTAATGAGAAAACAGCCTTTTCAAGAATTTCAGCAGACAAGCACCTACCCTATCTTGTAGAGTATAAAAAATATAGTTAATGAGGCAATTTTAAAAAAATTGTAAGAGCTATTTTTGAGAAAATTGCAAAAAAGTGAAATATGACACGAATAAACTACTACTTCCGGTTGACCAATTTTGATGAAAATATTCATGTTGGGTCCGGTAGTAGTTTGTAACTTAAGTTTCAAGTTTGTACGATGTTCCGTTCTTGAGATATTTTGTTCGCACACACACACACACACACACTGACCAGTCGGTATTAACATGTTTTTTGGGTTGAGGGGGTCTGAAAATGTGTAGATCCGGCGAAAAATCGACATGAAAACAATACTTTCCTTCCCATATATTCATATAGGCAAGAGAAAGTAAAAATATTAAAAATTTCAGAAAAAGCGTAAATAAATTTTGAACCGTGCCATGTAGTACCTGAAAATTTCACTGGAAAAAAATATACACCCCCATTTTTCTATTATATAAGTGCATTTACAATAAATTTTATGAATTAAGAAAAATAAAGGGTTTTTGGAATGGTAGTATTTGCGCCTCTCTGTCAACTCTCTTCTTTCCACAGACGAATAGTACTAATTTTATGTAAAATTAGAATTGTTTTTTGTTTGTTGCGATTCAGGTACCAGACTGGTGTATCACTATTAGTTTCTGATCATTATCAACCTCATGTATGTTCTATGGTAAAGGAAACAATAGCAACATCTCTTTGTCGTTATGAATTATTTCCACCTGGATGCTCATCTAAGTTACAACCTCTCAGTATATCAATTTCAAATTCATTCAAGGTATGTACTACATTTACAGCAGAGCGTATAGATATTGTGCTCATCCTACTGCTCGATTGAGCCCACTCCGTTCAACTATGAGGCATATCCAGAAAGTAAGTGTACTGAGGCTCTCACGGCTGGGGGGATTTTATTTTCGACAAGTTAGCTACACTTCCATGTAGCCTGACTTCTCCCCTTCGCAACAAGACCAGTTCGAGGTTGGTACTTTGAAAACTGTCGACGCGACAACACGTTTCGTGAAAAATGTCAATCCAATCTCCCGCCAGATGTGAAATAAGCGGCGTCATCCGTTATCTCGTTTGGAAGGGCAAACCTCCGGTTGAGGTTTATTATGAGGTGAAAACTGCATTTGGTGATAAAGCTATGAATCGTATGAGTGTGTACAAGTGGTGTCGTGAGTTTAAAAACGGTCGCACGTCGTGCATGATGATCAGAGGAGCGGAAGACCTACAAATGTGACTGACAAAATTGTGAAAAAAATCGAAAATGCGCTCCATGACGATCGCAGATTGACTGTGAATGAATTTTCTACAATATTTCCACAAATCTCCAGATTGCGTTTGGATGGCATCAATCACTGAAAGTTTTTTTTCCGGTGTCTCAATGTTAAATAATGTCTTAAATGTTTCAATGAACATTTAGCCCATTGGCATGTAATGACGGGAAAACGCCGTTCACCATATTTGTGTCGTTGTACACAATGACGGTGATTCAACCGTTACTTTATTTAGTCCTGTCTACGTAGTTTTTAAAAACTTCTTGATGTAGCAACACTAATGAAAACCGTAATTTTGCTTCATTTACATATATCTACCAATAGTGTGCGTACAAGTGTTCAGTTATTATTTTGTGATCAAAAAACTTATACCATGTGTTGAAAAATGGTGTTTGTTTATGTTCTGTAAGTGCGTGTTTGTTAAAGAGTTTTTAAGTTATTTATCGTATATTTTGGTGTTTGATATCAAGCCATAATATTCAATATTTTTTAACTATTAGTAAATTCTCTGCATGCTAACATATTAATTTCATTACCAACAGGATATTGATGTGTAAATAAGTGAAAACGGCAATGACCGATGATTAGAAAATAGGGCATAACTTTTCTTTATATTAACCAATTTTTAAAAATTTTAAATAGTTTTGTAGAAAAAAGAATTCTCTAGATGACCCTTATATAATTTTTTTATAGAAAATTATACATTTCTAAGTTACAATTAAAACACTTAAAAAAATGTCATTTACACGAAAAAAAATTGTTTAAAAATTGTAGAAAAAAAATTATTTCAAAGACAATAAAAGTAATTCTTTCTAAATGGTTACTAAATTCTTAAAAAATAAAGAAAAAAAAATACGAGAATTGGTTAAAAGAAAAAATCTGGTGTGAAACACTCACACAACTTTCTCTTGCCAATGCAAATAATTAATAATAAACCTAACATTATTAATAAAATATTAAAAATAAACAACAACTAACCTCAAAAACATAACCTTATTTTAATCATGAGTGGAAGACGCAAAATGAAAATCGAACTCAATTTGGCTTAAAAAAAAACGGAAAATCACACTTTCACGCTAAACTAGGCTCTGTAGAGAAAAATTCTCTAAACAAAAGTTGTAGATCTTTTAATTTTCTATAACTTTTATTATATACACTTTTGTCGTAAAATGCATACTAAGACCGAAATATTAAAAAAATCGATTTTTCTCACGTTTTCGTGAGAAAAAAACAGAAAATCGCAAATTACCGCTAAACTAAGCGTTATACAAAAAAATGTTTGAAACAGAAGTTGTAGGTTTTTAAATTCTCTACAACTTTTATTATATAAGTTTTTGCGCTAAAATTTATATTAAAGCCGTAATCTTAAAAAAACAACGTTTTTACGTGAAAACAGCCTCACCGAGAATTTCAGCAGACATGGCGCCTACCCTATCTTGTAGAGAATAAAAAATTGAGTAAAATAGGCGATTTTAAAAAAAATCGTAGGACCAGTTTTTGAGAAAATCACAAAAAACTGAAAAATTATACGAATAAACTACTACTTCCGGTTGACCGATTTTGATGAAAATGTTCGTGTCGCGTCCGGTAGTGGTATGTAACTTAAGTTTCAAGTTTCAAGTTCGTACGATGTTCCGTTCTTGAGATATTCTGTTCACACACACACACACAGACACACACACAGACCAATCGCTAAAAACATGTTTTTTGGATTCAGGGGGTCTGAAAACGTATAGATCCGGTGAAAACTCGATTTCGAAAAATCGACATGAAAACAATACTTTCCTTCCTATATATTCATATAGGCAAGAGAAAGTAAAAAGTTATTATCTATGTACAATATAGTGTCATTTAATGCAAAATTAAATCCAACTGTAAGGCCACCAACAGTACAAAACAATTCATAGATCAATGGGTTAAAATGAAAAAGAAAGGTTATGTTTTATCAATTCTGATCAAACAGCTGATTAATATGGTTGCCATGGTTGCCAACTTGACTTATCAAAAATTTACATTCTCATTGAATGAACTGTTTTTTCTCTACATTAATCTGAGTTGTTTTTTATTGAATGTCCCTTGTAAACATGATCATATAAGTTGATCTGAATGTATTTATTTTTTAGGAAAAAATAGAACGCTCATGGAAAGATAGCAGAGAATGGTCATCATGGAGTCATACTTCTTCATTTCCTGGACTACCATCGCAACAAGAGATACTGACATGGATTACCCAAGCACACAATGAAATTGCTAATCAACAGGTACTTAAATAACAATAGTTTTGAACGTATTATGAAATTTAATCCTGTTCTTTTAAAAAAAATTCAGTTAATCTAAATTGAAAAATTTATAAATTTGTTTTGAGAAGATAGTTTTATTAAAACTTTCAGCGAGCTATGAAAGCGTGTAGGAGTCAAATACAAAACTTCTGCCGGCCTGTGAACTCTATTAACCCTATGAAATCGGGAGCCGACTGTAATTGGTCCGGTAGTTACTGTCTCTACTGCAATATAACGTGTGTGTGTATATAAAGCTATAATGCCCACTGTATATATCAAATTACTTACCTTGAAATGCTCTTTCGTTCCGTGTATTTAATGCATTTAGTGTACGTATAACAGAACTTTGAAAAGAGCAAAGTGGCAAACTGCTTTGTTGGGACCTGTGTTTCAGACAGCATAATATTTTAAGTAGTTGATATTTTGTGTGGGTAAAACTGCAATACTATTTCTTTTTCTCTTTTCTATGAAACAAAGGAAGATTGTATCTTTACATTCAATTGTTAGCTGAGGGGTTTTGGAGATGGAAGATATTTCTTTCTTTGTTCTGTTATTTTATCAATATATGTGTTTTTAGTATATTTGTGTACAATGCACACGTGTCAATTGCTACTGGAAGGGATAGACAGGCATTTTTACGCCGCTTATAATTGCATTGCATGTTTTCAAATAATGCTGCACTATTTTCAAACTGCTGTAACTCGCCCAATCTTTACCAGATATTGTAATAAAAAATATGGTTTTATTCACAAAACTGTTTTCTACAAAACATGTCATGTACAAAATTTTGCTAAAATGAAATTTCAGCCCGTTACAGTAAAAAATATAAAGTGAACACACAAATTTTTCATGCACCAATATTTCGCTAACTCAAATGCCAAGCGATTTTCGCGTTTTTATATGCGAAAGTGTATGTATTATATAAAGCACCTGAAATTTTTTCATAATTTTTCATCAGTAATGAAATTAGACAAAGGAATTTATTCGAGAGCGTTTTATGATATTTGAACTTTCATTATTGCTTGTAAAAACGCCGATTTAACAAAGTTAAAGTTGATTCACATATACAGTGTATATGTGAATCAAGTGTACAAATGTATTTTGATTTGCATGGTATGCTAGAAAACATGTTTGTTAATTTTGTTTGTTGTTAATTTTCAGTTTGTGTAAATAGTAATTTCGTTATATAATACGGTTTTCTTTTTTTTTTTTTTGTTTATGTAATCTGTTTTAAGTGAGAAATTAAATATATTTTATATTTTATTTGTAATTTACAGGAATGTAACGTGTCATACTTTATTATTACAGGAAGAATTAGTTGTGGCATTTCAAAAAACTTTACTAGAAACTAATTCCAGTATTTCTGATTCATCTGCATAATTAAAAAGCTCTAGAAGTTTAGCCAGGAAGATATCAAAAATGGTTTCAGAAGACTTCCATTCATTTCATTTTTATTTTCAATCAAAACTTGAATGCTCCAGTGGAGAAGCATGAAAAATAAAAATTTTATTAGATGAAAATATATGTGGTTAAGAATGTTTTAAAAAAAATACACATTTTTAAAATTGAATTGTTTTATTTACAAATTTATTTTTAACATAAAAAATTTCTATAATTTACAAATACTATCAAAACTGGTAACAGAACATGTATATTGTTCCGTAGGGCAAACATAGACCTGGCGGTGTTGAGAAGCAATATTGAAGGTGAAAGCTAATGTAGCAGCATAGTGGAAACATCATCTTCTCTTACAAAGTCATTGGTGTGTCATTGAATGGAAACATCATCTTCACTTGTGTATCATCCCCGGAATCCAGGGAGCCATCACATATTTGTAAGTTCATGTAATTGTACTTGTTTTTATAGTTATTAAGCTAGTCAGCCATTTTATTACAGAGAAGTAGTACTTCTTGCTAATGGTTTAATTGGTCACAACTTATCCCCTGATTGAAGGAAATCTCATCTCAAACTAGTTGAAAGTTGATGGACTGAATGATCTGAGCCGGCCAAATCTCTTAGCCCAATAAATGAAAGCATTCCATACTGGAATTAATTAGGGGAAAGCTAAATTTTGGCAGGCTTAAAGTACATAAGTACGTATCCTAAACTGAACTACCTATCCGCGCCCAAACGTTTTTTTTAAAGTTTTCTTAAATGATAACACTATATTAGTTTCTATAAGATTTTTTGGGATCTTTAATATTTACAAAAATATTGCAGAGGAAAATTGAGTATTTGTATACTCAGATTATTTATTTTTGCTCATTTTATAGGATTAATGCATAAAATGATGTATAACATCTCATAACTTTTGCATATTTGACACCAGAGAACCGGTTTTAGCTTGGGCTCAAGACAACAGTGGACAACACACTGCAGCCACCACGCCAGCATCACAAGTACGATTCTTAATTCTTGTTATATTATTTACGTGATTATTTACAATTCTTACTCTATTACTAATAGATTCAGTTGTTTCCACTATAGTTTATGCTAAAAATAATTATCTTAAATAATTGATAAACTTGAAAATATTTATGTAAATAGTGAGTGATCAAAAAATTATTTATTTAATCGTTGCTTAAAAAACGAACATAAATAAATTAACTGTTTAACCATTTGTCTGATACAACTTCATTTACACGTTTGTATATATATTTTGCAATGCATACTCGTCTTTAAAACTTATCAAAATTTTGTTGGTTTTTATGGCCAGTCCATTTCGTACAATGCAGATCCTCTCAAAATTTACAGGAAAGTTCATTCATTATAGGCACTAAAGATTTTGGAACTCTCCCACAAGTCCATCTTTCTTTATCTCTCGCGGCTCAATAAATTTGTACACTATTATCTATTTACATGGATTTTTACTTCTCGATTATAAAAATGTGTCACTATACCATGTGTCAAGGGAGCCCAGGGTTTGGGTCCCCAACAGTTTATTAGCACCAGTCTGGGCTATGAGCCCTGCGGGCTCATTATGGCTACCATTGCATTACAGTGCCCGCACATGGAAGAACTGTTAAGCCTAATCCTTCACAACTACATAATATGGCAACATAAAATTTCATGAGGTTGCAAGAAAAAAGTTGCAACATCCCGTTTGGAGGACATCCCCATTGCAGGACATGTCATGGGTGTTTTTGATTGTCATCTAAATTCAGTACATTATTTTCTAATGAAACTTGAGTTTGATGAAGTGCTCTTAAAAGTTGTAGTAATGTTTCATTCGTCTTTGAAGGAAGTATCAGATGTAGATTTTTGAATCGTTTGGCTTTTATTTGGTTGAACTTATAAACCCACTTATTATTTAGATTCCTTTAACCTCGTAAATCGGTACACCAATTTAATTAATGCACAACAAAATACCCACTGAAATCCTGTTGTTCAATGTGAGCCAGACATTAATACCACTCCCATCATTTTGTATCATTTCCTAGTCGAGTTTTAACTTGATGAGAAGATATAAAAAAAATGTTGGTATGTTACACACGTCGGTGGAGGGAATTTAGCAATATCAAACAGAGTTGCATTTATTTAGTTGAATTTAGAATACCTAGCAAGCTGTTGTTAAAGAGACTATATTATCTGAAAACTAAGTGCTGAATATGTTGAAAATAACTTTCTTTACAGCTTCTCAATGAATAATCTGACTAACTTGTCCTTTATCTGCAAATGTACTCAACAGATTACCTGCTGTAGTCTTTATCTACTGATTGTTAGTAAATCAACAGACACTTCATTGAGAAGCTGTAAAGAAAGTTATTTTCAACATATTCAGCACTTAGTTTTCAGATAATATGGTCTCTTAAACAACAGCTTTTGCTAGGTATCTAAATTCAATTAAATAAATGCAACTCTGTTTGATATTGCTGAATTCCCCCCACCGATGTGTGCAACATATCAACTTTTTTTTTTTATATCGTCTCATCAAGTTACAACTCGACTAGGAAATGACACAAAATGATGGGAGTGGTATTAATGTTTGGCTCACATTGAATAACAGGATTTCAGTGGGTATTTTGTTGTGCATAAATTAAATTTGTGTACCGATTTACGAGGTTACAGGAATCTAAATAATAAGTGGGTTTATAAGTTCAACCAAATTAATTAGCAGTAATTGCAGAACAGTCGGACGTTAAACCAAAAAAAAAAAAAAAAAATAATAAAACAAAATTTTTATTAAGAAAAATTTTTTTTGTTTAATAAAATTTTAAACTTTTAATAATAAAAATTTTAATAAAATAAAATCACAAACAAGTTAACATTGTCATCTCATCAAAGAGAAGTGACGAGGGAAATTTATATAATGTTAGGTAAAATTTGAAATGCTGGTAACACTGCCCCACCTCTAATATTAGCTATAAAAGTAAGAGAGTATATAGGGGATCCATCAGATCCGGGTGGGCGGGCCACACACAAACAAGTCATCATTATCTACTATTAAGATTACTAACTATTTGCTAAAATATAATATGTTTCAAGAATCATATTATATTTTAGCAAATAGTTAGTTCGTTTTTCTGCCATCCACTAGATGGAATGGGAATGCACTTTTACTTACTGTAGTTCAAACAATATAAGTATGTTTTTAAATATATTTTTTCACAGTTGCATTGTGTGCAATTTTATTGTTAATCTATAAAAAAAATTTTAAATTTTTAAACTCCAAGCCTTGACAAATGGTATACATTTTTATAGTGGATACATAACAATATTTTGAGAGGATCCCCCACACACTACAAAAATATATACAAACAAAATGGTTAAACAGAAACTTTCAATTTACTCATATTCAGTTAATTTATTTATGTTACGTTTTTATGCAACAAATAAAAAAATAAGTAATCTTTCGATCACTCTGTATTTACATAAAAATATTTTAATGTTCATCAATTATTTAAGATAATTATTTTTTAGCATAAACTATAGTTCTAATAAAACTTTTTTTTTTTTAATTCCTAATATGTGTATGTTGCAATCTGTTAAATTCTGAACAATAAGCAACCCCATGACCCAATGAAATGAGGATGACGTGTAAATCAGCTGTTAAACAGCTGATTGCGGCGATGACTTTACCTCTAGACCAACCCAATGAGTTACTAATAAAACTGAATCTATTAATAAGTAATACAGTAAGAATAGTAAATAACCCCGTAAATAATATAACAAGAATCAAGAATCGTACTTGTGATGCTATGCTATGAGTCCGCCATATAGGATTCTAGTGTCAACACAGCTGTGAAGTTAGCTCCCGAATTTTTAGAAGATTTTGAAATAGATTCACTTCCTATAAGTATAATTTTTGTTTAATAAGTTATTTAAACAGTTAGTTTCAGATTGTACGTATAAGTTTTTCTTTTTCTTTCCAATAAGTTTAAGTATTGTATCAAATTAGTTTGTCGATAGTTTTGAGGTTAGGAAGTTCGCCGGTAGTTCTAAAATAGTCTGTGACTTAAAGTAAATACAAAGTTTAAATTGTTTAAGATAATTAGTTAAAGTTTATTAATTGTTAGGAATGGCCACTAAAAATTTAAGTTTAGGTAAACAAATTAAGTCTTCTCCTCCTGTTACGCGGTCCCATGTAAATTTTAAATCTCCGATTAGTTTAGAAAAAAAGGTAGCTAAATTGAATGAAGATCAAAAAAACATTAGGGATGCAATAATAAGTAGTAACAAAATAAACGAGGAACTTAGAAATAAATTAGAGCAGGAAATAGCTTCGCTAAAAGAAATAATAAGAATAAATGATATGGACCACAAAACTGAAATCGCTAAATTATTGGAAGCAAACCGTGCCTTAGAAAATGAAATAAAAGTAGTCAATTTAAAACTTCTAAATGAGTTAAATGCTGCAAAAACTAATGACAATAAAAATAGTAAAAAAATAAACGGCACTAAAAATGATACTAAAATTACAAATAAAAACGGTCCTAAGAATCTTTTGTATAGTGAAGCTGTAGGGACTAAACCGTCTACCAAAAGTAATAATAATAATAATAAAAAAAACAAAGTCCTAGTATTGGCGGATAGTCATGGCCGTGAATGTTGGGAATTGTTAGATAAAAAACTAAATTCTGAATTTGAAGTAAAAGTAGTGTTTAAGCCGAATGCTCCTCTAAAAGAAGTTGTTAAGTCATCTAAAGACGATGTAAAAACCTTAGGTATAAATGACCATTTAATAATTCTTGGAGGAACCAATGATATAGAATCAAAACAACTTAAAAACACTCCTCAAATCTTAAAAACATTCGAAGAATTGGTTCCACTAAGTAATAAAACTAATTTAATAATAAACGCTATTCCATTTCGGTATGACAAGCCAGAAGTAAACAAAGTTATAAGTAAAACAAACCACGAAATGCATAAAAGAATTAACAGCCTAAAAAATAAAACAATTGAAAGGGTAAAAATCAACTTTATCAATGAAAGGTTAAATCGTGATAACTATACTAAACATGGGTTACATTTAAATTTAACTGGCAAAAACATACTGTGTGATAGATTAGCTTCACTCGTTACATGTAAACTCCCAGATAAATTAAAATCTAAGGATACTTTTTTAATGAAATGGCTAAAAAAGGGGGAAAAAAGTTAAGAAAAAGAAGGGTAGGTTATGTTAGGACAACCCAACCTCACATTAAGCAATCACAGGTGCTACAAATAGGTAATGACAGGTTAGGTTTAAATCCGGATGATAGGTTAGTGCATCCACTACCAACAGATGCAGAAATTATAGGAAATAAACAGGTAGGTGCACAAAATGATTTCATCAATCAAGTTCAGGTTAGGAATACATCTCACTTCTCTATTTTGCACCAAAATATTCAATATTTAAGTAATAAAATAGATAGGGTTGAAATATTTTTAAGGTCTGAGAACCCAGATATGGTATTATTCACCGAACATGGGTTAAAAAGTAATGAGATTCCTATGATTAGCTTTCCGGGGTTTTCTATTAATGCTTCTTACTGCAGGAAATTTCATAAAAGTGGAGGAGTCTGTATACTGACTAATATTAGTAGGAACATACATACACGTAACTTACCTTTTGTAGATAGGTTTTCTCAGGAAATGAATATGGAAGTAGTAGGATTAGAAGTTAGGTTGGGGGTACAGGAAAGGATGGCTGTCGTTGGTGTTTATAGGTCTCCAAATGGTGATTGGGACCAGTTCTGTAAATTGTTCAGTGCATTGCTGGAGAGTTTGACTGAACGGTACTTAAGAGTTGTTGTTATGGGTGATTATAATGTAAATCTTGCTATTCAGAGTAAAATGTCCGAAGAGTTCAGGGATATCGTGAACATGAACAATCTGGATATAAAAGTTAGTGATTATACAAGGATTACTAGCCATTCTCAAACGATAATAGATAATATTCTAACAAATATTGTTAGTTGTCAGGTTAGGTTAGGGGGTTCAGAATTCTCTGATCACGGGTACCAAGTAATAGAAATTCAGCATTTAGGTGGTCAGGCCCTGAATCAAAAAGTTAATAAAGAAACTAGGCAAGAGGACAAGGGTAATATAAATTGTTTATTGCACAGTTTATCCAAAGAGGATTGGAAGACTGTTATCAATGCTTCCGAAATTAATCAAAAATATCATTATTTTATTGAAACTTTAAAATTTCACTATAATAGTAGCTGTCCAGTAAAAAGGGTAGTTTTAACAAAGAGAATTAGTGAAATAGACCAATGGATTACAGGGGATATTTTGAAACTGAAATCTGAAGTCAGAGATGTCTACTCTGAGTTCAAATCAGATAAAAATGAATTGAATGAGCAAAGATACAAACAAATTAAAAAATATTATGCTAAAAAAGTTCAGAGTGCCAAATGCAAAAAAACTGCTGAAGTCCTTCGTAAATCAACTAATTTAAACTCAGCAATATGGGAAACAATAAATAGGAATCGGAATGTAGTTAGTAATAGGGGATACACAGATATACCAAAAATTGTCAATAGTAATAATGAAGTTATAGAGAATGGATCAGAAATTAGTAATTATTTTAATAAGTATTATCAGGAAGTAGCTTCAAAGCTTAAACAGCAGATTACGGAAACTGAGGGATATTATGAAGTTAGGGGGGATAGAGTTGTAGATAATTTTGTATTTAGCTCAGTTTCATATGAGGAACTAGAATCAGTTATCGATAGCTTAAAAAGTAAGAAAACAGTAGGGTTAGATGGGATCTCAAGTATTGTTGTTAAAAAATGTAAAAAGTTTTTATTAACACCTCTCCTTCATCTAATTAACTTCTCCCTGGAAAGAGGTGTATTTCCAAAACAACTGAAGGAAGGTAAAATATTGCCTGTGTTTAAGAATGGCAATACCCAAGTAGTTGAAAATTATAGGCCCATAAGTATATTAAACACTATTAGCAAAATTTTTGAAAAGGTAGTGTTCATTAGGTTAATCAATTTTTTGACTGAAAACCTTATCATCTCAAAAGATCAGCATGGTTTCCAAAAGGGTAAGTCAACCAAAACTGCTATTGTCTCACTTTTTGAGCAGATAGTTGATATATTGGATGCAGGAGAGAAAGCCTTAGCTGTGTTTTTAGATCTCAGTAAAGCTTTCGACTGTGTTGATCATGAAGTTTTGTTGAAAATGTTAGAGTCATTAGGTATTAGGGACGTAGAACTTAAATGGTTTCAGTCTTATCTGGTAGGTAGAGTACAGTGTGTAGAAATAACTAGAGTAGTTAGGGGGAAACTTACAAAAATTTTGTCTGAAAAGCTTGATGTCAAAGCTGGTGTTCCACAGGGGTCAATTTTAGGTCCCATTTTGTTTTTGTTGTATATAAATAGATTACCAGATATCTTACCCAACAGTAAAGCTTTATTGTTTGCTGATGATACTTCAATCATAAACAAAAGTTTACTGGTAGATAGTCTCGAAGTGAACACACAGATTAGCGTAGAATCTGTAGTCCAATTTCTGAATGAATTAATGTTAACAGTTAATGGGAAAAAGTGTCAGTTCTTACAGTTCAAAAACAAACACAACGTAAGGGAAAACAGAGAAGTGGATGTCTTGATACAAAATAATATCCTAGATCATGTGCAAACAGTGAAGTTTCTAGGAGTGTCACTAGATAGGACCCTATCGTGGGATTATTACACCGATCAAATTTGTAGTAAAATATCATCTGGGGTATTTGCATTAAAACAAGTTGCCAGATTAAATGATAAAAAATTGCTTATAGCAGCTTATCATGGTTTAATTTTATCTCATATCAGGTATGCCATATTAGTATGGGGTAATTCATCACAGGGTAACATGGAAAGAGTTTTTAAAATACAGAAAAAAGCTATTAGGTGTATGATGGGAGTCAACCACCTTACCTCATGCAGATCACTATTTAAAGAGCTGCAATTGCTCACGGTTCCTTCTTTGTACATTTTTGAAGTGATAATGTACGTAAAGAAAAATACCTTTTTACAGAATTTAGATGTTCACAACCACTACACAAGAAACAGAATCGATTATTATGTTGCTAATCACAACACTAAATTGTTTGAACAAAAACCAACTTATGCAGGTAGAAAATACATCAATAAATTGCCTCAAGGTTTAAAAAGTTGTGACAATTTAAGTCATTTTAAAAAAAAGCTAAAACAATATTTGATTGATGAAACATTTTACAGTGTGCACGAATTCCTTTCTAAATAGTTTT
This sequence comes from Catonia carolina, assembly GCA_035578175.1. Taxonomy (NCBI): domain Eukaryota; kingdom Metazoa; phylum Arthropoda; class Insecta; order Hemiptera; family Achilidae; genus Catonia; species Catonia carolina. The sequence goes on along the minus strand of JAQMRL010000014.1, from coordinate 6,224,379 downwards.
GGTATTTAACTTTAATTAAACAAATATTGTGTACAATTTGATACAAAGGGGTTCTTGACAAGCCTGCTGAGTTAAGCAGTAGTAGGGTGAAATTATTGGTAAGTGTTGAATTTATCATTGTGTTTGATTTATTTTTATTATTTATTGTGTGTGATATTTAATTTAATACGGTTCATGACAAGCATACTGAAGTAAGCAGTAGCAAAAACAAATTTTGGTGGTAAGTAGTAAATTTATCACATTGGTGATAAACTTTCAGTTCATCAAATTTACCTTGACATGTCCTATACTCCCTTTGGAGTCTCCAGGATGCAAGTAGCAAAAAAAAAAAAAAAATGTGGCAGCTGCAGTGTGTAATTCACTGTTGTCTAGAGCCCAAGCTAAAAGTGGTTCGCTGGCTCAAATATGTAAAAGTTATGGGGTATTATACATCATTGTACGCATTAAGCTTATAAAATGAGCAAAAAAAAATAATTTGAGTATACAAATACTTAACTTTCGTCTGCAATATTTTTGTAAATATTAATGATCTCAAAAAATCTTATAGAAACTAAATTTATATGGTTATCATTTAAGAAAACTTTAAAAAAATGTTTGGGCGGATAGGTAGTTCAGTACAGGATACGTACTTTTGTACTTTAAGCCTGCCAAAATTTAGCTTTCCCCTAAAGATTTCTATTTTATATAATAAATTTAAATAATTTCACTAACCTTCTTTTAAACTGCATCACTTTTACTTTTATTTTTACTTACACGTGTTTCGGTGGATCCACCATCGTCAGAGTAAATAAAATTATTAAAACTAAAAAATTTTTATCTCACTTATTTAAAACTATAGAATATGATGCATCTTCAGTCATTTGTATAAAACTGATTTAAAATTAATTAATTTAAATCAGTTTTATACAAATGACTGAAGATGTATCATATTCTATAGATTTTAAATAAGTGAGATAAAAAGTTTTTAGTTTCAATTATTTTATTTACTCTGATGGTGGTGGATCCACCGTAACACGTGTAAGTAATAATAAAATAAAAGTGACAGTTTAAAAAGAAGGTTAGTTAGTACGACAACTTCAACCTGTTTGAGACAAGATTTCCTTCTATCAGGGGATGGTTTTTAACCAGTTTTAACCATAATAGAATGGCTGACTACCTACAACTATAAAAACAAGTACAATCGCATGAATTTACATACGTGATGGCTCCTGGATTCCGGAGATGACACACCAATGACTTCGCAAGGGAAGATGATGTTTCCATTCGACGGCATATCAATGACTTCGCAAGAGAAGATGATGTTTCTACCGAATGAAGACGAATAGCTGCTGCCACCTCCTCAGTTTCTACTGCTGTAGCCTTTTAACGGTGCTTCTCAAGACCACCTCAGTCTGTTTGCCCTGCAGAACAAAACACAAATGGCCCTTTTCAGGGCCACTAATTTATTAACATATCAGAATATAATTCTTCATTGTCACAATCTGATGACAGTAGGTAACATCCTATTATTCAACTAACTTATTTATATTCACAGAATCATAAATTCTACAAAGGTTAATAAAAAATGAAGTGCTTTACAGCTGCATTCTTCACTGGATCGAAAAGGTGTTCATCTTGCCATATTCCTTTACTAACACCATTGTCTTTCACACGTTATACACTGCGAAGTTGATAGATTTTCTTGTTTAACACACTGAAGCAGACTGCCGCCTTAAGGCATCATATACCTTAGTACGTTTCGATAGTTTTTGTTAAATCACCGGCAGAGAGAAATGTTGTACAGGCATTCAAACCGATCCTCTATGAGTGCTACAGTTACACAGCACGAGATAAGCACCAGAATAAGATGAAGCACAAGAACCACGTTTAGTTTCCAATTAGAAATAAAACTGTTTCTACTGATTAAATTGTATTAAAAAATAAAAATAAATTTAATCTATCCGATTAATAGCTTCCAGAAGATATTTTCTGCTGTACGCTGGTGTTTTTAACACTCTTGCACCATGAACATTTGTGGCATATCGTAATAAAGGTATTTCTCTTACATAGATTCCTCTGGCATCAGGTGTCCATGCACGGAATTTACATATATCTTTTTCATTTGCTGTAATAGACATCCAACCTAGAAAAAACCATTAAGCATTGTACGTTAGTTCTAATAAAATACTTGAACAGTAATTTTTTTTTAAAGTAAAGCAGAACATTTGAACAACAAGGTTTATAAAAGGATATACAAAAGGCTGAAAGAAGAATTCTGAGAAAGATTATTGGGGGGGGGGGGGCTAATAGAAATGAGAAGGGAGATTGGAAATTGAAATCAACTATGGAACTGTAGACATTATCAGATTTTCTTTACCTCCAAAAAGAAAACAGTACTTTTGTTTTATGAACAACATATTTCAAGAATGAATGGCAAACTAAAAAAGTCTTAACCCTTCTACGCCAGGAACTGCATATTCGAGGTCCGGGAATTGCATGCTTCGAGCAGTCGTATTTATAAAGCTAATAGGGCGTACGATATCTCAAAATACGCTCGCTGAAACGTAGTCAAATTTGATATAAAACACCATGTACTGTTGATAGTGCTTACTATGAGGCAGGTGAAGTTCCAAACAGGTTTTGCTTCACCAATCATTCAGATAGTGTAACATTGGGAATATTTCATCTTTAGGGTTGGTACTTCTGTAAGCCTATTGTAGTGATGTGTATTATTGACTGAAGAGAGATTGAACATTTACGCAATTGGTGGGCTGAGATATGCAGATGTTTATGAGAGCGTAAATTATTTGTCTTTGCTGTGACACATGGAACCTTTTCTACCCCTTCTTTCCACACTATATCCTGTTACTGGTGTATTTGTATAGTAAATTATTTCCTGAAGTAAGGTCATGCCTTTATTCAATAACAGAACTATACGGCGATGAGGGAGTTGCCAACCTAATTCCTTTACTGGCCTTAACCAATTTTTGAGGTTTTTCAATTTTTTTAAAAATTATTACAAATTTCAAACTGCAACTACTCAGCCAAATGTTACCCAAAATATAAATTAAAAACACGGTTTTATTCAAAAAACTCTCTTCTCCAAAACATGTTACAATTTTATGCTAAACTGAAATTTTAGCACGTTATAGCCATAAATATGAAATAGTAACCTACCAATTTTCGTGCGTGCAAATATTTCACGAGCTATAGCGACTATAAAGCGTAACCGATTTTAATATTTTTACTCAAAAAAAAAAACTACGTACTACAAGAAGCAGCTGTAATTGTTTCATAATTTTTTATCAGTAATGAACTTAGCTAAATGGATTTATTCGGGAGCGTGTTTTTGACATTTACAGTTTAACAGTAGCACCAAATGCGGAGCGGTGCAGAAGGGTTCAACTAGACAAGAAAAACCAAAATGCATCGTTAAAAATATACTTTAAAAGACTTTGCAGAAAAGTCAATAAAGGTACAGTACTCTCATTTCCGTGTGGCGCGTAGAACTGCTCCCACCACTGCAACCATCCTGCCTTCTGTACAGTCAGACTGTATTACAATTACTGTACAGACTACTACGCTATCCCCACTCTACGCGCACCACACGAAAAAGTCTTCTTCTTCTTCTTCTTCTTTCCAACAAGGATTAGGCTTAAAGCCTGTTCCGGTTTCACAAAAATCTTAATTCCATCTTTTCCTCGGCCGACCCACATCCCTTCTACCTTCTGGCACGTAAGACATTATCGTCTTGGGAATCCTCCTCTGATCCATCCTGCCAAGATGATTCCTCCATTCCTCCTTGTATTCCTCAGCCCTTTCTAGGATGTTGAAGACATTTAGTTCGTTTCGGATGTCTTCACTTCTGATACAATCTCTTCGAGTGCATCCCTTTATTCTGCGAAGGGATCTCATCTCAGCCGCCTGTATCTTAGACCTATCACGTTCCGCTGTTATCCACGACTCGCTTCCATATAACAATACTGGAACGGCCATAGTTTTATAGAACTTAATCGTCGTTTCCTTCCGGGTCTTGTCTTTTAGAGTCCTACTGATCGTTCCACATATATGTTGAAACTTGTTAATTTTATTTTCGATATCCGCGTCGCGATCATAACTCACATCGCATCCCAGGTAATTAAAGTGGGTCACTTGTTCCAAAATATTGTTATCTATTACAATTTTCGTTCGTACCGGGTATTTTCCATGGAATGCCATTACTTTGGTCTTCTTCCAAGACAGTCTAAAATTATACCGTTGGCAAATCAAGAACAATGCGTATAAGGATCTTTGCAGGTCATCTTCCGTTTCCTTCACTATCAACATATCGTCAGCAAACAGCAATGAATTAATGTAAGAGTATTCATTCAGTTTTATCCCAGGATTAACATTATTTTTCCATTCTTTTAGAATATGGTCCATGTATATATTAAAAAGAGTAGGTGATAATCCACACCCTTGTCTAACTCCTTGGTTGATCCTTATTTCTTCTGATCTTCTCTTACCTGAATTTATCGCAATTTTTGTATTTCTATATAATGATTGAATGACCCTTGTCAAGTGCTGCGGGTACCCGCTTTCTTCCATTATTTTCTAGAGCATTTCCCGATCCACTCTGTCAAAGGCTTTCTCCAGATCCACAAAAGCTATATGTGTTTCACAATTAAATTCCCGTCTTTTTTCTATTAATCGTTTAATTGCGAAGATGTTATCACTACACGAGCGTCCCTTCCTAAAACCACTTTGTTCTTCATTCAATAGAACTTCAGCTATTGGTTGTAAACGGTTAGTAAGTATTTTGGAAAAGATTTTGTAGCCGGAGTTGAGCAAACTAATCCCCCTATAATTTTTACAGTCACTTCTGTCGCCATTTTTAAACAGAGATATTACTTCTGCTAAATTCCACTCATTAGGAATTATTCCTTGACTCCAACACTCATTCATCAACTGAAGCAGCCTCATCTCCAAAAAAAGTCCACCATATTTTAGAAGTTCCATATTAACTCCGTCAGCTCCTGTCGCCTTTCTGTTCTTAACCTCTCTTATCACCTGCTGTAATTCGATCCACTACCATTTGACTAGCATCTCTTTCGGTATCCATATGGGATCCTACATCTGGTTTGTACCATAGGTCTTTATAATGCTTTATCCATCGTTCTTCCTCAATTACATTCAGTTTGGCGACATCTTTTTCTTCTTTATTTAGATGCTTGAGAACTTTATAAGCGAAATTCTGTCTGCCATGTAAATCATGTTCTATACTACTGATGAATTTATCCCAAGACTCCTGATGTGCCTGCCGTACAACTTTTTTTGCAGCATTTCGCTTGAGTTTATATAGCTCTCTGTCTTCCGCTAACTTTGTTTGAAGGAACTTTTTATATGCATCTTGCTTAATCTTAATTACCTCCCTATCTCTTCACTCCATATCCTCAACCGTTTTCCAGTCCCTTTCTTCCTTGTACCCAGCGCTTCCAACGAAGCCTGTCTAACACACGAAACAATGCCATTCCATTCCTCATCAATATCATGACTGGTTGGTAAATTAGATAAATATGTCTGTAGACGTCCCTGATATAGCTGCCTGATGCTATCTTCCTGTAGTAAATGGACCTTATATACTTCTTGTTGCTGTTCCTTTTTTTTGTAAGATCTTCTCCATCGCGCCCACACCGAAATTGTAGATACAAGGAGATAATGATCTGAGTATATGTCAGGCCCTCGATACACTCTGACATCTGTTACTTGGCTCTTTAGTCTGTCATTAACGATAATATAGTCTATTAGAGATCGCAAACCTCTTGCACTCCATGTATATTTATGAATGTCTTTTTTTCTAAAGAAAGTGTTTGTAATCTTCAGATTATTAAAAGACGCGAATTGTCGTAATTCTTGTCCATTATCATTAAGACACCGTTCTCCATAGGCCCCGACTACTCCAGGTATTGCAATATCTCCTATTCTAGCATTGAAGTCACCCGCCAAGATAACGTGATCTGTGCTTTTTATCTTACTCAGTTCTTTTTGTAATCTATCGTAAAACCTTTCTGTATCCTCCCTTCTGCCATCCTCTGGGGCGTATACTCCTATAATTGTTAGATGTCCTTTATCAATTTTAAGCCGTACAGTCATTATCCGCTCGCTGATGTAGTTGTAACTTCTTATTCGGCCCTTCCATTTATCATTTATAAGCACCGCCAACCCACAGCCAGCCCTCTTATTCTGAGGTACGCCACTATAAATCATAACATAATCTGCTAGATCTTGAGTACCCTTTAACTTCTTCGTTTCCGTGACAACAACGATATCCAACTTCTGTCCTTTAAGTACATCGTTCAGTCCATCCTCTTTTCCCCTTAATCCTCGGACATTCCATGTAGCTACCTTAAGTGTATCCGTTATCCCAAATTCTTTGTTTTTGACAGTTAGATTTTGTTTTTCCTGAAATCCATCCGGTTTATTCCTTTTGTGAAACTTTTGAGTAGAAAATAAATCCCTAGTATAGAGTACCGGTCTATAGCTAGGTAGTTGAATAGTGGGGCTGCCACCTCAAGGCCGTCCAACCTGCCTGATTTTCTTTCAGGGTTTACTCCCCTAGACTCCTCCGCTCTCTCCGCCGTTGGGAATTTCTTCCTCCTCCGCCTTCGAGACCGTTGGCCGTTGTTTTTCACCTGTACCCCAGGCAGGGGCCCTTACTGAGTACTACCATCCGGGCCAGATGGACTCAGGTTTTTTAACGAGGTTGTTACTCCTCCTGCTCCTCCTTTCCCACCGCTTGATTGATGGGACCCCGGGCTTGCAACCGGCAGTGTTAATTAACACCGTTGGTGGAGTTACACGAAAAAGTGACCACTATAATTGAAACTCATGACAGAAATAAATTTATGAGAGATGTTCATTAATAAACAAGGAAAATCTGGTGTGAAACACTCACACGACTTTTTCTTGCCAATGCAAATAATTAACAATATAAACTAAGATTAAAAGTAAAACATTAGAAATAAATAAAAAACTAACCTCAACAAACATAACCTAATTTTAATCATGAGTGAAAGACGAAAAAATGAAAATCAACCTCAGTTTGGCTTAAAAATACGGAAAATCACTTTTTCACACTAAACTACGCTCTGTAGAGAAAAATTCTCTAAATAAAAGTTTTAGATCTTTTAATTTCCTATAAATTTGATTATATACACGTTTGTAGTAAAATGCATACTAAGGCTGAAATCTTAAAAAAATTGATTTTCACACGTTTTCGTGAGAAAAAAACAGAAAATCGCTAATTACCGCAAAACTAAGCGTCATACAAAAAAATGTTCAAAACAAAAGTTGTAGGATTTTAAATTCTCTACAACTTTTATACTCATTTTTGCGCTAAAATGCATACTAAAGTCGCAATCATAAAAAACAATTTTTTACAAGAAAACAACCTCCCCAAGAATTTCAGCAGACATGGCACTTACCCTATGTTTTGAAGCATAAAAAATTTAGTAAATCAGGCAATTTTAAAAAAAATTGTAGGAGCCGTTTTTGAAAAAATTACAAAAAAGTGAAAAAATGGTACGAATAAACTACTACTTCTGGTTGACCGATTTTGATGAAAATGTTCGTGTCGGGTCTGGTGGTGGTCTCTAAATTAAGTTTTAAGTTTCAAGTTCACACGATGTTCCATTCATGAGATATTCTGTTCACACACACACACACACACACACATACCGGTTGAAAGCACCAAGTGAGGAGACCGGTAGAAATTGCCAAAACGAGGTCTACCTTAATTTATAATATTTTTTTCATTTTTTTGCTCAGTTCTCACTTGGTTAGATGGGGTGCACTATTAACACACCATTTTATTAACATTTTTGTAAATTTTTTGACACACAGTGAGTGCATAAAACGAGGAGGAGGCGTGGCTAAATTTCGCGCCACGCGTGTGAAGGCAATCGGAACTGAAAAGCCAAACCGAGGAGAAATTTAAATGACAGGATAGCAGAGTAGTTATTAGTCATCTCAATGTTGCCAAACGTAATTCTTTGTTGTTTTACTGTACTCTTAGGCCTACTTATAATTTCCACATTATAGATCAGTTCCACACTACACGTAGAGACAAACTGCAAGCCGTAACCCGAATAATGGAATCATTTTTACTCTCCATCATCTTCGCTAACCACACGTCTTCATGCCCCTTTTAATGTCAAGATTTTGGGGTAAAGCCCCACAAACCAGTTTTAGAAGAAAAGAAATGTACACATTCCTTGAGCGATTTTTAAACTAGATAATTCGTGTAGTCTTTATTATACTTGTTTAAGATACTCTTACAAAAGCCTACAACTCGCTGAATGGTAACATCCTATTAGTGATTTCAAAGTCTGTACACCTAGATAAATAATAATATTAGTATCATTATTTTTTTTTTTGAAAATGAAAGGCAGATTTTCATATAGTAGACCTTTAATCCTAATCGGATAGTTACGAATTTACACATATAAATGGGAATAAGTCCAGAGCGGCTAATTAACTTCTAGCTATAACCTTACAGATATTATCATGAAAAATTAATGGATAACTATTTTTCAATTAAACATAAATACTCGTATCTATCCACAATATCGTATCTATAGTATCTATCTAAAATAACGGAAAGTTTTAAACGAGTAAAATGCGCTATGAAACTGACCACTCCATTTATAGATTATCTGAACTGATTTCTATATTAAGCGACTGCCGCAGAAGAGGTTACGTATATTTTTCGGCTTCGTACAGCCTTATCGGCTTAATAGATTTTAATAAATGAGTTGATATTTAATTTGTCAATATTGTGAGAATGTGTTAACTTTAAGTGCAGACACTGACTTTCACGTTTTAAGGTATTTTCGTATAGGAGAAACGAAATAGTTTTTTTTTGTGCTGCAATTGGTTTTCTGGGATTATCGCCAATACAAATGGAATTTTCAAAAATTCTTTGGTAGCTGTTACTTAACTCTAAGGGAGGACATACCTATTACATTTTAAGTTACTGCGAGTTGTATGGTTTCGGAGATTTCGTGATCAGTGCGTAGGTGTTAAAAATGTAGATTAACCCACTTCTCCGATTTAATTATATTTTATTTTTAAAAACCCTTACCTACTCAAAAATATAACACCTAAGAGGCACATACGTTCCGAATTTCGCGTATATAGGTGTTGTGGTTTGAGAGGAGTAGTTTATTTCCAAACTTTACGGAAATTTCATTTGCGGAGTTTTCTCCGATCAACATTGAATTTTCAAAAATCCTTTCTTACTGAGGTCCTAAATCGTAAGCGGTTGCATACCTGCCAAACTTTAAGTTTGTAGGCATTGTGATTCTCGAGATTTAGTGATGAACCGTTGTTATTACATAGATTTTTGCCAGTTTGGTAGATTGATTTTAAAAACGCTACACGGCCTGCCGCTGTAGCTGAGTTATTAGCGTCTCGGCTTTTCACCCGGCGGTCGCGGGTTCCAATCCCGCTTAGGCATGGCATCTTTTCATAAGCTAAAAAAATTCATCCATCTTATCATCTTCTGCGATTAGCCGAAAGGACACACAAATCCGAAGTAAAACTACAAAAAAACCCTACACGACACTAACACCTGCGGCCCATAGTTGCCGCATTTCGTGCAGTCCTACGAAGATGTTATTGTTTGGGAGGGATAGTTTTACAAATTTTGACGATTTTACCGGGATTTTGGCCGTTATAAAGTGAATTTTCTAAAATCCTTCGTGAGCACTCAAATTTGAATATCGTAGACCTATGAATTGTAGTTCCGGAGATTCACTGATTGGTGATGTCTTTTATACATCGAAGATTGCAGTAACTTAACCTTTACATGATTACCTTGCCATGATAACCTTTAAGGTAAACAATTTTGAAAAAAAAATCTTTCTTTACCTAACGCAGGCAAACATGAGGGCAGGGAAACATCTTTTCTGCCTTCAAAACGTCTGAAATTTCATAGCAACATCGGTAAAACTCCTACTTTTCTCATCTCACGAGCAACCTCTGTTTCCGGAACATTTTTGCATTTTTTTAGCTGTCATTTTGCGAAACTTTTTTCAATTTTCTTGTTTATAATGACCTTGAAACACAGTATATTAAGTATGAAGAAAATCAGTGTTGTTGAGAATTATTAACAATTAAGTATTAAATAGAAATTAGAAGGAACTTTTGTATTTTTATTTTATTCCCCAGTCTTGATACAATAATGTGGGCGTATGTTTTTCACACGAATTACCATATACTCTAGGTTTCTTATAAATTAATGTTGTGTACGTTTTTTTTTCTTATTTCCTGATGTATGTTTTTCTAATTTTTAACAAAAAATTTATAAACTTAAAAAGTAATCATCAGATGTATAAGGGTAATCAGAAAAAGATATTTACTTGTTAACATTTTACAAACATTTCCGGGAGAACCCCAGACCTGCCATTTCAAGTTTGGGTGGGTATGCAGGACTCCAAACTTCGGAGCCTCTCCAAAAATCAGTCCTGGATCCACCCCTGAACAAGTGTATTAGTAGTGACAAACCAAGTGCAAAACATAAAAAAAATTATACAAATTGTGATAATTTAAAATAGTATTTTATTATAGGGTTATAAATTAATTATTACTATTACGTTAGTAATAAATAAATAATTTTCCGAAAATTATTTAAGATTTGTTTTTTTAACAAAAGATTGATTTAAGTGCTAAATTTTCCGATAATACAAAATAAATAAAAGAAACCATTTTAATGAAAATTCAGAAATATGAATGGTACAAAAACTCGGCACTAAACTATATATTTTTTTTTTACGTTAAGTCGTATTTTCATTTTCTTTTGCCACTGCCATAATATCGAGAGTAACTCACCAACAGTGTGCTGCTGCGCTTTCATATATGGTTAGTTTAGATTATCTGAATCCAAGGAACAATTTGTGAGTACATGAGAAGGAAAATACAACGGTTAAAATGCCCTATGAAATGTAGTTTTTGTGGACAGAAAGTAATTTTTAAAATGTTTTATAACCAGACCACCTTGATACTCAATAGAGACAGGGGTATGAAAAAAATTAACAAGTTGCGAATTATGATACGGACCCTGATTTTTTTTTTTAGTTTTCATTTTTTTCTTTTACTGCGACAGAAATAAAGTGTGAGGAACTCACACATTTTTCATATTTTTAAGTTAAATTGTCATGTGAAAGGAAGATGCGACGAACAGAAAAACAACTTCTATCTCAGGTAAGTCGTCATGATATTTTTCAAATTTATTTTAAGTTGATAAATTAATAAAATAAAAAATAAAAATAAAACCGAAGTAGTCTGTGCGACTTAAAATAAATTTAAGCCCTACATTGTTCTTATTAGTGTTCATAATTTTGCGACATGAATCAGTTATTTCATTAAATTATGTAAAATTTGTCTTTTGAAAAAGTTATAAAATTTTACAAAATTCATCTAGAAAAATTTCACTTAAAATTTATTTAATTTTATCTTTCTGTGAAAAACCTTCACGAGTACATATCTTTGCTAAAAAGAAATGTAGATTACAGAGCAGCGAATAGCGCATTATCTCCTAAAATGAAGGGTGCATGATCTCTGTTGTTAGCGAATACCATCTGATGGTATTCTGGCGAGACTTTTTTTTGGTTAATTTTTTTTCTGTGTTTTGTGATTATCTATTTTCTATTATTACTTTATCTATTTTCTCTATTAATATTATCTACTTTCAAATGGTATGTAATAATTATTTACAGAATTCCAAGAAAAAGAGGGAAAATTGTAAAGATTTTCATTTTTTTTAGATTATTGATTGGTTTTTTTATTGTATTTTATTGACCCCAAACATTACCGTAACTTACTTATTTTTAACACAGTTATTTTCGCTTTTATAACTTTGTATTCATTGTAGTTATTATTTAACGATTTATTTTGCCAAAATTACTGTAGGCATACACGAATGAAAAATTATACTTACCCGATTATCGTGTTGGCCTACACGGTTATTGAGATATTAATTTTTAATTAATTTTTTTAATTTTAAAAACGTGTAATTTTTCTAAAACATCACATTTGAGGAATGTATCCCGTTTTGTATTATAGCCCTAAAAGTAATTATTCCACACTCGCGAGGAAAATTTAGGATGTAAAAAATCGTGAATGTCGGTGGAAGAAGTAGAAGACATATACAACGATAGAAATGACCTTTTATCGATGTTACGTCAAACTGTATTACTAAAAATATTATTGGTCTATACAAGAGAGGTTTAAAATTTTCTCTGTTAAAAATAATACTGTATCTCTCAGTAAATCATAATCTGTGGCGAAGACGTGTTACATATCATTGCCCATAAACTTCATTGTAAGCTTGCTTTCGGTGTTAATATATAATGAATTAAAAAAATATTTCACTCAATACACGGACGGGGGATGCTATGGCCTAATACATTCCACGTTGCGAGACTTTGTGTTTTGCTATCACATCATTATATTTTTTTTCATTTATACACGAATTCTTTTATCAAGTCTTTCAATTAATTTTTTACAGGTTCCACGGATATTTATGTGAAAATTAATTCTCTTGGTACATCTTAAGGAACTTTACAAAGTAAGAAATCAACATCAAATCAAACTGAAATTGACTTAGACAAAAAGAAAAAAAGAACCCCAGTAAATTTTCCAAAGTTCAATGTTTCGTCAACGAGTTTGGTGCCTTATAGTAGCAGTGACGATTCATCAGATGGTCGCAAAATAAAGGAAGCGTTTCCTACAGATGTAAGAAAGAATAGTAATAATGAAACAGTTACAGTAAATGAGAAAATCCCATCTATAAGGAATGAGAAGGCAAATAAGGAGTCATTTTCACCAATTCTAGATACGGCATCGTCTTCGTCTCAGAACTACGACTCAGATGAAATCAATGAACAAATCCAATCAAATACAAATAAAAATAATTCTCCTAGAAAAATAGTTGTTTCACAAACAAAAAATTCTAAATTTTGTAGAGTTTGGGATAAGAAAGACGCTTGTTTGTACTGTGGAAAACTTATATCAAAATTACCCGAACATTTCCAGAGTGTACACTCGGAGGAAAAAGAAGTCAACGAATTTCTTGGGAAAAAGAAAGGTTCGTCAGACAGGCGATTATTAATTTCAGTTCTCCGTAGAAAAGGAAATTTCATTCATAATAAAGACGCTCTCTTAAAACGGAAAGGAACGCTTTTAACTTGTCGCAGGCCTGACTCTTCATGCAGTCCCAAAACATTTTTACCTAGCGAATTTTGCCTTGGTTTTTATAAAAGAAGCAAAATATCAGTTCATGTCCGGAAGTGTAAATTAAATCCAAAAATAAACGAGAAACGCAACAATGCCGTAACTGTGGGTTAAATACTTCTCAGTAATCCAGATGTAGTTACTGAAAAACTGAAAACAATTTTAAAAAACATGAAAAATGATCACATTTCTTTAGTAGCAAGAAATGATGAACTAATAATGAAATACGGTGCTATGTTGTGCGAATAATTTGAAGGACAGGATCATCTTTCATCGTACATTTCTCAGAAACTTCGTGAGGTAGCACGATTGGTAATAGTAGCACGGAAATTCGAGGATGATATTACTCTTCGAAAATTACTTGATCCATCCAAATTTGAGTTACTAATTCAGTGTGCTAGAGACATTGGAGGGTTGAATAATTTGGGAGAGGAAAGTTCAAGACCTTCTTTAGCATTAAAGATTGGTTACACTTTAAAAAAGTGTTGCCGGATAGTAAAGTGTGAAGCAATTATGGAAGGTGATGAAACAAAAAGAAAAATGGTAGATGATTTAATGGTACTTTATGATTTGGAGTGGTCACATCGAATATTACAACGCGCTAAAAAAATGCTGGATAAAAGCCGATGGAATAAACCATCACTGCTACCAGTTGCTGAAGACATAAAGAAATTTAATTTTTATATAAACGAAAGACAGGAAGAACTGTACAAGTTGTTAAGTAATTCAAAAGGAAACGCAGGGGATTTTAAGGAGATGCTTATTCTTACTCTCGCTCATGTTGTGACATTTAACAGAAAACGAGTTGGTGATGTGGAAAAGATCAAGTTAAATACTTATTTAGAAAGACCTCATCATCAGCAACAAGGTGAAATTGAAGCATCGTTGTCAAAATGTGAAAAATTACTCACCAAAACAATGACGCTACTGACAATAAGAGGGAAACATGATAGAGGAGTACCTTTGTTGTTGACCCCTACCATGGTTAAGAACATTGATTGCTTAATCATTAACAGAAAAAATTTCTGCGTTCCTGGCACTAATAAATACTTGTTTCCTAAACAGAACGGAGACTCGCATATTCGTGGTTGTGACGCATTAAGAAAAGCGCACAAAAATGTGGCGCTACAAATTCTAATTATTTAACTTCTACCAATTTAAGAAAACACATTGCCACAGTATCACAGATTTTAAATTTAACAAATAATGAGCTTGAACACTTGGCAAACCATCTCGGTCACAGTATTAACGTTCATCGCGACTATTATCGTTTACCGGATACAACAATTCCACTGGCTAAAGTCAGCAAATTATTAATTCAGTTTGAAAGAGGCGAACTTGAACATGGAAAGTCACTTGATGAAGTCAATTTAGACATAGACGATATTGTACCGCAGCTGGAAGATCACAGTGATGATGAAGAAAAGGACACTGCTGAAGAAGAAAATGGTGGTGATAAAGATGACTTACAGGTTAAAATAACTTCGACAAAAAGAAAAACAAGAAGTAAAATTAGGAGAAATGTTACACGTAAATACTCGTATGCAAGATACCACTGTTTTCAGACGAGGCCGAAGTAGAAAACAAACGGGACCAATGGAAAAAGAAAACTAAATGCAAAAAAGCTAAGAAACCAGTGGAAAGAGAAAACTGGGATGAAAACCAAACTAAAGCCGTTGAAAACTTTTTCAAAAAAGAAATAGTGCGAAATATTGTTCCTTCAAAAGATAAATGCATTCAGTGCCTGGAATGCCTCTCATCTAAATCATGGAAATTAATTAAGTGGAAAGTATATAACAAAATACAAAAAAATAAAACAACAGGCCAGGTTAATATTTAAGTTTTTTCTTATTTCGATTAATTAAACGAAACAGCTAAGTGTACTGACAGAATTACGATTATCAAATTTTTATGTAGGTAAAAAGAACATATGTAATTGAAAAATTATTATTTCTTGCGTACTGTTTGAGTTTTGAGTTTTGGAGTTTTACCAATAATTTTTTTCTGAAATTTTATATTCAAAACTATCTTTGTGAATTTGTAAATTTTAATTCTTAAAGACCTTCCATTTTGCTCCTAATATTTTAATATTGTACTTTTGTCACGTGTTAAGCAATATTTCGTGAAGGTAAATTCTTATTTTTATAAGTTAAAATATGCAATCAATTAAATTAATTTTAATTGTATTATTTTTAAGTAATAAAATAAACTGTTGTTAAGACGTTACATTATTTTATTTTTAAATGTTGCATTCCACTTATTCCTTCATTGATATTCTATTATTATTATTATTATTATTATTATTATTATTATTACAATATTGTCAATAAATTTACAAATGTAATTCTCTGTAAAACTTTCATTATTTTGATAACATTTTTTAGGTACTTAATTTTTATCACTGTTACGGGGTTAATTTTTGTAAGCCCTATTTTTTCTATTTGTTTAGATGTATTAATTTTTAGGATTACTATAATTTTCTTTCGTGAAGAATTTAGTTTCAATTTTTACCATAATTATCATGCAATTTAAAAAAACACCGTATGCCTCTACTTCTTTTATAATTTCACTTTCATTTAATTAATAAATTCTGTATTACTTAAGAGATCGTATAAACGGTCAAGTCAGAATAACGGAATTTAACATATTATAAGATCTAAAGGGGTTTCTGATAGTATGCGCAGGAGGAAAATAGACAAGTTTGGTTCCGAATACGAAGATTCATTGCCCCGAGTTGATGATTACAGTGGACTTTAAGTTAAGAAAACAAATGACTGGAAGCGAAGTTACGATTAAAATGTAAGGTGACCTTCATAACGTATAGACTACATTGGCAACAATGTAAAAAAGGAGAGGGAGTCGAACGTAAACATTTTTAAGTGGTAGTCGTCGAGAGAAGCTAAACCGAGGAGATATTTAAAGGGACCTCACTTTGGGTTGTTTTTACGCGTGTGTAATGTAAGTGTGTTCAAATGAAATTCAGCGCAGCCCTGGTGGATTTTACTGTGAACCAAAAAAAAGTAGAAAAATACAAAACGAGGAGAATTAAAAAAAATGCAAAATCTTTACGAATCATGACGACTTACGTCTAACTAACATAAAAAAACAGGATGTACAAAACGAGGTCTCCTCGTTTTGTTTTGCCTCCTCGTATGGTACTGTGTTAACTCGTAAATCTCCTCGTTTGGGTGCTCCCACAAACACACACACACACACACACACACACACACACACACACACACACACACACACACACATACTTGTAGGAGGTAGGTCACGGGGTACCACGCACAAAACCGTCAAAACGGGTGCTCCCCTTTAGCGTAAGTGCATTTAATTAAAATTGTAAAATTTTAGTAAAAGTTAATCTCATTACCTACAATACATGTTTGGTTTTTAATAAAAACATTTTTTCCCTGTCTGAATTTAACCGACGAAAAGGGGTACTAACGGTTTTTCTCAACGGGGAATTTCGCACTCCCAAAACGGGGAAGGCGGGAAAACAACCAAGTATGACCTTCAGGTTTCCTGAACGGCAACGTCGTGTCGCACGACGTTGCTTATCATCGCAATGCATAAAGAAACTTCTCTTAGTTGTAGTGCAACGTATTCATTTTGTAAGATTTCCTAGCTGTGAAAGAATCCCTTATAAGTTTGTCATATTTATCCGCCTGAAACAGAATCATACGTTGGAATTGCTTCCATCTTTACCTGAATTGCTGGATGTAAATTTTTACAATTTTATATTTTATTATTTTTTTTGGATGTAAATTATCACAAATTTTTTATTAAAATGCCGTACAATAAGTACTTACTAGTTTTTGTACTAGCACGCGTTTCAAGGCGATAAGTTTCATCATCATCATTATTAATATAAATCTATAACTGAAAAATTTGTTTGAAAAATTTATTTCAAGAATAAAATTAATTAGAATTAAATTTTAATTTAAAAAATTCTTGAAAATATTATTGTGAGTATTGCATTAATTTATTGCAATTAGTTCATTATTTATTAAGTGCATTAATTGTAGTAATTGTAGTTTATTTGTAGAATTTTATTTTGTAGTTTATAATTTGTAATAAATACTTGTAATTTTGTAAACGAATAGTTCTTTAATTATTTATCTTACCCAGATCCCGAAACGGACCTCAGCTATAAGTGTCCCAATATATTCATAAAATGTAAACATTAAGATATACATTTTTGTCAATGTCAAGAGCGAATAACACATAAATGACCGACTTTATCGGTGACCGATAAAGTCACTTCACCGACTTTGTCGGTGAAGTACTGATATGTATACAATAGCAGTAAAGGCGCCTTCACTGCTTCATCGTACCCAAACAAACATACGTTTTTTTTAATTGATTTTGAAAAATATAGACTGATTTAATCGTGTATCAAGTCTTTCAGTTCATCGTTGTTCGTCTAGGAACATACACCGGTATTTTTATGTAATGTGTGTTAACAAATACTTCCATTACCTATTCACATAAAAACCGCCAATTACTCTCACTGATTGATTAGTGTATCGTAGTGGAACTACTTTCAATAAAGTAGTATGTAAACTGCAAAAATAGTGATCATTACGAAAATATTTTCAGTGTCTATTGTGGAATGTAAAAATTTTTAGGAGTCGCGTTAGACAGCGAACTATCTTGAGACAGTCATACAAATTTATTTGCAATAACATTAAATAGTAGACTGTTATGCCTTAAAACGCTTAAACAAATTCTGAGCATTTATCATTACTTCTCAGTATTTATTATGCTTACTTCATATTCTCACATTTAAAATTTGTTACATCTTAGAGATCTCTGGGAAAAGTAGATGCAGTCCTCAGGATGCAAAAATTGGCATGTTCAGGCCACATTAAAAGCAAAACAGGGTGATTCTTGTAAATCCTTTTTTAAAAAAACTAAATATTCTAAAGTTTCCATGCATTTAAACTTATGAGAGTGCATTATTTCTGAAGGAGCATGAATATTAATTTTTTAAATATAAAATAAGAATAGCCTACTACAAAACCTTTAAAAGAATTATTAAGCAACGTAAAACAACCGGATACGAAAAAGCGGAGATACTTCGGAGGTGAACTACAACCAAAAATAAGATAAAAAGTTAATGTAAACATAGATCCGGAATCGCTTCGTTAGCGAGTTACAGCTGGCGAAAATGTTCGTCCGGGTTTCAGTTCCCCCGCAGAAATGAAACCCTGCAGAAATTTCTAGAGCGTTAATTCAGTTTTGAAACTAAATAGATTTCATGTAAAATGAGCTGAAAAATTGAATAACAAACCCCAGATCTGTAACTAGAATTGTTCTTGAGATATGACGAAATACACCAAATCTGGTCTCGAAAAACTGTTTTCTTTAAGGTTTGAAGTACCTACATTAACTTTGTTAAATGGGTAACAAACACGTAAAATTTTTAAACAAAACTTGTAGACAATTTAATTTTGAAGAGAATGATGTAAAATAGTCTAATAAAAAGAACAAATAAAACTCACGAAAAAAGGTTTTTATTACAGCAAAACAAAAAAAAACTGTAAACAAAAATTTCAAATCGCACAAAAAGTCCTTGTAATACTTGGTAACACTTAAAGAAAACAAAGCAAATACAAAACTTCAATTAGAGAGGTAGGCCTAATACAGTAGAAAAATTACAATTTACTACTGTACTACGAAAATTGTTCAAAATAGGCTCCACCACAGTATAAGTTATTCACCATTGTACTTAATTAAAATTGCTTCAATGGCATTGTGTATTTAATCACGTTTGTTTTGAATAAGTTCAGCAGCGTTATGAATTCTGATCAAAAACTCTTCCCTTGTTTTAACTTTTTCTTCATATACTAAAGCTTACGACATCACAGGTACCTAATAATAATCAAGAGGTGTCAAGTCAGGCGACCTTGGAGGCCAATAGATCGGTCCATCACGCCCAATCCAGTTGTTGAAAGTTTAATTTAAATGATTCCTAGTGGCTAAGGAGAAATGTGGAGCCGATCCACCTTGTTGGAAAATAAATTCACGACTTGTAAGTAGAGGAACTTATTCTAAGAGAAGTTGCAAATTATTTTGCAAGAAATTTCTTTCTTTCATGGAAATACTAATTTTTACACTGAAATTGTGTTACCAAGTATAATAAGGACTTTCTGTGTGATTTGAAATTTTTGTTGACAGTTCTGTTTTGTTTCGGTGTAATAAAAATTTTTTTTCGTAAGTTTTGTATTTGTTTTTTATTGGCCTATTTTACACCATTCTCTTCAGAATTAAATTCTTTAGAAGTTTTGTTTAATAATTTTACATGTTGGTTACCCATTTAACAAAGTTAATGTAGGACTTCAAACCTTAAAGAAAACATTTTTTCGAGACCAAATTTGGTAGATTTTGTCAGATGTCTGAAATATTACTCTAGTTACATGTCTGGGATCTAAATTATTCAAATTTTCAGCTCATTTTACATAAAATCTATTTAGTTTCACAATTAATGTTGTTGTTGTTTAGGTCATCAGCCAAAAGGCTGGTTTAAACCTTTAGAGGTTTTACTAAGTAAAACGAGAAGTGAGGTTGTTTACCTTGCCTTTCTCACTGAGTGGAAAAGTATGCTTATCAGCATGCCAGGCCCTCCGAAAAGCACCTACCTTCCACCCTGCAAATGACACCTTCACTTCATTTACCACAAGGTCTGGCTGCATAACGAAATTCATTGCTCTCAGAGAATTTCGTGTTCGTGAGAGGCGCATAGTACCGAGTCAGACTGTTCTGTTTTGAGTTGTCACAGTATGCTTTTATTACAATCCATCAGTTCACACCAAATTTTGTTATAGCAACACGCTGTCTACTGTTCTGTCCATTTGTTTCGTCTATTAGTCGTCTCAAAGTTTTACCGTTTCCGTTTATGTTTATAAATTGTTTGTCGCTACTATCTTTAATATTCAAAAATGTCAAATATATCATCACGAGCTAAATTAATATTTGACTTAGCTACGAAGGAAACCATTGAAGAAGATGATAGATTCTCCAGTCCTTCTCCAGATTTAACAGAAATACAGGTTAGTACCTAACTTTTAAGTATGTAATATTAGTGTAATACATTTAATTATCTATTTCTGTACCTAATTTCATTTTAATATAGTTCTACAACTAACAATGTTTTTTTTTAATACATTTTCTTACTGTATGCGTACATATTTTTCAAGATTGAATTATAAAATAGGTCAATGCCTTAGTTGTTTTTAGGTACCTGTGTGTACAGATCTTCTCTTTGTGTTATAAAAATATTATCCACTGGGTACTTTTTGCAGGAATTACAACCAGACTTATACAATGAAATTATAAATTGTGAACAGAAGCCATCATATTATGAATTTAATTTGAACACAGTCACAAATGACTTCGAAGATCAAGAACTAAATCAGGTATGTTTGACTAGTTTCTTTTACGGAATATTGTGTGAATTTTCATTAGCATAATCTTGATATTTTTAAAGCGAAAAACAGGTTGAATTGACAGCCTACTTTATTTTGATGTCGTTTATAGAAAAACATACAATAGATATTAAACACGTTGTACTTTGGAGTTTTCCTGATATGGCTGAATGGAAAAGACCGTTCTAAATTTAAATTTAATTTAAATTTTTTTAAACTCTAAAGAAGATGGTACCTCCATAACTATCAAAAGTTTAAAAGAAATTGCAACCAAAAGAAAGGTAAGAAAGAATAGTTTATATTGTAGCCTAATAATTTATAAATTAAATGGTTGGCAGGATGCAATACAAGAATTTGTTCGTAAATGATACCTATTATATACATTTCTATATTTTCAGCAGTACAATGAAGGCAATAACCATGAAAGTTCTCAATTAATAGAGGAAATGACTGAGGATGACTTTGACAAAGATCCTAATTACGTAAATATCAGCGATAGGTCATCATCAACAACAGACAATGACGCCGATGAAGACTCTGTACTAGCTAACACATCTCAACGTATACGTGCTAAAGGTATTTCTAATCAAAACTTACTAAAATTGTTAATTGCACCCCTCAAAATGAAATTTTAGTGGCTGCTATTTATGAGCCCGATAAGGTTATGGGTACGCATTGTACTTTATACGATATGTAGTTAAAATACCTACACACCAATAAATTATAATATACTGATTTTTAAAAAAATGCTGTCAAAAAGTTAAAAATCCCAATCTTTTTTTATGTTTCTTATGTTCCTAAGTTCTTAACAAAACGAACACGTGTCAATGTATAAATTGATTGTGTGTATGGTGGGAAGGAGTAGTTACATTTTCTAAAAGTGCAGATATATTGTTACACTTACTGTGACTGCCAAAAAAAAATAAAAAGGTTGGGATTGATTAGAAACTTGATAGGCGTATTTTTGTTATTTTATATTGACATTGTATCGGATGTGATAATATTAATTTTTTTTCATAAACCCGAGCCAGATGTTTACAATAGATTTTCAAAGGTCCAGTACATACTGCATATTATCAGAATGAGTCATCGATTAGTTTTATTATAATTTTTAGTTTTTATTTATTACGATCATCGAATGGGTTCCATAGATTACATGCAATTTGTGAGAACCAGAGCACATGATGTTTACCACAGATTACGTGCATACTATCAGAATGAAACATTGATTACAGAACAGTTCACATTTAGTTTAATTAATTTATTTATAATTAACTTATTAAATTTATTAAGTTAAAACGATTAGTTAAATTGATTTCTACCATTTGTCACCTTAGTATTCTTTCCCCCTAATTTTGTTTTATGTAATGTATTCTTTAATACTGGACATAACAACAAGTAACCTTTAATTAATGTGAACACAAAATTATAATACTGATATTAAAAATAAATAGGTAGGCCTATAGTTCTCAAAATTAATGATGTTTCAGGAAAGAGTAAGGCAAAGAAATGTGATAGCAGTCAGCTATGTTGTCACCTTCAACGGCATTGGAATCTGTTCCCGACAGTGGTTCTCGTAAAAGGCTTCCAAAGCCTGTACAATGGAAGAAACATGTACGTAAACAAAACCTGAATAGTGGTAAGTCCTATATAAGTTCTACGGGCACAGCTATTCCTGAAAGACAACTAAAACCTCCCTGCAGTGAGAAATGTAGATTGAAATGTAGTTCTAAGTTTGGCGTAGAAGATCGTTTAAAAATTAAAAGTGCATTTTGGTCTATGGGTGACATAAATAAACAACGGGAATTTATAATTCGTCATTGTAAAATTGTAGAACCAAAATATCGGTATGCATGTGAAAGCAGTCACAGGTCCAAAAATTTTTCATTTTTTTTTCTATAAAGAACAATAATATGATAAGAGTTTGTAAGACAATGTTTCTTGGGACATTGAGTGTAAGTAACAGATATGTTCATACCGCATGGCAGAAAGTACGTGATGATGGGACAGTGGAGGAAGATAAAAGAGGGAAACATCCATGTAGTAACAAAATTATACTTGAAGCAGAAGACATAAGAGAACACATTCAATCAATAGACCGAGTTCCATCTCACTATTGTCGTTCAAGGACAAAACGACAGTATGTTGATGGATCTTTAAACTTAACAAGATTGTATGATCTTTATGTTGAGAAAGTTAAGAAACACAATGAAGACTGCATTAAAAATAATCGAATGGAGGATATTAAAAAAATTGCCAAAAACACGTTTACTCTCAGATTTTCAATCATGAATTTAATATCTCCTTTTATCAGCCAAAGAAAGATCAATGTAATTTGTGTTCCAGTTATCAACAACGTAATATCAATGACAGGGCTGAGATTCAGGTACAGTATGACCACCACATTGAAGAGAAAAATATAAGTAGGGAAGAAAAGAAAAAAGATATTGAAAATTGCGATGAGAATAAACTTACAACAGCTGTTATTTGTTTCGACTTTGAGGCTGTTCTGTCTGTGCCTTGTGGAGAATGTTCATCATTGTACTATAAACGAAAACTCTCATGTTTTAATTTTACTACTTTTGACATTTTTTTTTTTTTTTTTTTTTTTTTTTTTTTTTGCGCCCTGGAGACTCCAGGAGGAGTATAGGACATGTCGTCAGATGTAACACCTGAAATACAAATAAGAAACACACTATGTATCACTACTATCAAGAAAGAAATTCTTGTACGCTATAAAAAGTTTCACCGATCAAGTAATTTTTTAAATTTTTTTTAAAGGAATTTAAATCCTCACAACACTTTAAAGATTGGGGTAATTTATTTATGAATTTTCTCCCTGCATAAGTAGGTTTTTGTTCAAACAATTTTGTGGAGTGATTAGCCACATAATAATCATTCCTGTTTCTCGTGTTATGATTGTGAACATTGAAATTCTGCATAAAATTATTTTGCCTAACATACATAATCACCTCAAAAATGTAAAGACAGGGAACTGTAAGCAATTTAAGCTCCTTAAATAGTGGCCTGCATGAGGTTAGCTGGTTAGCTCCCACCATACACCTAATAGCTTTCTTTTGAATTTTAAAAACCCTATTCATATTACCCATGCTAGAATTACCCCATACTAAAATACCATACCGGATATGAGACAGAATGAGGCCATGATAAGCTGCCATTAGTAATTTTTTATCATTTAATCTGGCGATTTGTTTTAGTGCAAATACCCCAGATGATATTTTACTACAAACTTGATTGATATAGAAGTCCCAAGACAAAGATCTATCTAGAGATACGCCCAGGAACTTCACTGTTTCTACATGCTCTAAACTATTATTATGAATAAATACATCCACTTCTCTACTTTCTTTAACGTTATGTTTATTTTTGAACTGCAAGTACTGACACTTTTTCCCATTAACTGTTAATAACATTTGATTCAAGAACTGCACTACGGACTCTATGTTAACATGTGTATTTACTTCAAGAGCATCTACCAGTGAACTGTTACTGATTACTGAAGTATCATCAGCAAACAACAAAGCTCTGCCATTAGATATGACTTCTGGTAACCTATTAATGTACAATAGAAACAGAATTGGACCTAAAACTGACCCCTGTGGAACGCCTGCTTTGACTTCAAGCTTTCCAGATACAACTTTTGTAAGTTTCCCTCTAACAACCCTAGTTAACTCCACACACTGTAATCTATTAATAAGGTAAGATTGAAACCATTTCAACTCTACATCCCTAACGCCTAATGACTAGTGTTTTCAATAAAATTTCATGATCAACACAATCGAAAGCTTTACTCAGATCCAGAAACACTGCCAATGCTTTCTCCCCGGCGTCCAATATATCAACTACTTGCTCCACAAGTGAAACAATTGCAGTTTTAGTTGATCTACCTTTTTGGAAACCATGCTGATCCTCTGAGATGATTAGGTTTTCAGTCAAGAAACTGATTAACCTAATAAATACTACCTTTTCAAAAATTTTACTGATTGTGTTTAAAATACTTATGGGTCTATAATTTTCAACTAACTGGCTATCTCCATTCTTAAATATAGGCAATATTTTTGCCTCCTTCAGTTTGTTTGGAAATACACCTGCTTCAAGTGAGAAGTTAATCAAATGAAGGAGAGGAGTAATTAAAAGATGTTTACATTCTTTAACAATTATACTAGAAATCCCATCTAACCCACATGTTTTCTTACTTTTCAAACTATCAATAACTGATTCTAATTCCTCCCTTGAAACTAGGCTAAATAAGAATTGATTAACTACCTTGTTACCTTTTGGATCATAACATCCCACTGTTTCCCTAATCTGTTGTTTAAGTTTTAACGCTACTTCCTGGTAATATTTGTTAAAATAATTACAAATTTCTATACCATTCTCTATAAGTTCATTGTTTTTGTTAACAATATTAGGTATGTCAGTAAAACTTTTGTTGCTAACTACACCTCGATTCTTATTAATTATTTCCCATATTGCTGAGTTTAGATTTGGTGAATTATGAAGAACTTCAACAGTTTTTTTACATTTAGCTCTCTGGACTTCTCTGGCATAATGTTTTTTAATAGTTTTGTACCTTTGTTCATTAAAGGTAGTCCTATGTGAAAGAAAATCTGAGTATGCATCTCTAACTTCAGACCTCATTTGCAAAATTTCCCCTGTGACCCACTCATCTGTTTCACTGACAATATTTTTTACATCTTTCTTTTTAATTGGACAATTATTATTATAATGAAATTTTAATGTCTCAATAAAATTATGATATTTTTGATTAATGTCAGATGAATTGAAAACCGTCTTCCAATCCTCTTTGGCTAAACTATGTAACAAACAATTAATATTCCCTTGGTCTTCCTGCCTAAATTCTTTAATATTTTTTTGATTTGGGACATGACTACCTAAATCCTGAATCTCTAATACTTGGTAGCCGTGATCAGAGAGCTCTGAACCCCTTAACCTAACCTGACAACTCTCCATATTTGTTAAAATATTATCTATTATGGTTTGTGAGTGAGTAGTAATTCTTGTATAACCTTTAACTTTTATATCAAGATTGTTCATCTCCACAATATCCCTAAACTCTTCAGCCATTTTATTTTCAACAGCAAGATTTACATTAAAATCACCCAAAACTACCACTTTTATGTATCGTTCTGTTAAAACTTCCAGTAGTTCACTGAACGATGAACAAAACTGACCCCAATCACCATTAGGGGATCTATAGACACCCACCACAACCATCTTTCCCCTCTTTTCTAACCTAACTTCTACCCCAGCCACTTCAATAACCATTTCCCGAGAAAACCGTTCTAGATAAGGTAAATTACGAGTGACAAGTTTCTTACTTGAATTAGCTAATATACAAACCCCCCCACTTTTGTGCATTTTCCTACAATATGAAGCAATAGTAGAAAACCCTGAAAAGTTTATTAGTGACATCTCATTACATTTTAAACCGTGTTCAGTAAATACCACCATATCTGGGTTCTCAGAACTTAAAAATATATCTAACCTGTCTATTTTATTACTTAAATATTGAATATTTTGATGTAAAATAGAGAAGTGGGATGCATTATTTTCCTGATTGTTTTGGTTATCTACAACTGTGTTGACTCCAATTATGGAAGCTGGTCACATACAGTCAAAACATGGCACCTGCTTCTTCTAGACAGAGACAACAGCAAAGAAAGGAGCCAATGAAGTTAGTTCATGTCTACTGCAATTAATTGAAAAAAAGTTAAGTATCGGTGTGACAAAATTAATTTTATACGCGGATAATTGTATTGGGCAAAATAAGAATAAAAATATTGCTGCCTTGTATTTATATGCATTACAGAATTTCAGTAATATTGAATCAATTACACAGAAGTATCTTATTGCTGGCCACACTCAAAATGAAAATGATTCTATACATGCAGCAATCGAGAAAGAAAGGAGACGAATTATAAAAGGAGGTTCTATCACTCACCCTTCACAATTAGTATCCGTATTGAAATCTGCGAAAAAGACTGGCCACCCCTACAATGTAATTGAAATAAACACTGACGACATTTACGACTTCAAAAAACTAGCTCTTTCTCTTGGACATAACTACAGTCAAAACTCTAATGGTCAAAAAGTGGTTTGGAATAACATTAGGGTAATGCACTTTGAAAAAAAAGCCCATTTACTATTTTTTATAAAAATAACTACAGTGATACAAGTTACATGAGTATTGATGTCCGAACAAGAACTTCGCGAAAGATGCCTAAGTTGCAACTTGAACATGCTTACTGTGATCAACAATTAATTATAAGTGATAAGAAGAAAAAAGATTTGATGTCATTGTGCGATGAACATATTATTCCTAAAGTTCACTGGGACTATTTTAAAAGCTTACCTTCTTCAATCAACATGGAAAAAAACTGTGATAAAGAACTTACTTCTGAAAGTGATTAGGTCAATCAAAGGGATAAGAGTATTACTATTGTTTATTTGCGTTCACATTTTTATTAGTTGCCTAATTCTATCATTTTAAATAATGTGCCTAAGCTTAAAAAAATTTTCTTAAAGTGTAGTGCTACCGTTCTACAAAATGTTTTAATATAGGCAGTGCTTTTTAAAAAAATTGTCGAATTAATTTGTCGGTTTAATTAGTTTCAATTATTACTTTGTACTCAGTGATATCGTAATTTATTAATTTTACGTTAATAATTGTATGTTGAATTTTTAATAAGGTATTGTAATTTTGTGCATTTTAAAGTCACTGAATTTTTAAAGTTTTATTAGCACTGTAGTTATACTCTTGTAGAAAATAAACTTATGAATATTGTTTATTTTAAGTCTTTATCAATGTTTTACATTAGTTTATTTATTTATCAGTGTTTATTATACCTATGTATAAAAAAGTTTATGGAACATGTTTTTTGTCTTTAATATTGTTATTGAGAAAAATGTACTAGAACACAAATTGAATTTAACATTCATTTGTTACAATTATTTATAATAATAATATTTTCCCCCCCAACAAAATTTTAGATTCAGTTCTTGTAACTAATGTTCTAGTTAAATTATAAATTCGTAAATTTTAACTATAGTTAGTACATGCTGACATAGTGTAACATGTAGGAAAGGTGAACTAAATTGTCAAAGCCATACTGTTCCAATTCAAGAAATTCAAATAAAAAATTATTTTATAGCATATCAGTCACATAAATAAAGATTTTTTTCTTGTGAATTATAAATTTGTAGTGTTTTCATTAGTGCTGTAAGGTTTTCAGGTAGGTAATGACAAATGATTTTGTGCAACTGCATTTGAAAGTTATTACTAAATCTATTTTCCTTTATTTCTCAAAAGTCTTGATTTTTAAATGTCACAGTCTGGTTCTGATGTATCGATGTATTGATCACATTTTTTTTAGACACAAAGTAAAACTTTACACTGAGTTGATCTGCCTCATAATTGATAGTAATATTACTGATCATAGAATGATTGCAGCTTGTCTAAATATTAAAATAAACAGAAAAACTGTTTCAAAAGAAATAAAGGTCCAGCCTTTAAACTTTAAACTTCTTTTTAGTCTACTTAAAAAAACCAATTGGAATGACGTGTATGGAAGTGATGTTTCTACAGGTTTTCAAGTGTTTTTAAATAAACTATACTTATGTATGGAAATGTCACGAAGTAGGGCTAGTCCTAAATTGAAATCGAAGTTTAAAAAAAAATTACAGCCTTGGATGAACGACGACCTCTTATTCCAAATTGATAGGAAAAATGCGTTATATAAAAGGTGCTTAAAACATCCTGATAATATGGAATTAAAAGTAGCTTATAACGCATTACAAAATGCACTGCAAATTCAAATAAAAAGAACGAAAAATTTACATTATAGTAAATTGTTTGAAAATAATAAAAAGGATGCTAAGAAACAGTGGCAAACAATAAACCATATCATAGGGAATGAAAAGAACCAAAGCCAAACTATCTCACTAAAAACTGAAACTGGGGTAATTGTTGATAAGCCAATGTTGGTAGCCAATATTTTTAATACTTTTTTTGTACAGTAGCAAAAGGTCTTAGGGAACAAATAAACTTAGACATTTCTGTAATAGCCCAAAATAACGATACGCACAGAAGATTATTTAAAAAACCATGTACCAATGATAGTATGTTTTTTTACCCAACTACGAATTATGAGGTAACTAATATTATAAATTCACTTAATAATCGAAAAGCTCCCGGATTTGATAATGTTACTCCTGTAATGTTAAAGTATATATTGCCGGTTATTGTTGATATTTTGGTGTATCTTATTAATCAGAGCCTCAGCTCTGGCGTGTTTCCTGATGCATTGAAAAAAACAATTGTAAAACCGTTATACAAGAAATCAGATAAATATGACCCTACTAATTATCGCCCGATTGCTCTTCTGTCAGTGTTCTCCAAGATTCTCGAGAAGGTTGTCAAAGCCAGATTAATGTGTTTTCTATCTAAACAAGAATTTTTTAGCAAAACCCAGTATGGGTTTAGGGAAGGTTTGAATACTGAGAAAGCACTACTTGATTACATGATTAATGTTTATAGTGCATTAAACGGAGGTAGCTTATGTGCTGCGATATTTGTTGACATTATGAAAGCTTTTGACACTGTAGACCATTCTCTCCTTTTATCAAGGATGAACGATGCAGGAGTCCGAGGCTTACCACTGAACTGGTTTCGAACGTATTTGTCAAATAGAACTCAGCAAACCAAAGTAAACAGTACCTTGAGCGAACAGGGTTCAGTTGAATTTGGTATTCCACAAGGGTCAGTGTTGTCTGGACCACTTTTTCTTATCTATGTAAATGAATTATGCAATGGATCGTTTAAAGGTGACCTCATTGCCTTTGCAGACGATACGGCACTTTTTTATAAGGCTAACTCATTAGAACAATTGCATACCGATATGCAATCAGATTTAATGGCACTAAGATGGTGGTTCACAAGTAGCTATATGATAATGAGTCCCAAAACTAAATACAGTAAAACCTCTCTAATTCGTCACTCTCTAATTCATCACCTTCTATAATTCGTCAGCCCTCCCCAGTTCATTATAGGAAAATATTTCTGCAGAGTTTGATATTTTCCGAAAATGAAACGCAGGTTCAAGAATTTTGGAAAAAGTATACAATCAAAGATGCTATATATAGCATATCACAAGCATGGCATAACATTTCGAAAACAACACTTAAGTCTTGTTGGAACAATCTGTGGGCTGACCGAGAAGAAACTAGTAGCATCCGTTCTTACAATGAAACAAACAATGTCTTATCAGAATTAAAAGAAGTGTGCCAGAGTATACCTGTGACTAAAAATATTACCGGCGAGGAATTAGTTGAATGGATAGAGCACGATGCTAACGAACTTGGGTACGAGATTTTAAGTGACAAAGAAATTGTGGCCTACGTTCAAAACAAAGATTCACCTGTTGAGGAAGATAGCAACGAAGAATATGTTTCAAGCACTGAAAATATTGGTATGAATCGAGAAATAGAAGGAATGCTGACGAAGTGAATCGAATGGTATGAGAGACAGAAAGAAGCAGAGTTATCAAAATTAATTGTAATACGACAAATTCGCCAGTTGGCTGTGGAAAAAGAAAAGAACTCGTTGGTAGAAAAGAAAATAACCCACTTTTTCAAAACATAAATTTGGCATTTTGCATACATATTGGTGTAATTAAGTAATGTTTTCTAAATTTTAATGTGATTTTTTTGTAGTGTTAAGTGATACATAGTTAAAGATTCGTTTCATCGATTTTGCAAATGTATACTTTTTCGATTGTAATTTTATTTTCGGTAACGCCTACTGTGTTTTGCGTTCTACAAATTAGAAAATGTAAGTACAACCATATACAGAATTTCTGAAGTAGTATAAAACTAGATACGTAGACTAATACAAATTTACTGTAGTTATAGGACTTAGAATTACTTATTGTGTTTATCGTTAATGTAAGTTTCATTTATGTAATTCGACTTCTATGGAACTAATATACGTACGAGTATGTTATTTATTTTGTTAACCGTTCATATCAAATTCCATAATTCGTCACTTTCTGTATTTCGTCACTCCTTCGGTCCCGAACGAGACGAATTAGAGAGGTTCCACTGTATATGTTTTTCAATGTATCACGATCAATTCAATTTCCATTACAACTAAAGTATCACAGCCTGGCTTGTGCAGGAATTCAAACCTGTTCTTGCTCCCTATTAGAACGTGTAGAAGAAATAAAATACTTAGGACTAGTTTTGGACTCAAGAGTCACATGGAAAAATCATGTGAGCTATTTAAAACTAAAATTAATTAAATATATAAGAATATTTTATTTATTAAGAACCGTGTGTGATATGAGTTTGTTGAAATCAGTTTACTATGCACTGGTAAATTCAAAACTTGAATATGGATTGGCCTTATGGGGTGGTGCGTATTCAACAACACTGAAGCCTATAGTCGTACTGCAAAAATATTTTATTCGTATTATATCATGGAAGGCTCAGTTAGAGCAATCTGCACCCATTTTTAAACAATTGTCTGTTCTTCCCTTTAAGAACCTTTACGTTTATAAGGTCCTTAGAAACTTTTTTGACCGAAGTGAAAAGAGTTACGAGAACATTAATTTAAAGAAACAAATTTTAAGAAATAAATTAGAAGTAAGTGTACCTAAGCCAAATAGTAGCCATTTCATGAAATTTTATTCGTACTTAGGACCCAAATTTTATAATTTACTGCCTACAGAAATAAAACAATGTAAAGTGCGAACGAGATTTCTGAAGAGAGTCAAGGAATTTCTATTGGGAACTGAAGATATAGATATCTTCTTTCAAGTACTTAAATAAAATGATTTTTGGAAAAGTACTAAATAGGGTTACTTTGTATCTTTATATTATCCTTTCAAAGCCTAAACTGTTTTTAGTTCAACCTCCCATTCCAAGTTATTGAGATGTTTTAAGTTGGTCGGCCGCGGGTCTCTTTTCGCTCTGAGCGTAAATTTAAATCAACAATGATATTACCATCTCACACAGGTCATACCTCGAGATGGCAACTCTTACATAAAAAAAATAGTACAGGGTAAAACATTCTATGGTCTTCTTCTGTTGGTCCTACTACGTCTATATTGTTATTTCTTTCGCTAGATTATTCATTGTATTTGAGATCCTTTTTCATTCACGAAAACTCTATTGTTATTTTACGAAAATGGCTATCTTTTTTTTAGTCAGTCAGTATTGTACAAACTGTTGTGAAGTTTGTATTTTGAAAGTGAAGTGATTTAGTTAAAACTAGTTAGTATATATAAATTGTATTATTTTCAATGTAGGCTAAGTTTTGTAAATAAAACACAATTATTATTGTTATTAATTAGTTATTTGTTTGTAAAACGATAACGTTTCTGATTGGTTAAGTGAGTCTTAGTTAAGTTTTAAAACATTTTGTTGTAAATTTTGTATATGTTATTATTTTAAAAAGTTTATAATGTAAATAGTCAATTTAAAACAAAAAAATAAATTGTATTAAAAAAGAAAACTACTTACCACTGAATTATTTTACAAAAAAATACTTTGGAGATTTAAAAATCCCCAAGGTATATCTGGTAAATGGAATTTTCAATTACAGGATTTTATTTGTTTTATTTATTTATGTTGCTTTATTGTGTTTTTTGAACATTATTACATTGTTCTTTTTTATTAAGTAATATTCAGTGTTTGGTTCTTAACTATGAAAGTAGTAATCAGAATATTGACAATAAAATGTTAAGTTATGTAAATTGAAGACATTGATACTAAACAATGTTTTTGTATTTTTTAATTGTATAAAGTTAACTTATCGATGATTCATCAAGCTAAAAACATTAATGATTGATTAAATTTGAATTAATTGATTAATTGATATTATTTGTGTTGTGTCCAACATTAGAACTTTTTGTTATTATTATGTATTTAGTTCAAAATATAAAATTGTGTATTTGTATTTTCTTTCTATAATACTTATAACACCGGCTCTGCTGGCGGAGCGGTAACAGCATTGATAAAGCACTTACGTGACTTCTAAAATTTAAAAAGACGATGGGAGGGGAGAGCCAATCACATTATTTAATTCAAAAATCTATTAGCCAATAAAAACTGGTTCCTCGTTCCATCGAAAAAGTGTGCGGAGGCGTGCATAGGCGTGCGAAGAGCGATTACAGCGCGGCCCTGGTGTCAAAAAATTGAACGTCGAGTGCGTAGTGTGTATGTCGCAGATACCTCAAAACGGAGAATGGTAAAATTTTTGACTTTTAGTTCACAAAATCCTTTATAGATCGTGTCTGAAGCGAAATTTAATGAAAAACAAAACGGGGCTACCCCGTCTTGCAACGGTTCCCCGTTTCGTGTTGTGCTAGCTGACGAAAGTCCCCGTTTGCTACGTCCTACAAACACACACACACACACACACACACACACACACACACACACACACACACACACACACACACACACACACTCACACACTCACACACTCACACACTCACACACACTCACACACTCTCACACACTCTCACACACTCTCACACACTCTCACACTCTCACACACTCTCACACACTCTCACACACTCTCACACACTCTCACACACTCTCACACACTCACTCACGCGCACTCACGCGCACTCACGCGCACGCGCGCGCACGCGCGCGCACGCACGCACGCACGCACGCACGCACGCACGCACGCACGCACGCACGCACGCACGCACGCACGCACGCACGCACACACACACACACACACACACACACACACACACACACACACACACACACACACACACACACACACACACACACACACACACACACACACAGACCAAGTGCTAAACACATATTTATTGGGTTCAGGGGGTCTGAAAATGTGCAGATCCGGTGAAAACTTAATTTCGAAAAATCGACATGAAAATAATACTTTCCTTCCTATACATTCATACAGGTGAGAGAAAGTAAAAATTAATGTAGAGAAAAAAATAGTCCATTAAATGACAATGAAACTTTTTGAGGGTATTTTTGAGGAGTATTCTTAATATTTTCTGCCGCTTATATTATGCGATTCCTTTACTCTTCTTGTGTGTAATTTTGTTTTGAATAAACAATTTACTTCATCCAATGTCATAAAAAGAAGTCTGATGGCGTGAGGTCGGGAGACCGTGGTGGCCATTTTAAGTCGAAATTGTGTATTGATCAAAACAGGGGCCACTTTGAGCACCTTTTGTGGGTAACCAATAACTAGTTTTTAAAGTGAAGTTCATTAATTTTAAGTAAATCTACAGTATTAAATGAACAAATCAACTGTATTTTCCAAACTATGGACAAAATTAGTTAAAATTTCATGCAGTTAAGTTTTTTCACAATTAGGTTTGTTTTGTTTTTAAATAAAGTTAAAATTTAAATATCTAACATTCAACTTTTTCTTGAAGTAATTTACATGAATCTTTTTAGAATTAATTTTTCTACAAATCTAATTAAGAAAAAAAAATACACCTTAATTTACCAAGGTAACTGACTACGGACTTTAAGGGCTTCCATGAACAACAAAAACAGAACACCAAGTAGACAGAAGAAAGGAGAAAACCGTACAGTGAGCAAATGCTGAGAATATGGATTGCAAAAAGAGCTTCCAGAAACGTATAAAGTCACCTACCATAATCTAAATTTAGACCTGTACTAGAGAAAAAAAACACTCAGTTCTTTTAAAAGTGTATATTCTAATTAAATCTAAATAACAATAGGGTTTATAAATAATTAATGTAGTTTCTAAGGTAACTAAAAATTTTCATTTAAATTTTGTATCTTGATTGGTGAAGAACGTAAAATGTTATTGTAATATTTTGTAATTTTAAGAAATTTTACAATAATCTTGTTACGAGGTTGATATCATTCTCTAGCCTGGTTTTAGGGTTCAACACTGTACATGTAGAAGTAGGTTGGAGGGTTATCTATATGTATAGGGATTGCATTGGTTAAACCTAGTCCAGCAATAGATTTTCATCCGGCCATCAACCATCAACCTGCCATCCAATGCCAAGAAGATTTAGAACAAGAAGATGAACTACAAAAATTGCAATTATCAATTCAACTCTGTAACATTTCCAGGAGGACGAAATTAGACAGAAGAACTAAACGACAAGCAAAAAGAAAGAAGAGGATTAAAATATGGAGCTGGACATGGCATTGGAGAGAAAAGTGCGAGGTCATGAGAGAAGAGGGATGGAAATATGGTACTAGGGTTGACAATTCGATCCAGTGGTCTTATTCCAGGAGGGGAATGATGTTACCTTCTAGCAAGATTCTAACAAAAACAATTAGTTTTTTTTATAAATTAGATAAGAAATTGAAACAAGGAAAAATAAGCATATTTAATATATGTAACATCAATGTATTTTACAATGGTTGTCTACTTGTACATTAATAACAAATTAGTTGCTGAGATACTGAAGTAAAAATTATTATTTAATGCAGTTACATTTTTTTCGCAATTACATTTGTTTTTAAATAAAGTTGAATTTCAATATCTAGTATTCAATTTTTTCCTAAAATAAACATGAATCTTTTCAGAATTATATTTTCTACAAATATAATTATTAAAAAATATACCTTATTTTACCATTTACAAAAGAAATTTCACGTTAGACAAAAATGTGTTATATTAGCCCCAATTCTAGTACCTTACGTGAGATCTTTAAAACTGATGAAGGTACATTACTGGGACAAAATTTATTCAATTTATCAGGTGAAAGTATATGAGACCATCAGATTTGTCTATTACAGCTTTAAAAATATCTATATAGTCTCATTTCACCGAGGGTACTGAATTCTCGCAAAAAGCTTTGACCCTGTATAACTCGATAACGAAGTGTTTTCAAGCCAATGAAAATGAACATTTTTTTCTTCTTTTTAGCTATTGAATAAGCTACCGAGAGATTGGCGTGCAGTTCTGAATCACCCGATATATTTCGTACATTCTAATATTATTCTAACAGCAATAAAAGTTAGTTGAACAATCAACAGCCCCGCCGATTTTCTTAAAGTCAGAAGTAAATTACCGCTGTGCAATATTTTTAAACAGTTAGTCGAAGACAGTTTCAATGTTCTTCGACAACTCAAGGTATCACTATTTACTTTTTTAAATTCTATAAGTGACTTACAGAAAATATGTTAAATATTTATGGGAAAATAATTCTGACTTTCACGTTACCAGATTTCTGAAGATAAACTATTCCATGTAGTCATTCGTAGGTTGCATTAGTTGATGGATCACAGCCTAATAATTTTAGAACTGAAGGAGAGAGCAGTGGCGTAAGAAAAAATTTTGTTCGGGAGGTTTTTGGTTTTGACATAGTGTACTAATATACCTCTATTTCCTCAAAGTGCTTAAAATTAAGATCTTTTGTTTTCACAAAGGAAATTTCAACTTAACATACCTATCCAGTATTTTCCTTTATTGTATGGCCAATTTTAGACCACGTGAGGTCCCTTCAGACGTATCTGGCAGCTCATTTTGCAGCCCACATTCTCAGCATTCGCTCACTGTAGGGTTTTCTCCTTTCTTCTGTCCACCCGGTGTTTTTTCCCTTCATCGAATCCCTTAAAATGTGTAATTAGTTGTCTGAATTTGGTTCGCTTAATTAAGTTTCTCTGTTTATTCCAGATTTCTCAACATACTTTCTGACTTCTTTAAACCATGTATCTGACACCTTAAGTTTATGGTTTAGTGTCAGAAAAATTTGTTTTACAAACCGGTTGTTATCTATTGTACACAGGTATCCGAAAAATTGTATTCTTCTTTTTTTAATCGGTTCCATTATTTGTTCATTTTCCTTGTACAGTTCTTCTCGACCTCATAACCTGTATTGCCTGTCTTTGATCTGCGAGCCTATGTCTTGCAGAGGATCTTTCTCTCTAATTTCTCTGTATCTCTTAGACCAGCATCTGTTGCCATCATTCTCTTCAGAATTAAATTCTCTACAAGTTTTGTATAAGAATTTCTTGTGTTTATTATCCGTTTAACAAAGTTCATCTGCTTCAAACCTAAAAGAAACTTGTTTTTCGGGACTAAGTTTTGCGTATTTCATCAGATATCTTAAAAATTACTGCAGCTACAGGTCTGAAACCTGTTTTGTTCAATTTTTCTGTTCATTTTACATACTATACGGTAAAATTTATGCCTAATTTAACGCCCAACAAATATCTGTAGGGCTTCGTTTCAACGGGGTAACTGAAATTCTGACGAAATCTTTCACCCTGTATAACTCTGTAACTAATGATTTTCGGACCTATGTTAATTTGAACTTATTTTCTTCTTTTGTTGTTGCCCTGAATTCTTGGACATAACATTGTTTTGATCACTTTTTGGCCATACTTGCCAATATATTAATTTAAATTGAACTTACCAGCATTTGATAAAACAATATCAGCACAGCTTTCATTCAATGACTTCCCTTGAAGAACTATATCACTGTGTGCTTTCAAATGAGGCCATACTTTCAACCTTTCTGGATCTCCTGATGGTATAACGAACATCGACGTACCAATGTACTCATTATATAAAGAATCTGCTTTTTCAGTCTCACAAATGGTAACTGGAAGTGTTGGTGGAGTAAATACAGCAATTCTAAAACAAACAAAAGATCTGTGGTGAAACACACGACTTTCTCTTGCCAATGCAAATAATGAACAATACAACATAATATTAGTAAAAAAACATTAGAAATAAACAAAAAACTAACCTCAAAAAATAAAACGTAATTTTAATCATGTGAGTAAAAGACGCAAAATAAAAATCAACCTTAGTTTGGCTTAATAACACGGAAAAACTTTTTTGACACTAAAGTAGGCTCTGTAGAGAAGAATGCTTTAAATAAAAGTTGTAAATCTTTTAATTTCCTATAAATCTGATTATATCACTTTTGTCGCAAAATGCATACTAAGCCGTAATCTTAAAAAATACATTTTTTTTACAGATTTTCATGAAAATAAAACAACTCAAAATCGCTAATTACTGCTAAACTAAGTGTTACACAAAAAAAATGTTTAAAATAAAAGTTGTAGGTTTTGAAATTGTCTACAACTTTTATTATACATATTTTTGCGCTAAAATGCATATTAAGGTCTCAATTTAAAAAAAAAAAATTTTACAAGAAAACAGCCTCCCCAAGAATTTCAGTAGACATGGCACCTACCTTACCTTGTAGAGTATATAAAATATAGTAATTGTGGAGATTTAAAAAATAATTGTACGAGCCGTTTTCGAGAAAATATTGCAAAAAGTAAAAAATGATACGAATAAACTACTACTTTCGGTTGACCGATTTTGAAGAAAATGTTCGTGTTCGGTCCTCTAGTTGTACCTAACTTAAGTTTCAAGTTCGTAGGATGTTCCATTCTTGAGATATTTTGTTCACACACGCACACAAATTGCTAAAAACAAGTTTTTTCAGTTTAGGGGTCTGAAAACGTGTAGATCCGGGGTCGATTTCAAAAATTGACTTGAAAACAATACTTTCCTTCCTATATATTCATATAGGCAAGAGAAAGTAAAAATCTGGTGTGAAACGACTTTCTCTTGCTATTGTAGATAATAAACAATATAACTTATGTTTAATCACGAGTAGGCCTAAACGATGTAATATGAAAAACATAAACCTAATTTTAATAATGAGGGAATGACTGAAAATGAAAATCAACCTATGTTGAAACACTTCCATGGGAATTGCAGAGATCTCTTTTCAAACCCTTGTTTTCAACTCAAGGATTGTTGTTGGGCGAGTGGCGTACACTTGGCTTTTGAGGTGGCCCACAAGAAAAAAATCGCAAAATAAATCTAGTATTCTTTGGGAACAATGAATGTCACAGTTACGTGGGTACCAAAGAGCTGTTGTCACAGCACATACAGTTAATTTAATTGTTTCAGTTCCAGTACAATTTGAATTTTGTATGAGAGAAACTTCAAATCACTGTGGTATACTCAACGGACAGTTATTCGGTTTAGGTTCAATGCTGCTGCGTGTTTCCATGCAGATAGTAGTGGGCTTCTTACAATTGAGGCCCGAACTGCTTCAAAGGTTTTTGGGTTTCATTGAGTATGTTGGCCTCCAGGTAGTATCTTTCTCAGAGCTGAACCCAACTTCTCGAGATTCGTAACCCATGTATTGATGGTATGTCAAGTTGGAATGCGGGCATGATGTCCTAAATTGTAATTATGTCGGAATTCCTGTTGAGCAGCAGTCGCACTGTCACCATTCTCTTAAAATTACTTCAAACAGCAAATGCATGTTGTGAACCGACCCAATGGCAAGTAGTTCTATACTGAAGGATGCCACTCCCAGCTGTCTACTAACTCCTCAAGGCTCCCACTCTTACATTCAAAACTACCCATTTCCCTGTGCCACCCTGTATAAACTGAAATGAAACCTTAAATGAATTTCCATACTTACTTGATAGAATTATTTTTATTCATAGCAGATGAAAACTGTATAAAATCTAATCGCCCAAGACCTGCTATAAATATCGTCCAATTTGGTCTGAATACAAAAACTCTATGTTGAATTGGTGATTTTGGTAATGCTTTTAAAATTTCATCAGTTGTTAATAGATTAATTATCTGAAAAAATACAAAACAAAAAACTGAAAATTAAATACTTTATTTCAAGTAAGTAGCTATTATATTAAATGAATTTAATAACATTAAAAACCAAAAATAATTTGTTTAATATAATAATTATTATTTGAAAGTTAAAATACCAGTGTGTGGACCTTTCATACGATTTTCTCTTTACAGAGTAAAAAAACTGATGTGAACACTCACAGTACTTAATCTACCAATGTAAATAATGAAAATATAACCTAATTTTAATAAAGACTGAATTATGCTAAATGAAAATCAATCTCTTTTCAACTCTGATTTAAATGAGCAAATATGGAAGTCATCATTAATTTATTCTAAAGCATAATAGATAAAATGCTTGAAATAAAAGTTGTAGTTCTTTAATTAACTATAGCTTTCTTTGATTGTATACACTTTTATTCTAAAATGCGTATTAAAGCCAAAATCTTAAAAAGCCCTTTTTTACCGATTTTGATGAGTGAAATATTAAAAATCACTAACTCTCACTAAACTGTAGTAAAAGACCACTTGAAATAACACTTTAATTTGGGTTACTTACATTATTACCCTAAACTCCACATTGACGCTACTATCTAAGAAAAAACTACTATACGAGCACAACCCCAAACAAATTTCTTCAGACATATCACTTATGCCCCACTTTGTAGAGCACAAAAAATGTAATAAACGAGATGATATGAATCAATATCATAGGAGCTAATTTTGAGAATATTATAAAAAACGTTAAAATCACACAAGTAAACTGCTTCTCAGACCTGTTACGCACTGTCAACCAGAAACAGGGGAACCAAAATACAGAGACCAAACTGGCAACCAAAAGTTAAAAATGTGTCAGTACTGTTCAAAAGATTCAACATTATGGACGTAGAGGAAATTGTCACAGATAATATTGTGACTATTTAAAAGACAAGAACAAAAAACGAAAAAAATACTGGGTGCATCCCTTAATGCAAGAACGTTGTAAGAAAGGGATGTTTGTGTTATTTTTCCGACACACGAAAATATTACAAATTTTTTAAATGCGTTAAAATGTCTGTTAAATCATTTGATGAACAGTTTAACACATTAAGGCGACAATACCTGGTAGCGACACAATGAGATGTTGTGTCCTCGTGTGATTCAATCTTGGAAATAACGTTTCTGTGCTGAAACTCATGGTCTGGTCTCCACCAAAGTTTCTCGAATACTGAACACGCTCATTTGAAACAAGGCATTTCACTGGTTGCCGCAATCAGCTGGTCTCCTGTGCGTCGCTCATCTATTTTTGGTCGCCGTGAACCAAGTGCATATTTGAGCATAATCTTTTAAATCTTGTGGTCATTGGCAAATGATCGACAACGCGTAATGGGCCTTAGGGTTGATCACTTTTGACGAAAATGTTCATGTCAGAACCCCTCTCATGGTACTGAACTTAAATTTGAGATTTCAACTTCGTACAATTACCGTTTTTGAGTTATTTTATTCACCCACATACAGATAGATCAATCAGAAAAATTTTTTGTTTTAAGGCTCAGGGGACCTGAAATGTGTATTTCCAGTGAAAACTTAATTTGAAAATCTAGTGTGAAACACTCACACAACTTTCTCTTGCCAATGCAAATAATGAACAATATAATCTAACATTAGTATTAAACATTAGAAATTAATAAAAAACTAACCTCAATAAACATAACCTAATTTTCCATGGAATTTGTTATCGCTGAAAATGACAGAGAGATCATCAGATCAAAAAATTTGCATCAAACTCGAAAAGAGTTGTACAGAAATGATTAAAATAATGCATAAGGCCTTCAGGAACGAGTGAGTGGGCAATACACAAATAAAAGAATGGTACAAGCAGTTTAAAAATGGCAGCGCTCATCTATTGGCAGTGACCTGAATTCTGGCCGACCTTCGACCACAATAACACCGGAACATGTTGAACTTGCGATTGAAGAAGATCGTCATTACACTATACGCGAAGTAGAAAGTGATCATAGGATTTCAAAAATTTTAACCGATAATTTGGGAATGAGTCACATGTGTGTGGAATTCATTCCAAAAATGCTTACAATAGATCAATAAAACCTTTGCTTCAAATTCGCTCAGGATAAGGAAGTGGTCGCTAATGATGAAAACGTTCTTAAAAAGATAATTACTGGTGACGAATATTGGGTTTACGGTTATGATCCTAAAACAAAACAACTGAATTCACAGTGGAAGCTTCCATCCGAACCACAACCGAAAAAAGCATGTCTAAGTCAGATCAATGTCG
This sequence comes from Catonia carolina, assembly GCA_035578175.1. Taxonomy (NCBI): domain Eukaryota; kingdom Metazoa; phylum Arthropoda; class Insecta; order Hemiptera; family Achilidae; genus Catonia; species Catonia carolina. The sequence goes on along the minus strand of JAQMRL010000014.1, from coordinate 6,182,759 downwards.
ATTGTTTTTTTTTTAAATATGAAAGTGTTGTGCAAAATGAACATGCTCCAAGAGGTCAGACGATTAACAAAGAACCTTAAAGTTCTCAGAAGATTGGGTGACACAATGAGAAGAAAATGGTCACATTTTTGGGTAAGCAGCAACTGGCTTCTTCAGCACAATAATGCACCAGCATACTCATCGAACATTGTGCAACAGTTTTTGACAAAACACTAAATTAAGTAACTTCCCCACCCTCCATGCAGTCCTGACATAGCCCTCTGCGACTTTTGACTGTTTCTAAAACTGAAAATTCCACACAAAGGGCACTAGTTTGGTGACATAAGAGATGATTGAGAAAAAGCGACAAAGTGCACTTAAGGCCATTCCAAAAACTGATATCCAGAACTGTTTTCAAAAGTTGAAAGATCAATGGGACCATGTTGTACAGTCAAATGGGGATTACTTTGAAGAATGCCACAAGCCGGATGACAAAGAATAAGATCAGCACGGAGATCTGAAGATAGGTGGGATACTTTTGGGACATACCTCATATGCTCTTAAAGATCCAAAGAGAAAATCGATATAAAGTGACAATCACAACAAAGGAACACCATAGAATCCCAATCAGTCTATTAAATCGAGAAGTGATTGTATATAATCATCACAATACAAATAATGAAAATGTCATACCTGATCTGGATGAAGAACCCCAGGAGTATCAAAGCACCATCTACTTTCTTTATAAGCAGTGGCATTTGGATTTAATCCCGATTCAGGTATTGTGTGAGTTCTAATTCTTTTACTTGACTGAAATGGATCAGGCTCATCATCAAATTCATTCCCTTTACTAAACGTTCGACCGATATGACCTGAAAACAACAACAGATTTAGCTTTCAAAAATCAAATGCTCAAATATTAAAGAAAGTTATGTAAATAAGATGGAAAAGTAATTTATCTTGGACATTGCTTAACCCAACAAAACTTGTGCGGTACTGCCTTTGCCTTACATGATGACTCAAGTGCGGTGGAAAAGACCGGACTCCTGTTTTAAAGCCATAAACGGTTGTCTCACTGTAAATCTATGAAGTTTTGTTGTTTTAATTCGAAGACAATTAATATAAAAAGTTTTAACTTAAAAACATAGTAAAAAAAGAAGAATAATATAATAACAAAAATTATCAAAATATAAATGCTAACGTTTCAGCTACTCATTCATCAAGGTCTACTTTGCCATCACCACTATATCTTTGTTTGCACAAGACACACATGAAAATAATATGTGTTTTCAAATTACATACGGCACTTTGAACACTCAAAACATTTATGTAGTTTTTCCTATTTCCCTATACCGTAGTACTTACTCTCCTGGAATGTTTAGGTTACTTTTTGTTGGGTTTACTTTAGAAGATACGAGGTCTATTAGAAAAGTATCCCACCTTATTTTTTTTTTTAACCTGATGGATGTGTATCAAGCGCATTTGCATTAGCCGATTTTGAACCTTCATGCGTATGTGTAAATTTTTTCCCACCTGTTGATAGCGTCAGTTGCTGGCAAGCAGTGGTTGAGTGAGGTAGTGTGTAGTGCCCTTATTGGTTTTTTTGCAAGGAAAATGATGGAACAACTGAAGAAGCATTAGGCTATAACAACTGGAGAATGATCATGCAATCAAGCGACAACAGGTGTTAAATCGCGCGATGAAAATGGGTGTCCTAAACAGAACACCTATTTGCATGATCAAACATAGTCAGTCCGATTAGAACAACATCGTGTAACCATTTTGTAAAAACCAGTTCCATTTTCTAAGCTGAAATGACATCTAGAAACGAAGATGCGGCGTTTCTACTAGGAAATTTGTATTGTTCATCACTTCTTGCAGAAGAAGTGACGAAAAATAAAAGAAAGCAAAGTAATAAAGTCTATCAGAGCCGATCTAAACTCTGAGAGTTCCTATCTGCCTATATTTAAAACATTCCTATACGTAGTAAAACATTATGCTTGTCCAAGTATAAATTTTGACTTTGTGTAGGTACATAAAATGACGATACATCACAGGCATTTATGACATCATAATATTTATTAATCATAATGTTGCACGTCACTTGGTATTGTTTTTTTTTTTTTTTTTAATTTACGCCCCAATTGGAGCACTCAAGTCACTCATGGACATGCGTTCCTTGAGGAGTTAGCTGTGGCACCACACTGTTGTTTTCTTCGTTCCCACATCAATATCATATTCCTTGACCTGGTGGTTCTCAATCTCTTTGCTACAGCTGCATTCGGCTGTCTTCTCTCTCTGAAAGGCAGTTGGGTTATCCTCTTTTCCCTTAGGATGGTCTTCTCTTCTCGTCTCTGGATCATTTCTTCATTTATATTCAAGTTCCTCATGTCTGACATGACTTCCTGTATCCATTTGTTTTGGATCTTATTCTTCATTTGGTAGTCAAGGAGCTGTTTAATGAGTCTTGAGTCAGGCAGTCTGCTAAGGTGGCCACAGAAAGCGACTCTCCTCTTCCTCATTGTGTCCAATATCAGTATTGTTTAAAGAAAACAAAAATGCATGAAAAAATATTAAGATGCAATTATTGTAGTTATTTGCTCTATTCAACTTCTCAGCCATGCTGTCCCACACAAGATTAGCTTTTACTCGGTTTTTATAACTCTCACTTCGTTTATTCCATAAAATTGGGTTTATACGCACTAAACCAATCAAAATTTTCTCCAAATTTATCTTCTCAGAATGCTCAATAGCCCGATTAAAAACAAACTTGTTTGTTTTCAAGCAACCAGGCAAGCATTTCTCGTCGCGTTGACTGCATGAAGTCTGTAACAAATTAGGCCCTCCACTGTATAGGGTTGTTTAGTAAGCGACAACGATGTACACAACGCAATATCCAAACAAACCAAAGTGAGCGTTTACTTCTATCGTGCGAGCCTATTTAAAGTTCAAATAGGACATCTAACTACATTAAAACTGAATGTTTGATTTTTTCATTGTCTATTCCAGCGATCATCGCCATCGTTCGCTCGCACGATCATCCGCCAGTTAGGACATAGCCTTACTGCATCCACAAACAGTGACCTCAACTTCATGAACACTATAATCACTGGGGACGTGTCTTGGGTGTATGGGTACGACCCGGAAACCAAATCCCAGTCATCACAGTGGAGGCATTCCATGTCACCAAGACCAAAGAAAGCCCGCCAAGTGCGCAGCAACATCAAAGTGATTGAGACTGCTTTCTTTGACTCCTGGGATGATGTACACCACGAGCACACACCACAAGGTCAATCGCAACAGAGTACTACAGGGATGTCCTCTGTCACTTACCTGATGCTGTGCGGCACAAGAGACTGGAGTTGTGGTCAAAAGGAAATGGTGCTATCATGACAAAGCTCCAACAAATTCCTTGCACTCGATTTAGACTTTTTTGGTGAAAAACCAGACTTCTATGGTTCAACAGGCTCCTTACTCTCCTGATATAGCCCCCTGCGACTTCTGGCTGTTCCCCAAACTCAAGAGACCATTGAAAGGAACATGATTTCAGACAAGAGAGGACATTATAGCAGCAATGACAGCCAAGCTAAACTACATTCCGAAAAAGGCCTTCTCAGAATGCTTCCAACAATGGCGGCACCGCTGGGAGAAGTATCTGAGTCCCAAGGAGACTACTTTGAAGGTGATTAGGTTTCGATCCTGCAGGTATGCCAGTTTTTTCTCTCCGACTAAAGATCGGATACTTTTCTAACAGACCTCGTCCTCCGTAAGTCTTAGTCTTAAAGCCACAGGGAATGCATGATAAGGTTACACGGTGTTCCATATATTCATGGCACAATGATTTTTCATCAAGAAGACGCTATGTTTTACTTCAGAAAATCATGAAAGAGTTAATACCAGCAATGTTCAGAATTGAATAGAAAAAAAGCTGTCATTGAGCATAAATTATCTTTTCCAATACGCAAAAGTATCTCGATTATCCGGGAGCAGATTAAATGGGAATGTTTTAAATAAAATGTAAACTGACCAACAAGTTGAACTGGTTCATTAACTGCAGCTTTAGAATTTTGGATATTCCACAACTCTCTTTCAGCAGCAAGTGTCTTCTTGTCTTCTATTAATCGTTGAGTTCTTAGATACAATCTGACACCACTAGGACGTAATACAGGAAACTGTAATAGTAAAAAAATAATAATAACAAAATCGTCATATTTTAAAAGAACTGCAGTAACTCTAAAACTCTGTTGATCCACCAGACCAATTAAACCATTAATATTATTTCATATGAATTATACATAGAGTTATAAAGCCCCCTAAAAATTTAACTTCTTAAAGGTTTGTCAAGAAATATTACGTCTGAGGCATTGTACAAGAAAAAGGCCAGTGACGGAATATTAAGTTTCTGTCAAAACACAAACTTATTTTTGCTCTGAACATAATATTTTGTCAATGCATATCAGTTTTTCGTAGTTCTAATTTCATCCATTGGACTAGTACGCTTTTGTTTAGCCAATCTTTCCATATATAGCAACAGTTGTAAGGCAACTAGTTGTTATTGCAGTCGTATAACCTAACTGATGTAATCTGTTGTTTACAGCGTGCTCATATTAGTTTTACTGTTTCATCGAACATCCTAAGTAGGATTATCAACAGCCGTATAATTTAAAATTGAAATATATATTTCTAACCACCAGAATACGGTAACAGAAAACACTTACCAATGTTTATAGCGCTTTCATGTATCTTGTACACATCTTCAGTAAATTAAAATTTTTGTTAAATATTTTCCACATCAAAATTTAAAACTTCCTACTCCTACCATAGTGGATAAGAAATAGTCGATTCTTATATCTAAAACAGTCTTGCCAACTTAATCAGCTGATTGTTATATTCAACCTGTGTGTTCATTAATTTTTCCCTGTTACTATATTTAAAAAATATATTACAGTATTTCTCCAAAATTTCAAATTAATTTTTTCTGTCATTTATTTCAAATATTTTTAGATTACTTTAATACTTGACATAGAACGTTTATTTTTGATCATGTGTTCAGTTACATTGGAGAATTCTCAGTTACCTTTTTTTATAGTTTGAATAGTTCTCTACAAACCAGTTTTTGAAAGATCTGGTGGTTTTACCTGTATATATTTCATTACGTTCAGTACATTTAATTTTATATATTCCACATGAATTAAAATTTATTTTTTTATTTATCATTCAAATTAATATTAGGTTTTTTTAAAATAAATTTTATAGGAAACTGCAGTTTATATACTATTTTGTATTTATTTTTATCTTATATATTAGTGATTTAATGTATTTTATTATTTATGTAATTATATATAATGTATTAGTCATAATTTTTGTTTATTTTTTCATTATTATTTACTGGTAATAAATATGTTTAAAAAAAAAACATAACGATAGATCAAATTAAAGCTTGTTTTATTGTTGGTTATACGATATACATTAAAAATTTTGGAAATTAATAGTGTATTAAAATAACGAATTACACATAAAAAGTACTCTGTTTTTAACCACTTTTCCAGTAAACCCAACTTCAAGGTACTATTACTTTGTGCAGGCATACTTTAAAATGTATAAGGCTACAAAGTATTAAATGTTAATGTAATTCTGTAACTGAAAATAAAACAAGCTTTAATTTGATGTATCGTGATTGTTTTTACATACAACGGTTCAAACGATATTGCTGTTTAAAGACAGGTGTTTCCTTTCTTGAATCGGACTAATTAAACTGAAAAAATTATTTACTGATAATTTTCATTAAACAACAGCTCCAAAACTTTGAGAGAAATATTCCAAAAATAGACAAAACAAAATATATGTTAGTTTTGTGCAACACTAAATTGTTATTTATTTATTTAAAAATTTATTTACCTTAAGTAGATTCATAGTAGTTCCAGGCCAAGGAGCTGTAGTGGCACGCTGTAATAAATCAGCTGCCTGTACTTTGCAATAGTCAGATTTCAATAAAGCATTAAACAATGTTGACTTTCCGACATTTGTACAACCAACTAAATATACGTCACCTGACAGAAACATAACAAAATACAAAGTTTGATTTGGTATCAGACTGCTTGATCCATATCAACCCGTCTGATACGGCATGTTTTTCATCGTATTGTGAATGTTCAAATGTCAAAACACGCTTCCAAATAAAGTCATTTATCTAAGGCCATTACCGATAGAAAATTGTGAAAAATTACAGGCATTTTATAGCTTTACAGCTACGAGCGAACCACTTTCGCATGTAAAAATTTGTAGATTACTTTACATTTTTGGCAGTAACGTGCTGCAATTTAAGTTTATCATAAAATTGTACAGTACATAATTTGTAGAAGATATTTTCATGAACAAAACCATGGTTTACAATATAATTTTGAGTAACTTTAATAATTCCAGTTAGAAATTTGCAAAACATTTCCGCAATTTTGTATTTTTTTATAGAAAGATTGCAACGAAAAAATATTTTTATTCAAGTTATTTACTGAATAAAAATTATTAAAAAATTACAGGCATTTTATAAAACATGTACTGTTATTTTTATTATAAAAACACGAAAATCGGTGGCGTTTTTCACTAGCTACAGCGGGCAAAACACTTTTGCATGTAAAAATTTGTAGGTTACTTTATATTTTTGGCTGCAACAAGCTGAAATTTTACAGTACATAATTTGTAGAAGATATTTTCATGAATAAATCCATGTTTTACAATACAACTTTGAGTAACATTAGCCCTAATAATTGCAGTTTGAAATTAGCAAAATTTTTCCACAATTTTGTATTTTTTTTATAGAAAGATTGCAACCAAACAAAATTTTTATTCAAGTTATTTACTAATACGAAGAGAAGTCAACAAAAAAAAAACAGAATACTACAGTACCACAAAAAAATGTTTGAAAGAATGAACGCAGAGCAGAGAAGAGTTGTACTTACATAGAATGCAACGCACAAAGTGGGAACAGAATATGTGATATTCGAACAGTGTGGCATTGTCGAATTCCTGCCATTTCCCACCCTCTTGTTCACAATACATATGTGAATAGTATTGACACTGAACACATATACAATTACAAATACACATACAAAATTAAGTAATAGTGGTAAAAGGATAGGGTTTGTGTGTTGTGTATTTACAGGGACTAACACATATGCAGTTTGTTTACAACAGGACTCAACTAACAAAAAAATGGACTATAACTAATTAATTGTACAATACTCTTCCAAAAACAAAACTCACCTTTTTTTTCTATTTTATATAATGAATTTATATAATAATTTCACTAACCTTCTTTTTAAACTGCGTCACCTTTATTTTTATTCTTACTTACACGTGTTTCGGTGGATCCACCATCATCAGAGTAAATAAAATAATTGAAACTAAAAATATTTCATCTCACTTATTTAAAATTTATAGAAGATGATACATCTTCATCAGTCATTTGTATAAAAGAGTTTTATACAAATGACTGAAGATGTATCATCTTCTATAAATTTTAAATAAGTGAGATGAAATATTTTTAGTTTCAATTATTTTATTTACTCTGATGATGGTGGATCCACCGAAACACGTGAAAGTACGAATAAAAATAAAGGTGACGCAATTTAACCCTTTAACTGCTATTGACGTATATATACGTTCTGAGCTCGCGGCACTTACTGTGCTACTAACGTACTTTTACGTTATTGAAAATCAAACGCACGTGCTACTTCCGCATTTGTACGTTCTAATGTTAAATCATTGGGAAATCATAACACTACATAATGGACATGTTACACCATCTACTGGTTATTACGTGAAACTTTTTGACAGTGTCCTGTATTTATTAGCTACATCGCATATTGTCAGATGTGTTGCCGTGGTATTTTGGTGTCTAATTTATTCGATTGTTTTCAAGTTATATTTCAGTTATATCATTTTCTTCATTTTTTTATTACAAAAATAAATAAAATATTGCATTTTACAATGAAAATAGTAAATAAATAAATAAGTATTTTTTTGAAACAGCTGTTTCATATGAGTTTGGTGTTTCTTCTTTATGAAGTGTGTATGCGTAAGCTTTTTCGAAAACGTTTATCTTTTGCGGAATTTATTTCTGAATGAAAACTCACCTTTATACTCCCATATATTATGTAACTTATTAATTAATTCTTCAACGCCAAAACCAGTTTTAGCAGATATTAATGAACAGTATTTAATGTTAGCATTGGTCGGTAATGCTGCTTTTAGAGATTCTTTAGCACGGCGCATCCATCCTTTACGATCACCAACAATAAGATCCACTTTATTACCAATCACAAATAATGGTCTCCTTGGACCTGTAAAAATAAACATATATATACCGTACAAGCATACTTGTCTCTGTTAAGCCAACCACACACAGGATGCAACGAGTCATTTTTGTTAAAGACCGACTTTTCTTCAAGCAGTCAGACAGCTTGGAATTCATGAGGAAGGACCCAAACAAAACAGAACTGAGTGCGCTGCCATTTGTAGACATAGTAGACAGTTCTCCCACTACATGGGGTTAGTAGAGACCTTCAACACGTAACTGCCCAGATGGCATCAGTTGGTAGGTTAACTTTTGATCGTAGTGTTATGTTTCCCTTACAGTTTTAACTTTTGAAAAGTATGTGCTCGTTGGGTTCCATGTCAACTGACCAGAATCCACAAAGACAATCATTCGAAACTTTTCCAGAAGCATTTGGAACATTACAAAGAAGAAGGACTCATTTCATAAAGAATAATAACCGTTGGTGAGACATGGGTCAATCACTTTGAACCAGAGAATAAGTGACAAAGTTTGGTGTAGAAGCAAAAAAGTTTAAAACTCAGATGTCAGCAGGAAATGTTATGATAATGATATTCAGAGACATGGAAGGTCCAATTTTGGTTGACTTCAAATTAAAAGGTCAAACAATAAATGGTGACGGCTACTGCATAAATTGAAGTCAAAAATTAAGGCCAAAAGACGAGGTAAACTTTTAAAAAGCGTTCAAAATCTTGATTTTCAGCTTCTGGAACGCCAGCTATATAGTCTAGACCTGGCTCAAAGTGATATTCATCAGTTTGGTCCATTAAAAGGAGTTGAGAGCGAATCATTATCGATCTGATAAGTGGCCATTGAAGCGGTGCAAAATTTTCTAAACACCAGGCCGAAAACCTTCTTCCTGGAAGGAATTCAAATGCTCGTTAGAAGATGGACTAAGTGCATAGAAGTAAGAGAGGATTATGTTGAAAAGTAATGCTATGGTACCTAAAATGAAAGAAAAGCCTGTGTTTGGAACCATGTATCTCGTCAAGTAAGAAACATAAAAATTTCTGGTACAGCTCGTTTTAAAGCTTACTTTTTTTGTTATTTTATTCGTATAAATTACGAAACACAAGAGTGTAATAGGCTTTTTCTAGCGATTTGGAAACAAAATAAGTACCCGTTTTTTTAGCGCATTTCTCACTTAGTCCATGTTTCAAAACATGTAGCATGATCAATTTTAAGAGGAAAAAATTGTGTTTTAGAATATTGTTTTCTTTTTTTTTGGTTTAATGTCCAACTGTTCTGCAATTACTGGTAATGCAGACGGTGAAGGATGAAATGATTTTTTGTAACGTATGAAAATATGCCGTGCCTGAATGGGATTCGAACCCAAGCCCGTATGATGAGAGGCAAGTGTACATTACAAACTATGCCAATGCGGCCGACTTAGAATATGAATGTCAGCTTAGAACGCGTTTTAGAATAGTGTGCCTTCATGTTTTCTAATTAATTTCAGCAAAAAATTTAGCCTTTTAGTACAAACAGTTATGGAATTACAGCATTTTTAAAAAAAATGGTTATTTTTGTTCCCGCTGGACGTTAACAAGTTAGAACCAACCCTATATAACTTTAATTAATAAGGGAATGCAATTACACAACAAATAACTGTTGTAAATGTGAAGGTTTTTTCAGTTGCATGAGAAATATTAAAAAAACTTGAATAAAAATATGCGTTCGGCAGTGAGATGTTAAAGTTTGTGATATGCAGCAGAGGACACTATGCAGTCTGGTTTTGAACTAAGTAGATGTACCCACACGAGACTCTTTCATTTTCATGTAGTTACACAGTATCTGGCTCATGTTCGACACGAAACGGAGCATACAATGCGAATCACATCACTGCTTTCCCACAACAAGCCCACTGCCTTCTTTAAATTTATAAAATCTGTCATAAAATATACCTTTTTTTTTGAAAATCCGTTAAATTTAAAATAATTATCTATAGTGTAATTTCATTCCCTTATTAATTAACAGCGTTGGTTCTAACTCATTACGTTCATCGGGAACGAAAAAAACAATTTTTTTTTAAATCGCTATAATTCCTTTACCTTTGTACTAAAAGGCTGATTTTAGCTAAAATTAATTAGAAAACATGCAGAAAAAGTATTTTAAAATGCCATATTGTTCCTCTTAAAATTGATCGTGCTACATGTTCTGAAACATGGACTAAGTAAAAAATGCGCTAAAAAACTGTTACATATTTTGTTTCCAAATCGCTAGAAAAAGCCTAATACAATCCCGTGTTTCGTAATTTATACACATAAAAAAACAAAAAAGCAAGCTTTAAAACGAGCTGTACCAGAAATTTTTAGGTTTCTTACTTGATGAGATATGCGGTTGCAAATACAGGCTTCATCTTTCATTTTACGTACTATAGTATCATTTATGTAAGTACAATAAATACATTCGATTCTTTCGATTTCATTCTACTTACCATTGTATAAGAAAAGTCTGGTTTATATTTTACTCACCCTCATATTACACACTTACCAATAATATCAAGTATTCCTGGCCACACACTGCATGGAAAATCAGTGATATCCACCAATAAAATAACCAAAGCTTTTTCATTTCTAATTTGCGATAAAAGTCGTGGATACTGAGCCGGATCAACCGAAACTGACAAAGCAGTATTATAGTTTTTCATAAAATGACACCGTTGACAGGTAATACTACGTAACTCTGGAACATTACACGATGTAAATATTTCGCTTGGTAAATATCCGGGAATACCTGGATCCTGAAATGTAACAGAAATTAAATGATTAACACGTTGAGTGCTATGGACACATACAGGGTGCTAAGTAGTATCTCATCTGCTGTGCCGAGAGCGCCATGTGTGCGTCCTGTAGAATAGCAGTCCATGATTCATTAGATCATTGATGGAAGACCAAATTAATAGTGGCATTGTTGAAGAATTTAAAAAATTATTTAAATAATCATCAAAATTAACCCTTTCAGTACTAACATCTGGAAATCAGGACGTTGATATATTTTATGTAGTTATAACATCCGGTTTACCGGGATGCCCATAAGTTATGCATAAAGTGCCAACGTCCGGATAACCATGCATGCATTCTTGCTAAAATCCGCCGGTAGCCAAATTTGTACAAAATAGGCTATATAGACAAGGTAGTTGATAGATTTTTTAATAATAAAAAAAGGTACACTCAATTAGCCTGGTAAAGAACTGTGTATCGATGAATCAATGCTTTAGTGGCTACAATTTAAATATTTTTTTGTTCTTTTCTTCTTTTTGGTTTAACGTCCAACTGTTCTGCAATTACTGCTAATGCAGACGGTGAAGGATGAAATGATTTTTTTTTAAGGTATGAAAATATGCCGTGCCTGAATGGGATTCGAACCCAAGACCGCATGATGAGAGGCGTTACCAACTATGCCAATGCGGCTGGCCAATTTTATAGAACTAGTACATGTACAGTATAATGTTTACACTTTATAAACCATATCCGGTACCGTTCCTGCTTATCGCAGTCAAAACAATCGTATTTATAGAAGAATGTTTCACAAGATATTGTCGTAAGGTAATAATTCCTCTTTGTCGGTTTTATCAAGGATCTTTTGTTATACAACTTACAGTTTTGTCGAATGCTAGACTAATACAAAACATTTTTGATTAACAGATTTTGTTCCAAGGATGGTAGAATAACAAGTGATATCAAAAGTAGAATTGCTCAAGCTAGAAAGGCCTTTGAAATGAAAAACAGCTTACTGACTACAAACATTGATTTACAGACTAGGAAAAATTTCTTAATACACTATGTTTGGAGTGTAGCATTGTATGGGAGTGAAACATAGGTGATAAAGGGCTGTAGAAAGGAAGAGGATAGAAGCTTTTGAAATGTGGTGTAACAGGAAAATGTCAAAGATTAGGTGGGTGGACAAGATAAGTAATTTAGAGGTACTTAGGGGAGTGGATGAAAAAAAGAAGTATATGGAAGCATCTTACCAGAAGAAGGGATAGGCTAGTGGGGCATATCTGGAGACAACCAGGTATTGGTCTATTAATAATGGAGGCTAATATTGAGGGAGTTAATTGTAGGGGGAGGCAAAGGTTAGAATATAAAAAGCAAATTACAAAAGATGTAGGGTGTTACAGGTATGTAGATATGAAACGACTTGCGCAAGATAGAACAGCTTGGAGAACTGCATCAAATCAGTCGAAAGACTGATGACAAAAAAAAAAATTTATTCCAACAGAATTCGGTAGCTGGAAATTACAATAAATCAAGCATTTCTAGTCATGTAATTAAGCTGTAGGAAATATTACAGGTCAGATTTTTTTCTTATAAGGTTTATGAAGTAAACATTTTCTCCGAAAAACCACAGTTTACAAAATGTATGTAGAAACTGCACGGTAGTGAAATAAAGTGTCTCACTGTTGAGGTTGGCAGTACTGTCAAATTTTTTATTCCCTTCCTCACAGCCTATCTTTGCAAAATTCAATCGTGACTAAAGTATCATAATAAATATATTCAAGCAGCACATCAAATTAAAGCTCATGAAATTCTCTTTTAATTGAGACATGGAAAAATTCTCTAAAATTTTAAAACTGGAAATACGAACAGTTTTGTAAAACGAGGAAGGGAGAAAAACAAATGTTTTTATAAGTTTTGAGAATAAATTACTCAAAAACTGAGAGAAAATTTTTTTAAATTACAACATATAGTATGTGTTTAGATTCTTGGAAAGAATAATTCCTGAAATTTTTATAAAAATTTAATGTAGATTAGGTACTCAAAGAGACTGGTTAGTTAGGCATTAATGGACACACAAATACTTAGTTGAAAATGTTTTGATTTGTAATACCTGACAATGTAACAATGCACCACATCCACCACAAGGCACACTGCTCATAGGTATATTAATATCAGGTGTACCGTATTTATTATCACGACCTAAAATAACATCTGAATCTTCTGCTTCTTCATAACAATCATAGTCTTTCATCCACTTCTTACTGTTGGCTGCAATATACGGACTCGATCCTAAAACAAATGTGTTACAAGTTAGTTTAGGTTAGGTTCTAAAATAGTATTTGTCTTGTATAACCCAAATTGGCAAAATTATATAAATTTACAGCTTTCAAAATAAATTACACCAATCCGAAAGATTAAACCCTTATGCAACAGACTGTTCCTCGTAAAACCAAAGAATTACGAAAATCAAAACAACTGTTTTATCTAACGTCATTACTGATGAAAAATTCTGAAAAAAAATACAGCTGATTCATATAATACGTACGCGCCTTTTGAATATAATAACATGAAAATCGCTTCATAACTCTTTACGTTTAGGTGAGCGAAATTTTTGTGTACTTTAGATTTTTGCGGTAAAAATAGTAGTCAGTAAAGTAAAAAGTGAATTAAAGGTCAGTAACGTAAAAATAAAAGTTAGTACAGTGAAAACATGCCTAAAACGGGCAGGTGGAGTGTTATTTTAATTGCACTCTATCTGTTTGGTCCAGGGCTAAAAAAATAGTTCTGTTTCTTATCACATAGTCAGCCACTTATATGACTGAACTATTTAAGAACAGAAGAGGTAGAGGTGTAAAAGACACTAGTCAGAGTTATCTCCTCTGAGAGTAATGAATTTCACTATGCAGCCAGACCCTGTGGTGAATGAAGTGAAGGTGTCATTTGCAGGGTGAAAAGTGAGTGCTTTTCGGAGGGCCTGGCATGCTGATAAGCATACTCTTTCAACTCAGTGAGGAAGGCAATGGTAAACCACCTTACTCCTCGTTTTTACTTAGTAAAACCTCTAGAGGTTCAAACCAGCCTTTCGGCTGTTGACCTAAACAACAACACAGTGAAAACATAAACCAAACTGGTACGCAATTTAATGAGAACTGGAGAGAGAGAAGCGAGAAATACAGTTAGCATACGAGCATCAGAAAGGGAAGGTATGGTATTTTACCGACTTTTACGGTGACGTTACAGAGCCACTATTATATTTAGGTTATAGCTGTAAGCAACCCAATGTAGGAAATGCTCTTGTCTACAACCAGGTGTTTTGAACAATTCTGTAGGTGGGGTGAGAGGGAAGCAGTTACTTTCTCGTGCAACACTGCACATCACTGCGTGTGCATTAACACTTATTTGGTAGGGGGAGCTTGCTCTTATCCTGCCCCGGGTGTGTCGCAGGGATCCCATGTTGCTCCCTTGGCATACTTGGGCCGGTCCATCAGCAGAAGATTGAAGCGAGAAACTCGTTCCGCCGGGGTGGAATGCCTCCGACGGAGGCACTATATTTTTGGCCTGGGTTATGGTAAACCCTCTCCAGAACAGTAAAATGAACTTGTCTATTCCCACCAAGGCCAAAATCCGTTACAGAAACGTCACACCTTGAACATAAACTAAAGATCATGCATGTATGTTGTCAGCAGATATGGCACCTACTCTATCTTATAGAGCATAAAAAATGTAGTAAATGAGGCTATTTTAAAAAAAATTATAAGTGCCGTTTTTGAGAAAATTGTAAAAAAGTGAAAAATGATGAAAATAAACTACTACTTCCGGTTGACTGATTTTGATGAAAATGTTCGTGTCAGGTTTTCTAGTAATAACTAACTTAAGTTTCAAGTTGGTACGATGTTCTGTTCTTTGAGATATTTTGTTCACACACACACAGACCAAACGCTGATATATGGTTTTTGGGTTCAAGGGGTCTGAAAACGTGTAGATCCGGTGAAAACTCAGAGATCAATATGAAAACAATACTTTCCTTCCTATATATTCATATAAGCAAGAGAAAGTAAAAGTTGACACACTTCACAAGCAACACAAATTTCCCATACAGACCACATATAAAGGCATCATGGTAACAGATGCTATCAGAAAGCAGAGATCAGAACATACAAAATATTACAATAGGCCTAACGGGAAAATCACAAGAGCAGAATTTTTAAACTCTCAGGAAACCATTACGCATGGATAATCAAAGTGGTCCAATGAGGTCAAACAAGACAATTTTTTAAACAAATTATTACATAAATGTAAAGGTTAGGAAATACTTTGTGAAAATATTCAACTGGAATATACTGGAATACCTCTGTTTAAATACTAAGCTGGAGATCTAAGATTTTCTTACAACTAAAAATAAAAAATATGACCACATACATGTACAGTAGGTTTTTTAGCACCTGACGCTTGCAAGGGGAATGCTTTACAGTAGCAGGAACTTAGCAAGTGAGGGGAAATTGGCTCTCTCTTTCCAACCGGAAACGAATACAACATGTTACTAATAAATCTGAAAACAGTTTTACTTACCAAAAGTCTATAACTCTTCGATTGAATTGAATTAAAATAACACTTAACCAAACTCTCTTAATTTTAACAAACTGCACAAAATAAAGTTATATTTACTGAGTCAAATGTGTTTACTACCAACTAGCTAGCTAAAGATTTAAAGATAAACAAAATTGTAGCTACGTGACTAAGTGAATGATTATATTGAACTTAAATAAGCAATAAACTGTTGGCTTGGTTTATTTATTCTTTTAATATCAACAAAGTCGCACACTATTAACAACGAAATACAGAACCATACTCGTATCTTTGTTATTATTCATTGTTTACTTTTTCTACCAAACAATGTTCAAAGACGATTACAGAAAAATTGGAGTAGGGATCTTTTGTTTCAGAAACAGTTATTTGTTATTTATAAATTAATTACTTAATCTATGTATTAGTCAGACGTAATCGAGTAACATTTCGGAGACCTGTCAGTGGATTATTTTTGGTTTAACGTCTGACTGTTCTGCAATTACTGCTAATGCAAACGGTGAGAAGGATATTAGATGAAGAAAACTGATGAAAAAATGCCAGACCTGACCGGGAATTGAACCCGGAACCCCGGTGTAGAAGCCAGTTGCGCTAACCACTACACGATAGGCCAGCCTGTCAGTGGATGGTGCTCTCCATGCACGTCACTCATGTCATTTCATTCATTCTTTCACCCACCATCATATTCACTAGGGTTTTATTTTGTAACAGTTGCGAATTTCATCATTAAATTTAAAAAAATACTTATTCTGTTTAAAGCGAGTAATGTTTTCAGTTTTCATTTACTGGAGCTGTTACATCGAAAGCGTCAATGGCAGAAATGCCACAGCGGGCATCCCCACCTTTACAAACCAACTATTGTGAAGAATTTTATGTGGAGGGGAAAGCGTCACGTCTTACCGTTTCAATTATACAAGGTTATAATTTTTTTAATCTCTAATGTCTTTACATTGCAATCTGTTTAATTTAAGACAATAAGCCAAGACACAAAAAGATAAGGATGTTATGATGTATAAAAAAGGTACAAATATATAGAATCAGGGCCCGTCACCGACTCTAATGATTTTTTTTGAAATTGATAAGTTTTTGGGCGCTGAATCCGAATATGAAATTATTTTTCCCCGTAAATCACCATGAAATTAGTTATAAGCCTTTTTTTATCATCTGCCGATAAAACCTCACTTTTTTTGTAATTTTTAATTTTGCCGTTATATTACCCTTCATTATCGTATAAATGCTCACAACCAATTAAAAATGTCGCTATATTTACAAATTTAATTTATGAGGGTCATTCGTAAAATAAGGTTCCCGAAGCTGCTGAGACAGAATGCGATGTGCTGGGAGAAATCTGGCAATACTGTCTTACTCATCAGCTCTCCCTCTCTTTTTCTGCACCACTCCCGCCTCCCTACGTCGATCAGTGCCGACCTAGCAGCCTTCGAAGATGAAGTTTCCTATCGCTGTTACCGCCAGATGCGAAATTCGTGCTGTGATACGTTTTTTAAATGCAAAACGGATTTCACCTATTGACATTCATCATGGAACAACAGTAAACTCTGAAAGATATTGCGACACATTAAGAAAACTGAAGACGCGCGATCCAGAACCGCCGGAGAGGAAAATTGTCCAGTGGTGTGAGGCTTCTCCATGACAACGCTCGACCTCATGTCTCACATCAAACTCAAGAACTGCTGACAGATTTTGGCTGGACTGTTGTGCCCCCCCCCCCTACAGCCCGAATCTAGCCCAAAGTGATTATCACTTATTCCCAAAATTAAAAGAACACATGGGTGGCCTACGCTTCAATACCAATGATGAAGTCAAGGAAGAGGTTACTCGATTCCTCAAAGGATTGGCGGCAGAATTCTACAACGTGGGGGATAGAAAAGTTGGAGTATCGTCTGCAAAAGTGTTTGGACAGAAACGGCGATTATGTAGAAAATAGCGTAAATTTTAAGCTTTAAATTGATGTATAACACTAAGATAAAAAATATAGCTGTCTATTTTTAAAAATCATGGGAACCTTATTTTACGAATGACCCTTGTATTAATCATTAAATAATATATTTATTAATGATTTACAACATTTCAAACTAACCGTAACCTAAGTCATCACTCCTAACACATAATGGTGTAAACTGAAAATTAACCTTGATTATTTAGTAAATGGTGAGCAGTTATCGGTTGTTCTATGCAGTTATAAATGCACTTAAAAACCGATAACCTAACCATAATAAGTTTATTGGTTATCAATATGCAGTTTTAAATAAAGGTTATTGCATACTGAAAATTCTACCTAACCTTGATTAGTTAGTAAATGGTGAGTAGGTTATCAGTTATTATACACAGTTAGTGTGTAAATGTATGAATGTATGTATGTGTGTAGTAAATGAATAAATAACGATAACCTACCCATAATTAGGTTATTGGTTACTATATGCAGTTTTACAGGCTAATTTTTTTATAAAAATAAGTCCTAAAGATTATTGGTAGTTATTTGCTGTTTTAAATGAAAGGTTATCGGTTAGTGTACCATTTTAATATTTTCGTACAGCTTGTAATGACGTCACAGTATCTTAAAAGGTTAGATATTAGTCAGTTAGCAATTTTGTCAATATACAAATATTCAAATACACATCTTTGATCAATAAGTAAAATTAGTTGAAATAGGGACATTTTAACATTTTAGTATTCATTTAAAGTGTAAATGAATTCAAATAAAATGGCAAATTGAAACATAACAAGTGAGGTTATGTCCGTACATGATAGAAAAGGGCTTATAACTAATTTCATGGTGATTTGCGGGAAAAAATAATTTCATATTCGGATTCAGCGCCCAAAAAAGTATCGATTTCAAAAAAAAATTGTTAGTCGGTGACGGGCCCTGATTCTATACTATTACCATGTAAACATGTACAGACTGAGGCAGACCATTTCTGAGAAGGTATGGTTAATTGAATCCCATCCATCAAAGTACACCAGTAACCACTGTCTAGTATTTTTAATATTCAAATTCACATGAAAGTAATTATCTTTACAAAGATTTGAACCTGAAACATTAGTCTCCATACATCAGCGGACTTGCAACGACTCTACCATTTTAGACCAACCTGGTGGGTTGATAATAAAATAACACAAGAAAAGTGGTAATTATATAGAACCTGGACAAATCACAAATTTAAAATTTCCAAAATAGGGCTTATAATTAATTTCAAAATGGTTTGAGCACAAAATAATTTCAGATTCTGATTCAGCAAACATGAAGTACAAATAAAAAATAAAAAGTGTGAAAATCGGTGATTTGTCCAGGTTCTAAAGCTATCAAGTAAACTAGAATATTTTTAGGTATTCTGAAGTTGGTTAATAATAAGAATTAACAATAATAACTTACTATCTTTCACTAAATTTTTAATTTCATCATTTTCATCAAATTCTTCAGTATAACCTTCTTCATTAATTTTTAAATCTTTTAATTTTCCTTCATTAGTTTCTGAAACGTTAACTTTTGATACTTCATAAGGCAAAACAATTGGTTCTTTCAATTCATCACTCTTCAACTCTGTGTTTTCTATTTCATTACTGAATTCCGATTTATTTTCATCTTCCAAAATATACTTTAAAGAAACTGGAGTTAAATCTATTTTATCTAAATTCTTTACCTTTTTAACGTCTGATATAAACTGTTTCTTTTTTTGTAAAACAAAATTTTCATACTTATAAAATGAGTGATAAATTACTTTTTCTTTAAATGTTTCTTTGAATTCGTTCCATAACACTTTATCTTCATACTCCTCAATTAATTCGGAAGAACTTTTAAACGAATAATTTCTAACAAAATTGTATGAACACGATCGACATAATGATAATGGTTCAATCTTTTGTGATTTAAGATGTTTAAAATATTTACATATCACTAAAAACCGTACCATATTGATAATTATCAACTAATATTGCAAGTAAAATAATTTGTACACCATTTACAAAGTACATTCACATGAATTTAGGTTAGAACTCGCACATCACACAACTACGTCAATTCATCTTCGCATACACATAATCTAAAAATCAAAAATAAACTACGAAACGACCCAAACGTTATTCGTTTTTAAATTTAATACTAAAACTGATTTATATGAAACAATTTTTAACTATTATCAAATGCCCACCGGTAAGAGCAAAACAAAACACATGGTGCAACAGATCATAGAGTAAGAAAATAAAGATAGAGAGCGCACTCCCAATATGCAAAGAGTATAAAACCTTTGACGCTGTAACAATTTTATAGTTTTACTCATAGGAGGCGCTAGTCGCGCATGCGAGGGAGATTTGAATTCGCTTATTACCCTACGGAATTTTTACTTTGTTTTATAATGGAAATTTTTGTTAATTAATTATTTTTTAGTTTATTTAAAGTCGCATCGACAGCTTGGTTATTAGCGACCACGGTAGGTTATGAAACAGTGTGTTGTTACTAGTTAAAATTAGTGGAATGAATTTTATGCAGACAGTGAAGGATGAAATGAATTTTTGTAACATATGAAAATATATAGTGGGATTCAAACCCAAAACTTTTGTTTCTTAAAGAAGTATTTTTCTTCACAGAGGGTTAGGGAATGTAATTTCTTCTGTTTTCCGAGAGACAAAAACCTTGTAAGTATTGATAAGTAAATTTTTATGTGTAAGCCAAAATACATCTTGTTTGTATGTTATAGCCATAGTAGCTCATGCCCTTTATTCTGGTTTTCTTTCTTTTTAACTGACCTGATGTGAAACAATTATTATTATACCAAACAAACTTAAGCACCAGAAAATGTGTAGAATTTTTTAAAAATTGGCAATTCATAGATTTAATATTTACTGCATCCGTTAACCTAAAAACAAAAAAGATTTATTTTTGCCCACGCGTATTTACTTATCATATTAATACAGATTTTAGTCTATCAGAAAACAGAAGAAATGATGTTCCCTACCCCTCTTCGAATATTAACAATAATTCTTAACATGACAATATTTCATTTTGTATAAAATTTTTTTAAATTCTCCAACAAATTGTGGTTTCATTCACCATTACAAAGTAAATATACTTGCTCTGTATAATGCCTAGGATTCAATTCTTAGACTGACAGTCATGCCAATTCATACTTTATGAATGGCATCAAAAACTACAGGCAGATGCCAAACTGCTGCCTCAGTAGCCTGGTTTTTTGTAAATACTAGATAAAATTTTAAAACTTTCTATTTCATATTTATTTAGTTAAGTCCCGTTCATGTCCACTTTAATATCACAAAATGTCTATATCACGTCCATGTATCCCAAATATATTGGATGTTGAGATATCCATATAATGGATATCCCAAAATGGTGTGGTGCTATTAGGATTTGCTCATAAAAAAAAATTATTCGATCAATTAATTCAGTTTTATCGACAGAAACAGGTGAATCAATGACATCGATGACATCAATGTATCACATCCTACAAACAAAAAAGCAATTTTAGATAGTTTTTATGATTAAAGCTTTAATTCTTTTTATGCTTTAACCCTTTCAATCCCAATTTTTTTTACTTTACACAAACTACACAAATATGTGTACATTGTTTCATACACTTTACTGACATTTAAGTGAAATAAAATCACTTTTAGACCTTCAGCCTTTTTTTGATGGTGTGACAAAAAAGTGTGACACATATGTCACATTGGGCTTGATGGCATCAAAGTTCCCAACAATATGAATAAGTAAAAATCATGTGCAGGCTTCCTAAACAAAATTCTCTTGCTTAGATTTGTAGCAAAGCATTATTTAAGACTTAAAAAAGATTACAATTCAAAAATATTGGTAAAATGGACAAAATTAGTATTTACAGCCTAAAAAATGTACTTGTATGTACATTCAACATACTCGAAGAAATGCTACTTTATTTTAGTAAATGAACACGAATATTTAAGACCAAAACTAACTTTAAAAAGAAACTAATGGTCGCGTCCGTGGCGTAGTGGTCAGCATCTTACACTGCAAAGCGGAGGTCTTAGGTTCGATTCCTGGCTAGGGTACAGAAAATTATTACACTTCACATCCAGCGCTCTTTAATCAAAAGTAGTCGCTAACAATTAAAGTTTTTACGTCTGTTATTTCACTCCAATGTGACTTCTATGCCTCACTGGGTAAGAAAGAGTTAATTACTGAAATCTTTACTTACTGTTACTGATATTTATTTTGTACATTGTACTTATAGTAAATAGTAAATATTATAACCATTAAATATAGTAAATATTTAATAAATAGTAAATATTTTAACCATTGGAGATGTAATAGATTGGTACTTACATGCTGAAATGCACAATACTGAATAATTACATCTAATAAATAAAAATAGTTTTGGCCTACAACAAAAGTTACTCATTTTGTCCGACAAAATTGTAATCGTAAAATCTCATTACTGAGATACTACAGATAATAACCAACAACAAAAAATTCCATTTAAAGCATTGTTCCAAAATAAATTATTTCTTCGTTCTGTTACCACTAAAAACTGTAAAGGACCTATTGGTAGTAAATTCACTTGTAATTAAAATTTAATGTATTGTATTAAAATAAAATACCCACTTAATAAATTGTGGTAGTAATTATTTTTAATACTTAGAAACCCTTTACTAAGGGAGGAATTCAATCGAGCACTTAACTACAAAATATTGCTTACTGATTTCAGCTGACAGTAATTTAACACTTACTTCAATGAAAAAATATAGAGATAGGCAAGTGATAATGCACACAGAATTGAATACAACTGTTGTCAAATTTCAAAGATTATATTTCAGCAACACAACGTTCCTGAAATATAATACAAATATGAAATAATAAAACAAGAAAAATAATTCAGTTTTTCTGACAATACAGAGTGTTTCGGTTAGTGTTACCGACGCTTTCTGAGCTCACTGTACAAGTAAAAATAATGAATAAAGTTCATATAAACATAGGTTCGGAAATGCGTAGTTAACGAGTTATGGCTCGCGAAAGATTTCACCAAGAATTTGGAATGCTGGGTGAAATGAAGATTTTCTGAAATTCTAGGAAGGTAATGAAGTTGTTTTTCATAGTTTTTAAGCTAGTGAATCAAATAAAAAGGTCCCAGAACTGTATCTCTCTAAGTTTCTAAGATATTCTACGATAAACTCAAAAAATAAGTTGCAAAACCCAATTTTTTACGTTTGACGTACAATAACTTTGTTAAATAAGTAATAAACACACAAAATTTTTAAACAAAACTTGTAGCAGTTATGAGAAAATTGGTGTAAATAAAGTCATTAAGAAACAAATAATAGTAATTGAAATCAAATTTTATTACTAACACTTACTGTATGAAAACGAAGAAATTTCGAAAAACAAATCCAAAATTTTAAAATTTCAGTAAAATGAAAATAAAAATAGTGTATTGGTTCATTTAAGTATTTTAGATATCTCGTATCTTAGAAATTAAGAGAGATACAGTTCTGGGACCTGTTTAATTTGCTTCAGCAGCTCAAAAACGATAAGAAACAAGTTCATTCGTTCCTTACGTTACCTTCCTAGAATTCCAAAAAAAATCTCCATTTCACTCAGAGTTCCAAATTCTTGGGGAAATCTTTTGCTAGCCATAACTCTTTCACTACACATTTTTGGACCTATGTTTGTATGAACTTTTCCAATATTTTTACTAATACAATGAGCTCAGAAAGCACCGGGCACTAACCGAAACACCCTGTACATATATATTATTCATAAATATTAAAGTTTTGTGTTATTTTGCCAGAGAATATTAACTTTTCACACGCAAAAACATTACTTTTATTTATCAAACAGAATAAAATTGTAATCCTTTTTTTATACAATTTGTTCCCAAGAAAATTAATTTACAAAATCCCGCTGTAATATGCTGCATATGAGGAAAAGTATTTTATACATTTTCAATAAAGAATCAGGTTAAAATTTTTAAAACAAACTTCTAAACATAGAAGAGTTTCTACAAAACAGCTCTGTACATAGGAAGCCAAATACTCTGAAACTGAAGGAAATGGTTTTCATCAAATAAATTGCACTCCATAGGTACCTTACTTGGTAATAATCTGATGGTGCACAATCAAATTTTGAAGTTAAAGTTTTAATAAATTATCATTTTATTTGAAAGTATCTTTCTCATCGTTTCTGTAATCACATACAGTTAATTCATACATTGATGTGTTTAATAGCATTAATTGAGATGTAACTTTTTTTGTGCTAACATAGATGCAAATATTGCAAACGCAAGGGGTTGAAAACTCACAAGAAATAGAATTTGTAAACTATATAAGATGAAGTACATAAAAATTTATTCATTAAAAATGTTGCTAATAATTTTCGTATGGTATTGACAGATCTTCGACAGTCAATTCAGAAATTCTTTTGTCGCTGGTTGATATAGTATAAATATTTTCAAAAGTTGGCATCATTAGAAGATTCAAAATTGTAATCCAAATCGCAGTATCTATAAATTTACTTCATCTTGATTCTTCAGATATGAAATTATTAATATATATTTTTTTTAATTTCTTTCGATTGTTCTATTCCTTTAATCTATTTAAAGTAATTTTGTTCCATAAATTGAAAATGTTATTTTTAAATCATCTAGTTTGATTGTGAAAAAGAAGTCGCTATTGTATATGTGAAAATTAGATATACATCTTCTAAAGATAAAAATCGTTTTCTCAAATCACTCCATTTGACTATTGTATATTTTATTATTGCCAATATCATTAAACACACACCTAACATAATTATAAGTTTTGATTGCATTGCAACTTTATTCATTTTGACATCAAAACCCACTTTTTTCAAATTTACTTTTACTTCTCTCGTTAACTCGTTTGATTGTTTGTTGTCTATCATCTACAAAAAAAAAATAATAATAAAAATTCCTTTCATTAGACGACGTCTCTCATGGCTTGTAGAATAGCAGTCTATGTTCCAGGACGTCGTTGATCGATGATCTAATTAAATTAACCAATTGTTGTAAATTCAAGGAGTAATTTAAAAGTAATCATAAATAAGAATCAAAATTGAACAATTTTTAATTTGAAATTTAAATATTCTAAACAGTAATTAAAAATATCAGGATGAATTATAAAGAGAAAATAAAACATCCAAAAATTTTATTCCAGAAACCAAATATATAAAATTAAAGCAAGAAAACAAAAGATAGTACAATTTTAATTAAATAATTTGAAATAATAAGAAAATAAGTAAAGGAAAATATTAAAGTATCAAGAATCTAATTAATTATTGAACCAAACAAAATAAATTTGATTATTTTAAAATATGAAGAAAAGATTTAAATAAAATTTATTCAAGACTATAAAACCAATTGCAACAATGACTCGATGCCCTATTTGAGTCAATGGATGAACAAGAAGCAAGAGCAAGACTCCGAGGATAATTCAAGTAGTAACTATAAAAAATAATTAATTTAAGCTCATATCTAGTATAAATATTAATATTCGAAATAGATATTGCAATAAATAAATATTCATTAATAATTCATTAAAATACTTAGTTTTATAACATAGTGTCATCACTAAATAAGTTCAAACATTTAATCATTTTGTAATACATTATTTTGTCAATTTTTTAAATTTCATTTCCGTTATTAAATTTATCTTCAATTTCAAATTTTGCATTTCATTTATTTCATTTAATTTAATTACATATTATTACAGGCTGGTGCAACTTACAGTTTTGGGCCACTTCTTGTCAAAACCGGAGCTTCAAACCCAGTTAAGGCCCTTAGGGAATCCAGGCTTTTAAAGTGTAAAGAGGAATCGAATGAAACTATTTTTGCTGTGGAGACTGGCTCTGAAAATATGTAGTGCTTACAGAACTGTATCTACAGAGGCAGCCCTGATAATTTCGGGGATGCTTTAATGGAATCTAGTGGCGTGCGGGAGGGAATAGCAGCAAGCTGGCCATAACTCTGCACTGACGCAGTCGCTAACAGTGCATGGTTGCTTTGGGGAATATTTGACGATAATTATTATTTTATTTTTTATTTTTTTTGTTTAACGTCCGACTGTTCTGCAATAATATTTGACGAGGTTCAAACTTATTGAAGTGCCGAAATGTTGACTGTGCGACAGTGAAGAGGAGGAGTCCATTGTGCATATTTTTGAAAGATGTCCCTATTTTGGCCTTGACAGAATGGAGACATCTGAGAAGATAGGCATTGAACATTGGATCCCAGGGAGAATAGGGGCAGCGATGCTGCGGATGAGGGATGAGGAAGTTGGTCGCTCAGTTTGCGGAGAGGGTGGTCGGGAGACTGCGGAGGTAGGAGATATCTGGAGATCAGTGGGATTGCCCCCTCCCATAGCAAATCAATCCTGTCCCGATCTCAGAAAGTAGGCACACTAATTTCCTGAGCTGGTGATGAAAGGGGGTGTAAGGTACGTGATGCATCATACATAGCCTCTCCGTATTAATGCCAACCTCACCTGCTCGCTGGTGCACCCTGCTTTTACTGACGAGGAAATGGCGACCGAGTGTTTGCCGGGATAAGCAAGCAAACTCTGTGGGTTTTGTGCCAACAGAGCAGGGCACTCTTTTGTCCTGGAGTTGGGAAACTGGCTCCTTAAGGCGGAGGAACCGCATTGCGGTCAACGGCATAAGGATGGTGGAAGAGTTTTGGACAAACCACCACATTAAAGATCCCTTAGGGATAAGTCCTAGTAATCAAAAATGGCTATGCTTGCAGCGAAATTGGTATCCGGAGTAAGTCCCTCAGTCGGTTCTCCGGGAGGGACAGTTACAAGCGCAGAAATTAAAAGATTACGACAACGTAAGAGTTTAAGAATTGGAACATGGAATGTAACAACTTTAAGCCAGGCAGGTAAAATACATAACGCGATTCAAGAAATGACACGTATGAAAATTGATATACTGGGCATATGTGAAATGAGGTGGCCGGGAACAGGATCCATCAACATTCAGGAACATCAGGTTTATTACTCAGGCACGGTTAATGATAGGCATGAAATGGGAGTCGGAGTTATATTGACAAAGAAAATGGCTCAATGTGTGACTAACTTTATACCGGTTTCGGATCGAGTTATGCTACTGCAGATGAGAGCTAGACCAGTGAACATTAACAGCGTTCAAGTATATGCTCCCACAGCAGACAGGAAGGATGAAGAAGTTTTTGATCTTTACCACAGCATAAATGAAGTTATGAGGAAGCTCAGAAAAGAGGATGTTACCATCGTTATGGGAGATTTTAATGCAAAATTAGGAGCTGGAAAAACATCGGATTGTGTGGGTCCTTTCGGTTTGGGAGAATGAAATCCTCGCGGTGATGAACTGGAAACATTTGCCGATACTCATCAGTTGGTAGTCATGAATACTTGGTTTAGACAACCACCTCGAAAGCTCTACACCTGGAAATCACCCATGGATAAACCTGGTGAAATTATAAGAAATCAAATTGATTACATCATGGTGAATAAGAGATACAGGAATAGTTGCACTAGTGTCAAAACTTACCCAGGAGCAGATATACAGTCAAGCCACGTCCCATTAATAGGTACTTTCAGGGTTAAAATGAAAAGAATGTCACCTAAAAAACAGCAGACTTATGAAATGAGAAAACTTAAAGACGAAAATATCAGACTAGAAATAGGATCAGCCCTAAAGGACAAAATGGTCAACAGTATGCAAACGGGTAACATAGAGTCGGCACTGGCTAATTTTCAAAAAGCGACAACCGAGATTAAAGAGGAATATCTGAAGCCTGATCAAAGAATGAGAAAATCGTGGATGACAAATGAGATCTTGGAACTGATGGAACAGCGAAGAAGGCAGAGGGGCAACATTACGCAGTATAAAGTGTTGCATAATACCATCAGAAGGAAAATCAGGGAAGCAAAAGAGAAGGAAAGACAGGAACAATGCATGGAAGTTGAGCATTATCAGAGCCGATATGACGATTTCAATGTGCACCGAAAAGTCAGGGAAATAACTGGGAAACTTGGTAAAAAGAGATGGGGAAAACTGATGGATGAAGACGGTAACTTAGTGGTCAGTAAAGATGAGCAGATGTATGGAGAAAATATCTAGAAAAGCTGTTCTATGATGCTAGAGAGAGGCAAGAACCCATCATAACAAATAATGAAGGACCACATTTATCTTAAAGGAGGAAATTGAACTGGCAATTAGGCAGATGAAGGAGGGGAAAATAGCTGGATTAGACCAAATACAAGCTGAATTTTTCAAAATGCTTGATGTAGAACAACTGCAATGGCTCACAGCAATATTCATTTCCATCTATGAATCGGGTCAAATTCCCTCCGAATGGTTGAAGTCGGAATTCGTAGCCTTACCAAAGAAACCAGGGGCAAAAGTATGTGGAGATTATCGTACCATAAGTTTAATGAGTCACATGTTGAAGCTCTTCCTCAAAGTTATTCACAGAAGAATATACCGTTTGTGCGAAAGAGAAATAGCCCCGAATCAGTTTGGATTTCGCAATGCAGTCGGAACACGAGACGCGCTATTTAGTGTTCAGGTCCTGTTTCAAAATTGCAGGGATGTCAGTTGTGATGTGTTTGCATGTTTAATTGATTACCAGAAGGCCTTTGACCGTGTCAAACATGGGAAAATGATTGAAATATTGAAACAGACAGGAATCGATGGGAGAGATCTCAAAATAATATCACATCTGTATTGGAATCAAACGGCCATATTGAGGGTTGATGGCGAACATACAGATGAAGTGGAAATCCTGCGAGGGGTTAAACAGGGGTGCATATTATCACCAATATTATTCAACCTGTACTTCGAACACATTTTTCGAGAGGCTCTACAAAACTTAGAGGAGGGCATTTTAGTTAATGGACTCAGGCTTAACAACCTGCGGTATGCGGATGATACAATTGTTTTTGCGGATTCAATAGAAGGACTGCAGACGCTCATGAACAGAATCCAAGAAACAAGCAGCATATATGGACTTGACATAAACACCTCCAAAACTAAATTCATGGTAGTTAGCAAAAAACAAATTAGGGGTGCTAACCTGTATATAAATCAAGAAAGAATTGTAAGAGTCTCTAAGTACGAATACCTCGGAACAGTCATTAATGAGGCATGGGATAACTCACAGAAGATCAAGAGTCGCATTGGTAGGGCTAGGAACATCTTTAGCTCTATGGGTGCGGCTTTCAAAAGTCATGATCTTACTTTGGGGACCAAACTGAGACTTCTGAGGTGCTATGTTTTTTCTGTCTTGCTGTATGGAGTGGAGTCCTGGACTCTAACAAAAGAAACGACCAACCGACTAGAAGCCTTCGAACTCTGGCTCTACAGAAGGATTCTGAAAATACCATGGACCCATAAAGTGACCAACGTTGAAGTTCTGCAAAGAATGAAGAAAACCACAGAACTTGTTAATATTGTGAAAGCAAGGAAGCTGCAATGTTTGGGTCATATCATGAGGAATTCGGAACGTTATGAACTGTTACAACGCATCCTGCAGGGAAAGATAGATAGCAAGAGGAAGCCCGGTAGGAGAAGAATATCCTGGCTTGGGAACTTGCGAACCTGGTTTGGTAGGAGCTCCATGCAATTGTTCCGGTTGGCAGCGGATAAAGTCAAAATAGCCATGATGGTCGCCCACATCCGTAGCGGATAGGCACTCAAAGAAGAAGAGGTGATGAAAGAGATGAGTGAAAGTGAGAGAGTGAGTGTTGGTCGGTGACAGCGAGAGGAGAATTAGGCTACGGTTTCCTTCTACGCCCCGCTGACGGTATGTACATTTTTTAACCCGACATTTCCCTTGTAGTATTATATAAACAGTTCCGAGGGAGGTGGAGGGTTGTTTGCTGATATCAGATCAAGTGGCCAGGTGGTAGATTTTTTGGTAGGCGGTCTCCTGTTGCGGTCTCCTTGGGGCTGGACGAGGACGCCTCAATTGAGTCCAACACACTTTTCCATCGTGAGGGAGTGAACATGAGTTTTTCTTGCCGCCTCGGATAAAGAAAAAAAATTCACGTCAAAGACAAAAATGTACCTATTAATTAGTTCCAATTCTAGTGTTTTAAGTAAGATATCTTAAAAATTGATGAAGGTACATTACTGGAACCAATTTTATTCAATTTATCAGGAAAAAACCTAAGAAACCATCAGATATGTCTCTTTATTATAGCCTTAAAAATGTCTATTTGGTCTCATTTCACCGAGGGTACTGAATTCATAAAAATTTTAGGAAATGAGGTGATTTTAAAAAAAGCCGTTTTTGAGAAAATCGCATAGCAGTGAAAAATGACAGGAATAAACTACTTTTTTTGACAGTGAAACTAGTACTACTTTTGGTTGACCGATTTCGATGAAAATGTTCGAGTCGAGTCCAGTAGTGGTATTTAACTTAAGTTTCAAGTTTCAAGTTCGTACGATGTTTCGTTCTTGAGACATTCTTTTCAAACACATACACGCGCGCGCGCGCACACACACACACACACCAATCGCTAAAAACATGTTTTTTGGGTTCAGGAGGTCTTAAAACGTGTAGATCCGGTGAAAACTCGATTTCGAAAAATCGACATGAAAACAATACTTCCCTTCCTGTATAAATAGGCAAGAGAAAGTAAAAATTAATTCAAATTTGTAAGGATACCTTTCTATAGGTTAAAGTTTTCCAAGAGATACTTAAGGAAGAGTTACGGAACTAAATGTACAAAACTAAAATGCCATTACTGAAAAGTAGAATGTAAATGCAGGTATTTCTCCCGTACAATTTTGTCTAAATTTTTGATTCAGTATATTTTTGTATTGAAACAAACACCAAACCAATTTCAGAATAGTGTATTTTCTAAATATTTAAAATACTTAAAAATCAATATACTGTGTGTCAGTATTCGGGGTTTTTTTTCAATGTTAGTTTGGCCGCGTTCCCGCCTCCTTGATTTCTTTCGGTGTTCGTCGTCGTTGGACGACTGTTTATGTTCGTTGCCATAGCAAACAATTTTTTTTTATTCTGTCCATTATTGCATGCAACGTCGTTTATTCAAGTTTTTACAAGCATTGTGGTGGTTCTGCGGTGATTTGCGGTTTTGGATTTAGTAAGTATTTCATTATTCATTCATTTTACATAATTCTCCGTGCAAAGGATATATGAAATTTTCAGTTCATTCATTGAAATTTAAACATTCAAAATTTAACTATTTTCATCAACCTATCGCTTGTTTACATTTTGTTCACAAAATATTCGTAGTCTCATATATTTCTTCCTGCTATGTCAACAAACCATTTCAACTCTTTTAAGTCATAATTCAGTGTAGTTTATTTTCAAGTGTTTTTTTACTTTCTCTTGCCCATATGAATATATAGGAAGGAAAGTAGGCCTATTGTTTTCATATTGATTTTTCTAAATCGAGTTTTCACCGGATCTACACGTTTTCAGACCCCTTCAACCCAAAAAAAATGTTTTCAGCGATTAGTGCGTGCGCGCGCGCGCGTGTGTGTGTGTGTGAACAGAATATCTCAAGAACGAAATATTGCACGAACTTGAAACTTAAGTTAGATACCACTACCGAACCCGACACGAACATTTTCATAAAAATCGGTTCACCGGAAGTAGTAGTTTATTCGTGTCATTTTTCACTTTTTTGCGATTTTCTCAAAAACTGGTCCTACAATTTTTTTAAAAATCGCAACGTTTTCTAAATTTTTTATGCTTTACAAGATAGGGTAGGCGTCATGTCTGCTGAAACTCTTGAAGAGGCTGTTTTCACGTAAAAAAAGTGTTTTTTAAGATTGCTGCTTTAATATGCATTTTACCGCGAAAATTTATTTAATAAAAGTTACAATTTGAAATCCTACAATTTTTATTTCAACATTTTTTTTTATAACGCTTAGTTTAGCGGTAATTAGCGATTTTCTGTTTTTTTTCTCATGAAAACGTATAAAAAAGTAGATTTTTTACGATTTCAGCCTTAGTATGCATTTTACGACAAAAGTGTTTAATCAAATTTATAGGAAATTAAAAGATCCACAATTTTTATTTCAAGCATTTTTCTCTACAGAGCCTAGTTTAGCGTGAAAGAGTGATTTTCGGTATTTTTAAGCCAAACTGAGGTTGATTTTCATTTTGCGTCTTTCACTCATGATTAGTGCTAACGGTGAGGACTAAACGGGCAAACTATCGTTTTATTCAGCGTAAAAAACTTAGCCCAGATATGTAAATAACATGAAATATTGATGGGCCACTGTTATGGTAGAATTTTTTAAATTTTGAAAAATAGACTGGGTAATGCGGGGATAGGCGCTACTATCCATGTTTCCTGAATCTGACTGCATTGTCAATTCAGATAGACAGTTCGACAGGATGTCACGTACACAAACTGGGAATATGGATAGTAGCGCCCACCCCCCCGAATTTCCCAATCTATTATTCAAAATTTTTTAAATTCTACCATAACATTGGCCCATCAATATTTTATGTTATTAGCATATCTGTGCTAAGTTTTTTACGCTGAATAAAACTATATGTTTGCCCGTGCCGAACGATCGAGCGGTTACCGACATAGCAAGGGTTCAGAATATTGTTAATAAATCAAAATTTAAATTACGTACGAATTTGAAATTTCGTACACGCAGTAATAATATAATTGTCAATGTTGTGTTAAAATTTCAAACTTTTCGGTCAAATATATCGAGCTACACGCCTCCAAACGCATTATATATGTTACGGTAGCTAAAACTGGGTCTTTTCGTTTTCCAACCTCGATATGGCAGGCAATTTATAAACAACATTAAAAATATAGGATTAATATGAGTCAACGCAGAATAAAATAAGCTAAATTTTGATGTAAAGTTTGTTAAAATCGGTTCCATAGTTTTGGAAATGCAAGGGTTCAAACTCGGGTGTCTATGATTATGAAAGCGATAGTTGGCAAGTAAATCCTGAGAGCAAATTCTGTTGGTTTGGAAACAGTAAAACAGTAATGTGGCAGTCCTATCACCAAATTAGCTCACCGCGGCCTGGGGACTTCAATACTAGTCGCATTAGGAAATAAATTTAATTAATAAATGAGCGAGAATCTAATCTTGAAGGATACCGGTTGGCATTGATGTGTGCTGAAACATGACTGATGCAACAGTACGGTAAAGAAACGTACGGTCAGAAAAAATTGAAAAAAGGGTCCGGAGAAAAATAATAAAAACATCAGCTGTCTTATAAAATAAGTAACATTCAAATTGTCTGACAACCATGTCAATCAATTTTATATACAATTATAGTACATTATATTCAAAGGTTGGCAATATTGTGTGGGAGAAATAAAAATATATTCATTGGCTACATTATTTTCAATCCGAAGACCAAACAATAGACCGAGAATAGAATTGGTTGAGAACCGTATAATCGAACGGATACCTTTCAATAACATACTTTTTTATAGCACCAGAATTTATTAAGATTTATTCGTTAGGTATATTTCATAAAATTTAAAGTACAGGTACTCACTGTTACTGCACTAGACGGTAGCGGTCAAGCGCAGCTGCTGTGAGACATAAGATGATGTAGCTGGTCCCCAACAACTTGGCCGGTGAGTAGTGACGGTAGGATTTTAGCATTGTTTTTACAAACATAGCGGTTTAGGTATGTTTGCACGGGAAATCGATTTTAATTTTAATAATTCCTCGTTTACGGCCTGAAGTTTTTCTCTAAGTAACTTGTTTTTTTTTCTCTTTTAATTCGACGTTTTCACGTTTTAAGAGATCAGTTTCCTCTGACTGAGCAACATTTAAATTTGGCGGTTCTTCATTAAACGAGGCCTACCTTTCTCTACGGCTATCCCTTCATTTTGTGAACTGCCTGTGTTGTAATTAGATGATGCTTTTAAAATATCATAAACTTCCTTACAAGCATATCGTTTCTCTGCTCGATTTTTATGTTCACTATAAGCCGGGTTTACCGGACGTAGATCCGCAATACAAATCGGCAAATTTAAATACATAATTTTTCCACACCTTTGCTAATTCTGATATACACAGCCTGAAGTTAACACCATTTACAATACGTTTCTCATTTTCTAACGCAAGAATAAGTCTCTTGAGAACCTGTTTTCTATAATACATTTTTAGAGTTTTAATGACGCCTTGGTCGATAGGTTGTAGTTTAGACGTGGTATTTGGAGGAAAGAAAGAAGATTCACCATTTCTAATTTTGTTGAGACAGAAGACGGATGTGCAGGGCAATTGTCCACAAAAAGAACAACTTTTCTGTTTTGCTTACGCATGTTTTTATCTCGTAACGTTTTTACCCATTTGAAAAATGCTTCGTCCACGTTTTCATATTTGCATATTTTTGATCGAACACAACGTTCTGTATTGACAGGTTGCTCTCTCTCAATGTTTCGGATTTACTAGTGTGTGATGGGAGAGCTATATGGAGTTCTATTTATAATTATATTCACTAAAATTAAGTTCGATATACAATTATACAATTATAGAATTTGTTTTCGATATGCAGAAACATTTTTTTAATTAAAATTTCACGGGACTCAGGAAATCCTTCGATATATAGAGAGAATTTCGATGTATAGAAGTTCGATAAATAGAGGTCCGACTCCGACTCTATTGTGTCAGTAAATAAATAATTTAAAACATGTGGTAATTACCATGCATCATATTCCTGTTTCATAATCTCATTATGAGAGGGTAGATATTGTTAAGTAAAATTATTATCTAAATCTTTTCGTATTATAGTAGGTGTTCCAAAAGGGTCTGTTTTAGGACTTGTGCTGTACACTTTTATACATGAGATTATATGTAACTGTGTTATCATTGCATGTTATATAATAAATATTACTCATCTTGAAAATGTTAGTGTTGATTTTTACATTGCGTCATTAACTCATGATTAAAATTAGGTTATGTTTTTAATATTACATTGTTTACTCATGATTAAACATAAGTTATATTGTTCATTATTTAGATTGGCATGAGAAAGTCGTGTGTTTCACATCGGATTTCTTTCCTTCTTCTTGTCATGTCTATCCGTTTCAGATGTTGGGGATCATCATGGCAACTTTGACTTTATTGGTCGCCATCCGGAAAGATTCCGTAGAGCTCTTACCGAACCAAGTCCTCAAATTGGCGAGCCAGGAAATTATTTTTCTACCAGGATTTTTCTTTCCTTCTATATTCCCCTGCAACAGATAAACAGATTGCAAAGTACACACATTAGGGACGAAATTAGCTCTGTCAGTTATCAGCTGATTGCTATTCCCGGGTTTCTTAATTATCTCAGTAGTTAATGTGATAAATTCCCTTTTGGAACAAGTTCGGTTAATGGAAAACTCGTTTAAGAGAGAGAGGCCACTAATACAAGCGACAAAATTGTGCCAGATTACTAAAACAATTTCGGATTATCAAGAGTAAGCTGGGTTGAGAAAATAAAAGATTAGTAATTTGATATAGATGTTTATATAGACTATAAAATCACGTTCAAAGTATCAAATTGTTTTCTGAACGATAAATTTCAGGATTTAAAGCAGGTTATGTATTATACTGATGTATTATAGATCATCGATAAAATAGAATTTTCAAAGAACTAAATTTTTTGTAAAATAAGGTAGGGGATTTAAAAAAAAACAATCTGATAAAAATACAGTGATTAAAGAAATAGTTGTAAACTTCTTTATCAGATTTTTGTGGAAAATATTATAAAAACTCAATCGTACGGTTTATCATCGTGATTTTGACCGCATCGTATGTCAAGAAGGGGAAGCACGTGCCTTTTCCATCCCTTGTCTCGTCTCTTCTCCCTTCTTTAGAAAAAAAACAACACGAGCCGTTCGGTAGTCTATGATGTCATCTGTTAAAACACACCTGCTTATACTTTTGGCTCTATTATTGTGTGTACACTTTTAGTATTTTTTTTAAAACATCTTTAACTTATTTATTTTTAATTTCCAATTTTTCAGCAGCTTTAGGCCCCGTTTATGCACGCAATAACTGTCTCCGCGACAGGAGACGCTTCTGTCTCCGCGATTCCTTAATGAAATATGTTAAATAGGACTGTTATGCAAGAAACGGTGTTACATACTTCTATCGCGACGGTTTCTTAAGGGGAGACTGAATTTTGTATCCCGCCAATGTTAAATTTGCTATTTTTAGGTAAAATTTTCATAGGATTGGTAAAAAAAGGTAGGGAAATGAAACTTTACACACTGTAGGTGTCGTGTTTCTTAAACAGTACTTTGGTACAGAAATACAATTTACGGTATTTATTATTTATTGTTTTTATTACAGTTATTTTTAGAAAAATTACATTTAAAATACTGAGTATTTTTTGACGTTTCGGATAACCCGGGTTTCGGTTAACCCGGACGTGCAGTTGGATCGCACGTTCCTCTGCACAAACGAACTACCCAACCTTTGCACCAGTCGCATGGGATTACTGCGTGCCGTAATCGCATGCGACGGTCACTCAAACGAAACCGCACCTTTAGGGGTTATAACATAGTGAGCAGGTCGCGGTGAAGATCGCGGTCGCGGTGGATATTTCATCGATGTGAAATAAAAACATTGTTGGTAACCGAATAGCACATGTCAAAGATGCTAGCTGCACTGTCATCCTTGCCGCCTACAATCGACACTAGGTCGCGATGTCGAAGCGAAACAAAAGTTTTGTTTTTACCATCTACTTCCGGTTGACTGATTTTGATTGAAATGTTCGTGTCAGATCCTCTAGTAGGTACTAATCTAGATTTCAAGTTTCAACTTCATACGATTTTCCGTTTTTGAGATATTTTATTCACACACGTACACAGACCAATCGCTAAAAACAAGATTTTTGGGTTCAGGGGGTCTGAAACGTGTATATACGGTGAAAACTAAATTTTGAAAATTGACATGAAAACAATATTTTCCTTCCTATAGTGTCAAATTATTCACATTCAATCTGTTTGTTGCAGGGCTAAAAAAATAAATAGTTATAAATAGTAAAATAATAAGTAGTATTAAATAAATGGTTCTGTTTCTTATCACATGGTCAGCCAATTAAATTACTGAATAATTTAAGAACAGAAAAGGTAAGGTGTAAATGCCACTTATCAGAGTTATCTCCTCTGAAAGTAATGAATTACATTATACAGCCAGACCCTGTGATGGATGAAGTGAAGATGTCACTTGAAGGGTGGAAAATATGTGCTTTTCAGAGGGCCCGGCTTGCTGAAAAGCTTACTTTTCCATTCGGTGAAGAAGGGATGGTAAACTGCCTCACTCGTAGTTTAACTTAATGAAACCTCTAAAGGTTCAAACCAGCCTTTCGGCTGATGATCTTAACACATATTCATATAGGCAAGAGAGAGTAAAAAAATCTGGTGTGAAACACTCACACGACTTTCTCTTGTCAATGAAAATAATTAACAATATAACCTAACATTAGAAATAAACAAAAACTAACCTCAAAAAACGTAACCATATTTTAATCATGAGTGAAAGACGCAAAATGAAAGTCAATCTCAGTTTGGCTTTAATATACGGAAAATCACTCTTTCACGCTAAACTAGGCTCTGTAGAGAAAAATGCTCTTAATAAAAGTTGTAGATCGTTCGATTCCCTATAAATCTGATTATACAATTTTGTCGTAAAATGCATACTTAGGCAGAAATCTTAAAACATCAATTCTTTTACATGTTTTCGTGAGAAAAAGTAGAAATCGCTAATTTTACCGCTAAACTAAGCGTTATACAAAATAATCTTTGAATTAAAAGTTGTAGCATTTTACATTTTCTACAACTTTCATTATACATATTACGCTAAAATTTATATTATAGTTGCAGTCTTTATAAAGCAATTTATTTACGAGAAAACAACCTCTCCAATATTTCAGCAGACATGGCACCTACCGTATTTTATAGAGCGTAAAAATTTAGTAAATGAGGTGATTTTAAAAAAAACTCGTAAGAGCCGTTTTTGAGAAAATCGCAAAAAAGTGAAAACATGACACGAATAAACTACTACTTCCGGTGGACCAATTTTGATGAAAATTTTCGTGTCGGGTCCTCTAGTAGTATCTAACTTAAGTTTCAAGTTTCAAGTTCGTGCGATGTTCCGTTCTTGAGATATTTTGTTCACACACACACACGCGCTCGCTCGCACACACACACACACACACACACACACACACACACACACACACACACACACACACACACACACACACAGACCAATCGCTAAAATCATGTTTTTTTGGGTTCAGGGGGTCTGAAAACGTGTATATCCGATAAAAACTCAATTTCGAAAAATCGACATGAAAACAATACTTTCCTTCCTAAAAATTCATATAGGCGAAAGAAAGTAAAAATACTGTAATCATAATACTTTGATATGCTTACCAGTACCTACATATTCGAGAAGTTGGGCATGTAAGACAAAAATAACAAACGAGTAGACTTACTGTTTTTACTGCGCACGAATCGGTGTGCGTGTGTGTGTGTGTCAAAGAGAAACGGAGAATATTAAAATATATACATATATAGTGTATACACAGAAAGTAATAATAATAGTTGTTAGAAAAACAGCTGCCGATTTTGCGTTATAAATATCAAAATCACCCTTCGCTCGTCGCCTTTCGCCCCTTACACTCGACAAAATGTCCAGAAGAACATTACTAACCAATAACCTCAAATCTGAACGAATTCAACCTAATGCTTTAGCTGGCATGAACGTATGCCAACCAGTTCACTGTACGTATAAGAGCACTAACCCCTGCTTCTTTCTATTGCTTCAAAACCAAGTTTTTTTTTGCTGGGTTTTGTCATCCTAAAACTGACCCTAAAATAACCCAAGTGTTCTTTTTTCGTTCTTTTATCCTCTCCTTCTCTCGTGTCCACTCAGTCTGTTTCAGAGAGAGTAAAACTACTAAACACTGGGTGTCACAAAATAAATTTTTTTGTTAGTATTCTTCAAATCTTCTATATTACCAAAAAATTTGGTGTGAAATACTCACACGACTTTCTCTTATCAATAAAAATAATGAAAAACATAACATTTTTTTAATTTCTCTTGTCTATATAAATATATAGGAAGGAAAGTATTGTTTTATGTCGATTTTTCCAAATCGAGTTTTCACCGGATCTACACGTTTTCAGACCCCCTGAACCCAAAAAACATGTTTTTGGCAATTGGTCTGTGTGTGTGTGTGTGTGTGTGTGTGTGTGTGTGTGTGTGTGTGAACAGAATATCTCAGGAACTTCATCGTACGAACTTTTGTTTTTGATTTTTGACCGCGGCCTTAAATGCTGTTTAGGGCAGATCCGGTGAAAACTCGATTTCGAAAAATCGACATGAAAACAATACTTTCCTTCCTATATATTCATAAGTTATAGGCAAGAGAAAGTAAAAATCGATGCAAAGTTATTTTATCCATATGAAATTTAATTTTCGTAATTTCGAATATTTAAAAAAGTTTAAGAAAGTGTTCTATAGCTTTTGGGTCAGGCTATAAAAATTTATAATAGAGCACACACACCTTGGCTATACTGTACTTTAAAATTGATTCACTTCTGATTCAGCTATCAGTATTGTCGTTATAATACTACCGAATATTTATACGGTAATAAATCTTACATTTTCTGTTGACATTTTCTTTTATTTTCTTTTTTTTTTGGAAATGCATAAAGAAATCGAAGCTCCAATTTTTCTATTGAATTTCTGGTAATTTGTGTAAAGTCCATCCGTTTCTAGATTTTGCAATAAATAAATAAGGGGTCAAATATAAAACATAATAAGTTTCTTTATGTAATCCTAAAGGACAAACCGTTATTCCTTCGTGTAGTTGGCAGACCCGTTTTTTTTCTGTTAATCGTTTTTCGACAGCTGCTTTCAGTTTTCTGCTTTATACTGTTATTTTAATGTACTCCCACGACAAAAAGGCTCAATTAAATTAATATTTTACTATTTATGTTTTAGTTTAACCCTTTATAGGGCAGTAGGCTACTACGGGGAAAATATATATATGTTGTAAAATGTTAAATGTTGTTTTATAGGGACTTGAATAATGTATTTCTAGTGCCAGAACAGTAAGATATTTCTCGTAAGTTTTTTATTTTTTATTTGAACATAAATGAAAAAATCTGGTGTGAAACACTCACACAACTTTCTCTTGCCAATGCAAATAATTAACAATAAACCTAACATTATTAATAAAATATTAGAAATAAACAAAAAACTAACCTCAAAAACATAACCTTATTTTAATCATGAGTGAATGATGCAAAATGAAAATCAACCTCAGTTTGGCTTAGAAATACGGAAAATCACTCTTTCTCTCTAAACTAGGCTCTGTAGAGAAAAATGCTTTAAATAAAAGTTGTAGATCTTTTAATTTTCTATAAATTAAATTATATACACTTTTGTCGTGAAATGCATACTAAGACCGAAATGTTAAAAAAAATCGATTTTTCTCACGTTTTCGTGAGAAAAAAAACAGAAAATCGCAAATTACCGCTAAACTAAGCGTTATACAAAAAAATGTTTGAAATAAAAGTTGTAGAATTTTACATTCTCTACAACTTTTATTATATAACGTTTTGCGCTAAAATGCATATTAAAGCTGCAATCTTAAAAAGAAAATGTTTTTACGTAAAAACAGCCTCAAGCAGAATTTCAGCAAACATGGCGCCTACCCTATATTGTAGAGCATAAAAAATGTAGTAAACCAGTTGATTTTTAAAAAAATCGTAGGACTAGTTTTTGAGAAAATCGCAAAAAAGTGAAAAATTATACGAATAAACTACTACTTCCGGTTGACCGATTTTGATGAAAATGTTCGTGTCGGATCCGGTAGTGATATGTAACTTAACTTTCAAGTTTCAAGTTCGTACGATGTTCCGTTCTTGAGATATTCTGTTCACATACACACACACACACACACACACACACACACACACACACACGCAGACACACACACAGACACACACACACACAGACCAACCGCTAAAAACATGTTTTTTGGGTTCAGGGGGTCTGAAAACGTATAGATCCGGTGAAAACTCGATTTCGAAAAATCGACATGAAAACAATACTTTCCTTCCTATATATTCATATAGGCAAGAGAAAGTAAAAATGTGGCGAATAACTTAACTTAATATTAGCATGAATGCTTGCTTTCCCCTAAAAAACTGGAATTTTCTAAACACTACAAAAGTAACAACAAAACAACATGGTAGCGTACGCTGGTATAAATCCTTACCACATTCGAACAACTCACAAAGCAAATGGTCGCTGCGCACTAATTTCAAAATGTAGATAGCCTACTTACCAGAGTACATCTATAAAACCATAAAATGCCAATATGGTTCAACTGCATAGCTTATTCTTTAAAAAAATCGACCTTATTGCCAGTGGTAAGTATACCTACCACAGACCTATAAAGGGTTAAATAAAAAATCTGGTGTGAAACACTCACACAACTTTCTCTTGCCAATGCAAATGATTAATAATAAACCTAACATTATTAATAAAATATTAGAAATAAACAAAAACTAACCTCAAAAACATAACCTTATTTTAATCACGAGTGAATGACACAAAATGACAATCGAACTCAGTTTGGCTTAAAAATACGGAAAATCACGCTTTCACGCTAAACTAGACTCTGTAGAGAAAAATGCTCTAAACAAAAGTTGTAGATCTTTTAATTTTCTATAACTTTTATTATATACACTTTTGACGTAAAATGCATACTAAGACCGAAATGTTAAAAAAATCGATTTTTCTCACGTTTTCGTGAGAAAAAAAACAGAAAATCGCAAATTACCGCTAAACTAAGCGTTATACAAAAAAATGTTTGAAACAGAAGTTGTAGGTTTTTAAATTCTCTACAACTTTTATTATATAAGTTTTTGCGCTAAAATTTATATTAAAGCCGTAATCTTAAAAAAACAACGTTTTTACGTGAAAACAGCCTCACCGAGAATTTCAGCAAACATGGCGCCTACCCTATCTTGTAGAGAATAAAAAATTGAGTAAAATAGGCGATTTTAAAAAAAATCGTAGGACCAGTTTTTGAGAAAATCGCAAAAAACTGAAAAATTATACGAATAAACTACTACTTCCGGTTGACCGATTTTGATGAAAATGTTCGTGTCGCGTCCGGTAGTGGTATGTAACTTAAGTTTCAAGTTTCAAGTTCGTACGATGTTCCGTTCTTGAGATATTCTGTTCACACACAGACACACACACACACACACACACACACACACACACACACACACACACACACACACACACACACACACAGACACACACACAGACCAATCGCTAAAAACATGTTTTTTGGGTTCAGGGGGTCTGAAAACGTATAGATCCGGTGAAAACTCGATTTCGAAAAATCGACATGAAAACAATACTTTCCTTCCTATATATTCATATGTAGGAACGTTTTTGAGAAAATCTCTAAAAAAGGGAAAAATGACACGAATAAACAACTATTTTCGGTTGACCAATTTTGATGAAAATGTTCGTGTCGGGTCCTCTAGTAATATCTAACTTAAGTTTCAAGTTTCAATTTCGTAGGCTCTACCTACTTCATGCAGTTAATTATTTTCACAATTACTTTTGTATTGTTTTTAAGTAAAGTTAATTTTCAACATCTAGTATTCAATTTTTTCTAAAATAATTTACATGAATCTTTTCAGAATTAAATTTTCTACAAATCTATTTAATAAACTATACACCTTAATTTACCATTTATCAAAGTAATTTCACATTAAATACAAAAGTGTGTTATTTTTTAGCCCTAATTCTAGTATTTTACGTAAGATATCTTTAAAAAGGTATTTTTAAATGATATCTTTAACAAAGGATGGTAAGGGCTGTAGAAAGGAAGAGGATAGAAGCTTTTGAAATGTGGTGGTGTTACAGGAAAATGTTAAAGATAAGGTGGGTGGACAAAATAAGTAATTTAGAGGTTCTTAGGCAAGTGGATGAAAAAGAAGTATATAGAAGCATCTTACCAGAAGAAGGGTTATAGACTAGTGGGGCATAGACAGCCAGGTATTGGTCTAATA
Organism: Catonia carolina; assembly: GCA_035578175.1. Classification (NCBI taxonomy): domain Eukaryota; kingdom Metazoa; phylum Arthropoda; class Insecta; order Hemiptera; family Achilidae; genus Catonia; species Catonia carolina. The sequence continues at coordinate 6,140,066 of JAQMRL010000014.1, read as the reverse complement.
ATAATGGAGGGTAATATTGAGAAAGTGTATTGTAGGGGGAAGCAAAGGTTAGAATATATAAAGCAATTTCAAAAGATGTAGGGTGTTACAGGTATGTAGATATGAAACGACTTACAAGATAGAACAGCTTGGAGAACTGCATCAAACTAGTCGAGAGACTGATGACGAAAATATCTTTAAAACTGATGAAGGTACATTACTGGGACCAATTTTGTTCAATTTTATTTATCAGATAAAAATACATAAGAAACCATCAGATTTGTCTCTTTATCGTCTATATATGGTCTTATTTCACCGAGGGTACTGAATGCTCGGCAAAATCTTTGAATCTGTATAACTCGCTAACGAAGCGTTTTCGGACATGTTTACGGACAATATTAATTTGGTTTGTGACACTACACAATTAAGGGTTCATTTGTCCAAAACTTTTGATTGTTGTAATACAATATAATTTTTGTGACAATTTATTTATTTATTTAACCAAAACCTTGAGACAAATTTTCTTATATTTACTGCATGGTAATTTGGAGGAAAATAATATTTGATTTATGATTAAAAAAATTAGCCGAACTAAACAATAAATTTAATTAAATTATACAATTTCAACTAAGCTTTTCGCAAAATTATGTAAATAATGTTACGTTTGAATGCTGTAATTATTCGGTGAATGGCAATTTGCATGTGTTTCGGCGCTTGCGTAAAACTGATTGACGCAAGCCAATGGTAATCGCATGAGCTTCAACACATGCGTAAAGCTGAATGATTGAAGTCAAATCGTGAAAAGCAATCAACCAATTTATTAAAGTACATAGCTGTGTCCACAGTCGTGTGATGTCGCATGCGATGTAGCATGTCATTTTACCTGTCCGCACTCGTTTGAAGAGCTTTATCTCAAAAAAACATAGCGAATATTTTTGAACACTACCCTAAATTAAAGCCTGTTTTTTCTTGCATTAATTGGTTTGACTATTATTTTATTTTTATTTTATTTATGATTATTTTATTTTATTTTATTTAAGATTATTTTATTTTGAAACTAGTCGGAGACGCAGCAATTTACGCATATCAGAGTTTTTTCTGTATGAACATTTAAAAATAGAAGTCTGATGTTCCATTTTAAAATGCCGGCCATTTTTTTAAGAAAGTGTATTTGGGCTTCACGTAAAGATAGGGAAATAATTTTCGGACTGAACCATGCATTTTTACAGCAGTATTGTGATTGAAGCATCACATGTATCGTATTTTGCATTTGTAATTAGAAATATATATATGTCGTGTTAATAGAAAATTTGATTAGCCTCTAAACTTCTTGAGAGGAAACTGACCTCTATAGCGGTATCCGCTCTGAGTATAGTCGTTTAGAAAAACAAACTGTTGTGCTTTTCCTGCTGCAACTTATTCCGCCGCTCATTTTTAATTATGTAACGATGATTTTATTTTAAAAAAATAAACGCTTTGCTTGACATAATACTGTTGTGAAAATGCATGGTTCAGTCCAAAAATCATTTCCCTACCTTTAAAAAAGCAAAGTGAAACCAAAAAATAAAACACTTTTTTAAAAAAACTGGCCGGCATATTACAACGGAACATGAGATTTAACTTTTAAAATATTCATATTATAGAAAAACTCTGATCTTCGACGTACTTAAACGCCGATTTTTATGAAAAGCCTGGACGGAGAAACTAACGTTTAAAAACTACATTAACGGAAAACCGGCTGAAAACTGAGTACTTTTTTGTGTAAATTGCTGGAGTTATCTTCGAATTATTTCTAAATAAAACAATCTAAATCAAACCATTCAATGCAGAAAAGAACAGGCTTTAATTTAGTGCATTGTTCAAAAATATTTCTTATGGTTTTTTTGAGATAGATTTCTTGAAACGAGTGCGGGAAGGTGCTATGCCTTTAAGCGCATGCGTCGTCGAATCGAAAGTCGAATAAAAAAGCGCACGAGTGTGGACATACCTAATCTCTTTTGCAATCGCGCGTTTTACGCTTGAATGTGAAAATTGCTGGAATTATCTCCGATTAATTTCTAAATAAAACAATCTAAATCAAACCAATCAGTACAGGATAAAACAGGCTTTCACATAGTGTATTGTTCAAAAATATTCGTTATGTTTTTGTTTTGAGATAAAGCTCTTCAAACGAGTGCGAGAAGGTGGTATGCCTCTAAGCGCGTGCGGTGTAGCATCACGGTACATCACAAGTTGAATCGCCAGTTGAAAATGAATCGCCAGTTAGCTCACGAGTGTGGACATACGTAATAGAGTTTATCTGTCCTATCACCCACATCAGCAGGCAGCACGTGCTATTAATTAATTTATATATATTTTTTATATACTTTACCATATGGTGTTGGTTAATACATTGTTTTGGTAGGCGGAGATTTAATAAATAATAACTATTAAAGTAAATTAGACGTAAAATTACGGTAAATTATAGAGCGGTAGTTAATAATAATAGGTCATCTTTTTAAGGCTGTACAAATTGACCACTACATCTGTTAGATTACTTCGTTACTATAGATGAAACCCTAGGTCCAAATATTATACCTAACCTAACCTTTTTTATACCTGATAAAAAGCTTGTAATATGACACCTTTTGATTTTTCTTTTATGATTAATAACTTTATTCAAGTAATATTAACTGCTCCTGCAGTATTTTTTTTTGTTTTTATGACTACAATGGATCACTTTAGTCAAATTTAGAAACCTTCTTTTTTCATATTCTTTTGCTTGATGTTTTACCAGTAAGCCTTCATTCGGGCTGATCTTGCTTGCCCAACTTCCTCTGCAACGACCGGTTTCTTCCTGCTTGGGTTTGTTCTTCCATTTGATTTTGTTTCAAATCTACTTTCCTTATTTCTTAAAATTTTTAGTATTTCTGTTTTGTTTTTTAAATCATCGAAAGTTAATCTGAGTTCGATCATGTCTTCTTTGACATTTCGAATCCATGCTCCTGATGTTACCATTGGAAAGAATTTTCTAATCATCATGTTTAAAATTCGTCTTTAGGTGTTCTGATAAGATGTCCAAGAAAAAAATATCCTTTTCTTCCTAATTGTATCTGTTAAGGGTTCGTTTTCTTTACAGACTTGTTCGTTTTTTAGAAATTCTTCATTGCCCATCAACTTTGTTTTTCTTTTTTATGCAGGTTCTTAGGAACACGTGATCTAATACTACATTGTCTAAAACAATCTTCGAAAGAGTGGGATATTTCCCTCTCAATGACATAACATTTGATTTAGCTACCGAAACTCGTAAATTATACTTTTTACACTTATCATTTAAAACATAAACTGCTCTTTGAAGCTCATCTTCACTCTCCTGTATGATCCACATGTCATCCGCAAATAGCAATGCATTGAGGTAATCGCCAGTACTTATTTTACACCAGGACTAACCACATTTTTCCACTTTTTAAAAACATAGTCAATATATACGTATTCAAAAGAAAATGCATTCGTTTATAGATTCATTTAGAGATTATCGTGAGGGATATTGTGACAATGATCTATTCTCCAAAATATTAAGAAAACATTCAAAAAAAAGTTGTGGAGGCAGAAAACATGATGAAGTAGTTTTATAAAAGCGTGCTTGCCACGAGCCCTCCCTTAGATATTTTTTCTGTATTTTATAAACCCCACCTAAAAATTATTCCTTTTTTTCTTTACATTAATTCCCCCTCTCTATTCCGACCTTATATATTTATTTCCCTTTTTCATTTTTTCTACCCTCATTTTTATAAACCAGTATCTTTTATAATAAACCCTCTTTTTCTTTTTTCCCTGATTCGTCAATATTTTCACTTTTTTTGTTGTATATACAGAAAGCATAGTGATCGTTAAATATTTTATGGAATAGTCAAAAAGAGGGGTAGGAGGGGGCTTGTGTATCGTTATTCAATATTATGTGGAACTTATAAAATTTATTAGTTGTAATAACTGAAAAAATAAATGGGTCTTTTCTCTTAGTCCCCCGCCAGCATGTTTTTTTACGTTCTCTTGCCTATATAATTATGTAGGAAGGAAAGTATTGTTTTCATGTCGATATTTCGAAATCGAGTTTTCACCGAATCTACACGATTTCAGACCCCCTGAACCCAAAAAAACATGTTTATAGCGATTGGACTGTGTGTGTGTGTGTGTGTGTGTGTGTGTGTGTGTGTGTGTGTGTGTTCGAACAGAATATCTCAAGAATGGAACATCGTACAAACTTGAAACTTAAAACGTAAGTTAGATACCACTAGAGGACCCGACCCGAACAGAAAAGGTAGGCGCCATGTCTGCTGAAATTCTTGGTGAGGCTGTTTTCTCGAAAAAAATTGTTTTTTTTAAGATTGCGACTAACTTGCATTTTAGCGCAAAAATGTGTATAATAAAAGTTAAATCCTACAACTTTTATTTCAAACATTTTTTTTGCATAACGCTTAGTTTATCGGTACTTAGAGATTTTCTGTTTTTTTCTCACAAAATCGTGACAAAAATCGCATTTTGCCGTTAACCGCATGCTGCCGTTTTTGATAAAATCGCAAATAAGTGAAATGTGACACGAATAAACTACTACTTCCGGTTAACCGATTTTGATGAAAATGTTCATGTTGGATTCTCTAGTGGTATCTAACTTAAGTTTCAAGATCGTACGATGTTTCGTTCTTGTGATATTCTGTTCACACACACACACAGACACACAGACCAATCGCTAAATAACATGTTTTATGGGTTCAGGAGGTCTGAAAACGTGTAGATCCGGTGAAAACTCGATTTCGAAAAATCGATATGAAAACAATGGTTTCCATCCTATATATTCATATCGGCAGGAGAAGGTAAAAAAAAATATATTTTTTTAAGAAATTCAGCTGTCTAGATACAGTTGAAATAAATCTTTTGTCAGAAAAGATTTAAATAGTTACTTGAATACAAAGGAATACTGTATCCAATATTTTAATCTGTAGTTGTGGTTATTTATTTTCCCATACAGAGAAAAAGTATTGTTATGAAAAGTAGTTCGAATTATTCTAGAAATAGAATAATAAACACCCCCGCATATATTTTGTTGTATTTACTGTATTTTCATCCACCCTTCTTTAATACTGAAGAGAAAAAGTAGGGGACGAATAGCAATACCTTTAGGTACACCCCAACAAACCTTATTTTAGTAACAAATGTCACTGCCACAGTAATTTCGTTGACCAACGGTCAAGCTAAGTGTTTTCTATTGTCATAGAAATAATGGTAAGTTTTATTTTGGTAAATGTCGGGGGTGGGTTAGTGTTCTCAACCCTATTTATTGAACTTCATGTATTATTACAACCCCTGCCTTGTTTTCCAGTTGTGGGTTATTCTTCAATTTATATGAAAATATCGAATGACCATCCAAACTCTCAATTTCGTGTGAATTCTCGTTCCTTATTATTCATTAGTTTTTACTTTCTCTTGCCTGTGTTGTTGTTGTTTAGTTCAACAGCCAAAAGGCTGGTTTGAACCTCTAGAGGTTTTACTAAGTAAAACGAGGAGTGAGGTGGTTTACCATTGCCTTCCTCACTGAGTGGAAAAGTGTGCTTATCAGCATGCCGGGCCCTCTGAAAAGCACATATTTTCCACTCTGTAAATGACAACTTTACTTCATTCACCACAGGGTCTGGCTGTACAATGAAATTCATTACTTTCAGAGAAGATAACTCTGATTAGTGTCTTTCACACCTCTACCTCTTCTGTTCTTAAATGATTCAGTCATTTTATTGACTGACCATGTGATAAGAAACAGAACTATTTATTTTAGCCCTGCAACGAACAGATTGAGTGTAAATAATTTGACACTCCACCTGTCTGTTATGGGCAGTTCTCTTGCCAATGTGAATATATAGGAAAGAAAGTATTGTTTGCTTTTTTGGCTTTCGGTGAAGTTCGGCTATTCCAGTGCATGGATTGGCGCTTCATTTCCAGATCATAAGTAAAAAACCACGTTTCATCAAATGTTGAAACGTGTACGTATCTTGTACCTATTCCCTAAGGTGAAATCTGCATTAAAAGGAACAAGATTTGTACTCAAAAAGCATGTTTTTAGCGACTGGTCTTGTGTGTGTGTGTGTGTGTGTGTGTGTGTGTGTGTGTGTGTGTGTGTGTGTGTGTGTGTGTGTGTGTGTGTGCGTGTGTGTGTGTGAGTGTGTGTGTGTGCGCGCGCGCGCGTGTGAGTGTGTGTGTGTGTGTAAACAAAACGTCTCAAGAACGGAACATTGTACGAAGTTGAAACTTAAAACTTAAATTATATACTACTATCGGATCCGACACAAACATTTTCATCAAAATCGGCCAACCGGAAGTAGTAGTTTATTCGTGTAATTTTTCACTTTTTTGCAATTTTCTCAAAAATGGGTCCTACGATGTTTTTTTAAAATCGCTGTACTTGGCTAGGTACCTCTTGACAGATAACGCGGAATGAGATGGCTCATTGTCTTGGTGAAGAACCCATGATTTGTCCTCCCACATTTCGGGGCGTTTTTCCTTACTCCTTGTCGTAGTTTAGAAAGTACTTTAATGTAGTAATATTGATTAATTGTTTAACCTTCAGGAACCCAGTGACGGTACACTATCCCATGGATATAAAAATAAACAATCATCATTGCCTGAAATTTTGACTTGCTCATTCGAGTTTTTTTGGGTCTCGGTGAAGTTCGGCTATTCCAGTGGATGGATTGGCGCTTCGTTTCCGGATCATAAGTAAAAAACCACGTTTCATCACATGTTGAAATGTGTACGTATCTTGTACCTGTTCCCTAAGGTGAAATTTTCATTAAAAGGGACAAGATTTGAGTCTCTGGATACTGTAAAAGAGAAAGCGGCACGTGTCCTAAAGGAGCTGACAGAAGATGACTTCCAGCACTGTTTCCAACAATAGAAAATTCGCATGGAGCGTTCGTTGTAAGATAGAGAAGGAGTGTATTTTGAAGGTGACAATAAGTGATTATGTATAAAATAAAAATAAATGTTTTTACAACGTCAGTCTCGTTGTTTAATAGCCACATCTCGTATAATGAAATTCATTTCTTTTCAAAGGAGATAACTCTGATTAGTGTATTTTACACCACTACCTTTTCTGTTCTTAAATGATTCAGTCATTTAATTGGCTGACCATGTGATAAGAAACAGAACTATTTATTTTAGCCCTACAACGAACAGATTGAGTGTAAATAATTTGATACTCCACCTGTCTGTTATAGGTAGTTCTCTTGGTTTATATAGATTTTTTAGGGAAGGAAATTTGTAGTTTTCATATCGATTTTTCGAAATTGAGTTTTTACCGAAAATACACGTTTTAAAATTACATATCAAATTATGTCAAGGAACTTCGAAATAGGTTTTTATTCACAAGATATAATTTCGGTTTAATATATAATATTTATTATATTTCATTAAGATGATTTTAAAGTCCTTAAAACATTGTAGTAGGAGTAAGATGCATTCATCAGCTGAAAAAGAAGAAAGAAAATTGAGTTACTCATTTGTCAATAACCACCATCGGGACCTGAACATTGAAATGGTGGATGAGGAAAAGAAAAGATTTGCAAGGAGTCACGAAGACCGACTTCTACGTCTTGTGAATGTTGAGGCGCTGCAACTCCTCGATAACTCAGACATAATGAGAAAACTTAAGCGCCAGAAAAGCTTCGAATTGGTCTGATTTAGGAGATCTTATATTAGTCTTTTTTGCAGTCATTTGTAAATAATAAATTGTAATAAATTATCCTGTAAATCAGTTGTACATTAATTATCTTGTAAAATTTTATGTTTTGTTTTATAAAGTAAGAATATTGTTTTAGAAAATAAGAATCTTTTATTTTAGAAAATAATAGTAAGTTAGTATGTTACGTTTGAAAACAAGAATGTGTAGTCTATTTAGAAAATAAGATAGCTAATATGTAGTCCGTTTTTTGTTAGTTGAATCCTGTTGTAAACAAACTACTTATGTGTTAGTCCCTGTAAATACACGACACACAAATACGCGTGGCCTTGGCTGAACTCTTTGCAAGCTAACCGGTGATCTAAAAAAACACCCACTCATTACATTTTGTCAATTCAATCGTCAGTGGTATAATGAAATAGGCCTAATAATAAAATTATAATTATTATTTTGTCATTTTTATACAGAAATTATTTTCATTTCACATGACATTATCAGTTATTTATAGATTGGTGTAATGTAATAACAAAATAAATCTTGTAGTATATGAGTCAGTCACATTTTGAAATACGTGTTGCGATGGCTTCTTGTTTATTGTACGATTTTATGTAAAATTCATTTAGTCGCATCAAGTTTTGTATTTTTTCTTAGTTTTTAGGTGTTAGTGCGAGTTTGTGTCCGTGATTGTGCGACAACACGTGTATTGACGATGGCGGACGAACCTTCTTCTTCCGGAACTAATAATATTAAACATAAAATGGGAAACCTTTACGAAACGGCGAAAAGACAATTGCAATTAATGTTTTCAATAAGTTTTCTAATAAATATCCTAACCTATAAATTAAAGATAGAATCACTTACTGCTGAATTTACCGGTTTATCTTGTTCAAGTATTCACAGAGTACTAATAGAATTTAAACAGAGTGATATTTTAAACACCTCAGTTAAAACAAAGAAAACGTAAAACGCCTGCTTCATACAAATTTGATATCAACATAACTGCTTTTTAAGACTTATTATTCATCAATTTTTCTTTATAAATGAGTTACCTGCTTTAAATAAGATTTTGTCGGTTGTCACTAATGGTCCTGATTTACCCAGCATTAGTCTGTCCACTATTCATAAAATAATTCTATCTTTGGGGTTTAAATTCAATAGTAGGTTCAATAGGGTTTCGTGTAAAAGTATGCAACGGCATGAAAGGTACGAGCGGGCGTAGTTTAAGCAAAACTTTTTGAACTCTGTTCTATTCGTTCCACTCGCCCGGTGGTTGTTTACGCTAGGACTCAACTGAGAAAAACCGAACTATAGTTGTTCCATAAATGTATTTTGTGTATTTCTTACAAAATTTAATAAATCAGTGACAAATTTTGTTTATTTCTTAATGATTATGTAAATGTGTAATAATAAGTAAGATTAACTACAAAGCTGTAGTCTAATTAGATAAATTAAATGTAGAAAATAAAAATAAGAATAGGAAATACTAATTTTTAAAAGTAAAGAGTAGTATTAGTTATATCTTAAATAATTGTTACCTATGTTAGAAAATAAGAGTAGCCATTGGGTTTTATTTTCTTATGATAATGTAATCGTTAGGTAGTTTAAGTTTGAACAAAATTGTTCGTTAGTCTAGACTAGTTTCAATAAATAAATAAATAAACAAACAAAAAATTGTCAATAGTTTAAGTTACCATTCGTGTGCAAGAAACTTTATTCGTAAATAAATTAAATTGTCCAAATCGATCTGATATTTACAAAAAAAATATTCAAACATAACCTACATAATTTCAAACAAGTTTGAATTTATTCAACTGCTGCGCAACAACTCAAACACGATCAGACGAGGTGTGGCTATTAAATAACGAGACTGACGTTGTAAAAAATTTATTTTAATTTTATGCATAATCACTTATTATCACCTTCAATATACACTCCTCTATCCCTACAATGCTCCATGCAAATTTCCTTGGTTAGAAACAGTGCTGGAAGTCATCTTCTATCAGCTCCTTCAGGACACGTGCCGCTCTTTCTTTTACAGCTTCCACAGACTCAAATCTTGTCCCTTTTAATGCAGATTTCACCTTAGCGAAATCTATATGAAAAATTTACGAAGAAGCATCGAAGTGTGAGCAGGTGCATTATCGTGGTGTAAAAGCCATGAATTGTTTTATTACAAATCCGGGCGTTTTTTTCGGATTGCTTCACGCAAACGGCGTTGAACTTGTAGACAGTACTTCTTATTGATAGTTTGACCTCGTGGCAAGAATGCATGATGCACTATGACATTAAAATTGAAGAACACAGTGAGCGTAACCATCATGTTCGACCGCACTTGTCGAGCCTTTTTTGGTCTTGGCGATCCAGAATGCCTCCTTTGGGACGATTGAGCCTTAGTTTCAACATCGTATCCTTAAACCCATGTTTCGTCACCTTTTATAACAAGTTTCAGTAATTCTGCATCGTCGTTGACTTCATTTAGTGACCTCTGAGCAACTTCCATTCGCCGCTGTTTTTGTTCAGACTTAACATTTTGGAACAAATTTTGCTGCCACGCGTTTCATACCCAAAACTTTCGAAAATATTTCATGGTTATGAGCCAATTGATCATCACTGACTTCTCTGATTGGATTCAGCGGTCGTTTATGACCATTTATTTCACTTTTTCCACGTTTTCATCGGTTATTGAGGTGCTGAAGCGTCTGGGACGTTCGTCATCTTCAATGTCTTCACGGCCATCTTGGGAAACGCTTATACCACTCGTAAACCCTTGTTTTACTTGTAACAGATTCACCATAGGCCTTTGTTAACATTTCACAACTTTGTTGCACTTTATTTCATTTTTTACGCAAAATTTGATACCAATTCTTTTGATCCATTTTTTTAACAAACGAAAATCCCCGAGCTCATAAAAAGACGTCTAATCTTAGCGGCTGCCACAGACAAGTAAACGATGAATACAGCTGAAAATTTTATCATACTTCAGGGGAATGTATACCAAAATAATAAACCAGTTTTGACAATCGGACTCTCTAGACCCGCAAAATTTCAAAATTCCCGTTTTTTCTGAACAGACCTCGTAGTTTACGAAGTTAAAAAGAATTGTACTAGAAAAATGAACAATTAATGGAAACGATTGGAAAAAAAACTACAACTTTACGGACTTTTGTATAGAATGGATGATAACCGGTTGAGAAAGCAAATTTTTAAAACACTAATCAATAGATAACGGTTTCGGTTAAATATGTATTTTAAAAACATCAGGTTGGATACTGAGAAAACCGGAATAAACCGATAACTTAATGAACCGAACAAAATTAGACAACTATTTACCACTGAATGGACAGAAGCAAGGAGAAAAGGAAAATGTGTGTCGCAAAAAGAGCTTTCAGAAATTACCAACGAAAAAATTGAGTTTATGATTTATTTTAATACATTTTAGTAAAATTTTTCTACGTACTCGTGTATAAGTGGTATAATTGACGACATAAAACCCAAAAGGTTTGATTTCCGTTCTTCTGTTGCTCTTGTCATCATCAGCAGAAGCGTTTTCTGTAACCACAACGGTTGTCTGGCCAGGAACATTTATATAATGTTTCTCTTAATTTATCAGACTGTAAACAAAATTAAAACAATGAAAAACTACTGGGTTACTTATAAATTTTATTTATTCTATATATTTATTAAGTGGCCGGTCTATGGGCGTAGTGGTTAGTGCAACTGGCTTCTACGCCGTGGTTCCGGGTTCGATTCCCGGACAGGTCTGCCATTCTTTCATTACTCATCTTAATCTATCATCCTTTTCACCGTCTGCATTAGCAGCAATTACAAAATAGCCTGACGTTAAACAGAAAATAATAAAGATAATTTCTAAATATGCCTTGGCTAATTATAATGTAATGTAAAATTATATAAATATTATATTGTACTGGGTGTCCCAAAAGCCCGAGTACGGCAAAATATTTTGCAAACAAGTGATGTTATTCTTAAAACACAATTATAATCTTCTTGGTGTTTGGTTCATCAGCCAAAAGGGTGGTTTGAACCTATATAGGCTTTACTTAGTAAAACGAGAATTGAGGTGGTTAACCAATGCTTCCTCACTGAGTGAAAAAGTATTCTTATCAGCAAGCCAGGGCCTCTGAAATGCACTACTTTTCAACCTTGCAAATGACACTTTCATTCATTCATCAAAGAGTGTGGCTAAATGATGATGAAATTCATTACTATCAGAGGAGATAAACTCTGACTAGTGTCTTTTACACCTCTACGTCTTATGTTTTTTAAATGTTTACGTCATATAATTGGCTGACCATATAATAAAAAACAGAACTATGTTTTGTAGCCCTGCTGAACTAGCAGATCAAGTGCAAATAATTTAACAGTCCACCTACTAGCGGTTATGGGCAATATAATTATAATCTTATGAATGTAAATTGAATGTACTGAAAACATTTGTGTTCATTTTTCCATTATTTCGATGCAACTTTCTTTTAAATACAAAGGTGGACATGTGACACATTATTTGTATGTAGAATTTTGCGAAAAATCCTAGTGGTAAAACAGTTTTAAATATCTCTTTTTGTTTTGATGTTACAGCCCGTCAAACTCGGGAACACAATGAAATGCCCTGCTTTGATGTTAGTTTCTATCTTCCTTAATGTCTCTAAACATTTAGTTTTTCTGATTAATTTGACTTAATTTGAACAAATCAATGAACGAGAATGAGGAGGAGGAAGAGAAGATAGTTTGGAACATTTCTGGTAAAAGAAACGTTGTTTTTACCATAGACTCTAAATGGAATCAAACCAAAGAGATTTGCATTAGTTATCAAAAAACCTGATTTACCTCGTTGATAATATCTTGACCAACTGAAGAATATAAGAAACCGTAAAACACAAAAGCAATAATTTGTGAACCTTGTACCATTTTGAAGAGTAAAGTATTATTAGCCTGGAAAAAAAAATTATATTTAAAAAAAATAGGTATTTGTTGTTTCAAAACGCCTTAGTGCATGCTTTATTTTCGTATTCTATACACGAAAACTAACAAATATTTTAATATGAAAAAATGTCGATTAACCGTTCTCATTCTAACCGTCATTTTATATTTTTCAGAAAAACCAGTATATCACGTGAAAGGATTGAAATTTTTTATTGAAATTTGCCGCAAATATTTACGTGTACGAGGTTTGTCTAATAAATACGCGAACTGTGGCCATAAAAAATTTATTTTGTAAAATTTAGCCTACATCGATTTTGTCCCCGTTAAAGTACCTACTCTTCATTCGTTGCTATGCACTTATTCCATTTTCTTTTCCACTGTTTAAAGCACCTTGAAAGTCCTCGGCAGTTAGGCTTTTTAGTATATTCGTCGTTTCTTGCTTTATTGTGTCCACAGCTTCCCAGTGATGTCCCCTCATCACATTTTTGTATTTTGGGAATAGGAAAAAGTCGTAGGGGCCGAGATCTGGCAAATAAGGAAGAATGATCAAGGATGGTAATTGAATTTTTTGCCAGAAAGTGGGAAAACAATCAATGCTGAATGTGCAGGTGCATTGTCATGGTGAAGGATCCATTCATTCGACTATCGGTAAGGACAAGGGACCGCATACAATCAACACAGTGGCTGAAGGTCGTCCGGGCCTTGCATCATCCGTGGCGTCTTGTCGGCCATCTTTGAAACGCTTAATCAACTTGAGAATGGATGTTTTCTTCAGAGCATTATCACCGTAAACAGCAGTCAACATTTCAGTAATTTCTTGATAACTTCTACCGCAGTTCACCAAAAACTTGATATTGATTCATTGCTCCGTGATTTCGTCGATTTACATTTTCGAAAAAAATAAAAACAAGAACAACAGAAACTAACATAATTAGCACCATACGCACAATTCGACGATCCGCCAAGCACTGACAGCTGATTGGGTCTCAGGCAACTAGCGCCGCCAGTGGGCGGGACTATAGCCGCATCATGGGCACTAACTTGTACAACTTTGCTTATTTATTGGACAGACCCATGGCGTTCTTTAATTACTAAAGAACGCCATGACAGACCTCGTATACGCACTCTACAAAGTAAAAAATACGATCCTCCATTATTATATTTTTCTAAATGGCGGCCAAATGAAATTTTCAAAACCGTTTTTTCTCGAAAATCATTACTTTTGTCGAAAGGCTTTAAATATATCTGAAAGTTAGGCTTATACGTATTTATAAACAAAAAATATATTTAATTTTTGAAAAATCGGACAGAAACAACCGAAATATAGCAAAAATTCGGTTGGTTAATTTTTGCCCGGTTTCATCTTATTCAGTAAAAAAAAGTTCAAATGTCATCCAGTCTAATTTTATTTTAAACTTATTAAGATAACTTACGTTTCACGTTGAACTTCGTATGATTGCACACACGCACACAACGCCGCGCGACACACCACACACACACACACACACACACACACACACACACTCACACACACACACACACACACACACACACATCTATCGTAAAATTTCATTTTGTACCGTAAGATAAAACTTACTAATAAAATGAAATGCTTATAACGTTCAAAAAATCACACACAAACTTTATGAAAGCTACAAAAACAACAAGCTAACTTGAAAGTCAACAAAGTTGTGACCGATATGAAAAATAAAATGTATTGAAAAAATATGTGAAAATGAAAAATGAAATATATTTTTTGTTTATAAATATAAGCCTAACTTTCAGATATATTTAAAGCCTTTCGACAAAAGTAATGATTTTCGAGAAAAACGGTTTTGAAAATTTCATTTGGCCGCCATTTAGAAAAATATAATCATGGAGGATCGTACTTTTTATTTATAACATATTGTCAATAAAAGTACATTGGAGATGAAGGTTCATTGGTTCAAATCCTAAAAAGGTAATTACTTATATAAGGATTTGAATATTAGACAGTAGTTACTGTTGTTCCCACAAATTGTCTCATCTCATTCGATCACGGATTTGTTTATTGTTCTAAATTGAACAGATTGAAAATTACACATTTATAAGGGTTAAAAATAAATAAATAAAAAATAAACGTAAAAGGAAACGAAGATTGAAAGAATAACGTGCAATTTATCAAGAAATAGCAATACAGTCAAGTATTTAATAAAAAAGCACATATTTTCCGTAATTTTTTCCGTAAATCAAAATGTTAACGTAGAATTGCACAGAAGAAAGGGAGAATCTAATAGCGCCAAAATCTAAAATTGTTCTTAATTTTTTTCTGCGGTTAGGGCTATGTCTACCTAACATCTAACTCAGTAAATTAAATGTAATTAAATGATAAGTAAATAAATAAATACCTCTGTAAACCAATAGAACAATATACATATCTGAACGCACATTGCTTGAAGACAAACTAGAGCGAAAACTGTCATAGAATTGTTAGCTACTACAATCTGTCTGAAAATAAAAGTAATGTATATTTAATCAATTGATATCATTTAACTGTAAATTAATACACTAAAATCTTTACACGGTTACTATACTAGGCGGTAGCGGTCACGCGCAACTGCTGTGAGATACAGTCGATTCCGGATAATTGGTTCACTGGTTAATTGGGGCAGCGGGTTTCTTGAGACAGTTCTTTAATGAACAAAAACAAAACAGAATTTTACATTGATAAGTACTCCGTTTAATCGGGTTCATAATGCCGCTTATTGGGGCCATCTAATGTAGGCCTATGTAAATAATTATTTTACTTTCTCTTGCCTATATGAATATATAGAAAAGAAAGTATTGTTTTCACGTCGATTTTTCGAAATCGAGTTTTCACCGGATCTACACCATTTCAGACCCCCTGAACCCAAACAACATGTTTTTAGCGATTGGTGTGTGTGTGTGTGTGTGGTGTGTGTGTGTGTGTGTGTGTGTGTGTGTGTGTGTGGTGTGTGTGTGTGTGTGTGTGTGGTGTGTGTGTGTGTGTGTGTGTATGTGTGTGTGAACAGATATCTCAAGAACGGAACATCGTACGAACTTGAAACTTGAAACTTAGATACCACTAGAGGACCCGACACGA
Organism: Catonia carolina; assembly: GCA_035578175.1. NCBI lineage: Eukaryota > Metazoa > Arthropoda > Insecta > Hemiptera > Achilidae > Catonia > Catonia carolina. Next base: position 6,124,338 of record JAQMRL010000014.1, on the reverse strand, counting down.
ATATTTTCATAAAAATCGGTCAACCGGAAATAGTAGTTTATTTTTGTCATTTTTCACTTTTTTGCGCTTTTCTCAAAAACGGTTCCTACGATTTTTTTAAAAATTGCCTCATTTACTACGTTTTCTATTCTCCACGAAGAAAGGGTAGGTAGGCCTACTATGTCTGCTGAAATTCTTGGCGAGGGTGTTTTCTCGTAAAAACATTGTTTTTTTTAAGATTGCACTTTAATATGCATTCTAGCGCAAAAATATATATAATAAAAGTTGTAGAAAATTTAAAATCCTACAACTTTTATTTCAAACATGTTTTGTGTAACGCTTAGTTTGGCGGGTACTTAGCGATTTTCTGTTTTTTTTGTCACGAAAACGTGTAAAAGTTGATTTTTTTAAGATTTCAGCCTTAGTAGACCATTGTACGACAAAAGTGTGTATATTAAAATTTATAGGAAATTAAAAAATCTACAATCTTTATTTAAATCATTTTTCTCTACAGAGCCTAGTTTAGCGTGAAAGAGTGATTTTCCGTATTTTTAAACCAAACTGAGGTTATTTTTCATTTTGCGTCTTTCACTCATGATGAAAATTAGGTTGTGTTTATTGAGGTTAGGTTTTTTGTTTATTTCTAATGTTTTATTACTAATGTTAGATTATATTGTTCATTATTTGCATTGGCAAGAGAAAATAGTGCGAGTGTTTCACACAAGATTTTCGTACAACTGTACCTTACAATGGTACACATGGTAAACCATCTTATTCCTCTTTTTACTTTAGGGGTTGAGAGGTTTATAAATTAATTTTTTTTATTGAATTATACATAGCTAAGAACACTCTCAATCACGTTACCTTTTAAACAAAAAAAATTAATAAAAATCGGTTCACCCGTTTGGGTTAGATACAAACGTTAAACTTATTACACATCATTCTTTTTCCATCGGTGGTTAAAAAGACAAAATTACCTGCATATTGTATCATGATGTTTAACCAATTGACCCATATAATATTTTAATTTTGTTTCACTGGAATCATTAAATCCGATTGACATTCTTCTATTTTTCATAATGTAATAATCAATTTCTTTCACTGATAATTGTAGAATTTTAATATCACTTATAACTTTTCGTATAATTCCACTAAAACTGCAAAATAGTATAATTCCAATATCAATTCCAATTTTAGTAAAAATCACTTGAATCGCATGAATTATAAAAAACGCGTACAAATTTGTAATTTTAATAACATGAAAACATTCATACGGGAGATATAAATCTGAAATTGTTAAATTTTTTGTCTGAATTGTGGACAGTTGATTCATTGTTACAAATAATGGAGTAAAAGTAAAATGAGCTAATATAATTACCAACATAAATTTTATGTAATATATTTGTGTCGTTGTTTTTTTATTTGATTCCTTTATCACATTCATTTTCTCTTTTTCGTTTAACCAATACGGTTTCATTTCATATTGTAATATATTAATAATATCTTTTGTATTTTTTGTATTGTATGTTAAATGTAACGAAGTAGTTCCTAAAGCAAGTAAAATATTTATATCTTCAATTGCTAAA